>OY728167.1:709463811-711863811 GCA_963277665.1 Viscum album | reverse complement strand
CCATGATTATAAATAAATAACTTCCATTCATCTTAATAGATACAAGACAATAAAATCATGTTAATATAATATTTACACATATATTATTAACTAAAAACCCATTCATTAATTTATATGAAGGTGATTCAATGGTATTGGAAAATAAGTAAGATATAAAAGAGAGTAAGAATCTAGAATGGATTAAATTATTAGATAACTATGAGTTTATGATTTAAGTACTTTTATAAAATCATTTGAGACAAAAAACTATGATATTGTTATTACATAAGCCTAAATATGGTCCTTGGGCCTCTTCTGTGGTATATTCCATTCATACATGGGACATTGATTTGAAGAGTGTCTCATATCCTTGCAATTTAATCATTGTATATTATTTTCTTATCTCTTTCCCTTTCACTCAGGTGCTTGATTTTATTTAACATCACACTTGATGAAATCTCCCAAACCCTTCATTCATGAACAAAGGCATTTATTCCCTCAATTATTATATGTTTTTAATTCTAACCTTCCCTTCATTTCCTAATCCAAATTTATTTAAACATGTTTCTCAATTAATTTATTATTTTTATGATTTACTTTAGAAATATAATACATTGAAAAATCTTTTCCAATCTTGACTATACTTATCACAATCATATCATATGATATAAATGTTTCAGAGACTAATACCCTTTGAATAATTAGATTTAATCAATCAATGAAGTGATCAATCATTCTTTTATATTTACATGTTTAATTTTCATTATTCCTCACTAACCATGTAAATTTAAATTTTTAAGCAATCAAAACTCCATCCCCATTTTAATTAAATACATATAATACCTTTCTATGTTTAATAATTTCCCAAGTGAAAAATATTACCTCCAAAATATCACAATTTAGGCATTCCACTCAATATATTCTATATCATCTCTCTTATTGAAGTTTTATATCAAAGACCTGCACTGATAAATTTCTCCCTTTGGGTGATATACATCCATGATAAACTTCTCATTTTCATTGCATCCAAAAGAAAAAAATATCTTCCTAAAATAAATTATCCAGTTCTCTTCCACTAATTGATTTGTGGTTATATTAAATGTTCATGGTTACTCCAATATGATGTGATCAAATATTTTCATACCATGAGGAGGTGAAATAGATTATTTATTATGGTCAAGGTTGTTTTTAATAATAATTGTTAACAACCCTAATATATTCATAATTTACTCATCCCTAACACCAACATTGTATATTTTATTCGGTTGAAATTATCCATAATTATTGTAGGAAATGAAACGATTTATATTCCTTCATTTATAATCTATTTATAAAAAATCAAAAATATTTTACTAGTCTATGAAAAAAACTATGAATTAATTTTCATAGAATATATTTCCTATAAATTTATTGGAAATACATGTCATGTAATATGGATATATTTCCATAAAATATTAACTAGTTTTCATTGATTTGTGTTATTAAAAATTATTCTTCAAAATCTACATCATTAGGTTTGTCCAAAAATTTCTCTAATACCAACTATAACAACTCCAACTCCAATACCCCAAATATAATGGTAGTTTTATTAATGTTTTCTTGGGGAATTTGGAAATGAAATATATTAGTGAGCTCAGATGGTCTGCAAAGGGTATCTTATTAAGGAAGCTTTAAAATATAAGCATGGAATAAATATTATAATAGGGATAAATAAATTACCTAAAAATTTAAATTTTTACCATAATATATACATTGATTATAATATAATAAATTGATTCATGGATAAGAATAAATGACCTTATAGTGATGTAATACATAATTCTGGAAAACATAAGCATAACATCAAGTCTTCATACCAAGACAACATACATGAATAGGTATGTATTACACCAAATACACAAGATAGTGTGTCTCATGAGTCCTACTGATGCATCGAAGGGCTATATAATTCCAAGAACCACCCATCACATAATAACTCCAATACCTCCCTCTTATGATGTGAATAGATAAATAATATATCTCATAATGATCCTTAAGGAACCTCATACATAATCATGAATAATTAGTAAGTGGATATCAATATAGAAATCATAATTATACATTATATCAACATCTCCCCCATCGAATTGAACAATATGGAAATCTTGGTGAATATCACACAATCAACTGAGAAACCATAATATATTACAAAATTAATAGAATGTATCATTATCAAAGTAATGATAAGAAGGTAGAAGTGGAGGGTACTTTATTAGTGAATGGATATCAATAGGAAATAAACATTGAGTTAAATAGTATGTAGTGGTAAGAGATAAATGAAATGATAGAAAAATTTCCCCCAAATCCCAAATTCTAAATCAGGTGTAATAGTTACACACATTAAATAAGTAAATAGAAAATTTATTATAAAATCATAACAATATATTCAAACCCTTGTTTATAGTTCATACAAAGTTTTTTATTTATCCAAATTATTACCCCTATGTGTATTAAACTTGGTGTTAATTTACAACCATTTTTTTGTACATTGAGTGAAGACTAAGTTAATAAGAAACCAAAATTGTTCATGTTTATTACCCGCAAGTTCATCTAATATAGATCCTGTAGAAAATTATACTAACAAATTGGGATATTATTTCTAGGAAAACACATGCTTTTTACATCATAATAATTATATGATATTTTCCTATATATTAATTTATCCGTTTTTTCTCCACTAATGTTTGAACATTGTAAAAGCTTTTTAATGTACTATATAATGATAGAATATTGATCACTCAATGGTTATATGATATGGAATTTATAATAATTATGTATAAATTCATTTTTATTTTAATCAATGTGAATTTTAGAGGATTGCACAAATAAAATATTATAAGAAATTAGGGATCCTAACATTGATGTAATAAAATCTTAGGAAAAGGATATAATGAGATGGAATAATTAAAATAACATTAACAATATAGAAAATGAATGATAATACCATGGAATTATAAGAATTTATGTATATGAAATATAATATAAAATTATATTATAAAAAAGGGGTTGTAATTGAAAAATAATGAAGTGGATTGGGAAATCTTACATTGGAGTAATAACACCATAGGAAAAAGCTCCAATGAGAGGGAATAAGAAATATATTATTAACACTATATCCAATCAATTATATTATCATTGAATTATAAGAATGGAATTATGTGAAAATAATTTTAAATTACTTTATAAAAATATGATTTATATTTAAAAGGGAAAATAGTGGATTATGAATCCTTAATTTGAAAGGTAGATTCTTAATGCTTGATAAGATCACCATAAAACAATAGAAATTTGGTATAGAGACTCATGTGATAATATGAGAAGAGAACCATGCACACTAATTTTATAGTGAAGTGTAAAGGGAATAGATGTGGATATTTATAGTAAAATAGTGGGATTTTTTTATTAATTTCAAAACATAGACATTGGAATATAGGTTATTAAAAAAAGTGAAAAAATAGGCCTTCCCAATATTTTGTCCCATGGTATTTAACATCAGGGGCCTAGTTTTCAGATTTCAATATTTTCAAACTGAAATACATGAAAATATATTTTATGTATGTAGAGAATATTCATATTCATAATGAATTGTTTTTAAAATCATAACATATATTGTTAGATTTAGAAGATGGTTTATATTCATCGTAAATTAATTTTATTATTGTAATATAAATGGTTTTAATGATTAAATGTATTTTTTTCGATAATTACTTTATAAAACTTATTACATAATTGTCATTTCATTATGATGTCATAATAATTATCGTATATTAATTTTTTATTTACTCATTTTCAATAATATTTTACTATGATAGAAAATTTTGAAATATTCACCATTGGATAATTTTAGTGTGCTGATTCAAAATTTATAATCCTTTATGAAATTATCTATCTATCAATGTGGAATTCACCAATTAAATTAAACCACTTGTCCAAGTCCAAATCATGTGGTTAGTTCCTAAAATTAAAAAAAACAATTATTATATTTATTATAAGATGCATGTATTTAATTTTATTATTATTCATCGATAAATATATATTATTAATAATTAATAATATTATCATTACAAAATTATTTTATGGTATTATTTTTAGAATTAAATATAAATTTTATTTCCTAGTTTCATATTATATTATAATGTGTTATACTATTATTATGTGTTAACATAATTTTCATTGATCCAATTTTTTGATGAAATGGTCATTAAATATCAGATAATTTTGTTTATTACAACTCTTTCTCCTAAAAAACATCATAATATGAATAAGTGAGACAAAGAGAATGAGGGAACCCAATGGAATCCAAATTAAATCCAGAATCATATGTAATTCATTCCCTCAATAATAGGAGAATATTCACCCTCTAACTAAATGAGATAATCTTCAAATTAGAAGCACCAGTTCACCTTAGATAATGTTATTTCAGCAATGAACAAGAAAAATATGAAATAATAGTTTTTTAAAATTAGATCGACTATTTCTATCCACTTAGAATCAACTATGAATAATTTTTTGCCGCGTTCTGATGAGTGCACTCTTGGATGATATGATCATAACCTTATATAATCATATGAGGCTAAATATTTTTATCCATACCAAAAACATATATCTATGGATAAAATAATATTTATACCCCACCAGCCTCTGAATAAGATATATGTATCCTGATTGATACCTTAGAATATAGTGGTGAGATAGAATGTGTTTACATCCAGTGGTATATCAACTCACTAGGGACTGCAACTAGACTCCAATCATTATCCACCTATATTGAAATGAAGAAAGGTAAGGGTTCCTATCTTCCCCTAAATATGACACAGAAATTCCTATTGAATAATATATATCTTAATTACATTTTGAGAATGAAAATATATGGAAAAAATATTGTTTCATTAGAGATATTTTCCATATCCTAAAAATTATAACATTCTACTATAGTGGTTCTCCTTGTATTGAAGTACCCCAACACATTTAGACAGTTGTATTATCACAGTATTCACTGCCTAAGTTGGTGAATTTTGGACATATTTTGTCTTTGATAATCAGAACATAGTCTTTATGGTAGTCAAATTTCTCATGGTTATGGGTGGGACCACTAATTTCATGTTCATTAATAACTACAATATCTTCCCCAGAATTGATTGAGATTAAGGAGTGGCTTCCCAAATTGAAAATTTAGTCTTGTTCTCATAATGATAAAATAATGTATGTCATGTATGTGAAAAAATGTTTTCAACATAATAAAAGTTCAGGAAAAAGGAATCATCCTTTAATCAAGAGAATGTTTTGGACTACATCACCCATTCATGGGAAAATAATTTGATTGATCTCCCAAGTAATAAGAGTCCAAAAGAGATAGATTGTATATATCATTCTAATTACCACCAGTATACTGACTAAAAATTAATTTTTATTTCTAAACACTTTTCGGAAAAGTGAGAACCGAACATCCCGTAACACCGACCAGAATAC
The DNA here is from genome assembly GCA_963277665.1 of Viscum album. Lineage (NCBI taxonomy): Eukaryota > Viridiplantae > Streptophyta > Magnoliopsida > Santalales > Viscaceae > Viscum > Viscum album. The sequence goes on along the minus strand of OY728167.1, from coordinate 711,858,324 downwards.
AACTTGAAACATACATAAAAGGGAATATGCCAGAAACCCAGAGACCAACCATAACACCACAATACTACATATCATAATACCCATAATCATCTATACATACCAAAAAAGAGTCCCCTTCTGTCATAGCCGTAGCTGATTCCCACTCAGAGGCCAATTTATATCGCCTCAAGTAGTAGTTACTGTGCTCAAAGATCCCCTTTTGGTCCAGTAAAGGCTACACTGGGCAAGGTTGTTTGATTAAGCTGTCTTTTTTGAAGGCAAGAATCACACCTTTTTTCCTCTTAAGGGAAGATCTAGTACACATCGGTCGCGGAAGGTAAGAGTAGACCTTCCTTATTTGTCTTCTTAGTGTAGCAGAAATAGGTTCCGCGCACTCAGTCATCCTATCAGTCCCATTCTGGACAATGTCACTAAATGACAGTAAACCTAGACCACTCAAATGTTCTTTATAACCCCCAGAAATATTTTTCTCTTTGGTCTTCAGAGTATTACCCTTGCAACCCAAAGAGTTCTCCCTCCTCGTCATCGATGTGTTCATATCAGTTGGGGCAAGACATTCAACCGTTGCAGCATCCTATTCGCCTGCCTTAGGGCCATATTCTTGACCCAACCTGACTGAAATGTTCCCTTTAACACAGGCCCCCTCAGTGTCACCACCAAAAACTGGAGCAGAATCCAAGACAACTTCAAATATTTTGTCCGACATCACTTTAAACCTGTTGGTTAGTGTGAGGAAGGGACGGGCTGAGGGGTCTAATCCTCTAGAACCCCCAGTACCATTTGGGCTGGACACACCCAAGGTAGTTCCCTTTATCCCCACCCTTTGTTCCTTCCCCAAGATTTACTTATATGTGTGTTGCACCATACGGTCTTCCTGGAAACCCGAGACAGCCTCCTTCTTATCCAAGGAAATAGAGGGGCCCTCCAAATCCTGCCGTATCTTGTTGAAAACCTCTTCTACCGTCGGGTTAACCTACGAGGCCAAAACAATTGGATTTTTAGTAGTATAAACTTCCCTTTCTGTCATCGCGTGGGCATCATTCTAGATAACCTTAACCACCAGACTTGAAGTCCCCCCATCTTTGGGTTCCGAAGCCTCCTTGACCAAACTAGGCATCACATCCACCTCCGGTAACTCGCCCGATGCAGAATTCACTCTAGCCACAACCTGCTTCCCCCTGCGTCTATCCTCCAATGACGAATCAGTGAGACTATCGCGGAAAACCTCCAAAGAGTGGCCCAGACGCTTGAAAAATGGACAGAAATCAGTCCAATTCTCATAAACCACCCGCTGCTTCCACCTGTATTATTCTCCGAAAGTGATCCAAACATAGTCTAAGGGAAAAATGAGAAGCATCCACTTTGATACATACATGAGGATTCACCGGATGAAACATGGCCTTAGTGCAGCTATCAGAACACAGAAAACGTCCTACGAGGTTTCCTAACATCCAAATTACCGAAGGATTCTAAAAAGGTAAGGGATGATTTGGGAAACTTTCACATACCACCGAGGCAAGAGAATCCCGATTCATATGTAGATCTGAGGTCCACCATAGGAGGAAGAAGTGGAAATAGTTGAAGATGCGAGGAGCTTTTGACCATGCCTTGATGAGGTCCACTTCAGATTCAAAACTGAATCATGATATGTCGGCTGTCGAGCAAACCAAAAACCACCCATTCTTGAATATCCCATCTACCGAAGACGAACCGGTCGAAGGAGTTTATTGAAGGTTGTATGTTCCTTAATCGAGCAACCATCATGTGATTCAAAAAGGATGAGGTTTCCACAAACTCGGAGGACGAGAGCTGAAGATTAGGGATGCCATCAGGAATGTCTGGAACCCCTTTATAATAATACACCATGGGTATTAAACCATTATAGACATCCATATATTAATAATCAACGAATCAAGTTCTATTCCTTTAGGCTTGACCAAGTCTCTACATACATCATCTATTCATTGTAGTATGACCTTCTTGAGCTTATTAAGATGAAGAGACCATAAGGGGTAGACATCAAATATCATCTCAATTTTTTCCCAACCACCATTATTTGGGGACATACAATCAATGGATGCATTGAATTTGAATCTTTTCTACAGATGAATATAGAAAAAGTATTTGAATAGTTAGAGAATCTAATGGCACATGCATAATATGTATGAGTCATTTACACTCTAAAAGATAATTATCAAACTCTAAGAACCACTTCATATAAATAATTCCCTTGTTTCGTGATGTTAAGTGAAACAGCCTAAGATTTTATGATACATTTCTCCTTAAATAAATTTAATTTATTTTATTGTTTTTGATACATGAAACCCCATGTCTAAATAAATAAATATATAGTATATCATTATAAAAATTCTATTAAAATTATTTTTTTTAATAGGAATGACCACATCTTGAAAGATATAAATAATTATTTTATAAAAAACTTATTTTTTAGGAAATACAAACTCAATTTCTAGAAATGAAATTTTTTGCTTCTTCAAAAATGTTTATTATTTTTTATGTGAAACTATTATAACTAATTTCATCCAATTTTGGAAACTGGCCATTATAAAAAGGATATCATTTTTAAAACCATAATATCAAAAATATAATAAGTTTTAGTTTTTTATTTTTTAGAAATTATTGATTTTGAAGATAATAGTGAAAAATACTAATTTTTCAAATACTATCATTTCCTTTCATTAAATAAAGTAAATTAAAATTCCCATTATATTTTTAATTTAAAAATTATGTTAAATATTATGCAATAAATTAAGAAAATCCTAATCAATTCAATTTTTAATCAGCAATAATAAATAGTTTTTAAAAATCAAAATTTTAAGATGGAAAATGCATTTATCAAAAAACTATTTTTTTGTGTTATACATTTATATTAAAATTTATTTTGGACACCTACAAGAATTGAATCTTGATGAATGGATTAAATTCTCTGAATCATTATATCTAAATATAGTAAATATTTCATTATATTCAATTTCATTATATATAATAAAAATAGTAAACAAAATTCACCTCGGTAAGGGTAAGTCTGGTAATTAAGCTTAAAAATAATGTGATGAGGCCTATAAATCCCACTAAAAGATTTATTAATTTTATTTCTACCATTACAATCATATTCCTTAAAAATTGATAATTTTTTTGACTTTTCCTTTATAATAAACAAATATAATATAAATTAATGAATGAAAAACAAGTCAATATATTTATTTTAATATATCTAAAGTTTATTAATAATAAAAAAGAGAACATGTTTGGTTATAAAATTGTTTGAAATAAAAATTATTTTAATCATTATAATATTTTTTTAATTTTTTGTGATTGAATAATTACATTCAATTGTTACACAACATTGAAATAATATTTATTCAATTAATAGAGATTTTAAATAAGTAATATTATAAATAATAAAATTAATAAAATATGGGTGAATTAAAGTGTTCCATGAATTTTGTAGATAAATTTAACATAATAGAAATGTTTTAAAAGTTTATATTCCAAATAAATCATTTTCTTGATGTCTTTAATGTAAAATTAAATGAATAGTTTTATAAAATACATTAATGGTATTTTATGAAAAATAATACTTTATTAAATTATAAAAAATTCATAAAAATTCAACGATCAACCAAATTAATAATATTTGGTTTAAAATTTCATCCATGGTTAATTTATTCATGAATTATACTTTTATGGTAACATTCATGACCCATACTGAGTAAAAATATTTGATGTTGCAGTAATTGTCAAAAGTGTTAATGGGGGTTAAAAAATAGATAAGGGTGACAAAATAAACAAAACATGTAAATTTTTTAACAAATTAGTGGATTTCAACTGATACTCATCCTATATTCAAAATTTATCAATTTTTAGAAACTTGGACTTGAATATTAATTGATATTAATTTTATAATTTATGTAATCCCAAGGGTAACGCTATCTACAATATAAAAAGACACCCATTATCTCTTTATTTTACACCACTTTGAGCCATCATGTTTAACAAAAACCTACACAATTACCTTCTCAACATCCTTATACATGAAATATAAATTATTTTTTATTTTAAATTTTAATACAAGGGTACTTAGGGATCTAATGGAGGTCTACCGAGGAAGAGGGAATTATCCCACATGGCCTCTTTCAATTAATTTCTTCCTCTACATCCTACAAATGTATGGTGTCAATCATAAAATAATTTCTTTAGTATCCTAAATATAAAAAAAATATTGTTATGATTATGTAACCAACGTTATTCAATATCTTTTACATAAAATGGGAATTGAATATATATCATGTGTGTACATATGGACTACCACCAACACATAGTGATACAATTAATTTTCCATCTCATATTCCATGAATGGTTACTATGAAAGGTTTAATGTTCAAATATGATATTCAAGAAAAAATATTTCTTCTAAAATTATAAAATCTCATATACCTTATAAAAATACCTTCTATTATAGAATGATATGTCGCTTGTGTGTACATGTGGACTACCATATCAATGAAGATATGTGTTTATTTTTTTCATTTATTCATTACATAGATGATTATAAGGATATATTTAATGAATATATAAGATATATATCATATAATATTTTTTTGGTAAGGTTAAATAATATTTAACTTCCTTCTATTCCATCCATATAAAAGTTAAAACAATTTTCATGCATATTAATAACATATCATCTCTATGAACAGTATAATTAATTTTCATATCTCCACCTTCAATGGATGACTATATATATAATTAATATACTTGACATTTATATCCGTATTAATATAACAGGTATTATGGAATCATGATTAATGTATAAAGACTAAAACTACTAAACCAGTGTTCTCATGGAAAAAATGGTTAATACAATGAAACAAGGCTTTTAAAATGAATTTTTTAATATATGTGTGCTGGAAATCTTAAAATTGTTCATATATGATAGTCAATGTATGTAAATAAATCTATTATAAAATTATAATGAATCTATATTTATTTTATATTATTTTAAAATCACTTGTGAGTCATATCAAAAATGAGGTGAGGGATTTTCATCTCACTTAAATTTCTATGAGGCACATTCCATATTCACCACATGTTTCTTTAATGTAGAGTATGTTTTTCCCATAATTTAATTTCATGATTCCTATGATTAAAATTATTGGGATTTTTAAATCCATATAAGGTTTTATCTTTAATAAATTTTTGATTTGCGAGTTTTTAATGTGGTAAATAATTCTTGTTACAATCTCATTTTTTACCATAATTATTTATGATTAAGTTTCTGATGATAAAATTATATGATTAATCTAAAATAAATTATTATTTTTCACATAATCTAGTTTTTTTAGAGATTACATGTTTTCCTTTAATTTTAATCTCTTAATTTACTCAATATACCAAAATAATATTTCTAATGAAAACATACATTATTTATCTCATTGATAGAAAATAATTTTTCTTCCATATCTATGTTTTCTAGAAAGGTTTCAAGAAATTTTCAAAACATATCCTATGATTATAAAATAAATTTTTAATAATTATTTTATTTTTATAAAATATTTTAAATGTAATTTTAGTTTCATTTTCTAAATGAGTTTCTATTGACTTTGTACCAAAAATGTGAAAGGACACTATGTTTTATCATACACAACATGAACAGAATTTCTACCTATCATGAAAATTCAATGTTTTGAAGAATTATTTAAATGTTTCAAATTTTAATTTGAATAAAATTAATTTCATTAATATTTGTGATTTTTTTATATTTTAATATGTAATTTCATTATGATTTTGTTATTTTTCCCCAAAAAAGGTCTCATATATGTTTTGAGTATATTTTCAACTTTAAAGATAACCATTGATGTTACTGAGAATATTATCCAATGATACCATTCTTATTATTTATCATGATGGTCTATGATGATGAATTTTTGAGGTCCTTTATTCTTGACTCAATACATATAATTATTGACCTATAAGGCATCTTGATAATTAAATGTATTGATCATTCAAAATAAAAGGAAAGTTTAGGATGTGAAAGTGGTGGGTGGGTAATAGTTATATATATACCCTAGATAAATCTATAGATATCATGAGATGAAAAATCCATTCTTCCATTTTTAGTTGGTATTTATTTTACAGCTACTAATTTTTAAAAATGATTTATTGGTTGAGAGGCCAAGATTGTAAGATTCACAATATCTTGATTCAGAGGCCTTGACCATGAATTTATAGAATTATGAATTTACATTATTGAAAATTTACTTATATTTAACCATGTGTTTGTTGTGTTGATTTTAGACATGGATACTCATTGAAATACTATATTGATTGAATGTGATTTGTTTTGATTATCCACCCTTTCATGTTGATTATTCCTTATTTACTCATGATAACATCTTCTATATGTAAACTTAACTATGAATCTGAGATCACCTTTTATTAGTCTTCATTTCTCCAGTATTTATGTAATGATATAATGAATGATATTAATGATAAATGAAAATTTATTATGCTATGTTTTTATATTTGTAATGTAATATGGGAATCATGTATGTATCTTTTTTTCAAATGCTGCTAAAATGATTAATCCCACATGGTGATATTTCTTTGTATCATGTACTAATGTAATAATCGAAACACCCACATTATGTTTCTAGTGTTTGGGTTACTATAGTTGGTATTAGATCATGTTTTTTAGGAACCCTGGGAATATGATTTTAAATTAATGTATGAAATGTGAGAATTATGATAATCCATTATGATAATTGAGAAATTTGAGAATTATAAAGATTTTTATTTTATGGACCAATATTCAGGTGGATTATGATTTTAGATAGTGTGTTACATTATTTATTGATGTATCCTAATGGAATAATGTGAATCCAAACCCATGGATAATGTCTGTATTTTCCTACAGAGTGAGGCAACAAATCTAGTGTTTTAACTAATAAGATCATGACCATATTAGGTCTTCCAACTCATGTTATGATTGACAGCCTTTCCCATATAGAGTAACCTGGTGTTCCATAGTGTGATTCAACAATGTTTAATTGCTTCATATGATAGAAGACTCAATATTTTAGTGGAACTATTAATCAATTTTTAGTTGAATAATAGACTAAGTCCAATGAAAGGATATTTCTATTTTGGAATTTAATGAGTGTGAGAAAGTTATTCTAGAACTGTATTGTTTGAAAGGACATGCTAATTAATGGTGGTAGTTAATAAAAAAAATCTATAGTGGATGATGAAAAATAATGTATGGTATAGAAATATTTAAATTTGATATTATTAGTTAAATACATTACTCAAGTGTAATGAAATTAAATATAGGAAGTTCCTTAGTTTACATAAGTAGGAAGAAAAATGTGTACCATAGTATGAGTCGTAAATTACAAGATTACAAATGCATACTCCGGACTACATACATAATCCATAAAGCATGATTGACCATTTATTTTAAAGTTTTAAATCGATTTTGATGAAGGGATGTTATAATTGATATTATAAATAAAGATACAATCATCTCTCTATGTGATGATGAAATTTAACACCCATTGGAAATTATTTCTATGATATGGGTTTTACTACCTACTCAAGATTTATATTTATCATTAATGGTTGGGGAGAATCACAACATTGCGTATTTTCCTATTGTATGGGAGTTTGTAGTTGTATTTTTAGAATGGATCCCTAATATCCCCTAAAATCATGAAGTAAATTTTTCAATAGAACTCATACATGCTATTACACCTATTTCATGGACTCTATATAATATACCTTATTGAGTTAATCTAATTGAGTAAGAAACTACAAGAGAATATTGATATTAGATTCATTTGGACAAGTGCTTCCCCATTGGGTGAACTTATTCATTTTGTTAATAAATAAAGATGGATTAGTGCATATGTTCATTAATTAGACAGAACATAACAAGGCCAGTATAAATAAAAAGTGTCTACTACCCCATATTGATGATCTTTTTGATCAAATAAGAGGAGTTAAATATTTTTCAATGATTTGTCTTCTTTCATTATATCATCATCTACACATCAAAACACAGGATATTCCCATGATAGAATTTCAGAGATGGTATGGTCGTTATAAATTTATATCAATTCCATTTGGACTTACCAATTCACCTTATATCCTCATCGATTTAGTGGATTAAGTATTTAGAAAGTAAATTGATCAATTTTTGGTATACTCTAGAGATGATATTCTTATATATTTTAAGATAATGGAAGCACGTAGAGAATATTTGAGGACTTTAATGATTACCTTGAGTAAGGAGAATCTATATGTGAAATATAAAAATTATGAATTTTGTCTAAATAGTGTCTAATTCTTGGTTTATATAATTTCAAGTGACCATATATAAGTGGATCCATCAAAGGGGGTTATTATTGAGCAATGAACTAGACCGGTCGTGGTAACTGAGATCTATAGTTTTCATGAGTTTTATGGATACTAAAGGCACATTGTAATATTTTTATCATTGAAATATAATTCAATCACAAATATGACTCTAAAGGGGGTTATGTTTTTTTGGATAGAGGAATGTGAGAAAAATTTCAAATAACTAAAGAGAAGGATTTTTAGTGCTCCTTTACACACACTACCCTTCATTAGATAAGGATTTGTGATATATAATGATGCATCAAAGAAATTAATGGGATTATTTCTAATGCATAATGATATTGTGATATCTTAAACCTCTCTGTAATTGAAAAATCATGTGAAAAATTATCCGAATCATGATTTGGAGATGAAAAAAGTAATGTTTTCATTAATTATAGGAGGAATTGTCTATATGTTGAACGATGGGATATATATACTAATCATAGATGTTTGAAGTATATATTTACACAGAAAGAGTTGAATTTTTACTAGATAACATTATTAGTGTTGATTAATGATTATGAATGCTTAATACATGACCACCCTAGAAATTTGAACACGGTGATTGATGCCCTAATTCAAAAAAACCATGATAGTTTATCAATGATAAGATTGAAAAAACATACTATTTATGGATTTATTAATATTGGATATTCAAATATTCTAAAAATTTGAAAGATCATATCTATCCTGTATAATTATTCAACCATCCATAAATGAGTTTATTAAGAAGGATAGGAAGGAATATGTGGATTTACAAAAAAAAAAGGTGAAGAATGTAACCATGATCATAAAGGAGTGATAAGATTTTGGAACCATGTATGTAATACATAAATACCAAAATTGTAGAAGTATTTGTTGAATTAGGGAAATAGTTCGTCATTCTCTAATCATTTTAGAAGTATGAATATGTATAGTGTTACATCATAGTCATATTTCACTCATAAATAACAAAACATGATGTCCAAATGGGCTCAACCATGCCTCCCCATATATTAGAGGATACTAACTAGCAATGAGGTTTTACAGAAATATAGTGGGATGATTATACCCTATTTATTATAGTGGTGAATAAATATAATAAATAAGAATAAGAAAATGAAAATAATGAAACTAAAGTGGAAAATAATAACATCCAACTAATTAAAAATGACATAAATAGCAACAGGTTAATATATAGATGATGTAATGACAACGCAAAAATGAAAATAGTTATACAAGGTAACAGACAAAAAATAATGTACTAGTATATAAAAAATCAATAAAAGGGAATAAAAACAATATGTATGAGCACCCCAAGAAATAGTTCATTCATATTCTCAAAAAATACCATACCAAAGTAAATCAAGTTTCCATAAATGAGAAATTCCATTTATCCTTTCATGTATCTACATAATCTTCCTGAGTAACAAATGGAGGCCTGGACAAGGTATGATTAAAATTTATTAAGCAATAACCAAAAACCTATAATGAAAATATAACCACTCAGTATAAAATTTAAAAGGGCGAAGAAATAATAAATAAATTCCTAAAAATAAATACAAACTATATTGAGATTAGGTACATCATGGTATTCCTGACTAAACCTACCCACTACATACGAATCTGGATGTATATGAGAAAAGCTCATTTTAAGTGGTTGAGAACTCCTAGAACATTTCTAATTCATCCATGTAAAATAATCATAATGGATCCAAGGGTTAACCATGGAAATCATGACATCACAAGGTCTACCCCACATGTCGAGATCCATTGAGATGTTAGGCAACAAAGTATGTGTGTAATCCAATGGATAAAAATTTTCCATTTACAACCTAAAATTTTCTAATAGAGTAGGAGGAAAAATTTAAAGTAATACTAGGATATAACTTATTGGATCCCAAGGTGAGAATCCAAGGTAGTTCGTGTCTGAGGAAATAATTCTAAATCCAAGGATATGATCCAAGGAATTATAATTTTAGGAGTATACAATTGAATCATCGTTATCTACCCAAGGCATTCACGTATCTAAGACATTGACTGAGCCTATATATGGTGTCTCATTTGGAGTTCACATAAATGTATCAAATGGAATCCTATAAGTTCATCAAAAACATTCTAGGTTTGAATTAAAGGCTTACTCACAGTATGACATGACTTTAATCATTACATCAAGGCCAATAATGATAGTCAGGCACAATATAAGTCATTAGGGTCATATAAGGTATCTGTTCCATTAAAAAATTACACTAATTAAATTACTCATTCCATTTATATGTGAATGAGTGTGCCAAGTGCAGTATACATAAAATATTATAATTCATTTAATTTAATCTGGCTATTCATTTTAAAAGGGACAAACCCAATACATCCAAGGGGTGTTTCAGTTACAATGGGAGAATGGTTGTCAAGGTCATATTATTAGACACACCATAAGGGTAGATTTAAGTTGAGGCCAATAACCTCAAATATTGATAGGGGTCTCATATTATGTCTATAAATATGTTTAGACAACAATTTAAAAGAGTATTAATTTTATAAGAGATGCACATAATGTTTGGAGTGTGTCAGAACAAATCAAATTATAAGAACAATTAATTTTAGTGGAAAATAGTAGACCATATTCCATAGCCCTATTGTAGACTCATTTTTCTCTATCATCCTCATATTTAGGGTGGAACAAGGTAAAATATAAACCATTAATATTCCAAAAAATAGGTTATATTAGATAACATGAAGATAAAACCAATGTTTGTAAAGGAAACCGATAAATCAAGAAAATGGGTTATTAGACATACTAAGGGTGATCTAACTTGACCAAAGGTGATCAAATTAGATTTTGGATGAAAGAGATACCCAAAAATCTCTAAAAAGGGATGTGATAGAGCTCTTGTAGCTACTATTTAAAAATGGGTAAAAGAAATAGAAGAAAAATACATAAAGGATTCATGGGTAAAAAAGATATTTCCATCATTTTTAATGGTTTTAAGGTTTGGCTACAAGGTATGATAAACTATGGATCAACCATGTTTTAATGATCCGGAAAATTAAAGGAAATTTATTTTTCTTAATTCTTTGGAATGTTACAAGTCTGTGGTTTCTGACGACACCTTATTCCGAGGCCCAGTGTGCCTGGAATCAATTTCTGAAGTTTTGTTCGGGTACGTTCAGTAAACATACGTGCGGTTTTTTCTATCTTTTGAACCAGTGCTCGGAATTGAAATCTGAGGACACCAATGAACTCGCAATGCCGGTATTCGCTTAAGGGGACCTTTACCATAGTTGCATTTTATGAAGGTTGAGAGTTAATATTTGGGGATTTTGAATAAAATAAATAAAATTTGTGGAACACAATTTTATTTATGGAAGTCGGTTATTTCCTCCCAAGGGGAGTTAGAGGTGGGGCCCACACCCAAATAACCTCCCATGAGAGGATATTTTTGAGGTGGGGCCCACACAAGCCAAACCTTTTCACCCCCCTCTAACACCCTTGAAACCCCCCATTTAACTCCCCTTGTATTTATTATGACAACTCTCCCTCCATAATTGTGACTCTTCAATTCTTTCTCTCTCTCCAATAAACTTTGCCAACATGTTTCCTTTATTGATCAATTAATGAATTGACTTCTCTAATTTTTGAATCTTTTTGAACTAAATGGAAAGTTTATAATTATGGGGTAAGCCTTACATTAATATTTTCTTGGAAAATATTTTGGTGGGAGGAACCTCTAGAGAATTAGAAGAACTTCGTCCTGCCAATGAAGAACCGCCGAAGAACGACAATCACTTCCTTCGATCTTCGTCCAAGACAAAGGAGAAGGAGCCACCCGCAAGGAACGCAGATGATGCGCCATCCTCGACTCCTTCTTCCCTGACGTCAATGAGATTGATGTCGTCTCCCCTCGATGTCGTCTTTCGTGATGCCTGACTACCGGGAATCTTATTTCGAGGTAGGGGAATTGTATAATTTTAGTTTGATAAAAATTATACACGTGTCATTGTTGAATGAGAATGGTTGTTTATGGCCAATTGATACTGACTAACGTAGAGGGCATGGGCCGAATGCACACGGCCTGATGACCCTCCGTAGTATCTATATTTTTCGTAGAGACCATCTTGGGAAGGTGGCGACGAATGAAGGCGGCAGCCACATGCGGAAGAATCACAGCCCGCAACTGCAGGCTGCTCAACTGAAGAAGAACCGGCCGGCTAAAGCCGGTTGGGCCGAAGGAAGACCGCGACACCACAAGGGGCGCCGCGCTGTATAGGACCGCAGCCCGCGCTCCGCGGGCCGCTTCGGCGGTGAACCGGTCGGCTCGTCGGTCGGCCGGGTGGAGGAGCTGCGACACCCAAAGGTGTCGCGCAGTAGGATCGTGGCCCTCCTAAGCGGGCCACTTGCGCCCGGAAGACTGGACGGCTTCCACCGTCCGGACAGGAGGGCGGCGCCGCTTGGCGACGCCAGTTCGGGAAGCCGGGCCCCCCTCCCTCAGACCGCTAGGTCCCTTCGGGCCGAGCCGCTCGGCCAGCCGGGCCGCGCCACACCGGGCTAAGTCGTGCCCCAACGGGCCGGTCCGCGTGATTCACTGGGCCGGTCCGACCCTCTGCTGGGTCAGACCCACCAAAAACGTATTGACCCGACTCGCCAGCCCACTGGGCATAACAGGTCGGGCATGTGTTCCCATAAACGTGAATAACTTGAAGACCGCACATCCGATCGACACGCCGTCTGTGGCACTGGGACCCTCATGACAAAGATTCCCGTTTGAGATACTCTATGTTAGTTTTTTAAATCTTTTGAAAATGGACCGGTTTTGATTGAGCTTATTTCCAACCGGGCCCCAGGAGCAAAATTGATAATAACTCTCAGACCGGGCGTCCGATTGACGTGTCGTCTGTCATGTTAGGTTCCTTTTGACGAGACATAATTTTGGGATACGTCAACTCTGGACTTCATGACAGTTGATGTATCAACCCCTTGGCTTGAGGAGCGGACTCTCCTGGAATCGAGAGTGTTGTGTGCGGTAACCCTAGAGCTGGTTGCGACTACAACGACTACCATACTGGAATCCTCTGTGGGTTCGACGATGATGAAAAATGTACTAGAATCCTCTGTGGGTTCGACGATGATTACAACTATACTGGAATCCTCTGTGGGTTCGACCGCAATTACTATTGTACTATTATCCAATGTGGTTCCGACAGTTTGACTTATTTACTAGTATCCTACGTGGGTTCGACAAAGTAGTCGGTCTAGTATCCTATGTGGGTCCAACAGCTTAGCTGGTCTAGTATCCTACATGGGTCCAACAAATTAGATGAATCAATGACTACATCTAATCATCTTTATCACTTTACGAAATATGTATACCTGTGTGAGCTGATTCTTGACTTTCAATAATTACCATCAGTGTGATTGACTTATTTCCTGTGTGGATTGGGTTGTGCTTGGGCTCGATATTTGGAACCGAATCTGGATTGATGACTTAGGTATTTGTATGGGCATATAACTAAGCAGGGTTAGTTGATGAACCGTGTTTTTTATCTTACTTCTGGTTTATCCTCAGTAGATATTGTGAGACCTTGCGGGTCATGGGGTCCCTACTGAGTATCGATATACTCACCCATGCACGGGCAATGCCCGCACTACATTGTGTTGGATGCAGACGACGGACAGCGCTGATCATTGTAGAGGCTTGTAGATCCGGACGGTACCTGAAGGTGGACCCCTTGGTGAGACATACACATATCAGACGGACGGACCTGGGGTACTGAGGAGACTATCTGTACCCACCCTTCAGGTGGGATTCCCGGAGGACGACTCAGTGGTTGTTGTTTTACTTTACTGCAGTTGTACTAGCTTTTCATTTGTATTGTACTTTCAGTTGGGTTTTTATTCTGGCCCATTTACCATTCATCACTTACTTTTGTATTCAGTATCACTTTGTGCTTACATATGTTGCATACTCTGTTGTGTTTTTTACTATTATAAAGGCAATTCCTTCCCTTTTTATTGGGATTTATGCCTTTGGTGCTAGTCTCCAGCCCCTGGCCTATGGAAGGCGGGCTTGGGGTAGTCACGGAACAGGCCCCGAGGATGGGTCGTGAAAAATTGGTATCAGAGGAGTCAGTTCTACCACAGAACTCAGGACTCTGATCATTCTCTCTATGAAGCAATAGTGTTAAGAGTATTGAGTTTGGTTTTCAGTCCTGGGAGTCCAGTGTTGGTTAGGCGGCCAACGTATCCATACACCAGGACCCTAACTCTGATTTCCAACTCAGTGCACGAAAACACTGATTGCATGTGTGTTTCAAAAGTTTTCATTGTGAATACTTTGTGTCAGCTCCCCAGGTATACTATTTGCCTGTGTCGCACCTGTTTTTTTCGGATGGCCCCATGAAGGCACCCAGCTAGGGTTTCGAGTTACGTATGAGATGGCAGCCCATCGAGCGACGAGGCCTCCGTGCAGGGCCCCATCACAGCGGAGGCACCAGTGGTACCACTACCCACTGATCCACCAATACTAAGAGCCCCAGCAGTAGAGAGTGCTTGCCGCCTGAGTGCGTTGCATGAGTTTTAGCAACAGAGGCCGCCCAGGTTCCATGGAGAGATGGACCCATAGGCAGCCGAGGATTGGCTGGAGGCTATCGTCAGGGTTTTCAGATTAGTAGGGACACCAACTGATCTTATGGTGATCCTTACTGCGAGTCTCCTTCATGCAGTAGCAGGTAGATGGTAGAGCTTTATGCTCCAAGTGCACGACGAGGCATCTCTACTTTGGAAAGACTTCAAGAGTCTCTTCCGCTCGGAGTTTCTTCCATCCGCCCATTGTGCGATGCGGATTCAGGAGTTTCTTCATCCGCGGCAGGGTAGCATAACAGTAGCTCAGTACTCAGCAAGGTTTACCGACCTCTCGTGCTACTTCACGGACATGGTACGAGACCCATTATTCAAGGCCCAAACCTTTGAGCAGGGACTGAGGCACGAGATCAGGGCTTCAATGATCTCCCTCAGCATTCCGACATAGACAGGAGTGCTGGAGCGAGCCCTTCTTTGGAGTGCTTTCTCACTGAGCCGACACCAGCAGCGAGACCCACTGTAGGGAGACACGTAGCGGATTCTTCTACAACCGGTAGTATACAGATGTCGCAGAGGTCCAATAGGACTAGGCCATTAGGAGAGTAACCTCAAGATATAGGTTCGGTTGTGCAGGGCACCCGAAACAGAGCCAGCTATAAAAGGATCAGGCAGTTCTATTCATGTGATGGGCAGGGTCACATGGCTTAGGACTGCCCGACCAGCCATGCAGATGAGCAGCAGACAGTGGAGGGACCTCCCAGGCAGAGGTAGAGGTTCAACAATGGCGGTCCGCAGGGTGCTGGCGGACAGAGGCAGGCTCAGCTTCAGGTAGTCGAGGCTTACGACCACGGTGCAGCCGAGATGATTCGAGGTACTATCTGTGTCTACTCCACCCTTGCTGCAGTACTTATAGACACAGGTGTGAGTCATTCTATTAATACCATTGCCCTTTTTCGGAGCTCGGATATTCTGACGGAGTCGTTGGCTCGATCCTTATGGATAGAGACTCATAAGAGAGCAGACTCGACAATTACACACTGGTGCCGGCAGTGTGAGCTTACTCTAAGAGGTGAGATCTTCAGCTGGGATCTTCTTGTAGTGGCGTCAAGGCCTTACAACGTCATCTTGGGTATAGACTATTTGTCTACAGTCTAGGCTCAGATCGACTACATTAGGCACAAGGTGCAGTGTATCCACATGGATGGGAGCAATTTCACCTTCAATGGAGAGAAGGGAGCCTTAGCAGCACAGGATGGACTTACGCAGAAGAGAGGGTAGCCGATCACACATCAGTTGGCTAGTCTCATCCTTGGAGAAATTGATGTGCGGAGTCCGAGTTTTCCTATTGTGGTGGATCATTATGCGGATGTTTTTCCTGATGACGTTCCAGGACTACCTCCTCGTAGAGAGGTATAATTCTACGTTGATCTATACCCTGGGATAGCACCGATATCTACTTTGGCATATCAGATGGCTCACACTGACCTTTGTGAGATGTGGGTACAGCTGGAGGACTTACAGGGGAAGGGATTCATCCGACCTAGTGTTTCACCATGGGCTGCTCCGATTTTGTTTGCCAAGAAGGCGGATGGGAGCTTACGACTGTGTGTCGACTACCGTCGCCTGAATCAAGTGACCGTGAAGAACAAGTACGCACTCCTGAGGATTGAAAATCTCTTTGATCAGCTCAAGGGAGCACGATGGTTATTGAAGATAGACCTTAGGTTAGGCTATCATCAGCTCAGAGTTCGAGATGAGGATGTGCAGAAGACGGCCTTCAGGTGTCGGTATGGCCACTACGAGTTCTTGGATATGCCTTTCGGCATAACCAACGCACCAGAAATTTTCATGAGTCCCATGAACAGTACCTTCTTGCCTTACCTCAATTTCTTTGTTGTAGTCTTCATCGACGACATACTGATTTACTCAACTACTGAGGTGGAGCACGCCTACCACTTGCGGGTTGTACTGGATACACTCCGAGAGCACCAGCTTTATGGTAAGCTCTCGAAGTGACAGTTCTCGATTCGAGAGGTACACTTCTTGTGACACGTCATCTCGGAGGTGGGAGTTGCAGTGGATCCACCAAAGATCGAGGCAGTACAAGCTTGGGAGCCACCCAGGAGCGTGACGGAGGTGCATAGTTTACTAGGTCTGGCTGGGTACTATCGGAGATTTTTTCCAGACTTCTCTAGAGTTGCAGCACCACTTTTAGCCTTGAAAAATAAGTGGAAACCCTTCGTGTGGTCAGATAGATGTCAGTAGAGCTTTCAGGAGCTGAGACAGAGATTGACCAGTGCGCCCATCTTGAGGCTACCAGAGGAGGGCATAGGGTACGTAGTTTACTGCGATGCATCAGGGACTGGAATCGGGTGTATCCTGACGCAGGAGCGAGCAGTGATCACTTGTGGTTCACGGCAGTAGAGATAGCATGATCAGAACTATGCTACTCATGACCTAGAGTTAGCAGCAGTGGTCTTCACCTTGAAGATGTGGCGTCACTTTCTGATGGGAGAGCACTTTACAGTCTACTCTGACCAACGGAATCTCAGGTAAATCATCTCACAGAAGGACCTGAACCTCAGACAATGACGATCAGGACTATGACTTCGAGATAGTCTATACTCCTAGGAAGGGGAACGTTGTAGCTGATGCTCTCAGTAGGAGATCGGGCAGTCAGCTACTAGGAGAGGCGACATAGCAGCTAGCCGCGTTGCAGATATCCTTTGTGGATAGAGATGGATAAGTCTTTCTTCAGTCACTCATAGTCACTCCTCTACTCCTTTATCGAGTCAGAGAGGCATAATGTGGGGATGTTGACTGTGAGATGCGACATGCTCAGATTTCTACAGGGCAGGAGCCTGATGGATTTTCTAAAGGAGGGGAGCACGTCATCCTCTTTGGGGGGCGTACTATGGTACCAGTTTCACTTTAGGAGGAAGTGCTGAGGGAGTTTCACACATCCCCTCTAGCGGTACATCCAGGAGTGGGAAAGATGTACCATGACCTCGGACGACAGCACCGGTGGCCGGGTATGAAGAAGGCTGTAGTAGAGTTCATTTCCTGATGCCTCACTTGTCAGTAAGTGAAGGTAGAGCACCAGGTACCAGCAGGCATGGTACATCCCTTAGAGGTCCCAGGGTGGAAGTGGGGCAGGATATCCATGGATTTCGTGACTGGGCTTCCACGTACATCCATAGAACACGACTCTATCTGGGTGATCGTAGACCGACTCACCAAGTCGTCCCACTTCCTACCGATCAGAGAGCAGGGCTCAGTAGAGAGCTTGGGACGCCTCTACATTCAGAAGATTGTACGGATTCATGGTGTTCCATCGACTATTGTTTCTGATCAGGATGGTCTATTCACTTTCCGGCTATGGAAGGGGTTAGAGGAGGCTTTTGGGACACATCTACGTTTGAGCACCGCCTTCCATCCTCAGACAGATGTTCAGACTGAGAGGACCATTCAAACTCTCAAGGACATGCTTTGTGCATGTGTCCTTGACTTTGGTCGTAGTTGGGAGGATCACCTACCCTTGGTGGAGTTTGAGTACAATAATAGTTACCACTCCACCATTGGGATGGCACCATATGAGGCACTGTATAGCCGACCTTATAGATCACCTCTATGATGGATTGACCCTGGGGAGTTAGCACTTGTAGGACCAGAGATGGTTCAGGATACGACAGAGAAGCTTCAGATCATCCAAGATAGGATGAAGATTGCATAGAGCACACAAAAGTCCTATGTTGATAGGGGATGGAGACCACTGGAGTTCGAGGATGGCGACAATGTTTTCTTATGGGTCTCACCTCGATGAGGTCTACAGAGATTTGGTCGGGTCGGAAAGTTATATCCATGATTCATCAGACCAATCCAGGTTCTCAGCAGAGTAGGTGAGGTGGCTTACTACCTGGCCCTTCCACCTCAGTTGCATTGGGTGCTTGACATATTCCATGTATCTCAGCTGAAGAGATACGTGAATAACCTGACCCACATAATTGATCACGGGGAGCTGGACATCGATGACGGGGAGACATTCACGGAAGTCCCAGTGGATATCGAGGATAGACAAGAGCAGGCCCTACTTGGATGGTTGATTCCTCTAGTGTGCATTCGTTGGCAGCACAGAAACCTCTAGGAGGGCACTTGGGAGCGGGAGGCTCAGATGCGAGCTCAGTACCCCCCATTTGTTTTCCTAGTGGGTGATGTAGCTTTACAGGGACGTAAATCCCTGAGGTGAGAGTAATGTAAAGACCTAGAAATTTCAAGTAAATTTTCTTTTCTTAATTCTTTGAAATTTTACGAGTCTGTGGTTTCTGACAGCACCTGATCTTGAGGCCCGGTGTGCCCGAAATCAATTTCTGAAGTTTTGTTCGGGTACGTTTAGTAAACGTACGTGTGGGTTTTTCTATCTATTGAACCGGTGCTAGGAATTGAAATATGAGGACACCGATGAAATCGCAGCACCGGTATTCACTTAAGGGGACCTTTACCTCAGTTGTGTTTTATGCGGGTTGAGAGTTAATATTTGGGGATTTTGAATAAAATAAATAAAATTTTCGGGACACAATTTTATTTATGGAAGTTGGTTATTTCCTCCCAAGGGGAGTTAGAGGTGGGGCCCACACCCACATAACCTCTCATGAGAGGATATTTTTCAGGTGGGGCCCACACGAGCCTAACCTTTTCACCTCCCCTCAACACCCATGAAACCCCCCATTTAACTCCCCTTATATTTATTATAACAACTCTCCCTCCATAATTGTGACTCTTCACTTCTTTCTCTCTCTCTCATAAACGTTTCCAACGTGTTTCATTTATTGATAAATTAATGAATTGACTTCTCTAATAATTGAATCTTTTTGAATTACATGGCAAGTTTATAATTATGGGGTAAGCCTTACTTTAATATTTTCTTGGAAAATATTTTGGTGGGAGGAACCTCTGGAGAATTAGAAGAGCTTCGTCCTTCCAACGAAGAACTGTCGGTGAACAAAAATCACTTCCTTCGATCTTCGGCCAAGCCAAAGGAGAAGGATCCACCCACAAGGAACACCGACGACGCGCCATCCTCGGATCCTTCTTCCCTGACATCAACGATATTGACGTTGTCTCCCTGCGACGTCGTCTTCCGCGATGCCCGACTACCGAAAATCTTATTTTGAGGTAGGGGAATTGTATAATTTTAGTTTCATAAAAATTATACACTTGTCATTGTTGAATACGAATGGTTGTTCATATCCAATTGATACCGCCTAACGCAGGGGGTTCGGGCTGAACGCACATGGCCCGACGACCCTTCGTAGTATCTATATTTGAGGTGGAGACCATCTTGGGAAGGTGGAGACGAACGAAGGCGACGACTGCGCTCTGGCCGCATGATGAAGAATCGTAGCCCGCAACTGTGGGCCACTCTGCTGAAGTAGAACCGGAAGGCTAAAGTCGTCCGGGCTCAAGGAAGACTATGGTGCCACAAGGGGCGATGTGCTACAGAGGACCGCGGCCCTTGCTCCACGGGCTGCTTCAGGGGCGAACAGGTCGGCTCGTCGGGCGGCCGGGTGAAGGAGTCGCGGCACCCGAAGGTGCCACGCAGCAGGACTGCGGCCCGCCCGAGCGGGCCACTTGCACCCGAAAGACTGTTCGGCTTCGGCCATCCTGACAAGAGGGCAGCACCGCTTGGCACCGCCGGTTCGGGAAGCCCCCCCCCCCCCCCCCCCTCGGACTGCTCGGCCCCTTCGGGCCGAGCCGCGGCCATCCCGGCCGCGCCCTGCCGAGTCGGGCCGCTCCGACCCGGACTGGGCCGGGCGATGTGATTCACTGGGACGGTATGACCCTCTATCGGGTCGGATCCACCAATAACATAGAGACCCGACCTGCCATCCCACTAGGCTTAACGGGCTGGGCGAGTTTTCACTTAAACGTGAATAACTTAAATATCGCGCGTCCGATCGACACGCCGTCTGCGGCACTAGGACCTTCGCGATGAAGCGGTCCTTTTACGATACTCTAAGTGACTTTTTAAAAAAATTTGGAAAATGTCTGGGTTTGGAAAGAGCATATTTCCAACTTGTCCCCCAGAGCAAAAATGCTAATAACTCTCAGAACAGGCTTCTGATTGACGCGTCGTCTGTCGCATTGGATTCCTTTTGACAAGACAGAACTTCGGGATACATAAACTC
This sequence comes from Viscum album, assembly GCA_963277665.1. Taxonomy (NCBI): domain Eukaryota; kingdom Viridiplantae; phylum Streptophyta; class Magnoliopsida; order Santalales; family Viscaceae; genus Viscum; species Viscum album. The sequence continues at coordinate 711,837,162 of OY728167.1, read as the reverse complement.
TAGACTTCGTGACTGTTGATGTATCGACCCCTTGGCTCGAGTAGTGGAACCTCCTGGAATCGAGCGTGTTGTGTGCGGGAACCCTAGAGCTGGCTGCGACTGCAACGACTACCGTACTGGAATCCTCTGTGGGTTCGACGACGATGAAAAATGTACTGGATTCCTCTGTGGGTTCGACGATGATGACAACTATACTGGAATCCTCTATGGGTTCGACAACGATGACAACTGTACTAGTATCCTACGTGGTTCCGACATTTTGAATTCTATTCTAGTATCCTACGTGGATCCGACAGAGTAGCTGGTATACTATCCTACGTGGGTCCGACAGCTTAGCTGGTTTTGTATCCTATGTGGTTCCGACAACTAAGATGAATCAGTGACTACATCTGATCATCTTTATCACTTTACGAAAGATGTATACCTGTGTGAGCTGAGTCTTGACTTTCAATCATTACCATCGGTGTGATTGACTTCTTTCATGTGTGGACTGGGTTGTGCTTGGGCTCGAGATTTGGAGCCCAATCGGGATTGATGACTTTGGTATATGTATGGGAATATACCTAAGCAGGGTTGGTTGATGCACCATGTTTTGTATCTTATTTGTTGTTTATCTTTAGTGGATATTGTGAGACCTTGCAGGACACGGGGTCCCTATTGAGTATCATTATACTCACCCCTGTATGGGCAATGCCCGCACTACATTGTGTTGGATACAGACGATGGACAGCTCTGATCGTGGTAGAGGCTTGTAGAGTTGGACAGTACCTAGAGGTGGACCACTTGGTGAGACATACACAGAGCAGATGGATAGACCTGAGGTGCTGAGGAGACTATCTGTACCCACCCTTCAGTTGGGATTCTCGGAGGATGAATTGGTAGTCACTGTTTTACTTTACTACAGTTGTACTAGCTTTTCAGTTGTACTGTACTTTGTGTTGGGTTTGTATTCTGGCCCATTTACCATTCAGTACTTACTTTTGTATTCAGTATCACTTTTTTCTTACATCTGTTGCGTACTTTGTTGTGTTGTTTACTATTATAAAGGAAATGCATTCCCATTTTATTGGGATTTATGCCTTTGGTGATAATCTCCATCCCCTGGCCTATGGAAGGCGGGCTTGAGGTAGTCACGAAACGGGCCCCGAGGACGAGTCGTGACACATGTGATGTCCACTATCCATGATCCCACACCTCACATTATTTAGGTTCATTGTTAGAAAAAACATTATCAATATATTAATACCACATCAAAAATCAATTATAGGTTTCTCATAGTCATGTCACCACTATTTCATGATTAAAAACACCATGATTTACCCTCTCAAGGATACACAGTTTAGGGGTACAATTTTTCTAACCATACACCAACCATACACCACATCCCTTTTATAAAAAATCGAACTTTAGGAACCAAAAAAATATTTAATGTAACCAAAACCTCTATATCCATTTACACAATATCATTTACATAAAAAAATTGGATTACATAGAAAATTATAGGATCCATACCTCAATTAATAACTGGGATCATACATCCAAACCTCCTTAAAAACTCATCCCCGAGTTTCCCTTCTGATGGTGGTTGGGATGAATATAAGGTTAAATTAGATTAATGAACACATATATTAGACTCTAATTATGGGGTCTCATCATGTAAATTTCTATGATTCCATAACATCCAAACTATATGAATTTTATTTCCTAAAAGAACATTCAGTATTTTATCAACAATATGAACTTGATAATCTTCAATAGAAGAATCTTTCTCTAACTTATCTTCCTCAGAATCAAAGGAATTAGATATATCAGAATGATAATGATTGAGATGAAAAACATGGATTAAATCTAGAATATACCTATACCTCTAGTGAATATCTAACTAATATACTACTGGTCAAACAATCTTTATGATCTCAAATGGCCCTATGAATCTAGGCACTACATTCCCTTTTCTCCAAATACATTGATTACCCAAACAAAGAAATAAATATAAGAAAATATAATCTACCACTAGAAAAAATTTAGAGGTCAATGATAATGATTAGAATATTACATATTCTGAGACTGAACCGTAACCATAAATTTCCTAATCAACTAGACAAATTCTGATGATTCTTGTACATGACATGTTCCCCATAACACTACCTCCCCTGAATCTATCCTACACAAAATTGAATAACACTGTTTACTATAGAGTTCCTCGTAATGATCCATTTGGATAGTCTATTAAAAAAAGTTAGAATTGTAGATCTAAGCTTGAGAAAAGTGATTTTCCCATGAACCTCAAACATCACGTACACATGTTCAAGGAATATCCTCTAGTACCTTTATAGTGTGATCAGACTAACCATTGGTTTGAGAGTGTTATGGTTTACTCAAAAGTACTTATGATCCTATAGCCTTCAATAAAATTTTCCAAAACAGAGAATTAAACTAAGTGTCCCTATTTGATATGATGGAATTTTGAATAAAAATAATTAAACTTATCTCTTAGATATATGGACTCAAAATATCATCCACTGAGAAGCTCTTCCAGATAGGAATGAAGTGGGGGTCATCATCAGCCTATCCATAATTACTCATACAGCCTCACTACCTCAATAATACTGTAGTATCCCCATAAAGAAATCAATATTGACATCATCACATATCTACTCTAAGATGGGTAACTATTATAAGATAGTATAATTTCATTGGTGTTATGACCCATTATTTTGGGAAAAATGTTTCCGAATTAATATAGAATTTTCGATATTTTTCATTTCACACAACATTGAATATAACTTATGTTATATGAAAGCACTAAGGGTGGTTTTAATTTCATGAAAAACCATGTTATTCTAATGCTACATGAAACACTTAGATTATATTTTGATATATGCAACACAATTTTTGTATTGCTTTACACACAATGTCGAGTTCCTTAGATAGCTTGTGTTACATGCAAGACCTCATTTTACCAAACTATAATGTACTATTAATATTATTATTAAAATATTATTATAGTTTCCATCCAACCATTGGAATAGAATTTATGAATATGATTAATTAAATAATTAAAATATTTTTTGAAAAATTTATATATGAATAGTTATTTAGTGACTGATTAACTAAAAATGATAACAAAACCCATTTCAAAATATAGGAAATATTTTTCTATAAAACTATATTTTTGTTCAATCAAACACGTTTTACCTCAATAAATTAATTAAACCACCATTGATAAATCATTTTAAGGAAATATTAATATATATATATATAATATTTATAAAACTATTTAACATTCATCTCATGTGTTTTCTAGATAAGATATAAGAATAGATCCAATATTAAACACAAAGATATATATTTCTAAAAGGTAACTTTATCACCTTTTAATGGCACACCTATTTTAAATATAATTATTTAATATTTGGTAAATTTTATATGAAAATATATAATTAATTTTTTAATGTATAATATAAAAATTTACTTTGGTTATGTTTTTTGTATTTTTCTTAGGAGATTCATTTTTTGGTAAATAGTGAAAAACACTGAATTTTAAAAGAAAAATTCATTTTCATATAATTTATTAATATAGATAAATTATATTTTAAATTTACCTTATAGTAAATTTAGATCAATTATACATATATTAATAAAATTTAGGTCTTTATAATCAATTTCACAGTGAAATTTGATACAAAACAATTCAAACTTTTGAACATTTTAACACTAAAAATTGGTTGTCTTATCCCATCTACGAGATTAATTTTCAATAAATTTATTTCAATTAAGTGATTATAATTTGTTAAAATGGATTAAATATTTTTAATAATAATAATATATAATTTATATTAAGTTTAACTTAGTTTTTTTCAAAAATATTAGTGAACGTAATTAAAATTATTTTCAGCGCTTAAGGTAAAAATGAGTTTACTTAGTGGTTAATCATTATCTTAAGGGGGAGATACCCTAGAAACAAGTCCAAAATACATTGAATTGATATATTTCAACCATATAATCAATTATATATAATACTGTTCATTATTGGATGTGCATGAATTAAGAGATACCTCCTAATATTGTTTACCTTTTTATATTTACAAAAAAATGCCACTCCTCCACTATAAAAGGGAACTCACCCCCTAACTTATTCACACCAATCTAGATCATTGTATCATTAAAACCCTGACAAAATAATATCCAAAATTACCTAATATCATACCATATTCCTCACTTTGGGTAGAAATAATTCCATGTTAGTCCTTTGGTGCAATCCGAAAGGAATAATCCAAAATGTTGTAACATCCATCAACAAGAACTTTTGTTTTATTTAATCATCCAACCCATAAATTAATATTTTTCAATGAGTATATAAGAAAATAAATTTTCTAAATATACTTATATGTAATCTTTTTGACCTAAACCTACCCACACATCCATCAGAAGTGATATACAATTGTTATTTGTGTCTTCAACGGACTACCTCATCGCAAACTGAGGTCATTCATTCCTCCATTACCACCATTAAAGGTCTATAATAACAATGAAAATACATATGTTATGTGATATATATTAAATTTATGATTTATATATTCATAATTAATTATTTTATAACACATGCCTTCATTCATTCCTTTTTGTGGGAATACGATAACTTTGTTTGTGGACGTGTGGACTACCGCCTCCTCAATGCGGTGTGATCCGTTCACACTTTTAATTGAATTTTTTAAGGATGAGTTTTGTAAAATTATATGAAATATATGAAATAGATAATATTATGTAATGATAATATATATATATTTATCATTTACTTTATTTCTTACAAGATGACAAGAAAATGAAAATAGACTTCATGTGTATGTACAACCTATTGTCTCCATGAAGGGTGTATTCTATTTAATATTTCTATCTTTCATATATTATTATCAAAAAATATTATAATTAAAATATATTATATTTATATAATGTTTTAAATTATATAAATATGTAATTCACTATCTAATAAATAGTATCACGAATAACATGTCAAAAAATATACAAAAACAACTCAGTTATCACTTGAAGTGTAACTTTATAATGAAATTGAAAATAATGGGGTAATATGAAGTCATAATAAAATAATATATGGTATAATATATAAACATATGTTTGTTGTTTATATTAATAATAATATTTTATGTATTTCACATTTTTTTAACATGTAAAAATAAATTCAAGACTTAAGGTAAGGGTTTTTCTTTTCCCACTTTTATTTCTTTGAGATATATACTATATTAACCACTTATTCTTATTGTGTGGTGAATGTAATGAACTATGAAATTTTATATCATTAATTTAATTTATTCCAATATTTAAAAAGTTTTAATTGATGTTTTTATTTCATGTTGATCGTGATTGAAACGTCATTCAAGTAGTAAGGGAAATCCATCTAACCTTTTTATATCTGTGAAATACATGTCATATTCATTACTCATCTCTTTTGGGTAATGTATATAATTCCTTTTAATTTAGTGTATGATTGTTATACTTATTTTTATGGGTATTTACTTATCCATTTTATGTTTTATCTTTCATAGGATTTATATTTCAAAAGTTACAAAATTGGTAAAGTAATTTTGTCTCAATTTTCCTTCTTTGATGCACATGCGATGTTATCAACCTATATTCTTCTAAATGATTTATATACTGACCTTGGACATGTTATATCAAGAATATAACTATTTTCATGAATTTTTAATCTTAATTTAATTTCATTATTCCATGGTAACTATGATTCAATGTTACCAAATTGGAAATAATTTTTTGTTATAATCTCTTCATTTATCTGGATTATTTAGGATTATATTTCAATTGATGAAATATTATGATCCATATCTTAATAAATCTCATTAAATTTATTATTTTATGTTTATTATTGATATCTTCATGTAATGCTACCATTTGTTTCACTTTTTTTTACTTATTATAATTAAGAAAATGTTTTTAAGAAAACCCAACCTTATTTTTCCCTTCAGTCGAGAATTTGTTTTATTCCGAAAAAATGTGTCCTAAAAATGATTTCAAAAAATATTTTTAAATGAAATTTTAATCTCATATTAAAGGAAATATATTTTTTAAAAATATTTTTTATGAATTGGTTTAAATGATTTTATAATCGTACCTTACATGTTTTCAAGGTTATTTTCAATGAAAAAGGTTTTCAACATGTTTTATATTTTTAAAAGATTTTTTCAATGCGAAAGTGATATTTTCCTCATGAAATGTTTTAAATTATTTTTAAGGATTAATTCATAAGTATTAAATGTGGTTTTAAATGAAAAATATTTTCGAATATGATTTATTATTTTCAGCGAAAGGATATTTTTTATAAGAACTATTCCAAGTTATCGTTCAGAATCCTTCTCCAAATACGATGATACCCTTTGATGTCATTTATGAATTAATAGGGATATGATCCAAGGTTACCATTAAAATTCATTATCTAAATGGTCAATGTTTTTATGGCTTGATATCTATGTAACTTATTTCTTTTCCAGAAGTAAAACATGTTTCAAAGATATTGTTATAAAACCTATTTTTTCACAAATCGATCATGATTAAAATATATTTTTATGAAACATGTTACTTTTTCCTATGATAATAGCATTAAAATAATATTTCAATAAAACCCATTTATTTTAAATGGGTTAATAAAGTTATGAAAGAATAATTTTTTATGAGTTTTTATGATGACATGCATGATATTTATACATTATTCACGATCTGGTTTATGGACATTGCTTATACGATGGGGTGTCCCAGATAGTGTCAGGTAATACCATTACAAATAATATTATGGGGTAGCTCAAATACCACTAGGTAATTCTATTACATCATATATGATGTGGTTTCCTCGATATCATTGGGTAATCCCATTACAACTAATGCGATGGGGTGGCCTAAATAGCACTAGGTAACACTGTTACCTCTTATATAGTAGGGTGGCCCAGATAGCCCTGGGTGAACCTGTTATAACTTAGAAGATTGGTGGGACCAATATCTCAGTAAAATTCAATGGGAAATGATTTATATCTCATAAGATAATGATATAAACAATTTGATGACCTTGATGTACTACAGGATAAAGGTATAACCTGGTCTGTAGAGACCCGTAGCTTGACGTACATGGACATTACATTACATTTGCGGAATACTTAGTACATAACAAAAACACACACACAAGGATCGTAATAGTTTAGTGTCTTTGGAAACTCGGAACATAATCTTCTAATCCTGGTGAAAGATCTTCAATATCTCCCGTAAAGATCTTCCATTTTTTTTTACCTAAAACCTTTCTTTATATCCTGGGGAAAAGAAAACATAAAAGGGTGAGCTCAAATGCTCAGTAAGGGTATACAAAAGAAATAAAAATCATATCATATCTTTTTGAAAATCATAACCTGCAAAAGAGATCATAATATCTTAACATGGAACAAATCATAGAAGTGAAAATGAGATCACCATAATCATAACATGAAACTTGAAACTTTGTGGCATGCACACATAATCATGGAAATCATTTCTTGTTAGTCATGACTCATTTCCAAGACTATCTTAGTGGACAAAGTCCCTTTCTGAACCGAGTTCACTCCTCGTTTCAGTCCTGTATCACTGAACCGAAATAACCTTCCGTTCCAGCCATGTCTATCTCATGAGATATAAAATCTTTACCCAATGAATTGGAGGGAGATATAGGTCCCACCCATCTTATAATGAATCCTTTCTTATGTGTGCCACATAATCATAAACCATACATCATAGCGTAACCCATGTAATAAAAATGGGATTCTTAAACAACATGACATCATAAAACCATTCATATAATATAAAGTAATTCATAAACATAATTCCATCACAACATAGTCAAATCAATGTAAAAATATGGATAGAAACAGAACCCTTTATTATCTTAGATGGAAAATAATTTTGATAAAACACTTGAATTGAATTCTTGAGGAAAATATCCTTTCTTCTTAAAAAACATTTTTCCTTTCATAACATGTCATACAACTTTAAAATAAAAGAAGTTGATTAAAAATAAACTTGAAAACTTATAAAGGAAGCTTCTTTGAAGTAATGTTTTAAAAATCAATTCATGCCGTATAAGTTAAAAAAAACATTCTTCGTACTTTTTTCGGAAAAGTCAAAAAGTACCTCGTACGAAAAACGACAAAAGATTCCTTTCATACGTATTACTAAAAACTCACCGAAGGGTAAAAATGGATTTAAACAATTTTAGGTGGATGGAAATAATATTACATATTGATAAAACATGGATGTGGATGATAAAATGCACCCCAGTAAATACTTACGAATAAACAATCTCGGATAAAAATGAGATTGTGATATTTCCCTTACCTTAGGTCCGACTTGCTTTGTAAGTGTCCGAACCTCCTGTATAATGATTTAAATCATGTTATTGACTTATTACAGAATCATATTCATTGTTATGATATCATATATGGTTCACTTATGACATTATATTACCCGTTCTTTTGTAAATTCCATGTTAAAGAAGCGTTTTGGGTAAAATCGTTTCATTTATCGTAGGTGTTTTGACTTGTTGTTCTTGACATAATTATTACTTATATCATGATTTACTTACTTCCAGAATATAAAATATGATTTATATATCATATATATTCAGTATATATATATATATAATAGTTAGATAAATAAAATGAAAAACACCGTTCATGGAGACGGTAGTCCGTACGTACGCATGAACGCTGTTTTCCTTTCCTTATTGTCTTGAAATGGAAGTAAGTAGATGACATACATATGTATATATATACATAAATCCAGTAGCTTTATAATGTCATATATTTCATTATTATTTCTTATATATACATTATAATCATTCTTAAATGGTTAACATGGAGAATGAATCTCATCGCGTCGTGGAGACGGTATTCCGTACGTACGCACGAGCGATGATATCATTTCTATAAATATTGAATTGAATTGGAGTGGATTATACAATATATCAGAATCAATATTATGTTCTAATAACTATGTATAGTTATTCTTTACACCATTATACCCATCCATGTAAGGTGGTGGTGCAAAATAGATTACACCACGGCGTGGAGACGGTATTCCGTACGTACGCACGCGCGGTGATTTCTTTTTCCGTAGGATGGATAGATGGTGAAATAGGGTTGTTTCATACTTATAATAACATATCAGTATATGAGTGATACTGATGTTATTACTTCATAATGAAACAACCTAAGAAGAAGAAGTGGAAGAAGAAATAAAGATGAAAGAATTGGTAACGGTAATTACCTCTTCTTTGAAGCGCCTTTTGGAGACCTCCTCTTAGGGAACTCAAATTGGTCTTTGAGTAAGACCAGAACCTCTAGGATGTTGCTAGGTAAGTGGAGAAGAGATTTTGGCAGGGTTTGGCCGAGCTTGAGTGCTCAAATTGGTGTGAGGAGGAGGGGGAGGAGGTGTCCTTTTATAGGGGAGGAGAGGGGCACCTTAGGAATATCTCAAAATATTATTTTATAATAAAGTCAAAATCGGTTTATAATGGTTCCAAAGGGTCTTATTTTGAAGCTAAAGTGGGGATGGGTCGAAATCCTATCAACCAATAGAATTTAGACAAGTTTAGGATATTATTTTAACCTTATCAATTAGATTTAACTCTAAGTTAAATAATTTAACTTTTACCATGTCTTTTTGTTTTCTTTCACTATATGGTTAATACACTTACTATAACATGCCAAAAGAACCCCAAATTGTTTATTATTAATATATATATCCTTATCTAAGTCATTTGGCCGAACCTTAGATTTTTAGGAATACAATAACAATTAATAATATAATATTTGATTTAAAAACTATTTTATGTCAATTTTGACACTATTTGATATATGATTTTTGTGAAAGTCATAACAGAATTAAATGTTCGAACCAAGTTTATTAAATCAACACTAATATATCATAGTAACCTAGAAAATTAGTGGAATTCATAAAAAGTCTCAAATTACATTTATTTGGGTGTTTATAACATCAATTATGTCAATATTTCATTAACAAGATAATTACTGCATCATCTTTGTGTCATAAATAAATTAAATTATTTGATGTCTAAAAATTACAAATAAAATACCATCATGTATTAAATCTTTTTAGCTTTCTAATGAATATTTACAATCGAATTTAGCTTATGTATAACCCCATATTAGAAATGATTTACTTATTAAACTTTGATTTTAACTATTTTAACCCTTCTTTAAATAAATTAATAATAAATGTCCTAATCTAATCCAAGTGGGCCTAAATGGTCATATTTTATTCCTAAGTTTGTTTTTGGTCGAATTACACTTGTCCAATAGAATTAGTACATGTGTTAGGGTAATATTAATATCATATTTACCCTTAGTTACCCTATTTACTATTAACCGTGGTAAAAAAAAGTAAAAAGTTACTATTCACCAAAAATTATTTTCATCTCATTGAACCACATTTTAGTCCTTGATATTAACCGTGTCTCTCGGATTTTCGAAATTCCATTCACAGAAGCGGTAAAATTAAGTTTTATGCAAAATTCAGTTTTTAACCTACCACTTAGTGGTTTCACTATTCATCAAAAATTGAAAGTTTTCAGAAAGATGCCAAAATTTCATCCTAAGCTATATTTCATATTCCGAATTCAAAAATGAAGTCTATTTTACCAAATTCATAACATAGAAATTGCATTAATTAATTTTATAATTAAATCCCGCTGTTAAAACAAATAACGTGTTTTTAAGAAACAATATCTATCAAAAGATTGACACTTGTTTATGTCTAGTTTAAATGTGAAATTACATCCAATGACCAACATTGTATTAAATTGTAAAAATATATTCTAAATATACTTTAAAACCACTCAAATTAATGATTTATCACTATTAATTATTTCGATTAAAAAAGTTGTTTTTAATTATAATTTAGTAATTTTCACTATTCATCGGAATATGAAAGTTATCCGAAAAGTACCAAAATTTCACCTTAGGCTAAATTCGATACTCCGAATCCAAAAATGAAGTTCATTTTGAAATATAAGATTTACAGAATTTTAAAAAGTGGTTATTACTATTCATAACGGCTAGTTTTAATAATATTTTAATAGCACATCGTTGTTTAGTGAAACTCGGTATTGCGTATTACACACGCTATCGAGGAAGGTCGCGATTGCGTGTAATGCAAGGCAAGACAAGGATGCGTGTTGTGCAAGATCCTTTTGGTGTAGCGTACAACACAAGACATTAATAAAATTAAAAAGAATATTTTTTTATAAAATCTTGGGCTGTTACATTCTTCCCCCCTTAAAATGAATTTCGCCCTCGAAATTCGTCGGGGTTATAAATGGTTTACTATTCGAAAGTTTCTTTAATAGAAACCCACATCGTAAAAAGGAATATCAAAACCAATCTTTAAAAACAAAAGTATGAAAAGTAACGGTTACCCAAATAAACTAATCATTGGGTTTCCACATAGGTGAAAATATAGATATGGAAGAGAAATCTAACCATCATGTTCTGATGGAGAGTGGTAGAGAACATGGCTATGGAAAATCCAGTAATCACAAATCCATAGATTTGTGATGATATAAGGTACCATCTGATTCATCAGGTATAAGATCACTAGGACAACATTTTTGGTTTTCAAGATCATTTCCCTAAAGTTGAAAATTTGCTTTGAATAAATACTTACTTTATTTTGGTACAATCTCACTTTTGTTCGTCCCTTGAACAATTTCTACTTCATCTCTTAAATAAATGAAGTTGAATTTGTTATTTGTGAAGTGTTAGCAGATTATGTGATAGAATGATGGGTCATTCCATCTGTCTCAAACAAAAGGTTAGAAAAAGTTATTAAATATACATAAGTCATTCTATAGTGAGATTAATCACATATGGTTCCTAAAATGGACTTATACTTCATATATCATACTGCTTAATATAATAAAACTAGTTTCTACTAAACAGGGACTTCCTGTAGGCTAGTGGTAAGCGATAAAGGCCAGTCTCACTTCGGTTGTGGGTTCGATTCCTACAGCCTTGTCCGAAGCGATGGGATGTCGCCCGTCCTGAAGGTTGTCCCTTTTTCTAAGACTACGTTACTATAACATCCCATCAATAATATCGAAAATCTTCTATCCTTAAACAATACTAACTTATGTCCAACATAATCCAGTCTAATCTTTAGGCTTATAATACTGCAGTCCACTCTCATAATATAGTGACAACGATTACCAGAGATTTAATACTGTCGTTGATCCCCACATATCATAAGATATGTCTTGTTGGTCACATTCCAAACATTCAAAGTCCTTAATCGTGTATTCTCTTGAATACCTTAGTGAAAACATGAGTGCAGTTAAAAGTTAACACTTTCCACATACCAAAATCCTCAAAATTCCATATACTCAATCCATGATATCACTTAGTCCTTATATCAATCATGAGCTCATGAATACTATTAAACATTTCATTTTCTCGTCTTCATTATGCACATATCATCTTATTTCCAAAAAAAATATCTCAATCACTTTGAATACCACATCAATAAATATTGCAATACTCAATGATACAATATTATTTTGGAATCCCATTACATAAACGCTTAATCATTCCACCACATCTTTATCATATTCAACATCGCCAATAGTGATCGCATGTGACTTCCCTTTGTCCTTTGCCTTCAGTGGTTGCTCATGTTGATCATCACTAACCCTTGTATTAGGGAAATTATTAGCATAATGCCCCATTTCCTTGCACTTGAAGCATTGAAGTGTTGTTGGTGCGTTCTCTGCAGTGTTTGCTTTATTCACATCATTAGAAACCCTTTTTCCATTACTTCGACACTCAGCTGCTCGATGACCTTCTTTTCCACACTTAAAACATTTTCTAGTTCCTTTAAGACAATCTCCACCATGCTTCTTTCCACACTTTGTGCATAAGGAAACATTCATCTTCTTTTCACCATTATTATGAGATTTCTCCTTGAACTCCATCTTTCGTTTCTTGTCAAAACCATGAGATGGATATGTAACACCAACTTCCATTTCTACCTTGATAGCACAACGCACAATTTCTTCATAGCTACTGAAGTCTCTTATAGCTAATGCCCTTCGAAGACTTGGTTTTAAGCCACTGAAAAATCGATCAACTTTACTTTCAGGTTGGATGATAATGCCAGATGCATACCTTGCAAGTCTTGTAAAATTCGCTTCGTATATACCAACAGATTCATCATCCTTCTGCTTCAGCTCAATAAACTCCTTTTCCATCTTTGTTCGAAGAATACGAGGGAAGTACTTACTGAAAAACAAGTTCTTGAACTCGTCCCATTCCATGGACTCAATTTCATCCCTTGGCCTCGTATTCTTGATAAGATTCCACCATTGATCAGCTTCACCTTCCAAACGATATACTGCTAAGATGACTTTATCATGTTCAGAACATTGAAGAACTGAAAATATCTTTTCAGTGGTACTGATCCATTGTTCAGCAACAAGTGGATCGGAAGTCCCACTGAAAGAAGGTGGATGTTGCCTCATGAAGGACTCAATAGAATATTGTTCCCTTCTTTGCTCATTTGGAAGTCCAGAATGATTCATAGCTTGTGTAAGTATAGCAATAAGATTTTTCACTCCATCTCCCATAACATTTGTTTGTTCAGGAGGGCAATCATTGCATTGTCCATTGCATTGATCAACACGGTTCCTTCGGGTTCCAGCCATCGTCTAAAACCCAAAAAGAATAGTGTGAGAGGCAAAAATAATTATAGGGAAAACAACATAGTAAAGGGGGATTACCCTTAATATCTAACATCTTATGTTAAATTCTAAGATCGTTACCATATTTCTAGGACTATATCCTATACGTATACTTATCCTTAGGGACATCCCTAGACACACCTTAGAAATATCTCTAGGGATCTCACTAAAGTTCTCGCATCCTAGTTTCCAAAGGTTGACTAAACCTTTCCTCTGATACCAACTGTAGAGACTCGTAGCTTGACGTACATGGACATTACATTACATTTGCGGAATACTTAGTACATAACAAAAACACACACACAAGGATCGTAATAGTTTAGTGTCTTTGGAAACTCGGAACATAATCTTCTAATCCTGGTGAAAGATCTTCAATATCTCCCGTAAAGATCTTCCATTTTTTTTACCTAAAACCTTTATTTATATCCTGGGGAAAAGAAAACATAAAAGGGTGAGCTCAAATGCTCAGTAAGGGTATACAAAAGAAATAAAAATCATATCATATCTTTTTGAAAATCATAACCTGCAAAAGAGATCATAATATCTTAACATGGAACAAATCATAGAAGTGAAAATGAGATCACCATAATCATAACATGAAACTTGAAACTTTGTGGCATGCACACATAATCATGGAAATCATTTCTTGTTAGTCATGACTCATTGCCAAGACTATCTTAGTGGACAAAGTCCCTTTCTGAACCGAGTTCACTCCTCGTTTCAGTCCTGTATCACTGAACCGAAATAACCTTCCGTTCCAGCCATGTCTATCTCATGAGATATAAAATCTTTACCCAATGCATTGGAGGGAGATATAGGTCCCACCCATCTTATAATGAATCCTTTCTTATGTGTGCCACATAATCATAAACCATACATCATAGCGTAACCCATGTAATAAAAATGGGATTCTTAAACAACATGACATCATAAAACCATTCATATAATATAAAGGAATTCATAAACATAATTCCATCACAACATAGTCAAATCAATGTAAAAATATGGATAGAAACAGAACCCTTTATTATCTTAGATGGAAAATAATTTTGATAAAACACTTGAATTGAATTCTTGAGGAAAATATCCTTTCTTCTTAAAAAACATTTTTCCTTTCATAACATGTCATACAACTTTAAAATAAAAGAAGTTGATTAAAAATAAACTTGAAAACTTGTAAAGGAAGCTTCTTTGAAGTAATGTTTTAAAAATCAATTCATGCCGTATAAGTTAAAAAAAACATTCTTCGTACTTTTGTCGGAAAAGTCAAAAAGTACCTCGTACGAAAAACGACAAAAGATTCCTTTCATACGTATTACTAAAAACTCACCGAAGGGTAAAAATGGATTTAAACAATTTTAGGTGGATGGAAATAATATTACATATTGATAAAACATGGATGTGGATGATAAAATGCACCCCAGTAAATACTTACGAATAATCAATCTCGGATAAAAATGAGATTGTGATATTTCCCTTACCTTAGGTCCGACTTGCTTTGTAAGTGTCCGAACCTCCTGTATAATGATTTAAATCATGTTATTGAATTATTACAGAATCATATTCATTGTTATGATATCATATATGGTTCACTTATGACATTATATTACCCGTTCTTTTGTAAATTCCATGTTAAAGAAGCGTTTTGGGTAAAATCGTTTCATTTATCGTAGGTGTTTTGACTTGTTGTTCTTGACATCATTATTACTTATATCATGATTTACTTACTTCCAGAATATAAAATATGATTTATATATCATATATATTCAGTATATATATATATATAATAGGTAGATAAATAAAATGAAAAACACCGTTCATGGAGACGGTAGTCCGTACGTACGCATGAACGCTGTTTTCCTTTCCTTATTGTCTTGAAATGGAAGTAAGTAGATGACATACATATGTATATATATACATAAATCCAGTAGCTTTATAATGTCATATATTTCATTATTATTTCTTATATATACATTATAATCATTCTTAAATGGTTAACATGGAGAATGAATCTCATCGCGTCGTGGAGACGGTATTCCGTACGTACGCACGAGCGATGATATCATTTCTATAAATATTGAATTGAATTGGAGTGGATTATACAATATATCAGAATCAATATGATGTTCTAATAACTATGTATAGTTATTCTTTACACCATTATACCCATCCATGTAAGGTGGTGGTGGAAAATAGATTACACCACGGCGTGGAGACGGTATTCCGTACGTACGCACGCGCGGTGATT
The DNA here is from genome assembly GCA_963277665.1 of Viscum album. NCBI lineage: Eukaryota > Viridiplantae > Streptophyta > Magnoliopsida > Santalales > Viscaceae > Viscum > Viscum album. The sequence goes on along the minus strand of OY728167.1, from coordinate 711,821,113 downwards.
TCTTTTTTCCGTAGGATGGATAGATGGTGAAATAGGGTTGTTTCATACTTATAATAACATATCAGTATATGAGTGATACTGATGTTATTACTTCATAATGAAACAACCTAAGAAGAAGAAGTGGAAGAAGAAATAAAGATGAAAGAATTGGTAACGGTAATTACCTCTTCTTTGAAGCGCCTTTTGGAGACCTCCTCTTAGGGAACTCAAATTGGTCTTTGAGTAAGACCAGAACCTCTAGGATTTTGCTAGGTAAGTGGAGAAGAGATTTTGTCAGGGGTTGGCCGAGCTTGAGTGCTCAAATTGGTGTGAGGAGGAGGGGGAGGAGGTGTCCTTTTATAGGGGAGGAGAGGGGCACCTTAGGAATATCTCAAAATATTATTTTATATTAAAGTCAAAATCGGTTTATAATGGTTCCAAAGGGTCTTATTTCGAAGCTAAAGTGGGGATGGGTCGAAATCCTATCAACCAATAGAATTTAGACAAGTTTAGGATATTATTTTAACCTTATCAATTAGATTTAACTCTAAGTTAAATAATTTAACTTTTACCATGTCTTTTTGTTTTCTTTCACTATATGGTTAATACACTTACTATAACATGCCAAACGAACCCCAAATTGTTTATTATTAATATATATATCCTTATCTAAGTCATTTGGCCGAACCTTAGATTTTTAGGAATACAATAACAATTAATAATATAATATTTGATTTAAAAACTATTTTATGTCAATTTTGACACTATTTGATATATGATTTTTGTGAAAGTCATAACAGAATTAAATGTTCTAACCAAGTTGATTAAATCAACACTAATATATCATAGTAACCTAGAAAATTAGTGGAATTCATAAAAAGTCTCAAATTACATTTATTTGGGTGTTTATAACATCAATTATGTCAATATTTCATTAACAAGATAATTACTGCATCATCTTTGTGTCATAAATAAATTAAATTATTTGATGTCTAAAAATTACAAATAAAATACCATCATGTAGTAAATCTTTTTAGCTTTCTAATGAATATTTACAATCGAATTTATCTTATGTATAACCCCATATTAGAAATGATTTACTTATTAAACTTTGATTTTAACTATTTTAACCCTTCTTTAAATAAATTAATAATAAATGTCCTAATCTAATCCAAGTGGGCCTAAATGGTCATATTTTATTCCTAAGTTTGTTTTTGGTCGAATTACACTTGTCCAATAGAATTAGTACATGTGTTAGGGTAATATTAATATCATATTTACCCTTAGTTACCCTATTTACTATTAACCGTGGTAAAAAAAAGTAAAAAGTTACTATTCACCAAAAATTATTTTCATCTCATTGAACCACATTTTAGTCCTTGATATTAACCGTGTCTCTCGGATTTTCGAAATTCCATTCACAGAAGCGGTAAAATTAAGTTTTATGCAAAATTCAGTTTTTAACCTACCACTTAGTGGTTTCACTATTCATCAAAAATTGAAAGTTTTCAGAAAGATGCCAAAATTTCATCCTAAGTTATATTTCATATTCCAAATTCAAAAATGAAGTCTATTTTACCAAATTCATAACATAGAAATTGCATTAATTAATTTTATAATTAAATCCCGCTGTTAAAACAAATAACGTGTTTTTAAGAAACAATATCTATCAAAAGATTGACACTTGTTTATGTCTAGTTTAAATGTGAAATTACATCCAATGACCAACATTTTATTAAATTGTAAAAATATATTCTAAATATACTTTAAAACCACTCAAATTAATGATTTATCACTATTAATTATTTCGATTAAAAACGTTGTTTTTAATTATAATTTAGTAATTTTCACTATTCATCAGAATATGAAAGTTATCCGAAAAGTACCAAAATTTCACCTTAGGCTAAATTCGATACTCCGAATCCAAAAATGAAGTTCATTTTGAAATATAAGATTTACAGAATTTTAAAAAGTGGTTATTACTATTCATAACGGCTAGTTTTAATAATATTTTAATAGCACATCGTTGTTTAGTGAAACTCGGTATTGCGTATTACACACGCTATCGAGGAAGGTCGCGATTGCGTGTAATGCAAGGCAAGACAAGGATGCGTGTTGTGCAAGATCCTTTTGGTGTAGCGTACAACACAAGACATTAATAAAATTAAAAAGAATATTTTTTTATAAAATCTTGGGCTGTTACATTCTACCCCCCTTAAAATGAATTTCGCCCTCGAAATTCGTCGGGGTTATAAATGGTTTACTATTCGAAAGTTTCTTTAATAGAAACCCACATCGTAAAAAGGAATATCAAAACCAATCTTTAAAAACAAAAGTATGAAAAGTAACAGTTACCCAAATAAACTAATCATTGGGTTTCCACATAGGTGAAAATATAGATATGGAAGAGAAATCTAACCATCATGTTCTGATGGAGAGTGGTAGAGAACATGGCTATGGAAAAGCCAGTAATCACAAATCCATAGATTTGTGATGATATAAGGTACCATCTGATTCATCAGGTATAAGATCACTAGGACAACATTTTTGGTTTTCAAGATCATTTCCCTAAAGTTGAAAATTTGCTTTGAATAAATACTTACTTTATTTTCGTACAATCTCACTTTTGTTCGTGCCTTGAACAATTTCTACTTCATCTCTTAAATAAATGAAGTTGAATTTGTTATTTGTGAAGTGTTAGCAGATTATGTGATAGAATGATGGGTCATTCCATCTGTCTCAAACAAAAGGTTAGAAAAAGTTATTAAATATACATAAGTCATTCTATAGTGAGATTAATCACATATGGTTCCTAAAATGGACTTATACTTCATATATCATACTGCTTAATATAATAAAACTAGTTTCTACTAAACAGGGACTTCCTGTAGGCTAGTGGTAAGCGATAAAGGCCAGTCGCACTTCGGTTGTGGGTTCGATTCCTACAGCCTTGTCCGAAGCGATGGGCTGTCGCCCGTCCTGCAGGTTGTCCCTTTTTCTAAAACTACGTTACTATAACATCCCATCAATAATATCGAAAATCTTCTATCCTTAAACAATACTAACTTATGTCCAACATAATCCAGTCTAATCTTTAGGCTTATAATACTGCAGTCCACTCTCATAATATAGTGACAACGATTACCAGAGATTTAATACTATCGTTGATCCCCACATATCATAAGATATGTCTTGTTGGTCACATTCCAAACATTCAAAGTCCTTAATCGTGTATTCTCTTGAATACCTTAGTGAAAACATGAGTGCAGTTAAAAGTTAACACTTTCCACATACCAAAATCCTCAAAATTCCATATACTCAATCCATGATATCACTTAGTCCTTATATCAATCATGAGCTCATGAATACTATTAAACATTTCATTTTCTCGTCTTCATTATGCGCATATCATCTTATTTCCAAAAAAAATATCTCAATCACTTTGAATACCACATCAATAAATATTGCAATACTCAATGATACAATATTATTTTGGAATCCCATTACATAAACGCTTAATCATTCCACCACATCTTTATCATATTCAACATCGCCAATAGTGATCGCATGTGACTTCCCTTTGTCCTTTGCCTTCAGTGGTTGCTCATGTTGATCATCACTAACCCTTGTATTCGGGCAATTATTAGCATAATGCCCCATTTCCTTGCACTTGAAGCATTGAAGTGTTGTTGGTGCGTTCTCTGCAGTGTTTGCTTTATTCACATCATTAGAAACCCTTTTTCCATTACTTCGACACTCAGCTGCTCGATGACCTTCTTTTCCACACTTAAAACATTTTCTAGTTCCTTTAAGACAATCTCCACCATGCTTCTTTCCACACTTTGTGCATAAGGAAACATTCATCTTCTTTTCACCATTATTATGAGATTTCTCCTTGAACTCCATCTTTCGTTTCTTGTCAAAACCATGAGATGGATATGTAACACCAACTTCCATTTCTACCTTGATAGCACAACGCACAATTTCTTCATAGCTACTGAAGTCTCTTATAGCTAATGCCCTTCGAAGACTTGGTTTTAAGCCACTGAAAAATCGATCAACTTTACTTTCAGGTTGGATGATAATGCCAGATGCATACCTTGCAAGTCTTGTAAAATTCGCTTCGTATATACCAACAGATTCATCATCCTTCTGCTTCAGCTCAATAAACTCCTTTTCCATCTTTGTTCGAAGAATACGAGGGAAGTACTTACTGAAAAACAAGTTCTTGAACTCGTCCCATTCCATGGACTCAATTTCATCCCTTGGCCTCGTATTCTTGATAAGATTCCACCATTGATCAGCTTCACCTTCCAAACGATATACTGCTAAGATGACTTTATCATGTTCAGAACATTGAAGAACTGAAAATATCTTTTCAGTGGTACTGATCCATTGTTCAGCAACAAGTGGATCGGAAGTCCCACTGAAAGAAGGTGGATGTTGCCTCATGAAGGACTCAATAGAATATTGTTCCCTTCTCTGCTCATTTGGAAGTCCAGAATGATTCATAGCTTGTGTAAGTATAGCAATAAGATTTTTCACTCCATCTCCCATAACATTTGTTTGTTCAGGAGGGCAATCATTGCATTGTCCATTGCATTGATCAACACGGTTCCTTCGGGTTCCAGCCATCGTCTAAAACCCAAAAAGAATAGTGTGAGAGGCAAAAATAATTCTAGGGAAAACAACATAGTAAAGGGGGATTACCCTTAATATCTAACATCTTATGTTAAATTCTAAGATCGTTACCATATTTCTAGGACTATATCCTATACGTATACTTATCCTTAGGGACATCCCTAGACACACCTTAGAAATATCTCTAGGGATCTCACTAAAGTTCTCGCATCCTAGTTTCCAAAGGTTGACTAAACCTTTCCTCTGATACCAACTGTAGAGACCCGTAGCTTGACGTACATGGACATTACATTACATTTGCGGAATACTTAGTACATAACAAAAACACACACACAAGGATCATAATAGTTTAGTGTCTTTGGAAACTCGGAACATAATCTTCTAATCCTGGTGAAAGATCTTCAATATCTCCCGTAAAGATCTTCCATTTTTTTTACCTAAAACCTTTCTTTATATCCTGGGGAAAAGAAAACATAAAAGGGTGAGCTCAAATGCTCAGTAAGGGTATACAAAAGAAATAAAAATCATATCATATCTTTTTGAAAATCATAACCTGCAAAAGAGATCATAATATCTTAACATGGAACAAATCATAGAAGTGAAAATGAGATCACCATAATCATAACATGAAACTTGAAACTTTGTGGCATGCACACATAATCATGGAAATCATTTCTTGTTAGTCATGACTCATTGCCAAGACTATCTTAGTGGACAAAGTCCCTTTCTGAACCGAGTTCACTCCTCGTTTCAGTCCTGTATCACTGAACCGAAATAACCTTCCGTTCCAGCCATGTCTATCTCATGAGATATAAAATCTTTACCCAATGCATTGGAGGGAGATATAGGTCCCACCCATCTTATAATTAAACCTTTCTTATGTGTGCCACATAATCATAAACCATACATCATAGCGTAACCCATGTAATAAAAATGGGATTCTTAAACAACATGACATCATAAAACCATTCATATAATATAAAGGAATTCATAAACATAATTCCATCACAACATAGTCAAATCAATGTAAAAATATGGATAGAAACAGAACCCTTTATTATCTTAGATGGAAAATAATTTTGATAAAACACTTGAATTGAATTCTTGAGGAAAATATCCTTTCTTCTTAAAAAACTTTTTTCCTTTCATAACATGTCATACAACTTTAAAATAAAAGAAGTTGATTAAAAATAAACTTGAAAACTTGTAAAGGAAGCTTCTTTGAAGTAATGTTTTAAAAATCAATTCATGCCGTATAAGTTAAAAAAAACATTCTTCGTACTTTTGTCGGAAAAGTCAAAAAGTACCTCGTACGAAAAACGACAAAAGATTCCTTTCATACGTATTACTAAAAACTCACCGAAGGGTAAAAATGGATTTAAACAATTTTAGGTGGATGGAAATAATATTACATATTGATAAAACATGGATTTGGATGATAAAATGCACCCCAGTAAATACTTACGAATAATCAATCTCGGATAAAAATGAGATTGTGATATTTCCCTTACCTTAGGTCCGACTTGCTTTGTAAGTGTCCGAACCTCCTGTATAATGATTTAAATCATGTTATTGAATTATTACAGAATCATATTCATTGTTATGATATCATATATGGTTCACTTATGACATTATATTACCCGTTCTTTTGTAAATTCCATGTTAAAGAAGCGTTTTGGGTAAAATCGTTTCATTTATCGTAGGTGTTTTGACTTGTTGTTCTTGACATCATTATTACTTATATCATGATTTACTTACTTCCAGAATATAAAATATGATTTATATATCATATATATTCAGTATATATATATATATATATAATAGGTAGATAAATAAAATGAAAAACACCGTTCATGGAGACGGTAGTCCGTACGTACGCATGAACGCTGTTTTCCTTTCCTTATTGTCTTGAAATGGAAGTAAGTAGATGACATACATATGTATATATATACATAAATCCAGTAGCTTTATAATGTCATATATTTCATTATTATTTCTTATATATACATTATAATCATTCTTAAATGGTTAACATGGAGAATGAATCTCATCGCGTCGTGGAGACGGTATTCCGTACGTACGCACGAGCGATGATATCATTTCTATAAATATTGAATTGAATTGGAGTGGATTATACAATATATCAGAATCAATATGATGTTCTAATAACTATGTATAGTTATTCTTTACACCATTATACCCATCCATGTAAGGTGGTGGTGGAAAATAGATTACACCACGGTGTGGAGACGGTATTCCGTACGTACGCACGCGCGGTGATTTCTTTTTTCCGTAGGATGGATAGATGGTGAAATAGGGTTGTTTCATACTTATAATAACATATCAGTATATGAGTGATACTGATGTTATTACTTCATAATGAAACAACCTAATAAGAAGAAGTGGAAGAAGAAATAAAGATGAAAGAATTGGTAACGGTAATTACCTCTTCTTTGAAGCGCCTTTTGGAGACCTCCTCTTAGGGAACTCAAATTGGTCTTTGAGTAAGACCAGAACCTCTAGGATGTTGCTAGGTAAGTGGAGAAGATATTTTGGCAGGGGTTGGCCGAGCTTGAGTGCTCAAATTGGTGTGAGGAGGAGGGGGAGGAGGTGTCCTTTTATAGGGGAGGAGAGGGGCACCTTAGGAATATCTCAAAATATTATTTTATATTAAAGTCAAAATCGGTTTATAATGGTTCCAAAGGGTCTTATTTCGAAGCTAAAGTGGGGATGGGTCGAAATCCTATCAACCAATAGAATTTAGAAAAGTTTAGGATATTATTTTAACCTTATCAATTAGATTTAACTCTAAGTTAAATAATTTAACTTTTACCATGTCTTTTTGTTTTCTTTCACTATATGGTTAATACACTTACTATAACATGCCAAACGAACCCCAAATTGTTTATTATTAATATATATATCCTTATCTAAGTCATTTGGCCGAACCTTAGATTTTTAGGAATACAATAACAATTAATAATATAATATTTGATTTAAAAACTATTTTATGTCAATTTTGACACTATTTGATATATGATTTTTGTGAAAGTCATACCAGAATTAAATGTTCTAAACAAGTTGATTAAATCAACACTAATATATCATAGTAACCTAGAAAATTAGTGGAATTCATAAAAAGTCTCAAATTACATTTATTTGGGTGTTTATAACATCAATTATGTCAATATTTCATTAACAAGATAATTACTGCATCATCTTTGTGTCATAAATAAATTAAATTATTTGATGTCTAAAAATTACAAATAAAATACCATCATGTAGTAAATCTTTTTAGATTTCTAATGAATATTTACAATCGAATTTATCTTATGTATAACCCCATATTAGAAATGATTTACTTATTAAACTTTGATTTTAACTATTTTAACCCTTCTTTAAATAAATTAATAATAAATGTCCTAATCTAATCCAAGTGGGCCTAAATGGTCATATTTTATTCCTAAGTTTGTTTTTGGTCGAATTACACTTGTCCAATAGAATTAGTACATGTTTTAGGGTAATATTAATATCATATTTACCCTTAGTTACCCTATTTACTATTAACCGTGGTAAAAAAAAGTAAAAAGTTACTATTCACCAAAAATTATTTTCATCTCATTGAACCACATTTTAGTCCTTGATATTAACCGTGTCTCTCGAATTTTCGAAATTCCATTCACAGAAGCGGTAAAATTAAGTTTTATGCAAAATTCAGTTTTTAACCTACCACTTAGTGGTTTCACTATTCATCAAAAATTGAAAGTTTTCAGAAAGATGCCAAAATTTCATCCTAAGCTATATTTCATATTCCAAATTCAAAAATGAAGTCTATTTTACCAAATTCATAACATAGAAATTGCATTAATTAATTTTATAATTAAATCCCGCTGTTAAAACAAATAACGTGTTTTTAAGAAACAATATCTATCAAAAGATTGACACTTGTTTATGTCTAGTTTAAATGTGAAATTACATCCAATGACCAACATTTTATTAAATTGTAAAAATATATTCTAAATATACTTTAAAACCACTCAAATTAATGATTTATCACTATTAATTATTTCGATTAAAAACGTTGTTTTTAATTATAATTTAGTAATTTTCACTATTCATCAGAATATGAAAGTTATCCGAAAAGTACCAAAATTTCACCTTAGGCTAAATTCGATACTCCGAATCCAAAAATGAAGTTCATTTTGAAATATAAGATTTACAGAATTTTAAAAAGTGGTTATTACTATTCATAACGGCTAGTTTTAATAATATTTTAATAGCACATCGTTGTTTAGTGAAACTCGTTATTGCGTATTACACACGCTATCGAGGAAGGTCGCGATTGCGTGTAATGCAAGGCAAGACAAGGATGCGTGTTGTGCAAGATCCTTTTGGTGTAGCGTACAACACAAGACATTAATAAAATTAAAAAGAATATTTTTTTATAAAATCTTGGGCTGTTACATTCTACCCCCCTTAAAATGAATTTCGCCCTCGAAATTCGTCGGGGTTATAAATGGTTTACTATTCGAAAGTTTCTTTAATAGAAACCCACATCGTAAAAAGGAATATCAAAACCAATCTTTAAAAACAAAAGTATGAAAAGTAACGGTTACCCAAATAAACTAATCATTGGGTTTCCACATAGGTGAAAATATAGATATGGAAGAGAAATCTAACCATCATGTTCTGATGGAGAGTGGTAGAGAACATGGCTATGGAAAAGCCAGTAATCACAAATCCATAGATTTGTGATGATATAAGGTACCATCTGATTCATCAGGTATAAGATCACTAGGACAACATTTTTGGTTTTCAAGATCATTTCCCTAAAGTTGAAAATTTGCTTTGAATAAATACTTACTTTATTTTGGTACAATCTCACTTTTGTTCGTGCCTTGAACAATTTCTACTTCATCTCTTAAATAAATGAAGTTGAATTTGTTATTTGTGAAGTGTTAGCAGATTATGTGATAGAATGATGGGTCATTCCATCTGTCTCAAACAAAAGGTTAGAAAAAGTTATTAAATATACATAAGTCATTCTATAGTGAGATTAATCACATATGGTTCCTAAAATGGACTTATACTTCATATATCATACTGCTTAATATAATAAAACTAGTTTCTACTAAACAGGGACTTCCTGTAGGCTAGTGGTAAGCGATAAAGGCCAGTCGCACTTCGGTTGTGGATTCGATTCCTACAGCCTTGTCCGAAGCGATGGGCTGTCGCCCGTCCTGCAGGTTGTCCCTTTTTCTAAAACTACGTTACTATAACATCCCATCAATAATATCGAAAATCTTCTATCCTTAAACAATACTAACTTATGTCCAACATAATCCAGTCTAATCTTTAGGCTTATAATACTGCAGTCCACTCTCATAATATAGTGACAACGATTACCAGAGATTTAATACTGTCGTTGATCCCCACATATCATAAGATATGTCTTGTTGGTCACATTCCAAACATTCAAAGTCCTTAATCGTGTATTCTCTTGAATACCTTAGTGAAAACATGAGTGCAGTTAAAAGTTAACACTTTCCACATACCAAAATCCTCAAAATTCCATATACTCAATCCATGATATCACTTAGTCCTTATATCAATCATGAGCTCATGAATACTATTAAACATTTCATTTTCTCGTCTTCATTATGCGCATATCATCTTATTTCCAAAAAAAATATCTCAATCACTTTGAATACCACATCAATAAATATTGCAATACTCAATGATACAATATTATTTTGGAATCCCATTACATAAACGCTTAATCATTCCACCACATCTTTATCATATTCAACATCGCCAATAGTGATCGCATGTGACTTCCCTTTGTCCTTTGCCTTCAGTGGTTGCTCATGTTGATCATCACTAACCCTTGTATTAGGGCAATTATTAGCATAATGCCCCATTTCCTTGCACTTGAAGCATTGAAGTGTTGTTGGTGCGTTCTCTGCAGTGTTTGCTTTATTCACATCATTAGAAACCCTTTTTCCATTACTTCGACACTCAGCTGCTCGATGACCTTCTTTTCCACACTTAAAACATTTTCTAGTTCCTTTAAGACAATCTCCACCATGCTTCTTTCCACACTTTGTGCATAAGGAAACATTCATCTTCTTTTCACCATTATTATGAGATTTCTCCTTGAACTCCATCTTTCGTTTCTTGTCAAAACCATGAGATGGATATGTAACACCAACTTCCATTTCTACCTTGATAGCACAACGCACAATTTCTTCATAGCTACTGAAGTCTCTTATAGCTAATGCCCTTCGAAGACTTGGTTTTAAGCCACTGAAAAATCGATCAACTTTACTTTCAGGTTGGATGATAATGCCAGATGCATACCTTGCAAGTCTTGTAAAATTCGCTTCGTATATACCAACAGATTCATCATCCTTCTGCTTCAGCTCAATAAACTCCTTTTCCATCTTTGTTCGAAGAATACGAGGGAAGAACTTACTGAAAAACAAGTTCTTGAACTCGTCCCATTCCATGGACTCAATTTCATCCCTTGGACTCGTATTCTTGATAAGATTCCACCATTGATCAGCTTCACCTTCCAAACGATATACTGCTAAGATGACTTTATCATGTTCAGAACATTGAAGAACTGAAAATATCTTTTCAGTGGTACTGATCCATTGTTCAGCAACAAGTGGATCGGAAGTCCCACTGAAAGAAGGTGGATGTTGCCTCATGAAGGACTCAATAGAATATTGTTCCCTTCTCTGCTCATTTGGAAGTCCAGAATGATTCATAGCTTGTGTAAGTATAGCAATAAGATTTTTCACTCCATCTCCCATAACATTTGTTTGTTCAGGAGGGCAATCATTGCATTGTCCATTGCATTGATCAACACGGTTCCTTCGGGTTCCAGCCATCGTCTAAAACCCCAAAAGAATAGTGTGAGAGGCAAAAATAATTCTAGGGAAAACAACATAGTAAAGGGGGATTACCCTTAATATCTAACATCTTATGTTAAATTCTAAGATCGTTACCATATTTCTAGGACTATATCCTATACGTATACTTATCCTTAGGGACATCCCTAGACACACCTTAGAAATATCTCTAGGGATCTCACTAAAGTTCTCGCATCCTAGTTTCCAAAGGTTGAATAAACCTTTCCTCTGATACCAACTGTAGAGACCCGTAGCTTGACGTACATGGACATTACATTACATTTGCGGAATACTTAGTACATAACAAAAACACACACACAAGGATCGTAATAGTTTAGTGTCTTTGGAAACTCGGAACATAATCTTCTAATCCTGGTGAAAGATCTTCAATATCTCCCGTAAAGATCTTCCATTTTTTTTACCTAAAACCTTTCTTTATATCCTGGGGAAAAGAAAACATAAAAGGGTGAGCTCAAATGCTCAGTAAGGGTATACAAAAGAAATAAAAATCATATCATATCTTTTTGAAAATCATAACCTGCAAAAGAGATCATAATATCTTAACATGGAACAAATCATAGAAGTGAAAATGAGATCACCATAATCATAACATGAAACTTGAAACTTTGTGGCATGCACACATAATCATGGAAATCATTTCTTGTTAGTCATGACTCATTGCCAAGACTATCTTAGTGGACAAAGTCCCTTTCTGAACCGAGTTCACTCCTCGTTTCAGTCCTGTATCACTGAACCGAAATAACCTTCCGTTCCAGCCATGTCTATCTCATGAGATATAAAATCTTTACCCAATGCATTGGAGGGAGATATAGGTCCCACCCATCTTATAATGAATCCTTTCTTATGTGTGCCACATAATCATAAACCATACATCATAGCGTAACCCATGTAATAAAAATGGGATTCTTAAACAACATGACATCATAAAACCATTCATATAATATAAAGGAATTCATAAACATAATTCCATCACAACATAGTCAAATCAATGTAAAAATATGGATAGAAACAGAACCCTTTATTATCTTAGATGGAAAATAATTTTGATAAAACACTTGAATTGAATTCTTGAGGAAAATATCCTTTCTTCTTAAAAAACATTTTTCCTTTCATAACATGTCATACAACTTTAAAATAAAAGAAGTTGATTAAAAATAAACTTGAAAACTTGTAAAGGAAGCTTCTTTGAAGTAATTTTTTAAAAATCAATTCATGCCGTATAAGTTAAAAAAAACATTCTTCGTACTTTTGTCGGAAAAGTCAAAAAGTACCTCGTACGAAAAACGACAAAAGATTCCTTTCATACGTATTACTAAAAACTCACCGAAGGGTAAAAATGGATTTAAACAATTTTAGGTGGATGGAAATAATATTACATATTGATAAAACATGGATGTGGATGATAAAATGCACCCCAGTAAATACTTACGAATAATCAATCTCGGATAAAAATGAGATTGTGATATTTCCCTTACCTTAGGTCCGACTTGCTTTGTAAGTGTCCGAACCTCCTGTATAATGATTTAAATCATGTTATTGAATTATTACAGAATCATATTCATTGTTATGATATCATATATGGTTCACTTATGACATTATATTACCCGTTCTTTTGTAAATTCCATGTTAAAGAAGCGTTTTGGGTAAAATCGTTTCATTTATCGTAGGTGTTTTGACTTGTTGTTCTTGACATCATTATTACTTATATCATGATTTACTTACTTCCAGAATATAAAATATGATTTATATATCATATATATTCAGTATATATATATATATAATAGGTAGATAAATAAAATGAAAAACACCGTTCATGGAGACGGTAGTCCGTACGTACGCATGAACGCTGTTTTCCTTTCCTTATTGTCTTGAAATGGAAGTAAGTAGATGACATACATATGTATATATATACATAAATCCAGTAGCTTTATAATGTCATATATTTCATTATTATTTCTTATATATACATTATAATCATTCTTAAATGGTTAACATGGAGAATGAATCTCATCGCGTCGTGGAGACGGTATTCCATACGTACGCACGAGCGATGATATCATTTCTATAAATATTGAATTGAATTGGAGTGGATTATACAATATATCAGAATCAATATGATGTTCTAATAACTATGTATAGTTATTCTTTACACCATTATACCCATCCATGTAAGGTGGTGGTGGAAAATAGATTACACCACGGCGTGGAGACGGTATTCCGTACGTACGCACGCGCGGTGATTTCTTTTTTCCGTAGGATGGATAGATGGTGAAATAGGGTTGTTTCATACTTATAATAACATATCAGTATATGAGTGATACTTATGTTATTACTTCATAATGAAACAACCTAAGAAGAAGAAGTGGAAGAAGAAATAAAGATGAAAGAATTGGTAACGGTAATTACCTCTTCTTTGAAGCGCCTTTTGGAGACCTCCTCTTAGGGAACTCAAATTGGTCTTTGAGTAAGACCAGAACCTCTAGGATGTTGCTAGGTAAGTGGAGAAGAGATTTTGGCAGGGGTTGGCCGAGCTTGAGTGCTCAAATTGGTGTGAGGAGGAGGGGGAGGAGGTGTCCTTTTATAGGGGAGGAGAGGGGCACCTTAAGAATATCTCAAAATATTATTTTATATTAAAGTCAAAATCGGTTTATAATGGTTCCAAAGGGTCTTATTTCGAAGCTAAAGTGGGTATGGGTCGAAATCCTATCAACCAATAGAATTTAGACAAGTTTAGGATATTATTTTAACCTTATCAATTAGATTTAACTCTAAGTTAAATAATTTAACTTTTACCATGTCTTTTTGTTTTCTTTCACTATATGGTTAATACACTTACTATAACATGCCAAACGAACCCCAAATTGTTTATTATTAATATATATATCCTTTTCTAAGTCATTTGGCCGAACCTTAGATTTTTAGGAATACAATAACAATTAATAATATAATATTTGATTTAAAAACTATTTTATGTCAATTTTGACACTATTTGATATATGATTTTTGTGAAAGTCATAACAGAATTAAATGTTCGAACCAAGTTGATTAAATCAACACTAATATATCATAGTAACCTAGAAAATTAGTGGAATTCATAAAAAGTCTCAAATTACATTTATTTGGGTGTTTATAACATCAATTATGTCAATATTTCATTAACAAGATAATTACTGTATCATCTTTGTGTCATAAATAAATTAAATTATTTGATGTCTAAAAATTACAAATAAAATACCATCATGTATTAAATCTTTTTATATTTCTAATGAATATTTACAATCTAATTTATCTTATGTATAACCCCATATTAGAAATGATTTACTTATTAAACTTTGATTTTAACTATTTTAACCCTTCTTTAAATAAATTAATAATAAATGTCCTAATCTAATCCAAGTGGGCCTAAATGGTCATATTTTATTCCTAAGTTTGTTTTTGGTCGAATTACACTTGTCCAATAGAATTAGTACATGTGTTAGGGTAATATTAATATCTTATTTACCCTTAGTTACCCTATTTACTATTAACCGTGGTAAAAAAAAGTAAAAAGTTACTATTCACCAAAAATTATTTTCATCTCATTGAACCACATTTTAGTCCTTGATATTAACCGTGTCTCTCGGATTTTCGAAATTCCATTCACAGAAGCGTTAAAATTAAGTTTTATGCAAAATTCAGTTTTTAACCTACCACTTAGTGGTTTCACTATTCATCAAAAATTGAAAGTTTTCAGAAAGATGCCAAAATTTCATCCTAAGCTATATTTCATATTACGAATTCAAAAATGAAGTCTATTTTACCAAATTCATAACATAGAAATTGCATTAATTAATTTTATAATTAAATCCCGCTGTTAAAACAAATAACGTGTTTTTAAGAAACAATATCTATCAAAAGATTGACACTTGTTTATGTCTAGTTTAAATGTGAAATTACATCCAATGACCAACATTGTATTAAATTGTAAAAATATATTCTAAATATAATTTAAAACCACTCAAATTAATGATTTATCACTATTAATTATTTCGATTAAAAAAGTTGTTTTTAATTATAATTTAGTAATTTTCACTATTCATCAGAATATGAAAGTTATCCGAAAAGTACCAAAATTTCACCTTAGGCTAAATTCGATACTCCGAATCCAAAAATGAAGTTCATTTTGAAATATAAGATTTACAGAATTTTAAAAAGTGGTTATTACTATTCATAACGGCTAGTTTTAATAATATTTTAATAGCACATCGTTGTTTAGTGAAACTCGGTATTGCGTATTACACACGCTATCGAGGAAGGTCGCGATTGCGTGTAATGCAAGGCAAGACAAGGATGCGTGTTGTGCAAGATCCTTTTGGTGTAGCGTACAACACAAGACATTAATAAAATTAAAAAGAATATTTTTTTATAAAATCTTGGGCTGTTACATGGTCCACTATAAATAAAGGATTACGAGTGGGGAAGATGGTGTGTCTGGCCCAGTATGTGTATTACCCATGATGTTTCCTGATAACATTTTTAAATGGGACTTGATTTATAGGGAATTATTTTACATTATTATGTGCACACCACAAATTCCATGTATTATCCCTATGTTATTCTTTCATGTATTATACTCTCGATTACCTTATGATTCATGTCTTATAACTTCCAATATTTCTATTGTGAATCTTGATTTTGATATTTGGTACACATGATATTATATTATAATGATAAGATCATGTTCTCATACCTATATTATAATGATGTTCTTATATATATCCATTGTTTGCCCTTAATAATCATCTGAGCTCACCCCATTATTATATTCTCTTTCCCTAGGTTATGAAGAAAGTTTTTAACTGGGAGTTGTAATGGGGATGATCTTTAAGGGATGTGTTGAACATCATTCACCATGATAAAAAATTATTTTTCCTTGTTTTCAATGAAAATAAATTATTATGGTCCTCGGTCATATACTTTTGTAATGTGATTAATATTCGGCAAAATGATGTAATATCCATATATGTTAATCATGGGTTGCTATAGGTGGTTTCAACAGGAATGTTTAGTTGAACTTTGGAAACTAGGATGAGAAAATATTAGTTACATCCCTAGGAATACTCCTTAGGATATATCTAGGGATGTCTCTAAGGATAAGTCTAAGTATGAGTTAATTTATAGGAAAATATCATTGATTTTTGGTAAAGGATAGAGTGAGTGGTTTCTTAGAAATGCATCCCTATATGAATAATAAAAGTGGAATTATATTTGGTATAAATGTACATATCGGTAACAACACTGAAAACACCATATTGAGATAGACTAGATCAAGAACTGGTGAATGGAGATGAGCCTTGATATACACCTGGTTTTAACTCCCCTGGCATATGCTTCAGAAATTGATAAACTCATTATGAACCATCTTGAAGGATTTAAATAGAAGATGAATATGAATAACCTAGGATAAACCTAAGGTGTAACTGATTAAAGAAGTATGTTTTGTTATTTAGACATCTAATATGTTATTTTTAATGATAATGTGGTTTTCCTCAAAAATAAGAGTTTCTCACAATATAGTTTCTGGTTTTAGAAAATTGATATAGCAAGAATGAATTGTACTGAAATTGAATGTTCATATGTTTAGAGCATGGGAATTATGAAAATTGATGGCTTAATTGGAAATATCATGAGGATAGTTAGGAAGGTTGTACAAGTATTATTAATACTTATAAAGATAAATAGATAACAAATGACATGTGAATGACATGGGATGTTCTAATAGTATTGTTTACAATAAATGTAAAGATCATGATTAAATTGAGGTTGAGAAACCATAAGTATTGATTCATATTTAATATTCTATTAATGGGGTTTTAAGGAATAATATGATGATGGATGATTAATGGTTTAAGAATAAATTTGGATGATTTAATTTTATATGTTTTGGAATTCAAGTATTATGTTATATGAATCATGAAATATATAATTATTTCCAGTATAGTTTTTTAATTAAGAATTTTCAAGGATATTTTGAATAGTGTTGATTACTTAGAAAATTAACTTAATAGAAAAGTGACATTTTGATCAAATTAAGGGGACCATTAATGTGTTCTGAATGTTTATAACATTGTTCTTATCTTGGATAAAGAGATTATTGATATTGATAAAGTAAATTGGATAGTAATGATAACCTCATAACTGATAAAGGATTTGTTGAAAAGTGGTTTATGTTATTATTGATGATGATTAGAGCATTTTTTAATTCAAATAATATAACCAATAATCTATGTTCTATGAAAGGAATGAATAATAATTCATGTTTTCAACAAGGATTTATGGTACTTCATGTTACTACCATGTTTTATGAGAATTGAAGATGTAGGTATCAACATGTTTGGTTTTTGATAGCCAAGATCTAAATTAGGATATATGGGGGTCAATGTTAAGTGGATTTTAATAAATTTAGTATTATTCTTTATAATGTTTTATATTTTCATCTTTCTGGAGGGTTATGAGGATAACCATTTATTAAATAGTTTATGTTAAACTTTGGATGTGGCTTTAGATATTAATGTATTTTCTCAACATATGAGGATTTACGAATATTTTATAACCGTTGTAAACTTTTTTTAATATGATAATAAAGATATATGAAATGAATTATCATCCATTATGGATCTTATTATCCATTATTTATTCATGTATAAACAATACATTTCATTTCATAGAGAAAATATATGAAGTGAAAATTGGTCAAGGAATAAGCTAAGGGTGAGATTGTTCTTATAAAATGGAATGAAATCAAGTAAGAACATTTTATCTGTAAAATTCATTATTTTTTGGAAAATGATATCGATATAAAATGTTGTTATTTTATCATCCTTTTTTATGATATCAATGACCTATTTAACTTGACTTTGGTTTTTGGTTGTGTGATTTTTAACTTTACTTGGATCACCCAATTTCTTGTGATCAGTGATATTTATCAATTTCTATAATTCTTTACATATTTCTTCTATGTCAAAATATTCACCTATGTACTCATATTTGGAGACCTAGGTATGCATTATTTTGTGTAACCGTTATGTTTCCAATAATTATTTTTAAAGAAAGTTTTAGTATTCATTATTATGTGGGTTTTTATTAAAGAAACTTTGAAGTATTAATCCTTTGATAACCCAAATGAATTTTATGGGTGAAATTAATTTTATGTTGGATACAATGTAATACCCCAATATTTTGTGAATTTTTTTCGAATTAATTTAATCTTTTAGATATTTTATATTTCATGCATCACTGAATACAGATTTTGTTATATGAAATCAGTAATATTGGTTTTTGTTTCTTGAAAAACCATGTAATTCTTGAGCTAAATGAAACACATAAATTATCATTTGGTACAAAAAAACTATGTTTTTATTATGTTACACAAAATTATGAGTTACTTCAATAGCTTGTGTTAAACGCAAGACCGAGTTTTACCAAACTATAGTGTGTTATTAAAACTTTTATTCAAATATTATTATAGTTTTCACCTAGATGTTTGAATAGAAGTTATAGATAATATTAATGAAATTATGAAAATATAGTTTATAAATTTATATATGAAGAATTATTTGGTGACAGATTAATAAGAAATGAAAATTAATCCCTTTTGAAAATATAGGAAATATTTTGCTGGAAAACAATATTTATACAATCAAAAATGTTTTATCTTAATAAGTTAATTAAACCAATTTTTATAAAATATTTTAAATTATATATTTATATATTATATTAATTCAAATATTTAACATTTATCTTATGTGTTTTCTAGACAATAGATAAGAATAATTTCAATTTTATGCATAATGATTTAAATTTCTAAAAGGTAAATTTACAACCTTTTAATGATGAAGTTATATTAAATATAATTTTTGACACTTATATAAATTATATATTACAAAATTAACTTCATTTTTTAAATATGAATATCATAATATACATTGGGTAATTTTTTGGTATTTTTCTGAGAAGTTTCATTTTTTGATTAAAATTGAAAAGTAGTAAATTTTATTTGAAAAATAAATTTTCATAAATTTTATTTATATAGTTAAATAATATTTTTATTTTCTATAAAGTAAATTTAGTTCAGTTAAAAATATACTAATACAATTTAGGTTAGTAGAATCAATTTCACTTTTAAATTGGATATAAAAGCATTTCAATATTTTGAGCATTTTCGCTTTAAAAACCCATTGTATCATCTGGTTTGCATGATTAATTTTAGATTAATTGATTCCACATATGTGATTAGAATTTATAAAAATAGATTCCATATTTTTTAATCATAATAGTTGAAAATTTTTAGTGTGTTCAAATTTTTTTTGAGACCTAACATATTAGTGAAAGTAACTAATATTAATTACAATGATTAAGGTAAAAACGACTTTACGTAGGGGTTAAAATTTAACTAAAGGCGATAGAAAAAAAATAAACATGAATAAAATAAATTTTATGTACATATTTATACCATATAATCTCTTTTATAAAATATTTATCATTACTTTAGTAACATTATGTAAGGGATACCTCCCAATATTTTTTACATTTTTATATTTACAAGTACGCCACTCCTCATCTGCTTTAAAAGGGAACTGACACCCCAAACTTATTCACAAATAAAAATCCCTTTTTCTCATAAAAACCTTAAAATAATAATCTCTAAAATTTTATCACCTAATTCTAGAATCATTATTTGTGAATTATGGAAATCGTGATTGCGATTTGGTGAAAACAAAAAATAATTACCCAAAGAATAGGTAACATCCTTCAACAAGAACTTTTGTTTTATTTATTTATACAACCCTAAATTATTAGTATTACCTAATTATATAATAATATAATTATACTAAATATAATAATATTTTGTTATGTTATGTTTTATACATACACCTACACACACTTCCATCAAATGGGATACACAATCATTGTTCGTGTGTATGGAAGACGACCACCTCGCGAATTGATGTCATTTATTCTTCTATTACAACCTTTAAAGGTCGATAATATTGATTTAATTACTGTTTTATATGATATATATTTTATTTATTATGTATTTATTCCTTTTGAATTATTATATAATACATACCTTCATGATTTCCATTTTTTTGGGAATATGATAACTTCGTTTGAGGATATGTGGATACCGCCTCCTCCAAGTGATGTGATTCTTTCACACATTACTTGGAATGTATAAAGTATGGGTTAAGTAAACTTATATTTTATATATGAAATTATTTTCATAATATATATATATATATATATATATTTCATTTACTTTTTTTTCAATACGACAATAAACTAGAAACAACGTTCATGTGTACGTACGACCTACCATGTCCATGAATGATGTATTCCATTTCATATTTTTATCTATTATATATTATTATAAATAATTATAAACTGAATATATAGGATATTTATTACAATTTTTTAATTATTTAAATAATTATATCATGATCTAAGTAATAGGATCCGGAATAAAATGTCAAAACATATAGAAAAACAATGCAGTTATTACCAAAAATGTACCTTTGACAAGAAATTGTTAACAAATAAGAAATATAAGTTCATAATTAAATAATATATGGTATTATATATAATAATTTGGTTTTTTTATATTTATTAAAAACTTATATTCATTATAAATGAGGTGTTAATGTTTACAAAGATATTCAAGACTTAAAGTAATGGTTTTTTGTCTCTCATTTATTTCTATGAGATATATGTTATATTCACCACTTATTCTTTTTTTTTGGTGTAAATAATACCCTATGAAATTTTATATATTGATTTTAATTTATTTTGTGAATTTAAAAGTTATAATTTAATTCGTTCCTTCATGAAGATAATTATTCCAAGGTTATTCAAGTAGTAAGGGAATTTCATCTAACCTTTTTATATCTGTGAGATTCATGCCTTATTCACCACATGATTATTTTTAGTGGTGTATATAATTCCCATGAATTTATAATTTTATTCTTATCCTTATTTATATGGTTATTAAAATATCCATTTCAGTATATCTCTTTCATGGGGGGTTATGGTTCATAATTTAGCAAAACAGTAAAGTAATTTTTTCTCGATTTTGCTTCTTTGAGACACATGCCATGTTATGGATCTATATTATTATACAAGGTGTATTTAATTCATTTTACATGTTATATCATGAATATATATATTTTCATGATATTTTAAGATTAATTTAGTTTTATTATTTCATGGTGATTATGATTCAATGTTACCAAAGTGGTAACAGTTTATTGCTACAATCACTTCGTTTATCAGAATTATTTATGATTATGATTCCATTGATGAAATAATGTGATCTAATTCTCATGAAATTTCATTCAATTTATTATCCTCTAGTTATTCATGATATATTCATGTAATGGTATCATTTCACAGCTCTTTTGTACTTATGATAATTAATATAGTATTTTTAAAAAAATATAACCTTATTTCCCCCATAAGAAGAGAATATATTTTATTCAAAAACCATGTTTCCTAAAAATGGTTTTAGATATGTTTTTCTAATGAAATTTAGATATAATTTTCACAGAAACAGGATTTTTTTAAAAAAATATTTTAAAAAGTAATTTAATTGATTTTCAAAGATTTATTTATATGTTTTCAAGATAATTTTCAAAGAAAATAGTATTCAAAATGTTTTATTTCTAAAATATAATTTTCTAAAGTGGAATGGATATTTTAATCAATAAATATTTATGATTTTTTATTTATTTCATCATAATTATTCATGGTGGCTTTAAATTAAATGTATTTTGGAAAATTATTTATGATTTTCAACGAAATTTTATTTTCCTTAAGAATTGTTCTACGTGATATTTAAAAACCCTTCTCCATATAAGATGACATAATTTGATATAGTTTATGATTTAATAGGGATATGATCCATGTTTACCATTAATATTTTTTTTTTCAATGTTTTGTGTTATTATGGAATGATGTTTATGGAACTCATTTCTATTCCACGATTAAAACATGCTTGAAAGGGATTGTTATGAAACCCATTTTTCCACAGGTCAATCATGTTTCAATGAATTTTTTGTGGAAACCATTACATTATCACAGGACAATCACATATCATAGAGATTGATGTGAAACCTATTTCTTTTCCATACATTATTAATATTGTAGTTCATGGACATTGATTATACGATGGGGTGGCTAAGATAGCATCAGGTAAACTCGTTATATCTTATACTATGGGAATGTCCTAGATAGCATCGGGTAAACCCATTACAACTTATATGATAGGGGCACAAATAGAGTCGAATAAACCTATTACATCGTATACATTGTGGTGTCCCAGATAGTCCAAGGTAAGACATTTACATCTTATATAATGTGGTAGTCCAGAAAATGTCGGTGAGGATATTATAGCTTGCATTATGGGTGGGGAATTTATCTCCCTCCAATGCATTAGGAATGGATTTATATCTCATAAGATAATGATTGGAACAAGTCGACAAGCATGATCTGCTATGGGATGAAGGTATATCTTAATCAACTATATGGAAAGGACTATAACTATGGATGGTGGTGTGTCCCAACCTATATGTGTGGTCCCCATGAAGTACCCTGATAATTTTTGGAGATGAGCGTTCACTTATAGGGAATTATTTTACATGCTTTTGTGTATGCCATAACATCCATGTCTTATTCCTATGTTATGATTTTATGGATTATTATATCGATTACATTATGATTCATGTCTTATGAACTTTTAATATTTATTCTATTAATCATGATTATGATCTTTGATATGATGGATATAATCTTCTAATTATATCATCATGTTCTCATACATTTTTTCTGATGTTATGCTTACATATTTCCCTTGTTTACACTTATTGAGCATCTGAGCTCACCCCATTCTTATGATTCCTTTCCATAGGTAATTAATAAAGGATTTATGTAGGATAAATAAAAGGGATGATCTCTATGTTAGATCTTAAATATCATTAAACAATATAGAAGATTATGTTTCTAAGTTTCCAAAGAAACTAAACTATTACAGTATTTAGTTATGTACATTTTAAATGTGCTGAATATTCATCTAAAATGATGTAATATCCATGTATGTTATGTTTGGTTCACTATAGTTGGTGTTCTAATTTAACGATAATAAAGGCGGAGCACTTAGAAAAAAAGTATGATAAATCCGTTTTCATCCTATGCCACCTATATGGGCAGTGTATATCATGTTATTTCTTAGTGATTCTAGGATGTACTACCCACTTGGAAGCATGATATTCTATCCTCGACACCTCTCTCGTGACTTTAGGTACACGAAAATACCTAGGGATATACTGAATTTTATCTTTTTATTAAGACAACCAAGTTGTGTGTCCTCACCTAAAATAATTTCCCTCATAACTAAGCCTTCATGATCTAAAAATTGTCTTATCTATACATGATCAAGAACTGATTAGTTCACTAATAAGTTCATATGAAATGATTTTTGTGACACTATGGAACAACTATATACATTTCAAATAGAAGATCCATCAACTCCCATTCACTAATATCTTCTCAAACTACATATGATTGCGTTTTTTCATATTAAAGGTTCAACAACGACATTCCCCTTACCATGGGTGTAAGTACAATAAAAGTAAAATGACCGAAGGTATTTATCCAATAATAACTATTTAAGGTTCATTTAACATAATGTGAATATTTATTTTATATTTTTATGGTTTTTTATACCAATAACCATTCTCATATCATGTAATTTCTCCAAAAATGTAAGGCCTGAACAAAAACTTATAACTAAACATCATGCATCAAGTAATGTCACTTGTGAGGAATGAACATGATATACTTATATTCTAAGACTCATTCATATTACATAAAAATATCTCCAAAACTGACACCTGATGTGTCAGTTTATAATATGTATCCTCAAAAAGGCTTAGGTAAAGTCAGTATTGATGATTAGGATAACCTTTATTTTATATCTTCAATGTCCTTATCATTCTATTTAGACCATCAAAATCTAAAAAAATTCTTGTTCAGGCCCATAAGTGGAACATTAAGGACTAAATCATTATAAATGGAATATTTATAGTAACCGGCTATACTGGATGAATTTGAGAACAAGACATTTTAATTGGTTGAGGACTTGTGGAATGTATCTAATTCATCCATGTATACTAATGACATGGGATCAAAGGGAAACCCACAACATCCATGACCTTATAAGGCTAATCCCACTCGTAGTGATTGAAAAAGATGTTAGGCTATGGGGTATGAGTGTCATTTAATGAAAGAACCCAGGTAGTTTCACCCTAAATGTTTCCAATAAATCCAAATATACTTCCATGGTAATATCGAGATAGACTTGATTAGTGCCTAATGAGATAATCAAAATTGGCCTGTTTCAGAAGATATCAAGAAGAATCTCGGTATATTAACCAAGGAATTATAATTTCCATAGTATTCAAGTGAGTCATTCGTGTCTCAAAATGGTATTAATGTATCTCGAACATTGACCTAACACTTTTTTGTGTCTCACATGGTGGTCATGTCATTGAAATGGATGGAATCCTGTGAGTTCTCCCAAATAATTCTAGTTCAGAATACATGTCTTACTCATGAAATGACTTTACATTAACAGTTTAATCATGGTATTTAATGATATTATAGGATAATATAAGTGATAATGTCCATATATGGTATCCATTCCATTTAAAAATTCTGTTCAACCCATTAGTTATTTCATTTTTAAGTGTTGAATGTTGGAGTTGATTCCCTAGAAACCAACTTCTTTGTACTTTATGATAAACCTGTATTCATTGGATGAATATTAATAAACTACTTATCATGTCATGATTTTTCTTCTTTATGAAATAATATATGATAATGCCCCAAGAATAGCTGTCACATTAAATGTTCATAGAAGATCCCCGCTATGATGAGAACCCGAAAGTTCCATGGAATTATTCTTTAATATATGTGCTATGGACGAATGATATCATTTAAAGGGACATAAATTATAGAGGGTATCAGTGGTGGGGAATCATGAAACATTGAGTCACCTTCTCATGGAGTGCCCCCTTGGTAATATCCAGGAGGATATTATGAGAACATGACCCGTCAGTAGAAAATACACATTCCTAAGTGTCATTGGATATTCCAATTGTGGACATGTGTATTGTTATTTAGACTGTAATATTATTACTAATGGGTATTATGACTCATGTACTTAGATGTATTGATGAAAACTATGATGACAGATGTTCATGGCGAGGTAGGATATGTTGGTTTCATCATGAGTAATAATTCATTAATGAATAATGAGAGAAAGTATTTTTTTACTTCTAAGAAATTATATATATCATGCCCTTTGATGGAAATGATATAGCATAACTAAATCCATGGACATGGTGTTCTCTTGGAAATTTCAATTTCGTGAACTCAGAGAATGAGAAATCAAGCACATTGGTTGATGTCACTTGCATGCAACCCACTTGATTGGAGATATCGGTACAAAGGGATTATCTTACATGGTAAGAATTCATATGTGGTGACATGTTTTTGCGAAATCAACTTATTTATGTTGGGTTCCTTGACCCATTGTTAGATAGTGATCTTGGACTTTAGAAAAGACTATCTAATTCCAATGATAAAGAATCCTATAGGGTCACACACATAGTGTATCTAGTATCCTAGTTAAATAATTTATTTATTTAACAAGTTGAATATATATTTTACTAGTTGTGGTTTAATAATTATTCAAGTATTCCTGATCGTATTTATTTCATCACTAGTTATTCAAGAGAATATATTGTGGATGAAATATTTATTTATCGGCAAATAATGTAGTTATATTTATTTGATAAATAAATAGTCATTATTCAAGGCCCCATAAATATTGAGGTGGATTGGTGGACCAAGTTATGGGTATATTGAGAAATAATATTAAATATTATTTTGTTAAATAATATTTAAATATAATATGAACGTTAATCACATGTCATGGAAATAATAGAATTACTATTATTATTAACACAGGGTTTCACATGGAATAATAAATTAAGAAACAGAACTCATGCTAATTATTTATTATTACACAGTCAATTAAATTCCCCATTATGTTATTATTCGTTAAATTTTCCAAGGGGTCATTCGACCAGCTAACCAATCATTGTGTGCACAACATCCTTGGGGAAAACCTATCAAACCTATAAAACTCTTCCCTCTCCAAGAATGATCTCAAGAACGAGAGATATCCTCCTTTACAGGATTAAGGAGAATGGTTTGGAAGCAATTCTTAACGCAATTGTAGGTGGACATCACAAGTGCAAGGATCCTCCATGCTAGAACTTAGAGACTCCTTTGGCGAAATCTGGAGGTACATGGAGCATGTGTGGATCACCACTAGAGGATTCCTATCCTTGGATTCTACATGTAAATGAAGCCTCACCTTAGACCTGTGGTCAGACGCATCAACGATGAAAGAATCACCTTGGAGTTAATTTTATAATTAAATTAAATTAATTATAAACAACATATTTCAATTCTCTTTTTTCGTTTATGGGTTCTATCCTTTGTCTTTTATCTGTGATTCTATTATTTGGATATTTGTGTTCATATTCATATTTATCTTGGATTAATCATCAATTATGGAAATTTGAAAAGTTGGGTACATGACCATCATGTGCTTCTGCTGTCCCTAAAACCTACAAGTGGTATCAGAGTTGTCATATTTTCATTTATAACTATTTTAATAATTAATTTATGATTTATTCTTTAATGATTTATTTTTTCACTTCATGTTTAGTCGTTCTTGTAATCTAAATTTAGATATTTGTTTCTCCGTTATCGTTTCTTGTTCATCTAATAGAAACAAATAATTTTATGATTAAAATTAAATAAGGGATCTCATCCGGAGGTGTCGATTGTTCTGGCCAGATAACACAAAAGTACACATCATGTAATCACATATACACACCGTGTATTTGTGTTCAATGCATCAAGAGAACATCAGAAATTACTGAATCCATGTGCATTAAGGAAATGCAGTGTAGTTAATTCTTACAATGCATATTGACCAGGACAGACTGAAGCACGGTCAGCTAGACTACACACCGCGTGTCCCACAAGACATGACGTGTGGTCCCTTCGGGTTAGGGTCAAGTCGTGTATACCATATATGGCTTGCCTAGTTGGTGACCATGTATTGTGGAGCCTAAATGGTGTGTGGCCCACTGGAAATGTCGTGTACTACGATGATTTCCGAAGTACACCTCAAACACTATTTCCACTGGCATGTACTTCGGATGGATGGTGAGGAGGGTACACGCCGTGTAATAGGATCTACACACCATGTACTATTTTTAAATTAAGAAAATTTCAAAATTTATTATTATATTATGTAACCCTTGAGACACGTACCTTAATGTGTCATAAATCTGGGACACAACATGTGATAGGTTCTTTATATATATATGTGTGTGTGTGTGTGTCTGTGGGTGTGGGTGTGTTTTATTAAAATCTGTGTAATGTTAAAATATCTGCACATCATGTATGAGTTATATTATAATTATAATTCTAGGTGCATGCTAAATTTCACAAATAATAATGTTTATACAAGTATAAATACATGTTGGGTATTTTTGGATGGGTATTCACCGATTTTCATCCAAGGTACAAGTTATGTATAAATTTATGGATGAGAATCTCAAGGAAATTCAGAAAAGGATTATTATAAAAAGGATTGATTAATTAAATATAGATATTAGTTGATTCGAGCATAATTTATCTTAATAAAAATGATTAAATAATTGAATGCTAGTTTTTTTAAATGCGTAATTATTTTCATGTATGTGTATAATCATGAGATAGACCATACCTTTGTATGTGGTCGGTTCCCTTTTAATTTTTTTATTAAATTAAAATTGTTTACATGTGTGTCTTTCTTCTCATTAATATGTAGGGCCTACATTCCCATGGTTTATTTTATGTAAACACCCTTTTACCCCTCACCAGTGTGTGAGTTAAAAGAATATGTAATGGATGTATCTCTCAAGATAGTGGAGATGGTTCAAGTTAGGAGTTAAGGATAAAAATATCCAAGGAGATACAAAGGTGGAGTGGTGGAAAGCTATAAACACAAACCTTAAATAGTTCAAGGTGTTTCTCCCCTAGGTCAGGGTTAGTTTATCAACCACTAGATAAACAAACCAATAGTAAATATCATGATCATACCCATTATTTTATTTTATTTTTCAGTTGTATGGTTATTCATTATGGATGTATGATGCGATCAAATAATTAATGAACTAACAATCATACAAGATGGAACTAAAATAGAAATGTCTTATATGTAAATATTATCTATACATGGTTAATCACTTAAGTATATACCACTTAACATTAACAAGCATGTGAAAAATTAATAATTGAAAATTTATGCAAAAAGGATAAAATCCCTCAATTAAATATTAGGTGGGTATAGCCTTCCATTACTTCAGTTAGAATCGAACTGTAGTTCAAAGTGGTTTACCAACACTAGTTGGCATGCTTTCAATTATCAGTGAATTATAGTTTTAGTTTTTGGGTTGACTTAACTTAGATTACATCAAGGGTTGAATAAGGTTGAGGAAATCAAAAATTAAGGATTTTGGGATTGGGGATCCCACTCAACAGATCAAGGAGCTATGAGTTAATACAGTTGGAATTTGGAATTCCTACCTCAAACCATTCAAGTTGATTTAACAACCCTATTTGGGGTAATGTAAAGGGAAATATGGAACCTTGCTTCTTGAATGTCTAAGAAACGAGATATTCCAAAGCCAATGGTGAGGACTATTGGGTTTCAACAAAATAGTGGGAGACTAATAAATATTAATTTATTTATTTTTCTATATTTATAATGATACATTACTAAAACTCTATTCATTTTAATTTGTAGAAACAATAATCAAAATTAAATCAAAAATATCATTTTAATCCATAATCGAGAATGAAAACCTTCTCATCGGCACTAATTTCCAAAAGTGGAAAAGACACCTTCGGGTTATCCTTCACCATGAGAGGAAACTTTTTGTGCTGGAAGATCCTTTACCAGTTGCGCCTAAAAATGAGGTGAGTGATAAGGAACTCTATATGTATGAGAAACATATGAATGATGATATGGATGTTCAGTGCATTATGCTATCATCCATGAACAATGACCTCTTGAAGAAACATGAGTAAATGGATGCTTATAGCATGATGTATCAGCTTCAGGATCTCTATCAAGAGAAGTCAAGATAGTAGAGGTATGAGACCTCCAATGTTTTGTTCACTACTAAGCTTAGAGAGTCTTCACCAGCTATACCACATATAGTCCATATTATTGGCTACATTGAGCATATGGACATCTTAGGGATTAAATTCCCAGATGATTTGTGTATAGATCACATACTATCATCAATGCCTAAGATCTTATCTAGTTTTATTGTGAATTATAATATGAGCAATAATTAGAAGAGTCTATTGGAGCTTCTTACCTTGATTCTCCAAGTTTATAAGGACATGGGGAGTGTAATACCCACCATCCTTATGGTGAATAGGAAGAGTAAGGACAAGGAAAAATGGGCCTAAGATTCATAAACAATCTAAATCCTCCAAGCACCATCCGACCAAGAATAAGAAGATCTAGAGGCAGGGTAAGGAAAAGGAGGAGGTATGCTTTTCCTGTGGCAAGTCAGGCCATTGGAAGAGTAACTACACCCAGAGGCAAGGGGAGGCCAAAGGTGTGTTTGTTATCGAGTTCAATCTTAACATTTCTATACATTGGGTATTAGATACAGCTTGTGGGGCCCATGTATGTATTCAAATTTAGGAACTAATATGATTTCAGAAAATTTCCAGAGGAGAGGTGGATCTGCGTGCTACCAATGGTGAAGGACTGACTACTCTTTCCATTGGTTACTACCACCTCACATTTCTAACAAGAATGATTTTGGTTTTACATGGATGTCATTATGTACCTAGTGTTACCAAGAATTTAATTTCTATATCGGGTTTAGATACATATGGATTTATTTTCATGTTCTTAAATAAATGTTGTTACTTTTATAAGGAAAACATATGTTATTGTATGGTACATGTAAATAATGGTTTGTATGTATTAAATTATGAGAACTAAGTGTTGTAAATTGATAACGAACCAAGATCACATGACTCATACAACACCCAGTTGTGGTATCACTGCCTTGGTCATGTAACGGGAAGCGCTTGACAAAGATCTATCAAGATGGTTATTTAGACTCTTCCAAGATAAACCACTTGATACATGTCACACTTATTTATAAGGTAAAATAACCAAAACCCCATTTGCTGGACATGGTGAAAAGGCCACATAGCTTCTAGGATTGGTACACACTGATGTGTGTGGACCATTTACAGTAGAAGATAGAGGTGTATATTCTTACTTCATTACTTTTACTGATGACTTGAGTATATATGGTTATGTCTACTTAATGAGGTATAAGTTCGAGTCCTTTGAGAAATTAAAGTATTTCAAGAATGAAGAATAGAATTATATTAGTAAGAGGATAAATAAGCTTCGAACAAATTGAGGTGGAGAATATATTAACCAAGAGTTCATTGACCTTTTACAGGATTTTGGGATTCTATCTCAACTAACTCCACCTAATACACCATAGTGGAATGGTGTTAGTGAAAGGAGGAACCATACCTTGTTGAACATGGTAAGGTCGATGATGAGTCATGAAGATATTCCATTATCCTTTTGGGGATATACATTTCAAAATTCAGCATACACATAAAACCAAATACCAACTAAGGAAGAAAATGGGATTCCCTTCAAGCTATAGAGTGGAAAGACACCAAATCTGTCACATACATGTGTATGGGGATGCAGCGAATTTATAAAGGATTTATCCAGAAACAAACTAGCACCTCAAGGCATGAAGTGTATCTTTATAGGGTATACCAAGGAAACAAAGTAATACTACCTATACAAACCCTTAGTCAAGAAAGTGACTATTTCTAGATAGGTTATCTTTCTTGAGAGGGAGATCATCCTTAAAATGGATAGTGGGAACAAGATTGACTTCGATGAAGTTGATGCTCAATATACATAGAAGTTGGTATAGGAACAAGTTACTCAGGTCCCCGGGGAAGAGTTAGTTCCTGAAAAACAAGTACTATGTAGGAGCTCAAGAGATATAAGGGAACCAGAGAGATATGGTTTCCTTATCATTGAGGATGGTGACTAATTATTTTTGGACAACGATGAACCTCTCTCCTAAGAGAAAGAAGTAGAGATCTTAGAAGCTAAAATATGGATAGAAGATATGAATTTTGAGATGTATTCCATGTATCAAAACCAATTTTGGGTTCTGTTTGGTTAGCTAGTTAATGTAAATCCGGTTTGTCGTAAATGGGTAGTCAAAAAGAAATTGGACATGAAAGGTCAAGTTAGTACCTATAAAGAAAGCATAGTTGATAAAGGTGTTAAAAAACATCAATTAATTGACTATGATGAAACCTTTTCACTCGTTTCCATGTTTAAATCAATAAGAATCATACTTTCCATAATAGCTTTCCATGAATACGAGATTTTACATCTGGATTTCAAAACTGCATTCCTTAACGGGAACCTTCAGGAAGATGTCTATATGACACAACTAGATGGTTTTATGACACCAAGTTATTATGAAAGGGTATGAAAGTTTCATAGATTCATTTATGGATTGAATAAATCATCCAAATTAGGGAAAACTCAATTCGATGAATCCATATGAGAATTTGGTTTCATTAAGAATGAATGTGATCCATGTGTTTATAAGCGGTTTAATGGGAATGTGGTCGTTATCATAGTAGTGTATGTTGATGACACATCGATTATTGGAAAATACATAAAAGTCTTGTAGTAAGTTAAGGATTGGTTGAACAAGTGCTTCTCCATAAAGGAATTAGGTGAAGAAACTTACATTCTAGGGATCATGATCATTCGTGATATATCCAAGAGGCTGCTTGGACTAAGTCAAAGTACATATATTGACCAGATAATAAATGAATTCAGTATGAAAAAATACAAGAGGGGATTGGTTTCAGTGTTACATGGTATACATATTTCTAAGAAAATGTATCCCCAGACACAACATGGGAAATATAGGATGAGTAAGATTTGATATGCCTCAATGACAGGATCCTTGATGTATTCCAATGTTATGTACAAGAATTGATATTTCATATGCACTAAGAATGGTAGGAATATATAAAGAATATCCAGGAGAACATTATTCGACTAATATAAAGACTATACTTAAGCATTTGAGAAGAACTAAGGATATGTTACTAGTGTATGGAGGAGATGAGGAGCTTGTCATTAGAGGGTATACTAATGTTGGTTTTCAGACAGATTAGAATGATCTGAAGTCTCAATCAGGATATGTTTTTTGTATCAATGAAAAAGATGTGATATATAAGAGTTCAAAGTATCCAATTATCGCTGATTCTACAGTGGATTCCAAATATATAGCGACTTATAATTCAACCAAGGAAGACTTCTGGATTCAGAACTTTTTCTAAGAGCTTCATGTGGTTCCTAGCAGTAAAGATCCCATTACATTGTATAGTGATAACAATGCAGCAATGTCTCTTGCAAAAGAGTCAAGGTCACATCAACCAACAAAGCACAAACTCCAAAAGTATCACCTCTTGGGGTATTTCAGTAAAAGGGGAAAAGTCGCAGTGTGCAAAGTGTCCACAGAAGAGAACGTGGTGGACCCCTTGTCTAAAGACCTATCTCTGTAGAAGCATGGATATATTGTGAGATCTAAAGGATTGAAGATTTTTAGATGTTGAATCTAGTGAAAGTGGGAGTCTGGTGGAGTTGGTGCCCTAGAAACTAACTTCTTTGTACTTTATGATAAACTTGTATTCATTGGGTGAATATTAAAAAACTACTCATCATATCATGATTTTTCTTCTATGTGACATAGTGTGTGATAATTTCCTAAGAATAGATATTGAATTAAAAGGACTTAGAAGATACCTGCTATAATGAGAACATGGAAGTTCCACGACACTATTATTGAATATACGTTATATGACCGGATGATATCATTTTAAGGGACACAAATAATAGAGGCTATCAGGGGTGGGGACACATAAAATTTTCAGGAACCTTCTTATGGTGTGAGCCCTTGGTATTATCCAGGAGGATATTATGAGTTTAAGACCCGCCATTCAGAAATACATATTCATAATTGTCATCGAATGTTACTATCTCAAAATGTGTGTATTTTTCCTTAGACATTATGATTATTATTAATGGGTATTATGACTCGCGCACTTAGATGTATTGATGAAAACTCTGAAGAAAGATGTTCACGATGAGGTAGGATATGTTGGGTGTGTCATGAGTAATACGGTATTAATGAATAATGCGAGAAAGGATTTTTCACTTCTACAGAAGTAGATATCTGAGGCCCTTTGATGGAGATGATATAGCCTAACTAAATCCATGGCCATGGGGTTCTGTAGGAAAGTTCAATTCTAGGAATTCAAATAATGATAAATTGAGACCATGGGTTGATGGCACTTTCATGAAACCCTGTAGATTGGATATATTAGAACAAAGGGATTATATTACATGGTAAGTGTCCGTATGAGGTGACATGTCATTGATAAATCAACTTATTTCTCTTGGGTGTCTTAACCCATTGCTAGATAGTAATCTTGGACTTTAGGAAAGGCCTCATAATGCCAATAAGAAAGAGGCCTATAGGGTCACACAATAAGTGTATCCAATATCTCAATTAAATAATTTATTTATTTAACAAGTTGAATAAATATTTTTCCCGGTTGTGGTTAAATAATTATACAAGTATGCCAGATCACATTTATTACATCACTAGTTATTCGAGAGAATATATTGCCGATGGAATATTTATTTATCACTGGATAATGAAATTATATTTATTTTATAAATAAATAGTCATTATTCAAGGCCTGGTAAATATTGAGGAGGATTGGCGGACCAAGTTATGGGTCCGGTGAGAAATAATATTAAATATTTGTTGGTTAAATAATATTTAAATATAATGTAAATGTTAAGAATATGTATTGGAAATTATAGAATTTATATTATTACTAACATGGGGTTTCACATGGAATAATAAATTAAGTAACGACACCTGTGATAATTATTTATTATTACCCAGTGAATTAAATTCTCTGTTATGTTATTATTATTTACATTAGACAAGGGGTCACTCGACTGGATGACCAATCATTGTGAGCACAACATCCTTGGAAAAAAGCTCTCAACCCTAGAGAACTCTTCCCTATCCAAGAACACTCTCAATAATGAGAAATATCCTCCTCCACTCGATCAAGGATAATTCATTGGAAGAGATTTTCAAGTAGATCGAAGGTAGACATCACAAGCGCAAGGATCTTTCACACTAGAACTCAGAGACTCCTTTGGAGACTCCAGAGATACATGGAGAACATGTGGATCACTACTATAAGATTACTATCCTTGGATTATACATTGTAGCGAAGCCTCACCTCTGATCCTTGGTCGGGTGCATCATCGAAGAAAGAATTACATTGGAGGTAATTCTATAATTTAATTAAATTAATTATAAAAAAATTTCAATCCTCTCATCTCAATTCTGGGTTCTCTCCTTTGTATTTTATATTAGATTAAATTTTGTGGATATTGGCATTCATCTTAGTATTGATCCCAGATTAATCATCGATTATGGAAATTTGCAAAGTTGGGTACACAAGCATTCTGCACTTGCACTATGCCCGGAACCTACATTCAAGAGATCCAATTGATGTATACATGCAATATTAAAATTCATTTAATTTAATCTTTCCTTTCATTTAAGAAGTTTTAAACCAAACACAACCCAAGGGAGTTTAGTTTATAATAGGAGCATGGTTTTCATGGTCACTTAATTAGAAAACCCCTAAGGGGTTTTCTTAGGTAGATTTCAAAAAACTATAACAGTGATAAGGGACATATAGCAGGTCTAGACCCATGTTTTGAAAAAAAAATTAATAGATTACTAATTTTATTAGTGATGTATAGAATTTATGGCATTTAGAAAAGAAAAAAATTATAAACATCAATAATTTTATGGAAAAGTAGTATACAAACTACCTTATCTCTATGGTAGAATCAAAATCCAATATCAGCCTCAGATTGGTTTTGAATGAGAGAAGACAAAAAATTAGATAAACACCCTCAAGGTAAGGAATATTAGTTCTCATGAAGATAATTCCAAATATGTTAAAGAAAAATATGAAAGGAAGAAACAGTATTATTGAGGATACATAGGGTGATCCAACATTACTGAAAGGGATCGAATTAAATGTTGGATGACGTAGACCCACCAAAATATAAAAAGTGGGATGAGGGATAGCTGTTGCGGCTACTGTGCTAAAATGGGGAGAATAATGTTAAGAAAAAGACTTAAGGGCTGTAGTGGTAAAATCAAATTTTCTATTATTTTCAAGGGTGGTTTGGTCTCTATATTGTCCTAAACATGCTTCAACTATGTGATTTAAACTCTTCATGACCCCAAACCTCACATGATTTTGGAACATGTTTAGAAAAACTAGGAGAAAACCATATACAATGTCTCTATATATAATTTCTGGTTTTCATGGTCATTCAAACCCTATTTAGTGGTAATAAAAACTGTGCATTGATGTCTGGGGGATGAAAAATTAAGGTGCATGGTCAGTGCTAGCCATGTGTTAACCATGTGCCTCAGGTATTGTCTCTAAAAACTGGCACTTCGTGCCTTGAACCAAGCCCAAACACTCCTAGAACCTCTATCACCCCCTTAAAAACTAACATATAATTAAATAAAGTGTATTATATAGAGAAATAAAGGATACATAGCTCATCATAAAATCAGGATTATATATATAAAGATATAAAAGATTATTTCTGGGGGGATAACATGAAACGTCATATTACTGAGTATGTATCATGATTCCTAGAATGTCATAAAGTAATGTATGAGAGACTAAAGTATAAGGGTTTGTTAGAATAATTAACTATTTTTAAATGGAAATTGAAGTAATTACCACAGAATTCATCATTGGAATCCCCAAAATGTCTAAAAAAATAATATCTTTTGGTTATAGTTGATATCATTGGGGAATATTTACATTTTATTAGTGATAGAGAATTATTCTCTCTTGATCATCTTAACTGGTTCTATATTAAGAAATTTGTGTTATTTCATGGTGTATCACTCTCAATCATATCTGATCTGGATATGAGGAGTACCTCAAAGTTTTGGATATGTCTTCAGTAGTCTCTAGATTTTGAATTGAGTTTTAGTATTTTTTATAATCCTTATATAGATGTTTCCTATTATAGGACTATTCGCACACTTTTTTACATTATTTGAGAATTTTATATGGATATCATAAGTGGTTGGGATAAAAAAATCCTTTAGTGTGATTTTATGAAAACAACAACGTTTAATTGAGAATTTAAATTCATCCATCTGAATTCCACTATGACGAAAAGTGATGAAATCCAATGTGATAGGATGAATTTATAGAATGAAGCATATTGGTATCTAATCAAAGTGAGGAAATTATATGTAAGGTTAGATCCATTCAAAAATAGATAAGGGAAGCTCGGATTTGGAAAAAATATTTTTAACAATCATTAGAGAGATCTAGATTTTGATGTTAGAGATAAGTTATTCCTAGGAATATTTAATTATAGGAAGGTTATTATATTTATAAATAAAGTAATTTTTATCTATAGATATATTTTCCCTGTAAAAATTCTTGATTATATTGGGATAGTATCTTATCACTTGGTTCTTCCACCAAATGCCCCTTAGGTTAATGATGTGTTCCATGTATCTCTCTTGACGTAGTATATACCTGATCCTTCACATGTAATGAACTCTGAGGTTTTTCCACTACGAAAAGATCTATCTCATCAGGAAAAACAAATGGAGATTATATATTATAGAGGGAAAGTGCTACGAAAGAAGAGAACTAGCATGGTCAAATTTCTATTGAAAAATAAAAAAAAATATGAATATTTATTGGAACCCAATGATGTGATGAGGGAGATATATCCTCAGTTGTTTGATGATAGTGGTGGAGTTTTGAGGCTTAATTCCTTATATGGTGGTAGATTATAAAACATTGATATTTTATGATGGGTATCTCTTCAAATAAATTTAATTCCATTAATAGCTTTCAATACATCCAACCCAAAGTCTAAATGAACCATTATATATTACACCATTATAACCAAGATGTTATAATTGGTAGAATTAATAGGATTAACCGCACAATAAATCATATTTATAAAGATTTTTTACATAAGTATTTATTAAGAAATAGGCACTCAATTTCATTACAAGCTATTTAAGGCTTCATCAAAAAATGATTTTTATTTGATCTTGTGTGTACATATCATAATTAATTTCATCCAATTCAATAAATATAATCTTTTAAACCAAATATAATTTTGTAAATCTGAAAATCTAAATTACTATAGGGTGAATTTTGGATATTTTTCTAAAAAATGATTTTTTTATTGAATAGTAAAAATACATATATTTCTAACATTTCCAATTATCATCATTAAATAAATTATTTTAAAAGAACAATTATATTTTAAAATTTATCATAATACAACATATAATCCATTTTATTATTAATAACCAAATTAAATTTATTTTTAATGATAAATATTCACAATTTTGATATAAGTTAATTTTTATGCTTTAAAGTTCAATTTAACAAAAATAGTTTTTTGTTACGTCATACATATTTATATTCATGTTGATATCTTCCAATTCATGGAATTTAATCGTGAATTTTTTTTCAAAATTTTTAATGAGGATGCATGGATTTGGTAAGTATTATTTTCACCATGGTATGGGTAAATCAGTTTATTAATATAAAAAATAATGTGATAAGGCCTTCAAAAATACCAAACAACTATCTTCATTTTATTGGATAATTTTTTTGACCATGACCAATAATGTCTCAAAAATGTGGCAATTTCATTCCATGTTCTTTTGATAACAACTTTAATATTATTTTAATTATAGAATAAAAAAATGTAACTCTATTTGTTTTAATATTTCTAAATTTATGTTATAAAGATAAATAGAGGATATGTTTGGTTCTTACATATTATTTGAAATATAAATTATTTTTGTACATTGTTAATTTATTTTTAATTTTTTGGACTGAATAGTTATATTAAATTCCTATGAAGTGGCGACAAAATATTTAATCTATTAATATAAAAATAAAATAAAATATTTTAAAACTAGTATAAGTAATAAAATTTGGGTAATTATTTTGTTCCAAGAATTTTTTAAGAAGTATACAACAATTTTTTTTGTTTTAAATTGGTATATTCACAATTAATCTTCATATTTCTATATATAATGTCAAATGAAATGATTAGTGTAAAAATGTTATTAATGGTATTTTATGAATATTAATATTTTAATAAATTATTTAAAATTAAGAAAACACTATATTTCTACAAGTGAATGGGTTATGGTTTACCATATCAAATTTTGTCCATTTATGGGATACTTGTAGTTTTATGGTGACATTATTGACCCATAATGACTAAAGAGTTTTAATGTTACATTAATTTCCAAAAGGGTTAACAGTGGGTTAAAACAAACATATATGGGTGAAAACATCCCCAAAAAATGTCCATATTTTATTATATGAGATGATTTGAACTCATCATCATAATATATTTGAATTATATAAATTCGGATCCACATGAACATGAAAATTAATTTATATTAATTGAATACTTTTTGTAATCCCAAGGGTTACCCTCCCCTCAATTATAAAAGGAAACTTCTTATATCCATTCATTACAGTATGTTGAAGCATCAAGTTTGACCTAACCCTAACCAATTATATCATAAATTTTCCTAGAAAAAAATTATATGTTTTTTCTCCTTAAAAAACCATTCCAACAGTCCTTATGAATGGATCTAAATGCGGTCTGTCAAAGAAGAGGTAGTCATCTTACCCATCCTCCTTCAATTAATTTATTATTATACCTCCACAAATCTTTGGTATTCAGTATAAAATAATATATTATGTATCTTTAGTATAATAAAATGTTTTTATGTTTATGGAATGAAGATTATTTACCCTCTTTTAAATCCAATAGGAAGTGAAATATCTCTCATGAGAACATGTGGATTATCGCCTCCACATAGTAATACAAATCATTTTCCATCATAATAATTCATGAATGGTTATTATGATTATTTTAATGTTTATATATCAGATTTATGACATGATAATTCCTTTTTAATAATAATATAATATCGACCTCATTTACTTCTCATAAATTAAAAAATGATAATGTTGCTCCTGCATATGTGTGGACTACCGCCTCCAGGAAGCAATGTGATTATTTTTTAATTTCTTATTTATAAGGATGGTAATAAGGATGGATTTAATAAATCTCTATGATATAATAATTATTCTGCAATTTTGAATTAATATGTACCTTTATTTCATTCGATCCTTCAAAAATGAAATCAACGTTCATACATACTTGCAGCCTGCAGTCCCCATGGTTGATGTAATTAAGTTTTTAATATATACCTTCTATAGATTACTATATATATATATGAATATAAATTATATTTATATGATGATTTAAATTTGGGAAATGAGGGATCCATGGTAAAGTACAAGGTTTAGAACTACTGAACTGATGTTCTCATAAAAAATGAAATAGTTAAAACCGAGAAATGATGACTTTAATAAGAAATTATTAATAAATGGGTGATTCAAATTGTAAAAGTGGATGTTATATGGTATTATAATCATACACATGAATATTATACAAAATTATAATAAGTATAAATTTATTATTGAAGAGGATAAAAGTACTTATGAGGAATGATGAACTTGAGGTAATTGACATTCTTCTCACTTTTATTTTGGTGAGACACATGATATATTCTACACATGTTTCTATTATATGTTGTATATATTTCCAATGATTTTAATTTATTATTATTATAATGGGAATTATAAGGATTTAAAAATAAATATAAATTTTTATCTTTCATGTGGTTTCAATTCAAAATAAACCAAAGTGGAAAGGGATTTATGTTACAATATCATTGTCTTCTAGAATTGTTTATGATTATGATTCCAATGATTAAATTTTGTGATATATCTATCAAGAAATTAATATATATTTTTCTATTCCAGATTATTTTTTTTTGTTACATGTTTTAATTTAATTTTCCTATATTTATTCACTCAGGTGTCAATAATAATATTTTAAAATAAAAAAAATTTATTTCTCTATTTAGTAGAAAATATTTTTTCTTATATATCTATGTTTTATACATTAATTAAGAATTTTTTTAATAATATATTATTATTTTTTACATTAATTTTTACCCATGACTAAATTTTTTACAAAATGTTTTAAAATTAATATTCCTGTCATTTTCTAGATTAGGTACTTTTGACTTTTTAATGAAAATGTGAAAGAATATTTGTTTTACCACAAACATAATAATAAAAAATTTCCCTATCATGATCGCTCAATGTTTTGAAGATTCCTTTTGAATTTTTGAAGGATCATTTCAAACAAAATTTTTTCTTTAATATTTTAGATGTTTTTATATTTTAATAACTTATATCAAAGTGAAAATGGAATTTTTTCAATAAATGTTCCAATGATATTTTATAGGTATTTTAATCATTTAAAACACCAATTGATGTTATAGGGTATATTATCCAATGATACAATCTTTATTCTTTCATAGGATGTTTGATAATGATAATTTATTTTCATTCAATACTCTTTATTATATAAAGACAATTGATGACTTATAAGGAATTTTTAGAATGAATTGTATTGATTATAAATAATGTAAGACTTTAATAGGATGTGAATGTGTTGGTTGGGGCCCATTTTTAGATATCCCCTCGATGCATCAACAACTCTGATGAGGCAAAACATCTCGCATTCCATATTAAATTTTTATTTGATATATGCCTTCCCATTTTTCGAGAATGATGTCTTGGCTGAGAGTATATGATGGTAAGATTCATGATATGTTGGTTTAGAGGACTTTATAATTAATGTACATATTTTTTCATTTACTATAATAAGAATTCATCCTTATTTATCCATGTGTTTTCTGTTTTAACATTAATCATTGATACTCACTAAGCTCAAGTTTTGATTTAATGGTATGTGTTTTTATTATCCACCATGCGATGTTGATTTTCCATTATATACTACGGATAAATTCCACATTACATAACACTTATGGAGAATATAATAGAACTATTTATTTTTTTCGCTTTCCATAGGATTTACAGATGGACATTATGAATGATATCAATGACATAAGAATTTTTCCTACATGTTTTTTTAATATTTCGAATGAAATGCAGTAATCATGTGTGTATATAATTTTACAAGACTACAATATTAATGAATCATGTGAGATAATATTTCCTTGTATGTTATACCAATATAATAAAATAAACACAAGATTTTAGTTTTTGGAGCTGGGGTTTCTACATTAAGATAATAATAAAAATTCCTTGTCGAAACAAGTCCTTGTTGCAAGAGTCTAAACTACATAGCACAAATTCCTTTCTACATTAATAAAAAATTCACAACATGAAGTCATTTAATAATAAATATAAACCAAAAACATGAGTTCCATGATACACGACTCTAAACTATATATCATAAAGTCCCAAATTCATGAATCTAAACTACATATATTATGGTCTTTGTTATAAGACCCTAAACCATATGGTAAAATTTCATTACTATACCACCTTAAACTGTGCAATACATAGTATATCCCCATGGCTTTAAACTATTTTGAGGAATCATTCGCACATAACCTTACACTTATTTAATTGGTTTATTACATGAATAATTGAATTGAAAATTACCCATTATATAATACCTTCATCAATAGTTCTCTTACTAAGGAGAATCTAATGGATACAGAAACATATAAAAACTTAATGTCATGGTTCACCTAGAATATGACTTAAATAAATGTTTAATAGAGATATGTATGGCATGATTCTCATTATATTTAGATATGTAGTGATGCCTAAATACCTCATATTTGGAGAATATATCTTCATGGTTGATTTTCCTTATTGATGAGACCTTTAGTGATTCAGCTCATGTTTAATTCCTCCTACCCTAACTATGAAACCCACACATATCTATCTTTCTCATATATATATGAGCCAAATCTATGTTTAACTCTTTAAGGTTCCCATCTTGGTCAGAAGTCTATGACCTTAAACTATTTACATCAAACTTATAGATCTTCTATATCATCATTTAGATTTTAATTCATGTTGAGGTTTTCTTTTACTTACTTCTATAGAGAATATCTCAAATTTTTGTCTAATATCATTGAAAAATAATAATAGAAACATTAGGTTAATGTTATTTGACCACAAACATCAGTTTCATTGGTCCATATTTTAAGAAATTTAATTGATAAAGTAAATATCAAATGTACTCACCAGGTTGAAACAACATAAATGGAATCTTTGGAAAAGGATAGGTATCAGCTCACTAAAAATTTTCATTTTATATCCTAGGTAGACTTATGATAATATTAAAAAAAAGTATAATGAAAAAAAAAATCACATCTAAAAAATAAAGATTAAATATTGAGAAAAATATGAGGATATTATTGTGAACAATATAACGTTCTTTGATATTATAAGAAACCCCTATGGGATGTTTTTTTATCCAAAATTAAAATCCACCCTCAACCTGATATGTTATTTACTAAGAGATTTGTCGTATTCTCTCTATTACAAGTGGTTAATGAAATATCTTAAAATTGAGAATCCCAAAACCTTTATATTTTCATGTACTCATGAAACATCATGTCTTATACCTTTTCCTTAAGAATTTTCTCAATTCATGGTGGTATAACCATTAGGGTTCTCAACCCCTTTTTTAATATAATTTTCTCCACGAACCTACTACATCCATTTGAATTAAAAAAAATTCACCAACCCAAAGCATTGAGTAAATATTATCCATATTGATTTCCAAGAACCTTATATGAATCTTATTAGTTCCCTAATACATTAATTTTTGTAAGATTGTGTTTAACTCAAAAAAGACACCTTTTATTTTTAATAATATTTGTGCATCACATCTAGCCTACCAATAAATTCATGTCTTTCTTAAAATTAACATCCAATAACCCCAGGGATTGTTTCCTAATAGCACGGTGTCAGTTTCTCCATTAATAATGTTTGAATTATTCCACCATATCTTAATTTCCCATTAACTCAAACATTTAAATTTTCTAATTTACACATTTTATAACAAAACAATTTAAGTGGATTAAT
This sequence comes from Viscum album, assembly GCA_963277665.1. NCBI lineage: Eukaryota > Viridiplantae > Streptophyta > Magnoliopsida > Santalales > Viscaceae > Viscum > Viscum album. Next base: position 711,777,104 of record OY728167.1, on the reverse strand, counting down.
ATACCCTCAATGTTATAAAATTGTTAATCGCACCATAATTCATGGAAATATTAATATTTCCTATCCTTGTACACTTTCATATCAAGATGTGACTCTCTTTTTTTAAATAAAATTACATGAGTTAAATGCTCCTTATGAATGCTTAAATTATTTCAGTCCACATTCTTATCATAAAAACCATATTGAATTGAGTTTATATTATCTTCTTTTAATTTTTCCATTAGGTACGTAGTACTTATCACTTAACTTTAAACATAATGACTCAATGTTCCTTTCTATATTACCTTAAATGATATAATTTTTTTATTATATTTGAATTCATTACCTTATATACTAGATAGATCTATAAAATAGTTCCTATTTTATTAGATTTATGATTTACGTAAATCCTTCTCAAATAGCCTTTCAATAAGATAAAACCATTATTTTATCGAATATTCATGGTATTAATTGACACATAGACCCCATATTAAATAACTACATGTAGTATGATTCGAATTCTCATTGGATATATAGTAATGTTTAGATCAGTTATCCCTAACCCAATGGAAAATTCCATCCCCATTTTGTTCCCCCTACCATACTTGTATTTTGACCTAAAAATTTGGGTTGGGTTTTCTTCAATTAACCATTTACATAGAATGAAAAATACTTTATTTTGTTATCTATTTTTTGAAAATCCAAAATCCTTGATATGATTATTCATCTTTTCAATAAAAAAACATGAAGTTTATATTCTCCAATTAGTACAAAAAAATCCTTAAGTCTTGATTCTATTCATGGAAATAAAAAATTCATGGGTCAATATTCTACGGTGAGGGTGGTCAGGTCTTTAGTGGGCTTGGGGTCGGTTTCTGCTCTTCCGTGGAGCAGAGTCAAGAACTGGTGCGACATCAGGTTGGTGGTCCTTCTCTACAGCGAGGGCTCTAGTTCTGGTGCATCAGGGTTGAGATCTGGTGCGGCGTCGGGGTCTCAGGAGGCGAAGGGGTTTTGATCCGGTGTGTTTGGGTGAGATCTGGTTTCCGTGATGTTGGGTGTGTGCTCCGGTGTGGCCCTGGGGTTCCGATCCGGGCGGTGTGGGGTTATTTCTGGTGCGATGTTAGGGTGGTGACCTTCTCTCCTTCTATGGCGTCAATCGAGTTCTCTTCCTTTCCTTCTTCTATGGTGTGGGGTCGTGTTCATCTTCCTTCTCTTCTTCTATGGAGAGTAGTTGGATCTGTGCTTCTTCATTGTCGGGGCCATGCTTCGCGGTGAAGGGGTGGAGTTTTTCCCACTGCATTGTGTTCCGACAGCGGTTCCAGGGTGGGTTTGCTGATATCTCTATGGGTGGGTACGAGGGGGTTGTCGGGTCTTATGTTGCGGATGGTGAGGATCACGTTGGTTTCACGGTTTGAGGGTCATGTTGGTTTGAATATTTCCTATGAAGGTTATGTGTGGATGATTGAGCTGGTTGATTTGGAGATTTGGTGGTTTTGGTTGGTTTGGTGATCTGGTTAAGGTGTGGGATGTTGGAATGGAGGTCCTTCTAGACTCAGCCTCATTGAAATACAAGGATGTTTTAGAGCTAGCCATAATCCTTTGCAGAGCTGTATGGATTTAGATGTTTAGAGGGTATGGCGTGAGATGTTGGATCAGGCCTGTGCTTGACACATGACACATGTTTTCCATTAAAACTTGTATCGTTTGATAGCTTTTTCATGTTCACATGCTGGGGAGGAGTGCTTCGTGCTGTCAGTCTATTTTGTCTCTCCTGACCTTCAGGCCGTGAAATGTCTTTTGTCTTGAAGTCTGTTTGGGTATCCCTCTTTATCCCTTAAAAGGGGTTTCTTTATTTTAATAAATAAAAAATTTAAGGCCTTCAGGCCTTTGGATGGATGGATACAAGATGTCAATTAATACAAAAAGTGACATGTTTTACCCTAGAATTAAATTTTATTCATTTTTTAAAAAATTATTTCTAAGGGGTTGGGATTTGTTAGAACTAAAACATTCATGCCACAAACAATACTATGGAGTTAATGATACAGTCCTCACTAAATAACACATGTTTTGTTCAAGAATAAATGTATATTTATTTACAAAGAAAATGAAAATAGTTTATACATGTGTTTCATGCTTTCTCACTCACTGAGGGAAAGGGATTCAATAAAACCATTGTTTGGTCTAGTGAAATGTTGGTGAGAACCCCACATTGGGTGTAGGACATGAATGGAATCCATTACTAAGAAAAATGTTTTTAAAACCATACAATAAATTTTTAAGGATTTTCTAGACACCTTTTTTCCTTGAAAAATAAATGATACAAGAGAAACATATTTCTAGTAGTGTATTATGTTTTATTGGTATTGATTTGATGAGAATGGACTTACTGATAAAATGTTACTATTTTTTGAAGATATAAATTTATAATTCAGGTTTATTGAGGTCCATGTACATTACCTACTTCACACGGTTGTTTTTGTGTTGCCTATCCTCATGCACCCCTCCTCTCTCATCTATCCCCACGCTCTAATCCACACATTCCCATTCTAACTCAATATGCATGCCCAAATAAAGCTGTATATTCCCAATTGGAATTCATAGGCTCTTGAGTATTTAATAGATATTATTATCCATGGATAGTTTACTATTATAAGGTTTATCTATAAAAGGATCACTCATAATTTAATATTAAAAAATAATTCATATTAGGATCACCTTAGAACACATACCTCATATTTATGTTCCTAAGACTTCCATATATTAAAAAAAGTGATCTCTAAATCAAAAACAAATAGTAGATGGTGGATGATATGGATAAATACTAGAGAGAATATTATCTTGTGGACTAGATCAATGTCTAGACCTCTAATGGAATTATTGGAAAAAACACTTGGGTTCATAAAAACCTTTCATATAGAGCCTCAAACATATCTAAAAGGTGTTTTATGGTTGAATCAATAGGTTACATAGTCTTCTTGAATTAAATTTGAATCCCATGGAATACAATTTGGAGCCATTCCATTAATGATAACTCCCTAAGTGCCTAACCATAAGGGCACTAAAGTACCTAGATGCTAGTATTATTAGTCACCAATTAACTAGGGAGCCACTCAACCATGTTTCTTATAAGGGATCCACTTTTTTGAGGCCTTATTAACTAAGATCCTTCTTTACTCTTGTATCTATATTAGGGTGTAAAATCAAAAATCCCTCAATGTCATGGAACCAATTCCCCAATGCCTCAATACTAGGGAATTTAATTTTCCAAGACTCTATACTAATGATCCACATCCCTCATTCCTCTAATTTGGAGGATAAATTGTCTAGTCCACATCCTAGGATTTCACTTCTCCGGAACTCTAATTTGGGTGCCTATTCACCCATCCCTCCCTACCGATTTTCCCAACCCCATCATATATTCCATTATTCAAGATGATTCCCTTTATCCCCAAAATTCCATGATATGAGAAAATCCATTTGGATTACTCATATGAATTAAGTTTAGATACTCATCTTGTATTCCATATATAACATGATTCAAGATCCTTCTCATGGTTTCCCAAAAATTCCTTCACCTACCTCACCTTCTAGAGTAAAGAACAAAGGGATGCTAGTGAATAATCCCAACAATATCCTATTTCTAGGCACCATTCAAATACTATTCCTAGTAGAATGACATTAAATTTAATTGAACATAGTCCAGACCAAATATTATTAAACTACAAGGATTGGTCTGGTCACACGGCCTTAAACTATTTAAATCAAACTAGGAGGGTTTTGAATCATGTTGTAGTAGGATATATATGATTCCTACATCTTTTCAATCCTATAAAAATTAAAGTACTATATATCCCTTGATACGTTGTATATCCCAAACTTTTATTGATTTCTTATCTTACAATCATAATAAGCTAACTTTTTTAAGTAATAAGAATAAAATTCCTTATATGAAGAGGAGAATATAACTGATTCAATAATAAGTGATGAGTATAAGATTCACTATCTGATGAGTATAGGAAGACCCTTTAAAAATTATATGAAAGTGTGAAAAATATTCACTATGTGATGAATCTTGTATGACCCATAATTCCTTATGTGACATGAATAAGACAAATAATCTCTCTTTTATATATGTGAATTGCATAAGATTCCCTGTTGGCATGAAATAATAATGCCAAAATTCATTCTTACAAGGTTTATAACCCAATAATATCCACTTATATCTATTCACCAACATATGATATGAACCATAAATGGTCGCTCAAGTGTAACATTGAAACAATCAATTCTTAGGAACCTCAAACCTAGTAGTTCACACTGCATGACTTTAATCTACATATAAGAGCTCATGGATGAACAAAATAAAAATTCACCATTATGTTCCTTGTCACATAAACATAATAGGTATAACATGTCTAGTTATGTGGAACCAAACAATGTGGGTTCAAATTCCCCTTAAAATGATATGTAGGAATACCATCTTACATGCCTGATCCTAACTCAACAAAACATCCTATATCCATTCACAAAATCACAATTACTCTCTTGGTGATGAAAAATTCCAATTTACCAACATATTTTCTTCCAAATTATACAGTGAATAAATACTTAAATCAAAAAAGATATAGTATAATCCCCATGTGTAATGTCCTCTCAAATAAACGTTGTCATTCGATCATTTCCATAAGGTTAACCTATATTATTACTAGTAAGGATTACTTTATATGTCTTAAATCATGAATAGAGTTTTGTAATTAGCAATAGGACCACTCAAGGGATGATCCATCCTCCTATCCTCTCATCCAATATAAACATATAATGTTTTTCTAGTTTCATTCAATGATCTCCTGCCTATATAATATATGTCTACATTGACTTAAAATAAATGGGTGTGATGGGAATGGGAAAAAAAGAATTTTCCCACTAATAATCCTATAGATTTATTATAAATACAATTCTATAATCATAAAGGAAAATAATATTTTGGAATTGATATGAAATAAAAATATGTTATGTTTGATATTAGGTAGTCAACTACAAGTATTAAAGGGAAATAATATAGTGTTACATAAATAATAAAACTAGAGAATCAATAACAAACATGAATATACCATAAATTATTTTTTATTATTATATAATGATGAGAAATACACAAAATATTTTTTTATAGAAAAAACGTACTTCAAGGATCTGTATAAAGGCAAATATAACTGTTTAATTTAATAATGTTATTATATTATTTATGGATATTATTTTTTTTAAATTTTATTGATAGAAAGACATGTGTGTCTCAATACTGATCAAAAGGTATGTTCTAATGGATAAAAAAGTGGATACACACATAGTCTCACGGAATCATCAGGAAAGATAAAAACTCAAAATAGGTTCAAAACATTTCAACAAGAGTATGAATCATCTTAACTATAGGATATAAAATTATATAAAAAATTATTATATGTGAACTTAAATGTTTCTATAAAAAATAAGAGAGTTAAAAAGGATAAAATGGAAGAGACTTATTAAAAGTAGATATGATAATATATAATTTGGATTCTTGATAGAGAATGTCATGAAAACCCATATTTTATTACACCTTATGTCATTATTTATTTAATAATATATAATTAATAAAACCCTAGAAGATCATGAGATCAATTATATTTGGGAAATAAGGAACATGAAAAAAAAATAAAAAATTAAATGAAACATCATAAATTAAAAACTCTGAAACATGCCCTTATTTTCTATGGATATTCTAAAACTTTAAGGGATAACCTGGTCACATACATAAGAAATAGGTGAGAAAAAATCCCATTAGGGGAATAAAAAATTCATATTATAAGGTAATTTAGTACATGTGATCCAAGATTCATATCAAGGTAACATAATAGGGGTGTGAATCATAATCTTGATAAATGAGGCATGTTATAACATGATAGCATAAAGGCAATAATGTAATTTATAAACAACATAAAACATGACATCTTAAACATAATTAAAGGATAATAACTAATAAAACATAACATATTTTTCTTAGGATAACACCGCATTCACCATATATTTAATATCATGAGATAAAAATTTTCCCCAATGCATTGGAGGGATATATAATTCTGGGCCCAACCGTCACATTCATATTATGTACAAGCATATGTGTTAAACATAGATCATTCAACATAGGATCATATTTAATCAAATTTTATCCCATGATTAAGTATTTTGGGATATATACACATATTTATCTAATAGATTAAGGATAGGTATATCTAGGTGAATACCATTAAGTTGAAATGGGATGGTCATTCACTACACAAATGATCGCTAATGAAAAATGGTAGGAAAATTTCGACAGCATAATAGACTAATGGAAATCATGGTTTTTCCAACAGTTGTATACCAACGGTTCTTTTGAACCATTGGTATAGGTGATCTTTACCAAAGGTTTTCATTAACCGTTGGTAATGATCTATAAAAATTGATTTTTCCCAACGGTTTGATGAAATCATTGGGAAATATTAGAAGAAAATTAGTTTTCCCAACGGTTTCATCAAACCATTGGAAAAGATGGGAACAAATCAGTTTTCCCAACAGTTTAATGAAACCGTTGGGAAACCTCTATCTTTCCCAATGGTTTTTAATAACTGTTGGGAAATATTTCCCCCAAATACAGACCACCAGAACCCCCACTCAACCCGATTGCAGACAGAACCTAATCGAGCTCCTGAATTCCTCTCGGCCGAGACACTCCTTCCAACCAAGATCCATCTTCAATCAAACAAAATCTTATTTCACACTTAAAATTAGTAAGGGTTACCTTAGTTTTAGCATTATTCATCTATTTTTTGGTGTTTTATGTTTTTATTTTGGCTAAATTAGGGTTTCTGTCTATGGAAACCTTGGATTTGTTTTCTGTTTTTTGTTCTACACTTCAAATATGGTAAAGGGTTGGTTTAGTGGGGTGATATGGTACTTTTGGTGGAATTTATTTTAGTTGAAAATTGGATTTTGATTTGGATGAATTTATGTTTCAATTTGAGGTGGGGGAGGGTGTGTAGATGGGGTGGGGTAGGATGTCGAGGGCTATCCAAGTGGGGTGGGGGAGGGGCTGTCTAGTAGAGTGGGGAGGGGGCTAGGTTGTCCAAATGGGGTTGGGGTACAGCTGGTTGGGGTGGGGGAGGGTGTGCAGGTGGGGTGGGGGAGGGTGTCCAGGTAGGGTTGTCCAAGTGGGGTGGGGAGTGTGTGCAGGTGGGGTGGGGGAGGGGCTGTCTAGGTAGGGTGGGGTGGGGGAGGGTGTCCAGGCAGGGTTGTCCAAGTGGGTGGAGATGGTGTGCAGGTGGGGTGGTGGAGGGGCTGTCTAGGTAGGGTGGGGGAGGGGGCAGGGTTGTCCAAATGGGGTGGGGGTAGGGCTATTTGGGGTGGGGGAGGGTGTGCAGGTGGGGGGGGGGGGGAGGGTGTCCAAGAAGGGTTGTCCAAGTGGGGTGGGGAGGGTGTGCAGGTGGGGTGCGGGAGGGGTTGTCTTGGTTGGGTGGGGTGGGGGAGGGTGTCTAGGCAGGGTTGTCCAAGTGGGGTGGGGAGGGTGTGTCGGTGGGGTGGGGGAGGGGTTGTCTAGGTAGGGTGGGGGAGGGGGATGGGTTGTCCAAATGGGGTGGGGTTAGGGCTGTTTGGGGTGGGGGAGGGTGTGCAGGTGGGGTGGGGGAGGGGCTGTCTAGGTAGGGTGGGGGGATGGGTTGTCCAAGTGGGGTGACGGTAGGGTTGTCCAGGTGGGGTGGGGGTGGCTGGGTTTTCCACGTGGGTTGTGGGGGGTAGGGGTGTCCAGGTATGGTGGGGGGTTGGGTTTTCCAAGTAGGGTGGGGGTAGGGTTATCCACGTGGGGTGGGGGTGATGGGTTGTCCAAGTGGGGTGGGGGTAGGGTTGTCCAAGTGGGTGGGTGGGGTGGGGGTAGGGTTGTCCAAGTGGGGTGGAAACCCTAAATTTAATGTTTTAATTGGATATTTGGTTTGTTTTATTAGGGATTAGGTGTATGAGGCATTCCCATTCCAATTATGGGTGGTTTTAATCAAAATTTATGATGTTGGAACCATTTATGATGTTGTTGTCTTTATTTATTCTCATTTCCCCTAACTTAACATTAAATTCAATATCACATTTGGTTTCTGTTTTTTTAATTTCCAGTTAAGTTATTTGTGGTCGATGATTGTCTCATGTTAATTGTTTTCAATGGTTTGGTGTGGAAATTGGGCATTTAATGTGACTTTTCCAAATGGGTGTGCCTTGAGAATACTCCAAATATTTGTTAAAAATGATCAAAGGGACTTTATTATTTAAAATGGATTTCGAAAGATATTTCAAAAATGATTTAATCTTGAGGAAAGTGTTTTATTAAAATGAGAATTTTTTTAATAAGGCTTGTGTAATGTATTTTGTTATAGTACACTTGTTATGTGACTATATTTGGTATTAAGTAACACATGAGATAACTGGTGTGCGAGAATGTGTTGTGAAAGAGATTCCATGGTTGGTTCCAGATTATATTTACGTTTTGAGCCTATTAATGAGTAGTTTTAAAGATATTTTGAGATATTTACCTATTTAATCATTTTGTTTACACAGCGTATGAAACCTCTACCCTCATTTAATTAGTGAACTCAAGTCATTAATTCAATCCTTCATTATTACTATCATGTAAGAAATTGAATGATGTAAACCCATCCTCACATGATTTCTTACCTTAGATAGTGTCCAACATATGAAATACGAGCTTTTTAATTCATCAGTTAACCATGATCATATAATCCATTTCCCCCAAGATGACTGTACTAATATAACTTTAGGGTCAATTACATATGGTTCTCATTGTACGATGTATATTATGTGTCCTTCTTGGCCAATACTCACTTTTATGAGGGTGGGGTGATTTTTACTACCCATTCTGGCATGTGTAGACATCCATAAAAATGTTAGATAAGTCACAAGTTTAATTCAGTAATGTTTTTATCATTGACATACTTTATTATTAATCTCAAATTTGAAAATAAATGTTTTTATCTATACTTAATGAAATTAAATCTTTTTACAAGCCATGAACAACCTATTAGTTTAGAAGCCTAAAACTTATTCACCCATGGCGTGCGCTTGACTTGGGGAAGTAATTGGGTAATGAAAGGTATGGCCATAGAGGTGCCAATAATGAGTTATTGAACATGATTGAATGATTTGGGATGCCTATAACACATGATGGGACCTGAGTCATGTGCCTCTTATAGACCTAATGAAAATGAATATAAATAAATTTTAATTTAATTTATGAGTACTTGTTCTTTACATTATTTTAATAGTTCACTACATCGACTAGAAACTTCAACCTTAATCATTTACTTAAATGTATTTTCTATTAAAGCTCAATCATATTTAATTTTTTATGACAAAATTACTTATATAAATTCGTTTTACATAATAGACATAAGTTGGATGTATGAAACCGATCGGATCTCAAGCGATTTTGAAAACAATTTGGAGAGATTTATAGATTTTTCATTTCACAATGCTTCATATAGTGGTCGCATACACTGCCCATGTTCCAATTGTGTTTGTAGACCTTGGTTGGGCCGTGAAGAAGTCAGCTACTGCATAACCAAAAATGGTTTTCAAGAAAACTAATTTTTGTGGTATCACAATGGGGAGAAAATGAAATCTCAAATTCGTGATGGTCGAAATGAAAGGACTGGAAGGGAGAGTTTGTTAGATGATCAGTTTCCATTTATTCGTCATCATGAAAAAGAAAGGATTTTGACTCAAGAAGACTTCGATATGAGGACAGTTGATTCATCTAGTGAAAATGATGATATTGATAGGGTGAAAAAATTGAATGATGCTCCCATGACTCCAGTATATCGACAATGCGATAAAATGAAAAAACTGAAATTTTTAATCTGATTGTTTCATGGGAAAACTATGTATGGGATTTCTAATATAGAAATCGATTACATTCTTACCCTCTTAAAGGATTTACTTCCAGATGATGCAGATATTCCCTCAAACCACTATATGGCATGCAAGTTACTTGAGGAAATTGGATTTTCAAGAAACAAAATTCATGCTTGCCCAATAGATTGCAGTTTATTCTGGGAGGAAACCGCTGAACGAAATGATTGTATAAAATGTGGCACATCCCACTAGAATTCAAAATCTGATGGAACACCATCCCGCATTCCACAGAAAGTAATGTGGCACCTTCCATTGATCCCCAGACTCCATAATCTTTTTATGTCTGATGACATATCAATAAAAATGAGATGGCATGATACCAAGAGAAAGAAGACTAATGTTGAGTTGGTTCATCCTGTAGATATATTTTCATGGCAGAGATTTGATGCTCGACATCCTGATTTTTCATCTGACGTGTGTAATGTGAGGCTGGGTCTTTCATGTGGCGGTTTTAATCTGTTTGGTTAGATGCTTACTTCGCACAGCACATAGCCAGTTTTTATACACATTTATAATCTTCCCTCATGGTTATGTATGAAAAAACCTTTCACTTTCATGAGTATACTCATATCTGGTCCTTCTGATCCCAACATTGATATTGGTGTATACATGCAACCTTTAATAAAAGAGTTGAAACTTCTTTGGGATGTGTGTGTGCGCACATACGATGCATGTTCGAAAGAAATATTTCAGATGCGTGATGCGCTGATGTGGACGATCAATGATTTTCCGGCTTATGCAATGATGTTTGGATGGAGCATGAAGGGAAAACTGTCATGTCCAGTTTTTATGAAGAATACATGATCCAGAAGACTGAAACATCGCTGTAGTTTCAGTTTTAGGGGACATCGACGATTCCTTCCAAAGGATCATCCATATAGAATGAATCATCAAAGATTTTATAATACCATAGAGACCGATGATCCACCTCAGCGTATGTCTGGAACTGATGTGCTTAATGAATTGAAAGATTTTAGTTTTTCGTTCAAGAAGGGTCAAATGAAATCTAGAAAGAGAAAGAATGTTTCCACTGAAACCTGTTACAATTGGAGGAAGAGGAGTATCTTTTTTGATTTACCTTATTGGTCAACCAATTTGTTACATCATTGCTTAGACGTAATGAATATTGAAAAGAATATATGCGAAATTTTTCTTTCATTTCTTCTAAATGTCAAGGGGAAGACAAAATATGATTTACGATCTCGGCGTGACTTGGTGGATTGGGGCATCAGACAAGAATTGCATCTTGTGTGTATTAGTGAAAATAAATGGAAACTTCCATGTGCTTCTTATGTGATGACACCTATGAAAAAAAAACAATTTCTGAAAGTATTAGAGACTATTAGAGTTCCTGATGGCTATTCAAGCAACATATATAAATGGGTCAACAGAAGAGAGTTGAATCTAAAATCATTAAAGACTCATGATTATCATGTTCTACTGCATGAGTTGCTTCCAATAGAAATCCGTCATCTTTTTTCCAATAATGTAAGGGTGACTGTTATTTGGTTGTGCCATTTTTTTAGAGATCTTTGTGCTAAAAGTTGTCCAAGTCTTTCTTGTAAAAAATGTTGACAAATGCCCCATTAATTTTGTGTGAGTTGGAGAAAATATTTCCTCCATCATTTTTCACATGCATGCTGCATCTGACTGTCCATATTCCCACTGAAATAATTCTCGGAGGACCTGTATCTTTTCTTTGGATGTATCTAACTGAAGGAAATATGTTCACATTAATGTCTTATGTCCGAAACAGGAATCATCCCAAAGGTTCTATCGTGAATGGTTACTTGGATCAAGAATGTATGGATTTCTGCTCGATGTATTTGTCTGATCTTACTACAAGATTGAACAGACCAATGAGAAATGAAGAAGAATAGTATGAGAAAATTGAACCTAGTTTTCCACCACTTCCTCAAATAGGAGGAATTCCTGGATCATATACATTGAAGACATTAAGCCATGAAGAGCTGGAGATGGTACATCGCACAGTTTTATTCAACTGTGATTTGTTCGATGACTATATCAGGTAACTAAATTGATTATTTATATCTTACATATATATCTGTTGAACTATTCATATTTTTTATCTACAGGGAACATAAAACAATGATAAATAGGAATCATCGTTCTTTATCTTTGAGAAGGAGAGAGACTTTGCATAGCAAAGAGTTTTCTGCTTGGTTAAAATTGAAGGTAAAAATATTAATATTTAAAATAATTATATCAATATTTAATTAAGTTTAATATTAATTTATATTGCAGGTATTGAGTTTGTCTACTGACTCTGTCTCTGAGGAAATAAGAGCTTTGTCTTTTGGTCCTAATACTGTGGTGCGTGACTGTAAATCAATTGTAATCAATGGGTAAAAATTTATTTTCACTGAACGAGCAAAGAACATGAGAACACAACATGATGGTGTTATGGTTACTGCCACAACAGATTGTTATGCCAGTGCATCAGATAGTAGACCGCGATTTGAAAATGTGGGTTATTATGGAGTTGTTGAGAAAATAATAATATTGGATTATTACACTCATGGACGATTCACAATGATGAAATTCCATTGGTTTGATTCGATGACGAGACAGGGCACATTTATTGATGATTGTGGATTTCGAGTAATTAATATGACTCGCACTCTTGCTACCGAAGAACCATATGTGTTGGCATCAATGGCTAAACAAGTTTTTTATGTCAAAGACCAACTTCGACCTGAATTTGGTGTCAAAGTTGAAGTAATTCCAAGACATATTTTTGATGATGGCGATGATGGAATTGACACTGTCCCTAGTGCCATTGGAACCAATCCATTTATTTCTTTTGATGACTCCAATAGCTTAATTGTCAGAGTTGATTGTGAACCTGAAGTTGTGGTTGAAAATATATAGAATCATTCATCCATGTTCTCAATTCTTTTGTTTTACCTCGAGTTGGGTTGTTAAGGTTGGTAATATTCAAATTGATTTAGTATTGATCACAAATATGTTTTAGCTAACTTGACCATTATGTGAATTTTCAATGTTTATTGGTTGTAGTTTTATTTGAATTGCATTTTCTAATTTGGAGTTGAACTGTATTCAAACCTAGTCAAACAATATTTCTAACCTGGTGAACATTACAACATGAATGATTTATTAAATCCATTCAAGCTATTCTAAAACAATTGATAACTAAATTGCCAATGAATCCCCCTATTCCCTCATATATTTAGTTTTTTGGGTTACACATTAGTTTCCTTTTTCTAATTAAATACGTATTTGTTTTCAAAAGCAGGAAAGGCAGCCAATTGAAGAGAGATGAAGGAAAAAGATGATAGAGAACAATCGTCGAATGGCGGAGTTGGGAATTCCATCATTAGTGCCTGCAGTGAGTACTTTATTTCAAATAGATATATTTAAAGAATATAAAATGTCATGTGATTAATTGTTTTGTAATCATTTTTGTAGGATTCACCTATAAGTCGATAGTTATTCGATGAGGAGCCTAGTACTAGTCCTAGTACTCAGGCCGGTGGTACGAGGAGGGTTCGTACCAGAGGTGGATGAGTAGCTCCGTGTACCCGACTAGACCATGCCCCTCCCACTGACATGTCTTCCTTCACACATTATGATCTCGGTGTGTCGTTAGGGACACACGGGATATTTAGGCCTCCCATGTTTTTTCTACCTTCTGTATCTTATGGCCCATAATTTTCACATCCCATGATGATTCCCACTCCCCAGTCAGAATCTAGTCAGATAGCTGTCTCATCTTCTGTTCCTTCTACTTCTGTCTCTCTGAGCTTCTATATTCCATCGTCTTCGACTCCTGTTCCACCACAGGGTGTTCCATCAGTTTCTGTGGATCCAGCGGTGCTCAGCAATCAGACCGACGCAGGTATATTTATATAACCCTAACAAATTTTTATATCAATATTTATTTTCATTATAACATGTTTTGATAAAATATTTGTTTTTCATTCATGAAAGATACATCTACTGAAAGGAGGTGTGGGTGGGGGCGTACACACATGAGTTCGGTGTGGAACCGCTGCACACAGGTTATGGTGAATTATAATGAAGACAACCAAATGGTTGAGAAAACAGGGCATCAATGTCGAAGTTTTTGGTGACGCTTTCCAAATACTCCGACATCATTCCCGTCAGCCCGCTATCGTGGAGACATTTTCCACATGAGGTCAAGGATAGAGTTTGGGCAGAGATATGGGTAAAACAATATGTTCTATTTAATGGCATGAATTATTTTTGTATTTATATGAATTAATATTTTGATGTCAGCTTCGATTTAATTTTCCCAATGGTGAGGGTGAACGACTGAAACATCTAAAGGATTTAGGTGAGCTTTGGAGAGCCTACAAGCATGATTTGTATATTGGATATGTTTCTAGAGTTGGCACTGAGTTAGAGGCGGTACCAGTGGTGGATGATTGTCATATAGAGTAGTATCGTCAGATGATTACTCATTGGACGAGTACCCAATTTAAGGTATTAATTACATTTGAGGTATTTAAATAATAACTTTCATGTTTTTCATTAATAATATCTGTTTAATTTTCTAATTTAATTTAGGAATAATCTGGAAAAAATAAAAAGAACATTGATGCAAAAAAATACCTCCACACACTGGGACGCACTACGATGTCTAATCATGAGAGGAAGTAGGTATGACAATTGTTTATAAGTTTTCTTTACAACTTACACTTTCTATTGTTTCCTAAATTATTTAATAGTTTGCTAAAGTTTTCATATAACTTTAGTTTTCAATGTCATTGTAGAGGAAAATACAAAATACTGAAGGATGTGTGCCTCGAGCAAAACTGTTTTGCTCGAGTAGACGAAAAAAGGATGGAAGTGTCGTCAACGAAGCGACTCAGCAACAGATTGTAAGTTTTAATCTTTTGATTTTATATTTTAATATCTATTTTGTAACTTAATAATATATTAATATTTGTAATAGGCTGCTTTAGAGGCCCTTGATGCCCAAGAACCAGGCAATTTTGGGCCAACTGATCACTTACATTAGGTTTTGGGGGAGGAGCATCCTGGCAGAGTACGCTGCCAACCTAAGATAGCCCCGACAAGGTATTGGCCCTCCTCAGGTATGAGTTGTAGTTCCACCGAGCTGAAAAAAGTTATGGCACAGGCAGAACAGGCTTCCAAAATGTCCACAGAGACGGTAGAATAGTATTCTAGGGCAAACAGTGCATTTATGAAATTTATTTAAGTTCTACGTCTGACACTTCCACCAGAGGCCAGCCCAGATTTTGATGAATATATTTCGTCGATACGTTCTATATATGGAGCACCAGGTGGCAGTTCTAGTGGTGTTCAAGACGATGTCTAGGCTGACGATGATGATGGCGAGGAGTCTGATGTGGAATAGGAGGGAGAGGAGGAGGGCGAGGTGGATGGCGAGGGCGAGGTGGAGGGAGAGGGCCAGGAGGAGGGAGAGGAGGGAAAATACGATGATGGGGATGAGGAAGAGGGTGATGATTATGGTGATGATGGTGATGGTGATGTGGGAAAAGTTGATCCGTTGAATTTTTTACTAATATTACTAAGATTTGATGTTTAATCTATTCTAGTTGTTGGTTTTATCCAGACCTGTAGTATAGTATTGCAGTTGAGTTATTTTTATATATTGCCTGCTTTCATGGATGTTGATGTCTTTTAGTGGTTGTGTGTTTGGGAACTCCCTGGACAACCCCCCTCCTTCCTGGACCCTAGACAACCCCCCACCATCCTTCTTGGACCCCAGACAGCCCCCCGGACAGCCCCTCGGACATCCCCCCCCCACCCTCCTCCCTAGACCCCGGACAGCCCCCCCCCCCACCCTCCTCCTTGGACCCCGGACAGCACTCCGGACAGCCCCCCACACATCCCCCCCCCCCCACCCACCCACCCACCCTCATCCTTGGTCCCCATATAGCCCCCTAGACACCCACCGGACAGCCCCTCGGACAGCCCCCCGGACAGCCCCCCAGACAGCCCCCCCAGACATCCCTCCCACCCTCCTTGATTTCATTTACTACTAGAAAATCTATAATATATATTTTATTTATTTTCATCATGATAATCAATGTAAATCACATTTACACATCTAATCAATATCATAGATTCTTGGTTTGTTATAAAAGGGATGTATTCATTAGGCATGGCATTGTTAGCTCTGAAATGTTTTCTAGCATGATAAACTAAAATCTAATCCATTATAAGAATGATATAAAAATATTCTATATGAATTTCCACAATATTTTAAGTAAATACCATTCCACTAATAGACACATGAGGATTCTCATAAATTATGTTTACCTTAATATTTCCACACGGATTTTTAGTAAAAGTTTTATCTTCTATTAATTTTCTGATATTCTCATTTTAAATGTAAATTTTTCATAAATAAATTAATTTAAAGAACCATAGTCCAATAGTGTATTTTAATAATGTGAATAAACAACTAACATACCACTCTAACTGTGTCTCTTTTTTTTAAAATGCACAGGATTATAAGTGAAAAGAACAACTGACATATGTAAAACTGACCAAACGCATTCGGATTATGTTGATAATTTATCACAATGATCCATGGTTCATATGTGTTGTGTACGAGCCAACCCGGGCTCAATCTGAGTCACGATGTGGACGAGATCAACCTAAATGTCTCTATTTTGTTTAAAATGGACAACATTTTAAGTACATATGGAAAACCGACCAAATGCATTTGAAATGTGTTGATGCTTTAGAAAAACGATCCATGGGTCATATGTGACGTGTACGAGTAAACCCTGCCTCAATCCAAGGTGCGTTGTGGCCGACACCATTCATAGTGTCTCTCTTTTGTTTAAAATGGACAGGATTATAAGTGAAAAGAACAACTTGCAAACAGAAAACCGACCAAATGCATTCAAAATCTGTTGATAATTTATCACAACGATCCATGGGTCATATGTGATGTGTATGAGCCAACCCGGGATCAATCCGAGTCACGGTGTGGCCGGGATCAGTCTAAGTAGCTCTCTTTTGTTTAAAATTGACAACATTTTAAGTACATATGGAAAACTGACCAAACATATTCTGATTGTGTTGATAATTTAGCAAAATGATCCATGGGTCATATGTGACGTGTACTAATCAACCTCGTCTCAATCGGAGATGCTGTGTGGTCGGCACCACTCAAAGTGTCTGTCTTTTGTTTCAAAAGGACATCATTTTAAGTGAAAAACATCAACTGGCATATGGAAAACCGACCAAATGCATTCGGATTGTGTCGATACTTCAGCACAACGATCCATGGGTCATATGTGACGTGTAAGAGTCAACACCGCCTCAATCCGAGGTGCAGTGTGGCCAACACCATTCATAGTGTCTCTCTTTTGTTTAAAATAGACAGGATTATAAGTGAAAAGAACAACTTACATATGAAAAACTGACCAAACGCATTTGAAATGTGTTTATGATTTAAGAAAAATATCCATGGGTCATATGTGACATGTACGAGTCAACCCCGCCTTAATTAGAGTCACAGTGTGGCTGAGATCACTCTAAGTGTCTCTCTTTTGTTTAAAATGGACAACATTTTAAGTACATACAGAAAACTGACCAAACAGATTCTGATTGTGTTGATACTTTAGCAAAACGATCCATGGGTCATATGTGACGTGTACGAATCAACCCCGCATCAATCTGAGATGCAGAGTGGCCGGAACCACTCAAAGTTTCTGTCTTTTCTTTCAAAAGGACATCATTTTAAGTGAAAAATATCAACTGGCATACGAAAAACTGACCAAACACATTCGGATTGTGTCTATACTTTAGCACAAAAATCCATGGGTCATATGTGATGTGTACGAGTCAACCCCTCCTCAATAAGAGGCACGGTGTGGATGAAACCACACTAAATTTGTATCTTTTGTTTAAAATGGACAGGATTATAAGTGAAAAGAACAACTGACATACGTAAAACTGACCAAATGCATTCGGAATCGGTTGATAATTTATCACAATGATCCATGGGTCATATGTGATTTGTACGAGCCAACCTTGGCTCAATCTGAGTCATGGTGTGGCTGGGATCAGTCTAAGTGTCTCTCTTTTGTTTAAAATGGACAACATTTTAAGTACATACGGAAAACTGACCAAACGCATTCAGTTTCTATTGAGACTATAGGAGAACAATCCATGGGTCATATGTGACATGTACAAATCAACCTTGTCTCAATCTGAGATGCAGTGTGGCCGACACCACTCAAAGTGTCTGTCTTTTGTTTCAAAAGGAAATCATTTTAAGTGAAAAACATCAACTGGCATATGGAAAACTGACCAAACGCATTCAGATTGTGTTGATACTTTAGGAAAATGATCCATGGGTCATTTGAGACATGTACGAGTCAACCCCGTCTAAATCTGAGATGCGGTGTGGCCGGCACCACTCTAACTGTGTCTCTTTTGTTTAAAATTGACAGGATTATAAGTGAAAAGAACAACTAGCATACGGAAAACTGACCAAACGCATTTGGAATCTGTTGATAATTTATCACAACGATCCATGGGTCGTATGTGACGTGTAAGAGCCAACCCAGGCTCAACCTAATTCGCGGTGTGGTCGGGATCCATCTAAGTGTTTCTCTTTTGTTTAAAATGGACAACATTTTAAGTACATAAGTAAAGCTGACCAAACGCATTCGGTTTCCATTGAAACTTTAGGAGAACGATCCATGGGTCATATGTGACGTGTACGAATCAACCCCGCCTCAATATGAGATGCGGTGTGGCCGGAACCACTCAATGTGTCTGTCTTTTGTTTCAAAAGGACATCATTTTAAGTGAAAAACATCAACTCGCATATGGAAAACTGACCAAACGCATTCAGATTGTGTCGATACATGAGCACAATGATCCATGGGTCATATGTGACGTGTACGAGTCAACCCTTCCTCAATAAGAGGTGCGGTGTGGCCGAAACCACTCTAATTGTGTCTCTTTTGTTTAAAATGGACAGGATTATAAGTGAAAAGAACAACTGGCATACAGAAAACCGACCAAACGCATTAGGAATCTGTTGATAATTTACCACAATGATCCATGGGTCAGATGTGATGTGTACGAGCCAACCCAGGCTCAATCTGAGTCGCGGTGTGGCCGAGATCAGTCTAAGTGTCTCTCTTTTGTTTAAAATGGACAACATTTTAAGTACATACAGAAAACTGACCAAACGCATTCGGTTTCCATTGAAACATTAGGAGAACGATCCATGGGTCATATTTGATGTGTAGGAATCAACCCCACCTCAATCTGAGATGCAGTTTGGTCAGCACCACTCAAAGTGTCTGTCTTTTGTTTCAAAAGGACATCATTTTAAGTGAAAAACATCAATTGGCATATGGAAAACCGACCAAACACATTCAGATTGTGATGATACTTTAGGACAATGATCTATGCGTCATTTGAGACGTGTATGAGTCAACCCCATCTCAATCCGAGATGTGGTGTGGCCGACACCACTCTAACTGTGTCTCTTTTGTTTAAAATGGACGTGATTATAAGTGAAAAGAACAACTGGCATACAGAAAACCGACCAAACGCATTCGGAATCTGTTGATAATTTATCACAACAGTCCATGGGTCATATGTGACGTGTACGAGCCAACCTGGGATCAATCTGAGTCGTGGTGTGTTTGGGATCAGTCTAAGTGTCTCTCTTTTGTTTAAAATGGACAACATTTTAAGTACATACGGAAAACCGACCAAACGCATTCGGTTTCCATTAAAACTTTAGGAGAACGATCCATGGGTCATATGTGACGTGTTGGAATCAACTCCACCTCAATCTGAGACGTGGTGTGGTCGGCACCACTCAAAGTGTCTGTCTTTTGTTTCAAAAGGACATCATTTTAAGTGAAAAACATCAACTAGCATACGGAAAACTGACCAAATGTAGTTGGATTGTGTCGATACTTTAGCACAATGATCCATGGGTCATATTTGACGTGTAAGAGTCAACCCCGCCTCAATACAAGGAACGGTGTGGCCGACACCACTCTAACTGTGTCTCTTTTGTTTAAAATGGACAGGATTATAAGTGAAAAGAACAACTGGCATACAAAAAACTGACCAAATGTATTCAGAATCTATTCATAATTTATCACAATGATACATGGGTCATATGTGACTTGTACGATCTAACCTGGGCTCAATCCGAGTCACGGTGTGGCCGATATCAGTCTAAGTGTCTCTATTTTGTTTAAAATGGACAACATTTTAAGTACATACGGAAAACCGACCAAACGCATTTGGTTTCCATTGAAACTTTAGGATAACGATCCATGGGTCATATTTGATGTGTACGAATCAACCCTGCCTCAATCTGAGACGTGGTGTGGCCAGCACCACTCAAAGTGTCTTTCTTTTGTTTTAAAAGGACATTATTTTAAGTGAAAAACATCAACTAGAATATGGAAAACTGACCAAATGCATTTGGATTGAGTTGATACTTTATTAAAATTATCCATGGGTCATTTGAGATGTTTACAATTCAACCCTGTCTAAATCCGAGATGCGGTGTGGCCGGCACCACTCTAACTGTGTCTCTTTTGTTTAAAATGGACACGATTATAAGTGAAAAATACAACTGGCTTACGGAAAACTGACCAAACGCATTCGAAATCTGTTGATAATTTATCAAAACGATCCATGGGTCATATGTTACATGTACGAGTCAACCTCACCTCAATCCAAGTCGTGGTGTGGCCGAGATCAATCTATGTGTCTCTCTTTTGTTTAAAATGGACAACATTTTAAGTACATACAGAAAACAGACCAAACTCATTCGGTTTCTGTTGAAACTTTAGGAGAACGATCCATGGGTCATATGTGATGTGTAAGAATCAACCCCGCCTCAATCTGAGACATGGTGTCGCCAGCACCACTCAAGGTGTCTGCCTTTTTTTACAAAAGGACATCATTTTAAGTGAAAAACATTAACTGGTATATGTAAAACTGACCAAACGAATTCGGACTGTGTTGATACTTTAGGAAAATGATACATGGGTCATTTTATACATGTACAATTCAACCCCGTCTAAATCTGAGACGTGGTGTGGCCAACACCACTCTGACCGTGTCTTTTTTGTTTAAAACGGTCAGGATTATAAGTGAAAAGAACAACTGGAATACAGAAATCCAACCAAATGCATTCGGAATCTGTTGATAATTTATCACAATTATCCATGGGTCATATTTTATGTGTAAGAGTCAACATCTCCGCAATCCGAAGCACGGTGTGGCCGGGATCACTCTAAGTGTCTCTCTTTTGTTTAAAATGGACAACATTTTAAGTACATACGGAAAGCTGACCAAACAGATTATGATTGTGTTGATACTTTAGAAAAACAATCCATGGGTCATATGGGATGTGTACGAGTAAACCCTTCCTCAATCTAAGATGCGGTGTGGCCGGAACCACTCAAAGTGTCTGTCTTTTGTTTCAGAAGGATATCATTTTAAGTGAAAAACATCAACTGGCGTAAGGAAAACCGACCAAACGCATTCGGATTGTGTCGATACTTTAGCACAACAATCCATGGGTCATATGTGACGTGTACGAGTCAGCCCTGCCTCAATAAGAGGCGCGGTGTGTCCGACACCACTCTAATTGTGTCTCTTTTGTTTAAAATGTATAGGATTATAAGTGAAAAGAACAACTGGCATACGGAAAACCGAGAAAACGCATTCGGAATCTGATGATAATTTATCACAACGATACATGGGTCATATGTGACGTATACGAGACAACCTGGTCTCTATCCGAGTTACAGTGTGGGCGAAATCAGTCTAAGTGTCTCTCTTTTGTTTAAAATGGACACATTTTAAGTACATACGAAAAACTGACCAAACACATTCGGTTTCTGTTGAAACTTTAGGGAACGATCCATGGGTCATATGTGACATGTAAAAATTAACCCCACCTCAATCTGAGATGCTGTGTGGCCAGAACTACTCAATGTTTCTGTCTTTTGTTTCAAAAAGACATCATTTTAAGTGAAAAACATCAACTGGCATATGGAAAACCGACGAAACGCATTCGGATTGTATTGATACTTTAGGAAAATGATCCATGGGTCATTTGAGATGTGTACGAGTCAACCCCATATAAATACGAGACGCTTTGTGGCCGGTACCACTCTAAATGTGTCTCTTTTGTTTAAAATGGACACGATTATAAGTGAAAAAAACAACTGGCATACGGAAAACCGACCAAAAGCATTCGGAATCTGTTGAAATTTTAGGACAACGATCCATGGGTCATATGTTATGTGCGCGAGTCAACCGCGCCTCAATACAAGTCACAGTGTGGCCAAGACCACACAAAATGTATCTCTTATGTTTAAAATGGACAACATTTTAAGTACATACAGAAAACCGACCAAACAGATTCTGATTGTGTTGATATTTTAGCACAACGATCCATGGGTCATTTTTGATGTGTACAAGTCAACCCCACCTCAATTTGAGGCACGGTGTGTCCTGAACGATTCAAAGTGATGGGTATCACTCCAGGTGTATGTATTTTGGTTAAAATGGACATCATTTCAGGTAAAAATATATGGTATACGAAAAACCGATCAAATTATGAATTGAATTCAGAATTCCACTTATAATATTCATCTAAATTTTTAATTGAATTCTAAATGAATTATGTATGTTTATAATTACATTATGAATTCTAATTTAATTATGGATGTGTATAGTTCCAGGATGCATTATATGTTAAATGTGTATGAATTTTTTCTCTATATGTATGTGTTAGTTGGTTATTACAGGTACAATAATTGTATATGTATGTGTTAGTTTATTGTAGGTGCAATAATTGGATTGAAAATGAGTGGGAATGCACAAAATGAGACCTACTGTGCAAATTGCACAAAATGAGAGCTGCTGTGAAAATTGCAGGCTGCTGTGCAATTTGCACAGTAGAGGCTATGACAATGGTTTCAAACCGTTGGCATAGCCTGTCTAAGTTTTTTTACCAATGGTTTATAGAACTGTTGGGAAAAAATATAGTTCTTGGTTTTCCCAATGAATCCAAACCTTTGGGAAAAACTATCCCAACGGTTTGGCACAACCGTTGGGATAGGTTAATTTTTTCCCAACCTATCCCAACTGTTCACTGTAAACCATTGGGAAAAGCCTTCCCAATGGCTTACTTCCCTACGGTTTGCAGAACCGTTGGTATAACATATACCAATAGTTCTGCATCCTTTCCCAATGGTTCAGAACCTTTGGGAAAACTTGTATTTCCAGTAGTGATAGGGGTACATAATGATTCATTAAAGGGATTGGTGAAATTTAAATGGGACTATAATAACTTGGAAATCATAATTAAAGTAATAGTGATGTGTAATTACATTACCCAAATTTAAAAAATTTAAATTATCAGGCATAATATAAAAAAAGTTCTTGAATAAAGAGTGTAATAAGAGGATCTCTTACCTTGAGAAGAGGATTCTAAACGATTAGGAGGTGATTCTTAAAATATTTGGGGAAATGTGTGAGGAGTATAGAGATGTAAATGAAGATTAATTCCATGATACAAGGATTTTTATTTCTGATTAATGGGAGTTTGGGTGGGTTTATATAGAAAAAGAAGGGATAGTTTCATATCAATTTCCAAATACAGGTTTTAGACTCCATATGATAAAGTAATCAAAAAAACAAACCATCCCTTTGGTTTTTCCAAGTATTTCTCTATATCAATGTTTTTTTCATTATTATATAATAATAAGAAATGAGATCATTAAAATAATACCCATAGTGATATGGATGTGACTCATGCTTATAAAGAATTGATTTTTAAAACATAAAATATAATATAGGTTTTGAATGATTCATTAATGGTTTATAAAATTAACAAAATAATATAAAGAACACATTATTTTAAAGTTAAAATATATATTTGTTCATGGATACCATTTAGTTCATATATTAAATCACTTTTGAGTTATTATGATCTCATAATACACATAATTTATTTATCCTGTATTTAATTTTCATCCAAAAATTTTGATTTCCTATGAAAATATTGAAAACTATCCATATGCTAATTTTGATGTGACTATTTTAAAAATAAAATTTTTTATCCAAATAAGTCACTAATTTAGATAATTTAAACTTTTAAAAAAATCTACATTTATAGAAAAATACTTGTTTTTTTACAATAACACTAACCCTTATAAATATTATTCATGAACTCATAAAAATATATTATCAATTATATTTAATTAATAATTTTTATTAATAATTTTTTTTTAAAATTACATTAATTTTAAAAAATATTGAATTCAATAAATTTAATTTCACTATTGAGAGTATATATTTCAAAAAAACTGAAATTTGTGTGTCATCATATCAAAATATAATTTTTATTAAACTAATTATTTAATAATTTAAGTAGGAAATATTAAATTTGGATAAATATATTCATTGTTTTATTAAAAATTAAATATAAAAAATCATAATGTTATGGTCTATATATATATTCCATTATTACACTAATGAATTTCCTAATGGTAAGGTGTGCGATGATGATATTTTCATGAGGTGGTTCTATGAACATAGATTGGGATATGATCTCGATGAGATAAAAAATATCCTGAAAATGGTTTCACATGTTCTTATTTACTAAGTCTCAGCATGGGCTTGGTCAAGAGAAAATCCCAGTTATGTTATTTTCCTTGTAAGGAATAAAAAATTGTCTTCATAGTGTATGATCCAAATGATAGATTTATAAGCTTAATGAATATATATATATATAAATATTGGAACCATTTATTTGGGTTTTGAACATGTTTTCCACATTGAGGCAATTTTTTTATGAATATTTATCAAAGGATAAAATGGGATGAGTGTTGGAAATGCAGAAAATTTCAGACAATTTACATCACAAAATAATGTGTATAGGGTAAATTCATCAAGACATTCCAACTATAGAAAAATCCATAAGATCAATTCAGGCATAAAAATATGTCGATGAATATGAAGTTATGATGAAACTCTTTCACTTATATTGTAATACCGTTGAGGCTCGAAGACAAAATCAATTTCCTTCAATTTTTAAATCAAAGAGATATAAAATCATCGAAGACCGCAAATCTTTTTTTTATGGTGTAAAATATTAACTTACAGTGTAATGTTTCTGGGAAGAATGAAATTAAATAATAATTATGGTTTAAAATCTATTTATGTTGTAATTTTATGTGGCATGTCTATATTCCATGTGGCCATAAAAAGGGCCATTTTTCATTTTATTTCCTTTCCTGTTCTTTCAAACATTTCATTCAAGTATTCATTATTGAATGTTGTGACTTTTGTTCCATTCAAATATGTTCTCAATTCTTATTTCAGTTTCAATGTTCTTTATGTTATTCTTAAATTTCATGTTTTCTCCCTTGTTCCTTCATTGAAATAGTTTTATTTCTCCCATAATTATTTTACCATTTTTTTTCTTATTCTCGATAAAATAAACTAAAATTGTATTATTTGGTAATTCTACTTCCATTATGCATGTTTAACCTGTTTTAATTATTTTCATGCTAAATCATACATTTTACATGAATAGATAAACCACTTGGGTCTAGGGATCGAAATTAGGGGTATAAATTCTTTAATTAATATCAAAAATATAAACCTATATATATATTTTCTATGGAATTTTTTAGTTTATAAAATCATATGGAATTCCCTTATAAGATCCAGAAAAGGAGATTGTTAGGGAAAGATCCTATCACAATTAAAATGAACTGAACTATAAGTAACAATGTGATTTATTTTCTAATTTTTTAATTGCACCCAATGCATCTGGATTAAAAACCAAAACTATACCAAAGAGAAGTATCTAATCTGGGTTGATCCAATTTTTTGGTCCAAGAAAAAATTGTTGAATTTTGGAAAACTATATAGTCTACACCAACAAACCTTCCCTTTCTAGACATTAGGTTATCCTATTGGTAGACTCTTATAAACTGATCCAAAATCTTTTCTTTAACCAACTATTGTTTTATAAATTTACTAAGATACTGATCCAAATTATATAATTGAATTAGGAATCTTATCTTGGTTTCTAATTTCTAGGTCACAATCCATTTATATCTCTTACCCAGGGGTTCAACCCCAGAGTTCCAATATTCCACGTAACACCATAATTTTCTTATTTGGGTTTAAAAAATATCTAATATGATCATACCCACACTAAATTAATGATGATTCACTAGCCAGTCAAAATTTTTCACCATTTTTAGTGACTAGATCTTTTCTATCTCACAGTGACCATTAGTATAAACTATTATTGACTCAAACTTCTCCCTTTCTTCTATTTACCTTTGAAAAATTTTCAGACATGGATTAGTTTCTTCATTTGTTCTGTTATTCTAGTGCATGACCCAGTAACCAATAACTCATTCAAGGATCCTAGAACATCAAGAACCACTCAATTTCAAATAAGAAATCATATGTAAAACTTTTCATTATATTTTTTATACACGGTCTATCGCATCAATCTTTCTGCGATCTATCATCAAAATTTTCAATATATGCCACCTAAAAAGAAAATAGTGCCACATATACTAATAGAGAACACCGTCCTGGACTAAAATATTCCATCCATTAGTATTTGTGTTCCCATCATTTTTTTCCTCCCATCTATGAACACATTTTTGAGGTCAATCCTGGAATTATTCACATTATTAGGAAAATTAGTTAGTTTAGTAGAATTAAAATAAAATATCCACCAGAGAATATATCAAACATCTTTGAAGTCATTGAAACCATCAGAAATCAAGGTTTATATTCAGATACAATCAAATTTAGGGTTTTTTCATTCTCCTTGTGTGATAGATCCATGTATTGGCTTAAAATCCAATCACTCGAGTCCATTACCACATGGTACAATTTATCAAAACAATTCCTAGATGACTATTTACAACCCATACATACTTGGTATCTCTGTAATTATATACAAATATTTTCCCAGGAATATGGAGATTCATCCTTGGAGGATTGGGACATTTTTAATGAATTGACTCGAATATTCCCACATCAGGGACATGATATGTGGTTACATCTTGAAACATTTTACTAGGGCCTAAAACCCACTACATGGACTGTGGTAGATGGCTCCACTAATGGATTACTTATGATTAAAAAACCATAAGTTCAGAGAGACATTTTAGATGGATTTTTTTATAATTATAGTCTTCCTCTGAGAAATCGAGGACCTCCTCGATTAGGCATTCACCAATTGGAAGAAAAAAACCCCTTTTCATCCTATGTTAAATCCCTTACAAAGTAGATTTGGATTTTTAACTATCCTAACACCAGAAACCACCAATTAATCCTAGTACATATATTAAATATTTTTAAATCTACAGTGGACCACACAAAAAAAGGACCGTCAAGTAAGTATGGATGAAACTAAAATCCCTAATTTTAATCATGTAAATTACAGTAAAAAACCAAAACTATTTCATTAACCATAATAATTTCAGCATCCATTTTACCCAAAAATACTTGTTTAACTATAAAAATAACCAATACAAAGATACTATTAATAGAATAGTGGTGAAGATACTGAATCATAGACCATCTGGGTATCCACCTCATAATCAATATCCTCAACCACAACAATTGTTACCACAAAAAAAATTACCCCTACGGATCACAAATTTCCACCACCTCATCAGCAATAATTTCTGTAGTACCGTGATATTTAAATAAATAAAAAACTATATGATAAATGAGATATCGTAGTCTGCACAAAAACATAAATGACATTTTCATTTTTCTTAATGGAAAACGGGTAAGGTGGATATGGTTATTCCAAAAATATTACAAAATTATATAAAATATAATTACTTATGTCATAATAAAATATTAATAAAAATATATTTTAAAGGGAATTGATAGAAAAAACCAACATTTGTGAAATGTTAGTACTTATGTTGAGAACATGAGTTTTCCCTTGGTGGATTCCATTGAAAGGTAAGAAATTGGCTAAACAATTATGTCTTGAAGGTAAAGAAATTGAAATAAGATTATAGGGTATGTAAAAATGGTATAGTTTCAAGAGGAATCCTAGATTATGAATTGGTTAGGAAGTGGTTGTAGAAATCCCCTTTGACAAGTAATGAGAATGTCATTCTTGTAAATATTTTATTCTAATATAAAGATAACACATGTTTCACATGTCAAGAAGACTATGAAATGAAAAAAAATGTATTTTGGTTAATTTTCTATCAACCCACACCTTATCCACTCAATAAGCCACATTTTATTACATTTTTTTTCATTTATCTCTTTGGTCAACCCTTTTTAACTTTGTTAACTTTTACTGTTGTAATATGATTTTAACTATGTCATTCATTTATGCATAAAAAATAAAATGGGATTTATTATATAATTTTTAATTACCATTTCTAAATATTAAATCCATTTTATATATACTTTTTCTATGTGTAATACCAATAATAATTTTTCAATTGTTCGTAAAATCCATCTTTTTAAAAAAATGTATTTTTAATGTTAAAATATATGTGTTGTATAAAATTATAAATTTATTTGATTTCTATGATGAAAAATGTTAATATATAAATAAAATATAAGTTATGTGGATTTAAATGAAATCCAAAATCTAATTTATAAAATATACTATTTAATTAAAGAATTGACCACAAAAATAACCCTTTATTGGTAAATATTACTTAAGTTCATATACTGTTAAACAATGGGTTTCTAATTTTATAATGGTGTATAAAAAAATTTTATTTTTACTTCGTATATACACCATTGATCATGAAAAGTATTTTATAAGTTTCTATGTTCCACTTACTTCTTAATAGATTCTTAAATGTTCCGATGTTAATAAAAGCTCTATATTTCATTGATATCAAAAAATTTATAATTCAAAAAATACTCAAACAATAATATTAAGATTAATTTGACATTAAAAATTAAAAAATGATATTTTTTATCACATTTAAATTCTTAAATTCCTAATTGTATTCTCTATAATGAAAAATAAAAAAAATATAAAGAAAAACTCCTTTTATTATCAGATATCTATATTGAACATAAAATGATCTTGATATTATTACATACCAATTTTGTATTTCTAGAATTTTTATAGACTACCTATTATATTTTAATAACATATCTCATCACAATAATCATTTTACAGTGGTTAATTTAATTTATTAACACTATTAAGAGGTATTTGAGAAAGAATGTGCTTTTTAATGTTAAATCATATTATTTATTTATCTTATAAATGCATGATATTATTATTTAATACTATATTTTTCTACTAGTGATTTGATGACACATGTATTTTCTTAATTATATTAATATAATATGCATATTCTCATTTTATTTTGGTGTTTCATGTGAAATAATCGATCAAGCATAGTATTGATGTAGATAAATTTTGTTTCTGAAATCTTCAGGTGTTTCACACATATGACATTTCTTCTAATTACTCGATATCATGAAAAAATGGAATATATAATTATCAATTTTTTATGTGATATATTTTGGGGACACATGTATATTGATATAGATTTATGGAAATCATGCTAGATCTATTTTTTAACAAAATTATGTATCATTGGGTTAAACATAGTGGTTTCCTATGTAAGAATATTTTTAATTATGAAGTGTCTTTACAAAACATTTATTTTATAAATATAGCATTCCTAAAATGATTTTGGAGGACATGTAATATGATATTTTTATATTAATTAACAGTTTTTTTACAGATTATGTCATATAATGTGAAAATAAATTAATCATTTAGGATTTAGTGAATTTAATATATTGATAAAGACATGCAGTAAAGAGAAAAGAATGCATGATGATGGTTAATAAGTCTTGAATTGTTTAGAGGAAAGCGATATAATATGACAGTTAAAATATCTTGGATTATTTTATTGAAATGTATGCATTATATGATAATAAAAATATTGATTTTATTTAATTTAATATATCATAAATGGTGTTATTATTAAAAAATTAATTAATGATGGAGTTTCGATGTTCAGATTAACTATTTAAATATTATAGAAATAAATAAAAGTTAATCTATAAGATACAAGGAATTTAATTTTTTTTGAAACATGGGTTATGGATCAATGATTATAAATATTTGGGGAATACATGGAGAAATATTATATTGTTATATAAATTGTCTGATTCCATGTAATGAGGATGTATGAGAATTTTATTTTGGTAGGAATTAATGCAATTTTATAATTGTTAATGTAATTTAAGTCATAACTCTCGTTCAATTTTTTCTGTTAACACGTGGTTTCTTTTAGTTTATGAATAAAGTGAAATAATTCATATAAACTTGGTTATTTTTATAACCCATTTAATATACATGGTGTAATAATTATAATTTTTATATATATGGTATCTCAATCAATATCAAGTTAATTTTTTTACATGTTTTCATTACTCAAAAATGAAGTGTTATGTTCTTCATTAATGAACCATTCAATTAAAATGAATTATTAGATATTTTTAGAAATGGTTTTATTTGTCAATTTATAAAATGTTTATCAAATTATCATCCCTACTAAATCCATGTTTATATACAAATTGAACATAAATTTATGAGGAAATACTACCCTAATTATCAATACCAATACCCCATATTTAGATAATTGTAACATCAATCAAAATACATTCCCACTCAAATACAACAAAAAATCTTCCAATGATATGGGGGTTGGGTCTAAAAAATCTAAAATGGATGATCAGAAGGATTTTATAAATTTATAAGGTCTAGAATAAATCAAATGAACCATTTCATGATGTTAAAATCATTAAAAGACTTTGACCATAAATGAAACCCACCTTTCTTTCATATCAGTCCCATTATACAGGTCTCCACTCTTCATGATTCCCCAAAAAATTAATTTTTGTTTGTGGGGAAAGGCATCCGCTTGACATCCCCTAAAATTAATTTTCATTTGAGGGGTATTTCATCCGCCCCCCCCCCCCCCCGCAAATGAATTTTCATTTGTGTGGTGATGCATCACCTTTAGAACCCCTCCTAACGAAATTTTGTTTTTAGGGTGAGGTGTCACCTTTAGGTCCCCCAAAATAGAAATTTTGTTTTTGAGTTGAGGTGTGAACTTTATTCCCCCTATAAAAGTAATTTAATTTTCATGGTGAGGAACCAACTTTTTTCACCACTATCAAAATATTATTTTTGGGGGTGAGGCACCACCTTTAGCCCCCCTGTAAAGGAATATTCATTTTCCATGTGAGGTATCACATTTTGTCCCCCCTCAAACCAAATTTCTTTTACAGGGTGAGGCACCACCTTCAATATACTGAATAATCAAAATCCCTTTCGTGTGGTAGTTTTCTTCTTCTGGTCAACATGGAAGGATAGTTACATCCGTAACATTATATAAACCCAACAAAGTAGCGTATGATATAACATTGAAAAATAGTCCATGGAAAATATTTTAGTACCAAATCCCTTACGTCATATCATAAAGTAATAAAGGAATCTATCATCATAAAAAACCCCTTTGTGGATAACCATTAGTGTATAAAACCCTTTTTAGACCAACGTTATGTATAGAAAACTATATGAATATGGAGTATTTATAAACCTCTATCCCATATAGAAAATAGTATGTAGGGTGGAGTCTTTCATTTTTATTACCCTTATTCCATGAAGTGTTCGACAATACATCAACCCATCAATGAACTATCCAATTAACTCTCTCTATAAACCTATCTCACAAAGTGTTATCCCTATATCATCCCCTTCATGAACTAGTCAATAATATCATCCACTACTACCTCCGGACATGAATTATTAGTGTAAATTACTCATTAATGTGTCTCTCATTCAATAGTGAATTCCCTTGGTAAACTTTTCTCCGTACTTGTCCCACATAATGGAGATGGTCCTTTGGATGCTAAAATTTTTTCATCCCCTCATTAACAAGGAAACCAACCATAGTGGTAGGGTTAGGGACCTCCCCATTTTAGATAGTGAGGGGAACAACTATCCTTTCCCATTTATGAGGGCTAGTTCTTTATCATCCTATCACCTTATCTGAAATCCAGAAAAGGGAATCACTCCTAGATTAATCCCTTAGTATTTCTTGCAGACCGTATCTACATGGGTGTGTAACTCCCAACCCCAGGTCTTAAAAACATGAGAGGAGATGAGAATATCAAATCCATTTCTATCTTTCATAGACCCACCTTCATCCAAAAGTAGTCAAAGGAGATTGTATAGTTTTCTAGATCTTCCACTTCCTCTTATTTATCACACCAATCATGACTCATTTGGGTTTATAGGCTTGTGATGATCAAAAAATAAACACAATAAAATACCATTCTCAGTAAATAATCCTTTTTGAATATTCCTCTTGCCTTAACTTTTGGATTCTTATTTAGTATAAACCCCAAAACCATGTAACCATCTCTTCAAAGGGCCATAATCCTTTTCAAACAAAACCTTCAAGGGGATAAATTCCAAATTAAGCAACCCTAGGTCTCCTATTCGGTATAACCCCTAATCATGCTCACTAAAGTGGGCCTCCTCTATAGGTGTATGACCCAAAAATTTTAAACTATATGGGATTTTATTCTTATCCAAAAGTGACATGTAAGAAGCCCCAATGAGGTTCAAACCCCACACTCTAAACTCATCATAATCCCCACTATGAAATTTTATTATTTGGGTCATATCTAACTTGGGAGGCTATATCATTTCCATGTCCCCTGGGCCACTTCGTCATAAGTCCCATACCGTCATTGACTATGATCATTTAAACATACCCTCCTTTCTACATGGAATTAAACTACATAGTTTTTTCCTCATCACACAACCTTAAAAGGTATTATTTTCCCCATTGAGTGTCACAAAACTACATTGGTTCTGATTCCTTTCACAAAGATATATAGTAATCCCTTCTCATGTCCCTAATCACGACATTGAAATAACTCATGTATCCTTGAATAATGACAAATTCTAGAGTACCAGACTACTTGGATTAAAAAATTAATCCATATGATAAATGATATAAGAATCTATAATCCAGTTACCAAAGGGTCAAATTAATGGAGAACATAAAATGCATAAAGATATCTCTATTTATGAAGAACATCAGATACATATAGATGATTATAAACCAATAAAATCAAAAAAAAATTATTTTTAATACATGGATAACCTATTCCATATTTGGGATTTAATAAATAATTCATGAATATGTATTAAATCGATTTTCAAGTCCTCGAGTAGTCAATAAGTCACCCAAAAATTTTGTGATATGCCTAACCTCCCATCATCTTGAACAATGTAAGTCCCCACTTATCATTAAACCATTTCACAATGATTTCTTGCCTTTGGAAAGTAGGTTCATGAAACATATCATATAAGGGAATAGTTTGGTTTTTTCAGTCCCACAAACAAAACTGGTTGGAATCACCCCAGATAAAACATAGACATATGTGTCTGATGTGAATCATCATGCCACCACCATCAAAAAATTCTCTTCACACTCCATATGGTTTTTGTAAATGAAACAAAAATGATGAACTTGATGAGAATCCTATACTCAGATGACTGTGTTTCCCACATGTCAAACCCCTTTATACAAAAAACAAAGGTGGGCCAAACATGGTTTGAAAATAATAGATTATGAATGTGGTTTTTTTATATTTTATTTGATAGGTTTCTATTTTTTGTTCTTTTATACATAGGAACTTTTTACAAGAACTCCCTTCAATCAAATTATGTCCATTCATTAAGTCAAAACATATGCATCTACTACCGAATGAGAAAGGTCCCCATCAAATTTGGACACTATCACCGACCTAGTGTCTTCATCTCCATATCACTAATATAATTGTTAGGTAGTACCATTTTAATGGTATTTCACTAACCCTATAAGATTCATGTGAAGCCTTCTGAGGAATAAATCACCTCCAACCATCCATACATCATTAGTTCATGTAAAAGAAGTAGACGGTTCCCACCAGCATTTCTAATTTATTCAAGAGTCTATCCCTAGAGCCCCACAAAAAATTCATACCTTATCTTAAGGATGTTGATCAATATGTCACAAATGACCTTATTCCAACAACACATGGGTCCCACGAAAGGGCTCTATCCACCAGTCTTTGCCGCCAATGACATTTGGAAATGAACTTTCAGAATGATGAGGGTGTTTCCCTTTTGATTCTATCACATGTCGTTCAGACCTGGGAACTCCAAATATCCTAAAAAGGGAAGTAAGTAGTCAAAAGGGCACCAGAAACTACCTCTCTTCCCTCCATAGAATCCCACCAACTAAATATAGTGGGAAATAGTGAGGAGGTTCATACCCCTACCCACATTCACAAAGCTTTCAAGCAAAGTTGGGTTGTGTCTGGAGAAACTAGTTTGCAGATCCTAGTAATAAAGAGGGCGAATACCCATATCTCTTCCTCTATAGATGATTTTAAGTATATTCTGGAAATAAATGGAGGAAAATAGAAGGAATACATCACTACTCCAGCTACAAAATGGGAAAATACCCCCATTTCAGCTTCATAAGTCACCCCTTACATACTAGAAATTATAGAAGGAAAATAATCTATTCATTTCCAAATTCTTCAAGTTTTCCATGAAATAATGTTCCCTTTGGTGGTGACAAGGAGTCGGGAACAAAATCCTTCCTTCTCACTTGATATGGCCCATCGACATGATAATATGGTCACTCATGAGTAGTCGGGTATTCATTCTCCCATCCAAGATGTTAATGAGGAACATCCCATAATAAATGGAAAACTATATCAGGCTCATATCCCCATTACAAATAGAGGCTATTGGTATACTCTAGTGGCCACTATAGGGAAGGCATATATCCATGAAAAAATTCCAGATACTATTTTGAAAATTCTAAAAACAACACACTGTATGTGAAAGACACCACCTAAATCCGGCAACCCCAATCATCAATGGGAAAGCATCTAAATGAAGACTCGCCAAAGGAGATTTGAAAATGAAGAGAATATCCAAGACCCTGATTTGTTGAATGATGGTGTTCATGAATCCCTTAGACATTTATCTATGTATTCTCAAGACCTTACTCACCTGTTACCAAATAATGGATATAATATAGGAAATTGAGATGTTCCTCCCTGTAATTCTATTTCCAACCATTCCAGAGGTCCTACCAGGTATCTTTCCAAGAAGAATTAATTCATGTCTAGAATCTATTTGAACATGAGTGTGCATTTCTTGATGTGGGTCATATTAACCCACATCATCTCTAGGATATAAAAAATCAAGAGCGGAATCCACCCCTGCTACTATCAACTATAAAGGTCTTCCCTAGGGTATACACTGCAACTATTCTATGTGGTTTCATATGTTAATCCATGATGGTAATACTCCACATAATGGATTATTTATGAATTTCCTCCCCACAATGAAACTAAATTTATTCAATAAGGTCATCTCCTTGATGAATAAACTCGAATAAATCCATCCTATCATGAGGCTCTTAGGAAAATGAGGTTAGTCATGAAGGATGCCTCCTTGTTGGTAATAGATATTATTTATCAACTGGAAGACAACCCAGGGAAATAGTCATTCTTGGAACCTCCCTTAGAACCCAAGTCTTCCAATATTATAGAGGCAGTCCCTGCTGACCCTGTTATTCATAATAATGTAGTGAAAAAATGACCACATTGGTCAAATCTAGTTGAGAAACCTCTTGAGAAATATGAAGGATACATGTTAATAAGGAGGATACATTTTCCTAAGGACAACATACTAGAAATTTTCAATCCTTTATCCACTCTCAAATTTAGTATTCTAGGTTAATTTTCAGAAGAATGTGGGCACAAAAGTTTCTTGAATATATGGACCAATAACCTTCATTGAAAAACTAAACTATTTCTTTATGATTAATATCCAAGCCATGTCTAGGTAATAAAATATATACAACACCAAATATAATTGGATTCCCTCCTATATGTATAGAACATGAAATTGGGAAAACATTAAGGATAAATTCAGGATGCATGTATTGATGCATTAAAAGAGTTATGTCAATTTATCAATGACACCCCATCCAGTGTTAATATCTGGGGATGGGGAGAATGCAGGGAGTTTCATGTCACCTTTCTCCCTAATTAAAAAATCCCTCCAAAGGTGACACTATGTAATGTCATAGATGAAGGTCATCTTTGATAAATAGGTTCTTATCGCAACAGAAGTATGATCAGTAGGAACCGGACCATAAAAACTTACAAAGTCACTATAAAAGAATATAAAGATCCATCGAATGAATATTCCATCAAATGTATAAAAATATTGAGTAAGCCTCCCTCATGAGAAAATCCAATCGTCCGAAAATGAAAATAAATTTTGGTGAAGGTGTCTCAGGTGAATATAATTTAATTCACATGGACCATATTCTAACAAAGAACCAAAAAATCAATAGAGTAACTGCTATAGCTACATCCATGGATGTATAAGAGAAACCACATCCTACGAGGCTGGGAAAATTTTTAACAGAACCTTACAGACTAAAAAATAATGCTTGAAACGTTTTGAATGTGGAATAGGAGCACTCCCATCCCATAAGGATGGGTTCAATTTTAACTCAACCTCCACCCCAGTGAAATGTGGTCTTATCTCGGCTGGGTGGAGTTTAACAATATGAAATTTACCAGCTCATCCAATCCTGTGTTTTAGTTTATTCTTCAGGTACATGAAGAAAAAATTTATCTAGAAGCTACCTATATATTAACATTCACCATTTGGTTAGAAAAATTCTTGAAATAAAGGATATGAATCAATGATAATCATAAATAGGAACAATATATAATGTGCATAATCACTCTAGTGAATCAAATCTCTTCTAATGGATTCTCTCAAAGAAACTATTTCTCCCATTATACAGAGATTGATGAAATGATCGTGTTACATTTCTTATTAGTAAGTGTCAATAGAACCACTAATACATATGATATATAATATTAGGTCAATGAGGGAGAAAAATAGGATGGTATTTCTATTCAAAATACAGTCCACATCGAAAAGAAGGAAGAGGTTGTGCGTACCCTAAAACCAAGGATTGACCAAAATTTGGTATGTCCTTCAAATTATCCATTTCCACTAATTATATGGGAATTAACCAATGAAACTTTTAAGGATATAGTTCAATCCTAATTATCACACAATCATGTCAAACCCCTCATAGTTGGGGAAATATTGGATCAATATGTGATAGAAATGATAGAACTGAGAAGGCTTAATGTCGAACTAATCTAGGGTAATATTCCTTCAGGATAGGTTCCCCAAATAAAACCTCATTTCACTCCCCAGATAATGTATCTCTGCAAGAATGTTTCATATATAGAAGAAAGTATATCAGAAATTTTTCCCCAATACAAGATCAAGGAATCCAATTTATTTGGAACTAGTGATAGAGAAATATTGAGTCATCCCTTTGTTGTAAAAATAACTAGAACAATGTTAGTCAAGTAAAAACTAGACAAGTCAGGCATAAGTTCTTATAGGACCAATGCATCTAGTTAAGCCTATTATGCCCCTTTATCCACCCCTACTTTGTTTTGTGTCTCCGTAGTATTTGTTGAAACTATTTAATTATTGGAATCCCAATTAGAACTATATAGGGATAATGTTGGCCAGTGTGTCCAAAAATAAAACTTTACCCCACATAAGTAGATGTGACTTTTCCCTAAAAAATTCTAGAAATCCTATGATTCCAACATTAGATGGTTCAAGTGGTCTAGAAAATAATATAATTCATTTTGTATCTTGATGTGTCCCAATTATGGTAATAATATTTTAACAAGAAGCCTAAAAACTTTTGTGTTTTTTATAAACCTTACAGGGACTAGCCTTCATATGGTACACCTTTTTACCCTCATTGATTATCAAAGGATGGGGTGACCTCCAATAAAAAGTTCATTATAATTTCAGATAAAAATTTAGGAACATAATGGTCCTCAATATATAAAACTAAAATAGTAATAAAATGATTGTCTTGAACTTCATTTCTAGGAGTAAGGATTTAACATAATCCATAAATTTTTAGCTTCCATTTGATGATTTGTTGATTCTTTTCATATAAAATATACGATATGAGTTTCTAACACCACTTATTCCTATAAAATATACTAGTGTGTTTAAAGACATTACTTTATTATTATAATTATTGGAAGACTCCTTTTTATAACTAGATCCAGATATCTATTAGTAAAAAAAGCTGAGGGAAAGAGAACATGAAAATCAGAAACTGAAACATTCACTCTAAAACTAGATCCTTCATTAGATCATAATCCAAAGCCTACACCTTATTTAGAATCACACCCTATAGAGTGGAAACATTATATGTAACATCCTCATCAAAATGAAAGTAGAGAATTGAAATTCTCCCAGTTTGAAAACTGGAAAAGTAGGGTCTATTCCGTCGGTGATGAGTAGGTTATTGGAAATTTCTTAGTTTCCTTAGAGAAAATTGTCTTAAATTTTAGAGAACCCAAAAATACTTTATCAAGTCATACTTGATAATTTCCTAAGTTATTACCCCTTTCAATGAATATTGGGAAAAACCAATCAGGGTTGTGTCATTTTTAGACATGTCTTGCAAAAAATGGTTGATTATGGGAAAGGGATGTTGGGAAACCCACTAGAACAAGTATCATTTGTTTTCTTCTACTTCTCTAGAGGAAGAGGGTGAATGGAAGGAAGTTACCATAAAAATTAATAGAAGATCGGTTATTGGATGACTAGAAAAAAACTAGAGTTATTACATTCTCCAAGAATAGTTAAAACAAAAAATTATTCTCCCATTCGCTTGCACTACGACATAACTAACTCCTTCTAACATAAAATCCTCCAAAGGCCGATTTTATATGAAATGAAAATGTATGAATGGTAGGAAAAGAGAAAAATAATATTAAATTACACATAGGGAGAACATATCCTTGACTTTCTTGGACTTCATACCTTCAGTCCCAAGAGAATAGGCTCTAGCCTAACAAATAGTACAACGAGAACTGACCCATCAAATAGAGTCCTCATCAGAAGAATAATTGAACTTATGATCCATTAATATCATTAATTTAATGGATAAATTATTCAATATTGAGTGTTGTTATGAACCAGATATTCTATCAACAAATTGGGAATACATGAATCGAGGGATCCTGATACATGGAAAGAGAAGGAGGTGCAATTGTGGCCGAACACAATTTTTGGCCAAATCCCTACTAGAACTATCTATACTACTGAACCCCATGGGAAATACCCTCGATAATCCCAGTATGATATGGATGATGCATCCAACCAAGTATAAAATCATTTGGAACTTATCATTTTGGAAGACCAGTTGATGAATAAGAGAAAACTTTACCAACCAAGGAAAATGGGTAGGCCAAGGAAACCCAATACAATATAATAAAAAATTCCCTGCACATCTACTCACCCACCTAACTCATATAACCTAGACACATAAGCTCCAAAAATTCCTTATAGGTAATAATTTCACACCAGTAAATTTAGAACTTTGACACAAATTTATAACATACAAATTTAATTAGCCACATTTCTAGAAAACCATTCAATTCTGGATACTCTCAATCCATCAAAGAATCTATCAGAATCACTTATAGAGGCTATGTTGCGCCTTAAAGAGTTATATGATGAAGTTTATTCCACAAAGGTATATCATGGAGAGATTGACCCTGTATAATGTCATGTAAATATTTATTTCAACTAGGATGACATAGATGTGGTTATATTCAGACACATCAGTCCACTATATATAACAAGAGGATTAGATGATATTGACATCTATCGAGAGTTCATTTTCACGCGCCCTTATGTCGGCCTGCCCTGGTTTTTGACTTAGGTTTCTTTCTATCCATGGTGTTTTCATCTGGAGAAATGAGTTGTTTCATCCCAACTAGGATCTCAATTTCCTTTTCACCTCTCTGAGTTGGATCTGGAGTGGTGGTTCCACAGAGGTTTTGTGATGTGGTTTTGGTGGCTGATGGTGCTCATCATATGGCTTGTATCAGTTTGGTTCTTTGCTACTTCGACTTTTCCGAACTCTTATTCATATTGTCTCTAAAAGTATGCTTCTTCTTTTATGGTGGTGGTTTTGTTTTCTCAGTGGTTATGATGATATCTGACAGTCAGTGGGGGGTTCTGATGATGCTAATGATGATGACATTTCTTGGATGGTGATTTCAACTTTGGTTTCTTCTTGTCAAGATGGAAACCGTCGTTTTAGTTTTCTAGATTATGTGATTTTCTAGTGTGGTGATGGATGTTGGCGTTAACTTTTAATGATGGTGAATATAGGATGGCATAGTTTTTTCTATGATGGTAACTATGTTGGGATGATCTCTAGTGGTGTGGCTTCGGCAGGGATGGATGATGACGATGAGTTGTTTTCCTAATGATGATGGTGATTGGATGAAGATTGATCAGCTGATGCAGGTGTATCATGATTCATGGACACCTCTGGGTTGGTGTTAGTTTTTTAAATTTTAAATTTCATTTTTGGTTTTTGGTCTTGAATATCTATTTATGTTTTTGGTTTCCACTTACCCTTAAAGCAGGTTTCAGAAAATCAAATAAAAATATAAATTTCACTCCTTAAATATTGTAGCAATGTAATGATGGGTATGTTATATCATGGAAAAATATCTATTTGAGTCTTGTGAATCTCAATATATTGTTTTAGAATTATATTAAAGAGAATTTAAGAAATCCATAACTTATAGTGTTTTTTAGGTTACTGCTCAAATAGTCTAGAAATGACTCTAGCTAACCAATTCAATGTCCTTGGTGATGAATATATGATACAAATTAGTAAAGTCTAATACATTAGATTAGATTCAAAGGTGTTCTCATTGGTATTCATTATATTGGCCACATCATTGGAAATCATGGTAATTGAACAAATCAGTGGTTCCTCTATTGGTGGAGATACCTAAAATGAAAATTCTCCTACCATATTCTCAAAACTATAGGAGGACAACATATCATCTAATATACCTACAAAAATCATGATATCACCATTGGAGGATAAATCTCAGGATAATCAACTTCCCTTGACATTAAATATTCCCCTCGATCTCTCATACATCCCAACATGGACACAAAATAAGAGGAAGGGGAAAATGTAGAAGAGGAAGAAAACGACCTCAAAGTTGCTCCTCCAATATTTGAGGAGGGAGTCTCCACCACTTTCGACGAACTTAAACATATAAATATGGGTACAAATGTGGATATTCAACCAATTTTGATCAGCACAGCTTTGTGAATTGATGAATAAGAAATTTATTCTTCTTTTTTAAATTATAAATTTGACATGTTTTCATGGAATTACAAATAGATTCTAATCCTTGATCATAATTTGGATACCCATCACATATGATTTCCGTGATACCACCTTGGTTAAAATAAAGTATCTTGAAGGAAACATATGAATCATACTACCAATTTTGAAGCTAAAATTGACAAAATTTTCAAAGATAAGTTCATCAAGGAAGACCAGTACCATGAATGGTTCTCTTACATTTTCCCTTTAATGAAAAATAATAAAAAGATCAGGGTTTGTATTGGCTCCCGATACCTCAATCAGCACTATATGAATGATGAATTCCCAATTAATATTACATAACTTCTGATCAATGAAATGGAATTCTATCATTCCCTCTCTTTAATGGATGGATATTAAGAGTATAATAAAATATGAATGGACCTCAAAGATGAAGAATCCACCACCCTTAGGGCCTTTCATAGATTATTTTTCTACAGTGTGATGCCTTTTAGTTTAAATAATGTTGGTGATACATATAAATGTACTATGAAATGAATCTTTAAACCCTTCCTAGGTAAATCAGTTGAGTTTTATGTTGATGATTTTGTGTAAAAAACACATCAATGTTATGATCACCATGGTGATTTGAAATTTGATTTTCAAAAACATCGAAAAAATAATCTGTAGATGAATCCATTGATATTTTATTTTAGAATTACTTTATAAATTTTTTTTTCCTTTTTCATATGTCATCATGGCATTTATGTTGACTCTGAAAATACTAGGGAAATTATAGGTATTTTACCTTATTTAAAACTCAAGTAGTGGATAGAACTGTACAGGATCCTTAAATACATTTGATGCATCATAGAAACCCTAAAAAGAAATAGTTTTTCCTTAATTAGGTTAATAAAGTGGTTTTGTTTTAGTGGATTAATGAATTAAAAGATACCTTAGATAGCCTCATTAAATATATGTTAGGCCTAGTAGTCCTGATTATTCTATTTGAAGAAAAGAATATCGTATTGTACGTAATGGACCTGGAATGGTCCTCAGGTTCCTTTCTCACACCAAAACATAATGATGGTAGTGAAAACAACCTTTATTATATTAGTTGCACCATGGTCAACACTAAGACTTAGTATTCAGATATTGAGGACAACTATTTGGAATCAATTTTTTAAATTGGTAAATTAAGGTATTACCGGAAGAACCATCAGTTCCATTTCTTCT
Source organism: Viscum album (assembly GCA_963277665.1). Taxonomy (NCBI): domain Eukaryota; kingdom Viridiplantae; phylum Streptophyta; class Magnoliopsida; order Santalales; family Viscaceae; genus Viscum; species Viscum album. Next base: position 711,734,526 of record OY728167.1, on the reverse strand, counting down.
CTTGCAAAGAACTACTCAAATATATCCTCAATCATCACATTTCGAAAATACATTTGGTACGATGGGCGGTTATCCTACAAAATTTTGTCAATTGATTCATATTATAGAAGGTGATAAAAGGGAAGGCCTTAATAAATTTCCTGGAATAACATCCCTTTGTGGAAGAAGTGCTTCCAAATGATAAAATATTCTCTATTCAGGACTATACCAAAAAGTTGGAAATTTACTTTGGTGGTGCATCTATAATCCCAACTATAAAGATGATAGAAGACCATTAGCTCAACAAAGTCAGGTTGGGAATCACTCTCATTTCTCTATAAAAGGAAGTACTACCTCACTCCTTTATACTATCATAATTACACACTCACAATGAGGCCAAATTTCATACCCCCATTCTAGGCTTGGCTCTCGGAATTTAAAAACCAGTGACTCACCTCAGAATCAAAGGCAATTCTATGTTGGTAATTAAGCTGATCATTTGGGATTACACCATCTAGAAAGAAGACATGATCCACCAAATTAATTATTTAAGAGTTTTTATTGTATAATTTCACAATAATTCAACACCAAATAATTCGTCACATTAAATAAATTCATATTAATATGTATTCAAATATGCTGCATTAGCCTTGGTAGATATATACTGAGATGAAATGGTCATCCACATTGCCCATCCTAGAACAATATCATCATTTTTTCAATGTCGAATAGAAGAGATCAATAAGATCATTTCTACTCCTGAACCAAGTAATGCTTCAACATGGTGGATTAATCCCCACCTAGAATAAATACAAAATGGGGCCCTTTCGCAAGACATAACTGGTAAAGAAAATATCTAATGATGGCTAGTTAATTTCACCCTTTATGATGGCCCAGGTCAGCATATAGTTCATTATAATTGAAGATGTGATGGAATTATCCTAAGATTATTTGATTGGGAGGATATTAATACCACTATGGAGGATTTTCATTCTAACACTTATGGTTCCCATTAGTAAGGATCCAATCTTTGTCACCAAATATAGAGGCTTGGATATTTAAGGATTTTAATTTCATAGGATTGGACACAATTTGTAAAAACAATTCATTCTCTGTACATTATAACTACATCCATCAATCCCGAGATATAATAAAAATAGTTAAATACTAGAGGAAACTCACTATATGTGGAATGGTTGTTTCAGGGTCATACCCACCAGCTAGATCCATGCAGCTCAAAAAGACAATTATTGTTATCTATTTACTATCAAGATAGGCCAAGGTGATACCTATTAATTAATTCATGACCAAATGGTTCATTAATTGTTTCAATTCAAAAATAATCACCAAATTTTCTTTCACTTAAAAAATACTGACATGAAAAGGCACCAATATATTATCTTCTAAATTGAAAACGTTTTACTAGGAGTAAAATATCAAATCCATCCATTATTCCCACTACTATGTCATGAAAAATGTACAGATAGAGGATTTCAAAAAAAATATATAAAATAGCCTCTATAAAATGATATATATATATATATATATATATAATATATTTTTTCAAGAAAATATCTTCCATTCCTTGAGGCCTTATAAAACTATAACCCATACTTCTTCTCAAGCAACATCGTATTCTCTAGTTTACATAATAGAGACAGTTCTGTCCATTGAGGTATAATATTCATCAATATAAATAGATATATGGGTAAAACTATAATATCATGAACAATAACATGATGGTTTTGAATAGTTATAGATAATTGATGTGAAACGGTTTTAGAACCTACATCATTAGAAAATATACTAGAACCAGATAGCATGATCCTTCAACAAAAATGTTTTTCACTATTCCTTCCTTCATGGAAAATTGGTTTTGGATCTGAAAGTTCTAATTATACATGGTAATAAACCCCCAAAGAAATAATAAAATTGTGAAGTTACCGGTTTCATACATAATGTATATCCCTATATATCTTATATGTTAATTACAATGGATGGGTAACACACTATTCCCACTACAAATGCATGATTTCTCAAGAAATAATCCATGTGATAATTTTTCATATTTCATCCCTATCGTATAATGATAAACTTCACTATATTTGGTCCTAGATGAAATAACATAAAAGGAACAACATATGGTCCTATCCATATGACATGAAACTACAAGATATCATAGTATGAGTTGTAAGACTATAAACTAAATAGCCTAATGTCATAGTCACAAGATGTTAAATTGTATAACATCATCCTTATCATATGGAATAAAACAACATGATTTATTTCCTCAATGAATTACATAAAAATTCATTAGATTTCAGTTATTTCTTGAGTAGATCACAACTACTGTTGTTGTTCTCCTACTTCACATCCATTCTAGAACTATATGTGGCTTGATTCTGGCTATGATGAGATATGTAGTGACACCTAGACCTTATGTCCTAGTCTCAGCCATGAAGTAAATAAATTAAAAACTCTTCTATATGTAAACAAATATATATGTAGGGTACTTCAAATTCCATGGGAAATGTCCATCGAAATTCTTCCTATGTTCTTAAACACAATCCTTCTGCACATGATACTCCTTGTATTGTGTAAATTCGGACCCCCACAATCTTTCTATGGCCATCGGTGATAGAATTTATGATTCCATATGACACATTTTATATTGACTATACAAAATATTCCCAATTTTGGGTATACATATGTCTCCCTCAAAATTCTATTCAACCAAAGGTACATTTGTCCTTCAGAGAAACATGTAATGCCACGAAATTCTAATGAAATAATATTGTATTTAATATCATGTATGACACACAACATCATGTGTAAAAAGGAATATAACATCCTAATGCATTATGATATACTTAATAAATATATTATATATATTTTAATTCCTGAAACACAATTTTATATTTCCTTACATGTAACAATGACTTTGTTTGGTAGTTTTCATTACACTCAAGACCAAGTTCTACTAAACAATAATATATTATTAAGATATTATTATTTAATATAATAAAATAAAACCTATCCATTAAATTAATGTTTATGAATAATATTAAATAACTTATGAAAATATAGGTTCAAATTAATTGGTTACAAATTAATTAGAAACGAATATAAGAACTAATTGAATATAAAGGTAATATTTTTATCAAATACTATTTTTATGATCATAGAGGTTTTTTATCCTAATAAATTAAATTACATTATATTATTTAATGATATCAATGAAATATATATATATATATATATTCAATAAAATACTATTTATATTCATCCAATAGATTTGATAAGCATAAGATAAGAATAAATCCAGTTTTATGCTTAAAAATTATATTTTCCAAAAAAGGAAACATTGTCGCCTTTTAATGGAGAACTGATTTTAAATAAAAATCTTGGAAATTTTAAAAATTATATATTTAAAAATAAAAATATTTTTTTAATAATAACATCAAAATAATATAAGGGTGAATTTATGGAATTTTTCTAAGAAGATTCATTTTATAATGAATAATGAGAAATACTCAAATTTAATTAAAACATCGTTTTCATGTAAATAATTTATAGTGTAAAATTTTATTTTATATTGGTTTTAAATTCATATTATATCAATTATAAAAAAATTAATCCAATTTATTTAATTTAAGGAAATTTACATTGAAATTGGATATTAAAACATCTCAAACGTTTGAACGTTTTGACTTTGAAAACAAGCTTTGTCGACAAGTCTATGGGGTTAAATTTATATTAATTTATGAAAATTGTATTATTTAAATTTTGAAAAATGGATTCCATATTTTTAATCAGTATAATTTCTAATTAATAATATGGTAAAAATATTTTTTTAGAAAAAATATTAGTGAATGTGATTAAAATTAATTATAGCAATTAAGAGAAAAATTAGCTCAACATCGGACTAAACCTAAACTTAAGGGCCAAAATGACCTAAAAATTTTCAAAAATCCATTTTATGTTTCTTATTTAGACCTTATACTACATTGGATTGAATTTTTACCATTATTGGATCCATTTTATATGGGAAAACGTGGGTGGAATTCCCTTTTCAAAAATTTACAAGAATGTCACTCCTCTACTATAAAGAATCACTCACCCCTCCTACTTATTCACACCTCTCAAGCCATTATCCTCATAAAAATATACCCAAATAATATACAACATATTTCCACTCATAATATAAGCCTCAATTTTGTATGAATAAAAACCAAGGAAGCCTTTTTGTATAAACAAAAAGGTGTTACCCAAATAAGAGGTAACGTTCTTCAACGATAACTTTGGTTTCATTTACTTTTCCACCATTCAATTATATTTATATCATGATTATATACGAACCTAAGTTTATCAAATATATGAATATGTTTTTATGATAATATTTTTACCTACACTTTCACACACATCCATCAAAATTGGATACATAATCATCATTCATGTGTACGGTGGACTACAGCCACGTGAATCGATACCATTTGTTATTCCATTAACCACCTTTAAGGTTTTGAAATAATGTTGAATTTATATTTTTTATATGATATATGTGGTATTTATAATTTATTTATGGTTCTTTAATTTTTATATGATACATACATTCAGGTGATCCATTTTGTGGGAACACAATAACATTGTTTGTGGATGTGTGGACGGTCGTGTCCTCAGAGTGATGTGATTCATTCAAAAATTACATGGAATGTATTAAGGATGATTTAAAAAAAAAAATATGTTACATATATGAAATAAATATAATACTTTAATTATAATATACATATGTATTATTTAATTTTCATTCTTTTATTACGGTAATGAAATGGAAGTAGCGTTCATGCATACGTACATCCCACCCTCTCCATGAATGGTGCATTTCATTTCATATTCAAAATATTATAAATTATTATAAATACATATATAATGTATATATATTATATTTAAATATTGTTTAAAATTATTTATATGATTAAATAATGACTTAATTTATAGTAACAACAAGTAAAAAGTCAAAACATAGTCGAAAAATTAGGCAATTGACACTCAAAATTGTGAAAATAATGAATGATTGTTAAAAAATAGGTAATAAGATATTATAAGAAGATAATATATGATATTATAAATATTTTTATGGTTATTTTATAATTAAATAACATTATTAAAATCATTATACATGAGATAAAGGACAGTCAACCAAAAGGAAACACAATGTAAGGGATTTCGTCTCAATTTACATTCCCACTGAGACTTATTTGTTGTTATGAAATACTTCACTTTTATGTGGTGTATATAATTCCCCATGGTGTTTTAATATCATAATTCTCTCATATATCATTTAATTTTATGTTTCCATTTTAATTATCTCACCCGAGGTGTTTATGATGAAAATTACCCAGTGGTAAAAGTTATCTTTGCAATCTCACTTTCTTCTGTGAATGTTAACTTTCTCTTGAAAAAATCAGTTTATTGTAATAATTTTTTATGACATTTTTCATTAAATATCCACATTTTTAGGGTATAGGTATTATTATTTCCTAAACTATATACCATTCTTATATACTGTGTTTACATTGACATTTATTTTTTTATGGGGAAATTTCGATAAATCTGCATTCTTTATTCAATAGATATATTTGATAAGGCATATTGTTTATTAATTAAATATATTAATCTATATGAGGAATGATTTAGAAAGGTACTGAAGGGTTGGTATCAAACTTTATATACCCCTAAATTAATTGATAGTTTCAAATGTGACAAATAATTTGGAAAAAATAAACAGGTTTCTACATGTAGCTTTAAATAGTCCTATAAAAGGTCGTGATGATATAGGTTTTCATTTTTCGTAGACATGAAATCCAATAATTAAGAATTTAATTCATATATATTTTAGTTTTAATTTTTATTGTCCATGATATTTTCATATGATAAAATCTATTTATTCATTTCATTCTCAGTTTATTGACTAAATGGCATGTGTTTTAGTAATTTACCTTTCCATATTGATTATTATTAACTGAGTTATTTAAATGGAAAATGTTATAAGTTAATCACCTTTATATGTTTATTTATTAGTATTGATTAATTATTTATTTTACTTTAATTACCCTTACTGATCATTTTATTTCACCCTTATTATGCTTCCTTTCTCGTGGTTATGAAGAGGAATCCTTCGAATGAGTTTCAAGGATGCTGGGATTTTACTTCTGTTATGCTTATTTTCGTTTCCCAATGTTTTATGGGTATCATGTATTTCATAAGGTTTCCCAAAAATAATAAAATATTTAGTCCCTTGGGGTTTAAATCTTGTATATTTTCCAATTTAATGAAGCAAGTCACCAGCTCTAGATTTCTGGAGCCAGTCCATTACAGTTGTTATTAGAGTAGGTTTAGCAGCAACCTTGGAAACTATATTTAAACAAATAATGGGGAAAATAAATTTTTATACACATTTAATATAATTATAGAATAACTTCATATAATGTTGGTATGGTAGTGATTATTTGGGTCTTCCTAGAAGTACATCCATTTCTGAATACTACAAGTGGATGTGGTTCTTGCACAAATGTACCTAGGGGTAACAACTCTGGAAAACAAAATCAGGTCAGACTCAAGCATATCCTATTACATAACAATAGGCCTTACTTTGTACCTAGTTTGAAACTTCTAGGGGTATTATTAGGATAATTAAAATTTTAATTACAAACTATTATGATAGGTTTAAAAGTAAAAATATCCTGAAAGAACCCATGTTTACTATTATGATATTTGTGATGGAAATTTTATTCAATTTAGGATAAGTGTTTCATTAGTTTTCAGATTATAAATTATTTTATATAATGTTTTGATCTAATATATTATTTTCTAGTATTTATAAATGTCTCATTAAATGAATAATGGTATCAACAATCATGGTAAATGTAGTGGTTTCCCTTCTAAGAAAGCCGATATATACGGTATTATAACTGATCAAGTTTTGGATATATTTGGGAAATTTAATCAGGTTATGACTCATAACCTTGACCATGTGTAAAAACCTGTTACACAATGAGATTATCAAATGTTTGAATGCTATATGTGATATAGACCCCCTTCATTTAGTTGTACTACTGATCCAAAGGAAATTGAGAAATGGATTAAGTCATTGAAGAAGACATATATAGTGTTAGGATGTGGTGAAAAGGAAAAGGTTATACTTCCAATGTATTTTCTCAATGGTGATGAAGATGAATGGTGGTTTTTGATCTATAATACTAGGGAGTAAGAGGAAATAGAAATCATCTAATTTAAGGCTTTCAAGGACACATTATTTTACAAATATTTCACTCATGAGCAACAAACTAAGATGAAGAGAATTTCCCTTAGTTTAAATAAAAAGGTGGAAAAATGTGTTTTGGTGTATGAAGATACCTTTACACAGTTATAAAGGTATTATATAGACTTTATATGAAAATTGGGATGAATTATTCATCATTTATTTGAAGGAATTAAGCCAATTCTTCAAAGGGTGATAGTTTCTCATAAATGTTCATCAGACGATGAAATAGTTTTATGTGTTATCAATATAGAGAAAGAATTCTCCATGTCTTATGACTTCAAAGGGAATAAATAGAATAAGTGGATGGTAGATGAAATAATAGTTAAAGGGAATAATGGAATGAATGATTTTCCCACATTTGGTAACTATGGGAAGAATCACCATGAGAAATGCTAGAACGGTTTGGGGGTATGTTATAAGTGCGAAGATAAAGGGAACCAGGAAAAATAATTCAAAGGGAATAAGAAAAATGATGGTATTCAGTTTTATAACTGCAAGGGGATGAGGAAATATACAAAATAATTCCCCAAGTGTCAAGGAAATCTATAACAGATGAAGAAAATGGATTAAGGTTAGGCTTATGTTATTAATACAGCTGAAGTGAAATTATTAATTTCTATTTATATTTCGATATTTAATAATGTTGTAAAAGTTTTTTTTGATGTATTGGTTATATGTATTATGGAAAGTATAAGGATTTCAAATTATTAATTTTCCATCAAGGATATAAAAAACTTGTGTTGATCAGTAGTGATAACAAAGAAAAGTGATTTAATGAAAAGTTTTACTTTTTGGAAAACACATGGTTGAGGGAAAGATAAGCCTTAATATGTTCCAAATGTTGAGATAATGATGTTGTATAAATAGATGATTGATATTTATAAAATAAATTGGATATTACTAACTATCATGGAAATTATTCTAATGTGTTGGATCATAATCTTTGGAAAAGATAACCATTTATGAAATGTTTTAAGATGAAATTTGGATGCGGTTTTAGAGATTGATGTATTACTTCAACCTATAATGTGACATGTTCTAAGAGATGAATTAAAAAAATAGTTCAAGGCACAACCAAAGTATTATATGGTGTTTATGAAATATAAATGTATATTTACTTATATTCTTATAGAGTGAAATAATTCCCCAACTATAGGAAAAAAAGTCTTCTAACAAAAAATTTGTCTAATTATCATCATTTTTGATGATATCAATGAGCTTTTTTCACACATATAGTTCAATAATATATGGTCAAAAACATTATCATGAACATGTTATCTATCAATCTCCATCATAACTTGGTAGTTATATTTCTCTTTGATATCTATGTTTCACTAATGTTCTCATATTCGAAAGCCATGTTTTTAGTGACCTTTGCATTTATTTTCCCCTATTTTTAATAAGATCTATTATTAACCCTATTTACAATGTGTTTTTTTCAAAAATAGTATTTACATATATAAATCCATCGATTGCTGAGATCATGTTTAAATTGTGAAGATGCAATTTTTTGGTCGGGGCGGAAACTCAAGAGGGGGGTGAATTGAGTTCCTACTTAAAATTTCTGTTAAAAACTTTGTTATAAAAATATCCCAATTTGAAACAGCCCAGTTAATTAAAGTAGTAGATATATAAATGTTCCATTGGTTAGTCCTCAGTTGAGATAGTGTAAAACACTTATCCAAATTTTGAAATAGGTTTACTGAATTAAACACATATACAAACTAACCGAAACTAACTATCAGAGTTAATGTAAAATAGTTTTCAGTTTTTGAAATTATAAGCAGCAAAAAATATAAAAACAGAGTATTAAAAAATATAGTGCAAAACAGAGTTAGACAGGAGGTTCGGTATCAAGCTGAGACTTAATCCTCTCCACTTGGTGATCACCTTCCAACAAGCAGTTTATATTAACAATAAACTTGATACACAACCTGTATCTGGCTTTACAAAGTTTTCACAAATTTTCTAGGTCTCACACCCTCTACCACAGTTCTTTATGGGAAAAATACACAATCAGGCCACACACAGTCTCTTTTATGGTTACACATGGAAAACAAAGTGTAAGTAATGTTTGGTGTGAGTATTTTCAGTATCCTCCAGTTCAAGCACAAAAGACAGTGTGTGTAACATACAAACATACAATTCTCATTAATGTAAGATAAAGAACAAAATATAGATAATGTTATAAATATTGATTTTATAAGGCTCTATGTGTTTGAATTTCAGCTCTTGACTCGTTGGAGTGAATAAATTGTAGTTCGAGTCTTTCTCTGGAAGCTGTCTCCAAAACAGAGTGTCGCAACTCCAGGTTCTAGATTCCAGGTGCTAAAGTGGTCTACTTAGTGGATTGAAATATATTTTATGAATCATAGAAGATAGTATTGAATTTTTTATCCCAAATTCCCTTTGTGAAGCTCTTGGGTTCACAGTGTAAATGCTGGTATGTTCTCTTTGTTCTTCAGGTCAGTCGTGTAATGTATCTCTCTTGCATCAATTCATCGGTCTTCTATTTTATATTTGAGATCTGACAATAGGAATATGAAAACCACGTGAGGTCCTCCTTGAACATCGTACTGTCTCCAGATATAGCATCTTGATATGTCTACAATCAGCATTAATTAATTTCAGAACCATTAAATTTACCAAATATGACCGTTAGAATAATCTTAAGAAATTGACAAAGTATGTAGTATAAGATTGGGTATCGTTTGATGGGTATCGGTATCCTTCTCAACGGTAGGATTCATTGGTAGGTTTCATCGATAGGATTTATTAGTAAGCTTCATCGGTAGCCTTAATCAGTAGGCTTCATCTGTAGGCTTCATCGGTAGGCTTCATCGGTAAGCTTCATCGGTAGGCTTCATTGCTAGCCTTCATCAGTAGGATTCAATTGGTAGGATAAAATGGTAGGCTTCTTTGGTAGGTTTTATCAGAAGGCTTCAATGGTAGGCTCCATCGGTAGGCTTCATCAGTATGCTTCATCGGTAGGCTTCATCGGTAGCCTTGTAGCAGTAACCTTTGGTGGTAACATTACAACAGTAGCCTTTGAGCGGTAAGGTTCCTCAGTGGTAACCTCTATCGGTAACCTCTATCGGTAACCTCTATTGGTAACCTTTATCCATAACCTCTATCGGTAACCTTCATGTGGTAACCTCTATCAGTAACCTCTTACTTAGAGAAATTTTGAACTGTAACCTTAATCGAGAGAGCAGTGAGATTAAAAGTACATAGTTATTACCTGATAGAAACAATAAATATGAAACATGATTATTATATAAAAGAAACATGATTTGGGATTATCAAAATAGGTGATTCCAAAAATCTCCCCCTTTTTAATAATTACAAATTATGTCAGTGAAATTTAGATTTAAGTATTATTAAATCAGGGTTATGAAAATTTTCTAATCTCTTCAGAGGTGTTCGTATAAATATATTAGGTATCAATAGTTGAAATAATATAAAATTTAACCATGTTTATTGCTGAAAATATATCAGATCATATATTCAAGGGCTCAACAAACATAAAATTGAACCATGTTTATTGCCGAAAATATATGAGAGTCTATATTCAAGGGCTCCAGTCTTAAAAATTCTCCCCCTTTGTGATTAGAAAAAATGATTTCAGACAAAAAAGGAGATAAAAGAATATTTTTTATTAATGAAGGAAGAGTAAAAAATACAAAAAAGATTACAAAGATCCCTATCAACTAAGACATACCACATTCAATCCACATCAGAGATGTCCAAGGGAGATTTTTCATTAAGAGCTAAAGAGGCAGGTTCAAAAGATGGAGGTATAACCCTAGGGAAAGCAGTAACAATGGTAGGAGTAGCTTCTACAAAAGCATCAGTAGACCGATAATGAGTAGATCTCTAAGGAATCATAGGAGTCAAGATTCTAATGGCCTGTGCAGGATTCATCAAAGGGGAAAACTGGTAGAGCCTGAGGTAGCTGAGGAAGAAGGTAATGCTGGAGGGACAATAATGGGAGTGCAGTCCACATGAAAGAAGGGAAAAAGGAGATTCATGAAATCTATAATGATTCTCCCTCCTATTTCCATAGCTGAAATGAAATCATCCTTATTCTCCATGAAATTTTCCAATGCAGGAGTAAACTCTCTAAGACTAGTTACTTGATCCTTAAAATCCTGAGTAACAGGTGGGATCCTCATGTTCTCCAATAGTAGCTTGAAGTGACCATCCATATTATGCTTATTGTAAACCATTTTATAATAGAAGTCAACTTTCTCTTTGATGGACTTATGATCTTGGGAAGCCTCCCTCAAGTAATCTACAACAAGATTATGATTTTCTATCGTAGTGGAAATGACCTGAGTCATAGACTAAGGTTCTGAGGTACATGCACCAGATATCTTCTCCAATTATTCTCTAACAACTGATATGAAAACTTCTATATCAATAGGAGGAGAGTTTGATGAGGAAGAAGATGCACACAGAGGTTCCATAGTAAAATTTATTGTCTCTTTAAAAGACTTGGTCAGTCCACTAGTTGTAGCGACCCAAACTTTTTATTAATATTTGTTTCCTAAATTTTGTGTGTTATTTTATTTTATACTCAACAAAAATATATTATTTAATTATTGAAGTGAGTATAATTAAATGAGACCGTTGGGTTTCGACAGTTATATGACAGTTGGTCAATATGACTATTTGAAACTAAAACATAACATTACAATTATTGTTTATAAATACAAGTGATCTTGGTTAATTAATATATAAAGAAGAGTCAATGGCCTCGTCCAGTAGACTTGGGTCGTACGAAGCCCATCTGTCGAAGCTTGGGAAGGAGGTAGCATCACTGGGCATTTCTATAGACCAAGCCCAATCTGAACTTCAACAAGTAAAGCTTGAACGAAATCGCCTAAGGGAGAAGTTCAAGATGATAAAAATCACCACTCATGCAATGTTGTCTGAGCCACCCCAAGATTCTATCACCATAGCACACCTTACACTTAGGTCATATGCAGGTGTTATAAGGGGCTATTTAATGCGACCTTAGTTACTTGTGTAAACCTTTTGTATAAATAAAATTTTTTATTTCTTATTATGGAAATGTTTGTGAATTTAAAATGTCCGAATAAATATAGAATGTATATTATTGATGAATTTTGGAAAAAATGGTATTTTAAAATATTTATGTAAACTTTAAATAATTAACAATGAAAAATTATTTTCAAAAAATGGTCTTCTATAATTGTGACCAGTAAGAAATTTTGATTCTAATAACATCAACTTAATTTTTAGTGAATTGTAAAGTATGAATAGTAATATACCCTAATGAATAGTAATGAATAGTAAATTGACCAAAAAAATAGAAACTTCACCCATAAATGTATAAATATAATTTAGACATCTTAAAAGTGAAAAAACGATCATAGTATAAGTTTTGGTATTTTTGTATGTCATAAATATTTAATTTAAAATTTTATAATTAATTTAATAATTTAAAATGGAAATTTATTTTCATAAAATGTAATCATAAATTGTTACTTTATTGTATTATAGTTCTATGATAATTTTATAGGACCTTGATTACTTTCTTAAGGTGTTACAAAACGAGTTATTGTTTTATAGTTTTTTTTTAATAAATAATGATTTTATTTTAAAATTAAATTAAAAATATTTAGAAAATTATTTTCATAAAATTTAATTCGTTTTTTAATTCAGATCACCGATATTAGGTTAGGGAGAATTTTCTATATTTTTTTAAAATAGTGGAGTTTTCAGTGAATAGTAAAAATACAGTTTTGAGTTTTAGGTGTTTAATGACATCATTAAGGATGTAATAATTATGTAATCATTCTATTAGACTTATGAATAGTAATATATTCTATGAGGTGTCCCAGGTGTCCAATACCATGGTCAATCCCATTTTTTTTCAAATACCACCGATAAGGTGTCCCTTGGAAATTAAAAATTTATTCCCTCACTTTTTCTATAAATACAAATACATTCCCTCATTAATTTCATTCCAAAATCCTCCTCAATGAAGTTATAGTATTTTTACCTCACAAAGAGTCCTCCCAAGGTTCCCTCAATACTCAAAGGTCCAAACCTTCAAACTTTCGATGTTACACTTCAAGGTAAGGGAAACTTTCACCCTCCTCTTTTAAGTCATGACTTCTTTTATGTTATGTCTTATAGTTCTATTTTATTATGTGAGGGCTTGTTCTTATATATATTTACTACTTTCCATTTCATGTCAAAATAATGAGAGTCCATTTCTGCTCTCTTCAATTGATTTTTTGAATTTTTAAGTGACGTCGTTAGGCTGCCGAGTTTTTATAAAAGAAATCACATTTTCTCTTTCCTTTCAAGTTTACTTTTCATGTGGTATGTCATTCAATTTTCCACACCATGATCTTATATATATTTATTCTATAACTATAATGTAAAATGATTCATTTATTTATGGTATACCCATATCCCATCACTTTTTATTATTTCCTAAAACCATGTTATATAGCCGTTATGCTGCAGAAATTTCATCTCAAATTTTCTCTCTCTTTCTCTCAAGAAATTCTCTTGTTTTATTTATGCAAATACCCAGACCTATTTAGTTTCTATGGGTGTTCATAAATATAAAAAAAAATATTTGATTCTGTATTTGACATACATATAACTCTCACTCAATTTCCATGGGTTATAAATGACATAATGATCTTATTTTTAAGCACTTTTAAAACATAACGATTTTGAAATGAAACCCATTTCTTTTATTCTATATGGGTTATTTATGAAATTTTTGGTTATGATATATGTGGATCACATGAAAATAACTACATATTAAGGGTTCACCCTTATATCCCTCCAATGCATTGGGTAAATAATTAATCTCTAGAGATGACAAGTTTCACGATACCTTGGTGAATAACCTTGGAAATTTTTTTATGACACCATGGGAATTAACCTCAGTGATATGTTCATAAATGTATAAATTAAATGTTTTAGACACATATTCAAGTTGTGATTAATGTCCTTTTTATTATGATATTCCTCTTTTTCCATTTCTCGTGTCATTATGTTTTTCATCAAGTTCTTATTGATATCACAAGTAAACTGATTCCCTTTCTTTCCTTAATGGGCCTTCTGCTCACCCTTTCATTTGATGTATGTCTCTAGGATATGAGATGCAGTAATTGTACATAGGATGAATCCATGATGAAGCATTACAAGTGGTTTAGAAGAATTTTTTATATTGTTTTCATTTATTATGTTCCTGATTTTCAAGACATTAGACTTTAAATATCCTCTGTTTGTAAAATGTAATGAAAAGTTATGTAATAAATAGGAGGGATGTCATAGTTGGTATCAAAGTATAGTTTAGTTATTTATGGAAATAAGGATATTATAACTTTATGAAGAATCCTATATAAATGTTTAAATATAGGAAAACTTCCTAGTATTTTGGTGAGTATTGAGTAAGTGGTTTATCAATCAAATACATCCATGTCTGGATACAAGCAGGTAGAGGCGAATCTGGCATAGATGTACCTAGGAGTGAAAACTATGATAAGGAGTTTTGGGATTGACCTAGGGTATCCTGGTCCATGACAATGGGCCTTACTGCACTCTTGGTTATGACACTCTTGGGGGATATGTTTGGTAAATCATGAGCTTTTTATTAATCATTATGAAGGATTTATAGAGAAATATAATTGTTTAAGCATGAAGTTTTAAGACATAAAATCCTTTATAGTTAAAAGATTCTTAAATGAAATAAGTTTCTACATAAGGTTTTATTATTTTAGAAAATGGAGAGAAATAGGGAGAACTGTGAAAATGGTGACCTCAACGGACCATGCGTTGACGGCCCTTCGATGGAAGCCGAAATGGATACTTTCATGCGAATGATGACCCAACTAACACAAGGTATGGGAAATAACTTGAATCAATATGAGAGACCGATCTCACCATGAAGGGAAAAACTTTCTGTTGAATCCTTTATGCATCAACGACCACCAAACTTAAGTGGATTGACCGACCCATTGGTTGCTGAACAGTGGATCATCTCTATAGAGAAGATCTTTTCTGTGCTCCGCTGTTCAGAGAAAGAGAAGGTCACTCTGGCTATGTATCACTTAGAGGGAAAAGCTGATTAGTGGTGGGAACTTATTAAAAACATGAGGCCAATAGTGGAGGTTGAAGATATGGTGTGGGAAGAGTTTAGAGGGATATTCTTCAGTAAGTATTTCCCTCATTCCATGAGAACAAGATTGGAGAAGGAGTTTCTTGAGAGGAAGCATAAGGAGAATGAATCTATGAGAAACTACAAGATGAACTTCACAAGGCTTTCACATTAAACCTCTAGGATTGTCATGGAACATAATAGTAAGGTTGATATATTCTTCGGTGGATTGAGACCTCATCTGCCGAAGAATCTTGCCAACTGAGACTATGATAGATATGAGGAGATCGTGCGGAGTTTGATGAAAGTCGAAATGGAGTTTGGTGAGACGTGGTGGTCTCATAAATCTATCGACAAGAAGAGATCGATGGATCCTAGATTAGGGAGGACCTTTTATCAGGGAAGATGATTCAATAAATTGAAACATCCCACATGTAACAAAATGTCAGAATAAGTATTCAGGGAACCTCATACTCAAGAGCGGGAAGTGATACAATTGTGGTAGAGATGGCTATATTGTGTGGAATTGTCGTAGTGAGACGAAGCCTCAACTTCACAACACTAATGAAAAGGGGAATATGGTGCAGTCCCTACCTAATGTACAATGCTATAAGTGTGGAAAAATTGGGTACATTTCCAATCACTGTCCAAATATGAGGGTAGTGGAGGGGAATCCCCCTCATCCTCAAAAACGGCCAAGGGAGAAAGGTTGTGCTTTTTCTATCACTACGACTGAAGTTGAAGCACCAAATGATGTGGTGGAAGGTACTCTTGTTTTTCTCTCAAAAACTAGCAACTACTTTATTTGATTATGGTTCTACACATTCATTTATTTCCTCCAAGTTTTCAAAAAAATTAGAATCAACCCATGATTTGCTAAAAGTATAGTTATCGGTCAATACTCCTGGTGGGATTATCCAAGCATCGTCAGTGTTTAGAAACTATAGTATTTAATTTAGTGAGCATAATCTTATTTCAAATCTAGTAGTCATTCCCATGCTGTAATTCGACATTATAATAGGGATGGACTGGCTCTCAAAGTATAATGCTAAGATCAAATTCAGAAGCAAGGAAATATCAGTAGTCTTGAATGGAAAACCTACAGTTATCTTACAAGGATAGAAATCTAAACTTGGTATTTTTCTAGAAGAACCTCCTATATCATTATTTATGGAGTTGATTGGTGAATAAGAAGAAGGAAATGAGAGTTTGAAGATAGAAAATATCCCCATCGTTCAGGAATACATTGAAGTATTTCCTGAGGAGTTACCTGGACCTCCCCTAAAAATATAGGTAGTGTTATCCATTTAACTCATACCTAGACCCATCCGATATAGAAGACCCCGTATAAGATGGAAAATGTGGAGCTGGAGGAGTTAAATAAACAACTCCATGATATTTTGGAGAAGGGGTTTATCCGACCGAGTGTGTTTCCTTGGGGATCACCAGTTCTCTTTGTAAAGAAGAAGGATGTATCGATGCAGCTATTCATTGATTATAGAGAACTGAATGGGATCACAGTGAAGAAGAAATACCATCTTCCAAGAATTGACGACTTATTTGACCAACTTCGTGGGGATCAATTATTCTCTAAGATTGATCTTTGATTTAGTTATCATCAATTGAGGGTAAAGAAAGATGATATTCCAAAAACTGCCTTACGATCAATATATGGGCATTATGAGTTTTTTTTATTCCCTTTCGGACTAACTAATGCACCTGCTATTTTTATGGATTTGATGAATAGAGTCTTTAATGACTACATTGATAACTTTGTGGTAGTTTTTATTGATGATATTCTGATATATTCCAAAAGTCTCAAGGTGCATGAAGATTATCTAAGGGTTATTTTCCAGACTCTATGGAAGGAGAGTATTTTTGGAAGTTTTAGTAAATGTGAATTCTGGTTACCAAAAGTTTCTTTCTTGGGGAGCATTGTTACCAATGAAGGATTCATAGTTGACCCTAAAAAGAAAAAAATTGTAGAGGATTGGCCTCAAACTACAATAATAAACAAGATTTTTAATTTCCTTGGATAAGTGAGATATTATAGGAGGTCTGTGAAAAACTTTTCAGGACTTTATCCATTAACAATGTTAACCCGAAAAGGGGTCAATTTCATCTGGAAAAAGGTGTTTGAGGAAAGTTTCCAAGAGATGAAGAAGAGATTGGCTATTGTACCCATGTTAACTCTGCCCTCCAGTGGAGAGCGATTCGTTATTTTTAGCGATGCATCTCTGAAAGTGCTTGGGTGCATCCTCATGAAAAATGAAAAAGTTATTGCTTATGCATATCGACAGTTTAAGACTCATGAGAAAAACAATCCTACGCATGATCTGGAGCTAGCTGTGGTCCTTTTTTCTCTGAAGACATAGAGGCACTATCTTTATAGAGATAAATGTTATATATAAACAGACCATCAAAGTTTGAAGTATATTTTCACACAAAATGAATTGAACATGATACAAAGGAGATAGTTGGAAGTTCTTAAAGACTATGATTGTTCGATTCATTATCATCCTGGAAGAGAAAACAAATTTTCTGATGTGTTAAGCAGGAAAGGCCCAGTTGTTATTTCCATGATGAGGATTCAAAGAGATCATTTTATCAATGTCCTAGGGAAGCTAGACATGGGAATCATAAAGGAAGGGACATTATCAAACCTAACCAGAATTATTTATCAACCATCATTACTAGAGAATTTCAAGAAATATCAGAAAGAAAATCCTTTATTACAGAAGAATTTTGAGGCTGTGAAGGATGAGAAGTTTCCTGAGTTCAATATTGATCAAGAAGGTGCACTGAAATTTCATACAAGAATATGTGATCCATCTATTCCAGAAATAAAGAAGTAGTTGATGGATGAAGCTCATAGCTCTACTTTCTCTATACATCCTGGAAGTATAAAAATGTACAGGTAACTTCGTAATATTTATTGGTGGGATAATATGAAAAGGGAGATTGGTGACTACTCTTCAAGGTTCCTGGTATGTCATCAAGTGAAGGCAGAGTGACAACTTCCTAAAGGGGTATTGCAACCACTACCCATACCTGAATGGTGAAGGTTCCGGGTGTAGTTGAAGCATGTTTGGGATGGGACCCAACTTTTATTTTTACCATGATAAATGATTATTCCGGGATGAATATGATGATGAACTCCAGTCTTCATGGAATATAATCAAATATTTAGATAAAAAAGAAAGAGGCCCAAAACCTTAGAGAGAATCTTTCACATCATGTTAATATTTAATATAATTAATTTCATAAAGAAAAATAATACCTTTATCTTTTGTATTTTTCTCCGTTGATAATGTTGATCGTCCGGAATGACCCTTCCGGATTATCTCATTGTTCTTGTAAGAATCCAAACTAGAATTCCACTAGCGGTGACCCACACGTGATCTGATGGCCTCCGATCGACACCGCTCATTCTCCAGGTGCTAGCACAGTGAAGCGAGTGTATTGTGTCAGTCGTTCTTGATAACTTATTCTTCAGACTTAAAGAACATCTCTCATTCTTGATAGGGGAGAGAAGAGGATTCGACAGAGAAATTTTTTGGCTCAAAAATTCTCAATTCACCAGGTGTGTGGTGTGTTCTCTAGCATAATAGGCGTACTTTCCTATTTATATACATGGAATTTCAGTTACAATATTTAATTTCATAACAACAATTAAATACATTAATGAACTTAGAGAAAACCCATGCATTTAATAATAATATTGCATCATTATTTATGGTGTGCCAAATTGCGTAAAATGGAATTATAAATAAAATTCCACATCATAAAATAATAGCAGTGTTATTTTAATTTGTGCCAACTAGTTAAATAATTATTTACCATCTTGCAAATTATTATTTTACTACTAGAACAATCTTGGTTCGCTGGAACTCCACTTCCATTTATTGAACACTCGAATAAATAAATAAATAATTTATTTTCTTAAATAAATATTTTATTTACAAACTAGTAAATAAATATTTATTAAATGTTCAATAAAATAAATAAATATATTTTATTTAATTTATCCGATCATTGTAGATTGAATAAAATTATTCCACGGTCATGAGAATAATAATGATTTGATTAATTAAATTCAAATATAATTTAACCTAGACCACCAAAATCACTTAGTGTGTGACCCTCTAGGATTCTTTCTCGTTGGCATTCGGTGGGCTGGCCTGAATTCCAAGAGTACTGTCTAGAAACGGGTCAAGGAACCCAAGAGAGAGAACGTAAAGTCACAAAAATGACATCCACATACAAACGCTCACTTTGTAATATAATCCCCTTGTCACAATATCTCATCAAGCATGTTTCGTGATTGTTTCATCAACTTTTATGCTTGATACGTCGTTCTTTGACTACCTGAAATAAACTCGTCGTTACACCATGGCCATATATTTTCACGCGATGGTTATATTTTAATCAAAGATATGAGATATCAACATCCATAAATGGAAGTGACAAATAATTCCTCGAATTATCCATTTATAACATGACACTCGTGATGCACCCAACGTACCCTACATCCCGCCAACTGTCTGCATGACGATTTTCATCAGTAAATAAAAGTGTTTAAGTTGTGACACATATTAATGATAATATTAAATTCTAAGGATCATTACACATTCTCACAGATAGAAATATCCAATGACATCAAAACATGAGGAATTCCTACTAGGAGGTATGTTCTCATAATCTCCTCTCTTGGAGATTACCAAGTGTGAACTTCATGAGAGGAAGTCACATATTCTTACGAGTACTCACACCTGATGGTATGCATGATATGTGTCCCATCATAGCATGTCATCTAACCATAGAACTATATTTAAGAATATTGTTATATCATTTCAAGGTTCTCATCACAGTGGGGATCTGACATGACCTTATCAATGCAACAGATACTCTAGGACTTTATTACATCATAGTCAAGTAGAACAATGAACAATATGTAATAATACATTAAATATCCATGTAATCAAAGTAAAACAAGTTGGTTCTAGTACACCAACTCTTACAAACTCCCACTTGAACTAGAGAAAACTTCCTACGACTTTCAGTCCTCTAGACCTCACATGATGATCATGTTTCTACAGAGTAAAGGCTTTAGTCAAGGGGTCATCCACGTTGTCTTCCATGGAATTACTGCTCACTCCAACATCACCTCTCTAAGAAAAATCCATCAAGAGATGATACTTCCTAAGTATGTGATTCGTCTGCTGATGTGACCTTGGCTCTTTTGTGAGAGCCACCGCTGCAGTATTATCACGGTACATTGTGATGGGATCTTTACTGCTAGGTATCACATCTAGCTCCTGGACGAAGCTTTGAATCCAAACTACTTCTTTAGATACCTCATAATTTTTGATATACTTGGAATCTACTATAGAATCTGCGACCACACTCTTCTTTGAGATCTTACAGCTCACTGAACCTCCATTCAAAGTGAATATGTATCTCGTTTGCGACATCATCTCATCTTGATCAGTTTGGAAACTAGCATCTGCATATCCTCTGATGACTAGTTCCTCATCTCTTACAAAAACTAGGAACATATCCTTAGTATGCCTTAAATACTTTAGGGCGGTCTTGACTTCCATCCAATTGCGGTCACCTGGGTCTTTTTGATATCTCCCTACTACACTCAATGCGTAGGAGACATCCAACCTAGTACATAGTAAGGCATACTTTCCTGACCCAATCGCTGATGCGTACGGAGTCCTTTCCATTATCTTTATTTCCTCATGTGTCTAAGGACACATTTTCTTGGAAATATTAATGCCATGTGAAGCTGGAAACAATCCCCTATTGGATTTTTTCATACTAAATCTCTTCAGTATCTTATCAATGTATGTACTTTGATGTAGGCCCAGCAATCTCTTGGATCTATCACGATGTATCTTGATCCCAAGAATATACGCTACCTCATCCAAGTCTTTCATGGAGAAGAATTGATTCAACAATGCCTTAATAGACTGTAAGACTGGTATCTCGTTTCCAATAAGTAATATGTCCTCAACATATACTATTAGGAAAATGAATGCACTCCCATTAAACCATTTGTAGACACAAGGCTCACATTCATTCTTGATAAAACCAAATTCTTTTATGGCTTCATCAAAATGAATGTTCAATGACCTCGATGATTTCTTTAATCCATAAATGGATTTTTGCAACTTGTATACCTTATTGGAATCCTTTGGAGTCACAAACCCTTCAGGTTGTGTCAGGTAGACATCTTCCTGAAGGTTCCCGTTAAGTAGTGTTGTTTTAAAATCCATTTTCCAAATCTCATAGTCATGGTAAGCTAAAATGGAAAGTAGAATTTTGATGGATTTAAGCATTGAAACTGGTGAGAAGGTTTCATCATAATCAATTCCTTGACGCTATTTAAAACCTTTTGCAACCAGTCGTGCCTTATAGGTACTGACTTGTCCTTCCATGTTCAGTTTCTTCTTGAATACCCATTTGCAACCAATAGGCTTTACATCAACTGGAGGATCTACCAAAATCCAGAATTGGTTTTGGTACATGGAATCCATTTCAGAATTCATGGATTCTTTCCACTTGGAAATGTCTATGCCACTTACTACTTCCTTGTAGGTTAGAGGATCATTATTATCAACTAATAAGGATTCACCATCCTCGGTAACTAGAAAATCATACCATTCCGGTTCTCCAACCTCTCTTGTACTCCTAAAAAGTACTTGTGTCACTGGAACAGATTATTCTTCCATGGGTCTTTGTTGAATCTATTCCTATACCAACTCTTGTGTACCTTGAGCCTCGACTTCATCGAAGTCTATCTCTCTCCCACTATCTCTTTGGGAGATGTTCTCCCTCTATAGTAATATGTATTATCATTCCAATATAACCTTTTTTCTATGGGGTTTTATAGGTAATATCCCCATGTTTCCTTGGGGTATCCTATAGAGGTACACTTTTTTCCTCGGGGTGCGAGTTTTTTACCTGAAGAGTCCTTAACAGGCGCTTCTCTACCCCCACACATGTAAATTCGATAACATGGATTTTATTCCACTTAGGAACTTGTATGGAATACCATTTATTGCTTTAGTTGATACTTGGTTTAGTATGTGTGCTTCTGTTTGTAACGCGTATCCCCAAAGGATAATGGAATACTCTCATGACTCATCATTGATCTCACATTTTCCAACATGGTGCAGTTTCTCCTTTTGCTCACAACATTCCATTGGGGCCTGTTTGGAGGAGTGAGTTGGGATAGGATCCAAAACTCCCATAAGTAATCAATGAAGTCTTGATTGAGATATTCTTCACCTCGGTCTGAGTGAAAATTCTTAATCTTCTTACCAATCTGGTTCTCAACTTCATTATTGTATTATTTGAACTTATGAAAAGAATCCAACTTATACCTCATTAAGTATATATATCCATATCTACTAAAATCATCAGTAAAAGTTATGAAGTATGAGTACCCTCTCCTTGATTCAACTGGAAATGGTCCACACACATAAGTATGAACCAATTCAATAAGTTCTTTATCCCTTTTACCTTTCCCACTAAATGGGGATTTGGTAATTTTGCCTTGTAAACATGCGTGACATACGCCAAGTGGTTTTAGTTCGAAAGAATATAAATTTACATATTGATGTAACTTTGTCAAGCATTTCTCATTTACATGACCTAGCCAGTGATGCAAAAGTTGGGTGTGTTATGAGTTATGTGAAGTATCTTTTGTTATCGATTTCCATTACTTGGTTTGTGTAATCCAATACATAAAGTACGTTGTATAAATGTGCCCTACCATAATAAATGCTATCTTTGTAAAAGAAGAAACATTCATTTAAAAACATGAAAACAAATCCATCTGTATATAATCTGGATACAGAAATAATGTTTTTAGTAACAAAAGGCACATAATAACAACTCTTTAACACCAATATCATCCCAACTGGAAAAGTGAGGTGGTAGTCCCCGGCAGCTACAACAGCAAGTCTGGCTCCATTGGCTGCTCGTAGATCTACCTCCCCTCGATCAATCTTCTTGAATCTACTTGGTTCATGTATTTGGATACATATATAAGCACCACAATCTGAATCTAATACCCAATTTGTAGAAACAGATATATTGCGTTCGATAACAAACACACCTGAAGTTTCCCCTTGCTTCTTAGGTTGGGTGCAGTTCTTCTTTGAGTGGCCCTTCTTTCCACATGCAAAACAAATAGCCTCATGTTCCTTTCCTCTCCTTTTATCATCATTTTAATGGAAGTCCATGAAGAATCTTTGGGTTTAAAGCTCCTCGCCTTACCTTTCCTCTTAGTCACCATAAGAACAGAAGGATTTTCGCGCTTCATATATTTGTCCAATTTTTGAATGAGGATAAGAATATCAGATAGAGACTTATCAATATTGTTCATATTGAAATTGACAACAAATTTAAAGAATCTTTGAGGGAGTGATGCGAGAATGAGATTGATGCCCAGTTCTTCGAGGAGTTTAAACCCAAGAACCTCCAGGCACTCAATGTAGCCAATGATCTTGAATACATGAGGCCCAGTTGGGGAACCTTCTCCAAGATTACTCTGAAAGAGTGTCGTAGAGATCTCAAACCTTTCATGTCTTTCTCTCTTCTGGTAAAAACCAGGGAGTTGCTCGAGCATGCTATAAGCATCCATGTTTTCATTAGACTTCATGAGCTCACTAGACATTAATGATAGCATCAAACATTGAGCATCGACTGTGTCATTCATATGTTTCTCATAGACTATGAAATCCTCACCACTCATCTCTTTGGTAGGTGGATCAGGTATTGCTGACACCAGCACGTAAGACTTCCGTTCATGGCCTGGGATAACCCGAAGGCGTCTAAACCATTCCTGGAAGTTACTGCCAGTGAGGATGTATTCTTTATCTTGAATTGATCGTAGGGATAGTGTGGTTGAAAAGTTTGTCATTTTTATTCTACAATTAAAAGAGTAGATCATTAGTACTTTCTTGATTACATTTTATAAGAAATAATAAATTTTATTTAGTCTCCCGCCATTTTATCCAGTCCCAATATCCCTCACCATTGTACTCAGAATGTCCAGTCTCCATGAAATTCTAGTGGCAAGGATCCATATTCCCCTTTGTATATCCCTAACAAGGGTTGGTCAAGCTATTAGAAGGTATTTAGGTAGGAAGGTCCTTTCCAACTGTAGGCTTGAAACTCCTTGATATGTTTATTGGACTCCCCAATCCTGAAATCATGACTTTGGATTTCCTCAACTCTTGCATCTGATATTACCCCAAGTCTAGAAAGGGATACTCCTATTGATGTAATATGTTTAAGTCAACCAGAAACCTTTCATAAGGTATTCCTATATAAAAGTAACTGTCCCAACAAGGGTTGGTCAAACACAAATTTTTATTGAGTTTTTCCCTTAATCAAGTAATGGAAGACTTGTTCTGAATTAATATTTTATTTGAGAGATTTTTTATATCATATGCATGAATTTATTATTATCATTATCACACACTTGTTAATATTAAGTGGAACTTACTTAAGGGATTTACCATGAATTGATAATATTTACACATATGTCTAGTTTATTTTAGTTCCATCTTGCATGCTTGTTTAATTCATTAATTATGTGATCAAGACAACACATTCATAATGATAAACCATTCACCTAACAGAAATAAAATAAAGTAAATGGCATGATCATGATCTTTTCTAATGGTTAGTTTATCTAACGATTGATGAACTAACCCTGACCTAGGGGAGAAACACCTTGAACTTTTTGGGTTTGTGTTTACAGCTTCCACATTTCCACCTCTGTATCTCTGGGGATTGGTTTCTTCTCGAATCTAGCTTGAACCACCTCCACTATCATGGGAGTTCCATCCATTACATATGCCATTTTTTAACTCACATGTAGGTGATGGGTAAAAGGGGTTTTACATAAAATAAACATTGGGCACGCAGGCCATACATATTTATGAGGGGAAGGCTCGCAGGCCAAAAAATTTAATTCAAATAAATAAATTAAAAGATATCATCCACATACAAAGTTCTTGGTCTAGCTCATGATCATCCATACATGAGACAATATTTACACATAAATAAGACTAACAATAAATTCTTTAATCGTTCTTGTTTAAGATAAATCACACTCAAATCAATTAATTATCATCTTTAATTAATCAATCATTTTATCTTAAACCCTTTTATGAATTTCCTTGAGATTCTCATCCATCATAATTTTAAACAAATAAATTCATTTAAAATTATATTTTTACGTAATTTGTACCTTGGAGGCAACCCGGTGAATTCCTATTCATAACTACCCAATGAGTAGAAATAAACATTACACAGATGTTAAATTAAACACATATATATATAACACCTATCGCGTGTTGTGCCTCAGCTTTATGCTCGCACGATGGTACATGTCTCAAGGGTTTGTATAATATTATAATAAATTTTAATAAATTTGCATAATTTAGATGAGTACATGATGTGTAGTTCCAACTACACTACGTGTATTATTTTTTAGTGTCTATCCGAAGTACACACCCAAGGAAGCGGTGTGTGAGTATACTTCGGAAATCATCGGAGTACACGGTGTGTCCAGTGGGCCACATGCTGTGTAGTTTGTAACACCCTGATATTTTATGAGAAGTATATTTTTTTATGTCTTATTTTCTACGCAACATCAAATAAATCTTTCATTACACACAGAACTAGCTTGGCTTGCATTATATGCAAGAGCAACCTTCCCCGATGGTGTGTGTTGTACGCAATATCGAGTTTCACTAAACAAAGATATGTTATTAAAATATTATATAAACTAGTCGTTATGAATAGTAATACCCCCTTTTTGAAATTTTATAAATTTTATCTTTCAAAATGAACTTCATTTTTGGATTCGGAATATCAAAATTAGCCTAGGGTGAAATTTTGGTATTTTTCTGAAAACTTTCATTTTTTACTGAATAGTGAAAACACTGGGTTACTATTTAAAAACAGACTTTTTATTTAATAATTATTTATTTTATTTAAATTTATTTTAGGTCAAAATTGATACATTATACCTATATAAGTTCAATTTAATTCATTGGAGTAATTTTTTAATAATTTTATATATATATAAATTTTATTGAACTTTTCACCGTCTTTTACCCACCTCCTAGGAGAATTTGCAAATGTACATAAAACGTAATTTTACCGCTTCTGTGAGTGGAATTTCCAAACTCCGAGAGACACGGTTAATATCAAGGAGTAAAATTTGGTTCAATAAGATAAAAATAATTTTTGGTGAATAGTAACTTTTTACTTTTTTACCACGGTTAAAAGTAAATAGGGTAATTAAGGGTAAAAATGATATTATTATTACCATAAAACATGTTCTAATTATATTGTATAAGTTTAATTCGACCAAAAACAACCTTAGGAATAAAATATTACCCTTTAGGACAACTTTTATTAGATTAGGACACTTATTATTATTTTATTTAAAGATGTGTTAAAATAGTTAAAATCAAAGTTTAATAATTAAAACATTTTTAATGTAGGGTTATACATAAGATAAATTCCACTATAAATATTCATTAGAAAGATAAAAGGATATCATACCTAATGGTATTTTATTTATAATTTTTAGACATTAAATAATTTAATTTATTTATGACACAATGATGATGCAGTAATTATCTTATTAATGAAATACTAACATAATTGATGTTATAAATACCCAAATAAATGTAATTTGAGACTTTTTATGAATTCAATTAATTTTATAGGTTAATATTACATGTTAGTATTTATTTAAGTAACTTTTTTCGAACTAATCATGCTTTTATGATTTTCACAAAAATCAATTACCAAATAGTTTCAAAATTGACATAAAATAGTTTTTAAAACAAATATTATATTATTAATTGTTATTCTATTCCTAAAAATCTGAGGCTCGGCCAAATGAATTATAAAAGGTTATATATATTAATAATGAACCACTTGGGGTTATTTTTTCTTTTTATAGTATGTTTATTAACCATATAGTGTAAGAAAACAAGAAGACATGGTAAAAGTTAAAATATTTAACTTAGAGTTAAATCTAAATGATAAGGTTGAAATAGTAACCTAAACTTTTCTAAAACCTATTGGTTGAGATACTTTCGACCCATACCCACTTTAGTTTCGAAATAAATCAATTTGGAGCTATTATAAACCGAATATGACTTTATTATAAAATAATATTTTATGTTTTTTCAGAGATACCCCTCTCCTCCCTTATAAAAGGGAACCTCCTCCCTCTCCTACTCACACAATTTTGAGCCTTAAATCATGGCCAAAATCTGAACACATCACTTATAAACTTCCCTAGAAACATACTAGTGGTCTGGGTCTTCTTCAAAGACCAATTTTAGTGCCCTAAGAGGAGGTTTCAAAGAGGCGTTTTGAAGAAGAGGTAATATCTGTTACCGATTCTTTCAAATTTATTTCTTCTTCTACTTCCTCTTATTTATTTGTTGCATTATGAAGTAATAACATAAGTATCACTAATATAATTATATGTTATTATAAAGATGAAACAATTCTATTTCACCTTCTATCCATCCTACGGAAAATGAAATCACCGCGCGTGCGTACGTACGGAATATCGTCTCCACGCTATGGTGTAATCTGTTTTTCCACCACCACCTTACTTGGATGGGTATAATGGTGTAAAGAATAACTATATATGATTATTGTAAAGTTATATTGATTCTTAAAAAGTATACATACACTTAAATATAATTCCACGATCATGGTAACGATGTCATCGCTCGTGCGTACGTACGGCCTACCGTCTCCACGATGTGATGCGACTCGTTCTACATGATCTTTATTGAATAATGATTATATAAATGAATTGAATGAATAAATATGATATATATTACACTAATACCATTCGGGAAATGATGTATCTATAACCTAAAAATAATAATAAGAATTTATTCGACAAAACATGCATAAGAACATAAAGCAATGAACACCCGAATAACAAGTTGCAATGAAATATTACCAATAAGAAGATAATAATATGACCATATATGATATCATAACAATTAATATGATTCTGTAATAAGTCAATGACATTATTTAAATTATTATACAGGAGGTTCGGATACGTACGAAGCAAATCAGACCTAAGGTAAGGGAAAATCTACAAACTCATTTTTATCCGAGATTGTTTATACTTCAGAATTTACTGGGGAATATTTATCATCCACA
This sequence comes from Viscum album, assembly GCA_963277665.1. Classification (NCBI taxonomy): domain Eukaryota; kingdom Viridiplantae; phylum Streptophyta; class Magnoliopsida; order Santalales; family Viscaceae; genus Viscum; species Viscum album. The sequence goes on along the minus strand of OY728167.1, from coordinate 711,705,829 downwards.
TCCATGTTTCCTCAATATGTAATATTATTTCTATCCTCCTACAATTTTTTAAATCCAATGTTACCCATTGGTGAGTTTTTAGTAAAATATTTGAAAGGAATCTTTGGTCATTTTTAGTACGAGGTACTTTTTGACTTTTCCAACCAAAGTACGAGAATAATGTTTTTTTAACTTATACGGCATGAATGGATTTTTATGATTTAATAGAAAATTATTTCCATGAAGCTTCCTTTAAAAGTTTTCAAGTTTATTTTTAATCAACTTCTTTTACTTTAAAATTGTATGACATGTTAAGAAAGGAAAAATGTTTTTGAAGTAGAAAGGATATTTTCCTAAAAAATGGAGTTCAAGTGTTTCATCAAAATTATTTTACATCTAAGATAATATAGGGTTATATTTATATCCCTATTTTTACATTGATTTGATTATGTTATGATGGAATTAATATTATTATGTCCTTTTATCTTATATAGATTATGTTATGATGGCACGATGTTTAAGAATCTCATTTTTATTACATGGGTTATGCTATGATATATGATTTATGATTTTGTGGAACACATAATAATGGTTTAATTATGAGATGGGTGGGACCTATATATCCCTCCAATGCATTGGGTAAAGATTTATATATCATGAGATAGACATGGCTGGAACGACATGTTAATCTGGTTCAGTGATACAGGACTGGAACGAGGAGTGAACTCGGTTTAGTAATGGACTTTGTCCGCTATGATGGTCTTGGCAATGAGTCTTGACTAATATGAAATTATTTTCTATGATTATGTGTGTATGCCACAAAGTTTTATGTTTTAAGTTGTGATTATTTGGATTACATTTCAATACTATGATTTATCCCATGTTATGATATTATGATCTCCTTTCTAGGTTAAGATCTTCAAAATGTTATGTTCTTATTAATATGATATGATTGATATTTATTTTCTTTACCCTTACTGAGCATTTGAGCTCACCCTTTTGTATGTTTTCTTTTTCCTAGGTCTGGAAGAAGGGTATTAAGTAGGATATTACAAAAGGGACTCTAGATATGATGAAATAAACGGGAGACAATGTAGATGATGTATGAACCTGTTGTTTATGTTTCCTAGTTTCTAAAGACATTATACCTATTCATTCCTACCATGGTTTTGTTATATGTTGTAATAAGTATGCTTCAATTCTGAATTAATAACCATGTATGTAATGTATGGGTCATTATAGTTGGTATTAGAGGAAAGGTATAGTCATCCTTTGGAAACTAGCATGTGAAAGTCATAGTAAGAACTCTAAGGATATGTCTAAACATAGAACACAATATTAGTGTCTAAGAAATGGCCATGAACAACCTATGATAAGACCTAAATTGTGAAATTTTATTCTTGATTATGTGGTTTTCCTGTTATGATTAGTGTTTCTCACACTATACTTCTTGGTTTTAGTCAATGGCTGGAACCCGAAGGAACTGTGTTAATGCTGAATGCGACGGGAAATGCAATGATTGTCCCCCTAAGCAAAAAAACATTATGGGAGCTTGAATGAAAAATCTTGTATCCATTCTCACACAACTTTCTCAATCTATGAATCATGATGGACTTATAAACGAGCAAAGGAAGGAGAAACATTCTTTTGAATCCTTTATGAGGCAGCGTCCACCTTCATTCAGCGGGTCTTCTAATCCATTAGTGGCTGAAAAATGGATCAGTACCACTGAAAAGATATTTTCAGTTCTACAATGTTATGAACATGATAAAGTCATCTTAGCAGTATATTGTTTGGAAGGTGAAGCTGATCAATGGTGGAATCTTATTAAGAATACGAGGCAAAGGGATGAAATTGAGTCCATGGAATGGGACGAGTTCAAGAACTTATTTTTCAATAAGTAATTCCCTTGTATTATTCAAACAAATATGGATAAGGAGTTTCTTGAACTGAAGCAAAAGGATGATGAATCGGTTGGTACCTAGGAAGAAAATTTTACAAGACTTGCAAGGTACGCTTCCGGAATTATTATCCAACCTGAGAGTAAAATCGATCGATTCTTTAGGGGCTAAAAACCAAGTCTTCTAAGGGAATTATACATAAGGGACTTCAATAGCTACGAAGAAATTGTTCGATGTGCTCTCAAGGTTGAGATGGAGATTGTAGTAACCCATCAGTCATATGGGTATGATAAAAATGAAATTCAAAGGGAAATCTAAAGACCACACTAAAAAGAAGATGAGTTTTCCCTTATGCTAAATATGTGGAAAGAAACATGGAGGGAATTTTCTAAAAGGGACAATTAAATTTTTCAAATGTGGAAAGGAGGGTTATCGGGCATTTGAATGCCGTAGTGATGGGAAAAAGATGTCTAGTGTTGCGAACAAAGAAAAGGCTACACAGAATGCACCTCTTATACTTCAATGTTACAAGTGCAAGGAAATGGTGCATTGTGCCAATCAATGCCCTAATCCAAGGGATGTTGAGGATGATCGACGTTAAAAAAACTATTAAGGCCAAAGAAAAAGGAAAGTCACATGCAATTTCTATCAGCGATGTGGAGTATGATAACAAAGTGGTGAAAAGTACACTTACCATCCACTCTAAAGTAGCAAATGTTTTATTTGATTCTGGATCCACCCACTCTTTTATTTCTGAAGAATTTTCTAAGGGTATCGCCATATTACCTCAGCAGTTAGATATTGAGTTAGCTATGACAACCCCTAATGGCACAACAGTAGCATCAAATGTTTACAATTCTTATCCTATTGAAGTTTGTGGGAAAGTGCTTCCTACAAATATTATGATCCTTCCTATAGTGGAATTTGATGTGATTATTGGAATGGATTATCTTTCTTTATACAGAGCTCATATCAATTTTCAAATAAGGGAAATCACATTTAATATTCCCGATCAACCTACTATCATCTATCGATGAAAGGATGAATATAACCTTCTGGTGGAAATGTCTTCCATCTTATGGGTCTTGATTCCAATAAATGAAGGTTATTTATCTCAAATGGTTGGAGAGAAACTCACAATTAAGAGTATGCCCATTGTACGGGAGTTTGATGATGTCTTTCCGGAAGAGTTTCTAGGTCTTCCACCAAATCGTGAAGCTAATTTTTCTATAGAATTCATACCAAGTGCTATGCATATTTCAAAGAAACCTTATAGAATGGCCCCAATTGAGTTACAAGAATTGAAGAAGCAACTCCAAGAGAATCTTGATAAGGGATTCATACACCCTAGTGTGTCACCTTGGGGAGCACCTATTCTGTTTGTTAAGAAGAAAGATGGATCAATGATACTTTGCATTGATTATCGAGAACTTAACAAGATCACTATAAATAACAAATATCCTCTCTCACGCATTGATGACTTATTTGATCAACTATGCGGAGCTCAATACTTTTCCAAGATTGATCTTCATTTAGGATATCATCAATTAAGGGTCAAAAGGGATGATATACCAAAGACGGCATTCTGTACAAGGTATGGACACTATGAATTTATAGTGATGCCATTTGGTCTTACTAATTCCCCTGCTATCTTCATGGATATGATGAATAGAGTCTTTAGAGACTATCTTGATCAGTTTGTGGTAGTCTTTATAGACTATATTCTTGTATATTCAAAGAGCAAGGAAGAACATGAAGATCACTTGATAATTTTATTAAAGACCCTAAGAAAGGAGAAGTGTAATGCCAAATTTACCAAGTATGAATTTTGGATTCAAAAAGTTTCATTTTTGGGTCACATAATCTCAAAAGAGGGGATATCTGTGGATCCAGCAAAAACAGAGGTTATTGAAAGATGGTCGAGACCAACAAGAGTAACTGAGATCCGAAGTTTTCTTGGTCTGGCTGGATATTATCGACGTTTTGTGAAAGATTTTTCACGATTATCTAATCCACTCACCAGGTTAACTCGAAAAAGAGTTATGTTCATGTGGACGAAGGAGTGTGAAGAGAATTTCAAGGAGTTAAAAATAAGGTTATCCAATGCACCTGTGCTCACACTACCTTTTAGTGGAGAAAGTTTTGTGATCTACAGTGATGCATCCAAGAAGGGATTGGGGTGTGTTCTCATGCAAAATGATATGGTGATATCTTATACCTCACGACAGTTGAAAATCCATGAGCAAAATTACAAAACTCATGATTTGGAGTTAGCTATGGTAATCTTTTCATTAAAGATTTGGAGGCATTATCTTTATGGTGAAAGGTGTGATATTTATACTGATCATAAAATTTTAAAGTATATTTTAACACAAAAGGATCTGAATATGCGCCAAAGAAGATGGTTGGATCTGATTAAGGATTACGACTGCTCATCTCATTATCACCCTGGGAATGCAAACAAGGTGGAAGATGCATTAAGTCAACAAGACCATGCTAGCTTATCCATGGTGAGGATCATAAAAGATCCAATATTTATGGATTTACAAAGGATGGATCTTGGAATTATAATTGATGGGGAAAATCATATCTTTCTCAAATTAATGTTCAACCATCTATACATGTGAAGATTAAAGAGGCACAAAAAGAAGATGTAGAGTTACAAAAGAAGGTGAGAAATGTTCCTGAATTCAACCTTGATTGTGATGAGATAATAAGGTTCAGGAATCGGGTTTGTGTTCCTCCCATACCAGAATTAAAGAAGGAGATACTGGATGAGGCCCATAGTTCTTCATTCTCTATTCATCATGGAAGCAAAAAGATGTATAGGGACCTGAAAGAGTACTTATTGTGGGATGGCATGAAAAGAGATGTTGTTGAATATGTCTCTCGATGCTTGGTTTTTCAGCAAGTTAAAGCTGAGTGACAGAAGTCCAAGGGGATGTTACAACCATTACCTATACCCGAATAGAAATGGGAAAACATCACTATGGACTTTGTCATTGGACTTCCTAAAACATCCTAAGGCAATAATTCTATCTGGGTCATAGTTGATCATCTCACGAATTCAGCACACTTCATTGCTATTAGAGAAGATTTCTCTCTGGATCAGCTTGCCAGGATATATGTAAAGGAAGTGGTAATATTACATGGAGTACCACTTTCCATTATATTTGATCAGGATCTGAGGTTTACCTCAAAGTTTTGGCGAAGTCTTTAGCATACTCTAGATACAGAGTTGAGTTTTAGCACTACTTATCATCCTCAGACAGATGGTCAGTCTGAGAGAACAATTCAAACTCTAGAAGATATGTTAAGAGCTTGCTCTATGGATTTCAAAGGTGGTTGGGATCAACACCTACCTTTGGTGGAATTTTCTTATAATAATATCTTTCACTCCAGTATTCAAATGGCTCCTTATGAAGCTCTCTATGGAAAGAAATGCAGGACTCCAACTTGCTGGGATGAAATTGGGGAAAGAAAGCTATTAGGACCTGATCTTGTTGATTAGATGGCAGAAAAGGTCAGATCTATTCAACAACACATAAGAGCAGCTCAGAGTCGAAAAAAAGTTATGTCGACAACTGAAGAAAAGACCTAGAGTTTGAAGTGGGTGATAAAGTGTTCTTACGAATATCTCCTTAGAAGAGAATACTGAGATTTGGAAAGAAGGGAAAGCTGAGCCTTAGGTATATTGGTCCTTTCGAAATACTGTATCATATTGGGAAGGTAGCTTACCGATTGGAACTTCCACCGAATCTCACTCAAGTTCACGATGTGTTCCATGTATCTCTCCTGAGAAAGTACATACCTGATCCTTCACATGTACTAAGCTCAGAAGTTGTACCGCTGGATCAAGAACTTTCTTATGAAGAACAACCGATAGAGATTATGGATCGTAGTGAAAAAATTCTACGGAACAAGACCACTCGCTTGGTGAATGTTTTATGGAGGAACTAAAAATTAGAAGAAGCTATATGGGAGCTTGAGGATATGATTAGAGAGAGGTATACTCATCTGTTTGTTACGAAGTGATGAATTTCGAGGGAAAAATTTATTTTAAGGGGGGTAGAATGTAACACCCTGATATTTTATGAGAAGTATACTTTTTTTATGTCTTATGTTATATGAAAAATCAAAGGAATATTTCATTACACACAACACTAGCTTGGCTTGTGTTATACGCAAGAGCAACCTTCCTCGATAGTGTGTGTTGTACGCAATATCGAGTTTCACTAAACAAAGATATGTTATTAAAATATTATATAAACTATCCGTTATGAATAGTAATACCCACTTTTTGAAATTTTATAAATTTTATCTTTCAAAATGGACTTCATTTTTGGATTCGGAATATCGAAATTATCCTAAGGTGAAATTTTGGTATTTTTGTGAAAACTTTCAATTTTTGATGAATAGTGAAAACACTGGGTTACTATTTAAAAACCGACTTTTTATTTAAATAATTATTTATTTTATTTAAATTTATTTTAGGTAAAATTTGATACATAATACCTATATAAGTTCAATTTAATTCATTAGAGTCATTTTATACTAATTTTAGATATATAAAAAGTTTATTGAACTTTTCACCGTCTTTTACCCACCTCCTAGGAGAATTTGCAAATGTACATAAAACGTAATTTTACCGCTTCTATGAGTGTAATTTTTAAAATACAAGAGACAAAGTTAATATCAAGGAGTAAAATGTAGTTCAATAAGATAAAAATAATTTTTTTTGAATAATAACTTTTTACTTTTTTACCACGGTTAAAAGTAAATAGGGTAATTAAGCATAAAATTGATATTATTATTTCCCTAACACATGTCATAATTCTATTGGATAAGTGTAATTCGACCAAAAACAACCTTAGAAATAAAATATTACCCTTTATGTCCACATGGATTATATTAGGACACTTATTATTATTATTTTTAAAGAAGTGTTAAAATAGTTAAAATCAAAGTTTAATAACTAAAAATATTTTTAATGTTGGGTTATACATAAGATAAATTTGACTATAGATATTCATTAGAAATCTAAAACGATTTCCTACGTAATTTTATTTTATTTATAATTTTTAGACATTATATAATTTAATTTATTTATGACATAATGATGATGTAGTAATTACCATATTAATGAAATATTAACATAATTAATGTTATAAATACCCAAATAAATTTAATTTGAGACTTTTTATGAATTCCACTAATTTTATAGGTTAATATGACATGTTAGTATTGATTTAATTAACTTTTTTATAACTAATATTTATGTTATAATTTTCACAAAAATCAATTACCAAATAGTTTCAAAATTGACATAAAAGTGTTTTTAAAACAAATATTATATTATTAATTGTTATTCTATTCCTAAAAATCTAAGGTTTGGAAAAATGACTCATATAAGGTTATATATATTAATAATGAACCACTTGGGGTTAGTTTTACTTGTTATAGTAAGTTTATTAACCATATAGTGTAAGAAAACAAGACGACACGATAAAAGTTAAATTATTTAACTTAGAGTTAAATCTAAATTATAAGGTTAAAATAGTAACCAAAACAAAACAAATTGGATGAGAAGGTTTTTACCCATCCCAACATTATCTTCTAAATAAATCAATTTGGAGCTATTATAAACCGAATATTACTTTATTATAAAATTATAATTTCAGTTTTTCCAAAGGTGCCCCTCTCCTCCCTTATAAAAGGGCACCTCATCCCTCTCCTCCTCACACAATTTTGAGCCTTAAATCTCGTCCAACCCCTTCCAACATCCCTTCTCAACTTACCTAGAAACAAACTAGAGGTCCTGGTATTCTTCAAATACCAATTTTAGTGCCCTAAGAGGAGGTTTCATAGAGGTGTGTTGAAGAAGAGGTAATATTCGTTACCGATTCTTTCAAATTTATTTATTCTTATACTTCATCTTCTTTAGTTGATTAATTATGAAGTAATAACATAAGTATCACTAATATACTGATATGTTATTATAAATATGAAACAACCCTATTTCACCTTCTATCCATCCTACGGAAAATGAAATCACCACGCGTGCGTACGTACGGAATACCGTCTCCACGCCGTGGTGTAATCTGTTTTTCCACCACCACCTTACTTGGATGGGTATAATGGTGTAAAGAATAACTATATATTATTATTTTAAAATTATATTGATTCTGAAATATTATACATACACTTCAATACAATTCCACGATCCTGGGAACGATATCATCACTCGTGCGTACGTACGGCCTACCGTCTCCACGATGTGATGCGACTAGTTCTACAAGATCTTCATTGAATAATGATTATATAAATGAATTTAATGAATAAATATGATATATAATACACTAATACCATTATTTAAATGAGTTATCTATAACCTAAAAATAAGAATAAGAATTTATTCGACAAAACATGCATAAGAACATAAAGCAATGAACACCTGAATAACAAGTTGCAATGAAATATTACCAATAAGAATATAAGAATATGACCATATATGACATCATAAAAATTAATATGATTCTGTAATAAGTCAATGAAATTATTTAAATTATTATATAGGAGGTTCGGATACGTACGAAGCAAATCAGACCTAAGGTAAGGGAAAATCTCACAATCTCATTTTTATCTGAGATTGTTTATACTTCAGAATTTACTGGGGAATATTTATCATCCACATCCATGTTTCCTCAATATATAATATTATTTATATCCTCCAACAATTTTTTAAATCCAATTTTACCCATTGGTGAGTTTTTAGTAAAAGATATGAAAGGAATCTTTTTTCATTTTTAGTACGAGGTACTTTTTGACTTTTCTGACCAAAGTATGAGAAGAATGCTTTTTTAAAACTTATATGGCATGAATGGATTTTTATGATTTAATAGAACATTATTTCAATGAACATTTCTTTACAGGTTTTCAAGTTTATTTTTAATCAACTTCTTTTACTTTAAAATTGTATGACATGTTAAGAAATGAAAAATGTTTTTGAAGTAGAAAGGATATTTTCTTCAAGAATGGAGTTCAAGTGTTTCATCAAAATTATTTTCCATATATGATAATATAGGGTTATGTTTCTATCCATATTTTTACATTGATTTGATTATGTTATGATGGAATTAATTTTATGATGTCTTTTTATCTTATATGGATTATGTTATGATGGCATGATGTTTAAGAATCCTATTTTTATTACATGGGTTATGCTATGATATATGATTTATGATTTTGTGGCACACATAATAATGGTTTAATTATGAGATGGGTGGGACATATATCTCCCTCCAATGCATTGGGTAAAGATTTATATCTCATATGATAGACATGGCTGGAATGGAAAGTTAATCCAGTTCAGTGATACAGGACTGGAATGAGGAGTGAACTCGGTTCAGTAATGAACTTTGTCCGCTATGATGGTCTTTCCAATGAGTCTTAAATAATATGAAATGATTTTTTATGATTATGGGTGTATGCCACAAAGTTTCATGTTTTATGTTATGATTATTGGGATTACATTTCAATACTATGATTTATCCCATGTTATGATATTATGATCTCTTTTGCGGGTTAGGATCTTCAAAATGTTATGTTCTTATGAATACGATATGATTGATATTTCTTTTGTTTACCCTTACTGAGAATTTGAGCTCACCCTTTTGTATGTTTTCTTTTCCCCAGGTCTGGAAGAAGGGTATTAAGTAGGATATGCCAAAAGGGACTCTAGATATGATGAAATAAACGGGAGATAATGTAGATGATTTATGAACCAGTTGTTTATGTTTCCCAGTTTCTAAAGACACTATACCTATATGGTCCTACCATGGTTTTGTTATATGTTGTAAAAAGTATGCTTCAATTATGAAGTAATAACCATGTATGTAAAGTATGGGTCATTATATAGTTCCCCATTACACGGTGTCTAGTTGGGCAATCCGTGTATGGGGTACACGGTCCAACCCTAACCCGAAGGGACTACACGCCATGTCCATTGGGCCACACGACGTGTAATCCAGAAACCGTATTCCACTTATTCCTGGTCAACACACTGAGTCATTTAAGACCTAGGAAGACTCTAACACACGTCTTGGTTTGTCAGACTAGTTTGATGCACTGAATCTTGACTACACGACATGTACTGCCGAATACACGCCATGTGTTCTGGTGTTTTACTTCTAGGAAGATTTGGCACCACCGGATGAAATCCTCTATTTTATTTTAATCAAAATTAAATGAAAATATCGTTTCTATAAGGTGAACGAGAAATGAAAGAGGAGGAATATATCTCTAAATTAAGATTTTCAGTATGATTAACATGAATTGAAACAACTAAATTATTAAATGCAGAATTCATCAACGAAATATTTAAATAATTATAAACTAAGATGTAACCCCTCTGATACCACTTGAAGGTTCTGAGCGCAGCGGAAGCGTGGTTGGAATGGGACCCAACTTTAATTTTTACCATGATCAATGATTATTCCGGGATCAATACGATGATGAACACTAGTCTCCACAGAATATAATCAAAGATTTAGATAAATAAGAAAGAGGCCCGAAAACTTACGAAGGATCATCTATATCATGTTTATAATTAATTTAATTAATTTCATAAAGAAAAATAATACATGTATCTGTGGTATATTTCTTAGTTTATGATGTTGATCATTCATAATGATGCTTTCAGATTATCTCTTTTCACTTGTAAGGATCCAAACTATTATCCCTCTAGTGGTGATCCACACGTTCTCTGATGGCCTCCGATCGACATTGCTCGTTCTCAGTGTGCTAGAATGGGGAAGTGAGTGTCTTGTGTCAGTCATTCTTGATCTCTTGTTCTTCGACCTTGAATAAAATATCTCGTTCTTGAGAGGGGAGAGAAGAGGATTCGAGAGAGAAATTGTTTGGCTCAACAATTCTCAATTCACCAGGCGTGTGGTGTGGTCTCTATCACAATAGGCGTACTTGCCTATTTATATACATGGAATTTTAGTTACAATATTTAATTTCATAGCAACAATTAAATACATTCATGAACTTAGAAAAAACTCATGAATTTAATAATAATACCACGTAATTATTTATGGTGTGCCAACTTTCGCAAAATGGAAGTATAAATAAAATTCTGCATCATAAAATAATAGTAGCATTATTTTAATTTGTGCCAACTAGTTAAATAATTATTTATCATCTTGAAAATAATTATTTTACTATCGAAACGACCTTGGTCTTCTTGAACTACACATCCATTTATTGAACACCCAAATAAATAAATAAATAATTTATTCTATTAAATAAGTATTTTATTTACAAACTAGTAAATAAATATTTATTAAATGTTCAATAAAATAAATAAATATATTTTATTTAATTTATGAGATCATTGTAACTTGAATTAAATTATTCCACAGTCTTGAGAATAATATTTATTTCATTAATTAAATTCAAATAGAATTTAACCGAGACCACCAAAATCAATTTGTGAGTGACCCTCTAGGATTCGTTCTCATTGGAATTAGGCGGGCTTGCCTAAAGTCCAAGAGTACTATCTAGAAACGGGTCAAAGAACCCAAGAGAAAGAATGTAAATTCGCAACAATGACATCCACATACGAAAGTTCACTATGTAATATAATCCCTTTGTCACAATATCTCATCAAACAGGTTTCATGATTGTTTCACTAACTTTTATGCTTGATATGTCATTCTTTGACTACCTGAAATAAACTCGTCGTTACACCTTGTCCAAGGAATTTCATGCGATGGTTCTATTTCAATCAAAGGGTCGAGATATAAACTTCCATAAATGGAAGGTAAAAATCCTTCCTTGACTTATCCATTAATAACATGCCACTCGTGACGCACCCAACATACCCTACCTCCCACCAACTGTCTGCGTGATGGTTTTTTTCAGTAAATCAAAGTGCGTAAGTCATGAAATGTATTAATGATAATATTAAAGTCTAAGGATCATAACACACACTCGTAGATAGAAATATCTGATGACACGAAAACATGCGGAATTCCTACTAGCGGTTCTGTTCTCATAATCTCTTATCCTGGAGATTACCAAGTGCGAACTTAAATGAGAGGAAGTCTCATTTGCTTAAGAGTACTCTCACCTAACGGTCTTCATGAAATGTGTCCCATAATAGCCATTCATCCAACCATAGAACTATATTTCATAATATTGTTATAGCATTTCAAGGTTCTCATCACAGCAGGGAATTGTCATGACATTATCAATGCAACAAATACTCTAGGGAATTATTACATCATAGTCATGAAGAACAATGAACAATATGTAATAATACATTAAATATCTATGAAATCAAAGTAAAACTAGTTGGTTCTAGGAGACCAACTCTTACACATAGAAGTGGGACAATATAACTATGGACTTCATCACTGGTCTCTTGATAACTTTCAAAGGAAACAATGTGATATGGGTTATTGTGGACCGTCTCACCAAGACTGCCCATTTTATCTCCATTTGGGAAGATTTATCCCTTGATCAATTTTCCAGGATTTACGTGAAGGAAATGGTAAGTCTGCATGGAGTTCCACTTTCTATTGTCTCTGATCATGATACAAGGTTCACATCAAAATTCTGGAGAAGTCTTTAACCTGATTTGAGCACTAAATTTAATTTCAGTACATCCTATCACCCCCAAACTGATGGAAAATCTGAAAGGACTATTCAAACACTCGAGGAAATGCTCAATGGAATTTAAAGGTGGATGGGATCAACGTATCCCTTTAGTTGAGTTCTCTTATAACAACAGCTTTCACTCAAGAATTAAACTGGAAACCTAGGATGCTCTATATGGGAAGTGATATAGAACTCCTACTTATTGGAATGAAGCTGGTGAGAGAAAGGTTCTTGGGCCTGATCTTGTGTAAGAGATGACAGAATATGTTCATGACATCCAACAACACATTAAAGATGCTCAAAGGCGTCAAAAGAGCTATGCCGACAACCGTTGAAGGGATTTGGAGTTTGATGTTGGTGACAAGGTCTTTCTTTGAATTTCACCTTGGAAGAGAGTCATGTGGTTTGGGAAGAAAGGGAAGCTCAATCTGTGGTACATTGGCCCCTATGAAATCCTTGATCACGTAGGAGCAGTGGCCTATTGGCTTTCAATTACTCCAAATCTAGCACAAGTTCACGATGTTTTCCATATATCCCTCTTGAGGGAGTACATACCTGACCCTTCACGTGTACTAAATCTCGAGGTGGTACAACTGGAACATGACCTCTCATATGAGGAGTAGCCGGTGGAGATCTTGGATCGTAGAGACAAGTTTCTATGCAAAAAGACGACCCACCTTGTTAAGGTGTTGTGGAGGAACCACAAATGTAAAGAAGCCACATGGGAACCAGAGGAGTCTATGAGGAAGAAGTACCAACACCTTTTCTCTTCTTAGGGTACAAGTTAAAATTTTGGTGACAAAATTTCTTAAGCGGGGAAGAATGAAACGACCTGAACTTTTTATTAATATTTGTTTCCTAAATTTTGTGTGTTATTTTATTTTATACTAAAAAAACAATATTATTTAATTAATGAAGTTAGTATAATTAAATGATACTGTTAGGTTTCGACTGTTATATGGCAGTTGGTCAATATGACCGTTGGAAACTAAAATCTTAACATTAAAATTATTGTTTATAAATACAAGTGATATTGGTTAATTAATACAGAAAGAAGAGTTGATGGCCTCATCCAGTAGACTCAGGCTGTATTAATCCCATCTGTCAGAGCCTGGGAAGGAGGTAGTATCACTGGCCTTTGCTCTGGACCAAGGCCAAGCTGAACTTCAAAATGTGAAGCTTGAATGGAATCGCCTAATGGAGAAGTTCAAGTTGATAGAAATCACCACTCAAGAAATGTTGTTAGAGCCACCCAAAGATTCTATCACCATAACACACCTTACACTTAGGTCCTATGCAGGTGTTATAAGGTGCTATGTAATGTGACCTTAGTTACTTGTGTAAACCGTTTTTATAAATTAAATTTTTATTTCTTATTATGGAAAAGTTTGTGAATTTAAAATGTCCGGATAAATATAGGATGTATATTATTGATGAATTTTGGAAAAAGGGTGTTTTAAAATATTTATGTAAACATTAAATAATTGATAATGAAAAATTATTTTCAAAAAATGGTCTTCTACAGTTGTGACCAGAAATAAATTTTGAGTCTAATAAGATCAACTTGTTTTTTAGTGAATAGTAAATTATGAATAGTAATATACCCTTATGAATAGTAATGAATAGTAAATTGGCCAAAAAAATAGAAACTTCACCCATGAATGTATAAATATAATTTCGACATCTTAAAATTGAAAAATGGTCATAGTATAAGTTCTGGTATTTTTGTATGTCAAATATTTTATTTACAATTTTATAATTAATTTAATAATTTAAAATGTAAATGTATTTTCATAAAATGTAATCATAAATTTCTACTTTATTGTATTTTGGTTATATGATAATTTTATGTGTAATACACTTGGTTTCTGGTATGTAACCCTTACTTGATACTTTTCTTGGTTTTAAAAGTTAAGGGTGATGTATGGGAGAGTCGAGAGATCCTGGATTGAAGTTTGAGGCAAAGTGGAAGGCACACGGGCGGTGCACAGTTAGTCTAAACCGTGCAACCAAAACATGTGTGGCTGACTTGGGAGGTAGTGGAATCTACACGGTCGGCGAGCGGTTAAGGTAAATCGTGTGATGAGGTCGTGTGAGAAGGGTGGCCGAGGCAGTAGCTAATGCACGGTTAGCACACGGTTTTTCAAACCGTGCGGACTAACCGTGCGGGCACTTAACCTAGATCCTTAAATTGTGGATCTAACTTGGTTTTTCCTCTAATCGCTTCATTAAAGCTCCTAAGCAACCATAACTCAGTATTACTCTCCCTTGAAGGTTGTAAAACTTCTCCCAAGCGTTTCGGAGGTGATCTGAAGGCTTCTCTTCGAAAATCGAAGCCGGATTCTTGAGGTATGTGATCGTTCTCCTTCGTTCTTGTATGGTTACTTAGATCTACTTAGATTTACTTCTCCCTTTCTCTCTATTTCTTAGATCTATGCTCGTTTTGGGTAGACCTAAGTATGTGGATGCCAAATATGTTTAGATTTGGTTTTGGTTGTGTTAGGAGAAGATATCTAAGGAGGGTTTTTGGAGAATTGACCCGATGTTCTTGAGCGTTTTTCGACCATTGCTTGGTTTCTCCTAATTTTTAGAGGTAGGTGGCTTCACTCTCTACTCCTCTTGTTAGAATTGGTTGGCTTAGTTTCAAATTGGTTATTTGAATGGAATTGATTGTGAAATGCATGGAATAAATCTTCTTTAGTGATGATTTATGGTTTTGATGAAAATGTGAAATCTTGGTGAATTGTTTTGCAAAGTTATTTGGCTATTTGAATTTAAAATGTTGATTTTAAATTATGAAATTTCTGAAATTGTAAATTATTTGATGATAAATGGTATTTCAATAAAAAGGGGTGTTTTATTGAAATGGTTTGTGATTGAAATGATTTTGATGGATGTGGTTTTCAATAAAAATGGAGTTTTATTGAAATGGTTTGAATTGGTTGAACACACTTGGTTTTGACAGAAATGGTTTTCAATAAAAGGTGTTTTATTGAAAGGGTGGTTTTGGAATTATTTTTGTGAATGTGTGGTGTGTGTTAATGTTGCATATATGAGGCTTGTTTGAAAAAGGACCTTGTGCTCAGTGCCAAACACTTAATGGCACATGGGACCTTTAAGTATGATGCTTGGTTGAAATATGACCTTATGATCAGTGCCAAAGGTGTAATGGAACATGGGAAACAATTACCTTGTGATGACTTGGTAGATCGACGAGAAACTGCTCATGAGTATGGAACTGTCATAATGAAGCATGCATGGTTGATTTCATGGGTTTGTGAAATTGTTGGGTATTCCAAAATAGGATGTTTGTGAAATGGTTTGAAAGTTTTTTTGGTTATTTTTTCTGAAAAAATAACGTGTTGGAAAAGTTTATTTCAATTTCTCTTGGATGATTTTGGTTTTGAATGGTTTTGGAAACTTTTTTATATTTAGTTATAAATTGCTTTTAAGAAAATGTTTTATATAAACTGTTTTTATATAAATGTGGCTAACTATTCTATCCTAGTGACGTGAGTAGGGAAGTCATTGGGGAAAACCTACAGTGTTTTATACTCACCCCTACTTTGGCACTTTTTTGCTTTTGCAGATGTTATATTCCGGGATACAGGTAAAGGTAAAGAATCTTATTTCTAGTGGCTCGTGTTGAAGTTTGGGAGATACTCTGGAGCTTGGAGCTTGTGGACCACGGAGTCGTGGTGTCTTTTAAGAGTCTTTAGTTGTCCTTCCGCTGTGTATTTTTATGTTTGGTTTGGTCTTTCATTGTTGTGTACTCTGGTGTGGTTTAACATAAATGAATTTGTTTATTGGTCTTTCATTTGTTCATGCATCATATAGTGAATGGTTGGTCGACGGGATTATTTCATAAAGGGTAAATCGTCCCCCACTAGTACTTGAAACCCTTTGAATTCATTTCCAGCCTTTGGCACCTTGGGGATGTATCTTAAGGCTTAGTAATGACTCATTGAGCTCTCAAGCCAATGGGAATTGACAGGTCATTACAAATGGTATCAGCTTGTTCGGTCCTTTCCAAACAAGTAGTCATCGATGTTCTTGGTCTTGGAGTTGAAATTCCTTCTTGTCTATTCCTTGGGTTAAAATCTTAGACAGTGGTAAGATTTTTGGAACTTGAAAGGTATAGCATAAAAGGAAGTAGCTAACCCCTTTATGATGAACTTCAAGTTACCAGGGTGTTGGGTACATAAGTGTTTTGGATACACTTCTAGAATGTGGAAATCTCATTGTCATGGGTTTAGCCAATGAGAGGAGCATGACATGCATTGTAGAGGAATGACTTCAAACTAGGATTTCATATCTCATTGTGAGGAATGAGTAAATTTTTTTGAAAGGTTCCAAGTTTTGAAAAAATGCAAAAATTGTTCTCGACCATAAGACTTTGAAAACAGGGTATTTGGAGTATTTTAAAAATGGATTAATTTTCAAAAAAAGTATTTTGAATGCATTCAAAAATGGTTGAACATGAAAAAAAGGTTGTTTTGACAACAATGTTGTGATAGTTGATGTGATAGAATTTGAAATGCTAAGACAATAGTTTCTAGAGAGTGAGATTGACGGAGTTTGTTGTTGGTTTTGAAAATGGAACCCGATAGGCATCGTCGAAACCAACCCAAAGAAGCTGCAGAGACTGTGGTTGCACCTGAACCACGTGTAAACCAAGAGCTAGTTTAGATTATTGTCCAAGAATTTCAAGCTGTGGATATGGGGAACCGAAGGAATGAGCCATGACATGTGGATCATACCATCCAGTTCATGAAGTATAATCCACCAAACTTTTGGGGTGATACTGAACCCGAGAAGGCGGAGGTGTGGCTAAGTAGGATGAATCGTATATTTGATTTCATCGACACACCAGTAGAGATTAAAGTAAAGCTGGAAACATACATTCTCGAGGATCTTGCATGTCAGTGGTGGGATTTAGCAGTGTAGGAAAAATTGGATGAAGGCCTTACAATGGAGGATTTTTAATAATTGTTTAATAAACAATTCTATTATCACACATTCAAGATCCAGAAAGCGACGGACTTCTTCATCTTGAAATAGGATAGCCTATCTGTCACAGAGTATGTGGCTATGTTCATTAATTTAGTCTGTTTTGCACCAGAGGTTGCGGAAAGTGCTTCTTTGAAGGAACGCATCTTCGAATTGGGGCTAAGGCAGGAGATTCGTTCGAAGATTGTGGTGCTCAGTATTACGGATTATACAGAGATGGTGAACAGAGCAACGGTTACTGAACGTGATATATCGGGATCGATAGAAGGAGGCATGATGATACCCACGAGAATGGGTGGGAACTCTAATACTGGGAAAAAGTTGAAGAGGGACACCTACTTCCAAGGTGGGAGTGTGAATCACAACCAGACAGCAGGATCAGTCAACCGTCCTCCATGACCTCAGAGCAAAGCAGGTTGATTTCAATGTGGTTCAACTGATCACATGAAACAAGAATGTACAGCACCACCGAGATCATGCCACAATTTCAACAAGATGGGGCATCTTCAGCGATATTGTCACAGTGCTCCACGGTCGGCTGTTCGAGACGCTTCTCAGGCGTCGCAAGCATCGTATGCTTCGACAGGACGAGGACTGCAGAATCAGTCTCATCTGCATAACAGAGCTAGCCATGGTGATTCTCAAAATACCATGACTCCTCAACCAAGGAAATCTCAATAAGGCAATAAGGAGAACATTGTAGCGACAAAGCAATTGTATGGAGCTGAGCAGATGATTGTTGATGATCATGCTGGACCATCAAAAGTAACAGGTGCGATTCTTTTGAATTCTACCTTTGTGGTAGTTTTGTTTGATACTGGTGCATCACATTCCTTCATTTCTTCTCGTGTTGTTGACTTTCTATGTTTAAAACTAGAAATGATGTCTTATGTCTTGAAACTGCAAACTCCTCTTGGTGAAAGAGAATGTCAAGACTTTGTGTGTATAGCATGTGCTATAACTGTTGATGGAGCTGAGCTGAAATGGGACTTCTCCATGTTGGATATGGATGTTTATGATGTAAACCTGGGTATAGATTGGTTGACAAGGTTTAACTCTCATATCGACTATTATAGGATAACGGTTAGTTTCACGACCGAGGACAGCATTGAGCATCTCTTCAGAGGAGAGAGGATAGAAAAGAAAGGTGAAAAGAGCTTGTTTGCACCAATGGTGGAAACGATCTCTTACCAGTTGGCAGCGTTGACTTTGGCATCATTGGAAGAGATCGAGGAAAATAGTTTTCCAGCTGTGGTGGATCAGTTTCCATATGTCTTTCCCAAGAACTTCTCAGGGTTACCACCTCTAAGGAATGTGGAGTTTACGATTGATCTCCTTCTGGGGACCATTCCTATTTCCCTTCCATATTATAGGATGGAACCAATGGAGTTAAAGGAATTGAAAGTGTAGTTAGAGGAGCTGGAAAGCAAAGGTTTCATTCGGCCAAGCGTGTCTCTGTGGGCAGCACCCATTTTGTTTTTAAAGAAATAAGATGGAACTTTGAGGCTATGTGTGGATTATCATAAGCTTAATCAAGTTACGATAAATAATAGATATCCACTTCCACACATTGAGGATCTATTCAATCTATTAAGGGGGTCTCAGTGGTTCTCCAAGATTGAATTGCGATTAGGATATCACCAGTTGCGAGTTCGGAAGGAGGATATTCCAAAGACAGCTTTCAAAAGTAGATATGGCCACTAAGAATATGAAGTCATGCCTTTAGGTCTAAAAAATGCACTAGCGGTCTTCATGGCTTTGATGAATTGGATATTTTAGTGATATTTGGATTCTTTTGTTGTGGTGTTTGTGGATGACATATTGGTGTATTCAAGAGAAAGGGATGAGCATGAGCAACACTTGGCGATAGTGTTGGAAATATTGAGAGACCATCGGTTGTATGCCAAATTATCAAAGTGTGATTTTTGGTTATAAGAGGTAAGTTTTCTGGGCCATGTTGTTTTTGAGAAAGGTGTTTCAGTGGATCTAGAAAAGATAGAAGTTGTTCTTTCTTGGAAACCGCCTAAGAATCTCTTTTATATAAGAAGTTTTCTTGGTCTAGCTGGTTATTACCGATGCTTTGTCCGTGACTTTTCATGACTAGATTCGCCTATGATAGCATTGAAAAAGAAGAATAGTGCATTTCAATGGACTGAGGAATTTTAGAGATCTTTTCAAGAGTTGAGAGTTTTCCTTACATCAGCACCCATCTTGATTTTTCCGGAATCAGGAAAGGGGTACGTGGTGTATTGTGATGCTTCAGGATCAGGGTTGGGTTGTGTCCTCATGCAAAGAGACCATGGGGTTGCTTATGGTTCAAGGAAGTTGAGAGTGCATGAGAAGAATTACCCAACACATGATCTGGAGTTGGCTACAGTCATCCATGCTTTGAAAACATGGAGACATTATCTCTTTGGTGAGAAATTTACTGTTTTTACGAATCACAAAAGTTTGAAACACATTTTATCACAACGAGATTTGAATCTGAGGCAAAGGAGATGGATGGAGTATCTAAAAATGTTCGACTTTGACTTGATGTATACATCGGGTAAGGGAAACTCGGTGGTCGATGCATTAAGCAGGAAGTTGTATGCTCAGTTGGCGAAAGAAGCTTCAGATGAATGGAAGTTGATATTGGTCTTAGCTGACATGCATGTGGAATGTGAAGACTGAGGTGATGTTGCTATTTTCTTTCCAGCTACACTTGTTCCTGATTTTGTAAAGATGGTCAAAGAGGCATAGACATCTGATGCAGAATGTCTGGTTGTAAGTTCCAAACTCAATAGTGGGGAGACCATTGACGGCTGGAAACTTGATGGGAGTTCATTTTTTTGTTTCAGAGATCGGATGGTTGTACTTATGGTCCGTCAGGAACAACTCCTTCATGCTTACCACCATTCAATATGGGTTGTACACCCAGGTACACAGAAGATGTATAAGGTGTTGAAGGAGCAGTTTTGGTGGCGCGACATGAAAAGGAAGGTGGTCGAGTTCGTCTCGCGATGTTTAACTTGTCAGCAGGTTAAAGAAGAGCATTAGAGACCAGCTGGTATGTTACAGTCTTTACCTATTCTAGTGTGGAAATGGGATCAGATAGCAATGGATTTTGTTACAGGTCTTCCAAGAATATTCCATAAACACGATGCCATTTGGGTGATAGTGGATCGTTTAACCAAGTTAGCCCATTTCATCCCTATTCTTGAAACTCATATGGTGGAAGATCTTTCAAAAATCTATATCTGAGAAGTGGTAAAGAGGCATGGTGTACCAGTTTCTATAGTCTTAGATAGATATTCGAGGTTCACATCTCATTTCTATAAATCATTACAGCAAGGTCTGGGGACTCAGTTGATGATGAGGACGGCGTATCATCCTCATACGGATGGGCAATCCGAGCGGACAATACAAAAGTTGGAAGATATGTTTCGGGATTGTGTAATTTATTTTGTTGGCTCATGGGAGGAGTATATACCCTTAGTGGAGTTCTCATACAATAACATCTATCAAGCTTAGATACGTTTGACTCCGTTTGAAGCATTGTATGGGCGTCCTTATCGTTCTCCATTATGATGGGTGGAAACTGGTGAAACTTCACTAGTCAGGCCCAGCCTCATCCAAGAAACAACGGAGAAGATTTGGTTAATAAAAAAGAGGATGGAGGTGGCACAGAGTCGTCAGAAATCCTATGCGGGTCATCTCAGAAGATCATTGACGTTTGCGTTGAGTGATCACGCCTTTTTGAGAATCTCTCTAAGGCTTGGACATCGTCATTTTGGGAAGTAGGGAAAATTATCTCTTCGATATATAGGCCCTCTTGAGATACTAGAATAGGTTGGAGAGGTGGAATATCTATTGGAATTACCGCCACAGTTCAGTTCGGTGCATAATGTGTTCCCTGTATCTCAGTTGAGGAAGTATCAGCCCGATCCTGACCATGTGATAAGATGGGATCACGTTGACCTAGAGACAGATGCTTAATTGGTACATATCCCGATGCAGATTGTGGATAGTCAGTATAAAGTCTTGCGTGGAAAAATTATCGGTCTAGTGCGGGTTTTGTGTAAACAAGGTCAGATTCGGGAAGAGACTTGGGAATGCGAGAAAGAAATGGAAGAGCAGTGGCCATAACTCTTTCAGAAAAGCGGTGGTTTTCTACTTTCCGAGGACAAAAAGGCCAATGGTGGGGAGAATTTAGTACCCTTATTTTCTGGTATGTAACCCTTACATGATACTTTTCTTGATTTTAAAAGTTAAGGGTGACGTATGGGAGAGTCGGGAGATCCTGGATTGAAGTTTGAGGCAAAGGGGAAGGCGCACGGGTGGCGCATGGTTTGTCTAAACCGTATGACCAAACCATGCATGGCTGACTTGGGAGGTAGTGGCTTCCACATGGTCGGCACATGGTTAAGGTAAACCGTGTGATGAGGCCATGCGAGAAGGTTGGTCGAGGCAGTAGCTAATGCACGGTTAGCACACGGTTTTTCAAACTGTGCGGACTAACCATGCGGGCACTTAACTTAGATCCTTAAATTGTAGATCCAAATCGTTTTTGCCTTTAATTACTTCATTAAAGCTCCTAAGCAGCCATAACTTGGGATTAATCTCCCTTGAGGTTGGAAAACTTCTCCCAACCATTTTGTAGGCGATCTGAAATCTTCTCTTGGCGAATCAAAGCCAGATTCTTGAGGTATGTGATCATTCTCCTTCGTTCTTGTATGGTTTCTTAGATCTACTTAGATCTACTTCTCCCTTTCTCTCGTTTTCAAAGATCTATGCCCGTTGTGGGTAGACCTAAGTATTTGGATTCCAAATACATTGATATTTGGTTTTGGTTGTGTTAGGAGAAGATATCTAAGGATGGGTTTTGGAGAATTGACCTGGTGTTCTTCAGCGTTCTTCATCTGTTGCTTGGTTTCGCCTAGTTTGTTGAGGTCGGTGGCTTCACTCTCGACTCCTCTTGTTAGAATTGGTTGGATTAGATTCAAATTGGTTATGTGAATGGAATTGATTGTGAAATTCATGGAATAAATCATCTTTAGTGATGATTTATGGTTTTGATGAAATTGTGAAATCTTGGTGAATTGTTGTGCAAAGTGATTTGGCTATTTGAATTTAAAATGTTGATTTTAAATTATGAAATTGCTGAAATTGTAAATTGTTTGATGAGAAATGGAATTTCAATAAAAAGGTGTGTTTCATTGAAATGGTTTGTGATTGAAATGATTTTTATGGATGTGGTTTTCAATAAAAAGGGAGTTTTATTGAAATGGTTTGAATTGGTTGAACACACTTGGTTTTGATGGGAATGGTTTTCAATAAAAGGTGTTTTATTGAAAGGGTGGTTTTGGAATGATTGTTGTGAATGTGTGGTGTGTTTTCATGTTGCATATATGAGTCTTGGTTGAAAGAGGACCTTGGGCTCGGTGCCAAACGTTTAATGGAACATGGGACCTTTAAGTACGAGGCTTGGTTGAAATATGACCTTGTGCTCAGTGCTAAAGGTGTAATGGCACATGGGAAACAATTTCCTTGTGACGACTTGGTAGATCGACGAGAAACCGCTCATGAGTATGGAACTGTCATAAAGAAGCATGCATGGTTGATTTCATGGGTTTGTGAAATGGTTGGGTATGCCAAAACAGAATGTTTGTGAAATGGTTCGAAATTTTGTTTGGTTATTTTTCTGGAAAAATAACGTGTTGTAAAATTTGATTTCAATTTCACTTGGATGCTTTTGGTTTTGAATGGTTTTTCAAACTTGTTTATATTTAGTTATAAACTACTTTTAAGAAAATGTTTTATATAAACTATTTTTATATAAATGTGGCTAACTCTTCTATCCTAGTGGCGTGAGTGGGGAAGTCATTGGGGAAAACCTACTATGTTTTATACTCACCCCTGATTTGACACTTTGGTGCTTTTGCAGATGTCATATTCCGGAATACAGGTAAAGGTAAAGCATCTTATTGCTAGTGGCTCGTGGTGAAGTTTGGTAGATTCTATGGAGCTTGGAGCTTGTGGACCACGAAGTCGTGGTGTCTTTTGAGAGTCTTGAGTTGTTCTTCTGCTTTGTATTTTGATGTTTGCTTTGGTCTTCTGTTGTTGTGTACTCTGGTGTGGTTTAACATAAATGAAGTTTTTTATTGGTCTTTCATTTGTTCATGCATCATATAGTGAATGGTTGGTTGATGGGCTTATTTCTTAAAGGTTAAATCATCCCCCACTAGTACTTGAAACCCTTCGGTATTTATTACCAGCCTTTGGCACCTTGGGGATGTTCTATAAGGCCTATTAATGACTCATTGAGCTCTCAAGCCAATGGGAATTGGCGGGTCATTACATTATGGGACCCTGATTACTTTCTCAAGGTGTTACAAAATGAGTTATAGTTTTAGAGTTGTTTTTTTTTTGAATGAATAATGATTTTATTTAAAAATGGAATTAAAATTATTTATAAAATTATTTTTGTAAAATGGAGTTCATTTTTGAATTCAGAGAATCGATATTAGGTTAGGGTAAATATTTGGGATTTTTCTGAAATAGTTGAATTTTTAGTGAATAATAAAAATACAATTTTGAGTTTCGGGTGTTTAATGACATCATTAATGATGTAATAATGATGTAATCATTCAAGTAGACTGATTAATAATAATATATTCTCTAAATTGTCCCAAGTTTCCAATACCATTGGAAAATATCATGGTAAAGCCCATGGTTTTTCAAATACCCCCGATGAGGTGTCCCTTGGAAATTCATAATTTATTCACTCACTTTTCCTATAAATACCAAGACATTCCCTCATTCATTTCATTCCAAAATCCCCCTCAAAAAAATTATAGTCCTTTTACCTCCCAAGGAGTCCTCCCATGGTACCCTCAATCTCCTAAGGTCCCAACCTTTGAACTTTCGACATTACTCTTCAAGGTAAGGGAATCTTTCACCCTCCTCTTTTAAGTCATGACATCCTTTATGTTATGTATTTTAGTTCCATTTTTTATGTTGGGGGTTGTTCTTATATACCTTTACTACTATACATTTTATTAACAAATTATGGGAGACCCTTTCTTCTCTATTCAATTGATTTTATAAATTTTTAAGTGACGTTGTTAGGCTGGCGAGTATTCATAAAAGAAATCACATTTTCTCTTTCCTTTCAAGTTTCCTTTTCATGTGGTATGTCATTCAATTTTCCACACCATGATCTTATTTATCTTTATTCTATACCTCTACTATAAAATTATTCATTTATTTATGGGAGACTCTTTTCCCCTCTCTTTTTATTATTTCCTAAAACCATGTTATATAGAAAGTATGTTGTAGAAATTTTGTCTCAAAATTTATCTCTCTTTCTCTCCATAAATTCTCTTGTTTTATTTATGTGAATACCTAGACCTATTTAGTTTCTATAGGTGTTCATAAATACACAAAAATGATATATTTGATTCTAGAATTAACATACATATTACCCTCACTCCCTTTTATGGGTTTTAAATGACATAATGATCTTATTTTAAAGCACTTTTAAAACGTCACGATTTTGAAATGAAACCCATTTCTTTTATTTTATTATGGGTTATTTATGAAATGTTTGATTATGATCTATTTGGATCACATGAAAATAAATAAATATTAAGGGTGCACCCTGATAGCACTCTAATGCATTGGGTAAATAATTAATCTCTAGATATGACAAGTTTCACGATACCTTGGTGAATAATCTTGGTAATTTTTTTATGACACCTTGGGGATGAACCTCAGTGATATGTACATGAATGTATAAATGAAATTTTGTATCCCCGTATTCATGTTGTTATTCATGTCTTTTTTATTATGATATTCTTATTTTTTCCATTTCTCGTGTCTTTATGTTTTTCATCCAGTTCTTATTGATATCACAAGTAAATTGATTCCCTTTCATTCCTTACTGGGCCTTCTTCTCACCCATTCCTTTGATGTATGTCTCCAAGATATGAGATGCAGTAATTATACATAGAATTAATCTATGATGAATCCTTACAAGTGGTTTAGAAGAATTTTTTATGTTGTTTTCATCTGTTATGTTTCTGATTTCCAAGATACTATACTTTAAAGATCCTTTGTTTGTAAAATGTAATGAAAAGTTATGTAATAAAGAGGAGGGATGCCATACTGATCAACCTCTTCACATCATCATCCTGACCACTCAAATGTGTCTCCATAGACTTCTTAAAGTCCTTAAACACAGTGAACATCTTCCAAAAACAATCTTAACATACTTAAGGTCTTTTTTCACTTGAGATCTTGAATCCATATATGATTCTAAAGTCGCAATCAACTATTTCATAGACTCCATAGATTTTGTGAAGGTTCTGACTTGATTTTGGCATGCCTTCACTTCATGTAACAAATTGGATTGAAAGTTAGGGATTATTCTTTCTAAGGAAGATGCCAAAATATCTTGATTTAGGGAAACTATTTTCTCTATCCCAATGGATATCTCATCAAAGTGTCCCCAAAAATATGATTTTAATGACTCTAAGTCATCCTTCTTTACATAATCCTAAGGTAAAAGAACCACTGGTTGCACTATAGTGGTCTCTGAAACATAATGAATTGGCGGGATTCTGTTAGGCTTGTCATCTTCAGAGTCTTCATAGTGTAAGACCAAAATAATGAATCCAGGTTTTTATGACCAATATTCTATCTCATG
Organism: Viscum album; assembly: GCA_963277665.1. NCBI lineage: Eukaryota > Viridiplantae > Streptophyta > Magnoliopsida > Santalales > Viscaceae > Viscum > Viscum album. The sequence continues at coordinate 711,679,585 of OY728167.1, read as the reverse complement.
AAAAACAAAAACTGATCATGTGGAAACAGCTTCCTACCCCTCACTTGGAGCATCCTCCTGGTCAACTACATTCACTTCTGCCACTCCTCCTTGATCAACTTAATCAACAGGAGAATCCACTGCTATTTATTCTACAGAATCTTCAGCCACAACCATAGCAGTTCAACTCCAACCGATTTAACATCCTCTTCCTCTTCACTCTCACTCACTTCTGTATATCCTATCAAAGGACTAAGACTTAGGCATTCCTCTTCACTTTCATCAATATCAGTCTCAAATTCATCATGATCAGATTCAACTTCATCTTACTCTTCTGAGGCCTCTCCAATGGTAAGGTCTCTTAAGACATTCTCTTCTCCTTCTTCTTCACTGGTTTTCTCATCATCACTATCCCTTAGCACAATCAATCTTCTGGGTAATCTCTTTGGTGGGATAGGCTCGCCAAAAGATACAGCATTAACATGAGGACTTGATGGAAGATCAAGATCACTCATGTCATCAATAGGATAATCCTCTCTCTCTTTAATAATAGAAACCTCTTCTTCTTCATCTGAGTAAACTAGCTCCACTTCATTGGGAATTAAACCTGGATCTCTTTTATTCCTTGGCCTAATAGTATTGTTAATAATATTTAATTCCTAATATAGTTTAGCCTCATCATTCACCCACTCCCTTTTCCAAGCGTTCCATTTTATCTTCATAAACTTACAAATCATTTTGGTAATACAGAAGTTGTCCATTACAACTATGATTTATTCCCTTTTTCCAGCAACTCCGTTCATTTTAACATTAAGGATATAAACTTGGAATGAAATAAAGCATTTTACTTGGAACTTGGCCTAGTCATATCCTCTAACTGAATCATCAAAAACCTGCAGAGATTTATCCCTTGTCCATGCTTCAACAAATGCAACAAAAATATGTCTTGATACTTAAAACTAGAAAAGTCCACTCTCCTAGGACTCAAGACAAGTTGAAAAAATTTAAACAGTAATCTATTTTCCCTATCCATCTCAGCAGTAATCACCTTCCTAGGGATTCAATTCCCTGTCAGTTCGGCCAGAGCCTCTTCATAGCAGAAATACTTGCTGGTGGAAGGCATCACTCCAGAGTATTAGTCAAATATACCTTCATGTGGGACTCTTAATAATTCATCCCATTCAATAGAAGATAAGCTCACAATTACTCTATTTACCTTTGAAGTCATTCGGTTCTCATCCTCAGACTATTCTAACTTTAGAAACTCATAAAATTCCTTTAACATCTTCAGTTAATACGGTCCATTGTTATTTGAAAACATTCTAACTAATTATGAGCTTCTAGTGCCTTCAGCACCAGAGACCTGCTCGACAACATCCATTCTGAACCTAATTCCTTTTCGACCACGATTTCCCTATTCGAAAAATTTGAATTGATCAGATTTACCACAACATTGCTTCCATTATTATACCTATTTCAAGTTCTCTTAGGGTTTGACACATCTTCTTCATCACCAACCATTGGTATCTTCAGTCATACCATTAAGATCTGATGCGGTTCAAGGGTTTTAAGAAGAGTTTAGGTTCAAAGAATCGGGATAAAATGGTTTGGGGGAGGGTTTAAGTGGATAAAAATGTGGTTTGTACTTTTTTTTTATCATTTAGTGATCGAAAAACAAATTGAGTAAAAGAAATAAATAAGATTAAAAACATTTCAGATTCTGGCAGAAAAACGCTAAGTCCCAGACCTAAGTAAGGTTGACTATCAGTAAGGTGCCAATGACAAGGTCTTAACGGTGAGGTCCTAAAGGTGAGGTCCTAATGGTTAGGGCCAATGATGAGGTCTAATAGTGAGGTCTAATAGTGAGTTCCAACAGTGAGGTCTTAATGGTGAGGTCCAATGGTGAGGTCCTAACAGTGAGGTCTGACAGTGAGGTCCAATGGCGAGGTTTAAAGGTGAGGTCCTAACGGTGAGGTCTGATGGTGATGTCCAAAGGTGAGGTCTTGCTATGAGGTCCTAACGTTGAGGTTGAATTGTGAGGTCCTAAAAGTGAGGTCCAATGGTGAGGTCCTAACGGTGAGGTCCAACGGTGAGGTCCTAACCTAACAATTTATCATACCTAACTCATGTTTGATGTAATTTAACCTGTAACACCCTAAGATTCCATGATACGCTTCTCTTTCAATAATGCAATAGCTTGCATTGTACGCAAGTTCGAGTTCTAACACACCGCGACTAATCAAAGTAGCCGTTATGAATATTAATACCCACTTTTTAAAGTTATAGAAATTTTATATTTCAAAATTAAATTCATTTTTGTATTCGTAATATCAAAATTATCCTAAGTTGAATTTTTTGTAATTTTCTGAGAACTTCCAATTTTTTATGAATAGTGAAAAATACTTAAAACAACTTTTTTAATAAAAAAACTTTATAGTGATAAATTATACTATTTAGTGGTTTTAAAGTAAAATTAGAATATATTTTTACCATTTTATCCAATGGTGGTCATTAGAATTATTTTAACATTGAAATTGGACATGAACAATTGTCAATCTTTTGATATATATTGTTTCTTAAAAACACGCTATTTGTTGTGACAGCGGGAATTAATTATAAAATTAATTAATGAAACTTATATGTTTGTAATTTTGTAAAATAGACATCATTTTTGAATTCAGAATATCAATTATAGCTTAGGGTTAAATTTTGGCATTGTTCTGAAAAACTTCAATTTTTGATGAATAGTGAAACCACTAAGTGGTAGTTAAAAAACTGATTTTTCGTTTAAATGGAACATTACCACTTCTGTGATTTGATTTTCAAAAATCCGTCATACATGGTTTTCATTAGGAAGTAATATTTTGTTCAATGGGATTAAAATAATTTTTTGGTGAATAGTAACTTTTAAGTTTAATTAATCGCGATTAAAGGTAATTAGTGTAATTTAAGGTAAAGATAATGTTATAATAATATGAAATGACCTTTACACTTGTCCTACCCCTATTGGATGAGTCATGGCCAACCACGAAAATCCATGGGTCAACTTGGGTACCCCATGGAGCCACTTTGGTAGAAAAATGACATTAAAAACTTTTTATTTAATGTTAAAATAAAAATGTCACAAACATGAGTTGTTTTACTAAAACAATTTTTAAATGTGGTTATACAAGTAATATTTTTTACTATAAATATTCATTAGAAATCTAAAACGATTTCCTACATCATGATATTTTTTTATAATTTTTAGACATTAAATAAATTAAATTATTTATGACACCATGATGATGCAGCGATTACCTCATTAATTAACGATTTAAATAAAATGAAAAGAAAATGTAAAATATAAGACTTACACTTGTCAAAAACCTATTGGATGAGTAGATTTAGAACCCTTATCTCCTTAGTCTCGAAATATATAAGTGTGGGACCTTTAAAATCCGAAACTCATTATATAATAAAGTAACATTTCATGACTTTCCAAGAGTTCCCCTCCTCTCCTCTTATAAAAGGCCTCCACCACTACCACCTTATTCACACCTTACAAGCCATTTAGCTCGGCCAAACTCTGCCCAAATACTCTACCAACATCCCTATATTACTCCTAGAAGCCTCACTTTGGGCAGAAGTCTTCCCAAGGAAGCCTTTGTCTCAAATCAAAAAGAGTTACCCGATTTTAAGGTAATTTCTTCTCTTATGTTATTTTGTTTTATTTTGCTTCTCCAACCCCTTAAACTCTTTTTATTATTTTATTTTGTAACAAAAACCAGTATATTCAATATACTAGGATGTTTTTATAAGAAGGATTCGAGCTACACTTACACACACCTACATCTAATGGTTAAAGAACATACTGTTTCTGTGGATGACAAATTTCTGCCTCACGAAACGATGATTGTTCAACACTCATATAACACCTTCAAAGGTGGCCATTAAGATGTCACAATATTTATATATGATATATAATATTTTTATGTTTTCCTTAAGCTTCTGTATTTTTCATTTATGGCATACCTTTATGGTTTCCATTATGGGTAAATGCGATATTTTCATTTTAGGAAGTGCGGACTACCGCCCCCTCAAAGTGATTTGAATCGTTAATGCCATATGTGGGATGTATAAAGGATGGAGTAAATGGTATTATACATTATATTATACTGGAATTATATTATACCTTTATATAATTATAATTTCATTACATTAAATATGAAATAGAAATGAAAGTAGCGTTCATGCGTACGTACGGCTTACCGTCTCCATGAACGGTGCATTTCATTTCTTACCTCTAAATGTTACGTAATATTATGAATGAATGTATATACTAGATATATATGATATATATGATATCTACATCATGAATATAATTCTGGATATAATGGATATTTTATCACATGAACAACTTGTAATTATAAGAAGTTTATTGTTGACTCAAGTACCAAAGATCGACAAAACGACCGTTATTAACTTAAATGACTACATAATTTTCGTAACATGGTAATAAGTTATATAAAAGAAATAATAAACTTGAAAAAGGTTCTTAAGAAATTATAAATTAACTCTAGCTTATTATTCATAAGATTAAAGAACGGTCGAGTGAATTCGGACACGAGGTAAGGGGACTTCTTAACCCAATTTCCATTCTTCCGGTTAATCTCCTACTTTCAAATTATGTCATGATATTATTATGTCCTATCTTGTATTTGTACTTTCTTTATGTGTACTTATAGTGAATACACATAATAGATCTATTTTATTTAAAAAGATGATCTTTGTAAGGGACTTCGTCTCAATCTCCATTCATTGAGCCATATTTTGTTTTCTACACAAATTTCTTTTATACGGTGTATAAACCCCTTTGACTTTTACTTTTATTCAAAAGGAATATTTTTATACAAAGCGTTTTTACTAAATGACAAAAGGAATGTTTTTTCTTACGTATGAGGCGAGAACGACTTCTCTGCCACCGTGACTATTATTTGAGTTTCGTCTTCCTCTATAAGCCATATTTTTTTTAAATGAAAAATAAATACAAAGTTTTAATTTTCTTTTATTTTGGTATTGAAAATGGTTTTGAAAGTGTTTTTTATTATATCAATGTGTTGTATTGATATCTTGTGATTGAATTGTTGAAATGTTATGTTTCCTTTATGTATGTTTTATGTTATACGATTATGTTATGGTTTATGATATGTTTAAACCTATTCATATGAGGAATGCATTGGACTTAATAAGTGACGGGTGGAGCCCGCTATAGCTCCGCGATGCATCGGCAGGTCTCATAAGACAAACTAGTATCTTGGCACGAGGCCTTGACAAAATCTTGTTTGTAGTCTTCGCACGAGGCCTTGGCTACGTGGTTATGATAGTCTGGCATTATGCATTCCATCATTATGAAAGTGGTTATTGATATTTCATGTGATTATTCGACCAGTAAAATATTCATGTGAATAAGTAAATGGAATTATTTCTATTGGGTCGGAGAAAACAAGGAAGGATGGCAAGAGGGGGGGTGAATTGCCTTTTAAAAAAATATTAACAAATTAAAATCAAAGTTGAAATGCAGCGGAAAGTAAAGAGGCAAGACACACGAAATTGATAACGGAGTTCGGCCAAAACCCGGCCTACGTCTCCGCTCCCAACTCAACCATTGAGAGATTCCTACCGCTTGCTTTTCAATGGTTTTAGCAAGAAACCCACTAGGCTTTGAGGTAGCACTAGGACCTATTACAGCTTGCTTTTTGTGGTTTAGCAAGAACCCACTAGCTTTCAATGGTTTAGCAAGAACCCACTATCCTTCTTACAGGTGAAGGATAGCTCACCTATGTCTCAAGATTTTTAAAGGAAAAGCTTGTGAACCTCTTCACACCTTAGTGGTGATGTGAAACCCAAAAGAGAGGAAGGATGAGAAAGAGTTTGGGGTTTATAGGCACAAACCCAAATTTAAAGCTCAAAATAAATAAACAATAAAACCCGTAATTGGAGAAGTCTTGGGCGCCTTTGATTGATTGGAGATGTTGAAGGCTACTTCCAAGCTTCTTTGAAGGGGCTCCTTGGATGTGGAAGTTGGATTGGAGCACGTTGGGTTCCTTGAGGAAATCCGCCGGAGATTCGCCAAAATGATCAACAATGTGTCCGGTGGCTTGGGTGAAGTTCTGGGGCTTCCTAGGCCTTTATTTATAGGCTAGGAACCTTCAAGTATCCGTTGGAGGGCTTTGGAGCCGTTGGAAAAGGCCTCAGAGCCGTTGGGAGGCTTTTGGAGTTGACTGGTCAAAGCCAACGGCTAGTTTGACCAGGGCTACCGGCTGGCCGGTACAGGGCCACCGGCTGGACGGTGCCTTGGCAGAGGAGAGGAATTCTTTTCCAGGCACCACCGGCTGACTGGTGCCAGAGCCACCGGCTGGCCGGTGGGCAGACAGTAGCTGTCACTATTGACTGGATGCCACTGGCTGGCCGGTGGTCAAGCCACCGGCTGACCGGTGGAGCCTGGTAGTGGGTAATGCCTCTGCCAGGTCCACCGGCTGGCCGGTGCTATCACACTGGTTGGCCGGTGGACTGCAATTCAGTCCATTTTGCCAGCTTTCTTGGGCCAATCCTTTGGCAATCTTTTGTCTATCATCCACAACACTTAAAAACAATGTTAGAAACAATAATAAGGTGATTGTGATCATGAAAATCAAACAACGAGGGGAACGAGAGGTACAACAATCTCCCCCTATTTTGATGATCACAATCACCAAAACAATTAAAGTAAAGAACTGAAATTGAAAGGAAATGCAAGGCATGATGAAAAGGATTCTCCCCCAATCAATCAAGAAATTTCTCCCCCTTTGTGATTATCAAAATAGAATGGAGCATAAAACTTGATTGAGGGAAAACGATGAATAAACGATATTTTAAATCAATTGAAAATGATACAAATTGTTGAAAATTTTGAAATGAAAAATTGAATTGAAAAATTTGAATAACAGTTTGAATTGAAAGTTTTGAATCAAAAACCAATTGAAATTTGAAATTTGAAACCAAATGAAATTTTTGAAATTGAGAGTTTTGAATCAAAAAAGAAAATTCGATACCAACCGTTGGAAATTTAGAAATGAAAATTTAAAAGAAAATTTTGAATTGAGAGTTGAAACCAAGAGTTGAGTTTGAAATGAAAATTTTGAATCAAAAAACAATTGAAATAAAAAAAAATTGAACCAAAAATTGAATTGAAAGTTTTGAATCTAAGACAAGGTTTTGAAAATCCTCCCCCTAAATAAAAACAATGAATCATCGGGGAGAGGAAATAAATTTTGGCCCGGAGAGACTCGCTAGAAGGGATTTTTCAATCCATACTTGTCTCATGGCGGGTCTTCTCCTATAAAATTCTTCACTATAGTAAATAGATTTGGGTTGGCCATACCGGGCGTTTTTACAATTGCACTCATAAATGAGGTGCCCGGGTTTTTTACAATAGTTTCAAAATTTAAAACTAGAGCTCCCCCTAACAAAAACAGTTGGAGCATGGGAGGAGGAAGCTTGCTTGGAATAGCCAAGCCCTTGGGAGGTTCTAGATATTCGTTGGGAACCTAGGAGATTGTTCAAAGTTTGTTCCCCTTGGGTGAACTTAGCTAGGGTCTCCCTTAGGTCTTTGATGGTTGATTCCATGGAATCAACATTTGGAAAATTTTGGATTTTGAGGGACATCTCCTCCTTCTCTTTGAGAAGTTGTTCTTTTTCGGAGGAGAGTTTTTTGAAAGACTTTTTTAAAGCAACAAATTTTGACGATAAAGCATGAAAACCTTTTTCAAGTTGGTCTCTAGCGTGTGAGAGTTCTTCATAAGATAAATGATTTAAAGAATTGGAATTTGAAGAACAAGAGGAGGAGTCGGAAGATGTTACCTCATGGAATGCCATTAGGCATTTTGTACCTTGGTCGCTCGAGGAGGAGGAGGATGATGATGAGGAGGTGTCACTCCATGTCGCCTTGAGGACCTTTTTCTTCCCTTTTTCCTTTTGTGTGGCCCATTTTTTGTTGAGTGGGCAATCGGGCTTGTAATGGCCCTTTTCGCCGCACCCGTAGCATTTTACCTTGGGCTCGGATCTTGCGGTGGGTTCTTGCTTTCGATGCTTGCGGGATTTCTTCTTATTGTTCTTCTTCATAAACTTGTGCATTTGGCGGGCGAGATCCTCCATTTCTGAGTCGCCACTTGAAGATGAAGAGGATGAGGAGGAAGAGGATGATGAGGAGGAGCTTACTTCTTTTTGTACCTTGAGGGCGATGTTCTTTGGAGTTTTGAAAGGGGTTCCCTCCTTTTGTGCTTGCCTCCTCATTGTGATCTCGTACGTCATGAGAGATCCAATGAGCTCCTCGACCGGCATATTTTTGATGTCCTTTGCTTCTTGGATTGCCGTCACTTTTGGTGCCCATGAGCTCGGAAGGACCCATAAGATCTTCTTGGCCATCGTCTCGGCTGAAACATCATCACCAAGAGATTTTCTCCCATTGCACACGTCAGTAAATCGTGTAAACATTTCAGAAATTGATTCATTTGGGTGCATGGAAAAAGACTCAAAATCCTGACGGTACATGTCCAATCGAGTATCCTTTACTTTGTTGGTCCCCTCATGGGTAACCTCCAAAAGTTTCCAGATTTCATGTGCGGAGGTGCATGTGGAAACTCGATTGAACTCATTTCGGTCAAGGCCGCAATGAAGAGCATTCATGGCTTTGCCATCAAGCTCAAAATTTCTAATGTCGGCTTGGGTCCATTTGGATTCGTCGGGGGTAGACAAAGTGTAACCTTGCATGACTATTTTGTAAATGGGATATCCTATACTTCTTAAAAAAGTGGTCATGCGGGTTTTCCAATAATTATAGTCGGTTCCATCAAAAAATGGAGCCCGACCCAATGAGTAGCCCTCGGGGGCGAAAGAAGTGGATGCCATCACAATGGATCTTTGAATTTGAAACCGTTTAAGGTATTACTCAAATTACCCCTCTGATACCAATTATTGGGTCGGAGAAAACAAGGAAGGACGGCAAGAGGGGGGGTGAATTGCCTTTTAAAAAAATATTAACAAATTAAAATCAAAGTTGAAATGCAGCGGAAAGTAAAGAGGCAAGACACACGAAATTGATAACGGAGTTCGGCCAAAACCCGACCTACGTCTCCGCTCCCAACTCAACCGTTGAGAGATTCCTACCGCTTGCTTTTCAATGGTTTTAGCAAGAAACCCACTAGGCTTTGAGGTAGCACTAGGACCTATTACAGCTTGCTTTTTGTGGTTTAGCAAGAACCCACTAGCTTTCAATGGTTTAGCAAGAACCCACTATCCTTCTTACAGGTGAAGGATAGCTCACATATGTCTCAAGATTTTTAAAGGAAAAGCTTGTGAACCTCTTCACACCTTAGTGGTGATGTGAAACCCAAAAGAGAGGAAGGATGAGAAAGAGTTTGGGGTTTGTAGGCACAAACCCAAATTTAAAGCTCAAAATAAATAAACAATAAAACCCGTAATTGGAGAAGTCTTGGGCGCCTTTGATTGATTGGAGATGTTGAAGGCTGCTTCCAAGCTTCTTTGAAGGGACTCCTTGGATGTGGAAGTTGGATTGGAGCACGTTGGGTTCCTTGAGGAAATCTGCCGGAGATTCGCCAAAATGATCAACAATGTGTCCGGTGGCTTGGGTGAAGTTCCGGGGCTTCCTAGACCTTTATTTATAGGCTAGGAACCTTCAAGTATCCGTTGGAGGGATTTGGAGCCGTTGGAAAAGGCCTCGGAGCCGTTGGGAGGCTTTTGGAGTTGACTGGTCAAAGCCAACGGCTAGTTTGACCAGGGCTACCGGCTGGCCGGTACAGGGCCACCGGCTGGCCGGTGCCTTGGCAGAGGAGAGGAATTCTTTTCCAGGCACCACCGGCTGACCGGTGCCAGAGCCACCGGCTGGCCGGTGGGCAGACAGTAGCTGTCACTATTGACTGGATGCCACTGGCTGGCCGGTGGTCAAGCCACCGGCTGACCGGTGGAGCCTGGTAGTGGGCAATGCCTCTGCCAGGTCCACCGGCTGGCCGATGCTATCACACCGGTTGGCCGGTGGACTGCAATTCAGTCCATTTTGCCAGCTTTCTTGGGCCAATCCTTTGGCAATCTTTTGTCTATCATCCACAACACTTAAATACAATGTTAGAAACAATAATAAGGTGATTGTGATCATGAAAATCAAACAACGAGGGGAACGAGAGGTACAACAATTTCATTTTACTTTTTCCATATTATGATGAAGTTCAAGTTTAAAAGGATTTTGTTGTAGTTATACATTGCCTTAAATGTTTGTTTTTATTTTTGAAATCTTCCGCTATATTGTTATCCTTACTGAGCATCTGAGCTCACCCCTTTCAATGTTTTATTTTTTTCCAGGATGTGATGAGGTATATTATGAATGAACTGCAGGGATAGTATGAGGGGATATGAAGACAGGATGTTTTTTTAGTTATGTTTTACTTTATGATGTAATGTAAGACTTATGAATATATATAATGTTTCCAAGACTACTAAACTAATCAGTATTTCAAGACTTGATCTTTTTTTATCATGCCAATGTTACGCAATAATTCACCGACTCTGGGTAACTGGGGTCGGGGCGTTACATAACCTCCCATAATTCAAAGGCTTTCTAAATATATAAGCCAATTGATATTCAGTGCCAATTAATTCCAGAATGATATCACCTCTTTGATAAAGATCTCTTAATAAGTGATGTCTTACATCAATGTACTTTGTCCTAGTATGGGATACTGTATTTTTAGATATGATAATAGCACTCATGTTGTCACCATTTATAGAGACTTGTTTTAATTGATATCCATAGTCTATTAAAGTGTGTTTCATCCATAGAATTTGAGCACAATGACTACCAGCAACTATATATTCATCTTCGACAGTGGATAATGCAACATAATTTTGATTCATACTACACCATGATACTAGTGACTTTCCCAAAATGTGACATGTTCCAGAGTTTCTCTTTCTATCTAACTTGTAACCAGAAATGTCATCATATTAATAACTTATAAAATAAAATGGTTTTCCTCTTGGATAAAATAGTTATAAGTTGATAGTATACTTGAGATATTTAAAAATACTTTTAACAACAGTTAAATGAGATTCTTTGGTATTGTCTAGAAAATGAGAACACATGAATACACTGAACATAATATCAGTTCGGCTAGCAGTAAGGTAGAGTATACTCCCAATCATACCTCTATAATTATTTTGATCTACTAGTTTACCAGGTTCATCAGCACCCAACTTACAGGTGGTACCCATAGATGTATCACTACCTTTATTATTATAAAAACCAAAATGTTTCAAAATATCCTTAGTATATTTACATTGATTTTAAACAATACCATTTTTATTTTGAATAATTTGAAATCCAAGGAAAAATTTAAGTTCCCCCATTATACTCATTTCAAATTCATCGTTCATCATCTTTGAAAAATCAGTACATGAGTAATTTTTAGAAGATCCAAATATAAAATAATTTACATAAATTTTTACTATTAAAACTTCTTTGGAAGTCCTTTTAATAAAAAGAGTAGGATCAGCTATTCCTTTAGTAAAACCTTTTGAAATAAAAAAAGAACTGAGTCTATCATAACAAGCTCTAGGAGCTTGTTTTAGAACATATAAATCTCCAGAAAGTTTAAAAACATTATTTGAAAAATGTGGATTTGTAAAGAAATGGGGTTGTCCAACAAACACATACTCGACTATATACCCATTTAGAAATGAACTTTTAACATCCATTTGATGAATTTTGAAATTTAGATGAGCTTCACAAGTAAGAGGTATCCTAATAAATTCCAATATAGCTACAGGTGAAAATGTTTCCTCATAGTCTATTCCTTCTTCTTGAATATATCCTTATGCAACTAATCTAGCCTTGTTTCTGACTATATTTCCAGACTCATCGATTTTGTTTCTAAATACCCATTTAGTTCCTATGGTCAAAGTGTCCTTAGGTATTTCTACTAATTCCCAAGCTTTGTTTCATTAAAATTGATTTAATTCTTCTTTCATAGAAATCACCCAAAATTCATCATTGATAGCATAATTAAAATTTTTGGGTTCAAGCTGCGAAAGAAAAGATTGATGTTCAACTTGGTTTCTTAGAGAAACTCTAGTTTGTGTCCCTCTATTTAGATCAACTACTAAAACATATAAAGGGTGATTCTAGAGAGTTATAATACCACTAGAAATGGTTGGACTAGTCTTTTAATGGTTGTCTAAAGGTTTAGATTCAACATGCTCTGATTCTGGAAAATTTTCAGAACTAGTTATTTTCATTGGGAGTTCACTATTTTTATCATTAAGGTCCAGAATTGACATATCTTCCTCAAGATATTCAAGGGAGATTTTAGGTTCATGTGGATCAGTCTCATAAAATTTTACATTAACTGATTCTTCCACACATTTTTTTTCTCTTATTGAATACTCTATAGGCTTTAATAGAGATTGAGTAACCTAAAAAAATCCCTTCATCTCTTTTGGAGGAAAATTTGTCAAAATCATCCCTAGTGTTAAGGATAAATACTTTGAAACCAAAAACTCTAAAGTAATTAACCTTAGGCTTCCTATTTTTCCATAACGCATAAGGGGCATTCTTAATAACAGGTCTAATTAAGACTCTATTGATTATGTAACAAGCTGTATTAACATCTTTAGACAAAAAATAGATAGGCATGTTATACTCATTAAGCATAGTCTGAGAAATCTCTTGAAGTGTCCTATTTCTTAATTCTACAACTCCATTTGGTTGAGGTGTTCTAGGAGTATAGAAATTGTGATTATAGCCATTATGTGAGCAAAAATATTCAAACTCCCGATTTTTAAACTCACGGCCATGATCACTTCTCAAGGTCTTAATTTTAAGTCCACTAAGATTTTCTACAAACTTGGAATATTTAATTAAGTAAGAATATGATTCACTTTTGTGAGCTAGAAAGTATACCCAAGTGTATCTAGAAAAATAATCTACAAGAACATAGACATAGTGCTTCCCATTTAAACTTGAAACTCTCTATGGTCTAAACAAATCCATGTGAACCAACTCAAGCAGTTGAGAATTTGAAACTTATTTCTTTGGTTTGAAAGAAAATTTGTGTTGTTTTCTCTTTTGACAAGGATTACAAACTTTGTTAAGTAGGAATTCCAATTTAGGTAAGTCTCTAACTAACCCTTTCCTAGTCAGATTCCTAAGTAAGTGCACATTGTAGTGTCCTAATAATTGGTTCCATAACCAAGATTCCTTATGAAAAGCATTTAAACAAGAAAAAAATTTCTTAGATAAAGAGTTTAAATCAACAGAATATAAATTTTCATTTCTAAAAGTTGTGAATATTAAATCATTTTTATAATTAAAATCATTTCATGCATGATTTTCAAACATAACATTAAATCCATCATCACACAATTGAGAGATTCTGAGTATATTTTTCTTTAACCCATCAATAAAAAGTACTTTTGAAATCAATATAGTATTAGGGTTACCAATTTAGCCTATACTGATGATCTTCCCTTTATCATTATCACAAAATGTAACATGTCCACCATCAACTTTAATTAGGATCTTGAAGCATGAATACTCTCCTACCATATGTCTTGAACATCCATTATCAAAATACCATAGGGTTTTACAGGAGTTCTTTAGAAAATTTTCCTACAAAACATATTAAGCATAGGGTAACTTTGGTACCCATGTTTTCTTAGGTACAGAGAGGTTAGAAACTAAATCTTTGGGAACCCATATTTGTCTTATAGGCTTCATATAATAAACAGATATGTTTTGGGACATGAACAGTTTGTTAGCTACTTTAGAAAATTGTTTTTAAAATGATGGTCCAGAACTTGAACAAGCAGTGAACTGGCCAGATTTTGGAAAATAATTGTTCTTGATAATACCTCTCTGTCCTAGTTGATATCCTAAAATAGTTGTGTATTTTGGAGAAATTGTTTTCCCTATCAACTGGGTCAAGGTATCTCTACCAGAAGTAAACTTCTCAAGTTCTATTTTTAATTACTCATTTGATAATTTAAATTCATTCTTTTCTTTTAATATTTGAGAAAATTTTTCCTTTTCAATATCCAAATCAGACTTATAATTGGAATTTAAAGAATGTTTTCTTTTCAATAATTTATATTAATCATTGAGTTCAGTAAAGTTATCTTCAATCATTCCACATTATTAAAATATGTAATACTTAGTCATATTTTCATCATTATTTGATTCACTCTCATTCCCAGAATAATAAACATTGTGTATAGGATAATTGAGTGTTACCTCAGATGTTTCTGTCATGAAACACAGGGTTTCAATATTGTTCCTTTCAGTATTAGAAGGGTCAGATTCAATGGAGCTATCTTCTGAAGCACTCCAAGTAGCTTTTATAGCCTTTTTATATCCCTTGAACTTGTCTTAATATTTCTTCTTAAACTTCATCTCTGTAAAATCAGCCTTCACATGAACTTTTCATTTACACTCATAACAAATTATATCATTTGTGTTGTCATTCCATTTTCTCTCCTTTTTCCAATGTCCTTTACTATCATACCTTCCATTATAATTTGACTTTCTAAATAACTTCTTCTTTTGGTAGAACATTTTGAACCTTATATAAAGATTATTCATCTCATAATCACTGTCAGAGTAAGAATCTTCACTGGTGGAACTATCTACAGAAACTCGAACTTTTTATTTGTCTTTTCTATTTGAGGTATCAGTCTTGAATGTTATCGATTTATGTCATAGTTCTTCATCTGCTTATTGATTCACCTTAATCTCTTCTTCTTACATCATGAGTTTTCCAATTAGTTCCTTCACTGGTAGGTTACTTATGTCGCAGGATTCTCGGATAGAAACATAAGTTCCTCTCTATCTGTTAGGTAGGAATTGAAGCAATATCATAATCTGATCCTTGCAGTCTACTGGTTTCCCAAGAATACTCATGTTATTTACTATTTCATTGAACCTTAGATACATTTCAGAGATAGGTTCATCATGATTCGTTTTAAAATTATCATATTTAATATTATAGGTATTTAATCTCATTTCTTTGACATTGGTTGTTCCCTCATGGGAAACATCCAAAGTATCCCAAATTTCATATGTAGTTTTACATGAAGATATTCTATTGAATTCTTCATCACCTAGATCATAGTAAAATGCATTCATTACTTTACAGTTATTTTTATATGTATATTTTTCAACTGAGACCATGTGTCCCTAGAAGTAGCAGGAAATGCATGTTTTTCTTCAATTGTGTCCCAGATTTTAGGACCCATGCCCTCTAGATACATTTTTATTTTCAATTTCCAATGAGCATAGTTAGTACCATTAAAGAAAGGATACATGTTAGTAGTCGCACCCTCAACTTGGTTATCCATATTTAATTAGAATTTAAAGAAATGAAAATTTATATATGACAAAAATTTTAAGATCTTTAGGATACAACTAAAATAAAAGTTGAAAAGAATGTGAAAATCTTGAAAATAGTTCTGATAGTATCAATAAAAACCACCTCTGATACCAAATATTGGTCGGGGTGGAAACTCAAGAGGGGTTTGAATTGAGTTCCTACTTAAAATTTCTGTTAAAAACTTTATGATAAAAATACCCCAATTTGAAACAGCCCAGTTAACTAAGGAAGTAGAGATATAAATGTTCAATTTGTCAAAAAAATTCTCAACGATTGATTAGTACTCAATTAAATCAGTGTAAAAAAACTTATCAACCTTTTGGAATAGGTTTACTGAATTAAACACATATACACAGTAACAAAAACTAACAATCAGAGTTAATGTATAACAGCTTTCTTGTTTTTGAAATTATAAGAAGAAGAAAATAGAAAACCAGAGTATTATAAAATATAGTACACAACAGAGTTAAACAGGAGGTTTTGTATCAAGGTGAGACTTAATCCTATTCACTTGGTGATTACCTACCACCAAGCAGTTTATATTAATAATAAACTTGATATGCTGCCTGTATCGGGCTATACAACAGTTTTCACAAACTGTCCAGGGCTCACACCCTCTACACATTTCTTCATGGGAAAAAACACACAACTAGGCCACACACATCCTCTTCCACAGTTACACGTGGGAAACAAAGTTTAAGTAATGTTTGGTGTGAGGATTTTCAGTATCCTCCAGTTCTAGCACATGAGATAGTGTGTGTAACAGACAAACACACACTTCTCATAAATGTAAGATAAAGAACACAATAGAGATAATGTTATAAAGATTGAGTTTAGAAGGCTCTATATGTTTTCAGTTTATCTATTGACTCCATGGAGTGAAGAAATTGCAGTTTGATTCTTTCTCTGGAAGTTGTATCCAAAACAGAGTTTTGCAACTCCAGGTTCTAACTTCCAGGTATGGAGGTGTTCTGCTTCGTGGTTTGAAAGATATTTCATGAAGCACAAAAGAAATTCTTGAATTTGTTCTCCCAAATGATATTCGTGAATCTCTTGGGTACATAGTTTAAATGCTGGTGTGTTCTCTTTGTTCTTTAGGTCAGCTGTGTAATGTCTCTCTCTTGTATCCATTCACCAGTTTATTATTTTATATTTGAGATCTGACAATAGGAATAAGAAAACCATGTGCAATATTCCTCTTACCTCCTACTGTCTCCAGATACGGTCTCTTAATATGTCAACAATCATCATTAATTAATGTCAGAATCATTAAATTTACCAAATATGTTCATTGGAATAATCTTAAGAAATTGGAAAAGTATGGAGTAGAAGAGTGGGTATCGATAGATTGGTAGCGGTAGCCTTCTCAACGGTAGACTTCATCGGTAGGTTTAATCAATAGGATTCATTGGTAGGCTTCATCTGTAGGCTCCATCGGTATCCTTCATTGGTAGGCTTCATCGGTAGGCTTCAAGGGTAGGCTTCATCGGTAGGCTTCAATGGTAGGCTTCATCGGTAGGCTTCATCGGTAGGCTTCAACGGTAGGCTTCATCGGTAGGCTTCATCGGTAGGCTTCATTAGTAGCCTTTTAGAAGTAACCTCTAATGTTAAATTTACAACAGTATCCTTTTATTGGTAAGGTTCCTCAGCAGTAACCTCTATAGGTAACCTCTCTTGGTAACCTCTATCAGTAACCTCTAGCAGTAACCTTCAAGCGATAACCTCTATCAGTAACCTCTTACTTAGAGAAATTTTGCACTGTAAACTTAATCGAGAGAGCAGTGAGATTAAAAATACATAGTTATTACCTAATAGAAACTATAAATATGAAACATTATTATTATATAAAATAAACATGATTTGGTATTATCAAAACAGGTGAGTCCAACACAATTTAATTAGGGTGTGGAGAATGTAACGCCCCAAAATTCTAAAGTAATAACATTGTATTTAATAGAATGTATGACATGCAACACTAAGTGTAAAAAGGTACTATAACTTCCAGAGACCTTACAATATAATTAATAAATCTATTCTATAGTATTTAATTCATGTAACATTGAGTTATCTTATGTTACACATAAGAAAGACTTTTTTTCAGTTTTTTGTGTTAAACGAAAGTTCGAGTTTTACCGAACAAAAATATATTATTAAGATATTATTATTTAATATAATAAAATTAAATATATCCATAAAATTTATGGTTATGAATAGGATTAAATAAATTTGGAAAATATTCAGTTTAATTCATTGGTTAAAAATTAATTATAAATGAATATAAGAAACAATGGAATATAAAGTGAACTTTTTAATAAAATACTATTTTTATGCTCACAAAGGTGTTTTGTCATAAAAAATTCAATTATTTACTATTATTTAATGATATTAATGAAATATATATATTATATATTCCTTGAAATATTTTTGATATTCATTCAATGTATTTTATAACAATAAGATAATAATAAATCTAGTTTAATGCTTAATTTTTTTCCCTAAAAGGCAATTTTTTACTTTTAATAGAGAACCTATTTTAAATATTAATTTTTGAAATTTTATAAATTTAATATTTCAAAATAATCTTCATTTTTTATGTAAAAATTTTAAAATAATCCTATAGTTTTATTTTGGTATTTTTCTAAGAAGTTTCATTTTTTGATGAATAGGGAAAAATACTAAATTTTAATTAAAAACTGTTTTTTCATAAAAATAATTTATAGTGTTCAATTATATTTAAAATTGGATTAAAATAAAAAAAAATATATCAATTATACATAATTTAATCCAATTTAGTTAATTTTAATCAAATTTAATTTGTAATTAGATATTAAAAAATCTCAAACTTTGGAACATTTTTACTTTAAAACCCAACTTTGTCATCCCGTCTTTTGGATTAAATTTAAATTAATTTCAACCACTTATGAGATTGGAATTTGGAAAAATTTATTCCATATTTTTAATAATTATAATTTATAATTTCCCATAAGTTCAACTTAGTTCTTCATGAAAAACATTAGTGAAAGTGATTAAAATTAATTAGAGCGATTGAGAGAAAATTTAACTTAACAAGGGAATAAACCTTAAATTTAAGAGCCAAAATGACATAGAAATTTTTCTAACAGACATTTTGTAATTATATATATACCTTATAATACCCTTTATATAATTTATAACATTATATTTTCCCCATTATAATGTAAAAATGTTGGTGGAATTCTATTTTTCTAAAATTTATAAGAATGCTACTCCTACACTATAAAAAGGTACTCACCCTTCCCACTTATTCATAACTCAAAAGAAATTAAGGTTCATAAAAAATATTCCCAAATAACCTCTAAAAATAAATCCCCTCATCCTATAATCCTCACTTCTTTCATAATTCAAAAAAAGGAAGTCGTTTTGTATAAACCCAAAGGAGTTGCCTGAATAATAGGTAACGTTCTTCAACGATCACTTTTGTTTCACTTACTTGTACACCCATTAAATTCATTTTATATCATGGTTATATAAAAAATCTATATATTATATATACTGATATGTTTTTATGATAATATTTGTATATAAACTTTCACACACATCCATAAAAATGGTATTTTCAATCATCATTCGTGTGTACGACATACTACCGCCTCGCGAACTGATGTAGTCTGTTGTTTCATTTACCACATTTCAAGGTTGTGAATAACAAAAAATTTATATTTTATATATTACATATATGTTATTTATAATTTAATATGACTATTTAATTTTTATATAATACATATCTTCATTTTTATCATCTTTTGGGAACACGATAACATTGTTTGTGGACTTGTGGACTACCGCCTCCTTAAAGAAACATGATTCATTCACACTTTACATGGAATGTATTAAGGATCATTTAAAAATATATATATATAAAATTTATAACATAAAAATGATAATGAAATTATAATATACCTATATATCATTTACTTTTCATTCTTTTAATATGTCAAAGAAATGGAAATAGCATTCATGCATACATACGGCATAACATCTCCATTAACGGTGAATTACATTTCTTATATATAAATATTATGGATTACTATAAAAAAATACTAAATATATATGATATTTAAATAATGTTTTAAATTATGTATATGATTAAATAATCATTTTATTAATAGTAACAACAAGTAATAAGTCAAAACACATGGACAAATTAGGTAATTAACACACGAATTTTTGAAAATTATGAAAGATTATTAACAAAACGGTAATAAGATATTATAAGAAGTTAATATATTATATTATAAATGTTATTATGGTTCTATAATAATATAATAGTATTATTAAAACAATTATACATGATATTAAATGACATTCACCCAAAAGTAAATGCAATATAATGGATTTCGTCTCAATTTACATTTTATTGAGACTTATTTGTTTCTTTTCACCAATTAAATTTAATGTTGTGTATATACTACCCCTTTTCCTTTAAATATAATTATTCTCTAATAATTCATGTTATTTTAAGTTTCACATTGAATTATCTCACCCAAGGGGTTTAGCTTTAAAATAACCATATTATAAAATTTATCTTTGTAATATCACTTTCTTTTGTGATTGTTATCATTCTGTTGAAACAATCACTTTATTGTAATCATTTTTCATTGGAAATTTCCTCAAATATCCACATTATTTGGTTATGGATACTATTATTTCTTAAATGATATATTATATTTATATATGGTGTTTACTTTGATAGTAATTTTATTTTTTGGGGAAATATTGATAAATTTATATTCATTATTCAATACAGATATTTGATAAGGGATTTTTTATTAATTAAATTGATTTATAAATATGATGAATTATTTGGATAGGTAGTTATTGGTGGTTCTTGGAATTTATATATCTCCTTGATGCATCGATATGTTCTCATAAGAGAAATAAGTTGGGAAAATTAAATGGGTTTCTACCCATATTTTTAAACTGTCTTGTGAAAGGTCTTGATGGTACATGTATTCATGTGCCTCAGACATGATGTCCAATAATTATTCATTTTGTTCATATATATTTCAGTTATTATTGTAATTATCCATGATATTTTCATATGAAAAAATCTAAGGATGCATTTTGTTCTAATTTTATTAATTAAATGGCATGTGTTTCAGTTATTTTCATTTATATATTGATTATTCCTTATCTAGTTATTTAAATTGAATGTGTTCCTAGTTATTCACCATTACATGGGGATTTAATCTTATTCATTCATTATTTCTTTCACTTTACATACCCTTACTGAGAAATTTATATCACCCTTATTATGTTTCCTTTCCCTATGTCATATAGACGAATCATTTGAATGAGATTCAAGGATGATAAAAATTTACTTATGTTAAGATTTATTTTATTTTTCCAATGTATTATGGGTATCATTTATGTAATCTAGTTTTCCAAAACTTTTGAACTGTTTAGTCCCATGGGATTTGAAGCTTGTATCTATGCCAGTTTAATGAAGTAAGCCATCAGCCTTGGGCATCTGGGGTTGGGGTGTTACAAAAAATCTTCTATATATGTAAGCTCAGATAACTTCATACTAGGAAAATTATTTTTGAACATGGTACATGGTGATTCCCTTAATGCTTCTCATATATCACCCCTCTTATTCTGAGAACCCCCAAGATGTTGGTTTACAATTTCCTTTATCATGTCTATAACAACCCTGCTCTTTATTTCACACTTAAACATATTTTATTAAATAAAATATTCACTTGATAAAACATAGAAGATAAATATTTCTTGTGTATTTGGGGCTTAGTAACATTACATAACAACTTAAAACATGAAATACACATCTTTATTGAAAACTTCTTTTACATGACCACACACAATCCTTCGTTCTTATAATTGCATGGGATAACCTGAGGACATGCATAAGAAAAGGGTGAGCTATAAATCCCATTAATGGAGAAAAAAAGGAATAACCTAAAAAATACAATACATGTTAGGAAATAGTCATATCAATGGAGCATAATAGAAACATGAATATAAAGGCATGATATAGCATTATTATCATAACATGGAAATGTGGCATCAACATTTAACATGATATTAGCATGACCCAAGGCTCATTTCACATGAATCATGAGTAAACCCTCATTTAAATTGAATTATAATTATTAAAATTTCATTGCACTTGATGTATCTTGATACTAATCTTTACCCAGTGTATTGGAGCGCTATCAGGGCGTACCCTTCTTAATCATTTCATTTCATTTATAAGTGTGCCACATAGATCATACAACATGGATTCATTAAAAATTATCATTTATTCCATGATAAAGTAATATGTAATTCATACATGAAAGTATATAATCAATAAGTAAATGTGAATAAAGTTTAATACCCTTAATAGAGAAATGGGCATGATATTCACTACACAATGACTTTGGCTTGGAGAATCGCAGTGCAATTTCGGCAGCATAACGATGTGACATAAAAATTCAAAAAAAATAATGAGATATAAATGGGTATCTAATCATATGTAAATGAAATTTAAATTGAGGGTGTCATGTAGATACATGTCCCAAAATATGTAATGGAATTTAGATGCATAATATAAACTAATTGCTTGAATGTAAATGAGAAGAGAGAAATTCCTTACGAAATTTTGGCATGGTAACGGGAGTACATGGGAGGAATTAATGAGATATAAAGAGGTCTCTCATCATTAAAACATAAGTATGGAAGTATAGGGTAGGTGAGAAATCATAACCCAATATTTTTAATTGAGAATACAATTGTATAGAAACATAATGAAACTTGTACAAAAATGAGAGAGGAAGAAATCCCTTACTTGGAAGTGTGATCCCAAAGGCTTGGGAGAGGATTTAGAGAGGATTATTAGGAGCTTGGGATGCCTTGGGGGAGTACTAGAGAGAGGAGGGAAAGTTAGGGACGTGATCCAAGGGTTTTGTGTGAAGATAAGTGGGATCTTGTGTGGGTTTATATAGGAAAAGAGATGGAATTCTTTATTATTTAGGTTTTGGTCACCACACATTAAACGAATCAAAACCAAAAACTAACCCATGGTTTTTGCCCATGATTTTTTTTCAAATGGTAGTGGAAAAAATTATTTTATAAGGACAATGTCCTAAATTCTAAAAATATTTGGCTTTCTTATGTGCAGGTGAGTCACACTCTCAAGGAAATCATTTTAAAAGTTAAGATGTTTTATAAGTCTTAGAGGGTCCACTAAGGCACCATAAAATTAATCAAAAAAAATCTAAAATCACATTATTTTTAAAGGTAAAACATATATTGGCCGAACAACCCTTTTATAGTATTTTATTACTACACTATTGAGTAATTATGATGTCATAAAACACATTATATATTTAAACGATATTTAATTTTTACCCAAAAAGTCGACTATTTCGGAAAATTATGAGAAATTCACCATTGGATAATTTCGATGTCTTGATTACAAAAATAATATTAATTTTATCTAAATAATTTTATAAATATGTTAATTTTTACTTTGAAAATAAAAACCGAAATTTATTTAAAATTCATGGGTTTTGAGAAAAATAGCTTTCAAACCTTAATAAAAATTACATTTGTATTCATAAAAATTATACGATCATTTATATTTAATAAAAATTAATTTAGTAAAAATATTTTATTACAATATTATTTAATTAAAAAATCCATTATTTCATCAAAATAGATTTCTTAATTTAATATTAATTAAAAAAATATTATTTGTGCTTTAAAAACTATTTTCAATGTAACAATAATAAAATGAATATATATTCATTATATTAAAATAATTTAAATAATCATAGTGATAGGGTCTTGTTACACTACTACAAATAGGGATTTTAATAAGGCTAAAAACCACCTTTAACAGCGCTAAAAAAGCGTTGTTATTCTCGATGAAGATAAAGGGGGACCTTTGTCAACACTTTCTTAGTGCTGATAAAGGACCATCTTTATTATCACTTTTTTAGTACTGATAAAGGTAGTATTTATCATCTCTTAATTAGCATTGATAAAGGCCAAATTGCCTGTGCAAACAGAGAACCGGCACAACACTCGCACACATGAGACAAGACCTGCACACACAGCACAAACAACACCTACTCACAAAGAACAGAAGAACAAAAATGCTATATAAATTTACTTGAAATCATGAATAAAAAACAACTCACTTATATATACATTAAAAATAATGTTTAATTTGGTTACAATTATAATTATCCAACAAATAGTTAAAAACATTGATGTTTCATGCTTTTTGCATCCATGATCCGCTCTAAAAAAGTGTCATCCATGGTATTAGTTGCCGAACAAAGAATTCGAACTCAGGAAAAAGATTTAACCTATATAAGAAAACAAATATTATGTTAGTAATACAATAATGAAATAAATTAAAAATTAATATGAAATAATACATTAATAAAATGTCAATTGTTACCTATTAGAACCTTTACATGTCCATATTTCCTTTGATTGAATTAATATTTTAGAAGAGGATCAACATGATTCATTGACTTAAAAATATTATTTTGTTAAGATTACATGGATGTGAAAAGAAGAGGAATAAATGTCAACAAGAACATGGAATCCTAAAGGATTCATTTATTGACAATAAAAAAGGGAGGAATCTCCATAGGTTATACAATATGAAATATACATGACGGTATATTCAATTTCATTGGAGTATTGAATTTTAGAATAAATTATAACATTTTCCTAGTGATACCACCATCCTAGATAGGTTATAAACCAAATAGTTACATATATTTGGACCCTCTAAGAGTGTACTCTCACATGCCAGGTCAAAGGGAATGAGTGCTAGCGTGTTCGCATTAGACATTGGGTCCAACCCTGCTTGGACCCTAACCACTTATGCCTCTCCAAGGATCCTATACAATATATAAGGTCTTGTTGAAGGTATGGAAGGAATGTATTTCTCAGTTTTAGATAGGTCCTGATGAGAACCTACACAATTAGATATGTGTTTGGATAGTGAAATGTTATTATATATACCAGGATACTTTTCCAGTTGTATATCTTGTATGCATTCTTATCCTTAGGCCCTAGATTCATTCCATGCGGTAGAAGATATTGATGCACCTCCCTATCATAACATAATCCTCATTAAAAGATAATATAAATTATATAACTAGATGTTTAGTTTTAAAATATTGGATCTGGTGTATTACAAATTAACAAACGCCATCATGCATGGTTGGTTTTTTGGATATCCATGCATTGAATCCAGAAAATAAATCTTTGGTGTATCCAAATTGACTGCAATCAGCATCCAATGCTGCTTAAAAACACAAAAAGGAATAACTAAAAAAAGAAATGAAAATATAGTTGATATGATTAAATTGTAGAGTTTTACACCTACATTGGTGGAATTAAAAATAGTATGTCATCCGAAATTTTGTTTTCAAATGATTAGAGTAGGAATGACATTATTTCATCCTCTTTATTAGAATCTATTTCGTCTTTTGAAGAGGTGATGTGAGGACTAACGAGTCCAAATTTTTGTTCATGTGGAAATCCTTTCAATTGTTTTTCATATATACGCCTGAGAAAAATATAAAATGTATTTAGTCATAATTACCAGAGTATATCATCTTTTGTAAAATAAAATCATGAAAACATACATCATGTATACATTTACAATTTAGGAACCTAGCCATTCATACTTGAGGATTTCATTTACATTTTCAGCACTAATGAAATCTAATGTTTCCTATCTGTACATATTTTTTTCAAAATCAACTGTGTGAGCATTGTTGTCTATCAAAATTGTATCCACATGAGCTTATAAATATATTAGCTATGGATATAGAATGGGCTGGGTGAAGGTACTCTCAGTAGACTATTTCAATCAATTGGTTAATCCTTGAGATAGTTTTGAGCTGATATTTCATTTCACCCCCTTCTATTTATCATTATGTAATAACATTCATCAGTTCAAACCTTTTTTCATTAAATGTTAGAGTTCCAGCTTGAAAAATAAATTGTAAATGGATACCCCCTTGTCAACATGTTTTTTTAAAAGAATTTTCAGCCATGCGATGAATGTTCCAACAGCTTGTTCAACCGTATGAATGTCTTCATCATCATTTGGAATAGGTAGCTCCGAACTTGGCTCATTAGCTACATTAATTGACACTCTGAAATGATCTGTTGGAAGTTGTCTGTTGTGTAGCAATTCGTTATGTGTATTCAACACCGTAGCCCTCGCTTCAAGGCGATAGGTAGGAGTTGATAGATATAAATCACAGTCCTTTTCACCCTATATAATATTAGTACAGGAAAGGTATCAGTGTCTATGTGATTCACATTTCACAGAAACAATTATTAAAACATTTATTACCTTGACTAAGTCAGGTTTTTTAGGGGAATGGATCTCCTCAAAGCTAGTGGGGGTGGGGAGGGATCGTCACACATGGGTTTTTATTGAGTTGTTTCTTCTCTTTGCCTCTCCCCCATCAAACTTCCTATCATCTCTCTCTGGTATTGTAATTATTCTTGAAAAATAGATAATTTTTCTTTTCTAGATTTTCCATTATTTCATTTTGATCCTCCTCTTGTTTTTGTTTTTAAAAATATTTTCGGGGTGTCACCCCCAAACCCGCACCTCTGACGCGGCCATACTGTTTTGGCTGCTTCAAGGACACTGAAAGTATGTCTGCATCTGGTGCGGGTGTTGTTGATTCCTGTGACTATGTCAGATAGAAAATATTGAAAAATAAGTAGTCATTGTAATGTAATAGTGATTTAAAGAAAATCAAATTTATATTATGACATACTTACGCATGTTTCCCACACTTTTTGTGTATTTTTATCTATTAGTATCCCCTCTTTATTTACACGAGCCTCCATCCATAGAACATGGTGTGGGATGGATATGGATTTTGATTTCAATTCATCAATCTACATATAAATAGAGAAACATGGTTATGGTGCTATTTTATGTCACATATAAGTAGTATGGTAGATTTAAAAGACGTACCAATTTTTTCTCAAGTGAAGCATACCCCATCCTTGCTTTACGATAAGGGTACGCTGGTTCTGTTTCACATTTTTTATTTTTAGGACTCAGTTGTTGTTTCATAAATAAAAAAATGTCTGTCAAAGTGATGAATACAAGCAACGTTAAAAAATGTATTACCCCACACAATGTACCTGAAAAGTCTGCTCCCCACGACGGTTTCTAAACGCATCCCGCGCTCCTTAGGATATCAAGTGTGTATAAAGAGGAGGTTGGTGTGTCTTGATTTTCCCTTCAGCATCATTAAGATGATATTTCATTAAAATTGTGCAGAAACCTCTATGAATCCTTCCTATAACTTTTAATACATATTCCTTGTGTGAGGCATCTACTATAAATGCACTCTACAATGGATGATGAAGAGTAAGTCAATGTTTTTGTATTTTATTTTATTTTAATAAATTAAAAAAATGATATCATAATGTTACTGTAATCTCTTCCCACATTAGTGTCTTAATCCAAGTGACAACATGGTGCCACAACTGTATATAAATCGGTACGCATTGCCGAGTGACAATTCCAATGTATCTAATAAAGATGGATCTATTGGGGTTAACATGTTGGAATTGCTTATTCCATCCCACCTCAAATTTGTTTCCTTTTTCTTTTTCATTAAGGATTTTGGCTAACACTATCAAACTGCGACGCTATTGTTTCTTTAAGCCTTCAGGGTTTCATTTACTACCATTTCCTTATAAGTATCATCATTATGTTCCTCTGGAGCGCTAGCATCAGCACTAGGACCAGCAGCAACAGGTTGAGAAACCTGTTGTACCTCAGCACTAGGACCAGCAGCAAGAGGTTGAGAAACCTGTTGTACCTCAGCACTGGGACCAACAACATTTGGTTGAGAAACCTGTTGTTTCTCTACACTAGGACCACCAAAAGCTGGTTGAGAGACCTTTTGTTCCTCAGGATTGGTCACATCAGCAGGTGCATAAGTCATTATCTGCAGAAGTGGTTTAACATTTAATTTAGATTACATAAAATCATAAGAAAACAGAAAATAACATAATGTAACTCAATGTATATACCAATAAACAAATAACCTGATTATTGAACTCTCTTTTTTTAAAGGATGAAGAGATTTGACCCCTTTATCAACTATGTAAATCCCTTCATTGTGGTCTCCTCTAACATAAAAAATTTCATCTACATTGGGACTTCTGCAAAATGATTGTGAAGTCTTTATAAAAGGGTCATCCTCCATTGAACTTTCATATGACCCTTCAGTTGTTTTGGTCGATAACAGAACAATTAACCAATTTCAGTTTGCGGGGTCTGGATCATAAAATACTTGTACTTCCTGTGATGCCATTATAAATGGTTCGTCTTTCTCCCCTTTCTTACTGAAATCAACTTTCACGAATCCTAATTCATTTATTTTAACAACACTCCTGTTATCAACCCACTTGCATTGAAAAATCAGTACTTTGAATTTTGTATAATCCAACATCCATATTCGTTTGATGATGCCAAAGTATGACATATTCGAATAAATTGGATTTCTGTCCTTAGCACCAGAAACATGCATCACCTCATCCACAAGTGTAACCCCATTACTCTTCATGGTACTATATTCATAATTCCCATTAGTATAGAATGTATAACCATTAACTGCATAAGCATTATAAGATAATACATACACACTTGCTCCTTCAGGTAGCCATCAAAGTCATTCTGAAATTGAGTCTGGATTTTCATCTAACTGCTTAATAATATGGTCCCCAACCATCCTATAAACTGACGATTATGTGTATCTAATATCCTTTTTTCATCCCTATAAGGATTCAAATTCCTAAGAATTTCTTTGTGGGTTTGAACATATGGGTCAACGTCGAAACTGTTATGAAAAACATAATGGTGGGCCTTCTCCTGATCTATAATATTGATTGTGACAACCTCTCTTCCAGAAATTCCTTCACCCTCAAGCCACTCAGTGTGACGAGATTTCGGTAGGCCAATGTTTTCCACACTAGAAAGGTATTTAGTACAGAATTCAATAGCTTCTTCAAAACTATATTGCTCTTCAATACAACCCTCTGGCCAACATTGATTTTTGACATACCCTTTCAAAATCTTCATATAACTTTCAATGGGGTACATCCATCTATAATGTAAAAGACCACATAGTTAAATATCTCTCACCAAATGAAACATCAAATGAACCATCATATCGAAAAATGTCAGCGGGAAGAACATTTCCAATTCACATAATATGATGGAAATTTCTGTTTCCATAGCTGGCAATTTTGCTGGGTATATAACTTTACTGCATATAGCTTCGAAGAAGAAAAATAGGTTCGTTAATGTATGGCAGACATTCTTGGGAAAAATGAAATGTAAATCTATAGGAATTATATCTTTCATCAAAACATGGCAGTCATGTGATTTCAGACCCTTTAATTTTAAATCACTCATTGACACAATGTTCTTGATATTTGATGAATACCCCTCTGAAACCTTTACGTCATTCAAGAAGTTGAAAAACCGATATCTCTCCAACCTGGAAAGAGTGTAAGTAGTAGGAGGAAGGAATGTTTGTTTTCCACCCTTCAATGGTGTCAACTCTTCTCGTATTCCCATCCCAACCATGTCCAATCTACCCTTAATTCCATCCTTTGTTTTTTCGAGTGCATTTAGAAACGTGCCGATGACACTATCACGTAAATTTTTTTCAACATGCATAACATCAAGAAAATGTCTAACATACAGACAATTCTATTATGGTAATTCAAAAAAAACTGATCTCTTTTTCCAACCAGTTTTCATAAGGTTTTTTGAAAACAGTTTACCAAAAGTAGTGTCCAAAACATTTACTGTCTCAAACAATTGATCACCTGTTAGTGTAGATGGTGTTGTACGTCCTTCTGAACTTCCGTCGAATGATGTCGTCCAAGATTTGTACTTATGCAGTTGGGGTAGAAATCTACGATGTCCTAGAAACATGATTTTCGATGAATGTTTCAACCTAATTGACTGTGTACCATGTTCTCGAATAGGACACCCTTTAGTTCCTTTAATGCTATATCCTGACAAATTTCCATAAGCAAGAATTTCATTTATCGTCCCATACAACATGGATTTCAAAGTGAAATCTTCATTATTGTAAGCATCATACAACGTAACACCTGAATCCCACAATATTTTCAAATCCTTGGTCAATGGAGCTAGATAAACATCAATATCATTACTCGGTTGTTTTGGTCATGATATAAGCATATATAACATGATGTATTTTTGTTTCATGAATAACCACAGTGGTAAGTTAAAATTTCCCAACATAACTTTCCATGTACTTTTACTGCTTCTTTGAAAACCAAAAGGATTCACCCCATCTGTAGATAATTCCAGATGAAGGTTTCTCATCTTGTTTCCAAATTCAGGATACTCATGATCAATTCTCTTCCACTGAGGAGAGTCTGTCAGGTGACGTAGTTTCCCATCTTTAATTCTTGTATCTTCATGCCATGTTAATTGTCATGTAGTCTCCTCACTTCCATATAGGTGCCTAAACCTTGGAATTATTGGAAAGTACCATACAACTTTCATAGGACTGGAATCATCATTCTTGTATCAAGAAGAACCACACATTGGGCATTATTTAAGTGATTTTTGGTCCTTCCGAAACAATATACAGTCATTCGTGAAAGCATGTATTCTTTCATATATCATACCCATCGATCATAGCATTCGTTTGGAATCGTATGTTCAGCTCGGGAGATCATTATCTTCTGGGATCATGTCATTCAAGAGAGAAAGTAGTTCCATAAAACTGGTGTCACTCCACTCGTTGCCTTCTTTCAAATTATACTGCTTCAGTATGGCTGAAAATGTTGTATATTTAGTGCAACCAGCATACAATGTTGTTTTTTCACAACTCTTTAACTTCTCAAACAATTTTGGGCAATCAAAAAGTTCATCTTCAAATGTCCTTTTCATTTCCTCAATACAATCTCAATCATCATTCACATCTATAATCACATCCTCCATATGATCATCTTCACTGTTCACGCTTGTAATCATATCAGATGATCCATAAAACGTTGTGTTATCTGAGCCACTACCTACATTCATGTTTCCCCATGTTTATTCTAACATTAATAACTTCGATCTATTCTATGATAGTTCAGGTGTTCTTCCAACTCCTCGGGACTATTTTGTCTTGAATAAAAATAGCATAAACATAGACAAAGTATTTGAGAAGGGTCACATTAATGATCTTTTTCAAACTTGATAAACTCTGTCACGCCATCTTCATACTCTTTTGTCAACTGATTGGCATTCATCCATTCTTTATTAATATTCATCGTCTTTATGGGTTCGATCTCGAACTATACTAATATTATGTTTTAATTAATCAAGTAGAATTGTTTGGGTTTTATAAAAAAAATCATGGTACAAATGCCTCTATCATGAACCATCTTTGGATACAATTTAACTATTACAAATGCCTCTACATGAGAATATATTTATAACGGGCTACTCATACATGAAATAATATCATCTAAGTGAAAAATAAATAATAATAATGAAAATATCATAGCACACAATTTGTTCAATGGATACACATTGTGTAGGGTTCTTAGTCGTGGTTGGTTGTATACTACCATTTATAAACTCATGGGAAATCTATATACATGGTGTGTCTAGTAGGGTGAACATCGTGTGTGGATAAGATTTACCTGATTTAATATGACATATATCAAATTAATTCTAACTTAGTCTTACAAATACTGCATGATTCCTCTAAAAATACATGACATATAGAAGAACTTGAGATAAAGGCATGTACTTTAGATACATACTAAGTCACCTCACCAGCTATGCATCACATTTTTGTAGAATACACAGTGTGTAGTCCTTACATGACCACTAGGGGTGTATAGTCTATACACATCAAGTTTCTATGGTATCTATACATGGTGCGAGTGAAGTAAAACACATATCATGTGTTTCCATTACCGACCAAATTTTTCAACCTCATAGCATCCAATGCACCTTGTTGGGTTAATATCATTCCAATTATCATTGTCTAATCCATCATCATCCAACTGTTCTTTAAAATACACCTTTAAATCACCATATCATTATCATCTTGCTTCTAAACCCAATAACTCTTCAATTTTACACTATTGTGACATTTTAGAATAACCATCAAACTCAAATGTTTATTACATCTGAATATTTGTGATGGTGGTGGTGGAAACATTACTCAAACACCCATGGGTGAGCTCATGTTTAGGTTTATCAAATAAAATTATTATATGACAATATTATAATTATCTATTCACAGGGGAAAATTTTATTAATGTATTAAAATTATTTGAAGTTAAATTTATTCCACAAAGAAATAAATTACCAAATATTAATATTATTGAGGATAATTTTTAGTTTAAATATTCATCAATACGAAAAACCCACATTATAAAAAATACAAGGAAAATCCATGAAATAAAATTTTAGAAAACATATGAAAGCTTCATCCTCATGTTCATCCCATGCTAGAAATAATATATTAAAATAATTAAACTAGCATGAACATAGGTAATATTTAATCAAAGTAAACATATTACTTTATTTATGTGTTTAGAAAATAATATAATTCAATTATTTAATCTCATTTTCTTTAAAAACCTCATTATTTACATGAAATACAAATCCTAAAATAATTAAAGTCACATAACGATAATTTTTTGAGAAAATATGAAGTATTTAATTTTGTGTACCTTATGAGAAGAACAATAATTTATTTAATTATTATTCATTTTCATTATTTTCTCACGATAATCATTTTATCTTAAAAATAGTCACCATTGACATTTTTTTTAAGAAGAAGAAGTGAATTCTAGTTTTTTGGAGAATGAGTCAAACACATAAATAATAAAATCATATCTCATTGGAATTTCCGTAAAGCTCAATGATCACATCACATTCCTCAATTTTTTTTGTCTCCACCACTGTATTGAAAATGAGCAACACAAAGAAGTTTTTTTCTATAAATAGAGAGGCATGTGAGTTCTTATTCTCCAATAGTTTTTCCCACATAAAAAAGAATTATGTGAGATCCATTTTTGACTAGGGTGTCTATAATGTGTCTCATAGAGTCCTCTAGAAGTGGTTTTCTATGATTCAGTGGAATTGCAGTAGTAACAAAGTGGTGGTGCCATTGAAATTGGTAAAGTTTGGATTGATATTAAATGGTGGAAAAAATACAACATGGAAAACAAATGGCATATCAATCATACCAACAACCACAACACCATACAAAAACACAATCGTGCTCACGATCGCAGCACCATACAAACCAAACAATCACAATTTTAGATTTTACAAAGCATCCCTTATTCAATTTTGTTTGTTAATTCAGGGGTTATCATATATGTTTTATCATCCTGGGGTGTTCATTCATAATTCAAGTATACATAAATTACCAATTTTTATATTCAAATGTTCAACAGGAACCAACCAACATGCAATTCATTTAGTGTGCAAACAAGGACCACCAACGACCACAATTTTCAGCGGGGCATTTAGCCCGTACATTTCACATTATAACCATCAATATCAAATAGTAATAACATGTGAACAAGAGGAAACAAATGATTAACAAGAGAAAACTCACCATGAAGGTGTCATTCAGCACACGACAGAGGTGTGTTCGCGGCAGAGGAGAGGCGCACAGCAGAGGAGATTTCCAACTGAAAAGAAAACATAAAATAGGGGAAACCCATGAAAATAAAATAATCTAAAACTGAGTACACCATTAACCACATCCCACAAACACCAATAACCCACTAAAACCGAAATCAACCCACACCATGGTTTAACACACCTTAAGATAACAACAAATTATAGGACCCACCTTTAATAGAATGAGTTCAACAGACTTTTAAAATATAAAATATAAACATACAATGGAAAAAATGTTGAAACAAGTAAACTTTAGATATTTCATTCCCATTGCTAAAACTTGGACCCTGTCCAAGGTTTCATACACTGTAGGCAGCGGCGGCAGAGGCAGCGGTGGCGGATGCAGCGGCAGAAGAGGCAGCCATGGCAGAGGTAGTCGCGGAGGAGACAGCAACGAAGGAGGCCGCAACACTGGAGGTAGTGGCACCGGAGTCAGCCCCGGTGGAGGTAGTGGCTACAGAGGAGGATGACAGTCATGGAAGAGGAGGAGGAGGAGGAAGAGAGGTCGTGATAGAAAAGGGGTCTGGTTCACCTTCCATGAAATCTTGAACGCGTGCGAGAGAGGAAGGGCCTATTAGGGTTCTTAAATAAAAACCATTAGAACCTTTATCAATGCTTTTAACGAGCGCTGATAAAGGTTCCAGCATTTTTTATTTAATAATTTATTTATATTATTATATATTTATTTAAAATCACATATAAGATAAATATATATTTATTTGTTAATAATTATAACAATAAATAGTATATATTTATAAATATTGGTATATAATTGTTAATCTATAAAAAAACATTATTTTTTATTATAAATATTATAATTTTATATATATTAAGAATAAAAACGTTTATCAGCTCTAAAATAAGCATTGATAAAGGTTAGTTTTATCAGCGCTTTTATCTAGTGCTTATAAAGGCACACCCCTTTATCAGCACTTTATGTTTAGTGCTGATAAAGGGTAGTGCTTCCCTTGCCCTGTTTTGTGGTGGTGTTACATAACCCCTTATAACACCCACATAAGACCGAAGGGTAAGTTGTGCCATGGTGAAAGACTCTTGGGGAGGCTCATATAACATTGCTCGAGTGGTAGTCTCTATTAACTTCCACTTCTCCCGTAGGCAGTTATCTCAAGCTTAATGTGTTAAAGCTTGACTTGGGGTTGGTCAAGAGAAAATCCCAGTGATGCTAACTCCTTTCTAAGGTCTGAAAAATGGGCTTTGTATGGAGCAATTCTACTGGATGAGGCCATCGCTTCCTTTGTCTGGGTAAATTGGATTTGTTAAAGTCCTATATTTATACTAATCATTTGGTCACTGTTCAATGACTATATTAGCAATAGTAACAATTCTTAATGGTATTTTAAAATCCAAAAACATAAAACCAAGGAACTACATATGTTTTATGTAACCATTCCACATAATAATAAATTTAGTTAGATAAGGATTAATTTTAATTAATAAAAGTTTGGGTCGTTATAGTCTTACCCCCTTAATGAATTTCACCCTCAAAATTTCCTTTTCCCACACTAAAAAAGATGAGGGTATCCCTGCTTTATCACTTCCTCTGATTCCTATGTTTCTTCTTCAAACTTGTGGTTGTGCCACAACACCTTGACGAGGGGCATTGTCTTATTTTATAGAACTTTTTCCCTACAATTTAAGATCTTCACCGACTTCTCTTCATAAGAGAGGTTATTCTTCAATGGTACCACCTCTGGATTGAGTACATGCGATGGGTTAGGGATGTACCTCCTCAAGAGTGATACATGGAATACATCATGTACTTGAGACAGGTTTGGTGGGAGTGTGTGTCGATAGGCCACTGCTACAATGTGATCAAGGATCTCAAAAGGGATGATTCACATTGGACTAAGCTTTCCCTTCCTCCCAAATCTTATAACTCTCTTCCACAGCGATATGCGTAGGAATAGCATGTCTCCAACATCAAACTCTAGGTCTTGTTGACGATTATCACCATATCTATTTTGTATACTCTAATCATATTTAATGTGATATTGAATGTTCTTAACCTTCTCTACCATTTCTTCAACCATTTCTAGACCAAGGAGTTTTCACTCACCAAGTTCATCACAACGTGTTGGTGTTCTGAACCTCTTCCCATACAGGGCTTCATAAGGATTCATTTGGAAGCTTGATTGGAAACTATTATTGTAAGAGAAATCAACCAAAGGAATATTTCAATCCCATCCTCCTTTTAAGTCCATTGAACATGCTATCAACATGTCCTCATGTGTTTGGTTAGTCCACACAGATTGGACATCAGTTTGAGGATGATAATCCATACTGAATTTATGCTCAGTGCATGTTGAAGACTCTTCTAGAACTTAGAGGTGAATCTTGGATCATTATCGGATACAGTAGATAGTGGTACTCCATGCAGCCTTACAACTTCTTTGATATATATCTGTGCCAATTTATCCAATTATAAATCCTCTCAAATTTCAATGAAGTGTGCAGTTTTGTAAGATGATCCACAACAATGCAGATAGCATTATTTCCTTTGGATGTCCTCAGAAGTCCAACGAGAAAGTCTATAGTGATTCTCTCCCATTTCCATGCTGGTATGGGTAATGGTTGCATCATCCCATTATACTTCTTTCTATCAGCCTTCACTTTATGACATACCAAGCACTTTGATGTATACTCAGCGATCTCCTTCTTCATGTTATCCCACCAATAATTCTCTCATAGATCTCGATATATCTTTGTATTTCCTGGTTGAATGAAGAAATTATAACTATGTGCATCATCCAAAAATTCATTATTTTAACTCTGGATTTTATGGAACAGATAGTCTTGTACCAAATCTCACAATTCCTTCTTCATAAACATTGAACTCTGAGGATTTTCCTTTTATGATAGTTTCTACTTTCTTCTAAAGTCCCACATCATCCTTTTGAGAATCCTTTAACATTTCCAAAAGAGACGGTTGAGAAATAATTTGTGAAATGATTGATGATGTTCCTTTATTTATGATTCCCATGTCTATCTTCATCAAATCTAAGAATATTGGATCCTTTTCAATTTTCATCAATGATAGAATCGTTGGGTCCTTTCAACTTAGATCATTTTCCACCATGTTCACTTTCCCTGGATGGTAATGTATTGAGAATTTATAGTCTTTGATCAGATCTAACCATCTTTGTTGGTGCATGTTCAACTCTTTCTATGTGAATATATACTTGAGGATTTTGTGATCCTTATATATTTCACACTTATCCCAAAAGACATAATGTCACCAAATTTTTAAATTGAAGATTACTCCAGCCAACTCCAGATCATGTGTTAGATAGTTTTTCTCATGAACTTTCAATTGCCTTGAATCATAGGCAATTAATTTTTCATTTTTCATCAACACATATCCCAGACCCTTCTTAAAAGAATCACTAAATACCACAAAAATTTCTCCACTTGTGGGTAGTGTGAGAACAGGTGTAGTGATAAGCCTCCTTTTCAACTCCTTGAAGCTCTCTTCACATTCATCACTCCAAGAAAACTTGACTCCCTTCCGAGTTAGATTTGTAAGAGGGTTGGAAAATCGTGAGAAATTTCTCAAAAATTAGCGATAATATCCAGCTAATCCCAGGAAGCTACGAATATCCATTACCGATGTTGGTCTTGATCATCCCTCAATTGCAGTTGGCTTGGAGGGATCTACAAATATCCCATGGCATGTGATGATATGGCCCAAGAATGAGACCTCCTTCAACCAGAACACACACTTGCTATACCTTTCATAGAGCTTCTCCTTTCGCAAGGTCTCTAGTATATTACTTAGATGCTCCTCATGATCCTACTTGGTTTTGGAGTATATTAGAATATTGTCTATAAAGACTACCACAAATTTATCAAGGTAATATATAAAGACTCTATTCATGAATTCCATGAAGATTGTTGGAGCATTAGTGAGTCCAAAAGGCATTACTATGAATTCATAGTGCTCGTATCTTGTAAAAAAAGTAGTCTTGGGGATATCCTCCTCCTTCACCCTTACTTGGTAATATCCTGACCACAAATCAACCTTAGAAAAGTATTGTGCTCTGCATAGTTTATCAAACAAGTCATAAATTCATGGCAGAGGATACTGGTTATTTATCCTGATTTTTTAGCTCATAATAATCAATGCAAAGGTGCATGACCCATCCTTCTTCTTGATGAAGTGGACTGGTTCACCCCATGGTGAAGCACTTGGTCGTATAAACCCTTTATCCAGATTCTCATGTAGTTGTTTCTTCAGCTCCTCAATCTCTACAATAGACAATCTATATAGATTCTTGGATATTGGAAATTCCCCATGTATAAGATAAATTGAGAATTCAACATCTCTTCTATGAGGAAGACTAGGAAATTCCTCGGGAAACACTTCCGTGAATTCCCTCAAAATAGGCACGTATTCAAGGATGGTTTCTTCTTCAGAATCAATATTTTGAGCAAGATACGCATGCTAATAGGGTAGTAATATTCACTCTTGAGATGATGGTTCTAAGGAAGATTCATCCTCTTCCTTTCACTTGTATATAATTGGGTGGTAGATTCACCATATGGAGAGTGATTTCCCCCTCACGGAAATTTATGTAGGCTCTATATAGGGAAATCCAATCCCTGCCAAGAATTTCATCAAATTCCACCAGAGGAAGTATGACGTGGTTCTCTGCGAATTTTAATCCACAAATTATGACATGGGAGGACTTATATTCAAGGGATTCAATGATTGCCCCATTTTTTGTTCTCACCAACATCTTTATTTCCAGGATTTGTGGTGTGTTGGGATTTTTATACTAAACTTTTGGGATATAAAAGAATGCATAGAACCAGAATCAAAAGGTATGTTTTCTATTATTGAATGAATAACTTGAGTACATGTCACCACTTCATTTTCGGGGTTCACTTCAGAGGTATTGATGGAAAAAGCTCGCCCTTGCTGCCTTGGAGGTTGTTGGTTGCCTCTGAAAACCCTGGACTTAGGGCACTGGTTCATTGAAGTTGAATCAATGAATAATTTATTGAGGGTTAAACGGAGCGCTCCTCTCCTCTTTCGCAGCCATGGATTTTCCTTGTAAGTAGTTAATGGTCAGGTTCCCTTTTCTTCTACACCTAAAGCATTTCCTTGTCCCCATCAGGAAATTTCCAAGGTACTTCTTTCCGTACCTTTGGAAAGTGGGGTGTAGTAATTTCTTAGAACCATTGGATTTATCCATCGGACCAACAGAATTAAATTCCACCTTACGCTTCTTATCCCCATTATACCCCTGAGATTCTTCGATCTCCATTTCAACCTTGAGGGCACAACGGACAATTTTCCCATATCTCTCGAAGTCATAGATCGCTAGGGTTTCCCATAGGCTAGGTTTTAGCCCATCAAAGAAGAGGTCAACCTTGTATTTAGGGGTAATGACAAATCCAAAGATGTATCGTGCAAGCCTTGTGAAGTTTTCCTCATACGCTCTGATAGATTCGTCGTATTTTTTCTTGAGGTCAAGGAAGTCCTTTTCTATCTTAATTCGAAGGGTGAGAGGAAACTATTTATCAATTTTTTTCAGAAATAATTCCATTCCAATTCCTCAATCTCTTCCTCGGGATTCATATTTTTGATCAATTCCCACCATTGATCAATTTCACCCTCCATATGATAAGTATCCATAAGAACATTCTCTTTTTCAGAACATTAAAGGATGGATAAGATCTTTTCAATGGATTTGATCAATTTTTTGACAATTGAGGGATCTGATGATCCATTAAAAGTAGGAGCCATTTATCTCATGAAGCTCTCGATTGCGAAATTTTATTTTTTAGGGGGGGTTGAATGTTCCTCTTAACCCATGTTTCGATTCAAAAATTGAGTTAACTGAGAGATTATCATGAAAAAGATTGCGATTCTCGCTCCCATCAGATTGGGCATCTCATAGAATAGTCATCACATTGATCTTCGCATCGATTGTTAGACTGAGTCCTCCCATTACCATCCATGGGCTATAATAAAATAAAATGTAAGGGTAACACATAAAGGGAAATCCAAAGACAAAAATGGATGACTTATAAATTACTTTTATTTCTTTAAATTATGAATTTATAGGATTTAATCTTTGTTATCCATGATCTACTTCCCAACATATATTCTTAGGGAATTTTTTTTATTCCCTTAACAATGGTTCATACTAAGCTTATAAATTTTCCAAATAATATCCCTCAGGAGTGTCGTAACCAAGAGTGAAACAAGGCCCGTTCTCGTGCACCAGTTCCCATTCGAGTCTAGCTCCAAGCGGTGTTTTTGATTTTTACCACTAGATACATCTATCCAGAGATGCCTCTACCTGATCGTATCAATACATGGTTGTATTTTCATGACAAACCACTTACTCATTACTCACAAAAATTTAGGGATGTTTTTATTATACTTAATATTATACCTAAGTATTTCACTAGGGTTTTCTAATCCTAATCCAAAAACTAACTAAACCTATTCTCTGATACCAACTATAACAACCATGCTCTTTATTTCACTCTTAAACATATTTTATTACATAAAATATTCACTTAATATAACATAAAATACAGAGAGGTATAGTGTCATTGGGGATTATGAATATTACATAACTTAAAACATGAAATACACATATTTATTGAAAACTTCTTTTACATGACCACACACATTCCTTCGTACTTAGCATTGTATGGGATAACCTAAGGACATGAATAAGAAAAAGGTGATCTATAAAGCCCATTAAGGGAGTAAAAAAATTATAACATGGATAATACTGTACATGTTAGGAAATAGGCATATCAAAGGAGTATAAGAGAAAAATGAACATAAATGAATGATATAACATTATTATCATAAGATAGAAATATAGCATCGACATTTAACATGATATTAGCATAAATCAAGGATAATTACACATATAGAATGTTTAAACCCTCATTGAATTTGAATTATCATGAGTAAAACCTCATTTCACTTGATTTATCATGATACTAATCTTTACCCAATGTATTGGAGTGCTATCAGGGCACACCCTTCTTAATCATTCATTTTATGCGTAAGTGTGCCACATAGATCGTACAACATGGATTCATTAAACATCATAATTTATTAAATGATAAAATAATTTGGAATTAATACATTAAAATATATAATAAATAAGTATATGTACATAAAGGTGAATATCCTTGATAGAAAAATGGGCATGGTATTCACTACACAATGACTTTGGCTTGGAGAATCGCGGTGCAATTTCGGCAGCATAACGACGTCACATAAGAATTCATAAAAATGGTTTTTGAGAGAGAAAGTGGTATCTAATCATATGTACATGAAATGGAAAGTAATGGGGTTAATATAGATACATTTCCTAACATATTTAATGTAATTTAGATGCATAATATAAAAGAAGTTTTTGAATGTAAATGAGAAGAGAGAAATTTTTTACGGCATTTCAGCATGGTAACAGGAGTACATGGGAGAAGTAATGAGATATAAAGAGGTATATCATCATTAAAACATAATTATGGAAGTATAGGGTGGGTGATAAATCATAACCCATAATTTTTAATTGAAAATAAAATGGTATATAAACATAATGAAACTTGGACAAAAATGAGAGAGGAAGAAATCCCTTACTTGGAAGTGTGATCCCAAAGGCTTGGGAGAGGCATTAAAGAGGCTCCATGGGAGTTTGGTGTGCCTTGGGAGGATATTAGAGAGAGGAGGGTAGGGTAGGGACGTGATATAATGGTTTTTAGTGAAGAGAAGTGGGAGCTTAGGTGGGTTTATATAGGAAAATAGAGGGAATTATTTATTATTTAGGTTTTGGACACCACACATTAAACTAATCAAAACCAAAAACAAAACCATGGGTTTTTCCCATGGTGTTTTAAAAATTGGATTGGAAAATTTTATTTTATGATTTCAATGGCCTAAATTCTTAAAATATTAGTCTTTCTTATGTGGTGGTGAGTCACACTCTCAAGGAAATCATTTTAAAAGTTAAAATGTTTTATAAGTCTTGGAGGGTCCCCTAAGGGACCATAAAATTAATCAAAAAAATATATAATCACATTATTTTAAATTAAAAACATATATTTTCTGAAAATACCTTTTATAGTGTTTTATTACAACACTATTGGGTCATTATGATGTCACAAAACACATTATATATTTAAACAGTCTTTATTTTTTACCCAAAAAATTGAATGCCTTGAAAAATTATGAAAAATTCACCATTTGATAATTTTAACATCCAGATTCAAAATATAATATTCATTTTATCTAAATAATTTTCTAACTATGTGAATTTATAATTTTAAAATAAAAACTGACATTGATCGAAAATTCATGGGTTTTGACAAAAATAGTTTTCAAACCTTGATAAAAATTACAATTATATTCATAAAAATTATATGATCATTTATATTTAATGAAAATTAATTTAGTAAGACTATTTTATTAAAATATTATTTAATTCAAAAATCCATTAATTCATCAAAATATATTTCTTAATTGAATAATAACTAAAAAATACTATTTGTGCTTTAAAAACTATTTACAAAGTAACAATAATAAAATGAATGTATATTATTTATAAAAAAATAATGTACATAATCATAGTGATAGGGTATTGTTACATAACCCCTTATAACACCTACATAAGACTGAAGGGTAAGGTGTACGATGGTGAGAAACTCTTGGGGTGGCTCAGATAACATCTCTTGGGTGGTAATCTCTATTAACTTCCACTTCTCCCGTAGGTGGTTCTACTCAAGTTTAACATGTTGAAGATCAACTTAGGATTGGTCAAGAGAGAATCCCAATGACGCTACCTCCTTTCCGAGCTCCAAAAAATGGACTTCGTATGGAGAAATTCTACTGGATGAGGCTATCGCTTCCTTTGTCTGAGTAAATTGGATTTGTTAAAGCCCTATATTTATACTAATCACATGGTTACTATTCAATGGATATATTAGCAATGGTAAAAATTATTAATGGTATTTTAAAGTGAAAAATCATAAAACCAAGGAGGTGAATAAGTTTTATATAACCATTCCACTTAATAAGATATTTAATTAGATCAAGAGGATTTTTTATTAAAAAAAATTTGTGTCGTTACAATGTTTAAAGCATGTCAGAACATCCATGGCCTAGT
Organism: Viscum album; assembly: GCA_963277665.1. Taxonomy (NCBI): domain Eukaryota; kingdom Viridiplantae; phylum Streptophyta; class Magnoliopsida; order Santalales; family Viscaceae; genus Viscum; species Viscum album. The sequence continues at coordinate 711,637,250 of OY728167.1, read as the reverse complement.
AATCCTTATATCACACATCATTTACTTGACCTCAAGTATCCATCATACTTTTAATATTAAATTAAAGGTCATTGTATCCAAAAACTATGTATGTATTGATTCTCATTCCATTTATATACATAGCGATACCCAGATCCTACATCCTGGTCCAACCAACACATGATGAAAATGCACTAATCCTTTGTTCTAGTCTCCCCTATGTGGAGAAATAAACCTTTTCCATTACTATTTTCTCACCCCTAGATTATATTATTTAAGCTTAGGTGTTGTGGTAAATTCTTCCCCACATGATCGAGATGCATCAGTTAACATCAACATTAACATGGTCCTAGATGCAACACCTTGAAAGGCACACTAAACACCCTTATCTCAAGAAATTAAACTACATGGTTGACTTCTATTGCATGAAATATAATTTTTTTTTATTTCCCTCACCCAAGATGACCACTATTTTAGGTTTGGGTTTCCAACCACCCCTATATCCAAGAACTATGTGTGGATTGAATCTTGTTTTGATGAGATATGTAGTGATACATGGATCATAAATCCTAATCTGGACAATGAATAAAAATGACCATACTTTCCTATGTAAAAACTAGATATTAATAGGAGGTCCCATTATAGGTTCTCCCTATTCTCATGATCTTTTATTCAAATAAGAATCCACTATATCCACACAAATATTACAAAAGTGTACGAATAATTATCAGAACTGTGTGTGGTTTTATTCATGCTTTGAAGGGATACATAGTGACACCCTAACCTAATGTCTCAGGCGTAAGTGAAATAAATAAATAAAATATCCCTCCTTGTTTACAAGTCATACCTATATAAGAAACATTTCCCCCTATTCTTGGGTTTTTTTTCATTAGATAATACATCTATACTCAGTCACCTTCCATACAAAAAGAAAACTATGTTTCTCAGAAAATCTGAATCTCGATAGGCTTTCCTTGGATATTGGTGGTGTAATCTTTGATTATTAAGGATTCATTTATTTTGAATATGATAAATATTCCCTAGTTTGGTACTACATAAGTCACACTCATAACTCATTTTAATCACATGCACATTTATTCTTTGGATAAACCTCTTCTATCTTCTTAAGCCCCATAAACTTTATGCTAGAAATCACATTTTGAACATGGTTCATGGTAATTACATACAAACTTATCCTATATCACCTCTTAGATCTAAAATACACCAGATTAAATTATAAAAACCTCACTCTTAATGCTGGAAGGATGATGTAATATTCTTGGTTAGATCACCATGTAATGAAAAATCACACATATTTTCATCAAATCCATGCGACCTTAAACTATGAAAATCATGAGTCCCAGCAACATGATGTTAATTTTTTTGGATTATATCCTTATAAAATTGGTGTTAAACTATATGAAATAATCCATGATATATGACATTAAACTATTTTTAAAGTTCATCATCACATGAACCTAATATTTAGAACAACTTAATCCTTATTGCTCGACATTAAAACTGTGCGACTCACGGTCAATTCTGTATAACCAATGACCTAAATGAGATAAATATCCATGAAAAGTTACATGGTATATTATACCAATATTTATATTAAAAGGGGGTTTATTACTCCAATTATATTGGAAACTACCTCTATTATCTTGGTTACTATCTTTGTAGACTAACATTATTCTAATCCCACACTATGATGATGTTTGAAAACACCCTTCCATTATATAAGAATTTGATGTATATGGAGGTCCCATACTTCCTAAATGATTCATTTGGTCATGCATATTTTTTTGAACCGTGATTTTTCATTAACATCAATCATGTATCTCCTTTAAATATGTTTGAGGTGAAAATACCACAACATATTCCATGTCGTGAACCCCCGTTTGGATTTAAATTATTTCCAATGTTGAATTTTTTTATCATGTTGAGAAAGAATCATGTGACCATTGAGTACCCAGAGAGTCACATTGATTAGATAAATTATTTTTCTTTTTCTATTAAATTATATGAAACTTTTCCATGCATAATTTACTAAAACTTTTTAGGTAGAAGTTAATCCCACATGACTGAAAACTACTCTGGTGGACCATTTATTGTGGAATCTTCCTTCCCTACATGAAAGCTCAATCCATGTAGAGGTATTTTTCTCACAAACCATTTATATCTCATAATTTTAAATACCTATTTATTGTCAATTATATTTATCTTCATAGAATATTATGAAACATGTTCTCTAGTTTATCAACACATACTAAGAATAAAATTCCCCTCCTTGAAGGCGATTCAAATATATGTAGAGAGTTTCACATTCATGGCCTTAAAGCCTTATTACTATCACTACTAGGTTTCAATGTTGTTTGGCCTAAAACATTAACTTCATTGGTCAGTCTATTAGGACCCTAAAACATCCAACGGAAAGATATGAAACACTCATCTGGTTGAAAACCAAAAAGGGTGGCCTGGGAAGAAGTCGAGTCTCATCTCTCTTGGTCATATGATCTATGAAAAATTTAGAAAAAATTTTCAATTCCCACTACTGTAGGTTAAAAAAATAATTAATGGAAATTATAATAAGAAATCCAATTCTAGAATTACAATTACAATTACAAGGGAAATCTTGAATGGAGAGACAATGGATTGAGAACAAAGTACTTTTTCATTTCATATGTCAAAGAGAAATATGAAAATCCACAACTTAGAGTCTCTACATACAAGTGAATCAATATTATTACAAGGATCCTTATCCATATTCATAGAGCTAAATCATTACATGATCAGAGTCCTCTACCTGTGAATGTAACTATGAAAACATTACAGCCTTTATTTATACATCATCTTGTAGTGCTTATACCTTCTCAATAGCATCTCGCCTGGAATTCGCTACCTACTAAACCAACTACTTCTCCTTATTATCCACTACTTAAACATGATCCAAACCTTGATTGTTCTGATCTAACTCTTTACAAAGATATTCATCCAAGGTCATCTATTTTGCAACTCAACTTTTCTTTCGAACATACTACTCGAGCTTGTTCAGAGGCCTCATTAAGAAGTAAAGTTATAGTTTCAATAAAATGGTCAATAGATTCCATATTCATTATATGATACTATATCTCCCTCACGCTATATTATATGTAAAATCCCTATTTCATCTTGGTATATATATGGATGTAGTCAAACCCTCCATAACCAAGAAAAGAGAACATGTGACACAATATGGTCAATTTTGATGATAGATTTGATAGAGGGTTCTAAGAGATTAGTTTCCATAAATATCGCTATAATTTTTTATGTGTGACAAAAAAAATTATCAAGGGTATTATTTTATATATTAGAATCACTCTCAAAGGGTAGAACACATACTCATACTAGTTGAACAATAGAAGGTATGTCATCAACATTTTCAAATGATCATCATCTACTGTTGTCGAAGTCATGGTAACCTAAGTTGGTTGGAAATTAGAACCATACATGATCTTATATACTTATACCAATGATCATAAAATGGGTATAAACAAATAAATACCTAGTAAATAAGGAGCTAAGATACTCGATTAGTCGATAGACTCACCTATATCTTCCGAGTCACCAACCTCCTTTGTTATCAACACCTTATTGGCAGGCATTATAGACACTGCATCTCTAGCTTGTGGGTTGGCCTTAGGAGACAACTCTTTGGGTAGGAATGTAAAATGTGTGCATGTTCATCCAGGATAGTAACCTCCCAAAGGTCACTCAAATGCACTAACCCTGTAGGGATGACCATTAGCAAACGTAGAGAAATGGTTGGGCTCAAACCTTATATAAACCATGTCTCTTCTTCCCCCTCAACCCATCCTCCAGTAGGAATGAGATCAGTTCATCATAATGAAGTGTAAATCCTATAAATCACCTATTCAAATGGGATTATGGTTGTTTGACCTTGGAAAATTAACACAGCATAACTCATAATCATTATAAAGTCATCATCTGGCCTCGAACCCTTATATGATTCCAAACTCCACATAACCACCTGACCTTGAATGATTGGTACTTCCTAACATGTGGATCCTTTTTCAACCACTAAAAAAGTTAATTCATTGATACAACTGTACATTTAGATTTAAAAATAATTGAGAAGAGTATAATGTGTAACTCTAATCCCAGATCATATATGAATTTCAAACATCCTCACTTGACTATGCCTTTTGATTTCCCATGAATATAATCTCATAGGTAAAATAGTAGGGGAGGAGGGGTGGGAATAATCTTGTTGGGTTTGTAGTCACTACCTGTATGTTCTCGGTTGCACTGGGAGATCACTCTTCACCAACCCTTTCATCCATAGGAACATCCATTCCAACAGTGGTTTCTCCCTCCATAACTTTTGTAGAAGGAAACTCTGATGGATTTCCCCTCACCTCCTAAAAAATCATGGATGGGGGAAGAGAGGAAGGGTTAAAAAGATTACATTGAGAGAAAATATAAATTATATATAAAAACTCACGATAACTCTTCACCAAAATCATCCATTCTCACCCTCTCCATCAGTATTTATGGAAATTGGTTGGATAAATCAATCCTACATTTTTATGAATGAATAGAGGCATATATCTCATCAAGATAAGCAGCAAACTATTTAGGATTTTCTATTATATGAATGGACAAAAAATATGAGTCTGGCCTTATAGGAAGGGAAGGATCAAGTCCCAAAACTATTTATTTGGAATATTTGATACCACACCCCTCAGAGTGGGGTGATTCCAAGGTTCAAATTTTTAGGAAAAGGGCATATCATCGAGTTCATGCTGAATTAGAGAATTTTTATAGTCATCCCCATGTGAACCACTATCATTGTCTTCTCTCTCTATTACATATAGTCTTCACATTTCAAATACCCACTCTAGAAATTTTATTTGACCTTGGGGAGAGTGAATTGATACATTAGGTCTTATAAATAAGATTCTACCAAGTCAAGATACTCTATATATGAAATGATTATAGGTGTTGATATGAAACCATATCGAGTCAAAATAACTTCCTTCCCCTGAAGGAGGCACAAAATACCATTAATAGTCATATAATCCATCCTATGTCCCACTCCATCCAAGACATGGGTTATGAAACCTCTTTGGGGATGGAAACATTGGAAGATGGATTAGTAGCTTGTTCTGTAGTTGTGAAACCTATGTTTTTTCGCATTTCACCCCAGATCTTTATCCTATTATTGTACATTTTAGAAATTAGAGATTTCCTCAATCAAATCCCATTTCCTATCATAACTCCATATGTTGCACAATCATCTCCCTCTCAAAAAAAAATATGGACGGACCCTTAATAATGGGTACTACATTTTCTAGTTGAAAATTTCTATATGAGTGGATTCAAGCTACAACATAGGAATTCCAAATCCTGATATTGATATTTTTTTGTGGTAGTTCAATATGGGATCTTGTGTATCCTGTGTAAACATAATAAAACACTAATGAGATTCCATGATAATATTTTCTTAACATGCATTTTTAATCGACCCAAGGTACCACATTTGTATGCAATGGAATTGATTCCCAAATTAGCAGGTGGAATACCCTTCACATATCATCTTCCCATAAATTAATGCAAAAAAGAACACCAACCCCCATGGAAATGATGTACCCTCATTTTGTATTATCAAAAGATGACTCATTTTTCAGGTCACCAGTAGAAAAATAATATGATGTGTATACAAAATAGTCATGGTATTTAAGATTGATCATCACAATACATGACCCCAATTCCAATGTATTCACCCCACTTATACAGTATAAGTAGGTAATGAATCAAGAATATAGAATTATCTAGTCATTTTTAAATTCATAACCTCACATATGAGGTTCTACAAAACCCCAAAGGAGTTGCAAGGGGTCTGTGAGTATATAGGGTGGAAACCTCTGATAGGTTCTAGGGCCCACAGCAGAAGCCAGTGGGCTGTGGATTTTAAATTTTTTTTCATCGGATTGACTGTACTTGTCGACACAGACGATCTGATCCCTGAAGAGGTCTGATGATCTTTTGTAAAATTTTAAGAGCACAAAACATAAACAGAATACATACCATTACAAATCCGAAGGTGCGCTCAACTGCAACTTGTTGCTGGCGATCGCTGCTTGAAGAATCCATAGCAGGATCTCTCTATGTCATGCACATGTGCTTCAAAAACTGCTGGAACGCCGATCTTTGAACTCCGGGTGCTAGCGCGGTGATCCAACGATGCCTTTGACATCCTGACGATCACCGCATCGAGATGCCTTCGATGCTTGAGAGATTTCTTGATCCGAGCTTCTTGGATCGAGAGATTCTCTCTCTAGGAAGCAATAGTATAGAGAGGCTCCCAACTTCATTCCATTAATGTGAATGAATAGTGATAATAGCTACACATGAGAGAGATCCCTCCCTTGTATTTATAGTGACGTTGAGAAATACCTGGTTGGGTTCCCTGGCCCCTGTTTATTTCAACGTCCAGTAAATAAATAATTTCAATGAAATAAACTATATCAATATTATTTATTATTTTATCACATATTTTTAATATATATTAAATATATTACGTCTTAAAAACTGATCCATTTAACTTGACTCATTGTCCCACTTAATATTAAATCAACCTTGAATATTAAAATAATATTTGTACAATTAATATTTTTCTTTTATTTACTAAACTTTTAAATACATTAAATAAATTCAATCCCAAATATTAATAACTTCAATATTAATGAATTTATTTAATTCTTTTGGTGATCGTAAACTTGGACAACACTCGATCCCCATGGAGGGGGCCACTATGTACACATACCTATTCAACTAAATAGGGAGTATTATTGAATATGCTATTGTGTGTGACCCTCTAGGCCCTTATCTCGATAGCAGTGAATAAATTGACAGACCAAGAGAAGAGTATAACAACCCATCATGGCCCCTAAAGAGATAAATATTGTCATAGCAATGACAACCAACCTACGAACTCTGACTATGTACTATAATCACTTTGTCATTAAATATCTCATAAAGTAGGATACACACATGAGTCATTTCCCTTTTATTGATTTATTATTTATTGATTTAACCGGATGGATTTACCTTTGTACTGCTTTGGCCAAAGACTTATGAAGGAATCACCATTCTGATCAACCAGTCCTCAGATATACAACTTCCTAAACTTGGAAGTGGAAAATCCTTTCTTGACAATGCAACCAATGTCATACAACCAACGACGCACCCAACACAAGATACCTCACCACAATTTCTATAACATAGTTTTCAACTTGCATCAAAGTACATAATCAAATGATACACATTGGTAATGGTATCATGTCAGGAGACCAATACACATGTCTGTAGATAGGAACAACCAATGACACCCAAAACATGCGGTGTTCCTATTGGTGGGTATGTCCTCATGATCTCACTACTAAAGATCACCAAGTGAGAACTTCATGAGAATAAGTATCAATGCTTATGAGCCCCCAGCACCTGATAGTCAAACATCTACTATTTCCAGTCGGTAAGATGTATCTTGACCATATAACATATATTTAAGATTAATGTTATAGTATCTTGAGGTTCTCATTATAGCCTGGGATTTTCTATAACCTCTCGATATGAAAATTAATCTTTGGACATTACCATTATAATAGTGGATGTAGAAAAATCTAGACTATAATTGTAAGATGACATCATGCATAACTAATTGTACACATGATATGGTAATCAAAAGTACTGCCTAGTTGGGTCTAGGGAACCCACTATTTCCACACATCCACTTGAACTAGATCCAACTTGATAACCAAACTTGTTAGCTACTCACATGATAATGATCATGCTTCTGCTGAGTAATGGATTTAACTGCCGGTCCTTCCACGTTTTTTCCACGTGGCATAGCTGTTGTTTTCAACCTCATCTCCTTGAGTAAAACTTCTCAAGATAAGGTATCCCTAAGTATATCACCTTTTCCATTATCATAAATTGAAAACTTTGGTAGTAATAATATCATAATTTATATTATGATAATACTTTTCTCACTAGGTGTGATTCTAAGAACTGGAACAAGTCATTGCATTTATCTACTTCTTAGCTACCTTAGAAGATGCAACATACTCAGTATTTGTAGGAATGGATACCACTAGATTTTATGATATTGACTCGCTCATCTCCTTTTCCTAACAACGATATTAGATAAAATTGATCTAAGGATTACTAGTTTGTATCTCACCATAACTAGTATACCTTCTTCTCCAAATACCAGGTACATACCATTTGTACTCATCGTAGGACAAAATGATAGTTCTGACTGCATCACTTGAAGTTCTCCTGGATATTATTGATATCTGCCTTCTATAAAGTATATCTTGGAAGTATCAATTATTTTACATATCATGTCATACGTGATTGATCAATCGTTTAAGCGTATGGAAATCAACTCACAACTTTAATCTCTCCCCATGTTCCGAACATGTTAACCTAGAGAGATTAATCCATGTGACATTGGAAATAATTATGAACTTGAATTGTTCCAACTTGTATTTTTTAATACAATTTCACTTTATGTATGATTGACTATGTCCAAGAAACCGTCAGATCTACTTTAGTAGATCCTATTCCCTAGAACTTAGGTTTTTACTTTAAGTCAGTCACTGGAGAATAAATTTCATCATGGTCTTAGCTAACTGTAATACCAATATGTGTTTTCCGTATGTTAATGAACATATTTCTCTTGGAAAACATTGGTGCTCCCACTCACCTTTAGTAGTTACAAGTCAAATATTCATTCAAAATTAATGTTTTAAGATCTTGTTGCTTACTTTAATCAAGAACTGGATTTTCAATAACTTGCAACCTTTATTGGAATTTGATGGTGTCTTCATCCCTTTCTGGTTGTGTTGTATAGACACCTTCCACGAAAGATAATTATGATATCCAATGACCAATACAATGATCTTAAAAGTTGGCTATAAAAAGTAAAATTATAATGAATTTAGACATACCGACTTGGTATAACAAATTGATCCTTATTGGTACCAGGCTTGTACCATCCATGTATCATCTCATATGAATACCCACCACAATATTTAATTTATAATCCCATTTTTAATTTGATACATGGAATCCATTATTGAATTTTAAATTATCTTGTAAATCTTAGCTTATATCCAAATACTAATTAATTGTAGGATTTATTATTCTTAATGATTAATTCATCACCGACCGTGGTGAATATAAAACCATCACCATGGTTTCGTCCTTCCTACGCAGTATGTGTGACTGGAACATTCCAATCCCACACGAACATGTGAAAACTTGTTCTTATTCCAACCATTTGTGCATCATGAGCATTGACTAAACCCAAGTAAATATTGATCCTACTATCTCTAATAGAGATGTGCACCCTTATATATAAATTTAGTCTAATACATTACAATATATTTTCTATCTTAGGGATTTATGTAATATCCTAAGCAACTGTTAGGATAATTACATAGATTCACCATGTGTTCAGCTTGATGCATGTTTGTTTATATCTTAACAAAGTCTTTGCATCCTAACACATGATCTATGACATAATGTATTTTCATCATACTATGACTCGTATGATATCCATTTTTCATTTTAGTTGGCATATTGGTTATGGGTTTATGCCATTATTTTCAAAGCATATCATGAATTATAATGGAAGTTTCTGCAAGTTTCAACATTAAAACAACTCACATCATAAATTTGATGTAATAAATGTTTTTTTAGGAATTGATCCACGTTACATTTTGTTTATCAATGTAAACATGTAAGACTTTATCATCGATCCTCCTTATGAACATCAATACGGTGATTTAGATAAGGTAACATGCATTTAGGAATTATTCCAAGCTACATTATCATGATCGATGATTTCATAGTCAAAATATTCTTCGGCATGCTGATCTGAAGAAACTCATATCTTCTGACCATCCATATGCTTCACTATTACATTCCTTAATAACTTAAAGGAATCTTATGAAGTATCTTTACCTCTATCTTTCCTTTTGAATAGTTCACTCTCTCTTGTTGAACTAACCTCGGAAGCTTTGTGGCATACCTTTATTTCTAAAGGATTATTTGTCTAAACTAAGGATGTTAATAATAAAAAAGGTGTTTAGCTGTGCCAAGCCTAAATACCATACCGGGTATATTCTTGACATCCACTTTTAGTTTTACATGACAAAGAATCATCATTCCACAACTAGGTTGGTCTTACATTTTATATTCATCATGTATTTCCTTTGATTCAAGTATATCTAAACTATTTGTTGAGTATATTACCACAAACAACATTCATTCCAAAACATGGAATAATGTCACATCATGTCCAAAAGGGCACTTGAGATAAAGGTTTTGGTTATACTCAACAACTTGTTCGATTTGAATCAATCACTTGGCAATTAAAAGTTATGTGTTTCTCACTACTGACTTAGGAATCACCCTTTCTTAGCTTCTTGGAGAAGACACCTTACTCCTAGTAATGTTTCTCTTCTTACATGGTAACTGTATTTTAATACACATATGTGAAAAGCATATTGTATTTAATACCCAATAATTATGTGAGAAAAGAATACTTTTATTTGATGAATATAAACTAAATGAGAAGCGGGTACTTGCTTCTTGTATTTCAGTTCATTGCATTTTTAAACTTCCATAAATTTATTTAAATATGTGATGAAAAAAACCTCCTGTTAAATGACCAACCACTTTTCTTTGAAGGACATGAAAAAAGTGCCTTTGGTGTAACTTTCCATAGGCCTTTTCACCTTGTCTTTAAATGTATTCTCTATAAGAACAAATGATGGTGTTATCTTTAATATTCTTAGTACTTAGAAAATTTTGCCTTAAAGGTAATGAAGCCATTACTCTATATCATTTGTTTGTATCCTTAAACGAAACTAGAGTGATTGGGTGTAAAAGGTATAATAATGGGATGACATGAATGATTGCGAATTGTCTTTCACTTTACAAAAAGTGAGTGTAATCATCACATTCAAATCTTGCTTCTCTTTCCCCTCGCAAATTTCTTGGAGATGAGACTTCATGTAACATTATCCATGTCATGTTGTAGCGACTGAAACTAACATCATACATTGATGATAACATTATGACAAAACCATCTTCTTCTTAATTCATGAGTCTCCTCTAAGCAATTTTACACCCTCGCATTCTGAGTTTGCTTAATAGGTTGGGACACTAACACCTTGAATTTCTGATATAGTAATATTATGCGTGAGCACCTATACTACACTTTGGAAATTCCTACTAGTTTGGACATTAACTTTTTCCAATATTTATCACCGTTTTATTGTGGTATTACTTTCCATTCTCTACAAATAAACTTTTGAAGATTGTACTTTTATGTGATTACTAGTTTAGACATAACAGATTATTATTCATTTAAATGTCTCCCACCAATTTTTCGAATTCTAGGAACCCTATGTACTAGAATCGGAATAATCTTGAGTATTCTAGTGGTAAAGATCCTCAAACCACCCCTTATAGTCTACAAGCTACAACTACGCCACTACTAAGAGGGTTCTAGGTAGGCTTTTGGCTAGCCAACTTCATTAACTCACAGTTCCTTGATCTGTTGAGTGAAGTCCCAGTATCAAAAATCATTACTTGATTTACACAAAGCTTGAATCTAAAATTTCAACAATCTAGCTATGACTATTTCATTGATGCAATTTTATTTAAGTCTACCCACCATCCAAATAAGAACTCTCCGGTAGTAAGAGGCACCATCAGTTATGGAACAACTGGCACCCCAAACACCCGGTTTTGTTCAAATGTGAATGATGGAAGACTGTTGTGACTAAATATTTCTTTGAGGGTTTTTATGTGTTTTTCTCTTAACGAATGTAATCCATTTCGATTAAACTTGTTCATTTATGTTGTCGCGCTCACAACTGAACTTTAATAAAAAAAAGTACACCGATTCTTTATGCATTTTATTATATGTTATTTTATGTATTTTCCCGCTGTTCTAAAATGCATAAAATAATAAATAAAAGAATAAAGGTAAATTGATACCCGACTGGTCTTGACCATCTAAACGACCTATGGGCATCATACCTGAGTTGAAGCTTGACTCTTCATGCATCTTGCCCTCGTCTTGTATGTTCGCTTTGCTTCTGGAACATCATCTTGTCTTGGAAGGGTCCACGTCACGTCTTGGAGTACCGCCTCGTCTTAGCGGGATTCACGTCACATCTTGGAGTACCACCTCGTCTTAGGGGGATCCACGTCACGTCTTGCATCATCTTCGTCTGAAGTACAAAAATACTGACGTGCAAGCGAGGGGGACTCGGCTATAAATGTACATCATGTAAATTGGTCGTGTAGGCCCTTATACGTTTGAATTGAATATAAAGACGATGTGCAGACTGTATATTTAATTAATTAAAATCATCGGCTGCATTTAAAATAATTAATTAAAAAAAAGGCAATATACACGAGTCCATACTCAAGACCAGCAGGCGGGTAAATAATGCGCGATAAAATTAAAATCCATTAAATAATTACGAGGGTTATATAATTAAATTAAATGAATTAATAAATTCAAATAATTTAATTATTTTTTGGTCCTTTAATTAATTTAATTTTTCTGCCAAAATGAAATGAATTTAACTTAATTCAATTTAATAATCAAATTGAATTATTTTTTTTGGTATTAAAATTTATCTATTTTAACCAAAATTAATAAATAAATTAATTTAATTTAATTCTGTAATTAAATTAATTATTTATATTAATTGAAATTAAATTGGGTCCTGAAACACCCGCTATGGCGAGTTGCACCCAACTTCGAGACCCATAATGAGTTTGGAAAATCCAGTACTAGGTGAGTCAGGAAAGTCCACCCAAACCAGGACAGACCCGCCAGAAACCTACTTGGGGTCATTCAGGAGTAGGGTTTTTTTTTATATGCATTTTTTCAAAGGACTAGGTGAGTCTGGATTCTGACTGATACCCTCACCCAGGACTCCCTTTTATAAGGGGGTTTTCCCTGAAAACAATACTGCATTTCCGATGTGGGATTCTGGTTCTCCTTTTCCTGCACAGTACATTCTGCGTTTCTGATGTGTGATTCTGTTTTAAGTACGCGACTTTGAAAGACTATAAAATTTAAACTATAAGACCAATACAAATGAAACTTTAAACACTGATTAAACATATAAGAAATAGTTGAAAACAAAAATAATTTCATAAAAAATGTTGATACGGATTAATTTATAAGCTTTCAAAACCACCTACTTGAAACTTAAACATATTTGAAGTACGTGACTTTGAAAGATTATAAAAGATAAATTATAAGACCAATACAAATGAAACTTTAAACATTGATTAAACATATAATAAATAGTTGAAAACAAAAATAATTTCATAAAAAATGTTCACCAAAAACAATTTATAAGCTTTCAAAACCATCAACATGAAACTTAAAAATGTTTCAAATTCCCGACTTTGAAAGACTATAAAACATAAACTATAAGACCAATAGAAATGAAACATTAAACATTGATTAAAAATATAAGAAATAGTTGAAAACAACAAAAACTTCCTAAAAAATTTCCGTAAAAATTAATTTATAATATTTCAAAACAATCTACTTGAAACTTAAAAAAATTCATGTACATGATATGAGTATGATGGGTGGCCTTAAATTATATTCCACTTCATAAAAATGGGTAATGTTTTTACCTCATGAGAAATCACTTACAGTGCATGGGAGGTTATCCTAAGCACTCTATGTTATATTTTTTTAGTGGTTATCCTTGACTTAGAATTGTGATTCCATGTTTTATTTTTTATTGCATTCCAATGTTGCCTTGATATTATTATATTATATAATAATTTGAGGTTTATTTTTACGAATCACATCAATTTTATATCACCTTGTTATGTCTCTCTACTCACATGTATTAATTTCATAATTTTATTCTTTGATTATTTCTTTACAAGGATTTATAATTCACCCCTTTCTTATGTACATCCCCAGGTTATCCTGTGCAGTATTATAAGATCAGTGGATTTTAAGGGCATGTTATGGAGTTTTAAATAATTTTTTTGTATTCTTATTTTAGGTTATTATTCTATGTAACTAATTACCTAAGGACACATGGAATAATTTTATTTTGTGATTATATTAAGTGTATATTTTTTGAAAGAAATCATGAAATAGGGGGCATTAAATATATGGGTTGTCATTTTTTCCTGGGTCTCATACCAATGAAAACTATTGTACTCAATTACTATCTTCCATGGATATACAACACATTGAAGGTACCCTCACCACTATATTTTTATGATTAGGGTAATTCCAATTAAATGGATGGTAACACAAGTCTTCCAAGTTCAATAAGGGTTTTTCGAGTAGAAATTTACATTATTATAAGGAATGGGAAGTATTTTATGTATACATTTATCAATATATGGATACCCATGATTAATTCAGCAATAGGTTTCATAGGTAACTTTTACAAAGGTCATTATGACTCGTAGAGTGAATTGATTAGTCTTAATCAGGTGATGGGTCTAGCATATAACTATATTTCCCATCAATTCATCAGTAGATATCATATGAAAAAATATGTTGGTATTTGGTGTATTCTTCTTCTAATAATACTAATGTGGCCTAGCGTTAAGCCTTAACAACAAGAATTTCATTTCTAGAAATATACATTCCATCAGTATGAGATAATTGATTATTTTATTCCATGTTATCTTTTGTAATCATGACCATATAATTCCCTCAATTTTAGCATATTATGACTTCATTTTTTAATTTATACTTTACATATCACTTATTCTATGTTTATGTTATGTAAGGTTCCCATATATGCTACTCTATAATGAGCTTTTGATCACACATGTAATTTTTTCCTTTCTCAGGAATCATTGAGGAGGAATATGTGATATTTTCTGGGATATGATTGAAGGGATTTTCATGATCTCATAATATGTTCATTTTGTATCTTCTATTTTAATATGTATTGTATATCTATATATGGTCTTCCCAGACTACTAAATTGTTCTTTCCATTGGGGACTCTTTTACTTTATATCAATAATGTAATATAACTATTGACTATAGGTTTATGGATTATAAGATGTTATAATTGGTATTTGAGTAACATTATTAGTAACATTTAGAAATTGATTTAGAGGAACCAATATAGATATAAATATTTCAATGAAAAACACTCAAGATTTCTATAAAACACTCTATAATTCATAATTAGAATTATATTTTACATTTATATTTTATTAGCTAATAATATATATGTCATTATAAAAATATGGATACCAAGTGGAGGAATGGGAACCATATAAACATTCTTAGTCAATGTAGGGATATTCCCCATAAACAATTTAACAAATATATTTTGCAGAAAAACCTATTCATAACTATATTAGGGATTTTAACCCTTGTTATGAAAAATAAACCCACCTATATAGAGAGACCTATTGATCTACAACATTGTGTAACTATAATGGATATCTTCATGCAGTAATAACCTCTAACATTCAGTGAAATTTCTAATCCATTTGTAGATGAAAAATGCATAATGTCCCTATAGAAAATAATTTTCAATTTAGGAATTAGTTAAAAGGAAAAAGTCATCATGGTGGTTCACCATATGAATGGATATGTGGAACAATGGAAGTCATTAATTCAAAACAATAAGGAATATGATATATAAAGATCTCATTGATATGAATTTTTTTTCCAATAAGGATGAATGACTTGTTAGTAGATTATTTTGATATGTGAGGCATAATTGTGATGACTTTTGATGTGATATTATGTTAAAAAAATTGTGGAAATGGTGACACGTTGTTTACAATAATAGAAAAGGAAGTGAAGGAAATATAATATTTTATTATTTCATGAGGGATTAAAATATGTTCATGTGAGATGAATTTATATTTTACATAAATAATAATTTAGGAGATGAAATGGATAACTATTTGTTTGATTTTACTCAAAAAAATTATCCTACCACTAGCTAGCCAAGGGAAGAGTCTACCACTACCTAGGTGGGAAAGTAATTAAACCTTAGCCAAACAATAAGTGGTATGATGTGCTCCTAGATGAGAAAGGGTGGTTGTGAAAATAGAGACACATGAGAGAATAGTGGATCCATATTTTATGGTGGAGTGCCTGCAAAGAAAGTTTCCATGGTTTAGTGCTATATTGTATTATAGAGAGGACCCTAATACACACATATTCCAATTCCACAGAATGTGTTTACTTATTAAGCAGTGCCAAGATGGTTCAAAATCTGACATGTGATCCTGAATTTTGTGTAATATTCATCCTCATTAAAATTTATGGGTAAAAATTTGAATAAAATTTCTGTATGATCAAGAATCATAATCATGATAGATTTTATTAATTCAAAAGTTTTGTTATTATCAAAATCATATTAATATGGATAAAATCATAATAAAAATACTAATATGATGTTTTTCATTCAATTATATGTGTGGTGGAAATATAAAAACTTTTTACAAAAAAGAAATACAATTTCATACAAAACAAATAATGACTTTCAAAGCCATTAAAAGAATAATGTCTTTTAACCTTAAGAGAATCGTATTCTATAACCAAAAAATAAAGGTGTCCCTTGTTTTATAATTATAAGAAAGTCTATATTCTCTTAAAAAAGAAATACCTCGATATAATGAATGAAATGAATCTATCTTCCTATCCAAAAAATCCATAGATACAATGATCCGATTATCTATCTACCTAGCCCCGGTATCCCTCAAACTGATGGATCGGATTCCCTATTCAAGTAGATTGTTTTGAAATATTATAAATTAATTTTTACAGAAATTTTTTAGGAAGTTTTTGTTGTTTTCAACTATTTCTTATATTTTTAATCAATGTTTAATGTTTCATTTCTATTGGTCTTATAGTTTATGTTTTATAGTCTTTCAAAGTCGGGAATTTGAAACATTTTTAAGTTTCATGTTGATGGTTTTGAAAGCTTATAAATTGTTTTTGGTGAACATTTTTTATGAAATTATTTTTGTTTTCAACTATTTATTATATGTTTAATCAATTTTTAAAGTTTTATTTGTATTGGTCTTATAATTTGTCTTTTATAAGCTTTCAAAGTCACGTACTTCAAATATGTTTAAGTTTCAAGTAGGTGGTTTTGAAAGCTTATAAATTAATCCGTATCAACATTTTTTATAAAATTATTTTTGTTTTCAACTATTTCTTATATGTTTAATCAGTGTTTAAAGTTTCATTTGTATTGGTCTTATAGTTTAACTTTTATAGTCTTTCAAAGTCGCGTACTTGAAACAGAATCACACATCAGAAACGCAGAATGTACTGTGCAGGAAAAGGAGAACCAGAATCCTACATCGGAAATGCAGTATTGTTTTCAGGGCAAACCCCCTTATAAAAGGGAGTCCTGGGTGAGGGTATCAGTCAGAATCCAGACTGCTGTAATGGCAGAACCGCTGGATATTAAATAGCAGAAAAATTCTGCTGAAAAGTTTTGTTATATATATATATATATATATATATATATATATATATATATATAACAAAACAAAACAAAAAAAATAAAAATAAAAATTTTAAAAAAAAATTATTTAGGCAAAGGCGGCACTTGGTGTGCCGCCTTTGTGGTTATTTTTTGGGCAAAGGCGGCACACCCGGTGCCGCCTTGCCCTGGCCGAAAAATTCCCCAAAGGCGGCACACCAGGTGCCGCCTTTGGGATGTAAAAAAAAACTATTTTAAACCTGGTTGTATTTTTAAAATTTTTTTTTTGAAAAAATGTAAAAAAAAAAATAACTCTTCGGGAGTACCTAGCAAATGGCCGTGTCTCAGCCCGTAGGGCTATCTGGGTCTGGCATGTCTAGCAGATGGCACATGGATGTGTGGGCGGAGCCGAGCGCGTTGGAGCGCTGCTGCTGCGGGGAGGCCGGCGTCGACGGTAGGTGAGTCGCCGATGCGACTGGTCTTGCAGCGGCCTTGCGTGGCATCTGGCCGGATAGGAAGGTAAGCACTGAGAAGGCGCGCGGCGGAGGCCCTGCTTGGGATGGGACCTGGGTGGTGCGAGGAGGCTGGGCAGCATGCTGGCCGGCGACGCGGGGAAGACCGAGAGGTGGATAGGCCATGGTCGGTCCGGGTAGCGGAGGAAATCTGGCACTGGGGCATGCTACCGGCCATCAGTGGCCACGAGCATGCTGGCGCGAAGGCCAGGTGGAGCGGCGGTGGCCGGATCTATCCGGACTGAAGACAGTTCGGCAGAGGGGAGCGGCGGCCCGGACCGGAGGCGTGCTGGCTGGCCGTGAGGAGGGCGGTGAGGCAAAAGCCGACCACATGCTTACCGGTGTGGAGGGAGGCCACCGGTGCAGTCCGGTGGCTGGTCCGGTAGGGAGGGAGGTCCTGTTGCAGGCTGTGGAGCCCTACTGTGTGCGTCGCGATGGGAGGTGACCTCAGATTGAGAGTGGCCGCGTCTAGGGTGTCGTCGGCGCTGCTGTGGCAGGTCTGGAGGAGGCTAGGACCAGCAGTGTGCGGACCAGGGGTTCTTCGGCGTGGGTCAGCAGGGACGACAGGCGAGGGTGGCGGTCATCGCCTAGTGCGGCGCTCAGGCGGGAGGCCGCGAGCTGTGGTGGCCTGGTTCAAGGTGGGAAGTTGCCCACATCAAAGAAGGGCGGCGTCTCCTGCGGGCGGTGTTCTGCATGCGGGGCGCCCTCCGAGGCACGTTCAGGAAGCCCAAGGGGACTGCAGACCCCTTGTTTTTTGTTCTTTTTTTTTCTTCCCCCCTCGACTTACTATAATATTATTATAATAAATATACATTTGTTATACATTTATTATAGATTTTTTTATAAATATTATAATGTTATAATATTATAATATTTATTATAATAAATATCTAATAAATGTATAATAAATACTATTATAATAAATGCACAATAAATGTATAATAAATGTTTAATAAATATTTATAATACATTTATATTTATAATAAATACTTATTATAATTAAATATTAAAATATTTATAATAATAAAAATCTAATAAAGGTATAATAAATATTGTTATAATAAATATACATTTATAATATCTATTATAATAAATATTATTATAATATTTATTATAATAAATGTATAATAAATGTTATTATAATAACTATTATAATAAATGTTATTATAATAAATATTATAATAAATATTATTATAATAAATATTATAATAAATGCATAATAAATGTATAGTAAATGTATAATAAATATTTAGAATACATTTATTATAAATGTATATTTATTGTAATAAATATTATTATATTTAATTATAATAAACGTATATTTATATTTATATTTATAATAAATATTATAATATTTATTATAATAAATATGCATTTATTTATTATAATAAATCTACATTTATTTTATACATTTATTTTAATAAATATGTAAATAAATGTATAATAAATATTATAATACATTTATTTTTTAATTATAATATAATAAATGTAATATGTAGTTATTTATCTTTATTATATAATTATCATATCTATATTTATTATATTTATAATTATATAATTATATTATAAATAAATGTAATGTGTAATATAATATAATAAATGTAATACAATACATTTATTTTTTAATTATAATAAATGTATATTTATAATTATATAAATGTATAATAAATAAAAAATTTATAAATGTATAATTACATATTACATTTATTATAATAAATAAATAATTACATATTACATTTATTATAATAAATAAATGTATATTTATAATTACATATATAAATGTATATTTATTATAATAAATAAATGTATATTACAATTATAAATAATTACATATTTATTATAATAAATAAATGTTTATTTATAATTACATTTATAAATGTATATTTATTATAATAAATAAATGTATATTACATTTATAAATAATTACATATGTATTATAATACATAAATGTATATTACATTTATAATAAATGTATATTTATATAAATAAATGTATATTACATTTATTATAAATGTAAATATTATTAATGAATGTAAATATTATTAATAAATGTATATTTATTAATGAATATTATAATAAATAAATGTATATTTATAATTACATATATAAATTTATATTTATTATAATAAATAATTGTATATTACATTTATAAATAATTACATATTTATTATAATAAATAAATGTATATTACATTTATAATGAATGTATATTTATATAAATAAATGTATATTACATTTATAATAAATGTATATTGCATTTATAAGTAATTACATATTTATTATAATAATTGTATATTACATTTATAAATAAATAATCATTTATTTAGTTAATAAATGCATTTTACATTTATTATAATAAATGTATATTACACATTTATTATAATAAATAATTACATTTATAAATGTATATTACATTTATAATAAATATCTAATAAATATATATTTATATAAATCTATATTTATTATAATAAATAAATGTATATTTATTATAAATATAAATATAAATATACATTTATTTTAATTAAATATTATAATATTTATTATAATAAATATACATTTATAATAAATGTATTATAAATATATACTATACATTTATTATAATAAATATTATAATAATATTTATTATAATAGATATTATAAATGTATATTTATTGTAATAATATTTATTATACATTTATTATATTTGTATTATTATAAATATTTTAATATTTAATTATAATAAGTATTTATTATAAATATAAATGTATTATAAATATTTATTAAACATTTATTATACATTTATTGTGCATTTATTATAATAGTATTTATTATACATTTATTAGATATTTATTATAATAAATATTATAATATTATAACATTATAATATTTATAAAAAATGTATAATAAATGTATTACAAATGTATATTTATTATAATAATATTATAATTTTTATTATAAATATTTATTATAAATAAATAGTTATTATAATTTTTGTATTTATTATAAAAAATAAATTTTATATATATATATATATATATATATATATATATGGGGTTTGGGGTGGTGTGGGGTCAAAGCGCCACTTCAAGTGGCGCTCAACCAACCCATTTCCCCATTATTAATAAACCTTACCCCATAAAACTAAAAAAAACCCCCTCTTAAATTTGCATTATGATGTCTCTTCCAACCCTCTTTTTTTAATTCGATTTAAGGCTACTTAACCATTTTTGTTATAATAATAATAAAATTATTATAATGAAATAATAATTTATTATTATATTATTATTATAACAATAAAATAAATATTATTATTATAATAAAATTATTTGGAAAATTACTAAATCGTGAAATTTACAATTTTCATATAATTATAATAATATCTGATGAACCGATCTAAGCTTGATCGGTTCTTCGGATTGAATAAAATTAATTCCCACGAGAAAAAAGCAAATTTCGATCCAATCCAAAAAATTAAAATGGTCGTAACTTGACCGTTCGAGATCGGATCGACTCACGGTTTGATCCAATGATATCGTTTTTGAACCCTCTAGTTAATTATAATGAAATTTTAATTTTCTAGGCTCAGAAAATCTACACGATCCCTCTAATACCAGTGATAGGTTTTGGGGCCCGTAGCGAAAGCCAGTGGGCCGAGGATTTTAAATTTTTCATCGGCGGACAAACTTTAGTTGTCGACACCGAAAATCTGAGCCCCGAAGAGGTTCGAGGATCTCATGTAAATTGTTAAGAGCGCAAAACATAAACATAATACATACGATTCCAAATCTGAAGGCTCGCTCGACTGTAACTTGTCTCTGGCGATCACTACTTGAAGAATCCATAGTAGGATCCCTCTAGATCATCCACACGTACTTCAAAAACTTCTAGGACGTCGATTATCGATCTACGGGTGCTAGTGAGGTGATCCAACAATTATTTCGACGTCCTGATAATCACCACATTGAGATGCCTTTGATGCTTGAGAGATGTCTTGATCCGAGCTTCTTGGATTGGGAGATTTTCTCTCTAGGAAGAGGGAGGAGAGAGATGCTCTCAACTTCATTCCATGAAAGTGAATGAATAGTGCGAATAGCTACACATGAGAGACAACCCTCCCTTGTATTTATAGTGACGTTGAGAAATACCCGGTTGGGTTACCCGACCCCCGTTTATTTCAACGTCCACTAAATAAAAAATTTCGACGAACTGAACTGCATCAATATTATTTATTATTTTATCATATACTTGTAATATATATAAAATATATCACGTGATAAAAACTGAGCCATTTAACTCGACTCTTTGTCCTGCTTAATATTAAATGAACCTTGAATATTAAAATAATATTCGTTCGAT
Organism: Viscum album; assembly: GCA_963277665.1. Lineage (NCBI taxonomy): Eukaryota > Viridiplantae > Streptophyta > Magnoliopsida > Santalales > Viscaceae > Viscum > Viscum album. The sequence continues at coordinate 711,614,868 of OY728167.1, read as the reverse complement.
TAATATTTTTCTCGTATTTACTAAACTTTTAAATACATTAAATGAAGTCAATCCCAAATATTCATAACATGAATATTAATTAATTTATTTAATTCTTTTGGTTATCGCAAACATGGACAACACCTGGTCCCTATGGTGGTGCCCACTATGTCCATATACCTATTCAACTGAATAGGGTGGATTCTTGAATACGCTATTGTGTGTGACCTGCTAGGCCATTATCTCGATAGCAGTGAATAAATCCACAGACCAAGAGAAGAGTCTAGAAACCCATCATGACCCCTAAAGAGATAAAGATTTTCATAGCAACGAAAACCAACATACGAACACTAACTGTGTACTATAATCTCTTTGTCATTAAATATCTCATAAAGTAGGATTCACACTTGTGTCATCTCCATTTTCTTGATTTATTATTTGTTGATCTAACTGGATGGATTTACCTTTTCACTACTTTGGCCAAATACTTATGAAGGCAGCACCATCCTGATCAACCAGACCTGAGATATATAACTTCCTAAACTTTGAATCGACAAATCCTTTCTTGACCATCAACTAATGTAATACCACCAACGACTCACCCAACACAAGATACCACACCACGATTTCAATACCATGGTTTTTGCCTTGAATCAAAGTACGTAATCAAATGATACACATTGGTAATGGTCTCAAGTCAGGAGATCAATAAACTTTTTCATAGATAGGAACAACCAATGAAACCCAAAACATGTGGTGTTCCTATTTGTGGGTCTGTACTCATTATCTCACTACTAGAGATCACCAAGTGTGAACTTCTTGAAAAGAATTCTCAATGATTATGATCCCCCAGCACCTGATGGTCAAACATCTACTGTGACCAGTCAGTAAGATGTATCTAGACTATAGAACATATATTTAAGATTAATGTCATCATATCCTGAGGTTCTCATTATAGCCAGGGATCTTCTATAACCTCTAGATATGAAAATTAATCTTTGGACATTACCATTATAATAGTGGACGTAGAAAAATCTACACTCTAATGGTAAGATGAAATCATGCATAACTAATTGTACACATGATATGGTAATCCAAAGTACTACATAGTTATGTCTAAGGCACCCACTATTTCAAAAACCTCCCATATAATTCATCCCATTAGATGTTATATCTATGAAAATACTTGGACTTCTATGTTAACACATCTCACATTCTCTAACTGGGTTACCATAACAAAGGTTGGAACTATGACGCCATTACTTGATTCACAAAATAATATAAACCATCCACTAATTATAAATACCAAGAAATCATTCATTCAAACCAATGGATCAACCATAGGGGAAACTATCCAACCCCATTGATCAAAGATAGCATCCTTAGCGTTGCCAATAAGTGACAGTGCATCTCTGATTACTATAAGTTGGATATGTTAGAACCATGGTCTTCTATGCATGATTTTGAGTATTATTGGTGTTTGTTGTCAATCCTCAGTTGATGTTCAGAATGTGTACTAGCAAAGAGATCATACAGTTCAAGAAGACAATAGTATTGAAGGTGGCGCAGTTTCCCAGTGTTTGCCAAATTTTTGGGCCTGAAAATCGACAAATGGATTAAAGTGTATTTGGAAAAGATAATTGCGCGCCATGTAATTGAAGGAGAGGAAACTTGTGCACCATATGGTTTTCAATATCAGAACATGAAAAAATGCCAAAGGGATAAGGGTCATGCAAGTTTTGGGCTGGTCGCGCAAGTGACCTACACGCCATGAAGAGGCTTGCGCGCCGATGTCTAGAAGGTTTGGAAACTTGCGTGGCTATTGTGTTTCAATATAATTACTTAAAAATATGGCAAAGGAAATAAGTTCGCGCAAGTATTGGTGTGGTCGCGCAAGTGAGTAGCGCGACAGAGGCTAGGGAGGATGAGCTGCGCGCCAGAACCTGCGCGTCGAGGGAAGACTTGCGTGCCACCATGCAGGGGGTCCAGTTTGCCTATAAATAGAGAACCACCCCTCCTCATTTGCAACAAAGTTCAAGTCTTATAGATTTTTCGAGCTCTCGTCGCGCAAGTGGTTGTGTTTCGCAAGTGGTTGTTGGGTCGCGCAAGTAGAGGCTGCGTGCCGGTAGTTGGCTGCGCGATCAAGGCAGTTGGGGAGTTAAAGACGCATCGTCGTGAAATTTTGGAGTTGAAGGAGGCAGTGTCGTGCAAGTGGTTTGGTGTCACCTGTGCGCCGAATTTGTACCGCGCAAGTGACTTGTGCGCCAGGATTGATACTTGCACGCCGGGCTTAGAGAAGCATGCCAGTGTTGTTAAAGTACACCTGTCCTTTTTGAAGCTGCACGAAATCTGGAAGATCGCCCGGTACCCTCATTGCTAAGTGAGATTCTTCTTCTGGTGAGAGTTGGACTTCAACAGAGCATCTACATACAACAGAGGATGCATTCTTATGCAATTATGAAGAGACCTTTACGTCTATAAACTGAGTGTGACGTCACCAAGGGCAGTGAGCCAGGGGGGTCAACGGGAGTGACCCGAGGGAAGCAGTGAGCTATCCCTGAACCCTTATAAAGGTAGTGATCCTGGGACTGAGTGACTATGCCCGAACCTTTTTAATCCACATCTAGTGAATATTAGTGGAATTTGGTACGACCGACAACTTGCCGGCGTATGCTCCTTGGACATAGCCCTTAGTGGTGAACCAATTAAAAAGTGTTGTGTCTTCTCTATGCATGTGAATGTTTGCTTTCTAATCATATTCATCATATAGGTTCAACAAGTTCCTACCAACATGGGAACAAGATCCATCAAATTAAAAGAAAAAGTTGTCACTCTGATTCACCCCTCCCCTCTCAGGGTGTCTCGGGGTCCTTCAAGTGGTATCAAAGGGTAAAGGTTGCTGGTGTTGAATCTGTCCTTTATCGTCATGGAGAATGCAGTCAATGTCAGGGGAGTCCCTCACTTTGATGGAAGTAATTTCCAGATCTAGAAGAACAGAATGAGATCTCATATAATATCTCTTGGAATGGAAGTTCTCTTTTCTACTGTGCAAGGAATACAAGTCACTGATCCAACAGGCCTGACTATGACTGAAACAGACAGGAAAATTCTTGATGCAGATGCTAAAGCAAAAAATGCACTCACTGCAGTCCTTTCTGATCAGATCTACCTAAAAGTGATGAATTTCACCTCAGAAAAATCCATGTGGGATAAACTCGAGAATATTTATGAAGGAGATATCAAAGTGAAGGAGGCGAAACTACAAGTGCTGCACAATCGGTTTGATGATCTGAAGATGCATCCAGACGAGAATGCAGAATCATTATTCAATCAAATTACTGAAGTGGTTGGAGTAATTCGGGGTCTAGGCGAAGTAATCAAAGACATTTATATTGTAAAGAAAATATTAAGAAGACTTCCACCTCTGTACAATGCAAAGGTGTTAGCCCTTGAGGAAAGAGATCTTTCCAAACTTTCTCTAGATGATCTACTGAGCAGCTTGGTAGCATATGAAATGAGAGTCAAACCAGAAGATGCTACGACTCGTGTGAGAAAGGAAATGGCATTCAAGGCCATGGATAAACGGAAAATCTCAAAAGATAGTAGCGGTGAAGATGACGAAGAAAAATAAATTCTTTCTCTCATTGCAAAGAAGTTCCAGAAGGGAAAAGGGAAATTCAAAGGGAAGTTACCTCTCACATATTTTCATTGTGGAAAAGTTGGGCACATTGCCTCTCAGTGCTTAAGAAAGATAAATGATGAAGATAGTGAAGATGAAAGATTCGAGAAGCCTCAGAGAAGGTTCTTCAAAAAGGGAGACTTCAAATCTGGAAAGAAAATGCAAAGGAAGAGTTTTGTCTGTGAAGAGGAAGAAGATGATAATTAATTCTGTGATGAAGAAGAACCAGAATTCAAAACTGGGAACCATGCTTCCATGATGGCCACTGTTGAAAATTTAGAAGATACTGCTGAAGAAAAACAACTGAGAACATGTGTTGATCCCGAGATGCAACTTAAGGATGCAGTTAGTAAGCTTAAGATTAAATGTAAGAGTTGCAATAAGTGGAAATCAATTATAGAAGAATCAACTGAATACGTTGATCAACTTGAATCTGAAATTGAATGATTGGAAATATTTGTGAAGGTATAGTCTAAAATAATTGAAATCAATAATGATGTAGTGGATCTGAAGCTGAGAATTGAAGAGTAGGCAAAGGTCATAAATGACCTCACCTCCAGACTAGATGAAAAATCCAAGACTACTGAGGGTCTTGAGGTGGAAGTTGTTACTCTAAGGAGTAAACTTGAGACTGAATCAATTCCAAAATAATTGAGGAAGAAAATACAGTTTGGAAGATTCTCAGATGCAGAATTACTGGCAAGAGCCAAGTGTGGTTCATATGGGGTTGGAAAAATATTGAGTGATCAAAGACCCGCTTGCATGAGAAAGAGTGGAATTGGATGTGAAGCTGAGACATCAACTGCTGGAAGTGAAAAGATCCAAAATAAAGATAAGATGAAAGTTGAACATGTTGAAACGTTGCCTAAAGTGCTGGAAAAGGAACCCTCAATCCAAAATAAAAGGAGAACTGAAAATTATCCTCAAATATTCAAAAATGATAGACAGTCTAACGTTTCTCCCAAGGAAGAAGGTATGGGGAGAAATTCAAGTGAGATGACATTTCCCCTCATGAAGTGTCAGTTATATGGCTATCTAGGCCATACCATGTCTTATTGTGAAGAGGCAAGAAGCTATCTGAATGGAGAAGATATAAAAGTTCAACAAAGGAGAAAAAATTCATATCCTAATTCTTATATAAGAAACAATCTCTTTGGATATTGTTATCATTGCTCTAACATTGGTTATAAGGCTGCTAATTGCAGGCAGAGAAGGGACATGGACACCTCATACCGAAGTTCAAGACCAGTCAAGTCTCGTCAGCAAGACAATTTTTCTCTTTCAAACAGGTTTTCTCCTATCAAAGAAGATTTCGACTATGAAGAACCTGGGTATGCGGAAGAGATAATTAAAAGGTCATCAGTACTATATACTCAATCCAATGTCTCATGGAAGGAAAGGATGAATATTGAGAAATACAACCTTGCAGAGGTGGCCCTCAAAGCTACAAAGAACAATAGTACCTGGATTCTGGATAGCGGTTGTTCATCTTATATGATAGGTAATGTCGTCCTGTTAACATATATCAAAAGGAAGTTTGATGTTAAAGTACAATTTGGTAATGATGGAGCTCTGAAAATCAAAGGGAGTGGAAGTACCGAATTAGCAAATGGCGAACTAAAGAAGACTAAAGCCCTTTATATAGATGGCCTACGTCATAATTTCCTCAGCGTGAGTCAACTCTGTGACTCAGGACTTATAGTTACTTTTAATCAGAATGGTTTCACTATCAAGGGAAAGATGGGCAATTCACTTATGAAGGGATGCAAAACAGAAGGCAACTTGTATCAGGTTGATAGTGAAGAAAATTTCTGTTACCTGACTGTTGAAGAAGAAAACAATTTATGGCATCAGAGACTGGGGCACATCAATAAACAAGGCATGGAGAAAATATCAAAATTGAGAATTGTCATGGACATTCTCAACCTGAAGCGTGAGCGTGAAAAATCTTGTGATGCTTGAATTTGTGGGAAGCTGGTCTGCAGTTCATATCGTCCAAAGAAGAAAAGGGCATCTCACCTTCTTGATCTGATTCATACAAATGTATGTGGGCCGATTAATGTTGCTGGAACTCATGGAGAAAAGTACTTTGTCCTCTTCATATATTATTACAGTAGAATGGCATGTGTGATGGTCATTCACAGGAAACAAAAAGTCCTTGACTGCATGAAAACATATCGGCGAATTGCCGAGAATGATACTGGACGAACAATCAAAGTGTTGCGATCTGACAATGGAGGAGAATAAACATCCATTGAATTTGAAAATTATCTGGAGAAGCATGGGATACAGCATGAGGTAGCTGCTGTGAGAACTCCACAACAAAATGGAGTTGTTGAACGTAGGAATCGATAGGTGAAAAACATGGCACAAACTATGCTGATTGAGAGTCGTATTCCACGACATTACTGGAAAGAGGTTTTTCAAGCTGCAGTGTACATTCAGAATAGAACAGGACTTTATATGGGTGAGATGAAAACACCATACGAATTGTGGCATGGATGGAATCCCTCTTTAAAATACTTTCGTGTCTTTAGAAGTAAATTCTTCATCAGGAACAAAGAAGGAAATCAAGGGAAGTATGGCGACAATGCAGATGAAGGAATTTTCCCCGGTTACTCAATGAACAGCAAAGCCTACAAATGTTTCAACAAGCATTTAGGAAGGATTGTGGAAAGCAGTGATGTTAAGATAATTGAAGAGAAAACCAAAAATGCTTCAAGGACGTCATATACTGATGTGATAGAAAGTCAGGAAGAAAGTGAACGTGAAGAAAATACAAATGCAGAAATAGAGGAAGTTGTACAAAACACTCAGTAGTCACATCATGATGTTGACTCAGAAGAAGAATCTGAAGAAGAAACTGTGGCTGAAGAGAATGCAACTGAACCTCGTAGGAGAAATCAAAGAGATGAGATTGATCCATCCAACATAATTGGGGATAGGAGTAGACCCACTCAAACAAGAAGGATGAGGAATAACACACAATCTACATTTCTGTCAGTTGTAGAGCCATCCTCATTTGAAGAAGCTGCAAATGATGAATCTTGGGTGAAATCAATGAATGATGAATTAGATCAGATTGACAAGAATCAGACATGGGATCTTTTCCAGAGACCCGAAGGTCACAATGTGATTAGTACCAAATGGATCTTCAAAAATAAGTCTGATGAGCATGGAAGTGTCATCAGAAACAAGGCATGACTGGTATGTAAATGATACTCCCAGATTGAAGGCATTGATGTTGAAGAAACCTTTTCTCCCGTGGCTAGACTAGAGTCAATCAGGCTTTTCCTTGCCATGGAACTCCAAAGAGGATATAAAGTATATCAAATGGATGTCAAGACAACATTCTTGAATGGTGTACTCAAAGAAGAAGTCTACATTGAACGACAAGTGGGCTTTGTTTTAGGTACTGATGAAACAAAGGTCTGCCAACTGAAGAAAGCTCTATATGGTTTGAATTAGGGACCACAGGCATGGTACTCGAGGCTAGATTCATATCTCAAGAAGCTGAAATTCAAAAGAGGAGGAGTAGATCACAATCTCTATGTGAAGAATTCTCTAAAAGATCAATTCATGGTTCTAGTCTACGTTGATGATATCATATTTGGTGGCAGCAGACATAAATCAGTGGATGAATTTTCCAATCACATGAAATCAGAATTTGAAATGTCTATGATTGGGGAGCTCACATATTTCTTGGGGTTGTAGGTGATTCAAAAGAAGTAATACAATTTCATTTCTCAGGAAAATTATGCAAGAGAGCTGCTGAAGAAGTTTAATATGCAAGACTCCAAACCAATGTCAACTCTGATTGTCGTTGGAACTAAACTTGGAAAGCATGAAGATGGGGCATCTATAGATCCCACCATGTACAGGAGAATCATTGGGAGCCTACTGTACTTGATAGCGACACGACCAAATATTGTCTTTGCCACATGTCTTGCAGCTCACTTTCAGAGTAATCCAAAGGAGGAACATATGGCAGCAGTAAAAATAATCACGAGGTACATTCAAGGTACACATAACTTTGGGTTATTTTTTGTTGTAGGCAGGGACAATGAATTATCAGCATTTTCTGATGCTGACTGGGCTGGTGATGTAGTAGACAGAAAGTCCACTAGTGGTGGAGCCTTCTATATTGGGAAGAAATGTGTTGGATGGTTAAGCAAGAAACCAGAAAGTACTTCTCTTAGTACTGCTGAAGCTGAGTATATATCCGCCACAAAGGAATGCACTCAACTGCTATGGATAAAGCAGCAACTTACAGATATTGGTGATGAGGTGAATCAACCAATGGTAATTTATTGTGATAACAAGATCACAATTGATCTTACGAAGAATCCTGTTCAGCATTCTTGTAAAAAACATATTGAAATTATGTATCACTTTATCAAAGAAAAGGTTGAGCAAGGAGTGATTAGAATGGACCATGTGGGAACTGATGAGCAAGTGGCTGATATCCTGACCAAGCCATTGTCAGCGGCAGTGTTTGCGAAGCATCGGTTGAACCTCGGTGTTCGGCCACCTCCCTGTGCATAAGGAGGTTACGAAAATCCCCTCTCCCCATTTGTGATAACTGTTTTTATCTGTTTATGGATGTGATGCAGGTCTATGGGGGAGATACTATTGATTCACGCTCAAATTTACCCAAGAGAAGAAGGTAGGACGGTCCTTGTAGTCTAGCTTGGGTTGTCGAATCCTCAGAGACCTAAGAAGTAACCAATAGACACGTACATTCTATGGATTGTTTTTGGCTATGAAGTGGCCAACTTGGGTTGATTTTATATGGGTTTAAGTGAACTCTAAGCGACTTAAGTTAATTCAATTTAAAAGAGTGAGTTTATCCTAGGTTATCACTTGGGGTGGATAGGACGTATTTCCTTTTCAATGATTTCAATTTCTTATATTTGAGATGGATTAATTTAAGAAGATAAAACAACATCATCACTTACTGGTTTAATGCCTACACCATTTAATACTAATCACCTATACACTTGAAGGATCAAAGTTTTGAGCACTTCAAGGTAAAGGTTCGTATTAGCACATGAAGTGTGTGACCTTAAATTCAACAAGGACGATGGAGTTTAAAAATCATTAAATAAAAATATCAATTAAAGAAGTGATTATACATTAATGAAGTGATAAATAACATCCAATACAACCCCTTTATACTCCCTTAGATCAACCCATAAGTGGGTTATCCCTCCATTGATTCTATGGTTTCAATGGAAGTGGGAAGTAGACTCATGAGGGAGGAAATGGAGAAGTAAAAAAAACACAATAACATAATGATCACTCCACCGTTGTGTGATAATAGCACAAGATTTTGTATGAACAAGTTCACACATTGAAACAACAGTATCAAATTGATAAGGAGAAGAACAGAATAATAATAGAAGAAGAACTTTTATTAAGAAACAAGGATGAATAAAAACAACTTACATGTGGAAGATAAATTTGAGACAACAAAACCGCAACATAACATTACCATGAAAGAAATCTCAAAGATCCTCAACTCCTCCACCACCACTTCCTTAAATAGGAATTTTTGAGCCCTTGGGTCGAGCCTCCAATAGTACAAGTCATCTCACTTGAGTATGGTAGGTCTAGGGTGGTGGAAAGTTTGTTGAAAGAAGACTTTTCACCCTTGACACAAAAAGGCATCCAACTTGCATCCACCGAACAGATGCGCCTGTAAGACCTTATATATGGCTGAATCAGAGTGGGCTATAGAATAAAAAAATGGAGCCCCGGATGTCTCAAAACATCCTGTAATATTTGGTCCCATTTGGAATTTTATATTCATATATATGATTAGATTAGTGAGATGTTTTTCTGAGCCATATAATCTGGCCCATAATTTTATCTCTAACTTGGGCCGCCTAAATGACCACCATGGAGGCCGAATTAGAATTGGATCCTGAAGTGTGATTTTTTTCTATACATTTATTCTAGAATCCCAATAAATTTGGGATTCATTGGGCATTTATGGTGGGCCCCACATTCTAATCAGTGGGCTGGTGTCCAATCTGACTTATCCAGAATTGTTTCCTTTCATCGCCAAATATCTCCATAATACTTTATGAATCCTCCATTGATACCTTAATGAAACATGTTCATATTGAATTTTATATGAATTTAAAAAAATATCAAGTTAAAATATGTATAATTACATTCCTTAAAATTAGATGAATCATTGGGTACTTTAAATGATGTTAAAAAATGTACCACATAATAGTGCATTTTAAGAAGGGATTACAATCAAAATGTGGAATGATGTTCAAAGTGTAAAATGCACTAAAATGGTGTTTATTAATAATAAATAAAAATAATATTATATATATTAACAATGAATATTAGCCTCATTTAGTGGCAAATGACACCCCCCAACTTGAGTTTTGCTAGTCCCGCGCAAAATGTATCTCAACAATATGAAATTCAAATTCTCTTTTCCAAAAAAATTTTAATACACAATTATCACCAAAAACCATTATACCAAACAATCATGAAACCCATAAAAATATTTTAATACAAGATAGTTTCATAAGCAGATCCCAATCCCAAGCCCGTTTCTTTGTTCAAATTCATTGTCATATTTCATCCAATATCAATTAAGTATGAGGATGTGTTGTGCATCATAATAGACATGGGGATTCATCTTTATTCAAGGGGGAAATGACGGAATCTCTATGTGGAATCACATTTCAATATTAATATGAGTATTCAATTTTTTTTGTATCATATTTTTTTGTTTTTTGTTTTGGTTTTTTGGGGTTTTTATTTGTAATTTTTCCATGGTAATTGAAATTACACTCAAAAGAGTCAACCCCTGTAGCGATACATTGCCGATGACTCCCAGGATCAAAATACCTTAGGACACCAAGTGAATCCCACATACTTGGGAATCAACTCGAGTTAAATCAGTTAAAAACAAATTCAAATTACCAAAAATAGAGATAAAATTACTAACTCTGGGCTAGACAACTATGAAGTCGTGATCCCCAAGTGACGAAAGCCACACATTAGGTCATTTTATTTCTCTACAGGCAAATTTATTATTATTTTGTTTTATTTTTTTTATTGAATACTCATATTAAAACTAAAATGATCACAAAACCTATGCTATTTATTTGGGGGACCCCATGAACTCAAACTAATACCCCACTATCCAAAGAACGTGCATTGTGATCTTTTTTTTATTTTGATGAAAATATAAACGATGAAATATCACATTGGACAGCCACACTTTCCAAAATCTATGCTCATGAAATTATACAAGGATTAAAATCAGAATCAGGTCATGCTAAATTATTTGATATTCAGTTTCAATGTGTTCAATGTGTATTACCATGTTCAAATTTAAAGGAATGTTTCCTTCCATTTTCACAATTTTTTTTTTCAAATCATTCATTTTTTTTACACAAAAGCATTTTTTTATTTTATCTCCCCCCCAACTTAAAATAACATTGTCCCCAGTGTTTGAAGAATTGAAAATTTAGATGGAGTAGAGGCAGATAAGGGATGTTCAAAAAGGAAATTGAAATATGAGGATCATGGAATGAAGTCACCTGGTGGTTGAAGTTGAAGTTCTTGCTGCTCCAATTTAGTCCTTTGATATCCACGCCACTTGAAGAGTTCCCTAGTAGAAAAAGGAAAAAAAAAAACAAAAAAAAAACAATATATATATATATATATAATAAAGAAAGTAAAATATAAGTATATATATAAAAATTATATAATAAGGAAGCACAAAAAGACGTAGGTCAGTGGTAAGCGCGCTCCCTTATCTCCCTTCGGTCCCGGGTTCGAATCCCCGCGGCTTCGCCAGTTGTGACGGGGTTTAACCCATGATGTGACCTTTATTATTATTATTATTATATTATTATTATTATTTATTTTTTTATATTTTTATTTTAAAAATAAAACAAACTGATGATACATTGTCTTCTTTTTAAATTTCTGGGTAAGGTATTACTCAAGGATCACATCATGTGACACAGATGAATATAGTGCTCCCCTTTTATACCCATCCATACTCATAATAGAAGAACAGGTCAACAGTCTATTTTTTTTAAAATCAAAATTATTCATTAATTCTATTTTAAAAAAAAGATTCACAAAGATGACAACCACAGGTTGCCTCCCGTGCAGTTCTTTGGTTTAATGTCGCTAGCTCGACATGAACCCCCTAACTTACCCAATACCAATTTTCAACATTTTAAAGACCACATGTTCACAACTTATACTAGGTTGAGATTGATTCTATGTTTAGAATTTGTTTCATGCACAAACCTCTGTTCTAAAATGAGTAGGTAAATCCAAGGAATATCAGAAATGATGGACTCAATTTCTCTTATAGTCTTTTCTAAGAGATTAAGAATCATTACCAATTTATTGGTTTCAAGATAAGAAATGGTGATAAATGGAAGTTTTTGGTTATCCCCAATTAATGGAAACTTGAAGGTGGATGGAAATTCCTTTTGTTCAAGTTAAAGTAGGCTAAAACTTTCAAACATAGGTTGGGACTTTGAATTGAAGTCAGTTTCATTTTCAAAATTTCTCAACAGAATTAGTTCCTTTTGAATAGAAGATTCAACCAAAAAATTGGATAGATCAGTGTTAGGAATGGGTATCGACTCAATGTTTTTTATTTCTCTCAATGGTTCAGTGATTGGTGTTTTTGAAAAATCATCAATGGAGTTATCCTTAGGATACTCAATCCATGATGTCAAATTCTCCGCTTTTGAATCCAAAAAATCAATTTCCTCTTGATTTAAACACCCATAAATAATTCCTTGATCCTCTTAATCTTACCCAAATCTAAAGGTTTTCTCTTTAGTAAATTCATGAGAGATTTGTGGGAAACTAGACACTTCACATAAGGTTATGGAAGGGATAGTTTGTGTAGGGATGGGTTCCTCACAATTTTTAATGCTTTATAGTTCTAACCTCAATGATGAAACCTAAAAATTCATTATCTCCATTTTTTGACATAGTTTTTCAAGTAATGGATGTGGATGAGGATGGATAAGGGGTTGAGAAAAATGGTCTATTCTAGGAGGATAACCATGTTGTTGGAATTTCATAGGAGGGTGTTCTGATTGGCCTTGTTGGGATTGGAACTAAAAATAAGTTGGAATGTTTTTTAGATCATATGAGTTAAAAAATTGTGTCTCAATTGGTTGTTGGTTATCCCACTAGTATAAACAAGGATTGTCATTGTACATCACACTTGGTGTGGGGTGATCAATGTAGAGATAGGTTCCCTATGATTGGGTTTGTTCAAAATGGATTTCCGTAGGAGTGAAATAGGGGATGAGAATAGAAAATTGGGGTGAGAAAAGGATGCTAGTGTCTAAGATAACTTACTCAGGTCCCTGACAATGGCTCCAAAATTTGATTCACGCTCAAATTTACCCAAGGGAAGAATGTAGGACGGTCTTTGTAGTCTAGCTTGGGTTGTCAAATCCTCATAGACCTACGAAGTAACCTATAGACACGTACATTTTATTGATTTTTTTGCTATGAAGTGTCTGACTTGGGTTAATTTTATATGGGTTTAAGTGAACTCTAAGAGACTTAAGTGAATTCCATTTAAAAGAGTGAGTTTATCCTAGGTTATCACTTGCGGTGGATTGGACGTATTTCCTTTTCAATGATTTCAATTTCTTATATTTGAGATGGATTCATTTAAGAAGATAAAACAACATCATCACTTACTGTTTTAATTCCTAAACCCTTTAATACTAATCACCTATACACTTGAAGGATAAAAGTTTTGAGCACTTCAAGGTAAAGGTTCGTATTAGCACATGAAGTGTGTGGCCTAAAATTTAACAAGGACGGTGGAGTTTAAAAATCATCAAATAAAAATCTCAATTAAAGAAGTGATTATACATTAATGAGGTGATAAATAAAATCTAATCTAACCCCCTGATACTCCCTTGGATCAACCCAAAAGTGGGTTAGCCCTCCATTGATGCTATGGTTTCAATAGAAGCGGGAAGTAGACTCATGAGGGAGGAAATGGAGACATAAAAAAAACCTAATAAAATAACGATCACTCCACCATTGTGTGATAATCTCACACGATTTGGAATGAACAAGTTCACACCTTGAAACAATGGTATCAAAGTGATAAGGAGAAGAACAGAATAATAAGATAAGAAGAAATTTTATTAAGAAACAAGGATGAATTAAAACAACTTACATGTGGAAGACGAATTTGAGACAACAAAACCAAATCATAAAATTACAATGAAAGAAAGCTCAAAGATCCTCAACTACTCCACCATCACTGCCTTAAATAGGCATTTTTGAGCCCTTGGGTCGAGCCTCCAATAGTACAAGTCATCTCACATGTGTATGGTAGGTCTAGGGTGGTGGAAAGTTTGTGGAAAGAAGACTTTTCACCCTTGACCCGAAAAGGCATCCAGCTTGCATCCACCGAAAAGTAGCACTTGGAAGACCTTCGAGATGACCGAATCAGAGTGAGCCCTAGAAGAAGAAAATGGATTCCCGGATGTCTCCTAACGGTCTGTAAAATATGGGCCCATTTGGAGTTTTAGATTCGGAGAGATGATTAGATTAGTGGTTTGTTTTTTCGGGCCACATAATCTGACATAGAATTTTATCTCTAAGTTGGGCCATCTAAATGACAACCATGGATGCTGAATTAGCATCGGCTCATGATTAGTGATTTGTTCCTATATATGTCTTATAGCATCCCACGAAATTTGGGATTCATTGGGCTTGTATGGTGGGCCCCACATTTGAATCAGTTGGATGGTGTCCAATATGACTTCTCTAGAATTGTTTCATTTCATCGCCAAATATCTCCATCATCCTTTATGAATCCTCCATTGATCCCTGAATGAAACATTTTCATATTGAAGTTTAGGTCAATTTTACAAAATATAAAATTAAAATATGTATAATTACATTCCTTAAAATCAGATAAATCATTGGGTACTTTAAATGATGTTAAAAATTTTACCACATAATAGTGCATTTTAAGAAGGTATTACAATCATAATGTGGAATGATGTTCAAAGTGTAAAATGAAATAAAATGGTGTTTATTAATAATAAATCACATTAATATTATATATATTAAAAATGAATATTAGCCTCATTTAGTGGCTAATCACACCCCCCAACTTGAGTTTTGCTAGTCCCGAGCAAAATGTATCTCAACAATTTGAAATTCAAATTCCCTTTTCCAAAAAAAATTTAATACACAATGATCACAAAAAAAATTTATACCAAACAATCATGAAACCCATAAAAATATTTTAATACAAGATAGTTTCATAAGCAGATCCCAATCCCAATCCCATTCCTTTGTTCAAATTCATTGTCATATTTCATCCAATATCAATTAAGTATGAGGATGTGTTGTGCATCACAATAGACATGGGGGTTCATATTTATACAAGGAGTAAATGACAGAAGCGCTAGGTGGAATCACATTTCAATATTAAGATGATTATTCAAAAAAAAAAAATTGTATCAGATTTTTTTGTTTTGTTTTTGTTTTTTTATAATTTTTCCATGGTAATTGAAATTACACTCAAAAGAGTCAACCCCTGTAGCGAGACTTTGCCGATGACTCCCAGGCTCAAAGACCTTAGGGAACCAAGTGAAG
Source organism: Viscum album (assembly GCA_963277665.1). Lineage (NCBI taxonomy): Eukaryota > Viridiplantae > Streptophyta > Magnoliopsida > Santalales > Viscaceae > Viscum > Viscum album. The sequence continues at coordinate 711,599,558 of OY728167.1, read as the reverse complement.
CCCACATACTCGGGCATCATCTCGAGTTAACTCAATCAAAAACAAATTCAAATTACCAAAAATAGAGATACAATTACTAACTCTGGGCCAGACAACTAGGGAGTCATGATCCCCAAGTGCCGAAAGCCACGCATTAGGTCATTTTATTGCTCTACGCACAAATTTATTATTATTTTTTATTTTTTTTATTGAATACTCATATTAAAACTAAAATGATCACCAAACCTATGCTATTTATTTGGGGGACCCCATGAACTCAAACTAATACCCAACTATCCAAAGGACGTGCCTTGTGATCTTCTTTTTTATTTGGATGAAAATATAAACGATGAAATATCACATTGGACAGCCACACTTTCCAAAATATATGCTCATGAAATTATAAAAGGATTAAAATCAGAATCATGGCATGCTAAATTATTTGATATTCAGTTTCAAAATGTGCAATGTGTATTACCATGTTCAAAGTTAAATTAATTTTTCCTTCCATTTTCACAATTTGTTTTTTCAAATCATTCGTTTTTTTACAAAAAAGAATTTATTTATTTTATCTCCCCCCCAACTTAAAATAACACTGTCCCCAGTGTTTGAAGAAATGGAAATTTAGAAGGAGTAGAGGCAGATAAGGGAAGTTCAAAAAGGAAATTGAAATATGAGGATCATGGAATGAAGTCACCTGGTGGTTGAAGTTGAAGTTCTTGCTGCTCCAATTTAGTCCTTTGATATCCATGTCACTTGCAGAGTTCCCTAGTAGAAAAAGGAAAAAAAAACAAACAAAAAAAAACAAAACAATATATATATATATATATATATATAATAAAGAAAGTAAAATATAAGTATATATATAAAAATTATATAATAAGGAAGCACAAAAAGTCGTAGGTCAGTGGTAAGCAAGCACCCCTGTCTCCCTTCAGTCTCGGGTTCGAATCCCCAGGGCTTCGCCGGTTGTGACGGGGTTTGAACCACGACCCACTATGTGACCTTTATTATTATTATTATATTATTATTATTATTATTTTTTATTTTTATTTTAAAAATAAAACAAACTGATGATACATTGTCTTCTTTTTAAATTTTTGGGTAAGGTATTACTCAAGGATCACACCACGTGACACGGATGAATATGGTGCTCCCCTTTTTTACCCATCCATACTCATAATAGAAGAACATGTCAACAATATTTTTTTTAAATATCAAAATGATTCATTAATTCTATTTAAAAAAAAGATTCACAAAGATGACAACCACGGGTTGCCTCCCGTGCAGCGCTTTGGTTTAATGTCGCTAGCTCGACATGAACCCCCTAACTTACCCAATACTAATTTTCAACATTTTAAATACCACATGTTTCACCACTTCTACTAGGTTGAGATTGATTCTATGTTTAGAATTTGTTTCTTCACAAACCTCTGTTCTAAAATGAGCAGGTAAATCCAAGGTATATCATAAATGATGAACTCAATTTCTCTTGTAGTCTTTTCTAAGACATTAAGAATCATTACCACTTTATTGGTTTCAAGATAAAAAATGGTGATAAATGGAAGTTTTTGGTTATCCCCAATGAATGGAAACTTGAAGGTGGATGGAAAGTCCTTTTGTTAAAGTTTAGGTAGGATAAAACTTTCAAACATAGGTTGGGACTTTGAATTGAACTCAGTTTCATTTTCAAAATTTCTCAACAGAATTAGTTCCTTTTGAACAGAAGATTTAACCACAAAATTGGAAAGATCGGTGTTAGGAATGGGTATAGACTCAATGTTTTTTATTTCTCTCAATGGTCCAATGATTGGTGTTTTTGAAAAAGCATCAATGGAGTTATCCTTAGGAGACTCAATCCATGATGTCAAATTCTCCGCTTTTGAATCCAAAAAATAAATTTCCTCTTGATTTAAACACCCATAAATAATTCCTTGATCCTCTTAATATTCCCCAAATCCAAAGGTTTTCTCTTCAGTAAATTCATGAGAGATTTGTGGGAAACTATACACTTCACATAAGGTTATGGAAGGGATAGTTTGTGTAGGGATGGGTTCCTCACAATTTTTAATGCTTTATAGTTCTAACCTAAATGGTGAAACCTCAAAATTCCTTATCTCAATTTATTGAAATATTTTTTCAAGTAATGGATGTGGATCAAGATGGATAAGGGGTTGAGACAAATGGTCTATTCCATGAGGATAACTATGTTGTTGGATTTGCATAGGAGGGTGTTCTGATTGGCCTTGTTGGGATTGGAACTCAAAATAAGTTGGAATGTTTTGTAGAGAATAGGAGTTAAAACATTTTTACTCAATTGGTTGTTGGTTATCCCACCAGTAGAAACTAGGATTGCCATTATACATCACACTTGGTGTGGGGTGATCAATGTAGGGAGAGGTTCCCCATGTTTGGGTTTGTTCAAAATGGATTTCCATAGGAGTGAAATAGGGGATGAGAATAGAAAATTGGGGTGAGAAAAGGATGATAGTGTCTAATATAACTTACTTAGTTCCCATACAACGACGCCAAAATTTTATTCACACTCAAATTTACCCAAGAGAAGAAGGTAGGACGGTCCTTGTAGTCTAGCTTGGGTTGTCGAATCCTCAGAGACCTAAGAAGTAACCTATAGACACGTACATTCTATGAATTGTTTTTGGATACGAAGTGGCCACCTTGGGTTGATTTTATATGGGTTTAAGTGAACTCTAAGCGACTTAAGTGAATTCAATTTAAAAGAGTGAGTTGATACTAGGTTATCACTTGGGGTGGATTGGACGTATTTCCTTTTCAATGATTTCAATTTCTTATATTTGAGATGGATTCATTTTAGAAGATAAAATAACATCATCACTTACTGGTTTAATGCCTACACCCTTTAATACTAATAACCTATACACTTGAAGGATAAAATTTTTGAGCCCTTCAAGGTAAAGGTTCGTATTATCACATGAAGTGTGTGACCTTAAATTCAACAAGGACGATGGAGTTTAAAAATCATCAAATAAAAATCTCAATTAAAGAAGTGATTATACATTAATGAGGTGATAAATAACATCCAATATATCCCCTTACTACTCCATTGGATCAACCCCTAAGTGGGTTATCCCTCCATTGATGCTATGGTTTCAATGGAAGCGGGAAGTAGACTCCTGAGGGAGGAAATGAAGAAGTAAAAAAAAACACAATAAAATAACGATCACTCCACCGTTGTGTGGTAATCTCACATGATTTGGTATGAAAAAGTTCTCACCTTGAAACAACGATATAAAAGTGATAAGGATAATAAAATAATAATAAGATAAGAAGAACTTTTATTAAGAAACAAGGATGAATAAAAACAACTTACATGTGGAAAATAAATTTGAGACAACAAAACCGCATCATAACATTACAATGAATGAAATCTCAAAGATCCTCAACTCCTCCACCACCACTTCCTTAAATAGGAATTTTTGAGCCCTTGGGTCAAGACTACAACATTAAAAGTCATCTAACTTGAGTATGGTAGGTCTAGGGTTGTGGAAAGTTTGTGGAAAGAAGACTTTTCACCCTTGACCCGAAAAGGCATCCAGCTTGCATCCACTGAACAGACGCATTTGGAAGTCCTTATAGATGGCCTAATAATACTATGACATATAAAAAGAAAATGGATCCCCAGATGTTTCCTAACCTCCTATAAAATTTGGGCCCATTTGGAGTGGTATATTCGGAGATATGATTATATTAGTGGGCTGTTTTTCTGGGCCGCATAATCTGGCCTAGAATTTTATCTCTAACTTGGGCCACCTAAATGACCACCATAGAGGACGAATTATTATTTTCTCTTGAATAGGGATTTGTTAATATGCATATCTTATAGCATCCCAAGAAATTTGGGATTAAGTGGTACTGTATGGTGGGACCCACATTCGAATCAGTGGGATGGTGTCCAATCTGATTTCTACAGAATTGTTTCCTTTCATCGGCAAATATATCCATCATCCTTTATGAATCCTCCATTGATCCCTGAATGAAACATGTTCATGTTGAAGTGTAGATCAATTTCACAAAATATAAAATTAAAATATGTATAATTACATTGCTTAAAATCAGATGAATCATTGGGTACTTTAAATGATGTTAAAAAATGTACCACATAATAGTGCATTTTAAGAAGGTATTACAATCATAATGTAGAATGACGTTCAAAGTAAAAAATGCACTAAAATTGTGTTTATTAATAACAAAGCACATTAATATTATATATAATAACAATTAATATTATCCTCATTTAGTGGCTAATCACACCCCCCTACTTGATTTTTGCTAGTCCCGTGCAAAATGTATCTCAACAATATGAAATTCAAATTTCCTTTTCCAAAAACATTTTAATACAAAATGATCACCAAAAAAATTTATACTAAACAATCATGATTCCCATAAAAATATTTTAAGACAAGATTGTTTCATAAGAAGATCCCAATCCCAAGACCATTCCTTCGTTCAAATTCATTTTCATATTTCATCCAATATCAATTAAGTATGAGGATGTGTTGTGCATCACAATAAACATAGGGGTTCATCTTTATTCAAGGGGAAATGACGGAAGCGCTAGGTGGAATCACATTTCAATATTAAGATGAGTATTCAATTTTTTTTGTATCTTTTTTTTTTGTAATTTTACCATGGTAATTGAAATTACACTCAAAAGAGTCAACCCCTATAGCGAGACTTTGCCGATGACTCCCAGGCTCAAAAACCTTAGGGCACCAAGTGAAGCCAATATAATCAGGCATCATCTCGAGTTAACTCAGTCAAAAACAAATTCAAATTACCAAAAATAGAGATAAAATTACTAACTCTGTGCCGGACAACTATGGAGTCACGATCCCCAAGTGCTGAAAGCCACACATTAGATCATTTTATTTCTCTACGTGAAAATTTATTATTATTTTTTTTTATTGAATAATCATATTAAAACTAAAATGATCACCAAAAGTATTCTATTTATTTGGGGGACCCCATGAACCCAAACTAATACCCCACTATCCAAAGGACGTGCATTGTGATCTTTTTTTTATTTGGATGAAAATATAAATGATGAAATATCACATTGGACAACCACACTTTCCAAAAACTATGCTCTTGAAATTATACAAGGATTAAAATTAGAATCAAGGCCTTCTAAATTATTTGATATTCAATTTCAAAGTGTGCAATGTGTATTACCATGTTCAAAGTTAAAGGAATTTTTCCTTCCATTTTCACAAACTTTTTTTTTCAAATCATTCATTTTTTTACACAAAAGCATTTTTTTTATTTTATCTCCCCCACAACTTAAAATAAAACTATACCCAATGTTTGAAGAAATGAAAATTTATAAGGAGTAGAGGCAGATAAGGGAAGTTCAAAAAGGAAATTGAAATATGAGGATCATGGAATGAAGTCACCTGGTGGTTGAAGTTGAAGTTCTTGCTGCTCCAATTTAGTCCTTTGATATCCATGTCACTTGCAGAGTTCCCTAATAGAAAAAGGAAAAAAAACAAACAAAACAAAAAATATATATATATATATATATATATTTATTTATATAATAAATAAAGTAAAATATAAGTATATATATAAAAATTATATAATAAGGAAGCACAAATAGTCGAAGGTCAGTGGTAAGCGCACGCCCCTGTCTCCCTTCGGTCCCGGGTTCGAATCCTCGCGGCTTCACCGATTATGATGGGGTTTGACCCACGACCCACGATGTGACCTTTTTATTATTATTATTATATTATTATTTATTTTTTTTATATTTTTATTTTAAAAATGAAACAAACTGGTGATACATTGTCTTCTTTTTAAATTTCTGGGTAAGGTATTACTCAAGGATCACATCACGCGACAAGGATGAATATGGTGCTCCCCTTTTATACCCATCCATAATCATAATAGAAGAACATGTCAACAGTCTATTTTTTTAAATATCAAAATGATTCATTAATTCTATTTAAAAAAAGATTCACAAAGATGACAACCACGGGTTGCCTCCCGTGGAGTGTTTTGGTTTAATGTCGCTAGCTCGACATGAACCCCCTAACTTACCCAATACTAATTTTAAACATTTTAAAGACAACATGTTTCACCACTTCTACTAGTTTGAGATTGATTCTATGTTTAGAATTTGTTTCAAGCACAAACCTGTGTTCTAAAATGAGCAGGTAAATCCAAGGAATATCAGAAATGATGGACTCAATTTCTCTTGTAGTCTTTTCTAAGACATTAAGAATCATTACCACTTTATTGGTTTCAAGATAAGAAATGGTGATAAATGGAAGTTTTTGGTTATCCCCAATGCATATAAACTTTAAGGTGGATGGAAAGTCCTTTTTTTCAAGTTTAGGTAGGATAAAACTTTCAAACATAGGTTGGGACTTTGAATTGAACTCAGTTTCATTTTCAAAATTTCTCAACAGAATCAGTTCCTTTTGAATAGAAGATTCAACCAAAAAATTGGAAAGTTTGTTGTTAGGAATTGGTATAGACTCAATGTTTTTTATTTCTCTCAATGGTTCAGTGATTGGTGTTTTTGAAAAATCATCAATGGAGTTATCCTTAGGAGACTCAATCCATGATGTCAAATTCTCCTCTTTTGAATCCAAAAAATAAATTTCCTCGTGATTTAAACTCCCATCAATAATTCCTTGATCCTCTTCATATTCCCCAAATCCAAAGGTTTTCTCTTCAGTAAATTCATGAGACATTTGTGGGAAACTAGACAATTCACATAAGGTTATGGAAGGGATAGTTTGTGTAGGGATGGGTTCCTCACAATTTTTAATGCTTTGTAGTTCTAACCTCAATGATGAAACCTCAAAATTCATTATATCCATTTGTTGACATAGTTTTTCAAGTAATGGATGTTGATCAAGATGGATAATGGGTTGAGAAAAATGGTCTATTCCAGGAGGATAACTATGTTGTTGTAATTGCATAGGAGGGTGTTCTGATTGTCCTTGTTGGGATTGGAACTCAAAATAAGTTGGAATTTTTTGTAGATAATAGGAGTTAAAACATTGTGTATCAATTGGTTGTTGGTTATCCCACCAGTAGAAACTATAATTGTCATTGTACATCACACTTGGTGTGGGGTGATCAATGTTGGGAGAGGATCCCCATGTTTGGGTTTGTTCAAAATGGATTTCCATAGGAGTGAAATAGGGGATGAGAATAGAAAATTGGGGTGAGAAAAGGATGCTAGTGTCTAAGATAACTTACTCAGGTCCCCGAATATGGCGCCAAAATTTGATTCATGCTCAAATTTACCCAAGAGAAGAAGGTAGGAAGGTCCTTGTAGTCTAGCTTGGGTTGTCGAATCCTCAGAGACCTAAGAAGTAACCTATAGATACGTACATTCTATGGATTGTTTTTGGCTATGAAGTGTCCAACTTGGGTTGATTTTATATGGGTTTAAGTAAACTCTAAGTTACTTAAGTGAATTCAATTTAAAAGAGTGAGTTGATCCTAGGTTATCACTTGGGGTGGATTGGACGTATTTCCTTTTCAATGATTTCAATTTCTTATATTTGAGATGGATTCATTTAAGAAGATAAAACAACATCATCACTTACTGGTTTAATGCATACACCCTTTAATACCAATCACCTATACAATTGAAGGATCTATTTTTTGAGCACTTCAAGGTAAAGGTTTGTATTAGCACATGAAGTGTGTGGCCTTAAATTCAACAAGGACGACGAAGTTTAAAAATCATTAAATAAAAATATCAATTAACGAAGTGATTATATATTAATGAGGTGATAAATAACATCCAATATAGCCCCTTTCTACTCCCTTGGATAAACCCATAAGTGGGTTTTCCCTCTATTGATACTATGGTTTCAATGGAAGCGGGAAGTAGACTCATGAGGGAGGAAATGGAGAAGTAAAAAAAACACAATAAAATAACGATCACTCCACCGTTGTGTGACAATCTCACAAGATTTGGTATGAAAAAGTTCACACCTTGAAACAAAGGTATAACAGTGATAAGGAGAATAACATAATAATAAGATAAGAAGAACTTTTATTAAGAAACAAGGATGAATAAAAACAACTTACATCTAGAAGACAAATTTGAGACAACAAAACCGCAACATAACATTACAATGAAATAAATCTCAAAGATCCTCAAATCCTCCTCCACCACTGCCTTAAATAGGAATTATTTAGCCCTTGGGTAGAGCCTCCAATAGTACAAGTCATCTTACTTGAGTATGGTAGGTCTAGGGTGGTGGAAAGTTTGTGGAAAGAAGAATTTTCACCCTTGACCCGAAAAGGCATCCAGCTTTCATCCACCGAACAGACGCGCTTGGAAGACCTTCTATATGGATGAATCAGAGTGGTCCATCAAATAATAAAATGGATCCCCAGTTTTCTCCGAACCACCTGTAAATTTGGGCCCATTTTGAGTTGTAGATTCGGATATATTATTAGATTAGTGGGATGTTATTCTGGGCCGCATAATCTGGCCCAAAATTTTATCTCTAAATTGGGCCGCCTAAATGACCACTATGGAACCCGAATTAGCATTGTATCCTAAAGAGGGATTTGTTACTATACATATCTTCTATCATCCCAAGAAATTTGAGATTCATTGGGCCTGTATGGTGGGACCCAAATTCAAATCAGTGGGCTAGTGTCCAATCTAACTTCTCCAGAATTGTTTCATTTCATCGCCAAGTATCTCCATCATCCTTTATGAATCCTCTACTGATACCTGAATGAAACATGTTCATATTGAAGTGTAGATAAATTTCAAAAAGTATCAAATTAAAATATGTATAATTACATTCCTTGAAATCAGATGAATCATTGGGTACTTTAAATGATGTTCAAAAATGTACCACATAATAGTGCATTTTAAGAAGGTATTACAATCATAATGTGGAATGATGTTGAAAGTGTAAAATTCTCTAAAATGGTGTTTATTAATAATAAATCACATTAATATTATATATATTAACAATGAATATTAGCCTCATTTAGTGGCTTATCACACCCCCAACTTGAGTTTTTCTAGTCCCGAGAAAAATGTATCTCAACAATATGAAATTCAAATTCCCTTTTCAAAAAACATTTTAATAAAAAATGATCAACAAAAAACTTTATACCAAATAATCATAAAACCCATAAAAATATTTTATTACAAGATAGTTTCATAAGCAGATCCCAATCCCAAGCCCATTCCTTCATTCAAATTCATTGTCATATTTAATCCAATATCAATTAAGTATGAGGATGTGTTGTGCATCACAATAGACATGGGGGTTCATATTTATTCAAGGGGAAAATGACAGAAGGACTAGGTGGAATCACATTTCAATATTAAGATGAGTATTCAAAAAAAAATTTGTATCATATTTTTTTGTTTTGTTTTTGTTTTTTTTTTGTAATTTTCCATGGTAATTGAAATTACACTCAAAAGAGTCAAACCCCGTAGCGAGACTTTGCCGATGACTCCCAGGCTCAAAGACCTTAGTGTACCAAGTGAATCCCACATAATCGGGCATCATCTCGAGTTAACTCAGTCAAAAAAAAAATTCAAATTACCAAAAATACAGACAAAATTACTAACTCTAGGCCAGACAAATATGAAGTCGCGATCCCCAAGTGCCGAAAGCCTCGCATTAGGTCATTTTATTTCTCTACGCGCAAATTTATTTATTTTTATTTTTATTTTTTTTATTGAATACTCATATTAAAACTAAAATGATAACCAAACCTATGCTATTTATTTGGGGGACCCCATGAACTAAAACTAATACCCCACTATCCAAAGGACGTGCATTGTGAACTTTTTTTTATTTGTATGAAAATATAAACGATGAAATATCACATTGGACAGCCACACTTTCAAAAAGCTATGCTCATGAAATTATACAAGGATTAAAATCTGAATCAGGGCATGCTAAATTATTTGATATTCAGTTTCAAAGTGTGCAATGTGTATTACCATTTTCAAAGTTAAAGGAATTTTTCCTTCCATTTTCACAATTTTTTTTTCAAATCATTCATTTTTTTACACAAAATCATTTTTTTATTTTATCTCCCCCCCCAAATTAAAATAACACTATCCCCAGTGTTTGAAGAAATGAAAATTTAGAAGGAGTAGAGGCACATAAGGGAAGTTCAAAAAGGAAATTGAAATATGAGGATCATGGAATGAAGTCACCTGGTGGTTGAAGTTGAAGTTCTTGCTGCTCCAATTTAGTCCTTTGATATCCATGTCACTTGCAGAGTTCCCTAGTAGAAAAAGGAAAAACAAAACAAAAACAATATATATATATATATATTTATTTATTTATATAATAAACAAAGTAATATATAAATATATATATAAAAATTATATAATAAGGAAGCACAAAAAGTCGTAGGTCAGTGGTAAGTGCGCGCCCCTGTCTCCCTTCGGTCCCGGGTTCGAATCCCCGCGGCTTCGCCGGTTGTGACAGGGTTTGACCCACGACCCACGATGTGACCTTGTTTTTTTATTATTATATTATTATTTATTTTTTTATATTTCTTTTTTAAAAATGAAACAAAATGATGATACATTGTCTTCTTTTTAAATTTATGGGTAAGATATTACTCAAGGATCACACCACGTGACACGGATGAATACGGTGCTCCCATTTTATACCCATCCATACTCATAATAGAAGAACATGTCAACAATCTATTTTTTTTAAATATCAAAATGATTCATTAATTATATTTAAAAAAAATTCACAAAGATGATAACCACGGGTTGCCTCCCGTGCAGCGCTTTGGTTTAATGTCACTAGCTCGACATGAACCCCCTAACTTACCCAATACCAATTTTCAACATTTTAAAGACCACATGTTTCACCACTTATACTAGGTTTGGATTGATTCTATGTTTAGAATTTGTTTCATGCACAAACATCTGTTCTAAAATGAGCAGGTAAATCCAAGAAATATCAGAAATGATGGACTCAATTTCTCTTGTAGTCTTTTCTAAGACATTAAGAATCATTACCACTTTATTGGTTTCAAGATAATAAATGGTGATAAATGGAAGTTTTTGGTTATCCCCAATGAATTGAAACTTAAAGGTGGATGGAAATTCCTTTTGTTCAAGTTTAGGTAGGATAAAACTTTCAAACATAGGTTGGGAATTTGAATTGAACTCAGTTTCATTTTCAAAATTTCTGAACAAAATCAGTTCCTTTTGAACAAAATATTCAACCACAAAATTGGAAAGATCAGTGTTAGGAATGGGTATAGACTCAACGTTTTTTATTTCTCTCAATGGTTCAGTGATTGGTGTTTTTGAAAATCATCAATGGAGTTATCCTTTGGAGACTCAATCCATGATGTCAAATTCTCTGCTTTTGAATCCAAAAAATCAATTTCCTCTTATTTTAAACACCCATAAATAATTCCTTGATCCTCTTCATATTCCCTAAATCCAATGATTTTCTCTTCATTAAATTCATGAGAGATTTGTGGGAAACTAGACACTTCACATAAGGTTATGGAAGGGATAGTTTGTGTAGGGATGGGTTCCTCACAATTTTTAATGCTTTGTAGTTCTAAAGTCAATGATGAAACCTCAAAATTCATTATCTTAATTTTTTGACATAGTTTTTCAAGTAATGGATGTGGATCAGGATGGATAAGGGGTTGAGACAAATAGTCTATTCCTGGAGGAAAACTATGTGGTTGGAATTGCATAGGAGGGTGTTCTGATTGGCCTTGTTGGGATTGGAACTCAAAATAAGTTGGAATGTTTTGTATAGAATAGGAGTTAAAACATTGTGTCTCAATTTGTTGTTGGTTATCCCACCAGTAGAAACTAGGATTGTCATTGTACATCACACTTGGTGTGGGGTGACCAATGTAGGGAGAGGTTCCCCATGTTTGGGTTTGTTCAAAATGGATTTCCATAGGAGTGAAATCGGGGATGAGAATAGAAAATTGGGTTGAGAAAAGGATGCTAGTTTCTAAGATAACTTACTCAGGTACCCGGAAACGGCGCCAAAATTTGATTCACGCTCAAATTTACCCAAGAGAAGAAGGTAGGACTGTCCTTGTAGTCTATCTTGGGTTGTCGAATCCTCAGAGACCTAAGGAGTAACCTACAGACACGTACATTCTATGGATTGTTTTTGGATATGAAGTGTCCAACTTGGGTTGATTTTATATGCGTTTAAGTGAAATCTAAGAGACTTAAGTGAATTCAATTTAAAAGAGTGAGTTGATCCTAGGTTATCACTTGGGGTGGATTGGACGTATTTCCTTTTCGATGATTTCAATTTCTTATATTTGAGATGGATTCATTTAAGAATATAAAACAACATAATCACTTATTGGTTTAATGCCTACACACTTTAATACTAATCACCTATACAATCGAAGGATCAAAGTTTTGATCACTTCAAGGTAAAGGTTCGTATTAGCACAGGAAGTGTGTGGCCTTAAATTCAACAAGGAAGATGGAGTTTAAAAATCATCAATTAAAAATTGAAATTAAAGAAGTGATTATACATTAATGAGGTGATAAATAACATCCAATACATCCCATTTCTACTCCCTTGGATCAACCCATAAGTGTGTTAGCCCTCCATTGATGCTATGGTTTCAATGGAAGCAGGAAGTAGACTCATGAGGGAGGAAATGGAGAAGTAAAAAAACACAGTAAAATAACGATCACTCCACCGTTGTGTGATAATATCACAAGATTTGGTATGAACAAGTTCACACCTTGAAACAACGGTATCAAAGTGATAAGGATAAGAACATAATAATAAGATAAGGAGAACTTTTATTAAGAAACAAGGATGAATTAAAACAACTTACATGTGGAAGACAAATTTGAGACAACAAAACCGCAGCATAACATTACAATGAAAGAAAGCTCAAAGATCATCCACTCCTCCACCACCACTGCCTTAAATAGAAATTTTTTAGCCCTTGGGTCGAGCCTACAACAGTACAAGTCATCTCACTTGAGTATGGTAGGTCTAGGGTGGTGGAAAGTTTGTGGAAAGAAGACTTTTCACCCTTGACCCGAAAAGGCATCCAGCTTGCATCCACCGAACATACGTGCTTGGAATTCCTTCTAGATGGACAAATCAGAGTGGGCCATAGAATAAGAAAATGGGTCCCCAGATGTCTCCTAACCACCTGTAATATTGGGTCCCATTTGGTGTTGTATATTCGGAGATATGATCATATTAGTGGGCTGTTATTCTGGGCCGCATAATCTGGCCCAAATTTTTATCTCTAACTTGGTCCGCCTAAATGACCACCATGGAGGCCGAATTAGCATTGGATCTTGAAGAGTGATTTGTTAGTATACATGTTTTGGAGAAGCCCAAGAAATTTGGGATTCATTGGGCATGTAGGGTGAGCCGCAAATTCGAATCAGTGGGCTGATGTCCAATCTGACTTCTACAGAATTGTTTCCTTTCATCGCCTAATATATCCATTATCCTTTATGAATCCTCCATTTATCCCTGATTGAAACATGTTCATATTGAAGTGTAGATAAATTTCACAAAATAAAAAATTAAAATATGTATAATTACATTCCTTAAAATTAGATGAATCATTGGGTACTTTAAATGATGTTCAAAAATATACCACATAATAGTGCATTTTAAGAAGGTATTACAATCGTAATGTGGAATGATGTTTAAAGTGTAAAATGAACTAAAATGGTGTTTATTAATAATAAATAACATTAATGTTATATATATTAACAATTAATATTATCCTCATTTAGTGGCTAATCAACTATCCATGGGGAGTATGGTTTGAACTGAACGTTGAACAAATTACCGGTCTTTGGATTTATTGTCAATGGGGGAGAAAGGAATAAATTCAGGCAAGTAAAGATTCTATGATGAGAAAAATGAGAAGGAAAACATTGGTATACATTGGTCATGTAATGATTCATGGGTGTCATTGAGAATTCCAAAACATGGGAACCCAATTCAAGCTTCTTCTCTTGTTTTCTACACCGAGCATTACTCACATAGACTTAGAGTGTTGGCTGAGTTGGTTCTTGCATTTTTGGTTTACACATGGATGGAGATCTATTGAATTTATTTTCTGATTTCCAACAAACCCAAATGGGGATATTGTTGGAACCATGGTATTCAATGCATGATTTTGAGTATGGTTTGTGTTTGTTGTCAATCCTCAGTGGAAGTTCAGAATGTGTACCAGTAAAGAGATCATACAGTTCAAGAAGACAACAGTATTGAAGGTGGTGCCGTTTCCCAATGTTTGCCAAATTTTTGGGCCTGAAAATCGAAAAATGGATAAAAGTGTTTTTGGAAAAGATACTTGCACTCCATATACATGAAGGAGAGGAAACTTGTGCGCCATATGTTTTTCAAGATCAGAACATGGAAAAATGGCAAAGGGATAAGGGCCGCACAAGTTTTGGGCTGGTCGCGCAAGTGACCTGCGCACTGTGAAGAGACTTGCACGCCGATGTCTAGGAGGTTTGGAAACTTGAGTGACTATTGTTTTTCAAGAACATTACTTCAAAATATGGCAAAGTAAAGAATTTTGCGCAAGTATTGGTGTGGTTGCGCAAGTGAGTAGCGCAATAGAGGCTAGGGAGGATGAGATGCACGCCAGAACCTGTGCGCCGAGGGAAGACTTGCATGCCACCGCGTAGGGGGTCCAGTTTGCCTATAAATAGAGGACCACCCCTCATCATTTGAAACAAATTTCAAGACTTTGAGATTTTTTGGGCTCTCATCGCGCAAGTGGTTGAGTCGCACAAGTGGTTGTTGGGTCGCGCAAGTAGAGGCTGCGCAGTGGTAGTTGGCTGCGTGATCAAGGCAGTTGGGGAGTTAAAGGCGCAGCGTCGTGAAAGTTTGGAGTTGAAGGAGTTAGTGTCGCGCTAGTGGTTTGGTGTCACCTTCACGCTGAATTTTTACCACACAAGTGACTTGCGTGCTAGGATTGATACTTGCGCACCGGTCTTAGAGAAGCGCGCCAGTGTTGTTAAAGTACATCTGTCCTTTTTGAAGCTGTACAAAATCTGGAAGATCGCCCGGTACCCTCAGTGCAAAGTGATAGTCTTCTTTTGGTGAGATTTGGACTTCAATATAGCATCTACATACAATAGAGGATGCATTCTTATGCAATGATGAAGATACCTTCACGTCTATAAACTGAGTGTGAATTCACCAAGGGTAGTGAGCCAGGGGGAGTCAACGGGAGTGACCCAAGGGAAGGAGTGATCTATCCCTAAACTCTTGTAAAGGTAGTGATCATGGGACTGAGTGACTATGACTAAAACTTTGTAATCCACAGCTAGTGAAGATTAGTGGAATTTGGTACGACCGACAACTTGTCGGCGTATGCTCCTTGGATGTAGCCCTTAGTGGTGAACCAAGTAAAAAGTGTTGTGTCTTTTATGTGCATGTTAACGTTTGATTTTTGATCATATTCATCATATAGGTTCAACGAGTTCCTACCAATGTGGGAACAAGATCCATCACATTAAAAGAAAAATTTTTCACCTTGATTCACCCCTCCCCTCTCAGGGTGTCCCGGGGTCCTTCAGGATAGGTCCTTGGCATCCTCACATTAGCTTCATTGCAATTTGGTTTAGAAGTAACCTGAATCCTGTCAGAAAAATGTATTTCCAACCTAGGGAATGGATCAACCTTCTAAATATATTGTGCTAGGTTAAGAAATTCCCTCAAAATTGGAGTGGTTCTCTTAGGTTCATCCCACAATAAATAAGGAACAATTAAGTCATTATACATATCACCCGTGATGGGTGCCCCCATGATTTTTTGGTTGTATCAAAGACTAATACCGAATTTATGATGCTCTAGGTGGAATGTATTTATATACAGGATCCACCAGCTAAGCAGGTGATGGATGATGGATTTGTTTCGATGAGATAATATCTATGAACCTAGACAATATCATATAGAACTACGACATTCAATTCATCCATAAACTCTTCATATATATGGGGAACCTAAAAAGTTCCTCCCCATTATAGACCAAATTATCCTCAAGGATGAAGATCCTTTTTCAAATACCATTCTAGAATCTCATTGGATTTTGATTTCCCTGTACTATAATTATAGCAATGGATATCTGATTCTAGGGCTGGTACTATTTCCTCTAACGAAAAAGGTGTGTAATTCAAAAAAACCCCTCAAATTAGGTCTCTCGAATAAAACACCCCTTCGATGGACTATTTTCACGAGGAGTATTGCTGCACTGGATTATCTATGCTAACCGT
Organism: Viscum album; assembly: GCA_963277665.1. Classification (NCBI taxonomy): domain Eukaryota; kingdom Viridiplantae; phylum Streptophyta; class Magnoliopsida; order Santalales; family Viscaceae; genus Viscum; species Viscum album. The sequence continues at coordinate 711,583,297 of OY728167.1, read as the reverse complement.
TGATTTTTTTAACATGGTAATGGGATATGTTTGTCTGATGGAAACCTGAATCCATAGAGAGGAAACATATTTGAGACATTATTCCCTCAAATTCCATCACCCATATGTCTGACTAAAAATTGATGATGTAGGACAAGGTCACATTTTCTGTTATTTTCAACTCATTTGACAATGGTTTTCCACCCTTAATCATTAGAATAAGAATATTGAGTAAGATCCATTTATCATCTTCTATAAAATTGAAAAAGTAAATTTTGATATAAAAAAGTTAGGAAAAGCATACATACCCCACATAGAAATGTTGGGTGAACCGCATAGAAAGCTATGCGGTCCATGAAGCACCTAGGATTCCATGAGGAACACTTTATTTCCATGAAATAATAAGTTGAACAAAAAGGAAAATGGATAGTTTGAAAAAAATTCTAGTTCATGGAAATTGATCCTTCACTATGTAGGAATGTCCATCTATAATGGAAACAACTATATAGGAAATGATTTTATGTCATAGTATTGGACTATTATGAAAATAAATACTCACTAAGTTACAAATGAGTTGAGAACATAACACCTTTTATAGGTTTTTACCCTTCATCGGGTCCACATGCACCATGTAAATGGTCCAAATAGACCAAATTCTTCATTGGAATCATCTCCTCTTCATTCCAATTGAACTCTATTCTGAAGGGTGGAAATATTTGGGTTTGGAAGGTTCACATGGAATGTAAAGACCCGTAAATTTCAAGGAAATTTTTTTCTTAATTTTCTTTGGAATTTTACAAGAATGCAGTTTCTAACGGCACCTGATTCTGAGGCCCGGTGTGCCCGGAATCATTTTCTGAAGTTTTGGCTCGGGTACGTTCAGTGAACGGACGAGCGGGTTTTTCTATCTTTTGAACCGGTGCCCGGAATCGAATTCTGAGGGCACCGATGAAATCGCAGCGCCGGTATTTGCTTGGAAACGCTTCTTCCGGAGTTGCGTTTGCTCAACCGTGGTTTTTAATTTTTGCGGCTTTAAGTCAGAAATAAAATAAAGTTTGTGCGACAACTTTATTTTATTTCACTTAAGCTGCTTGGAAGCCACTTGAAGCCACTTAAGGGCGGCTTGAACTGAGTTGAACTGGATAGGATGCTATCCAGAAAATATCCTACCCCCTTGGTAGGATATTTGTGCGGTGGGGCCCGCACGAGCCCCGCCGTTTCTTTCGCTAAGTAACGCACCCGCGAAAACCCGTCAAAGTAACTGAAAAGTCAACCGACGCGTTTTCTTTAATTCTTAACAGACCATTTAATTGGGCGGTTTATTTCGTGAATTAAATGGGCTGTTTCTTTCGTGAATTAAATGGGTCGTTTCTTTCGTTGAATTAATTCAACGAATTGATGGATCGTTTCTTAATCTTTTTTTTCAAATTCGTTGGCGTATTAATAAAATAAGACCAACGCTTAACCTCTGGTTATTATGCGCTTGAGAGCTTTTGGGAGATTTCCTTCTTCTTCTTCAACCTTGACGAATAACCTTCGAAGAACGAAGAACGCGAAGAACGTCGTTCTTCAACGAAGAACTTCTCCGCCGAAGAACACGATCCATCCACGACGTGACGTTCTTTTTCCGCATCATCTTTTCCGCGACGGTTTTCCGCGACGAACGCCATCGACAACGACTCTTCCTCCGACGTCAAGGAATCGACACCGATATTCCACGACTCCGTCAACGTGCGACTATCGAGGTAAGGGTTCTTGAGTTCGTTATTTCCTTTTTATTTGACTTTCCTCAAGACTTGACGTAGAACGCTCAAGTTCCGACGAAGAACGCCGCTCCGCTCTTCTTCGTCTTCGGTGTCAACGAGAGAGAACACCGCACCTTCCTCCTCGGGCCTTCTTCGTCGGCAAATGAAGATCCGCCAACGACGTGTCTCTTCGGGCATATCTCTTCGTCAACGGTTTTGACGAACGACGACCGCGACGCCCGACCTCCGCGACGCCGTCTTCCGCGGAGCGTAGACGAATCTTCAATCTTAAACCCGAGGTAGGGGTTGTCGTTTTCTTTTGGTTTCCTTATTTGATTCTTGATCGTGAATTTATCAAGACTATCGTGTGACTTGATTTATTTTAAGTTGCGTTTTCATTTTTAACGTGAGGGGGGGGGGGGCGGACCGCACGAACACGGCCGAAACCCCCCTCCATCGTTCTTGTTTTATTCATGCGGGTGGAAGCAAGTGGCGTGGTGCCGTCGCACCACGCGGATGATCGTGCTTATTTTTATGCAACGCTGTCGCGCTTCGCCGAGGAGAGTCTTCAAGAACGCGACGCCGTCGCGCCGCGTTGGAAGGATTCATGGCACGGCGAAAGGGGCGCGGTGCCGTCGCACCGCGCCGGACGACAAACACCGCGGCCGGTTCCGGGCCGCGGCGAGACGAGAAGACCGCGGCCGGTTCCGGGCCGCGGCGGGACGAGGAGACCGCGGCCGGTTCCGGGCCGCGGCGGAAGGAAAGACCGGTGGCCGGGCCGCCGGCGTCGGAAGTCGAGGGCGGGACCGGAATTTACGGTCCCGTTGGTAAAAACCGGCCGGCCAGCGGGCCGGCCGGATGTCATAAAACCGGGGCATTAAACCCCCGGCCGGTTCTTCAAACCCCCCTCTTAATGAGGGGGGGGCGGTTCAATTAAAGGAGGGGGGGGCAAAGCCCCCCCGGTTCGTCCAGCCGGCCCCCACTTGCGGGGGCTGTTTTTTTGGCAAAGGCACGGCTCAAAGCCGTGCCGCCTTGATCAATCAGCGGGGGCAATCAAGCCCCCCGCGTGCTGCCACCCCGTGCGGCGCCCGCCGCCGCCAGCGCGGCCCGCCGCCGCCGCCAGCGCGGCCCGCCGCCGCCGCCACCGCGGCCCGCCGCCGCCGCCGCGCCGCCCGCCGCCGCCGTCCGCCGCCGCCGCCGCCGCACCGCCCCGGGGGGGGTCGGGCCGGGTCGGCCCGGACCCGGACCCCCCGTTTCGAACCTGATTTGGTTTTTGTCTCATAACTTGAGCCTCGGACCTCCGAACGACAAACCGTCTGCGGCAACGCGATCCTTGGATTGAGACGGTCGTTTCGGTATATCGCACTCAAGGTTTCGGATTACTTTGAGTTCGGCCGGGTTGGTTCGTTCACAGAACCAACCGGGCCTTCGGAGCGGAAACGCTCATATCTCGAGCCACGAACGTCCGATTGACGCGCCGTCAGTCGCGTTGCGTTCCTCTTAATGAGGCGGATCTTTTGGCATACTCCGCCCGAGGTTTGGACGCAGGTGGAGTACGGTCGGGTTGGTTTTGCCTTAAAAACCAACCGGGCCCCGGAGACGAAAAAGCCAATAACTCACAGACCGGGCGTCCGATTGACGCGCCGTCTGTTTCGTTGACTTCCTCTTGATGAGACGGAACTTTTGACATACTCCGCCCGAGTTTTGGATGCAGTCGGAGTATGGCCGGGTTGGATTGTACCCGAAATCCAACCGGGCCCCTGGAACGGGAAAGCTGATATCTTTCAGACTGGACGTCCGCTTGACGAGCCGTCAGCGGCGTTGGTGGTTACGTTGAGTAACGGTCCCTTTGAGTATACCCTATGGGAGTTCGGGGTACAGTTGAGATACGGCCGGGTTTGGTTTCGCTCACGAAACCAACCGGGCCCCTGGGACGAAAAGGCTAATAACTCACAGACCGGGCGTCCGATCGACGCGCCGTCTGTTGCGTTGAGACCCCTGTGACGAGACGGTTCTATGAGACACTTCTTGCGGGACTTTGTGATACTCGGAGTATCGACCAGTAGCTCGTGGAGCGGATCCTCCCGGAGACGAACGTGCAGAGTACGGAGACCGTGTAGCCGGCTGAGACCTGACGACTGCTTGACCGACACGACTTGGAGTGAGTCGACTAGCCCAGTGGACGGAGCGCCCGGTATTTGGCGGCAGACCCACGGCGGACGGAGCGCCTGGTAGTTGGCAGCAGACCCGCGGTACTCGACAGGAGGAGTACCTCAGTAGGCTATATGGGCGAGCGCCCGGTATTTGGCAGCAGACCCTCAGCGGACGGAGCGCCCGGTAGTTGGCAGCAGACCCGCGGTACTCGACAGGAGGAGTACTTCAGCAGTCTTAGGTTAGTGAGCAGTACCTCGGAGTCGTGACAGGACCACTGTACACTCCAGAGACGGAGCTCTTCAGCAGTTACGGTTTCGATAATGAAAATCCTGGTTTGAGCTGAGTCAATGAATCTTTGCGTTTCCTCATGATTGAGATGGGTCGCTTGATAACTTAGGTATATGTATGGGCATATACCTGGGTGATGGTTATCCGTTGATTTCATGATTTTTGTGTATCCTTGAGATTGGATGGGTTACTTGATGACTTAGGTATATGTATGGGCGTATACCTAAGTAGAGTCTGATGTTACTTCGTGATTGCTGCCTTTACTTTGTGGATATCCATGTTGGATTTAGTGAGACCTTAAGAGTCTCGGGGTCCCTACTGAGTAGCTTATACTCACCCCTGCACGGGCTATGCCCGCACTTCGTTGTGTTGGTTGCAGACGACGGACAGCGCAGATCGCAGTTGAGACTTGCGGAGCAGGTCGGTACCCGGAGGTGGACCACTGGGCGGACGTACCCGGAGTAGACGACAGGACCTGTGGAGTAGAGGAGCTATCTGTACCTACCCTTCAGGTAGGATCCGTGGTGGACGATCCAGGAGCTGAGCCATCTGTACCTACCCTTCAGGTAGGAATCGAGGCGGACGACCCAGGAGCCGCTTCGTTCTTCCAGCTGCTGTTTTTCCCTTTCGAGTTGTACTTTACAGTTGGGCTTGTATTTCCGGCCCCCTTTACTTTTCTGCACTTGTAGTTACTTTCCGCTTGCTGACTCTGTGGTGGTTGTTACTTATAAAGGCAATGCCTTCCCTGTTATCGGGATTTACGCCTTTGGTGCTAGTCGCCAGCCCCTGGCCTATGGAAGGCGGGCTTGGGGTAGTCACGGGACGGGGCCCGAGGACGGGTCGTGACAAATTGGTATCAGAGGAGTTCGGTTCTACCGCAGAACTTATAACTCTGATCTTTCTTTCTGTGAAGCAATAATGTTAAGGGTACCGAGTGTGGTTTTCAGTTCAGGGAGTCCATTGTTGGTACGGGCGGCCGACGTATCCATACACCAGGACCCTGACAACTGATTTCCGACTTTGTGCACGAAAACACTGATTGCGTGTGTGTTTACAAAAGTTTTTCCCCTTAAAACAGCTCAAACCAGGTCAGCTCACCAGGTATAATCGTTTGATCGTGTTACGTTGTTTCTTTCAGGATGTCTTTTCTCAGACGACCAGCTAGAGCCCGGAGGGATGAGCGTGCTGACAGTCTGTCGAGCGACGAGGCTTCGGTACAGGGCCCTCTTGCAGTTGAGGCACCAGCGGAGGCACCAGCGGTACTACCATATGTTGGGCCACCGATGCCACCAGCCCCAGCAGTAGGCGATGCACGACGCTTGAGCGCGCTGCATGAGTTCCAGCGCCAGAGGCCACCCAGGTTCCGGGGAGAGACGGACCCGCAGGCGGCTGAGTTTTGGCTGGAGGCTGTGGTGAGAGTCTTCAGGCTAGTGGGGACGCCGGCAGACTTCATGGTGATCTTTGCTACCAGCCTCCTTCAGGCAGCAGCAGGTAGGTGGTGGAGCCACTTGTTTCAGTTTTGCGATGAGATGGACTTCGCATGGGAAGACTTCGAGACCTTCTTCAGGGTGGAGTTTGTGCCTGTATCTCTACACCCCGAGCGTGTACAGGAGATTCTGCCTTTACCGCGTGTTTTTCGATCAGAAGCCGAGTCATCTGTGGGCAGTAGACAGATGATGCAGAGGTCCAGGAGGACCAGACCAGCAGTTGGGCGATCTCGGGTTTTAGGACCAGTGGTGCAGGGCACCCGGAGTGGGAACAGAGCTAGCCGTGCAAGTAGCAGGTTGTGTTACTCATGCCGCGGAAAGGGTCACCTGGCACGTGACTGTCCGACTCCTCGATCCGCAGGTTTGGAGGGAGCCACCGAGGTTGAGGCAGCGACAAATGCTTGAGCAACAGTAAAGCAGGTGGACAGGAGCGGAACTAGTGGATACGTCTCTTGTACTTCTAGTTCCATGTTGATGTTGCTTTTGTGTAGCGTCTTGTATTATGAGCTGCAATAATAAAAGACGCATCCTTTGTGATGTTTTCATTCCTGTCCTCTTTTGTGATGTTACTAAGAGGTTCCAGTTGACTGTTGACTTGACCCTCACTTGTGAGACATCTACTGGAGGAGACCGGTTACCACACACTGATGCCGACAGTGTGACTCAACCCTTGGAGGCGAGAGTAACAGTTGGATCTCTTAGTAGTAGCGTCGAGGCCTTACGACGTCATCCTTGGTATGGATTAGTATCATCCATGTTAGGATTGACTGTTTTAGGCAAAGAATGTGGTTCATCCTGGGGATGAGACCAGGTTTCTCTTATCGGCAAAGAAGAAATCTTGCAGCTCTTGTGGGACCAGAAATGGTCCGGGCCACGTCGGAGGAGGTCCATATCATCCAGGAGCGGATGAGGACAACACAGAGCCGGCAGAAGTCATACGCTGACAGGAGGCGGAGGCCACTAGAGTTCGAGGATGGTGACCACGTCTTCTTGCGGGTCACACCTCGACGTGGTATTCGGAGATTTGGCCGAGGCGGCAAGTTGTCTCCCCGCTTCATCGGGCCTTTCCAGGTCCTCAGCAGGGTTGGCAAGGTGGCTTATCGCCTGGCTCTGCCACCTCAGTTGCACCGGGTGCACGACGTCTTCCACGTATCCCAGCTGAGGAGATACGTGCTCGACCCCCCTTCGCATATCATCGACCATGAGGAGCTAGACGGTGGCGATGAGTGTCTTATACGGAGGTTCCTGTGGGGATCGAGGATCGACAGGAACGGATCCTAGGAGGATGGTCGATTCCTCTTGTGCACTTTCTTTGGCAGCGCGGGAACCTCCAGGTGAGCACATGGGAGCGGAAGGCTCTGATGCGTGCTCAGTACCGCTTTGTTTCCCTAAGTCTGTGGTGAAGCTTTACGGGGACGTAAAGCCCTGTGGTGGGAGTAATGTAAAGACCCGTAAATTTCAAGGAAATTTTTTTCTTAATTTTCTTTGCAATTTTACAAGAATGCAGTTTCTGACGGCACCTGATTCCGAGGCCCGGTGTGCCCGGAATCATTTTCTGAAGTTTTGGCTCGGGTACGTTCAGTGAACGGACGAGCGGGTTTTTCTATCTTTTGAACCGGTGCCCGGAATCGAATTCTGAGGGCACCGATGAAATCGCAGCGCCGGTATTTGCTTGGAAACGCTTCTTCCGGAGTTGCGTTTGCTCAACCGTGGTTTTTAATTTTTGCGGCTTTAAGTCAGAAATAAAATAAAGTTTGTGCGACAACTTTATTTTATTTCACTTAAGCTGCTTGGAAGCCACTTGAAGCCACTTAAGGGCGGCTTGAACTGAGTTGAACTGGATAGGATGCTATCCAGAAAATATCCTACCCCCTTGGTAGGATATTTGTGCGGTGGGGCCCGCACGAGCCCCGCCGTTTCTTTCGCTAAGTAACGCACCCGCGAAAACCCGTCAAAGTAACTGAAAAGTCAACCGACGCGTTTTCTTTAATTCTTAACAGACCATTTAATTGGGCGGTTTATTTCGTGAATTAAATGGGCTGTTTCTTTCGTGAATTAAATGGGTCGTTTCTTTCGTTGAATTAATTCAACGAATTGATGGATCGTTTCTTAATCTTTTTTTTCAAATTCGTTGGCGTATTAATAAAATAAGACCAACGCTTAACCTCTGGTTATTATGCGCTTGAGAGCTTTTGGGAGATTTCCTTCTTCTTCTTCAACCTTGACGAAGAACCTTCGAAGAACGAAGAACGCGAAGAACGTCGTTCTTCAACGAAGAACTTCTCCGCCGAAGAACACGATCCATCCACGACGTGACGTTCTTTTTCCACATCATCTTTTCCGCGACGGTTTTCCGCGACGAACGCCATCGACAACGACTCTTCCTCCGACGTCAAGGAATCGACACCGATATTCCACGACTCCGTCAACGTGCGACTATCGAGGTAAGGGTTCTTGAGTTCGTTGTTTCCTTTTTATTTGACTTTCCTCAAGACTTGACGTAGAACGCTCAAGTTCCGACGAAGAACGCCGCTCCGCTCTTCTTCGTCTTCGGTGTCAACGAGAGAGAACACCGCACCTTCCTCCTCGGGCCTTCTTCGTCGGCAAACGAAGATCCGCCAACGACGTGTCTCTTCGGGCATATCTCTTCGTCAACGGTTTTGACGAACGACGACCGCGACGCCCGACCTCCGCGACGCCGTCTTCCGCGGAGCGTAGACGAATCTTCAATCTTAAACCCGAGGTAGGGGTTGTCGTTTTCTTTTGGTTTCCTTATTTGATTCTTGATCGTGAATTTATCAAGACTATCGTGTGACTTGATTTATTTTAAGTTGCGTTTTCATTTTTAACGTGAGGGGGGGGGGGGGGGCGGACCGCACGAACACGGCCGAAACCCCCCTCCATCGTTCTTGTTTTATTCATGCGGGTGGAAGCAAGTGGCGTGGTGCCGTCGCACCACGCGGATGATCGTGCTTATTTTTATGCAACGCCGTCGCGCTTCGCCGAGGAGAGTCTTCAAGAACGCGACGCCGTCGCGCCGCGTTGGAAGGATTCATGGCACGACGAAAGGGGCGCGGTGCCGTCGCACCGCGCCGGACGACAAACACCGCGGCCGGTTCCGGGCCGCGGCGAGACGAGAAGACCGCGGCCGGTTCCGGGCCGCGGCGGGACGAGGAGACCGCGGCCGGTTCCGGGCCGCGGCGGAAGGAAAGACCGGCGGCCGGGCCGCCGGCGTCGGAAGTCGAGGGCGGGACCGGAATTTCCGGTCCCGTTGGTAAAAACCGGCCGGCCAGCGGGCCGGCCGGATGTCATAAAACCGGGGGATTAAACCCCCGTCCGGTTCTTCAAACCCCCCTCTTAATGAGGGGGGGCGGTTCAATTAAAGGAGGGGGGGGGGGGCAAAGCCCCCCCGGTTCGTCCAGCCGGCCCCCACTTGCGGGGGCCGTTTTTTTTGGCAAAGGCACGGCTCAAAGCCGTGCCGCCTTGATCAATCAGCGGGGGCAATCAAGCCCCCCGCGTGCTGCCACCCCGTGCGGCGCCCGCCGCCGCCAGCGCGGCCCGCCGCCGCCGCCACCGCGGCCCGCCGCCGCCGCCGCGCCGCCCGCCGCCGCCGCCGCCGCGCCGCCCGCCGCCGCCGCCGCCGCGCCGCCCGCCGCCGCCGTCCGCCGCCGCCGCCGCCGGCCCGGGGGGGGGGGGGGGGGGTCGGGCCGGGTCGGCCCGGACCCGGACCCCCCGTTTCGAACCTGATTTGGTTTTTGGCTCATAACTTGAGCCTCGGACCTCCGAACGACAAACCGTCTGCGGCAACGCGATCCTTGGATCGAGACGGTCGTTTCGGTATATCGCACTCAAGGTTTCGGATTACTTTGAGTTCGGCCGGGTTGGTTCGTTCACAGAACCAACCGGGCCTTCGGAGCGGAAACACTCATATCTCGAGCCACGAACGTCCGATTGACGCGCCGTCAGTCGCGTTGCGTTCCTCTTAATGAGGCGGATCTTTTGGCATACTCCGCCCGAGGTTTGGACGCAGGTGGAGTACGGTCGGGTTGGTTTTGCCTTAAAAACCAACCGGGCCCCGGAGACGAAAAAGCCAATAACTCACAGACCGGGCGTCCGATTGACGCGCCGTCTGTTTCGTTGACTTCCTCTTGATGAGACGGAACTTTTGACATACTCCGCCCGAGTTTTGGATGCAGTCGGAGTATGGCCGGGTTGGATTGTACCCGAAATCCAACCGGGCCCCTGGAACGGGAAAGCTGATATCTTTCAGACTGGACGTCCGCTTGACGAGCCGTCAGCGGCGTTGGTGGTTACGTTGAGTAACGGTCCCTTTGAGTATACCCTATGGGAGTTCGGGGTACAGTTGAGATACGGCCGGGTTTGGTTTCGCTCACGAAACCAACCGGGCCCCTGGGACGAAAAGGCTAATAACTCACAGACCGGGCGTCCGATCGACGCGCCGTCTGTTGCGTTGAGACCCCTGTGACGAGACGGTTCTATGAGACACTTCTTGCGGGACTTTGTGATACTCGGAGTATCGACCAGTAGCTCGTGGAGCGGATCCTCCCGGAGACGAACGTGCAGAGTACGGAGACCGTGTAGCCGGCTGAGACCTGACGACTGCTTGACCGACACGACTTGGAGTGAGTCGACTAGCCCAGTGGACGGAGCGCCCGGTATTTGGCGGCAGACCCACGGCGGACGGAGCGCCTGGTAGTTGGCAGCAGACCCGCGGTACTCGACAGGAGGAGTACCTCAGTAGGCTATATGGGCGAGCGCCCGGTATTTGGCAGCAGACCCTCAGCGGACGGAGCGCCCGGTAGTTGGCAGCAGACCCGCGGTACTCGACAGGAGGAGTACTTCAGCAGTCTTAGGTTAGTGAGCAGTACCTCGGAGTCGTGACAGGACCACTGTACACTCCAGAGACGGAGCTCTTCAGCAGTTACGGTTTCGATAATGAAAATCCTGGTTTGAGCCGAGTCAATGAATCTTTGCGTTTCCTCATGATTGAGATGGGTCGCTTGATAACTTAGGTATATGTATGGGCATATACCTGGGTGATGGTTATCCGTTGATTTCATGATTTTTGTGTATCCTTGAGATTGGATGGGTTACTTGATGACTTAGGTATATGTATGGGCGTATACCTAAGTAGAGTCTGATGTTACTTCGTGATTGCTGCCTTTACTTTGTGGATATCCATGTTGGATTTAGTGAGACCTTAAGAGTCTCGGGGTCCCTACTGAGTAGCTTATACTCACCCCTGCACGGGCTATGCCTGCACTTCGTTGTGTTGGTTGCAGACGACGGACAGCGCAGATCGCAGTTGAGACTTGCGGAGCAGGTCGGTACCCGGAGGTGGACCACTGGGCGGACGTACCCGGAGTAGACGACAGGACCTGTGGAGTAGAGGAGCTATCTGTACCTACCCTTCAGGTAGGATCCGTGGTGGACGATCCAGGAGCTGAGCCATCTGTACCTACCCTTCAGGTAGGAATCGAGGCGGACGACCCAGGAGCCGCTTCGTTCTTCCAGCTGCTGTTTTTCCCTTTCGAGTTGTACTTTACAGTTGGGCTTGTATTTCCGGCCCCCTTTACTTTTCTGCACTTGTAGTTACTTTCCGTTTGCTGACTCTGTGGTGGTTGTTACTTATAAAGGCAATGCCTTCCCTGTTATCGGGATTTACGCCTTTGGTGCTAGTCGCCAGCCCCTGGCCTATGGAAGGCGGGCTTGGGGTAGTCACGGCACGGGCCCCGAGGACGGGTCGTGACATGGAAGATAAGAAGGATTTTATGAATTTTTAAAGGACAAAATAAATCAACTAAACCATTTCATTAAGTTAAAATCTTTATAGGGATGGGAACTGAAAAAAATCATAATTTTCCCCATATCACAACTACTATGTGGGTCTCTTATCCACATGAATTCCCTATAAATAAATCATTATTTGTGGGGAAAGTCCTCTCATTAACTCCCTCGCAAAAAATTCATTTTTGAGGAAAGGAATCCCCCTCAAAAACCCCACAAATGAATTTTCATTATTGGGGTGACGTTTCACCTTTTGGCTCCCCACTAATGGAATTTTGTTTGCTGGGTGATGCATCACCATTAGGCCCCCTGAAAACAAGATTTCCTTTGTGGGGTGAGGCATCACTTTAAGGCCCCCAACTAACAAAATTTATTTTTCATGTTAATTAATCACCTTTAGTCACCACTCATATGAAATTTCATTTGTGGGGGTGATGTTTCACCTTTAAGACCCCTAAACATGAAATTTTGTTTATGGGGTGAAGTATGCCTTTACCCCCCCCCCAGAAACCAAATTTTGTTTTTAGGGTGAGGTGTCTCCTTGAGGAAGCCCAAAAACAAAAATCCCTCACTGGAAAATGTTTTTTATTTCTTCTTGTAAGCCCATGATTATGGTTACATCCATACCCCTATAAAAACCCAACATAGATATTGATTATATAATAGAGAGAAACAACCTGAGTAAACGATTTTATCAGGTAATCACTTACCTTATATCATAAAGTAAGAAAGGAACCGATCTACAAAGAAACCCATTGGTGGAAAATTATCCTCATAGTGAACCCTTAAAAGTCAACCATCCAATATAGAAAACAAAATGCGGATGGAGTAATTATAGACTAAAACCCCTCATATAAAATAGTATACATGATTGAGTATTTTAGTTTCGATACCCTACTTTCATGAAACATTCAACTTTACCTTGTCCCCTTTTCAATCTATCAAAATATTTCTCTCCATAAACTTCTCCCATGAATCGATAATCCTCATATAATCCCCTTAATGAACAAGTCAAGAATAATATTCACTAAGGCCCTCATACTTGTATGATCATGGAAAAGAAGACCTCAGCGTGTTTCCTATTTGATTTTGAATTCGATCCGTAAACTTTATCCCACACTTATCCTACCTAATGGGAAAGGTCATTGAGATATTTAAAATTGTGCAACCCCTTTGTAACGCGGACCCAAACATTGGTGGAAGTGCTAGAGACCTCCAAATTTTATAAAGTGATGGGAACCACTTTCCGTTATCATTAATGAGGTCTACTACCTTATCCTCCTCTCATCATCTCTGAATTTAGGAAATGGAAATCTATCATAGAGTAATCCCTAAGTATTTATTGTGGGCTATATCCACAAGGGTGTATAATTCACGACTTCAGTGATTTAAAATGATAGATACCATGAGCACATAAAATCACTTTCACTCTTACATAGCCTCAACCTACTCCACTAGAAAATGTTGGATATTTTGTGATTTTCCAGATATTTCACTTACTCATGTTTCTCACACCAAGAATGACTCATGTGGTATTTGAGTCTTGTGATGCCCATTATATCCATATGACCAAATTCATGTCTCATCATCAAATCCATTAAAAATATTTCTCTTTCATTTCCTTTGGGCCTTCTATATTCTATAAGCACTAAAATAATGTTACCACATCATCAAGGGGTCATATTACCTAAGAGACCAAAACTTATAAGGTCCACATTTCTGATGAAGAAACCTTGGGCCTTCCATTTAGTATAATTACTAACCATATTCAGTGATATGGGCCTCCTCCATAGGTTTAATTCTAAAACATTTCAAACAACATGGGATTTGATTCATGTCTAAAAGGGATATTTTTGAATCCTCCCTGAGGTTTAAACTCAATAACCAAATATCACCCTAATCTTCTCTCGTCCATATTCTTAGTAGGGTCATGTATGGTCAGGGAGGCTAAATCCCTTCTAGGTCTCTCGGTTTGCATCAACATAAGTCCCACAATAGACTTGAATAGGAACTATTTTCCAAGTTTTCATTTCTGCATGATGTTGAAATGAACAGTTTGGTCCTCATCACTATTGATGCTGAATTTTAGATAGGGCCATGAGTGGTCTCTTTTGAAGAAACCAAAGGCATCTTGGGACTGAACATATAATTCCGCAACATGAGAGGGAGTTGTGCACAATAATTATGGGGTGAGAGTAAGATTCCCCTTGACGTGAAAACCCTTGCACGCCCAATGCGACATCAAATGAAGGCTTTCGCAGAGACCCACCACAAACACGACAAGGCACTAGCACGCGAGAGTCTAGGTGTGCGAACAAGATTTTATGAAGTGAACAAACCAGTTTTCACCCAATTCAATGTGAAAGGGACCCTTTCACGACAACCTTCTCAAAAAAATAGCCAATCCAAGGGCGCAAATGAAGAGAATCTGGCATGAAAGTTTCCCCAATGCGCGAAAACCCTTGCATGACCAATGCGATGTCAAACGACCATTTGTGTGCAGCCCCTCTAGTGGTCAACCTATTGGATTTTTGTCGCAAAAATGAAACGTAACACCCACCCTTTAGGGACAGTTGAATAAGACAAACCAACGCTCTGCTGCGTGAAAGACACCTCTTCCGTGACCGTGAGAAAAACTCTATGGATTCACGGTATTGGATCTTGTGTGACAGGTCCCCTAAGGGTCCTCATTTGGATGGTCCCTCTTGGGATTTATCCTCATCCATTTACTTTTACCCCAAGTCATTTTCTCCCAAAATATCCCTATTGCGCATAAGTGCCCCTTGCATCGGACCTATTTTGCACGCACCCATCCAGTTTGCGCGTAGTTGTTCCATCTTGCACATAGCCTCTAATCTTGTATGCATCCCTCCTTGTGCACTCCATGCTCCGTCCTTAACCTAAGGAACAATGTCTAATCCCCTCTTATGTGCAACACATCTGTTTCTCAAACCTTTCTCTCATACGACCCTCTAGGTTTGAACGAATTGATTTAAAGATCTCTTGGGTGGTGGTTCATGTTGCGTTTAATAGACTTATGCTTCTTCTCATAGGCTCTATAATGGATATTTCTTCTTCACACAGCCATGCTAATGTGGGACCCTCAGTGGAACACTCTACAACATTGCCTCACCAAGGAATTGTTGATGCCTTTCCTTCCCTAATGGTGGGTGAGTATCAGTTATGTAAGTCCTAGGGGTGCGGAGTGAACTCGCCTTGTCCAACCTACAGAATATTAAATTGGAAAGAACCATCGTCCTCAGCACATGACATTAAACTATGGACTCTCCCCATGCAATATACACGGGGTGCCAAGTCTTGGACATTCTCCATGCCCACTTTTCTCCACGGTAGTGAGATCTTCCTCACATGGAATGAGATACTCTTTGCTAGAGCGGTGTTTGTCAATGGGAAAGGGAAACCATCCTGGTGTAATCCCCTAGCATTTACTGCGGGAGGTATAACCCCCTATCCTCCTCTCTTCATTGGTTCCAAAGACTATAGGAAAATGAGAATAGGGACCTTTGTTACCCTATCCCTCTCCCTCTCGTCTTTTTCACCACCGGGCCTCCATTATAGAGTAAGTCCCAATATCCATCTCCCTAGGCCAATAACCACATGTAAGACCCTATTTCCTCTTTAGGCCACTAACCTTGTGTAATCCCCACTCCAATTTTCATGGAAGCGCCTTTTGTGAAGTGATCGTCAGGTCTTTGCAGCCTCTTGTTTCTAACACCGTGATGATTCAAGTGGGATTAGAGTAAGCGTTGACCATGGAACCCTCCTTGGTGTACCTTATCATGTAAGCCCCAAACCATCCTGAACTAAGTGGACTTTGATCCTTGTCTCCTAAGCAAGGTATGTAGAAAGCCTCCCTGAGGTTCAATCCCAACACCTACTTGTTTTGACCCCTTCGTGTTGGCTCAACTTAGTCCTTCATGACGTTAAACTGTATCCACCATTCCAAACTACATGCACTTTGATCCTTGTATCCTAGGAAAGGTACATCAGAAGCCTCTATGAGGTTCAATCCCAACACCCTTCGGTGCCGATCACTTCACATCGGTTCGCCCTCGTCCTGCATGACATTAAACGGTATGCCCCTTTTCATCCCGCATGACGCTAAACTGTACCCATTCGAACTATGTGGGTTTGATCCCTGTCTCCTAGGAAGGGTACATAGAAAGCCTTCCTAAGGTTCAATCCCAACCTGTGGTAAGACGTTGGAACCCCAACCTATGGTAATCCATTAGAACCCTGAACAGTGGTATGCCTTTGTCAACCCCAACCTGTGGTAATCCATTGGAACCCTGACCAGCGGTAAGCCATTTCCAACCCTAGCCAGCAATAAGGAATTGGAACCCCAACTAGTGGTAAGCCATTATATCCCCATCCAGTAGTAATCCTTTGTACCCCATCCAACAAAAAAATCTTGTAGTCCCCAATCGACAGTAATCTGTTGTAGTCCCAAATTTCATATGAACTATGTGGGATTGATCCATGTCTCCTAGGAAGGGTATGTAGGAAGTCTCCCCGAGGTTAAACCCCAAACACTGGTAAACTTTGGTGTCCCCTCTATTGATACCCACATCTATGGTCTGCCCCTCGAGCTTCATGAAGGTTCCGGGCGCAGCGGAAGCGCGTTGGTGGGTTTGCCCAACTTTAATTTTAACGTTAAACAACATTCAATCCGAGATCCGTCACGATATAAAACTCTGAATCTTCAGAATAGAACGAAGAACGAAAAGAAAAGAAGAGTCCCGGAACCCTTGAGGAGGATCATCATATGTTGATTATAATTAATTTCATTAGTGCATAAGAATTACCTTGTTGGAATTCTTTCTTCGTTGATGTGTGCGGTCACATTTCGGTGATCCGTCGTTGCGTCGTAGAATCCAAGTGTAGGATTCCTCTAGCGGTGATCCAAACGTGTGTCACGTATCTCCGGACATCACCGAAGAGATCTCCGGGTGCTAGCGCGGAAGAACCTTCGCTTGCGATGTCCGCCTTCGACCGCCTTGATCCGGTGGAGGATCTTGCTCTCATAACTTGAGGGCGTTCTTGGTGGAAAGAGAATTCTCTCTTGGCTTGAGAGTATTTCCAAATACATTGTGCACAACAATGGATCTCAAAATTTTGGGGTTGTGAGGATATTTATAATCATGTTTGAGGTTAATAGAGTTATGGCAATAAATAAACGCGTTACGCGTTTTATTTATTTCATTAACTCTTATTGAAAACCCCCATGTCGAATTATTAATTCCTTGACATGCGCCCACACTGATTATAATAAATATCATTTAATAAAACAATATTAAATCCTCAAAATCCCAATTGGAAAAACTACACGGCGTGTAATAATTAATACACGACGTGTACTTGTTTTCCATAAAACTACACAGCGTGTATATTTAATATACATGGTGTGTACTTTTATTTTCCATTTTTCTCCACCACATTTATTCGACCTTGAGTAATGACTATTTATTTCTTAAATAAATGTAACTGCATTACTCGCTAATAAATATATTATTTTATCCATAGTATATTATCTCGAATAACTAGTGTCAAAATAAATGCGATCAGACATCCTTAAATAATTATTAAACCACAGTCGGGAATAATATTTATTTAACTTGTTAAATTAATATTTAACTGAGATACATGGACACACTTAGTGTGTGACCCTCTAGGCCTCTTTCTCAGTGGCATTAGGCTGAGCCTGCCTAAAGTCCAAGGTTAGCATCTAGCAACACGCCAAGGCACCCATAGAGAAAGAAGTTAACGCCGCAATGACGTGTCACCTCCTACGAACGCTTACCGTGTAATATAATCCCTTTGTCTCGATATCTCCAATCAAGCGGGTTTCATTCTAGTGCCATCAACCCATGTGCTTGATTATTCTTTCTTTGAATTCCCAGAATTGAACTTTCCCATACCTTACCATGGCCATGGATTTATTTAGGCTATATCAATTCCATCAAAGGGCTTGAGATATCTACTTCCGTTATGGAACGGAAGGGACAAATACTTTCTTGCATTATCTATTAATGCGGTATTACTCGTGATGCACCCAATGTATCCTACCTCACTACAAACAGTGTGTCGTCACAGTTTTCGTCAATACATTTAAGTGCGTGAGTTGTAATACCCATTAATAATAATCTTAAAGTCTAAGGATCAATACACACATCCGTAGATAGGAACATCCAATGACACTATGAAATGTGGATTTCCTACTGGCGGGTCTCGTTCTCATAATATCCTCCTGGATATTACCAAGGGCGCACACCATGAGAAGGTGCCTCAAAGTTTTATGAGTCCTCACCCCTAATGACCTGTATTATTTGTGTCCCTCAAATAATATCATCCAGCCATAGAACATACATTCAAGAACAGTGTTATGGCACTTTTGGGTTCTCATCATAGTAGGGATCCGCTACGACCCTTTAATGCAACAGTTTTCCTTAGGACATTATCACATGACATGTCACACAGAAGAACAATCAAGATGTGATAAGGCTTTTATTTAATGAATAAAGTACAAAGTAGTTGGTTCTAGACCACCAACTCCAACGGACTCCCACTTGGACTAGAGCCAACTGCTAACAACCTTTAACCCGCTAGCTCTCACATGATATTCATGCTTCTGCTGAGATAGGCCTTTAGTCATGGGGTCCGCCACGTTCTCTTCTGTGGACACTCTTCTCACTGCAACTTCACCCCTTTGATAGAAATCCCTCAAGAGGTGATATTTCCGGAGTATGTGCTTTGTCTGTTGATGTGACCTTAGTTCTTTTTCAAGAGCCACCGCTGTAGTATTATCACAATACAATGTAATGTGATCTTTAATACCAGGCACCACATCAAGCTCTTGGACAAAGTTCTGAATCCAAACGGCTTCTTTGGCTGCATCAGAAGCTTCTATATACTCGGACTCCGCTGTAGAATCGGTGACAACTGGCTGCTTTGAACTCTTCCAGCTCACAGCTCCTCCATTGAGACAGAAAACATATCCAGATTGTGACTTCAGATCATTCTGATCTGTTTGAAAATTAGCATCAGCATACCCTCTGATGACAAGCTCCTCGTCTCCTCCATACACCAGGAACATATCCTTAGTTCTTCTCAGATACTTAAGGATAGTCTTAATAGCAGTCCAATGCTGTTCTCCTGGATCTACTTGATATCTGCCTACCATGCTCAGTGCATAGGCAACATCAAGCCTGGTACATAACATGGCATACATGATGGATCCTATAGCCGAAGCGTATGGGATCTTTCTCATCCTATCTTTCTCTTGTTGTGTCTGGGGACACATTTTCTTAGTAAGATGTAAGCCATGTGACACTGGAACAAATCCCCTCTTGGATTTTTCCATACTAAATCTCTTTAGTATCTAGTCAATGTATGTACCCTGACTTAGTACAAGAAGCCTCTTGGATATATCACGAATGATCTTGATCCCTAGAATGTAAGCTGCTTCTCCTAAGTCCTTCATGGAGAAAAACTTGTTCAACCAGTCCTTAACTGACTGTAAGGCTGGTACGTCGTTTCCAATAAACAATATGTCATCAACATTTACCACTAGGATGACAACCACATTCCCATTAAACTGCTTATAAACACATGGCTCACATTCGTTCTTAATGAAACCAAATTCCTTTATGGCTTCATCAAATCTAATGTTCCATGACCTGGATGCTTGCTTTAATCCATAAATGGATTTCTGCAACTTGCAAACCCATTTGGCTTCACATGGTGTCACAAACCCTTCTGGTTGTGTCATATAGACATCTTCCTGAAGGTTCCCGTTAAGGAATGCTGTTTTGACATCCATCTGCCAAATCTTGTAGTCATGGTAAGCTGCTATGGAAAGTATGATTCTTATGGATTTAAACATGGCAACTGGCGAGAAGGTTTCATCATAGTCAATTCCTTGACGCTGTCTGAATCCTTTAGCCACTAGCCTTGCTTTATAGATGCTAACTTGACCTTCCATGTCCAGCTTTCTTTTGAATACCCATTTGCATCCAACAGGCTTTACATCAACTGGCTCATCGACCAGAACCCAAACTTGGTTCTGATACATGGAATCCATCTCAGAATTCATAGCTTCTAGACATCTTGCAGCTTCTGAGCTTTCTACTGCTTCCTTGCAGGAGAGAGGTTCATCATTGTCCAATAATAATGATTCACCATCCTCGGTGACTAGGAAACCAAATATCTCTGGTTCCCTTACCTCTCTTGAGCTCATATGCAGTACTTGTGTTTCTGGAACCTCTTCCACAGGGACCTGTGGAACTTGTTCCTGTACCAACACCTGTGTATCTTGAGCATCAACTTCGTTGAAGTCAATCTTTCTCCCACTATCCTTCTTGAGTATGTGCTCCCTCTCAAGAAAGACGGCTTGTCTGGCGATAGTCACTTTCTTGTCTTGGGGATTATATAGGTAATATCCTTTTGTTTCCTTGGGATATCCTATAAAGATACACTTCGTGCCCCGGGGTGCTAGTTTGTTGCCTGAGAAGGCCTTAACAAACGCCTCGCATCCCCATACACGTGTGTGCGACAAAGTGGATTTCCTTACATTCCATAACTCGGATGGAATTACATTTTCCGCCTTAGTTGGTACTCGGTTTAATGTGTATGCTGCAGTTTATAATGCATATCCCCAAAAGGATAATGGAAGATCCACATGACTCATCATCGACCTCACCATGTCCAACAAGGTGCGGTTCTTCCTTTCACTAACACCATTCCACTGTGGTGTATAAGGAGGAGTGAGCTGGGATAGAATCCCAGACTCCCGTAGAAGATCGATGAACTCTTGGTTCAGATATTCTCCACCTCGATCCGATCGAAGCTTCTTTATCTTCTTACCAAGTTGATTCTCTACTTCATTCTTGAATTCCTTAAATTTCATTAAGGACTCTGACTTATACCTCATTAAGTAGACATAGCCATATCTACTCAAATCATCAGTAAAAGTAATAAAGTAAGAATATCCACCTCTAGCTTCTACTGGAAATGGTCCACACACATCTGTGTGTACCAATCCTAGAAGCTCTGTGGCCCTTTCACCTTGTCCACCAAAAGGCGGCTTGGTCATTTTTCCTTGTAGACAAGCGTGACACCTATCAAGTGGTTTTCGCTCAGTAGAGTCTAAATAGCCATCTTGGCAGAGCTTTTTCAAGCGCTTCTCATTCACATGACCAAGGTGGTGATGCCATAACTGGGTGATGTATGAGTCATGTGAGTTTGTTTCGTTATCGATTTCCAACACTTGGTTTTCGTAATTTAATACATACAAACCATTATTCAAATGTTCCATACCATAACATACGTTGTTCTTATAAAAGAGACAACCCTTATTTCCAAACTTGAAAATAAATCCATCCATATCCAAATAAGATATAGAAATTATGTTCTTGGTAACACTAGGCACAAAATAACAGTTTTGTAAAACCAAAATCATGCCAGTTGGAAATGAGAGGTTATAGTCGCCAATAGCCAACACAGCCAGCCTTGCGCCATTGGCAGCTCGAAGATCCACCTCTCCTCTGGCGATCTTTCTAAATCTACTTGGTTCCTGCATTTTAATACAGATGTGAGCCCCACAAGTTGTATCTAATACCCAATGTGTAGAAATAGAAAGATTGCACTCGATAACGAACGCACCTTTAGCGTCCCCATGCTTCTGGGTGCAGTTCCTCTTCCAGTGTCCCTGCTTGCCACATGAAAAACACACTGCTTCCCGTTCCTTGCCCTGCCTCTGGATCTTCCCCTTCTTGGAGGGACGATGCTCGGGGGCTTCAGACCGTTTATAAGTCTTTGGACCCTTTTCCTTGTCCTTCCTTTTCTTGTTCACCATAAGGACTGCGGGTTTGTCACGCCCCATGTCCTTATCTACCTGGAGAATCAAGGTCAGAAGCTCCGATAGACTCTTCTCATTGCCGCTCATGTTATAGTTGACAATAAAGCTAGAGAAGGTCTTGGGAAATGATGATAGGATGAGATCTGTATGCAACTCATCTAGGAATTTAATCCCTAAGATGTCTAAGCGTTCAATGTAGCCAATAAGCTTGACCACATGAGGCCCAGATGGTGCAGACTCTCCAAGCTTCGTGGTAAACAAAGCATTGGAGATCTCTTACCTCTCCTGTCTCGCCTTCTCTTGGTAGAGATCTTTAAGGTGAGACATCATGCTATACACATCCATGTTTTCATGTTGCTTCAAGAGCTCATTAGACATGGCCGATAGCATGAAACACTGGACATCTGTGGCATCATCCATGTGTTTCATGTAGAGAGATAATTCCTCATCACTAGCCTCTTTCCCAGGCGCAACTGGAATAGGCTCTTCCAGCACATATAATTTCCTTTCGTGGCGAAGGACGACGCGTAAACGCCTCTTCCACTCTTGGAAATTGGTGCTGGTGAGAAGGTTTTCTTTTTCGAGTATGGTGCGCAATGATATGTTTGAAGTCATTTTCTTTTCGTTTCTACAATTTAAGATGAGAAAAGGTTTAGTACTTTATTATAAAAATTGATACAAATAAATAAATTAATACTTATTAGTCTCCCACTATTTTATCAAAATCCAATAGCCCTCACCATTGACTTCAGAATATTATATTGCGTGAATATTCTAGTGGCAAGGATCCATATTGCCCTTCGCATTACCCCAACTAGGGTTGGTCAAGAAACTTGAAGGGTTTTAGGTAGGCATTCCAAATGCCAACTCATTAACTCACAGTTCCTTGATTCGCTGAGTGGACTCCCCAATCCTGAAATCCTTTTTGGATTTCCTCAACCTTTGCCTCTAGGTCACACCAAGTCCTGCTGTGGCAGTCAACCCTTGATGCGAGCCAAGTCAAGTCAACCCAAAACCTTGAATTAGAATTCCCCGATAATTGAAAGCACCCCAACTAGGGTTGGTCAAGCACTTTGAACTATGGTTCGATTCTAACCAAGATTATGGAAGGCTATGCCGACTTAATATTTATTTTGAGGGATTTTATCATTATACGTAAATTGACATTTTATTATCTTTGATTACATGCTTGTTAATATTAAGTGGGATATAATTAAGTGATTAACCATGTCTAAGATAATATTTACGTATAAGCCAATTTTATTTTAGTTCCATCTTGCATGCTCGTTTAATTCATTAATTGTGTGATCATGACAACACACCCACAATAAATAAACCATGCAACTGACAGAAATAAAATAAATGGTATGATCATGAGCTTTTCTATTGGTTAGTTTATCTAGCGGTTGATAAACTAACCCAAGACCTAGGGGAGAAACACCTTGAACCTTTCGGGTTCATGTTTACAGCTTTCCACCTGTCCACCTTTGTATCTCCTTGGATTGGTTTCATCTTGGCTCCTGACTTGAGCTGCCTCCACTATCTTGGGAGCTCCATCAATTACATATGCATTTATCTCACACACAGGTGAGGGGAAAAAAGGGGGTTTTACATAAAAGAATCCTTGGGCGCGCATGCCCTACATATTAATGAGGAGATGGCTCACATGCCAACAAATTTAATTTAAATAAATAAATTAAAAGAAACCATTCACATACAAAGGTCTCGGTCTAGCTCATGATCATCCATACATGCAACGATATTTACGCATAAATAAAACTAGCATTCAATTCAGTAATCGTTCTTGTTTAAGATAAATCACGCTCGAATCAATTAATTATCTTTAATTAATCAATCCTTTTATCTTAAATCCCTTTTCTGAATTTCCTTGAGATTCTCATCCATCAAAATTTTAAACAAATAAATTCATTTAAAATTATCCTTGTACACAACTTGTACCTTGGAGGCAACCCACCGAATTCCCATTTATTACACAGATGTTAAATTAAACACATATATATAAAACACCTATCACGTGTTGTGCCTCAGCTTTACGTCTGCACCATGGTACACGTCTCAAGGGTTTGTATAATATAATAATAAATTTTAATAAATCTGCGTAATTTGGGTGAGTACACGGCGTGTAGTTCTGACTACACGGTGTGTACTTTTTCTTCACCATCCATCCGAAGTACACGCCCGGGGATAGGGCGTGTTAATGTACTTCGGAAATTTTCAAAGTACACGGCATGTACAGTGGGACACACGCCGTGTAGTTTCCGCATTACATGGTTTCCAGCCGGGCATGCTATGTACGGAGTACACGACCCAACCCTAACCCGAAGGGACTACACGCCGTGTTCATTGGACCACACGACATGTATTCCGGAAACCGTGTGCCACCTGTTTCTGGTCAACACACGGTGTCTTAAATTCTTAGAAAGAATCCAATACACGACCTGATTTGGCGGATCAGTCAATGCATTGAACCTAGACTACACGGTGTGTACTTCCGAATACATGCCGTGTATTCTAGTGTTATACGGACAGAAACATTTGGCTCCTCCGGATGAGTTCCTCTATTTTATTTTAATCAAAATTAAAAGAAAAAACCATTTCTGTGAGGTGAACGAGAAACGAGAGAGGAGGAACAGATCTCGAGATTCAGATTTTCAGAACGATTAAACATGAATTAAAATAACCAAATTATTAAATGCGTAAATCACCAACAAAAAACTAAATAATTATAACCAACGATATGACCCCTCTAATACCACTTGAGGGTTCCGGGCGCAGCGGAAGCACGTTGGTGGGTTTTCCCAACTTTAATTTTAACGTTAAACAACGTTCAATCCGAGATCCGTCATGATATAAAAAGCAGAATCTTCAGAATAGAACGAAGAACGAAAAGAAAAGAAGAGTCCTGGAACCCTTGAGGAGGATCATCATATGTTGATTATAATTAATTTAATTAATGCATAAGAATTACCTTGTTGGAATTCTTTCTTTGTTGATGTGTCCGGTCACGATTCGGTGATCCGTCGTTGCGTCGTAGAATCCAAGTGTAGGATTCCTCTAGCGGTGATCCACACATGTGTCACGTATCTCCGGACATCACCGAAGAGATCTCTGGGTGCTAGCGCGGAAGAACCTTCGCTTGCGATGTCCGCCTTCGACCACCTTGATCCGGTGGAGGATCTTGCTCTCGTAACTTGAGGGCATTCTTGGTGGAAAGAGAATTCTATCTTGGCTTGAGAGTATTTCCAAATCCGTTGTGCACAAAAATGGATCTCAAAATGTTGGGGTTGTGAGGATATTTATAATCATGTTTGAGGTTAATAGAGTTATGAAAATAAATAAACGCGTTACGCATTTTATTTATTTCATTAAATCTTATTGAAAACCCCCATGTCGAATTATTAATTCCTTGACATGCGCCCACGCTGATTATAATAAATATCATTTAATAAAACAATATTAAATCCTCAAAATCCCAATTGGAAAAACTACACGGCGTGTAATAATTAATACACGACGTGTACTTGTTTTCCATAAAACTACACAGCGTGTATATTTAATATACACGGCGTGTACTTTTATTTTCTATTTTTCTCCACAACATTTATTAGACCTTGAGTAATGACTATTTATTTCTTAAATAAATGTAACTGCATTACTCTCTAATAAATATATTATTTTATCCACAATATATTCTCTCGAATAACTAGTGTCAAAATAAATGCGATCAGACATCCTTAAATAATTATTAAACCACAGTCGGGAATAATATTTATTTAACTTGTTAAATTAATATTTAATTGAGATACATGGACACACTTAGTGTGTGACCCTCTAGGCCTCTTTCTCAGTGGCATTAGGCTGAGCCTGCCTAAAGTCCAAGGTTAGCGTCTAGCAACACGCCAAGGCACCCATAGAGAAATAATTTAACGCTGCAATGACGTGTCACCTCCTACGAATGCTTACCGTGTAATATAATCCCTTTGTCTCGATATCTCCAATCAAGCGGGTTGCATGCTAGTGCCATCAACCCATGTGCTTGATTATTCTTTCTTTGACTTCCCAGAATTGAACTTTCCCATACCTTACCATGGCCATGGATTTATTTAGGCTATATCAATTCCATCAAAGGGCCTGAGATATCTACTTCCATTATGGAACGGAAGGGACAAATCCTTTCTCGCATTATCTATTAATGCGGTATTACTCGTGACACACCCAACGTATCCTACCTCGCTGTGAACAGTGTTTCGTCACAATTTTCGTCAATCAATCTAAGTGCGCGAGTTGTAATACCCATTAATAATAATCTTAAAGTCTAAGGATCAATACACACGTCCGTAGATAGGAACATCCAATGACACTATGAAATGTGGATTTTCTACTGGAAGGTCTCATTCTCATAATATCCTCCTGGATATTACCAAGGGCGCACACCATGAGAAGGTGCCTCAAAGTTTTATGAGTCCTCACCCATAATGACCTGTATTATTTGTGTCCCTCAAATAATATCATCCGGCCATAGAACATACATTCAAGAACAGTGTTATGGCACTTTCGGGTTCTCATCATAGCAGGGATCCGCTACGACCCTTTAATGCAACAGCTGTCCTTAGGACATTATCACATGACATGTCACATAGAAGAACAATCAAGATGTGATAAGGCTTTTATTTAATGAATAAAGTACAAATTAGTTGGTTCAAGACCACCAACTCCAACACTTCAGACCAACCTGGGTTTCTAACCACGCGTAAGCCCTAGTATATCGTCAAGTCATTATCCTATGTATACACCCCGATTCTGTACCCTCATCCTGAACTACATGGACATTGATTCCCTACCTTGGGGATACATAGGAATCCTCCATGTGGTTCAATCCCATCGCCCACATCTCATCGTGGTCTCTCCCTCGAGTCTATGTGTTTCAGGAAGGTCATGCCCCAACCTGGAGGTTCTACTTCCTCTGGGTCCCATCTGTGCATCCATCCTCACAAGCCTCCTCCTCAGGTGTCCCATCTCCCCACCGAACTATGCAGACTTTGATTCCCTACCACAGGCATACATAGGAATCCTATCTGGGATTCATTACCAATATTATCATCACCTTCATGATGGTTCCATCTCATTCTCCATCCACTCCACTCAACCATCCATACCCATCCTAATTCTTACCCGGTCTACCAAATCCCACTGAGATCATGTCATCCACTTTCTCACTGCTCCTAGCAGTAATCAGGTATCTAACCACGTGTTAGCCCTAGCATCAGGGTCCCCTCTTGGGGGTTGCACCCATCTGATTCACTCTCATCAGTGTTCCGATCAGTCTGATCTGTCTTCGCTAGACGTTAAACTCGTGGCATACCCTATGTTAAACATGGGAAGCTGAGGAAAACCTCAGAGACATGCCTATGGAATAAAATTCCCCACATTATAAGTGGGATTAATTGGGCTCCTGCACCCTTGAGAAGCCCTATCATAAGGAGAAGAAACCCAGATGCATCAGGGTTCCAGTGTCCAGACATGCCAGCGATGTCCAACATGACTACCCCCCCAACAGAAGGTTGCTACCCTAACTGAACCCCTTGGAATATACTGACAGAATCATCATAATTAACCGATGTCCATTCATACATGGAACTTGTAAGAGTTTCATGAACAATGTCTCATGTCTATGAGGGAAACCTGGACTAGGAAACAACTTCCGAGGAGGAATTTATGGAAGGAAGAACTGACCTCCCATAATCCGATTTAAATCAAGGAGAAAACATCCCTAAATAAGTGACAGATGTCGCCCACATTTGGAAAGAGGGAATGTGGGGAAACAGATCAGCACGTTCTTCCGAGAGATGGATGTGTTCCCTGGAGAAAGCATCAGAAATAAAAATGGTTTACCTGAAATTAATTTATTATCCTTAATGTGGAGATTAGTAGCACTCAAGAAATCAGTGGATTAGAGTGTCACCATATCCAGTTATCCGACACTAGGTCTTGCCAAGAAAATAGTGGGTCTGGCATGAAACTCACTGGAAGTTGGGGCAGTTGAATGTTGGACATCCCGGTCTGCGACGTTGTCAGTGTGGATCCTTCTTAATAACCATGTAAGATATAATGCTACTAGGGAATTGGATGTCTCTTTTCCTCTATGAATATTAATGGTTAAATATCCCTGCTTTTTAGGACCCAAGAAATCATTATAGGAAACCAATCACCACCCAACCACCGACAGAGGGGTAAGGGAAATGTCAACGTTACAATCTCACGCTGCCTCATATCTCCCATGGAAACCTCCACGTCTATGACTGCTAGGCTCCCACGCCCCATATCCCCATATGAATTTATTCAGATAAGGGTAATTAAAAACCTCATTAGACAATAAGAGGAGGGGATTACCCCATCCTGGGATATGGACCAACAAGACATAGAGGCTTCTGCGCCTCATCACCACTGCCACCCCCAAGGGCCACGCGGGGATCCACTGCTCCCCACTCCAATATATAATTGTTTCGAGAGCCTCTCCCCAGAACGCTTCGATGACTCCCTCCCCTATGAAAATGAGGTTAGGGATGTATGGGACAACCCATCCGAAATCCCGCTCCAGGGCATCTCAAGGAGGGATCCCACCAAGTCATGTCAGTACTGCCACCCAACCACACGAGTTGAGGAGAAGGTGAGCTATGCACCTAAACTACCAGCCCCAGTCTAGTCAACCTGACGCCAGCGTTGGGCACAAGATGAGGTGGATTACCTCTGAGGGGCGTCAGCTTCAACAACTACTGTGGCCCGTGCCACCGCAGACGCATACCATCAGTACCATATTTATGCCGAGCAGGGGCACTCATACACACAGACCAAATCAAGGACCCAACCACCCCATGGGTAGGTTGGGTCAGCTCTCTTGGTTATCGAAATAGGTGGCACCCATCACGGGCCAACCCACGGAATTTTCATCCAGTACGGAGGTCCTCCATATGCCCCCACCAATGAGAGAGTGGGTCCTACCCACTACCAATCTCGGCGTGGAGGTCCTCCCCATTCCAACATCAATCTGAATGAAGGTCCTCCCCACTACATTGACACTCAATATGGAAGCCTCTTCCCCACCCATGACATCAGGTATGGATTTGTTCCTCTTGTCATAGGTCGCCGATGTGAAGATGCTACTCGCCCAGTCAACCTTCAGCGCGGGGGTCTTTCCCATATCCTTACAACAACCAACGAGGGTCCTCCTTGTCCCAACAATCAGAGAAGTATAGGTTTTCCTTGCTTCATGGTCACCCAATACAGAGGTCCTACCTGTGTTCACCTCGACCAATATGAGGACCCCCATCGTACTGGTGGATCCAAATGAAATAATCATGGAGGCCCTGCCCATGCCCCTACAAGCTCTAGCGGAGGACCTATCCAATCCATCACTTCCTGCGGAGACTCCCTCTGTACGTTTTCCAGTGGACATGGAGTTCCTTTCCGTGTTCCCTTTGAAATTTTTCTAGGTGCTCCTCTCACCCCGTCTCACCTAGGTAGAAGTCCTATATGATCTAGCATTGGTTCGGCCAAAGGTCCCCCTCGAGCAAAAAGCCTAACTTGTCCTGAAGATCCATCCCGGTGCAGGAGGGTGGGTTGTCGATGCCATAAAATGAATTCTGAGAAGATTCAAACTGAAATTAAGACTGTCTTCTTCTTAGATTATGAGGTGGAATGCAATTCAGAAATGGAACCCTCACCTCGATCCTCTGTGTCAAGGGATGAGGTAGGAATGAGGTGTATCAGCCTCATCCTTCTGAAATTTGAGGTCCACCGGATTCCCACCTCCCTTCGCAGATACATCCAGGACGTGGATTCTTCCCCTTCCTAGGGCCTGGTCTTGCAATCCTCTATATCGTCAATATAGTCATTATCTACCTCAACCAGAGATCATGAAGATTTATTCTAGGGACCGATAAATGATGGAAAAAAACATGGCCCACCATTAGGGACTGCATCCCCTATGCCAAAAGCCATGGTCGCCAGCCCATCTTACCGAGATGTAGTGGCTCATTCGCCGCATTCGTCGCAGGACAACCCAATATGTGGCGGCATGTCATCTCATTCACCATATTCTCCACCGGCCGGTCTACCGTCTTAGCAGTATGCTTCACTGCTGTTATCGTTCCCAAAACTGCCTCTAGTTGGTGAGTGGGGAAACCAAGGGCCAGATCCATAATTTGAGCCTAGGATCTTTTGGTACATTCTGGCATTGGATCATTTCCTAGAGATTTTTGGGCCAATTGCGACCACCAACTTCATTGCGCCATAATCTATTACCCAGGAGGAGGTCTCGTGCTTTATCTGAACCCTATGGGCGACGCACTTACATCTCTGTTATCAGTTAGTGTCTTACCCCAATTGTCAAGCAGACTTTGAAGATATTAAATAGCAATTCTGTATGTTTGACATGGCTACGCTCCTTTTGGACCAGCGCCCGAAGTCACTCAGTCGCCACCAGAACCTCCAGCAATGATGCGTTCAGAGCTTTAAAGTTCTCTAAATAATTATCAAAGAGGCTTATCTCCATGTTCAGGTCCATGGTTGGAGGTAGTATGTTTCCTTCCATTTCAGTTCTATCTGGAGCCAGCCTAATTTTCCAGGTGATATCAAGGATATTCCTCCAGGTAGAGTCGCAGTTAACATGGCCGATCTATCAGAGGAAGAGACCAAGATAGAGATCCTTGGATATAACTTACCCCTCGGGGGAGTACCACACCTATTGGATCCACTAGGAAGGGTTACTCACCAGTAGAGAAATCTGCTGGGTCTTCTTGTGCCCACCGAGGCATTAGTAATCAACTGGAATCCCAATAAGAGAAAGGATCACCTTGGAGCTGTCAAACACTCTGACCCATCTGGCTCAGTGCAGAAGATGGAGGATGATCCTGAAAAAGATGTGTTGTGCCAAAAGCTCGTGGAGCACAATAATATGGTTGATGACCTCCTTGTTGAATGTCCCGCAGAGTGACGACCAGACTACGGTGACCCTCGGCTCGGGAAGTAGGGGAAGGTACAAAAATTACCCCAACGAATTACCTCTGGGTGACCCCAACCATCTTTCCCATATAGACAGGATAGAGTCCAGAACATATGGAAAGAGGGTGCAGTATGTGTCAGCAAATCCACTTGAGCGACATGATAATCCCCAGGACCCAACTTAGGTTCCCCTAGCCACTCCGTAGGTGATCCCACCAGCCGCTCTATGAGCCGCTGGACCTTCTTATCATGTTGAAGAGCCTTCCAATGCACTGGTGGTCAGGGAACCTCATCAATATAGGAATATCCACCCAGATGATCTGATGACGGAACACATTTCTCACCTTAAGGCATTGGAAAGTCGATAGGTGGAAATCCCACCTGATGGCAAGCCATATCTGGTATGGGTCGATGATATTCCATCACCCCCAAGTTTTGAGAACCCCACCTTTTCCCATTTTAATGGGATGGGGTACCCGATACAACATCTGGACCACTTCATCTCAATGTGTGGACCCATGATGGGAACCCCAGTGCAGCGGGCGGTGTAGAGACCCGAAGCTTATCGTACATGGACATTACATTACTTTTGCGGAATACTTAGTACATAACAAAAACACACACACAAGGATCGTAATAGTTTAGTGTCTTTGGAAACTCGGAATATAATCTTCTAATCCTGGTGAAAGATCTTCAACATCTCCCATAAAGATCTTTTTTTTTACCTAAAACCTTTCTTTATATCCTGGGGAAAAGAAAACATAAAAGGGTGAGCTCAAATGCTCAGTAAGGGTAAACAAAAGAAATATCTATCACATAATTTTCATAAGAACATAACATTTTTGGAAATCTTAACCTGCAAAAGAGAGCATAATTTCATAACATGGGATAAATCATAGTAGTGAAATGAAATCACAACATAAAACATTACTCATTGTGGCATACACACATAATCATAGAGAATCATTTCTTGTTAGTCAAGACTCATTGCCAAGACTATCTTAGTGGACAAAGTCCCTTTCTGAATCGAGTAATCCTCGTTTCAGTCCTGTTTCACTGAACCGGTATAACCTACCATTCCAGCCATGTCTATCTCATGAGATATAAAATCTTTACCCAATGCATTGGAGGGAGATATAGGTCCCACCCATCTCTTAATGAATCCTTTCTTATGTGTGCCACAAAATCATAAATCATACATCATTGCATAACCCATGTAATAAAAATGGGATTCTTAAACAACATGACATCATAAAACCATTCATATAAGATAAAGGAATTCATAAACATAATTCCATCACAACATAGTCAAATCAATGTAAAAATATGCATAGAAACAGAACCCTTTATTATCTTAGATGGAAAATAATTTTGATAAAACACTTGAAATGAATTCTTGAGGAAAATATTCTTTCTTCTTCAAAATCAATTTCTTTTCACAAAACATCATGCAATTTTAAAAGAAAGAGATTTTATTGAAAATAGTCATGAAATATTTTGGATGAAGCTTCATGAAAATAAGGCTTTATAAAACCGTAAAAAATCTGTTCATGCCGTTTAAGTTAAAAAAAAACATTCTTCGTACTTTTGTCGGAAAATTCAAAAAGTACCTCGTATGAAAAAGCGACAAAAGATTCCTTTCATACATATTACTAAAAACTCACCGAAGGGTAAAAATGGTTTTAAACAATTGTAGGTGGATGGAAATAATATTACATTTTGATGAAACATGGATGTGGATGATAAAATACACCCCAGTAAATACTTACGAATAAACAATCTCGAATAAAAATGAGATTGTGATATTTCCCTTACCTTAGGTCCGACTTGCTTTGTAAGTGTCCGAACCTCCTGTATAATGATTTAAATCATGTTATTGACTTATTACAGAATCATATTCATTGTTATGATATCATATATGGTTCACTTATGACATTATATTACCCGTTCTTTTGTAAATTCCATGTTAAAGAAGCGTTTTGGGTAAAATCGTTTCATTTATCGTAGGTGTTTTGACTTGTTGTTCTTGACATCATTATTACTTATATAATGATTTACTTACTTCCAGAATATAAAATATGATTTATATATCATATATATTCAGTATATATATATATATAATAGGTAGATAAATAAAATGAAAAACACCGTTCATGGAGACGGTAGTCCGTACGTACGCATGAACGCTGTTTTCCTTTCCTTATTGTCTTGAAATGGAAGTAAGTAGATGACATACATATGTATATATATACATAAATACAGTAGCTTTATAATGTCATATATTTCATTATTATTTCTTATATATACATTATAATCATTCTTAAATGGTTAACATGGAGAATGAATCTCATCGCGTCGTGGAGACGGTATTTCGTACGTACGCACGAGCGATGATATCATTTCTATAAATATTGAATTGAATTGGAGTGGATTATACAATATATCAGAATCAATATGATGTTCTAATAACTATGTATAGTTATTCTTTACACCATTATACCCATCCATGTAAGGTGGTGGTGGAAAATAGATTACACCACGGCGTGGAGACGGTATTCCGTACGTACGCACGCGCGGTGATTTCTTTTTCCGTAGGATGGATAGATGGTGAAATAGGGTTGTTTCATACTTATAATAACATATCAGTATATGAGTGATACTGATGTTATTACTTCATAATGAAACAACCTAAGAAGAAGAAGTGGAAGAAGAAATAAAGATGAAAGAATTGGTAACGGTAATTACCTCTTCTTTGAAGTGCCTCTTTGAGACCTCTTCTTAGGGCACTAGAATTGGTCTTTGAGGAAGACCAGAACCTCTAGGATGTTGCTAGGGAAGTGGAGAAGGGATTTTGGCAGGGTTTGGCCGAGCTTGAGTGCTCAAATTGGTGTGAGGAGGAGGGGGAGGAGGTGTCCTTTTATAGGGGAGGAGAGGGGCACCTTAGGAATATCTCAAAATATTATTTTATATTAAAGTCAAAATCGGTTTATAATGGTTCCAAAGGGTCTTATTTAGAAGCTAAAGTGGGGATGGGTCGAAATCCTATCAACCAATAGAATTTAGACAAGTTTAGGATATTATTTTAACCTTATCAATTAGATTTAACTCTAAGTTAAATAATTTAACTTTTACCATGTCTTTTTGTTTTCTTTCACTATATGGTTAATACACTTACTATAACATGCCAAACGAACCCCAAATTGTTTATTATTAATATATATATCCTTATCTAAGTCATTTGGCCGAACCTTAGATTTTTAGGAATACAATAACAATTAATAATATAATATTTGATTTAAAAACTATTTTATGTCAATTTTGACACTATTTGATATATGATTTTTTTGAAAGTCATAACAGAATTAAATGTTCGAACCAAGTTGATTAAATCAACACTAATATATCATAGTAACCTAGAAAATTAGTTTAATTCATAAAAAGTCTCAAATTACATTTATTTGTGTGTTTATAACATCAATTATGTCAATATTTTATTAACAAGATAATTACTGCATCATCTTTGTGTCATAAATAAATTAAATTATTTGATGTCTAAAAATTACAAATAAAATACCATCATATAGTAAATCGTTTTAGCTTTCTAATGAATATTTACAATTGAATTTATCTTATGTATAACCCCATATTAGAAATGATTTACTTATTAAACTTTGATTTTAACTATTTTAACCCTTCTTTAAATAAATTAATAATAAATGTCCTAATCTAATCCAAGTGGGCCTAAATGGTCATATTTTATTCCTAAGTTTGTTTTCGGTCGAATTACACTTGTCCAATAGAATTAGTACATGTGTTAGGGTAATATTAATATCATATTTACCCTTAGTTACCCTATTTACTATTAACCGTGGTAAAAAAAAGTAAAAAGTTACTATTCACCAAAAATTATTTTCATCTCATTGAACCACATTTTAGTCCTTGATATTAACCGTGTCTCTCGGATTTTTGAAATTCCATTCACAGAAGCGGTAAAATTAAGTTTTATGCAAAATTCAGTTTTTAACCTACCACTTAGTGGTTTCACTATTCATCAAAAATTGAAAGTTTTCAGAAAGATGCCAAAATTTCATCCTAAGCTATATTTCATATTCCGAATTCAAAAATGAAGTCTATTTTACCAAATTCATAACATAGAAATTGCATTAATTAATTTTATAATTAAATCCCGCTGTTAAAACAAATAACGTGTTTTTAAGAAACAATATCTATCAAAAGATTGACACTTGTTTATGTCTAGTTTAAATGTGAAATTACATCCAATGACCAACATTGTATTAAATTGTAAAAATATATTCTAAATATACTTTAAAACCACTCAAATTAATGATTTATCACTATTAATTATTTCGATTAAAAAAAGTTGTTTTTAATTATAATTTAGTAATTTTCACTATTCATCAGAATATGAAAGTTATCCGAAAAGTAACAAAATTTCACCTTAGGCTAAATTCGATACTCCGAATCCAAAAATAAGGTTCATTTTGAAAAATAAGATTTACTGGATTTCAAAAAGTGGTTATTACTATTCATAACGGCTAGTTTTAATAATATTTTTATAGCATATCGTTGTTTAGTGAAACTCGGTATTGCGTACTACACACGCTATCGAGGAAGGTCGCGATTGCGTGTAATGCAAGTCAAGTCAAGGATGTGTGTTGTGCAAGCTCCTTTTGGTGTAGCGTACAACACAAGACATTAATAAAATTAAAAAGAATATTTTTTTATAAAATCTTGGGCTGTTACATTCTACCCCCCTTAAAATGAATTTCGCCCTCGAAATTCGTCGGGGTTATAAATGGTTTACTATTCGAAAGTTTCTTTAATAGAAACCCACATCGTAAAAAGGAATATCAAAACCAATCTTTAAAAACAAAAGTATGAAAAGTAACGGTTACCCAAATAAACTAATCATTGGGTTTCCACATAGGTGAAAATATAGATATGGAAGAGAAATCTAACCATCATGTTCTGATGGAGAGTGGTAGAGAACATGGCTATGGAAAAGCCAGTAATCACAAATCCATAGATTTGTGATGATATAAGGTACCATCTGATTCATCAGGTATAAGATCACTAGGACAACATTTTTGGTTTTCAAGATCATTTCCCTAAAGTTGAAAATTTGCTTAAAATAAATACTTACTTTATTTTGGTACAATCTCACTTTTGTTCATGCCTTGAACAATTTCTACTTCATCTCTTAAATAAATGAAGTTGAATTTGTTATTTGTGAAGTGTTAGCAGATTATGTGATAGAATGATGGGTCATTCCAACTGTCTCAAACAAAAGGTTAGAAAAAAAAAAGATTATATACATAAGTCGATCTATAGTGAGATTAATCATATATGGTTCCTAAAATGGACTTATACTTCATATATCATACTTCTTAATATAATAAAACTAGTTTCTACTAAACAGGGACTTCCTGTAGGTCAGTGGTAGGCGATAAAGGCCAATCGCACTTTGGTTGTGGGTTCGATTCCTACAGCCTTGTCCGAAGCGATGGGCTGTCGCCCGTCCTGCAGGTTGTCCCTTTTTCTAAAACTACGTTACTATAACATCCCATCAATAATATCGAAAATCTTCTATCCTTAAACAATACTAACTTATGTCCAACATAATCCAGTCTAATCTTTAGGCTTATAATACTGCAGTCCACTCTCATAATATAGTGACAACGATTACCAGAGATTTAATACTGTCGTTGATCCCCACATATCATAAGATATGTCTTGTTGGTCACATTCCAAACATTCAAAGTCCTTAATCGTGTATTCTCTTGAATACCTTAGTGAAAACATGAGTGCAGTTAAAAGTTAACACTTTCCACATACCAAAATCCTCAAAATTCTATATACTCAAACCATGATATCACTTAGTCCTTATATCAATCATGAGCTCATGAATACTATTAAACATTTCATTTTCTCGTCTTCATTATGCGCATATCATCTTATTTCCAAAAAATATCTCAATCACTTTGAATACCACATCAATAAATATTGCAATACTCAATGATACATTATTTTGGAATCCCATTACATAAACACTTAATCATTCCACCACATCGTTGTCATATTCAACATTGCCAATAGTGATCGCATGTGATTTCCCTTTGTCCTTTGCCTTCAGTGGTTGCTCATGTTGATCATCACTAACCCTTGGATTAGGGCAATTATTAGCATAATGCCCCATTTCCTTGCACTTGAAGCATTGAAGTGTTGTTGGTGCGTTCTCTGCAGTGTTTGCTTTATTCACATCATTAGAAACCCTTTTTCCATTACTTCGACACTCAGCTGCTCGATGACCTTCTTTTCCACACTTAAAACATTTTCTAGTTCCTTTAAGACAATCTCCACCATGCTTCTTTCCACACTTTGTGCATAAGGAAACATTCATCTTCTTTTCACCATTATTCTGAGATTTCTCCTTGAACTCCATCTTTCGTTTCTTGTCAAAACCATGAGATGGATATGTAACACCAACTTCCATTTCTACCTTGATAGCACAACGCACAATTTCTTCATAACTATTGAAGTCCCTTATGGCTAATGCCCTTCGAAGACTTGGTTTTAAGCCACTGAAAAATAGATCAACTTTACTTTCAGGTTGAATGATAATTCCAGAAGCATACCTTGCAAGTCTTGTAAAATTTGCTTCATAGGTACCAACAGATTCATCGTCCCTTTGCTTCAGTTCAAGAAACTCTTTCTCCATCTTTGTTCGAAGAATACGAGGGAAGTACTTACTGAAAAACAGGTTCTTGAACTCGTCCCATTCCATGGACTCAATTTCATCTCTTGGCCTCGTATTCTTGATAAGATTCCACCATTGATCAGCTTCACCTTCCAAACGATATACTGCTAAGATGACTTTATCATGTTCAGAACATTGAAGAACTGAAAATATCTTTTCAGTAGTACTAATCCATTGTTCAGCAACTAATGGATCAGTAGACCCACTGAAAGAAGGTGGACGTTGCCTCATGAAGGACTCAATAGAATATTGTTCCCTTCTCTGCTCATTTGGAAGTCCAGAATGATTCATAGCTTGTGTAAGCATAGCAATAAGATTTTGCACTCCATCTCCCATAAAATTTGTTTGTTCAGGAGGGCAATCATTGCATTGTCCATTGCATTGATCAACACGGTTCCTTCGGGTTCCAGCCATCGTCTAAAACCCAAAAAGAATAGTGTGAGAGGCAAAAATCATGCTAGGGAAAACAACATAATAAAGGGGGAGTACCTTCAATATCCAACATCTTAGGTTTAATTCTATGATCGTTAGCGTAATTCTATTACTATAACCTATACGTATACTTATTCCTAGGGACATCCCTAGACATACCTTAGAAATATCTCTAGGGATCTCACTAACGTTTTCGCATCCTAGTTTCCAAAGGTTGACTAAACCTTTCCTCTGATACCAACTGTAGAGACCCGAAGCTTATCGTACATGGACATTACATTACTTTTGCGGAATACTTAGTACATAACAAAAACACACACACAAGGATCGTAATAGTTTAGTGTCTTTGGAAACTCGGAATATAATCTTCTAATCCGGGTGAAAGATCTTCAACATCTCCCATAAAGATCTTCTTTTTTTTATACCTAAAACCTTTCTTTATATCCTGGGGAAAAGAAAACATAAAAGGGTGAGCTCAAATGCTCAGTAAGGGTAAACAAAAGAAATATCGATCACATAA
Source organism: Viscum album (assembly GCA_963277665.1). Lineage (NCBI taxonomy): Eukaryota > Viridiplantae > Streptophyta > Magnoliopsida > Santalales > Viscaceae > Viscum > Viscum album. Next base: position 711,545,208 of record OY728167.1, on the reverse strand, counting down.
TTTTCATAAGAACATAACATTTTTGGAAATCTTAACCTGCAAAAGAGAGCATAATTTCATAACATGGGATAAATCATAGTAGTGAAATGAAATCACAACATAAAACATTACTCATTGTGGCATACACACATAATCATAGAGAATCATTTCTTGTTAGTCAAGACTCATTGCCAAGACTATCTTAGTGGACAAAGTCCCTTTCTGAATCGAGTAATCCTCGTTTCAGTCCTGTTTCACTGAACCGGTATAACCTACCATTCCAGCCATGTCTATCTCATGAGATATAAAATCTTTACCCAATGCATTGGAGGGAGATATAGGTCCCACCCATCTCTTAATGAATCCTTTCTTATGTGTGCCACAAAATCATAAATCATACATCATTGCATAACCCATGTAATAAAAATGGGATTCTTAAACAACATGACATCATAAAACCATTCATATAAGATAAAGGAATTCATAAACATAATTCCATCACAACATAGTCAAATCAATGTAAAAATATGGATAGAAACAGAACCCTTTATTATCTTAGATGGAAAATAATTTTGATAAAACACTTGAAATGAATTCTTGAGGAAAATATCCTTTCTTCTTCAAAATCAATTTCTTTTCACAAAACATCATGCAATTTTAAAAGAAATAGATTTTATTGAAAATAGTCATGAAATCTTTTGGAGGAAGCTTCATGAAAACAAGGCTTTATAAAACCGTAAAAAATCCGTTCATGCCGTTTAAGTTAAAAAAAAAAACATTCTTCGTACTTTTGTCGGAAAATTCAAAAAGTACCTCGTATGAAAAAGCGACAAAAGATTCCTTTCATACATATTACTAAAAACTCACCGAAGGGTAAAAATGGTTTTAAACAATTGTAGGTGGATGGAAATAATATTACATTTTGATGAAACATGGATGTGGATGATAAAATACACCCCAGTAAATACTTACGAATAAACAATCTCGAATAAAAATGAGATTGTGATATTTCCCTTACCTTAGGTCCGACTTGCTTTGTAAGTGTCCGAACCTCCTGTATAATGATTTAAATCATGTTATTGACTTATTACAGAATCATATTCATTGTTATGATATCATATATGGTTCACTTATGACATTATATTACCCGTTCTTTTGTAAATTCCATGTTAAAGAAGCGTTTTGGGTAAAATCGTTTCATTTATCGTAGGTGTTTTGACTTGTTGTTCTTGACATCATTATTACTTATATCATGATTTACTTACTTCCAGAATATAAAATATGATTTATATATCATATATATTCAGTATATATATATATATAATAGGTAGATAAATAAAATGAAAAACACCGTTCATGGAGACGGTAGTCCGTACGTACGCATGAACGCTGTTTTCCTTTCCTTATTGTCTTGAAATGGAAGTAAGTAGATGACATACATATGTATATATATACATAAATCCAGTAGCTTTATAATGTCATATATTTCATTATTATTTCTTATATATACATTATAATCATTCTTAAATGGTTAACATGGAGAATGAATCTCATCGCGTCGTGGAGACGGTATTCCGTACGTACGCACGAGCGATGATATCATTTCTATAAATATTGAATTTAATTGGAGTGGATTATACAATATATCAGAATCAATATGATGTTCTAATAACTATGTATAGTTATTCTTTACACCATTATACCCATCCATGTAAGGTGGTGGTGGAAAATAGATTACACCACGGCGTGGAGACGGTATTCCGTACGTACGCACGCGCGGTGATTTCTTTTTCCGTAGGATGGATAGATGGTGAAATAGGGTTGTTTCATACTTATAATAACATATCAGTATATGAGTGATACTGATGTTATTACTTCATAATGAAACAACCTAAGAAGAATAAGTGGAAGAAGAAATAAAGATGAAAGAATTGGTAACGGTAATTACCTCTTCTTTGAAGTGCCTCTTTGAGACCTCTTCTTAGGGCACTAGAATTGGTCTTTGAGGAAGACCAGAACCTCTAGGATGTTGCTAGGGAAGTGGAGAAGGGATTTTGGCAGGGGTTGTCCGAGCTTGAGTGCTCAAATTGGTGTGAGGAGGAGGGGGAGGAGGTGTCCTTTTATAGGGGAGGAGAGGGGCACCTTAGGAATATCTCAAAATATTATTTTATATTAAAGTCAAAATCGGTTTATAATGGTTCCAAAGGGTCTTATTTCGAAGCTAAAGTGGGGATGGGTCGAAATCCTATCAACCAATAGAATTTAGACAAGTTTAGGATATTATTTTAACCTTATCAATTAGATTTAACTCTAAGTTAAATAATTTAACTTTTACCATGTCTTTTTGTTTTCTTTCACTATATGGTTAATACACTTACTATAACATGCCAAACGAACCCCAAATTGTTTATTATTAATATATATATCCTTATCTAAGTCATTTGGCCGAACCTTAGATTTTTAGGAATATAATAACAATTAATAATATAATATTTGATTTAAAAACTATTTTATGTCAATTTTGACACTATTTGATATATGATTTTTGTGAAACTCATAACAGAATTAAATGTTCTAACCAAGTTGATTAAATCAACACTAATATATCATAGTAACCTATAAAATTAGTGGAATTCATAAAAAGTCTCAAATTACATTTATTTGGGTGTTTATAACATCAATTATGTCAATATTTTATTAACAAGATAATTACTGCATCATCTTTGTGTCATAAATAAATTAAATTATTTGATGTCTAAAAATTACAAATAAAATACCATCATGTAGTAAATCTTTTTAGATTTCTAATGAATATTTACAATCGAATTTATCTTATGTATAACCCCATATTAGAAATTATTTACTTATTAAACTTTGATTTTAACTATTTTAACCCTTCTTTAAATAAATTAATAATAAATGTCCTAATCTAATCCAAGTGGGCCTAAATGGTCATATTTTATTCCTAAGTTTGTTTTTGGTCGAATTACACTTGTCCAATAGAATTAGTACATGTGTTATGGTAATATTAATATCATATTTACCCTTAGTTACCCTATTTACTATTAACCGTGGTAAAAAAAAGTAAAAAGTTACTATTCACCAAAAATTATTTTCATCTCATTGAACCACATTTTAGTCCTTGATATTAACCGTGTCTCTCGGATTTTTGAAATTCCATTCACAGAAGCGGTAAAATTAAGTTTTATGCAAAATTCAGTTTTTAACCTACCACTTAGTGGTTTCACTATTCATCAAAAATTGAAAGTTTTCAGAAAGATGCCAAAATTTCATCCTAAGCTATATTTCATATTCCGAATTCAAAAATGAAGTCTATTTTACCAAATTCATAACATAGAAATTGCATTAATTAATTTTATAATTAAATCCTGCTGTTAAAACAAATAACGTGTTTTTAAGAAACAATATCTATCAAAAGATTGACACTTGTTTATGTCTAGTTTAAATGTGAAATTACATCCAATGACCAACATTGTATTAAATTGTAAAAATATATTCTAAATATACTTTAAAACCACTCAAATTAATGATTTATCACTATTAATTATTTCGATTAAAAAAAGTTGTTTTTAATTATAATTTAGTAATTTTCACTATTCATCAGAATATGAAAGTTATCCGAAAAGTACCAAAATTTCACCTTAGGCTAAATTCGATACTCCGAATCCAAAAATAAGGTTCATTTTGAAAAATAAGATTTACTGGATTTCAAAAAGTGGTTATTACTATTCATAACGGCTAGTTTTAATAATATTTTTATAGCATATCGTTGTTTAGTGAAACTCGGTATTGCGTACTACACACGCTATCGAGGAAGGTCGCGATTGCGTGTAATGCAAGTCAAGTCAAGGATGTGTGTTGTGCAAGCTCCTTTTGGTGTAGCGTACAACACAAGACATTAATAAAATTAAAAAGAATATTTTTTTATAAAATCTTGGGCTGTTACAGGCGGCCGCCAAACTCTGGTGTTTCGTACAGACATTATAGGGGACTACATTTGTCTGGTACAACCAACTACCCATTGGGTTGGTCACCAGCTGGGAAGATCTCTATAGAAAATTCCTTTACCAGTTCAGCTGTACCACCTAGAAGAAGAGTATTGAAGACCTATTCAAGTGCAAGATGAGGCCTCACGAGCGTGTCACAGACTTTGTCACCCGGTGGAAAGGCCTCACCCAATCCTTGGATATTCTGCTCACTTAGAAAAAACTGATGAAAATGTGTGTGGGGAATGTAATAATTGAATGGGTCCCCTATCTCATTTCTCAGAATTACCCCAGGGGATTTTGAGACTTCTCTGATAAGGCCCAACTTCTAGAAGAAGCCTTGCAATAGGCTAAGTAGGCACGTCGGTTGCCTCCTGCAATTCCCACAAGGAGAGACGCTAAGACTGAGCTCGCCATGGTGGACCAAATAGAGGCCCCTAAGAAACTAGAGTTAATACCAGTGGATCCACCTCCACAGCCTCTCAGATCCCCACAACCTCAGGCATAGCCTCCAGCCCAGCAGCGACCACCCCAGAACCAGAAGGCGCCGCCGTGTAAAGCACCATCACCACCTAGGCGAGATAACCAGGTTCCACCTCCTCGACAGACTCCTTTAGCCCCATGTCAAGGCCAAGCCCCCAGACCCCCTTTTTATACAGGAAAAACTGTACATACTCATTCAATTATGCTAAGGTCCTCAGTTATTTTCGAAGTTCCTTGGAACAAGGAATTATACGGTTCCATGAATGAAGGAGGCCTGAAGAGGCAGATCTCACTGATCGACCTACCCCTCTCATTAAATCCTGGGGAACAAACTAAAACAATGACATGTGTTTAAATAATGGATTCAAGAACAGGTTGATAATAACATAGTCAGTTTAGGCCCATCTCCAGCACTAGTGGAATGTGTATTCGTGAAGCCAGACAACAGGAGTGACAACGAAGGTGAGTGGCATCAGGTTCCTAACCGTGAGTCCCAAAAGTATGATGACTGGATGGATCGTAAGGCAGTCTCTCATGACCATGGTATTATCTATGCACATCTAAATTTACCTGATCCTTCAGAGGACGTTCTGTCACCCACAACTTCTACTTCTGTGTCAACATATCAGCCTCACTCCTCACAGAAGAGAAAGTATCGACAATGCAAGTGAAAACAATGTCCCCCACCGATGTTGTCTTCATCTCATAATCTTAGCGACTTCTTGCCCATGGAGATGGAAATTATCCCCAGAATCCCTCAATTAGTGTATGATTCTTTGAGTGACGATCAACAGTACAATTTGGTTATCACCGTGGAGCTGGTAAACCCCTATATGATTTCTGACGGTGAGGATCGCCAGACGGATCCTCCCAAAATCCACAGTCATTTCCAGCATCGACAGGACTATGGATATATGGGTCACTAGAATGTCTCAATCAGTACTTCTAGCTAGGCTGTTCATGCCACTGGACCAAGATTACAAGCCCAACATAGAGTGCAGCACATGCAACCTTCTCATCTGGTGTCATCAGGTCTGCCTTCGTTACTGGTTGTGTTTCCTGATTAGGCAGAGCCACCATGACTATGCCGTGATCAAGCATGCTCTGTTACAAACTGACCTCAGTCATTTATCACACACCCAGTAGTTTCTCTATGAGCTTTGACTAGAGAATAGTGGGACATTCCAGCACTAGTCAGCTGCCAGTTCAGTCAAAAGGGCCCGTCATACCCCTTCTGCAGAATGACCTCCTGTAAGCAGAAGTTCACACTTGGCACGGATGTATGGTGTCATTAAGAATCTTTCCAAAATTCCTACAAGGCTCTTTATCCTTGAATCTATTTTCCTATAAGTGGATTTGCGTGAATCCCTCACCTAATCTTTAAGTAGCCCCCTCCAGTTTGAGATTTAGGTAGCAGCTGTAGAAGCCTTCCATGCTGAGGTAGTCAAGCATGCTGATTTCCAGGACATTATCTCTTTATCTGGAGAAGATGAAGGCTATCCTACACAGGGGAAAATCCTCCCACTGTACATCACAATCAACTTCAATTTCATGGAGGATCATCACTATCTTTTTGACATAGGTTTTTGGATTAACCTAATCCTAGCCTAGAAACTTCAAAAAATGGGGCTTTATGAGGATGATCTAAGTCCCTCTGACCTTAAAATCCAAGGTTATAATAGAATAGAAAAGACACTAGTCAGAAAGATCCACCTAAATACCCCATTTGGTGGAATGGTATCTAGCACCGAGTTCATGGTTGTCTCCCAGGACAATGCCTACAATGCGTTGATGGGTAGGCCATGGCTTCACTTGCATGCGGAGATTCCTTCATCATGTCACCAGTGCCTTAAGTACTCCCTTAATGGTCGATTGTGAATAATCCAAGGTGAAACGTATAACTTTTTCTCTTGTGAATCCCACTACATGGATTCTGACTATTACAAGAGAAAGGACAAGCATATTCATCCTAATGAGGTTGAACACGCTATGGCTGCGACCGACCTGTGGACAGACCTGTATGATGCCTACATTTTTCCAATCCACCAATTGGAGGCTATGACCCCAGATATGGGAGAATTATTTATTTTTTATAGAATGAGGGGTAAGCACATTCCAAAGTCTAAGCGATTTCAGAAGATCACCTCTTATTACTACCCAAATTAGGCTCGGGTGATCCCAGATCCCCTACTCTCATAAGGTATCGGGATGTACGCCCTGTGGAAATGACAGTATGTCACACTTTCTTGTTTCTCCAGACTGGGATAAAAGGGATCAAGCTGACACACCACTATTTCTTTTATATCATCAAGAGTGGACCCTTGGGATAAAGACCAAATGGGATCGGGTTGATAGTTTTTATTTCTATGGTTTCAGTAGAAAAGGAGTCCCCCGATGCATAGTCTACCACCGCTCAGGCTGGAAATAACTTCCCATTGGGATCTATTGACCCAGAGGAATCTCTTCCCTCAAAGGATCCCTCTTCCATAAGTGAAGGATAATATTTATAAGCTGAACCTCCTACGATCTAAGAGGGTGTCTCTATCATGGTTGATGAATTGGTACAGGTGAACCTCGGTAGCGATACAGATCTAAAACCCACATTGATTAGTGCCTATATGCCTTCTGAAGAGAAACAACGATACATGGACTTCCTGAAGAAACACCGTGATGTATTTTCCTAGAGTTATGAAGAAATCCCAGGACTAGATCCTCAGGTCACCGTACACCACCTCGGCCTTCCAGAAAATCATCGCGGGTTAACAAAGCCTCCAAAGAAGATACACCATTCTCACGGTGCCATGGTCGAGGCTGAAGTTGATAAGATCATAAAATCCAATTTCATCAAGGAGGTCCAGTACCCTAGATGGTTAGCCAACATTATGACCATCAGAAAGTAGAATAGACATATCAGAGTATGCATCAACTTTTCAGATCTCAACTATCACTATCCAAAGGATGATTTTTCCCTTCCTATGACGAATTTTTTGATTGATGCCACTGCAGGGTTCTAATCTCTCTCCTTCATGGATGGGTATTCTGGGTATAACCAAATTTGAATGGCCCACAAGAATGAAGAGTCTATAACCTTTAGAGAACCATAAGGTACTTTCTGCAAATAGGTAATTCCCTTTGGTCTAAAGAATGAAGGTTCCACCTATCAACATGTCATGAACCACATATTTAACCCGATCCTTGGGACATTGGTGGAATGCTACGTGGACAATCTGGTGGTCCAATCTCACCAGTTTCGGGACCATATCAAGGACCTTGGGAAAGTGTTCGACTTTCTATGTTCTCTCTATCTGAAGATAAACCCATTCAAGTGTTCCTTTAGGGTTACCTTCGGAAAGTTTATCCGCTTCATTGTCAGATATAGGGGCATCGAGATTTATTTGGATAATATTATGTCCATCAGTTAGATGTATCCTCCGAGAAACATTTGGGAGCTGCGAGTCTTTCAAGGCTACTTGGCCTACATACACTGATTCATTGAGAATTTTTTTGGAAAGTGTAATCCATTTTTTGAGATCATGAAGAAAGTCACTATCTATCATTGGGATAAAGAATGTCAGAATGCTTTTGAGGAAATCAAGAAGTACCTGTTGCAGCCTCCGGTCCTGATGCCACCCATTTTTGGAAAGTTTCTAGACCTTTATGTGACCGCCCTGGAATAATATATTGGAACCCTTCTCTACCAGAAGAACAATGAGGGAACTGAGAAAAATCTATACTACCTCAGCCGCATGCTCCTTGATACAGAGTCCAAATACTCCTCCATCAAGAAGTGATACCTTGTGATGGTATTCACAGTGTAGAAATTGTGACATTACTTGCAGCACAATGAGATACAGCTAGTGTCCCATGTGGATCCGCTGAAGTACATCCTAAAATGCCCCATGTTGACAGGCCATCTAGCTTGGTGGGCAGTGATCCTCTAGTAGTTCGACATCAGGTTTGTCCCCCAGAAGTATATTAAGGAGAATTCATTCACAGACTTCCTTGCTGCCCATCCAGCCCCCATGGACCAGTCTCTGGATATTGATTTTACCGATGATGAAATCCTCTCTATAGACCAAGCCTTTAAATATTGTAAAATTATCTTTTATGGTGGTTCATAAAGCCCTATTGACAGAAGAATCAATGTCCCCAGACTCTACAGGGTGGGCCTGGGTATCGTCTTCATCACTCTAGCACAAGTTTTCCTGCCATATTCATTCTTGTTGTCAGAAGGCTATACCAACAATGAGGCAGATTATCAAGCCCTTATCACTGACCTTGAGATAGCCCTCGAGATTGTTGTTCCTCACTTGAATGTGAAAGGAGACTCCGAACTAGTCATCAAACATATCAATGGTGACTATGTCATCAGAAATTCGGAGCTTGTGCCACTATTGGAATGCACCCTCTAGTTGATGGCTCAGTTCCAGTCTCTTGCATAAGTGACTCATGTCCCTCGGTCTCAGAATGGTCAATATGACACCTTTTCCAGCCTAGCAGCATCTCTTGTGGAGCCTGATCAGGATGATTTGATTATCCACATGGCACACCAGAGAGTCATCACCCCCGTCGCTCTGGACAATGATGATATCCCTCAAGTAATCTACCTTACCACTAGTTCCTCCATGTTAGGACCTCAAGGTTCCCCTGATGTAGTACTGGAAGTGACTTTCGACTGGAGGAACCCTTTATTGAGTACCTAAAACATAGTAATCTCCTAGAAGATCGGGTTGAGCGTGATAAAATCTGACATCACGCATTACAGTTTACCCTCTAGAGTGGTCCTGGTCTTGATCAGATCCTCTACAAGCATGTGTTTTATGGGGTTCTCCTCCATTTCATTCAAGGAGGTGATATTTCTCAGGTCATGCAGGAGGTTCATGCCGGTTCCTACGAGGATCATCAGACTGGCCTAAAACTATCTCACCAAATCTGTAGGTTGGGGTATTTTTGGCCCTCCATGATCTGTGAATTTATTGAGTTTTACAAGAGGTGTCATGCATTCCAAATTCCTGCTAACTTTTTGCATCAGTTGCCATAGCCTCTCCACACTACCAAGTACTCTTGGCCCTTCGTGGTCTGGGGACTCGATGTTGTGGGACCATATCCACCGGTGACAGCTCACCAGTGCAGGTTCATCCTGACCACTACGGTTTTAATTTACAAGTGAGTAGAGGTAATTCCACTCAAAGAGTTCAAGGTTCATTATATCATTTAATTTGTAAGCTCTCACATCATCTACCAGTTTGGAGTCCCTCACTCCATCCTCATAGATAGTGACACCAACTTCTGGGCAGCCGAGTTGAAGAAATTATATGCTAAGTACAACATCCTTTCTAACCATACCTCCCACTATCATGTGCAAGAAAATGGGAAGATCGAGTTGTTCAGCAAAACCATATCTAACATCCTACATGAAATGGTTGGCCAGAATAAGAAAATTTGGCTGGATAAACTCCCCAACACCCTCTGGGCTTATCAGATGATGAATCGCAATTCGACCTAGGTGACCCTATACTCCCTGGTGTATGGAACAGAGGCTATCATGCCCATCAATATTCCATTTCCTTCATTAATCACAAATATATATGATTAGAAAGCACTAGATAAGGTAGATGAAATCCATATGGCTTAATTGGAAGTGCTCAATGAGAACAAGCTTGGTGCCCTGCACAATCTGGAACAGAATCAGAACAAGATATATAGAGATTTCAATAAGAGAGTTCACCTCCACTCTTTCTTGCATGATGACATGGTGTTGGCCCTAAGAACACCAATGATACCTGGTAGGAAATGACCCAAGCTGGTGCCCAAATGGGAAGGACTTTACATCATTCACAAGGTTTACCCCAATGGAACGTACTCCATGGTTACCATTGATGGCGAGTATATAAATTCTCCCACCAATGCCAAATTCCTCAAGAAAAAATTTTCCTGAGTAAACGACCCCACATGACCTTAAATTGATCAGTCTTTGTCATATGACGTTAAAAATGTGATTCTTCCAAGCTGAAAGACGTAAAACTACTAAGCACCCATCCTTCATGAAGTTAAACTACGAGCGGCATATATACCATTATGGTCTGAGCTCTAAGACCTTAAAATAATATCTCTATGTACCCAAGTCCTCACCACATGATGTTAAAATTAATGTAACCTTCAAGAACTACGTATGGCTTGATTCCCATCATCATGGGATATGTAGGAATGCTCAGACACCTCATCTTAGAGTCCATCCCCCAAACTCTTCTCTTAGACTACCCCTGGGTGTAGTTCTGTTAGAGGATCCCACATGGTGTAGTGTAGTCTTCTTTGTACCCCACTCATGTCAGGATTAATATGATCAAACCATGTTCCCCTCCTTGTTCTTCTATCCCCCCACATCCTCACAACAGGACATTAAACTGCATGGACCTTTCAAAACTACACATGGCTAGATTTAGATCCTCATGGGATATGTAGGAACTCCCATACATTTCATCCGTAAGCCCATCCCCAAATGTCAGGATCTCCCCTTGGGTCGAAACACATGGTGTGGCGCATGATTCTTCCCTCATTCCTATAAATTACCTCATGAACGCACCATGTTTCCCTATCCCTGGAGATCTCCTCCTCTTTCATCATCCCGCATGTAGTTAAACTGCAAAGGCACATTCATGCTTCACACATTACCTTTATTTCGGTCTTCATCATCTTTCACATCCAAAAGGATCCCTGAATTACAAGGATTATAGGCTATAGGGCTATCCAACCATTTTGAGCCAACATCCTCAAGGTTATCGAATGAAAAATTGATACAAGTCCCACATTGCGAATATGGTCAGTAGTCGATGCTCATTTCTTGTTCCAGGCCACACGATGTGGATTATGTGTTTCGTACATGGTCAACATCCATACTCCATCATTTTTACCAAACCTATAGGTCCCAAATATTGGGTGTAGTGATTCATTTTGTCCTACTATCCCTTAAAACATCAGTTTGCTTCTCACAGGAGTGTTAGTCTGGTCGGGGTCAACCCTGCCTGATGTCCTTCCCACATTGTCATACCCTTATATGATGGGGAGGGCTTGATCCTATTCTTTGTTTCCCACACCGATCATTAATCACATGGGATTAGGATCTTTGGTAAGGCAATACCCTCATAAATGGTCACATATCTATGGTCGGAGCCCTATGAACTTAAACTAAGATCACCTTCATCCTCACCGCAAGATGTTAAACTGTGAACTGGCTTGGACTCCCCGTCTTATATGCCTCAATGTTTTTTCCCCTTGGCCTGAGTTCTCAGTTAGGATTGTACGGTGTGGTATGATCTTATGTCCTCATTCACACTGAGTTACTCTCCATGCCGTACACATTCCTCTTCGAGATACCTTACCCCCATCAGCATCCTTGCCACATGATATAAAACTGCAAAACATCTTCTAGAACTACATGTGGATTTATTCCCATCCGCATGGGATATGTAGGACCGCCCTGACATTTAGTCTTCTGGTCCAGCCCTGTTTCTTAGAAACCTCCTCATCTTCTTGGCCCCATAGCCTGAGTTCATTGGGAGGAGGTATGTTGTCTGTAATGGTCTTATATCCTCATTCACGTCGGGTTTGGAATAGACATGCCACGTACCTCTCCCTCCTGAGAGCTCTTCCTTCCCCCATTCTACACTCATCTTTTTGAGTCAGCTGATCTTTAATTGGGCCCCTCAAACCTCTTTGGTAGTTCACCAATGTTCCCAATAGAACTGCAGCTCAAGACTAAGATTGATGGATTCTACATAGACATGTTATCGCCCATTTTCAGGCTTCATGTTCCCCTTCATTCTATATTTCATCATATTTCACATCTAAAAGGACCCCTGAAAAATTCAGATGCTTGGACTAAGGTCTCTCCTACCATTTAAGCCAAAATCCTTGAGGATCTCAAATGAAAAATTGATACAAGTACCAAGTTGTGAATATGGTCAACGGTCAACACTCATTTGTTGTTCCCATTTCAGGTCACACGATGTGAATGCTATGTTTCGAACGCGGTCAGTAGCCATCCTACATTGTTGTGCAAACCCCCATAAATCCCTAAATATCGATTTCATTATTCACATAATTTTCCACTCTATCATGTCCAAGTGGAATTTCAACACTCTTGGTGCTATCTCTCAGTGCACATTTTCACGTTCGAAGGACAAATCCACGGTAAGGCGTCATTCGGGGATCCGCACCGATTTCCCCTTTTCATATATTCCATGTGTTTCAAGGAACTTTTCCACCCATGTTTCCCACATCGAGCGTATCTCATGTGGGATTAGGGATATGGTCAAGGTTTGCACCCGTTTGGAAGAGTCTCACTTCTCTATGGTCCGAGCTCTAAGACCTTAATCTAAGATCTCTCTATGTACTTTACAAAAGGCATAAGAACTACATCTCCTTGAACTAAATATAGCTTGATTCTCATCTTCATGGGATACGTAGGAACACCCAAGCATCTTCTATTTGGGTCCATCTCAGGTTCCACTAATTACCAATTATGTTTGGCCTTTTGTCCCTAACATTCATAGGATTGCGTGGTGTGGCATGTGTGGGCTTATGTCCTCAATTAACATCGGTTTTTCAATAGTCGCACCACATACCCCTTCTAGGAGCTGGTCTCTCCTTCCATTTTTGTCCCGCATGATGTTAAACTGCACTTTCAGAACAACATATGGATTGATTCCCATCCTCATGGGATACGTAGGAACATGTAGAAGTTTTTTCCATGGGTTGAACCACATATTCTCTAACCTTTTTTGGACCCTTGTCCTGAGGTTTCTTCCCCGGAATTGCACATGGTGTGGTGTTGACCTCGTCCTCATTCATGCCAGGTATGCTTTATCACAGAATGCGTGTGGACCTCTTTCTCATTCACGTTGGGAATGGTTTATCACACCATGTGAATTCCCCCCTAAAAATCCTCATTTATTCTATATGTGTCCATGCCATATGACTTTAAACTACACTACCTAGTCCCACATGACTTTAAACTTTTACTTCATTACTGTAAGATGTTAAAATGTAGGGGTTGGTCCCATCATACGACCCCAAACTATTACATTATAATCCTAGCCGCACGACAAAAAATGGATTTGCATTGTTATGTCCTCACTTGAGGGGACATCATGTTTGGTAGTGGTTATCCACCATACCATTTTTCAATGTCTACATATGGATTGACTCTTGTAGCAGTGCCTGGATTCTCCATCCTAGGTTTATCGCTTCACAAAAAAAAAATAGACATCCATCCTAAAGAGAAATTGAGATCTATCAAATGCCACTTCTTTTGGTGTGTGGGTCGGACCCACACAACATTATTGTACCTAGCATTGGTACCCTACCATGCCACTTCTAGAACTACATATAGATTGATCCCAATCATAATGGGGTATATAGGAACACCCGATCACTTTGCCTTGGGGCCAACCTAACTTTCACTTTTGGTTCCTTAACCTAAAACCTCCTCAGGTAGTAGATGGTGTGGTATGGAATCCTACTGTCCTCATTCATGTTAGGTTTTACAATTACCACACCATGTGTCTCCCTCTATCCTTTCTATCTATGGTCCAAGATCTAATAACTTTAAAATAAGATCTGACCATACATTTCACAGGACACCAAAACTTCACAACATCTTTCAGAACTACGTGTGGCTTGATTCCCATCTTCATGGGATACGTAGGAATGCCCAGACATTCTGTCTGTAGGTCCAGCCCCAGGAATCTTAAATCTTGACCCATTTTTTCCCTTGGTAAGAAATCCTTTGGATTCATGTGGTGTGGAGAGCACCTCTTGGGTTCTCATTCGCATTAAGTTCTGCGAAAATTGAACCATGTTTCTTAATTGTCTCTTCTAAGCCTGGTTCAAGTTTTATGACCCTAAACTAAGACCTCCCTATTGGAACTACACATCAGGCTTGGATACTTCGCCACCCTTCACACATTCCATTAAACCAAGTCCCCTCTTAATGGTCAACTCTATGAACTTATGTTAGGATCATGCGACCCTAGGAACCTTTTCCTTGAAAAGGGATTTGAATCCATTTATCTGATACATCTTATTGTTGTACTCAAATGTATCGTCACAAAGAGACCAAAGTGTGTAATTTTCACATGGACATTCCCTTGTTTCATGTTCAAGCTTCATGAGCCCTTTATTTGGATCCCCATCCTCTTCCATGTCTGAAGGGACCCCTTTACAGCCTGGTCTCATGCCACATTGGCTCACCTACCATCTTGGGCCAACACCTCTGAAGACCTCAAAAAAAATTCACGATATGTCCCGTGTTTCGAGCATGGTCAGCAGTCAACCCTCATTTGTCTATCCCCATTCCAAGCTAACTTGAAGCGGATACTGTGTTTATAACATGTTCATCAGTTATCCTCTATCGTCACACCACTATCATTTTGATCTAGATCTCGGGCTTCATGATTCACGTCTTTCCACTCCCATATGTTTATGTGGAATTCCAACACACTCGGTTCTACCCCCTCCCCCTGCATGTATGTGTGTTAAGTAGGCGAGTCAGTAATAGTGGAACTTAACTCACATAATGGCCCATATCTACTAATTTGTGTCTCCCTGTTCAAGGGAAATACCATTGCTACTCCTGGTTTCCCACATCAAGAACGACTCATGTGGGCTTAATAGTTTTGGTGGGGCATGTACCAGTGCAGTTGTGCCATGTGGGATTTTCATCTCGCATGAAGTTAAAATGTGATCCCAGAACTACGTGCGGCTTGATTCCCATCCTAATAGGGTATGTAGGAACAAATTGGAACTTTTCCCTGGGCCAATCATAACATTCACTTTTGGTCCCTTGATCTAAAAAACTTCCTCTGGGGATATGTGGTGTGGTGCAGACTCCTTATATGACAACCCTGCTTTTTATTACAACTTAAGCATGCTTTATTACATAAATATTCGCTTGATACAACAAAGAAGATCGATAGGTTTAGTGTCTTTGGGGCTTAGGATCATTACATAAAAACATTAAACTTGAAATACAACATCTTTATTGAAAACATCCTTTACATGACCACTACATTCCTTCGTACTTAGCATTGCATGGGATAACCTGAGGACATGCATAAAAAAAGGGTGAGCTATAAAGCCCAGTAAGGGAGTACACAATGAATAACATGAAGAGTACAATACATGTTAGGAAATAGGCATATCAATATAGAATAAGAGAAACATGAACATAAAGGCATGATAAAGCATGATAATCATAACATGGAAATGTGGCAACAACACTTAACATTGAATTAGCATGAGCCAAGGCTCATTGCACATGGAGCATGAGTAAACCCTCATTGCACTTGAAGCACGAGTAAACCCTCGTTGCACTTGAATTAGCATGATTCAACACTCATTGCACATGATGTATCATGATACTATACTTTACCCAATGCATTGGAGCGCTATCAGGGCGCACCCTTCTTAAACATTTCATTTCATGCATAAGTGTGCCACATGGATCATAAAACATGGATTCATAAAACATAATCATTTCTTCCATGATAAAGGAATGTGGAATTCATACATGAAACTTTATAATCAATATGTAAATGTGCATAAAGTTGAATACCCTTGATGGAGAAATGGGCATGGTATTCACTACACAAAGACATTGGCTTAGAAAATTGGTGCGATTTCGGCAGCGTAACGGCGTGACATAAGAATTCATAAAAAAGGTTGATGAGAGAGAAAGGGGTTCCTCATCATATTTACATGTAATGGACAGTAAGGAGATCATATATATACATGTCCCAACAATAGAAATGGAATTTAGATTCATGATACAAAAGTATTGCTTGAATGTAAAAGAAGAGAGAGAAGTTCCTTTCGGAATTTCGGCATAGTAACGGGTGTACATGGGAGGCATTTAATGAGAGAGAAAGGGTTCTACCATCATTCAAACAATAATAGGGCAGTATGGGGGAGGTGCGAAACCATACCCCCAACATTCATATTTGAAATAAAAAGGGAAATACAACTTAAATAAAATTGACAAAAAATGAGAAAGGAAGAAAACCCCTTACTTGGAAGTGTGCTTCCAAAGGCTAGAGAGAGGCTTGTGAGAGGATTCTTGGGAGCTTGGGGCACCTTGGAGGATTCTAGAGAGAGTAGGGCAGAGGTTGGACGAACATCAAGGGCTTTGAGTGAGGAGGAAGTGGGATCTTGGGTGGGTTTATATAGGAAAGGTGAGAGAATTCTTTATTATTTAGGTTTGGGACCCCTTATATTAAAATAATCCAAACCACAAACCATCCCATGGTATTTGCCCATGGTTTATAGAAAAGTAAAGAGGAAAACAATATTTTACAAGTCCAAGGTCCGAAATTATTAAAAAAATAGGGTTGCTTATGTGGAGGTGAGTCACACTCCCATGGAAATTAATTTAAAAAGGCAAAGTGTTGAATAAGTCTTGAGGGCTCCATTAATGCTTTGAAAAGTAAGTCAAACAAACCCAAAACCTCATTATTTTAATGATAAAACACATATTGGCCGAACATAAGGATTATGTTATTTTATTACATCACCATTGGGTCATTATGATGTCATAAAACACATTATATATTTAAATGGTATTTAATTTTTACCCAAAAATTTGACTGTCTCAGAAAATTATGAAAAATTCACCGTTGGATAATTTCGACGTCCTGATTCCAAAAATAATATTTATTTTATCTAAATAATTTTCTAAATATGTGAATTTTCACTTTTAATATAAAAACCGACATTTATAAAAAATTTACGGGTTTTGACAAAAACGACTTTCAAACCTTAGTAAAATTTTTAATTGCATTTATAAAATTATAAGATCATTTATATTTAATAAAAAAATTAATTTAATATTAATAATAATATTTTATTAAAATATTATTTAATTCAAAAAAATCCTTTAATTTAATAAAATACAATTCTTAATTAAATAATAACTAAAAACACCATTTGTATTTTAAAAACTAATTACAATGTATCAAAAATGATTAGAAATTATATTCATTATTATATACAAAAATAATGTACATGAACATGGTGCTACTTATTTTTTACATAACCCCTTAAAATAGCCGCATAAGACCTAAGGGTAAGGTGTGCGATGGTGACAGACTCTTGGGGCGGCTCGGATAACATCGCTCGAGTGGTAATTTCAATCAACTTCCACTTTTCCCGTAGACGATCACGTTAGAGCTTGACTTGATGAAGCTCAGCTTGGGCTTGGTCAAGGGAAAAGCCCAAAGACGCCACCTCTTTTCCGAGCTCTGACAAATGGGCTTCGTAAGGGGCAATTCTACTAGATGAGGCCATCTCTTCCTTTGTCTGAGTAGAAATGGTTTCGTTAAAGCCTTATATTTATACTACTCAGATGATCACTGTTCAACGACTATAAAAGTAACGGTCACAAATCTTAACGTAAAACTAAATAAGTTGACATCTTATAAAAAAACATTTTTCATAAAGAAACATTTAACTGGATCAATAGGGATTTTCCATTAATAAAACTTTGGGTCGTTACACCTTATGTTCTCATTCACATTGGGTTTATAGCTACCACAACACGTACTCCATTTTTGGGATATCCCATTTCACTCTATATACTGTCGTATAATGTTAAACTACATGAGCCCACATGTCCTCGACACATGAAATTAAACTATAGTTCTACCCTAAACAAGTTCAGGACGACCCATGTCAATTATGGGATGCACCAGCTTCCTCCCCAAATAGGATTCCCCCTACCAGCGTTGGTCTCTGACTACGCTGTGCTTGATAAATACATTTGGCCTCATTCCCATTTTTATGGGGTATGTAGTGATGCCCAGGAAATTTACATTGGTCCCAGCCCCAGGACCTTTAAACTATGGATCATTCCAGGTCCCCACCAGAGAGTCCTGGTTTGGAAGTAAGTTTGATCCTTAATCAGACATATGCATCCACCTAATGTGTTTCCACCATGGTGGAATAATTTTACGTGTTTTTGAATCCATTTGAACAACCCATCACTCCACCCTACATGCTTTTTGTGACCTTTATTTGGACCCTCATCCTCTTTCACATTTAAAGGAACCCCCTAAAAGTACGGATGCTCTCCCTATGGCTCACCTACTATCTTGGGTCAACATTTCAAAATACTAATGGATGAAATATCGTGTTAGGACCCATATTTCAAACATGGTCAGTGGTCAACCCTCATTTGTTATCCTCATTTTAGTATAATGGAATAAGGAAATTGTGTTTTGAACACGGTCAATGGTTATTCTTCATTGTCATGCCACCCATACAGTGTTTTTAATATTAGGTATCGTGAGTCACAGTTTCCACTCCACTATGTTTGGATTTATTCTAACTCCCATGGTGTTACCCCACTCGTGCACTAGAGCACATTGGTAAAACAAAAATTCAACTATTATTAGAATCTCAATCTCCAGTCAGGCTTATCTCTTTCTTCCTGAAAGCCCGAATGGGTCATTTACCCTCCAGATTCCCGAAGACTAGTTGGAACTCACACATTTAAATGAATAAATGATATGGACATCCTTTGTGTCTCACATCGGGTGAAACCCATGTGAGCTAAGGGGTCGATTGTTAATCACTTCACGATTGTGGCCAAAATGCGTTGAAATAAATGAGAAAACAAGTGATTCATCCATGAAAGTAGTTCAGAATAAAAATAAACAAAGAAGGATAGGTGTATGAGTTTGTCCAAAATAGGACCCTAAAGGATCAACGTCTTTGATATATTGCTCCAGTATTTACACCATATGGTTTTTGGCCTCTAGGACTGCCTTCCACCCCCTGAGATCTCTCTCTTCATCAGAAGCTGCAGAGCTTAACTCATTATCCCTAGCCTGTGCTCACGCTTTTTCAACTTAGAGCTCAATAATTTGGTGGCTCGCCTGCACTACCTGCTATTGGGAATCCATTAAATGGGCCCTCAACTGTTTAATGAGCTCAAACTGAGTTGTAATAAATGCCTTCCTTTATTTTTCTTTCTCTTCAAGGTGTCAGACTTCTTGCTCATCCTTAAAGAATTTATAGGTATTCTCTGACTTATTATGGCACCATGAGATGTTGAAGAGTTTTCTATTCTCTCGTATTTTCTCAGCCATGTAATAACATATCATTATATGAAGACGGTAAGTATCTACCCCTCCAATGCAAATAATGTGTAGCCAGGTGTGAAGCGACCCCATCCAGTTTATCCATTCTTCCTGTGGTTGACTAAGAAAGAGTTTGATGCACTTCCACACCTTGTGTCGCATCATGTGGCTCTCCTTAGCCACGTTTGGATCATAATTGTCTATATCCTCAGGGTCTATAGGACTGTACTCAGGAAAAGAAGCCAGGAGTTCAACGGTATGGTCCTATTCTGGAATTATTTCTTCTTCAGTGACTTCGCCCTCACTGGACTAGAGTTCCACCCTGGAAGCATTATCGCCCATGATTGCAACCTCCGGCTCACCGAGTACTAGGGTGGGGCCAGCTCAAATAGTTGGCTCTGTAGGAGATAATTTAATCATTGGAAAGGCTCCTGCAGATGTTCCATACTTGATGGTTTGTCGATCCTCCATCCTCGCGATCACTGCATTGGGAATAAATATATTGGTTAGATGAATTTCCTAATAAAAATGATAGCTAACAAAGATAAATACTTACGGGAGCCAAGCGCAACAATATCTAGTGCCTGCTTCGTGGTGGGAACTGCCACCACAAGGGACCCCTCAGCACTTGTTAGCTCAATCACCAGCACCAGCTCCTCCTGAATGATGAAAGTAGTGGGAAAATCAGAGGCCACCGCTTCATCTCTTCCTTCTGGGCCATTTCCGCCTACTCCAACCATAGTCGGTTTCCCACCTTGCTCGGTTCTGAAGATAGGTTCCTGAGGATATTCTCTTACTACATGGGAACGTCTTCATCCCCCACAAGGAAGGTCTCCTAGGATCCATCATCTATGTGTTCCTAAAAAGGATAAAATGTGGTCAATAAGTTAGGATTGTGAGATGGTAAAGGCAAGTAGAGACAAGAGTTAAACTAACCTTGAGCTGCCCATCCAGTTCTATGTCAGAGCCTAAAACTTCTCCACTCTCATAGGGGAAGGAAAATGTTTCTAAAGGACCTTCACCACTGAGACCTTTAACCTCTTATTCATCCTCTTCTTTTTCTTCATCTACTTATTCTTCGTCTTCTTACTCCTCTTCCTCTTCCTCTTCTTCCTCCTCCAAATATTCATCCTCGGATAGTAGATTTTCTGGGTCATGTTCCGAGTTGAGCATCACTTTCACCAAGAGATGCGACTCTTCATACTTCCCCTATTGGCATGCATACATATCCATGGATGTCAGGCATGCATGCTGATGATGAAAGTTTACCCTATCTGCCTCCTAGATGTGCCCTATGTATGGAAGGTCTAGCCCGATATGCACCAGACTCCACCACAACTCTTCTGTAGACATAGATTTCCATAGCATCCTCCTAGAATACTAGAGATACGAGAATATAGAATCATAAGTTGGATTTAGAAGGTTCTTGAGCTGCTTCCCAAGAAGTTCTATATCTGGCCCATGAGGCCACATGTGATACCGCCCCTCCTCAGAAGGCGGAGGCACGTTCTCACCTTGCGATGCTCCCGTAGATGAAGTGTCAACCCGTTCTGTGGTAGACAACTAGACCGTTCTTATTCTACCTCCTTGCTCTTCAGACTCCGCACTGTCCTCTTTGATCTTCCATTTGTGTTTCCATAGAATCGCCTCGAGGTACGTCTTTATCTAGTGTTCAACATACTCTATTGACAGGCCATCAATGACATTGGTAGGGGGAGAGTTATGGTTTCACCTAGGCCTGTAGTTGTGAACAAATGCCGTAGTTGGCTAAGAATGCATGGAAGTCACTACTCTTGAACCTCTATGTATACTTTCTTGGGAATCCACTACATGCACCCGAACTGCCTGGAAAACCTGGTCGGAAAGTACGGTTCGTAGAAGATTTCTTCATCAATTTGGGCTACCATCACACCATCCCTGATGCACTACAGACACTCCCTCTGTTGTAATGGGACCCTCCCATCATCTACCATTTGACCAATGAGTGTTCGGAATGGGTTAAAGTTGAAATGGGTATGGCTGATGATCTTGATCTTGAGCCCTTCTTCTGTGAGCATCAGTGGGAAGATTCTAGTAATATTCACGAGGGATGGTCGCATACTGTCACCTAGAGGGTGAATGGAATTCAGGAAGTCAAACCTTCCATAGTGGGATACGACTCAACCATGAAGGATATGGAATATCCCACATATCCTTCTGGGCATACTTCCCCTGGAGATACGCCCCCGAATGTTGTATAGCCTATCCAGTATAGGCACCCCCTAGGTTAACCTTGTTCTTCACCACCATGATCTCGTCCATCACTAGTGACCCTATGAGTACCCCCATCCTCATGTACCTCACTGGAAATAGCCACCCGCTCAAGAAAGAAACAAGGAACCTGACATATCATACAATTGGGTCCAGACTTTTTTTTATGCTGAATCCCCACGATCAATACTCTCTTGCCTACAGGACCATCCAATATGATCCCTCCTTTCCCCTCTGAGATGTGTTCTGGAATTACTTCCCTCATCCCGATATCTTCACAGCCTTGTCCTATGTTAGAAAGATACTGAACCATCCTGGATAATATATTTCCTTGAGAAAATATTTTATTTTAAACTCCTCCTTATCCAGCTCCAGCAGATGCCATGTTAGGATGGGGGTGGATGTCCTATCCCCCAGACGATCCCTGTTTGGAGGAACTCATCTTATTGGTACCCCTCCAAAGGGATTTCCCCAATGCAATGGATTCCCCACAGACTGATACCTACCTCCCTGTAGTGGATGTGGGAGGTGTTGGTGTCAGGAGACCAACAACTGAATAGTTCCGGTACCAGGTCCTGCTACCCGTGGAAGTGAAATTGGGATGTCCAAACAAATTCAAAAAGCTCGATAGACCTCAAATCTGGCCTGAACTCCTCGCATGTTTGGCATAACCAGTATGCCCATGCCCATTCTCTTGTAATTTTTTCCCCATAACTGAATTCCCACTCCTTCCAACCATTTGTATCATCAGTAATTCTGCTTCTGAAGGTGCTCGTATAAAGAGAGGGGGATTCCCCGGGAACCGGATCGCTCCCTACAATAGTCCTAGTCTTCAGATTCAGGACATAGATGGATGTATTATGTGTTTCCCTGGAATGATTTCCATTGTTCATGATGTTTAACTATGGGAGATTATCCTCACGTTTCACCCATGACCGTGATGTAGCAGTTTCAAAGCCAGGCATCAACACCTCCTCCAAAATACCGAAGTTCCATATCAGCAGGCTATCACTCATGACGTAATATTTTTGTGCTTGTGTAAGCATGACATAAAGAATTTTATTAATGGACACAACCCTACTCACGCAATGAATCTATGGATTCATGATTATCTTAGTTAACCTTGTAGTTGTGGTGGCCTCGCTCTCAGCATCGGTCTATTGGATGACCATTTATTTCAATTTTTCAGAAATCCAAAGGACTACATGTGAAAGAATAGAGAATTGGTGCGCAAAACAGCCGGTGGCACGTAGGAATGTCGATCTGCATGAAAACAAATAATTGTGAGAAAGTGACCAGGGTGTTCACAAAACTCATAATCGGCTATGAAAACTTGTGTGCGGATGTGGAGGTTGTTTTTACATGCTAGAAAAAACCTGTCATATGGAAAAGTCAATCTAGGGACCTAAGGGGGGACCTCAACGTATTTATAAGCACATACCACACCTTATGTGCGCACAGAAGTGTTTTTCATGCCCAAACACCATTTCTTCACGTACCAAACATGCACTTCTCTATTTTACGGTGTTACCCTCATAATTAGACCTTTGGGCCCCCCTTCAGCTCTAATTCTGAGGGGGCATTTATTGATGCTGAATTTTGGATAGGTCCATGAGTGGGATCTTTTGAAGAAACCAAAGGAATATTGGGACTGAATGGATAATTCATTGTTGCGAGATAGAGTTTCATGTAATAATTATGGGGTGAATGCAAGATTCCTCTTAGTGTGCAAAACATTTCGCGCCCAATGCGATGTCAAATGGAGGCTTCCGCAACGACCCGCTGCAAACACGCCATGGCACCGGCGTGCAAGAGTCCAGGTGTGCGCGCAAGACTTCATGTGGTGCACAATCCTTTGTGCACCCAATGCAATTTCAAATGGACCCTTTCATGACAACCTTCTCAAAAAAACAAAAAAAACATCCAAGGAAAAGGCACGAAGGAAGAGAGTCTGGAACACAAGTTTCCCCTAGGCACACAAACCCTTGCATGACCAATGCGACGTCAAATGGTAATTCGCACACAACCCCTATTGTGTGATGCCTTTGGGGGTTTTGGATATAAAATGAAGCGTACCCCATGCCCTTTGGGGATGGTTACAGAAGATGAACCGGTGATCTGCTGCACGAAAGAGACCTCTTCTGAGACCACCTGAAAAGCACTATGGCCTCAAGGTATTGGATATTGCGCGATAGGTCCCCTAGGGGTCCTCCTTTGGGTGGTACCTATTGGGCTTGATCCTCGTCCATTTCCTTTTACCCCAAGTCATTTTCAAACAAAAGATTCCTCTTGCATGCATGTTCCCCCTACATCAGACCTATTTTGCACGCACCCATCCGGTTTGTGCATACCTCTTCCATCTTTCACGCAGCCTCTCATCTGGCATGAATCCCTCCTTGTGCACTCCATTTTCTGTCCTTAACCTAAGGCACCATGTATGAACCCCTATTATCTGCAATACACCTGTGTCACACACCTTTCTCCCGTAAAACCCTTCAAGTTTGTATGAAGTGATTTCAATGTCCCTTGGGCAGTGCTTCACGTTGCGTTTCTTAGCCTTATGCTTCTTCGCATAGGAACACTAATGGCTATTTCTTCTTCACATATACATGCTAACATGGTCCCCTCAGTGGATCACTCCACAACACCGCCTCACCATGGCATTGCTGATGCCTTCCCTTCTCCATGGGTGGGTCGGTATCAGTTATGTATGTCCTAGGTGTGCGAAGTGAACCCTCCTCGTCTGATATTTTTGATGTTAAACTGCAAAACACCATCATTCTCATCACATGACATTAAATTGTGGAATCTCATCATGAAATATACATGTGGTGGCCCACCTCAGACATTCTCCATACGCGCTCGTTTCCATGGGAGTGAGATCTTCCTCACATGGAATGAGATCCTCTTTGCTGGAGAGACATCTGTCCACAGGGAAGGGCAACAATCCTAGTGTAAGCCCCTAGCCTTTATTGTGGGAGGTAGTACCCCCACTACTCCTCTCTTCTTTAGTTCCAAATACTAGAGGAGATATGAGCATATGGACCTTCGTTACCCTGTACCTCTCCCTCTGGGATTTTTCACCACTGGGCCTCCATCATGGACTGTGTCCCAATCTCCATATCCCTGGGCCGCTAACCACACGTAATCCCATGTTTCCTCTTTGGGCCACTAACCACTTGTAATCTTTACTCCACTTCCCGTAGATGTACCTTTCATGACATGATCGTTAGGTCTTTAATGCCTCTTGTTTTTCACACCGAGCATGAATCATATGGGTTTAGAGTAATCATTGACCATGGCATCCTCCTTGTGCCACCTTAGCATGTAATCCCCAAACCATCCCAAACTACATGGACTTTGATCCTTGTCTCCTAGGTAAGTTATATAGGAAGCCTCCCTAAGGTTCAATCTCAACACTTACTTGTTCTGACCCCTTCACGTTGGCTAACATTCATCCTTCATGATGTTAAAATGTATACACCATTCCGAACTACATAGACTTTGATCCTTGTATCCTAGGAAAGGTATGTAGGAAGCCTCTATGAGGTTCAAGACCAACACTCATTGGTCCCGACCACTTCACGTCGGTTCACCCTTGTCCCACATGACGTTAAACTATATGCCACTTTTCATCCTGCATGACGCTAAATTATACCCATTCGAACTATGTGGGTTTGATCCCTATCTCCTAGGAAGGGTACGTAGGAACCCTTCCTGAGGTTCAATCCCAACCTGTGGTAAGCCGTTGGAACCCCAACCTGCGGTAATCCATTGGAACCCCGACAAAAAATAATTCATTTTCAACCCTAACTTACAGTAAGCTTTTGGGACCCCAACCAGCGGTAATCCATTGTCAACCCCAGCCAGCGATAAGTCGTTGGAACCCCAGCCAGTGGTAAGCTGTTGTGGCCCCATCCAGTAGTAATCCATTGTACCCCATCCAGCAACAAGCCATTGTAGTTCCCAACTGACGATAAGGCATTGTAGCCCCTAAATTTATATGAACTACATGGGTTTGATCCATGTATCCTAGATAGGGTATGTATGAAGCCTCCCTGATCTCCAACCCAAAATAATGGTAAACTTTAGTGTCCCCCATATTGGGACCCACATCTTTGCTTCGCCCCTCGAGTGTCAAACCAACCTAAGATTCTAACCATGTGTAATACCTAGTATATCATCAGGTTGTTGTCTTATGTGTACACCCTGATTCTATACCCTCATCCTGATCTATGTGGACTTTGATTTCCTACCTCAGGGATACACAGGAATCCTCCATGAGGTTCAAGCCCATCGCTCACGTCTCATCATGGTCTCTCCCTCAAGCCTATGTGTTTCGGGAAGGTCATGCCCCAACCTAGAGGTTCTACTTCCTCTGGGTCCCATCCATGCATCCATACTCATAGGCCTCCTCCTCAGGTGTCCCATCATCCCCACAAAACTACGTGGACTTCAATTCCCCACCACATGGATATGTAGGAAGCCTATCTAGGGTTCAAGACCAATACCATCATCACCTTAATAACAGTTCCATCTCATTCTCCATCCACTTCACTCAACCATCCATATCCATCATGATTCTTACCCAGGCCGCCACATCTAAGTGAGATCATGTTATCCACTTTCTCATTGCTCTTAGCAGTAATTGGGAAACTAACCTTGAGTTAGCCCCAAAATCAGTGTCCCTACCTGGGGTTTGGACCCATCTGATCCACTCTCATCAGTGTTCCGATTAGTCTGACCCATCTTTGCTAGACATTAAACTCGCAACATACCCTATGTTGAACATGGGAAGCTAAGGAAAACCTCAGATACATTCCTATGACATAAAATTCCCCACATTCGACGTGGGATGCCTCAGGCTTCCGCGCCCTCGGTAAGACCTATAATAAGGGGAAGAAACCCAGACACATCAGTGTTCCAGCATCCATACATGCCAATGATGTCCAACATGACTACTCCCCTGACCCAAGTTTACTGCCCTGACTGGACCCATTGGAATGTCCTGACAGAAGCAACATAATTTACAGGAGTCCATGAATACATGGCACTGGAAAGAGTTTCACAAACAACGTCTTAAGCCTATGAGGGAGACCCGGACTAGGAAAAAAGTTCCGAGGAGGAATCCATGGAAGGAGGAACTGACATCCAATCATCATGTTTTGATCAAGGAGCAAACGTCCCTGAATAAGTGATGGATGTTGCCTACCTTTGGAAAGCGGGAATGTGGGGAAATAGATCAGTGCGTTCCTTTGAGAGACTAATGTGTGCCCTGAGGAAAGCAACATAAATAGTCACATTACATTAAAAGGTATGATGTGTCCTGATATGTTTCACCATAGTATGAGGGTTCTAATTCCTTTAACAACTATTTTTAGGAATCCTGTCACATGGGACCGATCTTGACACCAAAACAACTCCCACCACCCTAGATGATAAAAAATTCATGAGTGTCCTACAGTGTGTCTTATAACCAAAAACATTATAATAAGTTATATAAGAACCTATATTCTGTTTACCAAAGGGTACTATAGATGGATAACCTTGGATATATACAAATGTCTCTATTGATGAAGATCATGAGATACATTCAGATGGTTCTAAACCAATACATGCTAACAATAATTTACTAATATAAGGGAAACCTATTCCATATTTGGGATTTAATGGAGGAATCACAAATATGTAATTAATATATAAGAGCATTATAGAGTAGGAAATAATCCCCCCTAATAGGGTTTTTCAACCCTAACCTCCCATCAACTCGACCAATGTAAGTCCCCAAGTTTAGTTGGCCCATTTACCTATGACCACCTACCTTTGGAATGTGTATTCAAGAAGAATATAGAATAAGGGAACCATTGGGTACTTCTAGTTCCACAAACAAAACCTATTGGAAACCACCCAAAAATAACATGGAGATATTTTTATGATATTAATATTGGTTCCACAACCACAACACAACTCTATTCACACCCTGTGGTTTTTAAGAATGAAAAAAGGGTAAACCATGTTTGTTTTTTGATATCTCTAGTGAACCTACCCAATACCACCTCTAGAAGGTAATGGTCATGTTACATTATCATAGATTGTATAGATAAATTATAATATTCACTCAGTAATAAAAAATATCAGAATTTTACACCATCATTTAAATAAAAAAATATTTACAGCATATTAAATGTAAATATTAATTAATTTTTCTATGAAAAATTATTTGAATATTATTAATAATGTACATATACTAATAAAAAATATAAATATAAAAAAAATAAAAAATCTAAATATTCACTAGGAAATTAT
This sequence comes from Viscum album, assembly GCA_963277665.1. Taxonomy (NCBI): domain Eukaryota; kingdom Viridiplantae; phylum Streptophyta; class Magnoliopsida; order Santalales; family Viscaceae; genus Viscum; species Viscum album. The sequence goes on along the minus strand of OY728167.1, from coordinate 711,517,049 downwards.
GATGATACATAAAATAATAACACATTCATAATCACTAAGCACCATCTCTTGAAAAATCATATCATCCATGATCACATACAAAGTTAGATTCTTATAAACAACCATGAGTACATCACCATACATGTATGCATGTAAGAGTTATTCTAATATCTTAGTTTGAAATCCCTAGGATTGATCATTTAAAAATCTAATGTTTTTATTAATAAAAACCCAATCCTAAAAAGTAATACTACATAGTCAAGAGATTTACAAATTTCACCCACACATGGTTATGTATGATAAGAATTTATCCAATAATTCATAATGATAATAAAAAATGAAAATGAAAAAATCATCACCCCAAAAATAAAAACACATGATTGAGTACTCAAAAAAATCTATGTTCCTCGTCATCTCCCCCTCAACCACTGTATAACATTTCTTAACATCCCAGGGATCATGAATCTCTTTGAAAAATATTTGATGGTGTAACGTGGATAAATGTATAATAGAGTATCATGTTTCACTATGAAATATCTATTTTGGATAAATAAAAAATATCAATATGATCGTTGATGAGGGATATACATGATTGAATATAGCTTATAAAAATGATGTCTCTATTTGTGGCCAATAGTTACAAAATTATATTATTAGTCGGACATTAAAAATAACATGAGTAAGTTGATAACTAACTATTAACCACTAAAATATAAAAAATTAAATGGAATTCCTCTTCAAATCATTTCTGATCAATACAATCATCAAGAGAAAGAATCATCTTGGTTAAATATTTCGAATAATAAAGTTTCATCTAGATACAAAATGATACATTCTTATGATACTACATTCACAAATATAATCAATAACCTTGATTAAATATAGTGAACAAAATGGTAAAGAATATGGAAATTATGATAAAATACATTTCTCCTTAATATATCATCAATAAATATGGACAATAAAATATGTAAGAAAACATATGGGGCCATGTAGGAGTTCCTATTTGAATATTACTATAAAAAATGTAATAAAATAAAAAATAAAATGTGTACAAATCCAAAAAAAAATGTTAGATAAAATAATAATATAGGATCTAAAATTGACACATGGAACCATACGAAATTTTGGTACTCATAAAAATAATTATGATAGTATTATGGGGTGATTTTTGGTTTATAAAATAGTTAATAAAATTTAAAAATTGTTAAAATTATTAACATTAGTCATAAATAATTTTAAATATATTTGATAATATAACCACTATGATAAATTTATCAAAAAATAATGTGAAACTTAAAATTAAGGGGACTTAAATGGATATCTAGTATATAAATGTGTGAAAAATGAAATTATTCAAAAAACTGGAATAAAAAAGAAAGTAATCATTTCCAACCATAATATTCTTCTCATTATGATCCTCTTCATATGATTATAATTTATTTTCGGTAAACGATTCTATTTTCCTTCCCCACTACGTACTGCATTTACATCATTTATGTGTTTCTCTTCATTTAATAAAAATATACGTTTTAGTATATCATGTATAGATATGATATGTTTCGAGAATAGTTACACTCAAAATAATATAGTATAAGTTGGTCCACATGGGAAAGATGAATGTTTAGTGATAGTATGTTTGTAGTTTGTAAATTTACTTGGTCATGGTTCAGGATCCATGGAGTAATACACCTAATATAATAATAAAGTACACATGTTACAGTGAAGTTCCCACTTCATCCACCTAACCTAATCATGGATATTTTTAGTGTTATTTTTTTATAAAATTATTTATAAATACCATAATGTAATAAACATGATTTGTGATGGGAACAATAAGATAATTGAATACAAAAATGGCACCAATATCATGTGGTTTCATCGATTATGTTATATATCATATATTGATTGGCTACATAGTTGATTTTAGAAATAAAGGTTTACCACCATGAAATATCCATATCAAAACCCTAGTAATCATTATTTATGAAAATAATCCATTATTGGTGAGTGATTAAACATTGTTAGACCCCCACTGAAAAGTAGGTATTGATATTTTTATCATAGTTTAATGATTTCATATATGATTTTTTCAATCACAACCATCTAAAAAGTAAGAGATATGGAAACATGAAACATTCATCCTTTTATTATATTTTCACCTATTAGTTCTATTAATTATAGTGATCCACTGAAGAGTGCTCTCATGGGCACTTTCAAATGATGTTCAGTTTCGGGTTACTTAGGTGCAACAGAGTGGCTAACCAAGGTCGTCTCTCAAAGGAGGAAGCAAATTAAAACAACTTCTTAAAGGTATTATAAAAATAAAAGAGAATAAAAATAATTCTTTAAAGGATGGGGGGTTTATCGTTTAAAAAACTAGAAGAAGTTTGATGGAAGAAGAATGCATTTTTTTAAAATTTTGAAATGAAATTCAACACAGCAAGAAGATGTTTTTTTAGAAAAATATTTTATAAGTAGTAATTGATCTAACACTAACTCTTCACTTAATTATTTATAATTATAATTTAAATAAATATACACTTCATTATGATCCCTTAATTTTTTAAACCCCGAACCCTACAAGAATTAACATTACCACTAAGATGAAATTAATTAAACCCTAGGCTAGATTTGAAACTTGCAATCATGACACCCTTCTTTGATTAATGTTCTAAATATAGATTGTGGTCAGTGGTAAATTAAGGCACATGTCCATTCTAGAAAATGAGTATTAATTGAGCTTATGGATTATATTTTAAATCTACAAATTTATCCCATGTGGTGTTGTTTTACCGATTAAGTTTGCGCTCTCACAATTTACACAATACTCGACCTCGCGTGTTTTTGTGTTAATTGTTCAATTGATTTCATATTTTCTTATAATTTAAAAACTCAATTCATGGATCATATTAAGTGAATTAAAATATCTCAATGATTAAAAATAATAAAATGAAGAAGGTAGAAGATAGATCGATCACTAAGAGAACTACTCTTCCAATGGGTGATGTGGTCATCGTGGAGATGTTATGCATGAGCAAAGGATTGAAAGGATAGAACCCAATATCATCTCCAATATTGATTCAAACCAAAATAGGGATGAGTAAAGAAGAATATAATTGAACAAAATAGAATAAAATAGAAGAAATAAAAGAATAACAAAGAAGTTTATTACACAAATGAAAACATTACAACATGAAGAAGAGAATAAGGCTTCGACGAGGGGATCCTTTCTTAGAGAGGTACCCCTCTTAAAATGTTTGGAGAATTTGGGTTAAACCATTTCTCCTCTTTCTTAAATATACTAATTCATGTCCCAACCCCTAAAAATGAGAAAAACACTAATTTATAGAGTTTTGGGGAGTCTAGGTTTAAAGAGGTTTCAAGTGTGGATGGGGAATCTCGGCCAAATATTTTAATCCAACTTGCACCAACCATTTGACCTACAAAACGCATGAAACAACTATTCTTATAGAATAATAATTTGTGCCAAATTGGGTTGGTGAGCTCCTCTCCAAATTTTTGCCCAATACAACTTGGATGAAGAAGTTATGGCCCAAATACAAAACCAATGTCCAATCTGGCGGTTCCAACCCACCTTCGACTTCATGGTCCATTTTGTCCAACAAAATGCACGATTTAGCTGAAATGTCTTGAAAAAAAGTTGTGTCCCATTAAGTCAGAAACACAATTACAAAATTCAAAGTTCAAATAATAAATATTAAAATATTTATCTTTGAAATACTACAGTGCACTATAAAGGGTAAAACTGGGATTTCAATCAAATTTTCAAATGAATGATCTAATCCGGAATATTTTATAAATAAACATATTTAACACAATGTGATGAAATTTTATCATTTATTATAAATAAAATATTCAATAAAAATTTCTTTTTTCAACTCCCCCACACTTACCCATTTTCACTCCTAGGAAAAACCTCATATCACGTATTCCGAAAAATTGTGACAAGTAAACATCAATATCCAATCAAAACAAATTTTAAAACACATATCCTTGAGATAAAACAATTAAAAACAATAAAAAAAGATATAATTCCTCATAAAAAACCAATATTTCAAGTTCTCCATTTATATAATTCAATATATTTCCACTTCATTAATCCTCCCTTGCACAAAACACTTACCTCACTGGAATTTTCTCTTATCACACCAATGTCAATTTTTTATCAATGTCTTTCTCATCCAAACTCATACAAGGGTCACCATAGGATTGATAAATTCCTACATCACCACCCTATATGATTCTATGAAATATTTTTATCATGAGGACTTTTCATGGTTGTTTTGTGGCTTTTAGTTCGTAGGATTAATATGTGAAAAATTCTAAGGCTAAATGAGGGGGGCGTGAATATTTTTGAAGAAAAATTGAATTAATCTAATTTTCACTTAAATTTGGTCTCCACATAAATCCACATTGAATAAATTCATGTTCATAATCATGAAAAAAAAATAAATTTTCACACCATTCAACATTTCAGCAGTAAAAATGTCAATCTTCACAAACATGATTTTCTTAAAAGCTCCATATAGGAACAACTTTATCCCTCTATTAGAAGCTCGAGAAAGGCACAACTTCCCTTATCATGAAAGCTCCAGAAAAGGAACAACATTCAATATAATTATTCTCTTTAGTAGTAAAAACATCTCTTCAAAATTTAATTTTCCACCCAAAGTATCACAGAATGTGGTAGCACAACACAAGATAGCTTCCCCCATACTTAAGTTCAAATAGATTATGCAATTTAACCCCAAGAGTTGGTTGGATTGGGAAAATTGGATTGTAATGTGGAAAACCTAACAGGTTTTTCGTGGTTTCTAAGGGCTAAAAGGATTAAATGTTCAAGGTAGGACATTATAAAAAAGGATTCTTTGAAATAGGGGCTTTAATACTAAACAAATGCCTCAACCATTTAAAACATATGTACCTAAAACCCTCAAGTTTTGACAAGAATAAATCAAATTTTGGATAAATCAAGCATTGTTTGGTTCTCATATTAAGTTAGGTAAATGTAAATAATATGAAAAGAATGGTTCAAAAGTCTCATAGGAAAGTGATTTCAAATATAAAGACAATGAGATGTGTTAGGAGATTCAAAATTCAGAGTAATTTTCATGAAATTACTAAAGATTTGAACTTGAAACAAAGTTATTTCTACATTAATTTAACCTTAGTTTAATGGGATAAATTGTTTCACTTATTGATATGGATTTAAAAATGGTGATGAGAATAATTTCAGCAAAAAAGTTTCAAAAACACACAAAATTTGAAAAACAACACATTTTTTGAAAATCATTGAAAAACAGGAAAACAGTTGAAATTACTAAACTAAAATGTTCCCTCCCCCACAATTAAAACATTACATTGTCCTCAATGTGAACCCATGAGATGATATATGCAAATAAAATTTATAATTTTAAATAGGAAAAAAAATAAAAAAGTGAAAGGGTTAGGAATAGACTGATATGCTCAAGTGATGATGGGGTCATGCAATGTGATGAAATCCGCTGCATTAGTAGGAAGTCCCTCAATGTATATCTTTAAACGTTTCCCATTGATTGTAAAGATCCTTCCTGTGGTCTCTTGTGTGATCTCCACTGCACTATAAGGAAAAAAATTAGTCACAACATAAGGACCTAACCACCTGGAACACAACTTATACGACATCAGCTTCAGTCGTGAACTATAGAGCAATAATTTCTCTCCAACTTGAAATTACCTTTTATGGATCATTTTTTCATGAGATTATTTTGATAATTCCTTGTAGAGCCTTGAGTTCTCAAATGAAGACAATCTAATCTCCTCAATCTCTTGAATTTGCAGCTTCCTTTAGATTACATCTTTGGCCAAATCCATGTTGCATTTCTTTATAGCCAAATAAGCTCAATGCTCAATTTCCATGGGGAGATGATATGCTTTCCCCAAAAAATCCAAATAGGGACATACCAATGGGTGTCTTGTATACTATATTATAAGCCCACAATGCATCATCCAAGTGATTGATCCAATCCTTCCTATTTGGCTACACAGTTTTCTCCAAAAAAAATTTCAACTCCCTATTTGAATCCTCATACTGGACATTTGTTTGGGGGTGGTATGGTGCTGATGTTTTGTGTGTCACCCCATAATTCCGAAGGAGAGAATCCAAATTCCAATTGAAAAAGTGTGTCCCTTGGTCACTAATGATTTTCTTTGGTACTCCAAACCTACAAAAAAATCGGCGTCTTGACAAAGTCCACTACCACTTGAGAATCATCAGTCCTAGTGGCCTTAGCCTCCACCCATTTACTCACATAATCAAAAGAAAAAAAATATATACAAAAAACCAAAGGAACTAAGAAAAGGAACCATTAAATTGATTCCCTATATATCAAAAAAATCACAGAATAGTATGGGTTGTAGGGGAATATCATGTCTCCTAGAAATGTTCCTTGTGTATTGGAAATGCGAGCATGACTTAAAAAACACATGGGAATCATGGAATAAGCTAGGAAAATATAATCCAGAGTCCAAAACTTTCCTAGCTGTCCATTGGGGTCCAAGATGTCCACCGCAAGAAAGTGTGTGACAGAATTGTAAAACAGACTCAAACTCATGATCAAGAACACACCTCTTAATAACTTGATCAATACACATGTGCCAGAGGTATGGATCATCCCACACATAATACCAAGAATTACTTTTTAATTTTTTGACTTAATGGTTCTTTAAATTTGAAGGGATTTCAGAGGTAACAAGGTAGTTAACAAAATCAGCATACCAAGGATGCGTACCTAAGATAGAGTAAAGATGATCATCAGGGAAAGTGTCCCAAAGTGGTACCTGGTCTAAGGTGTCATCCTCTAGTGTGTGCGTAAGCCTACTCATGTGGTCCAACACCATGTTTTTTGACCCCTTATTGTCCTTTATCTCAATATCAAATTCCTGAAGATGGAGAATCCATCATATAAGTCTAGGCTTTGTGTCTGGATTCTTCAAGAGGTACCTTAGAGCTGTATGGTAAAAACAAACTACTTTAGATCCCAATAAATATGAATGGAATTTATCTAAAGCCAATATTATAGAAAGAAACTCCCTTTTCATGGTTGTGTAGTTTTATTGGGCTAAATCCAGTTTCCTCGATGCATATGCAATCACATGTGAACGTCCCTCCACACTTTGAGATAAGACATCTCTAACCGTGAAGTTGGAGGCATCACACATAAGACCAAAAGGAATATCCCACCGTGGGGGATGTATGATCAGTGGAGTGGTTAGACACTTCTTTAACTCATCAAAGGAAGTCATGCAAGAATCATCAAACACAAAATCAGAATCCTTTTGAAGTTATCATGACATAGGAAGAAAAATCTTACTAAAATATTTGATGAAGCGCCGATAAAATCCTTCATTACCTAGGAAAGATCTAACAACATGAACATATGAAGGATATGGTAAGGATGAAATAATATCTAACTTAGATCTATCAACCTCTATCCCATGTTTTTACACTACAATCCCTAAGACAATGCCATGCTCTACCATGAAATGGCACTTTTCAAAGTTCAAGACCGGATTCTTCTTAATACAACGATTCAAAACCTTTACCAAACAACTTAAACATTCATTAAATGAGGATCCATACACTTTTAAATCATCCATAAATACCTCCATGCAGGTCTCAATAAAATCATAAATAATACTCATCATGCATCTCTGGAAGGTACTTGGGGTGTTGCAAAGTCCAAATGGCAGCATTTGGTAGGCAAATGTATTTAATGGACAAGTGAATGTTGTCTTCTCTTGATCCTCTAGAGTAATAGAAACATGAAAATATCTATAAAATCCATCCAAGAAACAATAATGTGTCTTCCCAGCTAGTCTCTCAAGCATTTGATCAATAAATGGGAGGGGGAAATGGTCCTTATGAGTGGACTGGTTTAGTTTCCTATAATCAATACACACACCAACTATTTTTCACCCTCATCAGAACTAAATCCTCTTTATCATTTTTAACAATAGTAACACTAATTTTCATAGGCACAGCCTAAATAGGACTCACCCACTAGGAATCTGAAATGGGATAGATTATACCTGCCTCGAGAAAAATTTCAACCTCTTTTTTAACAACCTATAAAAGTGTTGGATTGAGTCTCTTTTATGGCTACCTAACCAGTTTTCCCCATCCTCCAAAAGAATCCTATGCATGAAAATGGAGGATCTAATACCTGATATGTCAGCCATGGTCTGCCCAATTGCCTTAATGTTCTCCATAAAAATATTCAAAAGTTTTCTTCATGTTCAAAAGGGAGATTGTTAACAATGATAACAGGTAATTTCTCACAACTCAACAGGTATTATTATTTAAGATTTTGTGGAAATGGATTGAGTTCCATTGTAGGGGGTGGTGTATGGATGGATACATCGAAGTAACTGAAATATGTTCACAAAGAGCATCAGTATCAGAATAGAAATCATCACAATCAGAGAATAAAACATCAAATCCATCAGCATACTCAATAAACAAGTCATAATTAGAGATCCCATGATCAAAATCAGAATATGAATCCATTTCAAAATAAAATCTAAGAGGAGAGTTTTATGCATTATAAAAATGTGTGTAAGTACTCTTATAAATCAAACTAGACCCAATACTAATAATCTCCCCAAGAATAGGACAATAAAGTTCCAAGGGTTTTTTATTTGGTGTTTCAAAATGGGAGATAAAAAATGCAGAATGGTCCTATGAGGGGTACTTAATGGAGTCCATAACATTAAATATCAAAAATTCATCTCTAAATTCCATGGAAAGTGTACCCTCATTGAAATTTATGATAGTTTTTTTAGTTTTGAGGAAGTCTCTACCTAAGATAATGGGATCATGTGAAATTACCTAATCACAATCCATTTTAAGCACGTAGAAATCTGTTGGAAAGATCATGTCTCTTACCTAGACAAGTACATCCTCATCGACTCCCACTGGATATGTTGTAGCTCTATTCGCTAATTGCACCACTACTCTTGTGGGCTTCAACTCACCAACCTGTAAAAAATAAAAAAAGAGTGAGGCATTACATTTATGGAAGCTCCTAAATCGCATAAATCATTAGAAAAGTGTAACTACCTTATAGTGCATGGTATGGTATATGTCCCCATATCCTTTCACTTTTTTGGCATTGCTAGATTTGGTGTAATGAGTGATAACACATTCCTTACAAGATTTATCCTCTCATTTCCCTTGATCCCTCTTCTATTAGTACAAAGTTATTTTAAGAATTTGGCATACCTTGGGATTTTCTTTATGGCTTCAAGTAAAGTTATGTTGATCTCCACATGCTTGAATGTTTCCAAAAATTCTTTTTGTATCACCTTTTCAGCCATATTATTGGTTTGTACAACTCTATTTGGAAATGGAAGGGGTTTAGGAGGAACATCATCAATATTTTTATTACCTTTATCTTTATCCTTGGGTTTCTTAATAGCTGGTGTGGAATGAGGATTTTATAGAGTTGAGGTGAATCCTGGTGTAATGGTATGTAGAAATGTATCATTCATTTGCTTCCCACTTCTCAGTGTGATGGAACTGACATTACCCTTTGGATTTTTAGTAGGTTAGGAAGGTAGATTTCCAGAATTCTTACTTACCAATTCATGGAGGATAGTGGAAATCTGGTTCATTTGAGTCTTCAACTCCCTCAGCTCCGAACCTTGACTCTTCATCTCATTCTGTTGATTAATAACAATTTGTTTCAAAAGATCATTAGTGTTAGAATATAACTTGTTTTGGGGATTCCCTTGTTGTTGACTTGTTGATGCTTGAGCTTCAAATTGCCATTGGGGTTGTTGGAAACCCAGTTGGTAAGGTGGAGGCTACTGGATTTTTTTTTGAAATGGGGCCCTTTGTTGTTTTAAAGAGCCATACCTCATGTCTGATTGATCCTTATACCCTTGGTTGTATATTGGATCAAATGAATCAAACTTATTTTAGCGATGTGGTTGTTGTTGATGCTGATATGGTCTCCTAAAAAACACTGCAGCACAATATTATGTTTCTTGTAGTTGGGGGCAACAGTCAGTTGGGTGTCTTATCTCAGGGAAAATTCCACAAGGCCTTAAAGGAGGGGGTTGGGATGTATTTTGAGCCAAATCAATATGTCTCACCATAGTTGTCAATTATTCCAACTTGGTATTAATCAAATGACTTTCAAGAGAAGATGGGATTACTTGATGTACTCCCCTGACATATGGTGTGCCTCGATCACAAAATTGTTGGGAGTTTTGGGCAATATTGTCAATCAATTCACGTGAAGCTATTGGTGTCTTGTCCACTAATTCTCCTCCAGCCTCAACATCCACCATGATCCTCTCTATAGGTGTCAGTCCTTCATAGAAGTATTGGATGAGGAGTTGCTTGATGATTTGGTGATGTGGGAAGCTTGTACACAACTTCTTGAATCGCTCCCAGTACTCATACATTGAATCCCCTTGGGCTTGCTTGATCACCGATATCTTCTTACGAATGGAAGTGTTCCTTGATGCTAGAAAAAATATCTGCAAGAAAAGATGTTTCAAATCATTCCAACAAGTTACATCTTCAGATTGTAAATAATACATCCAATCCTTTGCAGCTCCATCAAGTGAGAATGGTAATGCTCTTAGTTTGATTTTATCTTCAGAAACATTTCTTGGTTTTAACGTTGATCATACCACATTAAATTTATTAAGGTGTTTATTGGGATCCTCACCAGAGAGGCCATGAAATTTTGGAAGAAGGTGAATTAATCCAGATTTCAGTTCAAAGTCGGATTCGAGATTTGGGTATGCAATGTAATTTGGTTGATAATTAATATCAGGTGCAGCCAATTGTTGAATGGTTCTATTAAGTTAATTTCAATTATTTTCACCCACTGGTCCTTATTTTATGGTGGAATTTGAATTTCTTCCAATTTCATTGTTATGAGAGTGTATGAATTCTCCAACTGGTTGAATGTTGAAACTTCCCGTAGACTGAGAATGTCTGATTCGAGCCTGAAGGCTACATTCAATATCAGGGTCAAGATCTAAAAGATCATCAGGATTAGTTCATGTCATAAATCAAATAAAAATGAAAATAATAAATGTGGACTATAATAAAATAAAATATGATAAGTTTGATTTGATGGTCTAAAAAGAAGAAGAAAAAAAAACAAAAGAAGAAGAAAAATTCATATTGGGTAAATAAGGAAGAAAGAAGAGAAAAAGAGAATGAAATGTAAAATAAAATGAATACCTATTAATGGTTTAAATAATTATTTTCCTCCCTAGAAAATGAGCCAATTTGAAGAGAACTGTCGTGGGAGCTTTCAAATGATATTCGGTTTCAGGTTACTTAGGTGCACAGAGTGGCTGACCAAGGTCATCTTTCAAAGAAGAAAGTAAATTAAAACAACTTCTTAAATGTATTATAAAAATAAAAAAGAATAAAAACACTACCTTAAAGGATTTGTTTTTTTATCATTTATAAAACTAGAATATGTTTTCTAGGAGAAGATTTCATTTTATTTTTTTAAATTTTGAAATGAAGTTCAACGCAACAAGAAGATGTTTTTTTAGAAAAATATTTTAAAAGGAATAATAGATATAAATATAACACTTCAATTAATTATTTATTATTATCATTTAAATCAATATCCACTTAATTATGATCCCTTAATTTTTAAACCCCATAAACCTACCAGAATTAGCTTAACCGCCACGATGAAATTAATTAAACCCTAGGCTAGCTTTGAAACATGCAATTGCGGCACCCTGCTTTGGTTAATGTTCTAAATCTAGCTTATAGTTAGTGGTAAATTAATTCACATGTACATTCTGTAAAATGAGGATGAATTGATCTTAGGTATTATATTTGAACTCTATAAATTTATCCCACATGGTCTTGTTTTACCGATTAAGTTTGCGCTCTCACAATTTACACAATACTCGACCTCTCGTGTTTTTGTGTTAATTGTTCAATTGGTTTCTTAGATTATTATAATTTAAAAACTCAATTCATGGATCATATTAAGCGATTTAAATTATCTCAATGATTGTAAATAATTAAATTAATAGGGTAGAATATAGATCGATCACTAAGAGGACTACTCTTCCATGGGTGGTGTGGTCATCATGGAGACATTATGCATGAGAAAAGGATTGAAAGGGTAGAACTCAATCTTGTATCCACTCTTGATTCCAATCCAAATAGGATGAGTAAAGAATAAGATAATTGAACAAAATATAATAAAGTAGAATAAATAAAATAAGAACAAATAAGTTTATTATACAAATGAAAACATTACAACATGAAGAAGAGAAGAAGGCTTCGATGAGGGGATCCTTGCTTCAAGAGCTACCCCTATTAAAATGGTTAGAGAATTTGGGAGAAACCTATTATAATCTGACTTAAATCTCCTAATTCACGTCTCAACCTCTCCAAATGATAAAAAAACTAAATTATAGAGTGGAGTGGAGGATAGTTTTAAAGAGGTTTCAAGTGTGAATGGGGAATCTCAACCAAATATTTTAATCCAACTTGAACCGCCCATTTGACCTTCAAAAAGAGGGAATCAACTATTATTACAGAATAATGATTTGTGCCAAATTGTTTGGAGAGATTATATCAAAATTTGGGACCAATAAAATATTTTATGAGGAAGTTATGGTCTATATATAGAACCAATGTCCAATCTGGTGGGTCCAGCCCATCTTTGACTTCATGGTCCATTTAGTCCAACCAAATGAAAGATTTAGCTCCAATTTCCTGAAAAACAGTTGTATCTCATTATGTCTGGAAAACATTTAAAAAATTTCAAGTTTAAATAATAAAAAATTAAATATTTATCTTCGAAATACTACAGTGCACTATAAAGGGTAAAAATGGAATTTCCATCAAATTTTCAAATGAATGATCTAATCCCAAATATTTTATAAATAAACATATTTAACAAAATATCCTGAAATTTTATCATTTATTATCAATAAAATTTTTAATAAAAATTTATTTTATCATCCACCATGAATATTTTTCATTTTTTGGTGTATTTCAGTAATGAGAATGGAACCTTGTACATTGGGGTACGAGTGCTTCCTATTGTTGTCTCCCTTGTGGTGGTCTTGGGGGATAGTAGCTGACATACAAAATATAATTAAAATGTATTATTTTATATTTAAATTATTTATACATATATTAATACTATATACTATAAATAAATAAATTATGACAAAATACCATTTTTTTTGGATTATGTCTTCTTGATAGAGGTGTTTCATGATATGGATATTGGGGGCATTGATTATATTTTAGTAAATGGAAAAATTTTATCTAAAAAGGGAAATAATGATGAATGTAAATGTACATTTTTTAATTGTATTTATAACTTCAATGTCTCCTCTCAAAGGTGTTTGTGTTTTTTTATAGGGTTTTTTCTATTTATTTTTTATAGATTTAGGGATTTATGTTTTTTAGTATGGGGATTTTTTAAAATCATCATGATACTTTGTGTTGGTGTGTTTTTGGTGAGTCTTGTTGATTTATTTTCTCATACATATAATCAATGTATCTATATTTATTTTTTTATTATAGGATATTTTTTTGGAACATAGATTTGATTTATCTTAAGAGATGGTTTCTATTAAAATAGATAAAAATGGTTTACCTATTTGGGAACCCAAAAAAAAAACTTTTTCCCTTGGAATCCATTTTAATGAGAGAAAATAGTTCAGTTTTTTGATATGGATTTCATCATTGGTTATGGAAGATTAATTTCAATGTTTTAAAGAGAATTAATATTTCTATTTCATAGTAATTTTCAATAATTATGGAAGAAAAATTTATCTTGTGGTATTAGAAATTATACTAAAAGGTTAATATCACCCCTCCTATTTTCTATTGAAATTAAATTACATTGAAAATTGTAAAAATCACTATTATTAGAGGAAATGTTATGTAATTATAGATGAAATGTACCACATAGGGGTCACGAACTGAAAATTGGAATGTTTACTCCACTATTAAGGAAAATTTGTTAGAGAAATTTTAATATCCCGTGTTTTGAGCCAAGGAGAAATTCTAAGAGAATTTGAATTTTGGCATTTACTGGATGGTCTATTTTTTAAATTGGGCCTCAAAACAAAATTATCAGAGTTGGAACACTTATAAGGGTTGTTTTTGAACATGGGTGAAGGCCCGAGAGGTCCCTCAAAGGTCTCGTCAAGTTTCGGGGGCAACGGGGTCTAGAAATCAAATGTTTGGAGGGAAGAAATGCTCCACATGGGTTATGCATGGTTTTTATAAACCATGCGCCTAGCCCGAACAATTATTTCCAATTAAGAAGTACCTAAACACTATTCATATCATGGTTTGTTCTCGTATTGGATAACCATGTTGGAAAAACCATGTGAGATGAGATCCCTATTCAGAGGGTGCTGAATGATTGGTGAATGGTTTGGCTAATCGTTTGACCCAAATCGTGTGATTTTTTTAAAGAAATTAATTTTTGAAAATTAAAATAAAAAACCCAAAACTAACCCTTCCTCCCCCTTACCTAAGTTTCATGACCCCCTCAACTAAACCTCTCATGGTGCGACATCCCTTTTTTCATGTCCTACTTTTGAGTGCCAATTCAACTCTATTTCTTCACAATTATCACTCGATGTCTCGAGGTAAGCATTTCCCTTCCCTAATATTCCATTGTTCTGGTGGTTTTCCCTCTCCTCATTGCTCGCTCTCTTTTGGAAAATCCCTAAGTAAGAATTTAGCCCAATTTTTTGTTCCTTATCTGATGTTTGGGTCTTTGAAGGATCTCATTGGATTCCTTCTTTCATGTTTCTACATCTATCATTGAAGGAAAAGTTGTTTTAAGTGTTTCAGTATGCCCATCATCAATTTTAGGTAGGTTTTTCTCTATTCTGAATTGTTCCTCAATTTTTTTTGGGTCATTCGTAGTTTCTAAAGTTCTAGTAATTTTCTTTAGTATGTTGGACCTTATGGTGTTGGTTTTGGGTTATCGTTGTCAAAGGATACTTTCTCGCATATGCATATGTAGGAATATATATATATATATGTGTGTGTGTAAGTTCCCCATTTATATGAATATTCACCCATGGCAGGGAATATAATTCTATAAGGATTTGTGTGCTTACATATAATATGAAAAATTAATATGAGTGTAAGTGGAGACAAGTGTATAAAAATAATAATATATGTAAGGATCTCCTTGTACATGTTCATGGTTATGTGAATATGTACATAGGGCCTAGGTGACCTTATGTATATGTGAGGTTGAATACTCTCATAGGCAGGAAGGAGCAGCTTTGAGTAGTTATAGATAGAAAAATTGAGTTCCAAAGTGTTCGACTTTGTCTACTTCTTGAGTTAGGATCCCTTTTCATAGAACATTAAATTTAAGAATACATTAATTACTCCCTTTTCACACCTTCTTTGAATTTCAGTTATTGTTTCAAGGTTTTTGGAATAAATGCTTCATAAATGTGAATTGAATATGCATTTTGAAATAATTTTAAATATGCTAAATGGATTTCTTGAGGAAAAATGTCATTATTTCATAAAAAAACCTCGAAAGAGGTGTTCTGTATTTTGAGATAAAAATTATTTATTTTTCCTTTATATCATTATTGGATTATTTCTTGGAGTTTTTATTACACTGTCATGATAGAGCTTAATTAGTGGTATATTGAACTTAGCTGATATTTTTATTCATAAATGTAATTTCCCCTAAGATTCGAGTATTTAAAGGAACCCAATTCACCACTTAGGTGTTTGACCAACTTATGGTTAGATTTACTCATGTAGGTAAATTTCCTTGTTCTAACGAGACCTTCTATATTCTCATTGAGCTCTATAAATTGTTTTTCCATTCATTAGTAAATTGAATGGATTTAATTAAATTAGAGAGAATGGTCATGTTGAATTTACCTTATTTAAGTGAATAAATTGGTTTTATTGGAAGGACACATAATGGATGAAAATAACATGGCTTTCGATTATGTCTTGTTAAATAATTATGACGAATTTATTTATTTTAATGGAATTTAACTTGTTAAATGGAACACCCTTTATATATTAGGATATTATAAAAGAAAATATTGAGAGGTATTTCATAATGTATTGAATTATAAATATACTTATAATATTTTTTTATAGTCTATGAATTATTGTAAGGGATTCGGTGGAGCATGGTGCATCACAAGCCCTTACATCGGGTAATGAGTATGAAATCTCACACTAGTGATATGACATGGCCGATGGGATATGGTGCCAAGTTCCATTACAAAATATTCCATGGCATCTCACTTGACATATTGAGTGTTGTATTATAGAATCTCTCACTATATTGGGATAAAGGGCATAAAACCTTTGAAATGAGATTTTAGGCTCATTGGACTATTCATGGATGTATGTGAGTTACGTCCCGGACTAACCAGCACTAGTATTTTAGGTATATGGCCATTAGGCATCCACACACTCTTGGTTAATATAGTTGTATGAAACATATAACTATAATATATATATATATAATTGATATATATATAGTTCTTGTTTAGACTCTTATTTTGGATATGAGTTAAAGAACGTATAGCCATCTCATGCCCCTTAGAAACTAGAATGGGTGGTTTTTATTTATTCATTTTTGTTTATTATTTACTTATACCTACACACTAGCTTAATTTATATTTAATGAAATGGATTAAAATAGACATCATGGGTTCTGGCCTACTGAGATTTATATCTCACACCCTTCTCGGGCCACCATTGCACATGAGTACCCAAGTTACCCTTCTTGTTTGTAGGACCTTGGTTGATTGTTTGTACCTAGGAGTTATGATCACTAGACCGAGCCGAAATTTGGGATTCTTGTGGAGCTTGTTGTTGAGAAGTTTTAAGTATTTAAATTGTATTTTTTTCATTTTCATTTCTTGTAAACATAGAATATTATGACATACATGCATTATTGTAAACATGCTTTGTCCATTTTTATATTCTGTTGATTATTATAAATCTTTCGCACCATTCTGTCTTCTTTTATTATACTTCTTATTCTATTGTTGTTATTTAATTTATGATTATACCATTTTTATACTCTTTAAAGGTGGTATAGTCTCCCCATTATCACCTCCTTATACCCTCACAGCTATTCAACACCCTCTGGCGTAAAGGGAGGCATGCTAAGGCCATGTGTCTCACAAGTCCAGCCACTGTCTTAGTGGTGAGCTCAGTCGAGATATTATAAAGTCTTAAGAGATAATTTTTTTCATTTTTATTACTACTTTGGGATGGTATACATGTTTATTTGTTTAGTAAATAACAATTTCTAGGACTTATCACCCCACCCATTGGGAAATGACCAAGTGACCAGGGCTAGGATTTTTGTTCATGATGTTTGATATTAAATTTGATATGATTTCACCTTGAGTGAATATTGTATTTTCCACTACTTAATTATTTATAGAATTTATGGTATTTTACCCTTGGTCTATTATAATGAGGATAAATCATTGCATGCATCATTATAGGCACATAAGAATTTACATTCCAGGCATATGACATTCCATGTAGTTGCATAAGTAGGTTGCTTGCTTTTTTTATTGTTTTCCTTGAGTGTTATTCCATGATTTTGTTTTCTTTAGCATTCCTGTTATAGAACAAGATTGGGTTCTTTGTTTTTGAATGTTATCTTGCTTCCATGATTATATTCCATGATTCTATGCTTATTATCATTCGTTATGTGTTTGTTTTAGGTGATCACTTTCCTTGTTTTATTATAAATATGTAATTTGTTGCATGAGAAAAAAATTTAATGGTTGTGATGACAAGAGGATGTAGTTTTCAATTTCAAGGTGTATGGGTGCCTTATAACTAGGAAAAGGTAAAACATTCATTCAAACCATTATAAAATTTTACTAAAGGTCTAATGCTAAATTATATTTGTTTTGATTAATGGAATCCAAATTCAAAACTTTAAAGTGTATGGGTGCTTTATAGATTGGTAGATGGCTACCCATATGACTGAGGCATTAAATATGGAAATTTTATTATTTGAAAATGTTTACTAATTTGAAATATGTCTAAATTTAAATTGAAATGGATTGTTTAACTATCTAAATTCACAACTGGACCCATGTAGGTTAGTTGGGGCATGTTTCATATGATATGACCATTTGAGTGTTTGTAATTTATATAAATAAGAGACTGTTATTTGGTTTTTATCTAAAGGATACATTTTGGATTAATGGTATGCATGTAGGTTTCATTATCTATCACAGAGAAATTTATTCTGATAAATTTCCTAATTATGACAGAATTTCAATAAAATTTTTAATGTTTAAAAAGTAAGCTTGTTAAGACTTTCATATTCTCCTTGATAATTTTTTCAAATACTTTAAATGTTAAAGTTCACATGTAAATTAACATTAATGACTTATAAATAGAACCCTCACTGGTATCCTTAGTTTTAACCCTCATTTAAGGGTAAATAAAGTTTTCCTTGAGTTTCTTTAGAACGGAAGCACGAGCGTTTTCTATCGGATTTATCTTTTTTAGTATTGGCACAAATGATCAGATTTGGAGAATAATGTCTTTTCAATTGGTGTGAACCAATTATAGGATCTACATTTTTTCATTCATGAGGAGATATCCTATAGTAGGTCGCATCCTTATAACTTAAATTCCATGCTATAGGACGTGATCATTCTGATGTATGGTGTTGTTCGGGTGTCATTGTCACCCGTAAGAATTTTATCTCCCTAATGAAAACCTTGTTTGGATATGTGGTCATGTTTTATTAGCCTTTTTATGGTCATCATAATTAGTTAAATTCCCATTTTTAGTAGGTTAGACATGCCTAGGTCATGGTTAGCGGTATTTTAGGTCGTGTGAACTTGTTTTTCATTTCTTGGGTGACTTGGAAGATCATCAATCTTTTTTATAGTCATTTGTTATAATCAAATTTGATCCATTTTTTCTATACAGGCTATCAAATACATGATTTAATAGGGCTTATAATCAAATGGGTAGTATCCCAGATGTGTTGGTTGCTCATGGATCCTCGGGGTAGTGTTCATTCACATACGTGGTACACGTCGAGTTTTTAAATGATGTTATTAACTGGTTGAGTTTGGTGGAATCATTGAGCCTTGTGCTATTGAGTATTTTCTTGGGTTACCTTCATATTAGGTTGACCTGGTCATTAAATAGAAATAAGATTTTTCTCAATGCCTGGGATGACTTCTAAGGGACTTAGGTGTTTTGACATGTGAGTCTGTTTGGTTTGGGTTTTATTCCAATTGCCTTAAAATGCGTTTAAGGTGAATATGACCTAGTTAACTTATGATAAGTTGGTATATCTCTTCATTCAATGACTATGAAAATCCTAAGGTGGGGTGCGTCATGTAAATTCTCATAAATGTTCCCTTCCAGGTAGAAGGAACATAACCAAAAAGGACCATTTGGAAATGATTGGTCTCTCTTGAATTACATTGTGTCTTGAAAGTTTTATATTAATGTCAATGCTTTCTTTGGAGAATGACATTGATTTGGTTGGTTGTGTATGAAACCCTTTGAAACTATCTTAGTCATGGTTAGGCTTCGATGGGTAAACAATAATTATCATTGAAGTCCTCGGGTGGTAAGGCTTGTGATTGGTTAATGATGATGCATCAGAAGGGTAAATCTGAACTTCTTACAAGACATTGAAATGAAGTGGTTTTACTATTCTATTTTCTAGTATTTGAGTATGGTTGAATATGAACTATTCAAAAACTATTATTTTACCCTATGGAGAAACAATCATTTCCTCTATCTTGACTTCATCCTTGATGCACTAAGAGATCACCGGTCTCACACCACAGTAAATATTAAAAAATTATTGTGCCTGTTGGGTGGGTTTCCCTATGTTGAACATTGGATGTGTGGTTTTTTATCATGGACTATTTATTCTTGAGTTGTACTTGAATTCCCGTGTAGGAATTCCTTGAACAGACTCTTTGGCACTAGTTGTTCATTTCTTTACACGACCACCAGGCGGATGCCACTCTAGGATCAGTCAATGTTTTTAAGTGAACATTTTGGACTTGTTTGAACATATCACTTGTGAATATAGAGTGTATATATCCTATTATTAGTTCCTAAGAATCTATTTATTCAAATATAAGGTTATCTCATACTTGATGTATTTTGGAAAAAAATACCTCAAGGTAACATTGTATCATTTTTGGGTTGATTGTGTTTGTTGACAAAGAAAGTTTCCAAGGTAAGTTAAGGATTCCCAACTTATTATTTACACAGACTCTTTACAATGATACAAGATGAAATTATGTATTCCCTATATGTGGTATAGAAAATTACGCACACAAGGTGATTTCATTTCCCAGTGTTTGCCAAATTTTTGGGTTCCGAAATTTGAAATTTGTCTTGCATCACAAAAATTGAATTTCCTTGAATTCCTTATGAAAATATGTTAAAGGAATGTGTTTTGTGAATATGGGATTAAAATAGGGTGTTTCTTGGTTGATCAAATAAAGGTGACAGTGATCTATGCGATATAGATGACAATCATGAATGGAGAAGCTGAGGAGCATCGCTAGTATAGCATTACAGAGGCGTGAAGGTTTTGACGGAAAGCTCCTCAATTCTTACAAGAATTGTGAAAGGTAAATTTCTTTAGAGCTTCACAAAAAAATGAGCACTGTGGAAAAAAAGAGGGGGAATTATGAATTGGTGATGACATGGCGGGATGCTTATAGAATTAGTGGAAACGCCAATAAATGGGCCTCTACCCCTTCATAAAATCATCAAGAAACACAGTGATTTATATGTATTTGGATTTTAAAATGTGCTTCATAAAGGTGGATATAGATAGAAAGTTCTTGAAGGTTGTTACATCCAACAAAATGTTTTGAGCATTGTGAAAGAAAATAATCCATAAAGGTAATAAAAATATGACCAAAACTTGTGAGATTTGTGAAGTCTAGTTGATCCTTGCAAAAGAAGTTTTATTTGTGAAAGGTGGTTTCTTCATGAAGGATATTTTGATATTCATGAAATAAGGATCATCATGAAGTCTATTTTATATTTATGAAATAAGGGGCTTCATGAAGGAATTGAGAATCACAAAAGTTTTTTTAAAGGGATTACCCAGTGATCTGTGGTAATGTGGTATTCATCAGTTGGATGAAAGTGAAACTTAATGATATACTAAATGAGGTGTAAAACACATTGATTTTAGTGATCAAAGGCGGATATTCTGTATAAGTAGTGGGCATACTCCCATTGAGAGATCAGTGAGATTTTATATTGTGATTGGTTGTAAACCAAGAGGTACAATGAGTCTTCTTCATACTTTCTAAACATAAGTGTGCTTTTAGTGGATTTAGTATATTGGCACATTATCATTGTATGCTCCTTGGACATATCCCAGTGAGGGTGAACCAAGTAAAGATTGATGTGTCTCCTGCATGATTTAATTTCAGCTCATAATTCTCTATATTAAAGAGAGAATACATTTTTGTTCATTAATGAAACAATGTCCAGAGGGGAATTTTTTTTTATCTGTCATACCATGATTCACCCCCAGATTATTTAACCTAGTTTGACTAAAAATTTCAGGCACATAGATAATGCTTAAAGGATAATGATTTCAATGGTCTAGATCTGGTATCCATCATTGATCATGCTGAGGCATGAAAGTTTTGAATGGTGGGGTGAGGATTGAACAAGTAACATCACCGTAAGTCTAGTATGGACTTCATTTAACCTGATTTTTGGGAATGGAAGGTGGTTTGGGGGAAGGCATCATGGTTCTGTTGGAAGTGCATTGTGCATCTAAGATGAGCATCTTGAGAATGGTTATTTGGGGGTGGAATGAACATTTTTCCTTTTTTCTTGATGAGTTTGATTGTTCAACAGACACTTTAAACACATCAATATTTTAAGGTGGGTCTGGTGTGAAGGTCATAAGTGTCATTGAGGAAGTCTTTCATGACTAGTTTTGGTTTGGTCAATCATATTTGACTGTTCCATAAAAATAAGTATTTTTTTTGACGTTTTATGTAATCAAGTTCCCCTTGTTTAAGAAATCACATCTTTAGAATCTTAAAAAATCTTAAAGGTGTTCTTTTTAAGTCAATTCTGACAGTGGAGGTACCATGGTTTGTAATGGGCCCTTTCTGATGTTAAAGACCTACGGTGGGGAGAACCATCAGTCATGCGTTTAACAAGACAATGACAAGATCATGTCTCTAGATAAACAAGCTCAGGTAATCAATGTTTCAGTGTTTCAATTATAAAATGAGCATTGGATCTGGTTTTAATGGATTATGGTCCATATGATTAAGAAGTTCTTGAAGGTGCTTTCGGAATTTGGAAATGCAACACGACCATTCAAACAAGAATTCACGACCCTTGTAGGTTGGGTGATATTTTTGTTGTTCCCAGAGGATTCTTTTGGATGAGAAGTTCTATGGTCTGGAGTTTATAATATCCAATGTTTTGATCCAATGTGAAATTCAAAGTTAATTTGAATTTTGTAATTTACTTGATGGGTTGTTTTTAAAATCTGTCTTGAGAATGTAATTTTGAGATTTGGAACACTTATATGGGTTGTTTTTGGACTTGGGTGAAGGCTTGAGATGGACCTTGAAGGTCTCATTGAGTTCTAGGAGCATCGGGTTCTGGAAAAAAAATGTTTGGAGGGTCTGCAAAGGGCACACAATTTTTCTAAAACCCTACGGACTTGATCAGACGGAAGAAATGCTCCACACAAACTGTGAACAATTTTTATAAATTATGAACCTAGCCTGCATGGTTAGTGTCAGTTAGGAAGTACCTCAAAATTATTCATCACACAGTTTTCACATAGTTTGGATAACTATATGGGATAAACCATGTGATGTGAGATCCCTATGCAGAGGGTTCCACATGGTTGGTGCATGGTTTAGCTAACCGTGTGACCCAAACTGTGCATTTTATTTTTTAAAGGAAATTAAATATTAAATATTAAAATAAAAAAAATAAAAACCTAAAAGTAACCCTTCCTCCACCTAACTTAAGTTTCACAACCCCATGTGGACAAACCCCCCATGGCGCAACCTCCCTCTCCTTATGAACACCTCTGGTGCACTAATTCAAATCAGTTTCTTAATGATTCTCGCTCAATGTCTCAAGGTCATCCTTTCTCCTCCCTCCTCTTCCCATTGGACTAGAATTTTTTCCTCTTCCTATTTATCACACTTTTCAACCGAAAAATAGGTTTTGGTTTAACCCAATTTTTGGTTCCTTGTCTTTTGTTAGGGAATGTAAAGGCTCTCCCATGACTCCTTTATGCATGTTTCAGTATCCACCACTGAAGGCCAAGAGCTACAGATCATTTAAATCTACCCATAATAAATTTCAAGTGTGTTTTCCTCCATTATCTTTTATCTATTAATTTTATTTGGGGCTTTCGTAGTTTCTAAGGTTTTGGTTATTATGTTAGACCATATCGTGTTGGTTTTTGTTGTCAATGTCAAAGGAGACTTACCCATGTATAGATAGGTAGGAATATATATGTAAGTTCCCCTGTTATATGTATATTAACCCATGGAAGTGATTATATATATGGGTATAGGTATGCTTAAGTATAATATGAAAAATTATTAGAGGTGTAAGTAGAAATGTGTGTATGAATATAATCATATAAGTAAGGATACCCTTTTATATTTTCATTTCAATGCGAATATATACATATAGGCTACGTGTATTTATTTTTATACAAGGGTTAATATTCTTAGAGGTGGGAATGAGAATCTTCAAGTAGTCACTGATTAAAATGTTGAGTCCTTCAAGGCCTTTGGGCCACCAGTTTGGTCCTCAAGTCCTTTAAGGACATCGGGCCACCTAGGCCTTCAGGCCAGTAAGGTTTTTGGTCCACCACAAGGCCTTGGGGCCACATGAATTATAGAGAAACCATACAGACTCTATAAGGAACAAGATCCAGATGAGGATTCAGAGAAGGCGCATTAACCTAAGGAGAGATATCTGGATTTGGAATAATGATAGGGCATGGAAATTTCCATAAGTTCCAGGCCTATGCATCTCTGCACAAGACATCTAGTGGAACATCCATGCAAATGTAAAGAGATGAAATCATGTTATAGATGATGGGGAGGGGTAATTACCATTATTAATAGTCTGGGATGAATTCTACTAAGACCTTTAGGTCATGTAATGTGTCATTAAGCCTATAGGACACATAAGGGTTCCCCTTCTTCCCTTAAAAGTGGTATTATCAAAAATTAATAAAAATATAAGGCCTTTTGTCTATTCATGCTAAAGTGTTATTCTAGGTCTACTTCTTGAGGTAGGAACCCTTTCCATAGACCCTTGTGTTAAATAATACATTAATTAATATCTTTTCACACCTTCTTTGGATTTTAGTTAGTGTTGCATGGTTTTTAGATTAAATGCTTCAAAACATGAATTTAATATTCCTTTTGAAATAATGTTAAATATGCTAAATGAATTGTTTCAGAAAAAATGTCATGATTTCATAATAAAATCCCTTATATGTGGTGTGCTATATTTTAAGCTAAAAATTGTTGATTTTTTATTTATATCATTCTTAGTTTATTGCTTGAGATTTTTCTTATACCATCATTATAGATATTAACAAGTGGAATATTGTACTTATCCTATTTTTTTATTCTTAAATGTAATTTCCCCTGAGATATGAGTATTGAATGGAACAAAATTTACCTTTTAGGGGTTTGATCAACTTATGGTTGGATTTAACCGTGTAGGTATATTACCTTGTTCCAATGAAACCTTTTATGTTCTCATTCATATTTATAATTTTTTTCATTTTTTAGTAAATTAAATGGATTGAAATGAATTAAAGGGAATAATCATGATGGATTTCCCTAATTTAAATGAATCAATTGGTTTAATTGGAATGACATATAAAGGATAATGATAACATTCCTTTTGATTATGTCCTATTAAATACGTATGATGAATTTATTTTCCTTGAATGGAATTTAACTTGTTAAATGGAACACCCTTATTGTATTGGGATTATATAAATGAAAAGCATGAGAGGTATTGCCACATGGATTGAATTATAAATATAATTATAATACACCTTTATAGAGGCTGTGAATGATGTTAAGGGATCTAGTATATCATGGAGTGTCATGATCCCTTACATCAGGTGTTGAGTATGAAATCTCACACTAGTGATATGACTTGGGAGATGGGATGTGGTTCCATGTTCCATTATATATTTCCTATTCAGAAACTTATTCCAGCTATGATACAAAGCATGTATATCCTTCAGGTGGCCCTT
Organism: Viscum album; assembly: GCA_963277665.1. Lineage (NCBI taxonomy): Eukaryota > Viridiplantae > Streptophyta > Magnoliopsida > Santalales > Viscaceae > Viscum > Viscum album. The sequence goes on along the minus strand of OY728167.1, from coordinate 711,491,712 downwards.
AGAAACCTAGAAGGGTGGTTGTTTATTTATTTGTTTCTTTTTATTATTTCCTTATACTTGCACACTGCATTAATTTATATTGCGCGAAATGGATTATGCTAGAAATTGTGGGTTCCGGCTTATCACGATTTATGTCTCACACCCTACTTGAGCCAAAATCGCACTGGGGTACCCAAGTATATCTTCTTTTTATTAGGACCTTGGATAATTAATTTTACCTAGGAGTTAGGAGCACATGACCGAGCAGAAGTTACGGATGCTCATGGAGATAATCTTTGGGCAATTTTCTTTATTTACATTGTGTTTTTTTCATTTTAGTTGCTTGTATGTATATCATCATCCAACATAATTGAATTGTTGTAAATTGTATTTGGCCATATTTTATATTCCGTTGATTACTTTAAATCTTATGCTTCTATCTGTCTTCATTTATTATATTTCTTCCACTATTTTTGTTTTTTACTTTCTTATTATATTGATGTGATACTCTTACATGAGGGTATAGTCTCACCACCATCACCTCCTGAGACCCCCTCTACTAGTCAGAAGCCTCTAGCATACGGGGAGGCATGCATGAGGACATGTGTGTAGTGCCCTGACCTGAGTTTCTTGGAGCTGATGCATTATTTATTACATTGGCATTATTACAAGGGATCAAGTCCCAATGTACCAATTAGTTTAATAGTCTTGGAAATAGATTACATACATGAACTTTACATAACAATTTCTGACATAAAATACATCATAGATAATCCTTTGAGAAAGACATTATTACCCTATCTTAACCCTTAATAATAATCATAAAACACTTATTGGAATCCTAGGAAAATAAAACATAAGATAGGGGTGAGATCAGATGCTCAGTAATGATAAACAATATAATGTAAGCTATCGTAAATAAGCACAAACATTTAAGGCAAGGTACAAAACTAAAACACAAGCCTTTTAAAACATTATCTTCAGCATAATATGGAAATAATAAATCAAATAATTCCATTTAAACATTCACATGGATATTCTACTAGTCTAATAATAACATGAAATATCAATAAATAATCTCATAATGTCGTACATCATAACCACTACCTAAAGGCCTCATGCTAAGACGATACACAAATATTCTATCAAGGCCTTGTTCCAAGTTAGTAGTTTGTCTCATGAGACCTACCAATGCATCGAGGGGCTATAGAGGGCCCCTCCCGTCACTTACTAAGTCCAATGAATTCATCATATAAAAATGGTGAAACATAACAAAAACATTCATATTAAAACTAGCACATGAAATGTTAATACTTGAATGGTATAAAAAATTGCACATCCATAGTCCACAAATCATAAAACCTTAAATACATCGTGGGAGATTTTATCATAATTAATCAACCCAAATTAAGCATAAAATCCAACAAAGGGTATTGAAATAGATTAAATTAATCTAATAAATTCATTAAAACTCTTTTATAGAAGTATCTTTTTTTAATTTATAATCATTTAAAATCCTGCATAATTATAAAAAAAAAAGATTTCATTTATAAATAAACTTGTAATATTGTAAATAAATCTTCAAAATGTTAAGGCGTTGTAATGGTATAAAATATCCGCTCATTGTTTTTAAGTTAAAAAAACATTCTTTCCTAAATTTTTCTATAAGGGCATAAAGTACCTTGTTTGGAAAGTAATGAAAATATTACTTTCATTTTTTTATAAAAATTAAAACATGGGGAAAATAAATTTAAATTTTTTTATAAAAATATTAAAAATATTTTAAATTTATTTTTACAAAACGTGGATGTTGATGATAAATATCCCCTAATAGATACTTATGTATAAACAATCTCGGATAAAAAAATGAGATTGTGAAATTAACCCTTACCTTAAGTTTGATACTCTCCGTATGTGTCCGAAACTCCTATATAATGGTTTTGAACATATTATTAACCTGTAATAGAATCATAATAATATTTATGATATAATATATGATTGGTTTATGACTTTATATTACTCGTTTATTAACAATTCCAAGTTAATGCAATGTTTTGGGTAATAATCACTTTATTTATTGCATGTGTTTTGAATTATTATTATTGATTGTATTTATTAAATCATGATAACATGATTTATATATCATATATATTCAGAATATAAAAATATATAATAGATGGATATATGAAATGGAATACACTGTTCTTGGAGACGGTAGGTCGTACGTACGCATGAACATTGTTTCCATTTTCTTATCGTATTGAGTGGAAGTAAGTGAATGAAATATATGTAAATAAATAAATAAATAAATATTATTCTAGTAGAATTATTATTTCATATATTTCATACTTATTATTAATATATATTTTTATAATCATTCTTGGATGGTGAACGTGGAAGATGAATCTCATCGCATCGTGGAGACGGTAAGCCGTATGTACGCACGAGTGACGCTATTATTTATTTAATGGTTAAATGGTATGGAATTGGATGAAATATGAATTTTAAAGAAATAATATCATGTTATATTTATTATTTAAGTCATTTATATTCATCATTATACCCGTTGAAATAAAGTATATATGAAAAACAGTTTACACCACAACGTGGAGATGGTAAGCCGTACGTATGCATGCATGGTGATATTATTATTCATAGAAAAGTTGAAATGATGAATATGGTTGTCCCATGATTATAATAAAATCTCATTATATGTATTATACAATATTTATTACCTTGTCATGGAAACAACATAGAAAGAGGAAGTATAAGAAGAAAAGAACTTTGAAAGAGATGATAAAACGATTACCTCTTCTTCGAGTGTCTCCTTTTGATTTGAACAAAATGATTCCTTAAGTTTGTTTTCTGCCAAAATCGTGACCTATAAGATGAATTTAGGGAAGTTGGGAGGATATTTGGATAGGTTTTGTCTAAGCCAAGGGGTTTTGGAGTTGTGAATAAAAGAGAAGGTGAAGTGCCCTTTTATATGAGAGGTAAGTTTCATTTTATGAAAAGCTTGAACTATTAATTTATTAAAATTTGATTTTTGTGTTTCAAATGTATATAATGTAATTTAGTTAGATTATAAGATTATTATGGGTCTAAATAATCTCAACCAATAGGTTTTAGACAAATTTTGGTCACAACTTTAACCTTATCTTTTGGCTTTAACCCTTAGTTAAAAAAGTTAACTCTTACCATGTCTTGTTGTATTTTTATACTATATGGTTAATATAGTTACTATAAAATTAAAAGAGTACCTAAAGTGGATAATTAACGACATTTGTAACACTATATAAGTCCATTTTCTGAATATTATATTTTTATGACAGTTATATCATTTAATAAAACATTTTTTGTTTTAAAAACTCATTTATGTCAATTTTTACACTATTTAGTAATTGATTTTTGTTAATGTCATAAATACATGATTACTTAGAAAAAAATCATTAAATAATCCCTAAAATGTCAATTTTATCCAATAAATTCGTTTATGACATCATAAATCTCAAATTACTTCTATTTCAATATTTATAATATCATTTATTTCAATCATTCATTAATAAGTTAATCACTGCATCATTATTGTTCCATAAATAAATTTATTTATTTAATTTATAAAAATTATAAATAAAATACCATGATTTAGGAAATATATTTATATTTATAATGAATATTTATAGTCAAATATATTATTTTTATAACCCCACATTAAAATTGTTTTAGTAAAAAGATACATGTTTATGTTTTATTTCCCTTTACTTTAAATTAATTATTGTAACATGTCATTATCACACCCAAGTGGATCCCAAATGAAAAAAACTAAGGCTGAGGGTTTTTTTGTTCACCTATGACTCATACAATAAGATTGGGACATGTGTTAGGGTAGTTTTATATTATTATAATATTATTTTTAACCTTATTTACCTGATTTGCACTTTAACCATGGTAAATAGAAATAACTACTGAAGTTACTATTTATAATGTCCAAAAATAAAAGGTACCTATTTAAAAAATTTATACCTTTTGATTCCAAATATGGAATCCATTTTTTCAAATTCAAAACACAAAATTTGCAGTAATTAATTTAAAATAAATTCTCTTTGTCAGAACCATAAAGCGGGTTTTTAAGAAGTAAAAACTATCAAAAGATTGACATGTGTTTATGTGAAATTTAAATGTGAAATTACATAAAATGATTAAAATTGGATTAAATTATAAAATAATAATACAATTACACTTTAAAACCAATTAAAAATATAATCTAACTCTATAAATAATTTACATGAAAAACCTGTTTTGACTTAAAATGCAATATTTTTCACTATTCATTAAAATATGAAAGTTATTAGAAAAACGCAAAAAATTTATCCAAACTAATTTTTTTATGTCCTACTTATTAATAACAAGTTTTTTTAAAAAATTTAATATATATATATAAGTGTCGAATATTGGATTTAAAAAGGGTTCTCCATTAAATGGATGTAAAACTATATTTTTTGAAAAATACTTCTTTTATCTAAAAAATTGAATTTGTTCTTATATTATGTATAAAATACACATAATATGAATGTTAAAATTATATTTAATATATAACTTTCAAAATTTTGTTAATACTATTCATAATATCTTCTTAAACGACTAGTTTAATAGGTCATGGTGTGCTCAAAATCGGTCATGTATGTAGCGAAAGCTATTGAATTATTTAAAAATAAGTGTAACTTAGATGATTAGGGTGTTAAATTATACCCTACTTCAATAAATTCCATCCTCTCAATTTTCAAATTTGGGTTCTATGACTAAGTTTTGATTATTCAAAAATCCCTTTATTGCAATCCCATATCAGAAAAATAATCGATAAAATAACCACTTTAAATAAAGATCAAGAAGTAAAAAGGATACCATACACAACATATACAAGGGTAACATGTAGGAAAATATGGACATGAAAGAAAATGTTACCATAAAGTTCTTATGGAGAGTGATAGGGAACATTATTATGAGAAAGTTAAAAACTAGAAAGGTAAAAATCTTCGATGATCTAAGGGACTATTTGATTCATCTCAAAAGAAAGTACTAGGAGATTTTTTTGGTTTTATGATGATTTCCCTAGGGTCAAAGAATTAAATTACTTCATAGACTAAGAACACAAGGAATAATACTTAATTGACATGTAGAGTTTCATCCTTTAAATAATTCCAACCACAATGTCACGAACCGAATCTGGTCTCCATTAAAACTGGCACCTAAACCAGTCTATGGAAAGTCCCAAAGGGCTTTCCCTATCCCCACGGGCTGACACAAGTTCCTGGGTATCATTAATATTGGTTTGGGGATGATTTACCTAAGTATAGTTACATAAAAAAACAAAAAACAATCAATAAACAGAATTTGAAAATTCATGCCAAATAAGCATTAAATGAAATTCAAAACTGAATACATGGGTCTAAACATTACACAATAGGTCTAAAGATTCATAAAATTAGCATCAAAATATCCAAAGTAACACCACACAACAATTGGTCATCACCCACGAGTCATCCCCACAACACCGCACCATGAAGGAAACTAACAACCTGAACCGCCATCACCCAACGCCTTGCCTTTACCTGTGTCAAATATGATCAAGTATACTTAAACCAAAGGGTTTAGGTAGGGTTTTATCCTAATACCAATATGATATCACCCAAAAGAATCCATATGGTAAGAATTAAATGATAGAAAGCATGAAAGTTTTAATGAATAAGAAATGCTGGCAATAATTTCTAAAGAATGAAACTTTTAAAAGTAAATAAATTTCAGAGGATGATTTCAAAGGATGGAAACATTTAAATAAAAAATGTAATATATTGAATTTTCTAGACAAACACACCAAAATCCAATGATAGATATGAAAGAGTCAATGAGCACTAATATTGGGAACATCCCTAGGCACTAGTTAGTTTCGGGCCCCATGTACCTCGTATTTCAGTGTAAAGTAACTTTAAAAATGTCTATTATAGTTCATGAGCCACTAGTATTAAACATACCCAAAACCTAGTGGTCCCAAATCATCATCATTATTGTTTTGTTAGTTTTTTCAATGTCTAACTTGCTAAGTTAAACAGGGACAAAATCACTCCGGACCACTAGCGTACTAGTACATGTCCGCCCACCTAGATGATTGGGTTTCCAACTTTGTTCTCAAACAATATCCACATGTTAACAAATGAATTTTTCATATAAAGACACCATTTCTTGTCATACACACTCAAAATAGTATCTACACATGCTTTTCACCATTTATATAACTCAACAAACCATTTATAATTTCCATAAAACATTTTAATGGAATATAACCAAACATTGCACTTAAAACCTATCTAAAAGCCCTCTTTGAAAACCAAATGCACAATAATATTACCAAAAAATAGAATTTGAAGATGAAAAAAAATTTAATAAGACCCTACCATGAGTTATAAAACATACCCAAATGGTACAACATGTAATGCACATTTGAAACACCCATTTTCACACAAAAATGGCACTTAAAAATCAATTTCTTAACAAATTGCACCAAAAATAATTTTTAAAGAAAGAAAAATTATGGAGGAGTAGGATAAAAATACAAATCAAAAAATTCTAACTCATATAGTAGTTCTTACACATGGAATCACCAACCAAGTGTGTCAAAAACACCAAATCCTTATGTGAAAGTTCAACCGCACCACCGCTGCACCACAATGGAGTTAAATAAAACCTAAAACCACAATATTAGACCAATAAAGCCTAGATAAAACCATATGTTCTAATACCTACATTCTATAAATTAGGAACTTCAAGAAAAATGGAAGAAACCCTATGAAAATGGGTGGAGGAAGGATGGAAACACACTTACTTGAGATATCTTGATGAAATCTCCCTAAATACACCAATAGGTGAATCTCCATGCAGTCAAAACTAATATGGATGTTATAATAAGGTGTATTATGTCAATTAGGGATTGAAATGGGGGATTAGAGTAAAAAATGAATGATTTATGAAAGAAACAAATTACTCTATCAAATCTTGATGATTTGAGAAACCTTGAGAACTTTTTCAATAATTTATAATTAATATGAGATCCAAAGAGGAAAAATGGAACATGGGGGTATGCCTAGGTATTTTGGGCTTGATTGAGAGGTATATTCACCGAAAAAATTAAAAAATGAATGAGATATGAGAGAAATAAATTTTGTTTTTAAAACATGAAATGGGCTCACGGTTTGGCCCAAATCATGATGAAAAAACCCCTTTCTCCAAAAATACACGGAAAACCCCCACAAAAAATAAAAATAGAAATTAAATGAAAAATTACTTTAAAATAAGTCATGTATGTGAAAATTACCCCCATAATAAAAAATTTCTTCCCTCAGAAAGACAGATTGAGCCTGATCAGATAATTGAAATGGAAACTGCTCTTCAACCCAAGACTTTCGCTCCCATGTCTCATGATCATCAGTCCCATGCTGCTAGAGGACTCAAACCAGAGGAATAGTCTTACATTAAATAACTTTTTCTCAAGAGTCCACAATTTTTACCGGCCTCTCAAACACCAATAAATTAGGATCTATCTCTAGTTCTTCTGAATTAAGCACATGGGACAGATCCGAGTTGTACTTTTTCAACTGGGAGATGTTGAAGACGTCATGAATGGATTTCAACTGAGAAGAAAAATCCAACCTGTATGCCACCATGATAATACGCTCGGTAATTTAAAAAGTTCAGAAATACCGCATCATCAGCTTCCCTTGCATTCCTAAACGATGATGGGCCAAATGAGGGGTCACTTTCAAGAATACCCAGTCACCCACAAGAAAATACTTGGTCTCAACACCTCGGGTCTGCATAAGATTTTTGGCAACTCCGAGTTTTCAATAAGCACTACCTGATCAACTTGACCTTCTCAGATCTCTCTTGTATAAGGCTTGTCCCCAACAATGAAGTCTCACCTACCTTAGCCTAACACAGGGGGGACCAACAAGGATGACCCTAGAGCTCCTCAAAAAGATCCATTTGAATTGAGGATTGGTAACTGTTATTATAAGAAAAATAAACCGATCCCAAATAGTTATCCCAAGAAACTCCAAAGTCTAAAACACATGCAAAGAGCATGTCCTCTAGTATCTGATTCTCCCACTCTGTCTGACCATCCATTTGAGTATGGTATACCATGATCATCTTAATCTGTGACCCCAAGGCCTTCTGAAGGCCTTCCCAAAATCTAGAAGTGAAACGGGGGTCCCTATCTATGAAAAATACTGATGGAACACCTTGAATCCTTACCACCTTCTGAAGATACAAATGGCCCAACTCATCCACTTTAGTTGTATCTTTGATTAGAATAAAGTGGGATGATTTGGTCAGATGATCAATCACTACCCATATGGAATTGTTACCCCGAGGTTTATGAGGAAAGCCAATAATGAAGTCCATGGAGACCTCTTCCCACTTACAAATTTGAATGGGTAATGGATGGAGAAACCCAGAGGGCCTTTGGTACTCCGCTTTCACCTGTTGACATATATAGAATATTGACATGAATTAAACTATATCTTGTCTCATACCTAGGAACCAAAACTACCAACACACATCAGAATACATCTTGGTTTCACTAGGATAGACAGTCCACTGAGACTAGTGGCTATCATGCATCACCACCTTCCGTAGAGAAGACAGAACTACTGATCGTCCCTTAATGCACAAGATGTCATTAGGAGATGATGAACAATAAGAAGATGTGTCCCCCACAATGAAAAAACTACCTCTAACACTAAAAGAGATCATCACTGGGTTTTTATCATTGAATCAACTATATGAGAGAAGTATTAAACTGAATTGTCTCCAAGAACACACCTTCACTATGCTCCTTGGTCTCCACATGCATCTGAGAAAAGAGCCCCATCAGATTCCACTCATCACTGGACTTCCCCAAGGATTTCATTAGTAATTTTCTAATCAAATAATCTTCCACCAATTTTCACTTAACCAGGGTATAGACAATGTCAAAGTCAAACCCCTTCATGTACTCAATCCAGCGGCGCTGCCTCAAATTGAGATCCTTCTTCTAGAAGTTGTAGGCCAAGCTTTTATGATCAGAGTAGACCAAGAAATTCTCCCCAAATAGGTAGGGATTCCAAGTCTTCAAATCATGTATCATAGCTGATAAATCAAATTCGTGGTTTGGATAATAATTCTCATGTGGTCGGAGTTGGCAAGAAACATACGACACCACGTGATCACCCTGCATAAGCACACACCCATGAACCATACCTAAATCGTCACAATTCACCACATACCCCTTTCCAGCATCTAGAAAAATCAACATGGGGTAAATATTCAACCACCATTTTATTTACTAGATTGATTCCTGACACTCTTATCCCCATGAAAGCTTCACCCCTTTCCAGGTGTGCACGGTAATGGGTGAAGTAATCCGAGAGAAATCTCAAACAAACCACCTATGGTAACCAGCCAAGCTGAGGAAACTCTTGATCTTGAACATGTTCTTCGGCTGCTCCCATGAAATAACTACACTGATCTTCTCAGGTTCAAATATAACCCCCTTCTCTGATATCATATTCCCCAGATACTTTACCTCAATGATCTAGAAAGTGAACATGGACAACTTTGCATAAAGGCGATGCTCTCGGAAGGTTCCCAACACGATCCAAAAATGATTTTCATGTTCCACCTTGGATCCAGAGTAAAATAGGATGTCATCCACAAATACCATGAAAAAAGAATCGAGATACTAGTGGAACACCCTATTCATGAGTTCCATAAAAACCGTTGGAGCATCAGTAAATCTGAATGGCATGACCAAGTACTCAAAGTGGATGTATCTGCTTCGAAAGGCTGTCTTCGGGATATCTTCCTCTTTCACCCTGAGTTTATAGTAACATGAACGCAAGTCTATTTTGGAAAACAACTTTTCCCACTTTTACTGATCAAACATGTCATCTATTCAGGGAAAAAGATATTTTTTCTTAATGGTTACCTTGTTCAGCTTACAGTAATCAATACACAACCAGATAGATCCATCATCCTTCTTATAAAACAGAACATGGGAAGCCCAAGTAGAGATGCTCAGGTGAATGAATCCTTTGGATTCTAAATCTTCTATTTGTATCTTTAATTACCTCAACTTGGTGAGGGCCATACGATATGAGGGAAGAGATATCAATTGTGTTCCCAGTGCCAAATTGATTGAGAATTCCACACCCCGCTCCAGAGTCAATCTTAAAAAATCATATGGGAATACCTTTGGAAACTCATCCAATAAATGAGGTAGTCCACCTTAAAGAGCACACCCATCATACTCTAGCACAAGATACAATGACTGGAAGACAAGATTCCCCAACTATGGGAGTGGAGGTCCTGCGCGACCCGACCGAGGATCCCAATCCCCAAGGAAAACCTGACGACTCCCATCAGGTTCCGTGAAGCTGACCCAGTGCCTATAATAATCAACGTGTGGTTGAAAGTGTACCATCCAATCCATTCCAAGTATTACATCGAATATATCCATATCTAAGAGCATTAGGTACCACTCCATCTCAACCCCTGACATGGAAGGTGCACAAGATAGGAACCTAAGACCCTGCTCCTTTTTCTTTCCCAGCGGCGTCACCAACTCTACAGAAAAAGACAAATGCTCAATTGGAAAATTTAGTGTGTTCACAATATGGGCATAGATGAATGAAATATAAGAACCTGTATAAAAAAGAACAACATCTATAGAATATGAAATCAAGATGATACCTCAAACTGTATAAGTCCCCACATACAATCTTGCTGGTGCCTACTCCACCACATTAAGATTCCTACCATCTGCCTAAGAATGACTGCTTGCCAGTGGATCTGCCCTGAACTGGATCTATCCAGAAGATTTTCCGACCCAACCACCACAACCACCAATCTAAGATCCCCCCATTCTCGATTTCTCTAACTCGGATAACACTCCCCTAGAATCTACTGAACCTACCCCACTCTAGAGTGGAAATGCCATCCTTCAAAAACACCGTAAGTGTCCCATAACATCACCCAGATAACGGGATTTGGAAGAGATGCGCATTCTATTCGGATATGCCCTGGCCTCCCAGACTGGTGACACACGAAGGACCTCACATCAGAATCCATATATGAAAGATTCCTGGAAGAGTGGCCTGAACTACCACCTCCTTTCTTCCCCTTCTCCTCCTGCTTCCTTTTCTTTTTTTGATGAATTACTACTTCCCATCACTGATATTGTCCTAGATAAACCAGACCTCCCCTTTCAGTCAATCTCCACATACACTTTTGATCAACCACCACATCATAGTTCTTCAACTTAAATAGAAACACAAGAGAATAAATTTCCGGCCACAATCCCCTTTGGAACTTTTGGGCCTTCATCTTCTCGTTGGAGACCATTTCAGATGCATACCAAACTAGCTCAGAAAAATGGTTGGCATACTCCATCACTGAAATATCTCCCTAAACATGTTCCATAAACTCCCTGGATCTATCATATGAAAAGACTTCAGGGAAATACTGGTCATTTAAGGTAACCTTTAAGTCCTTCCAACTCATCTATTCATGCTTCCCAGCTTGAATCACCAATTCCCACCACCTACAGCTGAAACCCTCTAATAGAAAAGAGGAAAAATTCACCCTGACCTCCTCAGATGTGTCAATAATATTTAACATGCAATCGATATTCTCAATCCACTCCTTTACTTCATGGAGTTCTATGATACCTCAGAAAGTAGGAGGCTTGTTCTTTAGGAACTCCTAGGCTTTGTCCTTTTTTAGACCAGATTCCTCTTCTATAACTATATCAGGGAAAGGCACATGATTTTATCCAAGTCCTAGATCATAAACATTCTAGACTACAGCTTCCACTAACCTCTAATCAAGCGGTGTGGGATAACTCTCTCCGGCTTCCTCTTGTGGGTGCTTGTGAGCTCTCCAGGGAGGCATATTGATACAAAAGGAAACAATCACAATAGAAAAAATCAGTACAATAGTTCTGAAAATTTTCATCAATAACATCAAATATAAATAATCCTAACACATTACAAAAATAAAATAAACAACTACTTCACCCCCACCCGATGTCCACGTGCAGTCTGCAGCCCACATGTCTCACATGGAAGTTAAGTCAAACAAAAAATTCCAATGTCCCATTGTGACTCAAGGTACCTCACAAGAGGTGTAGGCTAGGAACCCTACTCATGACAAAAACTTCGAGACCCGATAGTCCTAGCTCATGTCTAGCCAGACTCATCCCAAAATAATAATATAACCCAAAACATTAACCTCGCCTCTGATACCATTTTTTCATGAACCGAATCTGGTGGCCATTAAAACTGTAACCCAACCCGAATCATGGGATGTCCTTAAGGGAATTCCTTATCCCCATGGGCTGGCATAATTTCTTGGGTATCATAAATATTTTTTTGGGAACGATTTACCCAAGTATGGATACATAGAATAACAAAAAAAAATCATTAAAAAGAATCTAAAAATTCATGTCAAACAAGACATAAATGAAATTTAGAACTGAATAAATGGGTCTAAACATTACACAAGATGTCCAAAGATATTTAAAATTAGAAGAAAAATATCCCAAGGAACACCACACAACAAGGGGTCATCACCCACGAGTCATCCCCACAACACCGCACTATGAAGGAAACTAACAACCCGTACCACCATCTCCCAAGGCCTTTCTATTACCTATTTTAAAAATGATCAAGTATACATATTGGAAAGGGTGTAAGTAGAGTGTGAGACTAATCCCAATATGATACCACCAAAAAGACTCCATATTGTAAGCATTACAAGATAAATAGTATGCAAGTTTTAATAAACAAGAAATGGTGGAAATAGTTTCTAAAGAATAAAACTTTTAAAAGAAACAGTTTTCAACGGATGATTTCAAAGGATGGAAAAATTTCAATAAAAACTGTAAGATACTGAATTTTATATAAAAAAACACTACAATCCAATGATAAATACAAAATATTCAATAATCACTAATCTTGGGGACATCCCTAGGAACTAGTTAGTTTCGGGCCCCATGAACCTCGTATCTCGGTGTAAAGTAATATTCTTTCTCATGAATAAGCCACTAGTAGTGAACATACTAATAACCTATAGGTACTCAATCATCAAAATTCTAGTTTTTTTAGTGTTTTCAATATCTAACTTTCTAAGTGAAACAGGGAAAAAACCACTCCGGATCACTAGCATACCCGTACACATCCTCCCACCTAGATACCTGGGTTTCCCCCTTTGTGGTCAAACAATTTTCACATGTTACCAAATGAAATTGGTAGATAAAAACACCATTTCCAGTCATAAACACTCAAAATAGTATCTATATGTGCTTTGAACCATTTATATAACTCAAAAAACCATTTAGAATTTCCATAAAACATTTTCAAGGAATATAACCAAACTTTTCACTTAAAATCCATCTGAAATCCCTCTTTGAAAACCAAATGCATGCCAATATTACCCAAAAACAGAATTGGAAGCAGATTTTTTTTTTAATAATACCCTCCCAATAATTATAAAACATCCCCGAATGGTAAAACATGGAATTCACATTTAAAACACCCATTTTCACACAAAAATGGAACTTAAAAATCAATTTCTTAACAAATTCCACCAAAAATAATTTTCCCAGAAGCACAATGATGGAGGAGTAGTCTAAAAATATAAATCAAGAAAGACTAACTCATATAGTAGTGATTACACATGGAATTACATACCATGTGTGTCAAAAACACCAAATCCTTGTGCGAAAGTTCAGCCGCACCACCGCCGCACAACAAGGGAGTTGAAACAAACCTAAAACCACAATATTAGACAAAGAAACCTAAGATCAAACCATAGGTTCGAAAACCTACTTTCTAGACATTAGTAATTGAAATAAAACTGGATGAAACCCTATGAAATGAGAGGATGAAAGAAGGAAACCCACTTACTTGAGAGATCTTGAAGAAATTGACCCAAATACACCAATAGGTGAATCTACATGTATCTAAAACTGATAGGGAGGTTCTAATAAGGTTGAATAGTTCAAGTGGGGACTGAAATGGGGGAAGAATAAAAAATGAATGATTTATGAAAGAAACAAATTCCATTCTCAAATCTAGGAGATTCGATAAACCTTGAGAAAAATTTCTCCCTAATACACGATGAATACGAGCTCTAAAAAGGGAAACTATAACATGGGGGAGTGCCTAGGTCTTTTGGGATTGAGTGAGAGGTGAAATCACTAAAACAATTAAAAAATTAATGAGATATGAAAGTAATAAATTTTATTTTTAAAATAGGAAATGGGATCACGAGTTGGCCCAATGCCTAATTAAATCACCCAATCCTACCATGATAATGAGTTCCTAAGGTGTCTAAATGGATACGTTGGTTTGAATTGGTCAGGGGAGGAAAAATGTGAAGTAGAATAATTAAAAATTATAAAAAATTAATGAGTTTTGAAAGAAACAAATTTTGTTTCTAAATCTATAAATGGGCTCACAGTTTGGACCAAATCATGATGAAAACACCCCTTTCTCCAAAAACACATGGTAAACCCTCAAAAACAAAGAAATAATTTAAATTAAATGAAAAATACCTTTAAAATAAGTCATGTATGTGACACACAATCTCGTCTTTATCTTCAAAAGATAATAAAACTCAAAAATATTCTATTTATCTTAATAATATAAGGTTCCAAATATAAAAATATTACATTTAAATAAATAAAACTATGTTATAATAACCAAGGACTTCCTATAGACTAGTGGTAGGAGATAAAGCCTTGTCGCACTTCAGTTGTCGGTTTGATTCCTGCATCTTTTTATGACGTGATGAGTTGTCTCCTGACCCGTAGGTTGTCCTTTTTCTAAAAATATATTACTATAAAATACTAGAAATATCCATAATAAATGTTTTAACATAAAACAATAATATCCAATGAAAAACTTAATCTATTCCAACTGTAAGACCTTTCAAAAATACTTCTATCCAAACTCTGTCTAAAAGGTCCTTAAATTTCCAAAATCAATTGTAACTTCAGATTACTTAAATAACGTAATGTCACTCTTATTGTCACATACTGAAGATATGATTTCCTTCATCATATTAAAACCTCAATGAAAACAAAAATTACTGCAGTACAATCCTTATATATATCACATTCCTTAAATAACCGGAATATAATTCTTGAATCCAAAAACACAAACACATTAATTATTCCACTTCAATTATAGCAACAACAGAAGCTTGACCTTGATCTATTTTTTTCTAATGAGCTATATTTCCTTAATGTTTTGACCAGTCATTTTTATAATTTACCATATCTTTATAATTATAGAATTTCTCAACTTCTTTCTTTCCCTTACAATCACGATCTTGGTGACATTTTTCTTCACATTCGTAAAAACCTCCCATTATTTTTTGGAAAGTACCAGGGTTTTTCTTCCCAAAATTATCACATAAGGGAAAATACTTCATTCACTTTTCCCCATTATCTGTCTATTACTCCACCTTTATCTTCTTATCTTAATTTACTTTAATGTCATAAGATTTATAGAATTCCTTTTCCATCTTTATAGCACATGAGACTATATCTTTAAACGATGAGAAAGATTGTGAGACCAATGCCCATCGGAGGATTGGTTTTAACCCATCAAAGAATCGATCAATATTACTTCTTGGGTTACATATATAGTCGAAAACATGACTTGATAACCTTGTGAAGTTAGCCTCATACATTGAAACATTGTTATCCTCTTTTTTCCTTAGGCTCAGAAATTTCCATTCCATATTAGTTCATTGTTCATGAGGAAATTATTTTTCTAGGAAAATCTATTTAAACTCCCTAAATTCCATATTTTTTACTTCATCATCCTCCATCGTGTTTTGAATTAATGACCACCATTGATCCATATCTCCTTGGAGATAATAAACAACCATGAAAACCTTTTCCCTTTCATTACTTCCCAAAGTTAGAAATATTTTCTCTAAGGAACTTCTCCATTGCACAACTAAAATGGATTTGTAGTCCCACTAAATGTTGGAGGTTGTTGTCTCATGAAGAGTTCTAACATTGATCCTCTAATGTGTGGATCAGGATGCTCCATACAGTTAAGGTTATTATTAATAACCTGAGTCAGCTATCCCAGTATGGTTATAAGATGTTCAACACCAGTTTTATCACCATCTCCAATATAATTATCTTTTATAAGAGGTAAATACCTACATGGATTACGTGAATTGATATAGTTTCCATTTCTTCCACTAGTTTCCATTTCTAAAAAATGGAATACACTAGATTAGGTTATGAATCATAATGAATAATTCCGAACTAGTAAAATACTTAACATAAATTGAAATATTTATGCATGTATAATCCATAATCATAAATATGGTAACTTTGAGGACATATTTACTCATAAATCCTTTATAATGGTTTGTAAAAAAAATATGAATTATGCTAAGTATATCCCCTGGGAGTGTCAAACTAGGTGTACAGTAAGCCCTGTTATCATGTAATAGGTTACACCGAGTCAAACCTGGAACACCGTGTTAGAGTTTTCACCAATATTTACATCTGTTCTAGAACCACACCCACTATTATTATCTATACAAGGATGTATTTCGTGGAATATCCATGTAATCTCTAATTTACCAAAATTTTAGTGGGTTCTTCTATACTTATCCTCAAAGTCTATCTTAGGGTTATTATCTCTAATATAAGTTTTCTAATTCTATTGACAAGGTTATTTCTAAAATTCCTATGATTCCAACTGCAATTACCCGATCCCAGTTTCCCAGAGCCAGTGAATTATTTATTACATTGGAATGATTATAAGGAATCAAGTCCTAAATGACCGATCAGTTTAGCAGTCTTGGAAAATAGATTACATACATGAACTTTACATTAAATTTATGACATAAAATATAGAATACTTTGATAATTACATTATTCCCCTAGCTTAACCATGTATAATAATCATAAAACACTTCTTGGCATCCTGGGAAAATAAAACATAAGAAATGGATGAGCTTGGATGCTCAATAAGGATAAACAATATAGCAGAAGCTATCACAAATAAGAATAATCTTTTAAGGAAAGGTACAAAACTAAAACAAAATCATTTTAAAACATTATCTTCCGTATAATATGGAAATAATAAAACAAATAATTCCATTTAAACATTCACATGGATATTCTAATAGTCAAATAATCACATGCAATATCAATAACTAATCTCATAATTAGGGAATGCATAATGCCAGTCATCATAACCACTATGTCAAGGCCTTATGCCAATACTATACACAAATATTATGTCAATGCCTTGTGCCAAGATACTTGTTTGTCTTATGATACCTAATGATTCATAGAGTGGATATAGAGGGACCCTCCCATCACTTACTAACTCCAATTTATTACTCATATGAAAAGAGTGGAACATAACATAAACATTCGTATTAAAACTAGCACACAAAATTTTAATACTTTAACCATAAACCATGAACGATATAAAAAATATCACATCCATAGTCAACATATCATAAAAACTTTAATACAATATGGGATATTTTAGCATAATAAATCAATAAGTTTTTGACTATTTTAGGTCACAAATTTAACCTTATCTTTTGGCTTTATCCCTTACTTAAATAAGTTAACTATTACCATGTCTTCGTGTATTTTTATACTATATGTTTATTATAGTTACTATAAAATGTCAATCGAACCTCAAGTGGACCATTAATGTAATTTTAACACTATCTAACTCATTTGGCCTAATATTATATTTTTATGACTCTTATATCATTTAATAAAATTTTGTTTTTTTTAAAAACTCATTTATTTCAATTTTTACACTATTTAGTAATTTATTTTTGTTAGTAATAAAAACTTGATTCCTTCGACAAAAAAGTATTAAATCATCCCCAAAATGTCAATGTTATCCAAAAAAATCATGTATGGTATCAAAACTCTAAAATTATATTTATTTTAATATTTATACTATCATGTATTTCAATCATTAATTAATATGGTAATCACTACATCATTATTGTGTCATAAATAAATAAATTTATTTAATATATAAAAATTATAAATAAAATACCGTGATTTATGAATTTTTTTATCTTTATATGGACTATTTATAGTCAAATATATCAGTTATATAATCCCATATTAATTTTTTTTAGTATAAAGATACACGTTTATGTTATATTTCTCTTTACATTAAATTAATTATTATAACATGCCATTATCACACCCAAGTGGATCCCAAATGCCAAAAATTCATCTTAAGGATTGTTTTGGTGGCCTATGATTCATCCAATAATATTATTGCATGTGTTAGGGTAGTTTAATATTATTATAATATTAATTTTACCCTTATTTACCTTAATTACCCTATAACCATGGTAAATAAAAATAATTACTGAATTTACTATTCATAATGTCTAAAAATAAAAGGTACCTATTTAAAAAATTTGGACCTTATTATTACAAATATGGAATCCATTTTTCCAAATTCAAAACATAGTAGTTGAATTAATTAATTTAAAATTAATTCCCGTTGTCAAAACTAGAAAGCGGGTTTTTAAGAAGTAAAAACTATCAAAATATTAATGTGTATTTATGTCAAAATTAAATATGAAATTACTTCCAAATATTAAAATTGGATTAAATGATAAAACAATAATAAAATTAAACTTTAAAACCAATTAAAAAGATAATATAACTATATAAATAATTTAGATTAAAAAATAGTTTGGAATTAAAATGCAGTATTTTAACTATTCATTAAAATATGAAATTTATCAGAAAAACACAAAAAATTTATCCAAAATAATTTTTTTCCATATTATAAAGAAGAAGTTTATTTTTTTTCCAATTTAATATATATAAAAGTGTCAAATATATGATTTAAAAAGGGTTATCTATTAAAAGGCGGTAAAACTGTATTTTTTGAAAAATACTTCTTTTATCTAAAAAATTGATTTTATTAATATATTATGTCTAATAAACACATAATATTAATGTTAAAGTTATATGGAGTATATAAAATTCAAAATGTGGTTAATAATATTCATAATAGCTTCTTAAATGGCTAGTTTGATAGGTCGTGGTGTGCTCGATCTCGGTGTTGTGTGTAGTGTAAGCTATTGAATTATTTAAAAAGAAGAATACTATGGTAGCTTATGGTTTACATGGTTGGGATGTTATAGAAATAATAAGCAAATGGTTTTGAAAAATCTATTTAGTTTGGGAAGATATTTACATTTTTCACAATGTTCCTTATTCATAAAAAAATTATTTAATTAATTTGAGTTCTAAAAACCAATCAATATACACATAACAAGATAAATTATGTGACCAAATAAAATTAATCATCATAAAATAATACAAAAAATAAAAATGAAAATTGAGGGATCAATTATGAAAATGTATAATGTGGTCCTCCATAATGTCTCAGAAATTTACTATTAGTTTTTTCATTGGAAATTTAAACTGTTTGTCCTAGATAAGGGGATTTTCTATGAATTGAGATTGAAAATTAAGTTTTTTATTATTGGAATATCATAAGGAGACATTTATGGATCTGGTTAAAGGATATTTAATCATTTTGGTGTCACGATGAATGTTTCGGTGGGGTTATATTAACCATATTTATTGATTTTTTGTACAAATGGAGAGTCAAGTTGTGATATCTAAAGGACATTTTATGACGATGGTTTGGATGAGATATAATTCCATTTCACAAGAGGTACCATGAAATGAATTAAAAAGTTAATTTAATGAAATAGGTATGGTATGATTTGTTTTATTTTTAATTTTAAGATCTTCAAGCCAACGAGCTCGTACCCAAGTGGTAAGGGCTCCTGCTTGGCATCCAAGAGACCCAGGTTCAAAACCAGGTGGAGGCGAATTTCCGGGTTACTGTAGTAGGTACTGTAGTAGGTACTGTAGCAGTACTATAGCAGTACTATAGTGGATACTGTAACGGGCACTCTTCGGTACTATAGTAGCCGGACTATTCACCTGATTTGCGCTTTTGGGCCACCGGTTTGGGCCTAAGGGTCTCAGGGCCTTCGGGATATCAAAGGCCATCGGGCCATAAGACCTTCAGTCCATTGAAGACCATGAAGTAGCCTAGTTCACACAGAGTAGGCCCTATATGAGGATCAGAGCACCAGTAGATGTCACCAGAAGCAGAGCTAACCAGATTGGAAGAATGAGAGGTTATGGAAACCGCCATCGGGACCAGGCACCGTGCATCTTTGTACGGGGCAATGCTAGCCGATCAGTAATGCAGGTGGGGAGATAAAGGCAATCAATGATGCAGAAGCTGGGGAGGGGCAGTTCTAGTGGGCTGGGCCTACGGGTCATGTATTGGGCATGGTATCCCTCTGGGCCTTCGGGTCATGTATTACAGGTCATGTCGGGCCTTATGACTTGGGCCTACGGGTCATGTACGGGTTTCCCTTCAACACTTAAAAGGGGGATTATCTATAATAAAAATAAAAAAGAAGGCCTTCAGGCCATTCGGGCCAATGTGAAGATCTTCAATGAGGATAATATATTATTTATGACTGTCACATCTTTACTGAGTAAGAAATGTTGTAATGATTATCCATATAAAATATATACTAGAAACCACATATTTTTCATTATTTTTTTTCATATAGTAAAGGATGATAATTTTTTTATAAGAAGGTTCATGTTATGATAGATTTTTAGGATGATATGTCATGTTGTATAATTTGAAGTCCACACCTATGAAGGGGAATCATCAAAATAGAGGGAGAAGGCCATTACATGGAGGTTGATAACCACATCATGGTTAAAATAGCCTCATATTATTGGTTCATCCTAATTATGTTGTCTTATTCCATGACTAGGGGTTATTCCATGAGGCGAGGCCTTTAGGTTCATTATTTATGATTGATGGATATGTGTCATACCATGACCTAAGGGGCATTGTTGTGAAGGTTTTATTATCTAGGGAGTTATTCAATGAGAACTGTGGGTGATTCTATGTCAATTCCATATTCATTTTTGTAAAATATATCTTTTAAGGGTTATACCCCCCATTTATTTTAGGTTGTCCACATTTGTGGGGAGATCTATTTTAGCTAGTTTCCCCCACTATTTTTATTACATTAAATCCTCCTTTGTGAGGGGTATCTAACTGTATTTTCTCATGGTTATTTAATATATGATATTGAATCTCCTTAATTTTTCCATATTTTTAGTCTTTGATCAATTTTTGGGTGGTTTCATTGATATTTCTATGGATGATTTCACATAATATGTGGTAAATAAACCAAATCAATAGTGATTTTTCTTCACGATGATAGAGGTCATGAGAGGATGAATTCTTGAGGTTGGTTGTTCTTCTATTAACACAACATTTCCCAATAAGTTATTCAGTAATTATGTTTTTTTGGTTTTATTTGAATTATTTTGATAAAAAATAATATTTATTTATTTGGGAGTAGTAGAATGGGATAGGATCTTGGGAGAAGGTATAAGTTAGTATGATGCAATGGTGGGATTTATCTTGGATGTGTGGAGCTTACTGAGGATGGTAACTCTGCATTTATGGTATTTGGTCCCTTTAATGAGAATTCACATGTTATCTTATTCTTGATTGTGCAATCTAACATGTTTTATGGGACATGGTAAGCAGAAAGGGATTGAGTGCACCATAGAAAAAAAGTTTAGTATTTCATTGGGTAATCTAGAAAAGGTATAAGTGATCATTCACAGTTCAGGTATTTAGAATACCTGGAGACTGTTTTTACTATGTGGTGATGGTTATATTTTGGATTTAAATATGGAAATGAAGGAATTAATTGTTTCAGATATGATTTAGAAACAAATTAAATATTACTATGTTTTATTGTATAGGCATGAGAGGCTTTGGACAATTGATGATGTGTGATAAAGTTGTACATATCATGATTTTTAGAAACAAACTCATGGTTTTGAATTGGAGCCTTATTGAGTGCCATGAGTGGGATAATACTATTAAGGATAGATGAGGTCTGAAAGTGAGTGTTTATTTTAGATGATGGATTCAGATATCCTAAAGAGAGATATATAGTGGTACTTGAGTTATGGAAACTTGTATTATTGAATGAATTTGTAGAGGACTTGCAATTACCATAGAATAGGTTTCATTCGATAGTCCCAGGTTAGTTGGACTAATTATGATGTGAGATATTGATGATGTTTTGGACTAACCCATTGAAGATGAGGCTAGATAGGTCATTTCATATAGAATAACATCATGAGGATGTGGATGCATCTTGATGCTTATGAGTAGAATCCATGAGGGTTTTGAGGAACCTAATTGAATCCTTTGTGGGTAAGAAAAAAATAGAAACACTCTCAGTATGTGGTGGTTATATTATAGAGGCATTCTTTAGGACATTACCCCATGTGTCTTCATGGATGATGAGATGTGTTGTGAGATTTATAACTAGGTATTGAGGGATTAACACACTTCTAATGGGATACTGAGATTTTGGGATGGGTTGTGTACCCTATTTTTTATTACATGTGTATTCTAGGTTTTTTGATGTTGGATGTTGATGGATGACTTACCCTACCGAAGAAGGGATGGTTCAGTATTTTGTGTGTTCCCTTCTTTGGGAGAGGTAGGGTATGATACTATTTAATCATAATCTTTTCAGATGGCATAGATAAAATTAGAAATATTTATTAGTATCTATGGATCATGTTGGTATGAACAAGGTGATATTTAGTTAGTATGTGTCATGTGAGTAGGTATGACACAGGTGCTGTTTATTTAGAAAATCCTGAGTGAGTAGGGGAGACTAGGTGACTATTTCTTCAGTATCCCTTAAGAGGTAACAGATAACCTAGGTACAATTATTTTTGAATATTATTAGTATGTAGTATTGAACATGGTATTAATTGTGTGGAATCTTTATAGTGGGTAGGGATTAGAAAAGTACATGATGTGAATATTTCTCTATGGGGATTGTCTTAGGTAATATTTGGTGACCCCCTTGAGGGAAATGGTGTGGGAACTAATATAAAACCAAACATGAGAAATAGTGTAGTGGTTAATAAAAAATGGAATCCCACCCAACATCATCAAGTATGGTTTGATATTTTTGGAAGGAGATGACTTGTTTCCTATAATGGTTGAAGTATGTTTGGTCAGGTGTTGTGGGGGTCTAGTTACCATATGATGTCCTTAAATTTACATTTATTTTTTAATTTATTTTCCTCAAGACACGTGTAAATTAATTCATATATAACGTGAAATTGGTGATACCCTACCAAGATTAATTTATTACCCCATTCATGGACACCGAGATGCACATGTTGACCATATGTCTATTTTATAGGTTTGAACATCGATTGTGTAATGTATTAGGATGGTGTAGCCTGGATGGGATTAGTGAGGGGATGGAGATGATGCTTGAGAATTGTTCTAGGGCCTACTTGTGCTTTTAATATTTTATTTGTTACTTATTTATATGTGATCGACTATATGGGAGATCATTTGTGTTATATGGATTATGACTTCTACATGGTATATTTGTAACAAAATGGTATTTGTATTTATTATGTGTAGTATGATTATTTCTAGAGATTTTTTTATTTTATATTTATGATTATTTTATCGATAAAAGGGTCTCCCTAATGTATTATTTAGACCTAAATCACTAGTTACTATCCTATGGTGTGGTAAGTCATTCCTGAAGTCATGTGTTACTCTAGTCGGGACACTATTGGTCTTGGGATGGGTATCAAAAAATGGTATGAGAGTGTATTTTTCCTTATCATCAACTATGAATATGGTAGAAAATGTATAATCATGTTTCATAGAATATTATAGACCTTGAATAGGTTATTCACGAATACCAATCATATGGTAAGTCTAAGTTACTAAGGTTATGAGAATATGTTTCATGGTTTTTGGTTATATGTTTAAGAAATTTATTAAAATATGATGTTTTATTGGTGGTTTATGTTTATGGTTTTATCTATTAACCCATTGAGTTAAGAGAAATTTATACATGAATCATATTTGGCATGTAGTAATCACATGATATATTCATGTCCATTATATATTTCAGTAATGATAGAGGGTCCAACTATTTAAAATTTCAATAGTAACTTATATTATGTTTTTACATTTAGTTGTTATTTGTCATTCTATTCAACCGAACCATTGTATTTTTTTCTTTAAAGGAGGATCATATATATTATAGATATTGGATTCTATGTGATGCAGAATTATTGGGTTAGAATAGATATTTGATTACATGCTCAAAAAAACTAGTGAGTTTAGCACATGCAAAGAATTAATGACTAATTTCATCTAATATCAGAATGGATCTTCTTAAGGGAATGGATACCCATGTGAAGGATGAAGAAATTAATGCGAAACTGACTTATTCTAGATATTTTAAACACTCAAAATTTGTGATTATAGTATCAAGGTTGGTTCTATATGGAAGGATTGTTAGGATACCCGACCATGTATATTTTTGATTCACTTATTATAATACCCCAATGTTTTAAAAGAAAACTATGTTTGATAGTGTATAATACATTAAAAAATGAGAATAAATGAAGATAAGAATTATAGAGACCTAGTATTTACATACATTAACATTATATAACTTTTATGGAATACTTCCAACATTATATAAATATCTTCCCAAAGACCATACTAGTATAGTGAATTTGGAAACATGGAAACATAAACACTGATACATAATTGAGGTACATTATTTCCCACTATGTTCTTCTTGACTATCACCCTTCTTAGACACAGAAAACATAATAAATATCTTCATAACCTGGGTAAAAAAACATAAACAGGGGTGAGGTCAAATTCTCAGTAAGGGTAAAAAAGGGAGATATTTAAGAATAATCACAAGCATAAGGGTATGAGAACATGATCATGAATGTAAAATATCATACCCTGCATATCAAAGATCATATTCATAAATCATGGAATAAATCCAGGAAGTTCATAAGACATGAATCATAAGGGAGTAAATAACATAACCCATGAAAGCATAACATAGGAATAAAACATGGAACTATAGCATACAAATAAGTATATAATATGAGATCCATAGTAGCCAAGGTATCACTACCATTACCGTCTTGGTAGTATGGGTTCAATCCCCATACCATATTGATAGTCATGGTTCACTCCCATGACCATCTTGGTAGCATGAGTTCACACCTCATACCATCTTGGTAGTCATGGTTCACTCCTATGGCCATCTTGGTGGTCAAGGTTCATTACCAAGACCGTATTATTTTATCTCATGAGATACAAATGTTTACCCAATGCATTGGAGGGAGATATAGGTCGCACCAATCTCATTGTGAAATAATACATACATTGGACACAAGATCATAAATAATCATCTCATAACCCCTGAAATGAAATCAGTATTATAAACAAGTAATCTTATCATAACCTATGTAAAAGTACTGTTTTTATAATCATTTCATCATAAACATATCCCATGAAAATAAGCGGGTTTCAAAATCATTTAACCCATGAAAGAGAAACAGGTTTCAACAACATAATGACATCAAAACATAATCGTTTAAGAGAAAGAATATGAATGGAAATACTGAGTAATTTTATCAGAAAGTAATTAGTAACACCAATGGATGTTTTCTTATATGGTAATGAATTTTGAAATATCTTTTAAAATCATTTCTTGAGGAAAATATTATTTCTGTATTGAAAAAAACCATTTTAAAACATAAAACATTAGGAAAACAACATTCTTTAAAAATAGATTTTAAAAATTATAAAGGAAGTGTTGAAAACTATAAAACGTTTTTGAAATAATTTTTCCACGAAAATGGGCTTCAAATATCTTTTGAAAACATTTTTTAAAACATGATTTTTGAGTACAACAGATTTCTGGCCGAAGATAGAGACAATCATATTTTACTTAAAATTATATTAAGTAACAAAGAGTGTAAATTTTTAATAATAAATGAATGTATATTGAATATCTAGAGAGTAATAAAATTCATGAGTTTTCATGAGATATGAATCATGGTACTTTATTAATTAATGCATAAGCATAAACAATCTAGAAAAGAAATGAGATTGTTTCAATAAACTCTTGTCACTTTGTAACTTGGGATAATACTCTATAGTTAAGAAAAGAAAATTAACGGAATATTATAATATCATTAAAATAATTATATTCATGCTATAATATTTAAAATGGAATTATATACTCCTAGAAAAATAATTTAGGTGCATAACAAAACTTGAGTCTTAAAGAAAGAAAATTGAGACAAAACTGTCTTACCGATATTGTAACTTTTGAAAATTAAACCCCATGAAATAAAGATCATAAAATAGAGATTTAAATACCCATAAATTTAATTATATTATTAACTTAATACATCCATGGGTAGTATACACACCACACAAAAGGAATGAATGGTGAAAAAATCATGTATCTCATAGAAATGAAAATTGACATGAAATCCCCTTACTCTGTATCTTGAATATTGTTTTACTCATTCAAACCACAAGTATAATAAATTAAATTTATTATAACTCTTTTATAGAACCATATTATTATATCTAATATAATATTTTGTTTGATAATTACCTTATATCTCCCTCTAGTTAACAATCCTATGTTAAGGTTTCACTTTGGGTAATATTTGCTTTGTTCTTCGCATGTGTCTTAATATGATATATCTTTTTTACTTACACTTATATCATGATTCCAGAATGTAAGACATGATATAAATATAATGTATATTAATTATATTTTTATTATAATAATCTATCAAATATAGAAGTATGACATGGAATGCACTATTCATGGAGATAGTACGCCGTATGTACGCATGAACAATGATTCTGTTTTTTTATTATCGTATTGAAAGAAAGAAGGTAAATTACCTATGTATGTATATATATGTATATATATAATTATTATAGTAGAGTTATTATATATTATATGACATATAATTTCACTAAACCTATCATTAATCCATTCCATGTAGTGTGTGAACGAATCACATTGCTTTGAGGGGGCGGTAGTCCTTCCTCAAATGAAATTATCGTATTTACACCAAATGGAAAGTAAAAAATGATATGCTTTGTAAAATTAACAAATAAGCTTAAATAAATAATAAATATAATATATTAAATATATAAATATATTTTACAATATAATTTCCACCATGAGAGGCGGTTAAAGAAAAATGAGCAATCATCCTTTAGTGAGGCGACAGTTCATCGTACACAGAAAAAATATGTTCATTATACATTAGATGGATGTTTGTGTAGGTGTATGTTGAAACCTTAGAATAAAAACATCCTAGTATATTTAATACATTTTTTTATACAATCACGAAATAAGTAGATTGGAGGGGTGGAGAACGAAAATAAAATAAAGGAGCTTGAGAGAAGATGTTACATCTTAATCGGGTAACTCCTTTTGGTTTTTTCTAAAAGGATTACTTGGATTTATTTATAACCAATTAGATGATTCATGGAGGAATTTAGCAATTTTTATAAGTGTATTGGTCATATATTTTTTGAACCTAATTTGTTTGAGAGGTGTGCATAATAGGGATAGGTGGTGACCTTTTAGAGGGAAGGGAAAGGACACACTTGGAATTTTTGAAAACATGTTAGGTGTGCCCACATTTGTACAAAAAAAATCATAAAAAACCTACCAAACTAAATAATTTAAGGTTAATAGAAGAACCATGTCCATACAATGGGGTTTTTAAAAGTTTCTAGTTTAGTTTGGGTCTTCAATTTAAGGATAACCTAATTTTTCTCTTAATCGTTGTAATTAATTTTAATCAAGTTCACTAATATTTTTGGTCGAAAACTAA
Organism: Viscum album; assembly: GCA_963277665.1. NCBI lineage: Eukaryota > Viridiplantae > Streptophyta > Magnoliopsida > Santalales > Viscaceae > Viscum > Viscum album. The sequence continues at coordinate 711,463,790 of OY728167.1, read as the reverse complement.
GTTGAAATTATAAGATATTATAAATTATTCTGATTAAAAATATTGAATCCATTTCTCTAAATCCTAATCACATAATTAGTATAAATTAATTTAAAATTAATCCTACAGTTGGGTTGACAATGCGGGTTTCTAAAGTAAAAACATTCAACAGATTGCTACGTTTTTACACCAATGTTTAAAGAGAAATATATCTCAATTACCTACAATGTAATAATTGAAAAAAAATTATCTAATTAAACTTTGAAAATAGTTTAAAATATAATTTAACCTTATAAATAAATTAGATGAAAAATCAGTTTTGAATTAAAATCCGGTATTTTTCACTATTCATCCAAAAATGATGTTTCTCAGAAAAATCATAAAAAATCATCCTAAGATAATTTAGAATTTATAAATTAAAAAATTAATTTATTTTATGAAATTAAATTTCTAAATTATTCTAAAATTAAATTTATTATTTTTCACAGAAGGACATTAAAAGCAGTTCATTTGAGAAAATTGTATTTTTAAACATATATAGACTTTACCAAAAATTATATCTTTAATTATCTATATGTTTTATTTATATAAAAAAATTATAAAAAATATTTTAAAAGTAGTTATTACTATTCATATAACTATGTTTAATGTCTATGTTATAATTATCTCATTTAAATAATTATAATAGTAAAATGATGTTTCGTAGAAACATTAGTGTTGTGTGTAATGTATTCCAAGTCGTTGTTACATGTTACATATTCCAAATAATTGTTTTTTATAACATCTTCTGATTCAATGATGTGTGTAAGGAATGTTTGAAATAGTTCATTGCAACATATAATTGAAAATTTAATTTATTCAAGAAAAATAGGGTCCATAAAAACTCGGGGTGTTACATTCTACCCCCCTTAAAATTAATTTCTCCCCTAAAAATTCATCACTCATATAAGGATAAATGAGGATAATTATTCTTAATCATATCCTAAATTTCCTACATAGCTTCCTCTAACTGGTTATTTATCTACAAAACTTTTACCAGGTTAGTGGTCTTGTTTCGAAGAACATTATATGTACGATCCATAATTTCAACTGGTTGTTCTTCATAAGAATTATCCTGCTCCAGTGGTATGACCATTGAGTTCATTACATGTGAAGGGTCTTGTATATACTTCTTCAAGAGAGATAAATGGAACACATAGTGGACTTGAGGGAGATTCGGAGGAAGTTATAAGTGAAAGGCTACCATTTAGACATGATCAAGAATATAAAAGGGACTAATATACATAGGTCTTAGTTTCCCATTCTTTACAAAACTCATAACTTTCTTCCAGGGAGAGATTCATAGAAACAAATTTTCAAAAACTTTAAATTCTAGATCATATTGATGGTTGTCAGCATAACCATTCTACCACCTTTGAGCTTCCTTTACATGCTGCTAAATGGTTCTAACCTTCTCAACCATTTCTTCTGCGATCTCAGGTCTCAATATCTTTCGTTATCCAACCTCATCTCAACACATTAGATATCTAAATTTCTTACCATATAGGGATTCATAAGGTTCCATCTTAATTCTTGAGTGAAATATATTGTTGTAATAAAACCAAACAAGAGGAAGGTGTTGATCCCAACAACCTTTGAAATCTATAGAATAAGATCTCAATATATCCTATAGGGTTTGAATTGTTCTTTCAGAATGACCATCTATATGAGGATGATAAGTAGTGATGAAACTCAATTATTTTTCAAATTCTTGATGAATAATTCACCAAAACTTTGAGGTAAAACCATGATCCCAATATTATTGAATAGAATGTGGTAATCCATGAAACCTTACCACTTTCTTAATGTATATCCTAGAAATATGATCCAAAGAGAGGGAATCTCTGATAGATATGAAGTGTGTTAACTTAGTTAGGTGATCGAATACCAACCATATAACATTAAACCATTTAGATGTTTTGGGTAGCCTAAAAAAACATAGATATGTTATTCCATTTCAATTATGGTATGGATAATGGGTCCAACATACCCATTTACTTTTTTCTTTTCAGCCTTAACTTGTTGGCATACCAAACACCATGATACAAACTCTGCAATATCTCTCTTCTTGTAATCCCACAAGAAGTATTCTTTATAGTCCCTATACATCTTCATACCTCCAGGATGAATATAGAATTAAGAACTATGATCTTCCTCTAACAACTCCTTCAAATTAGGTATGGAAGGAACACATACATGGTTTTTAAACCTCATCATTCCATCCTAATCAAGGTTAAACTTGGGAACATTTCTAACTTTCTTTTAAATCTTTATATATTCCTTTTTCACCTCCTTAATGTTCACTTGGATAGAGGGTTGAACATTCATTTTAGAAAGATAATATTTTCCCCCTTCCTTCAGGATTTATAGATCCATCCTTTTCAAATATATAAATATTGGATCTTTTGTGTTCCTCATTATGTATAAGCTAGCATGATCCTTCCGACTTGAATCACCTGCCACATTACATGCTTTCCGATGGTGGTAATGTATTGATCATTCATAATCCTTTATCAAATCTAACCATATTATATGGTTCATGTTCAACTCCTTTTGTGTTAATATATATTTAATAATTTTATTATTGGTATATATATCACAATTTTATCCATAAATATAATACCTCTATATCTTTAATGTAAAAATTACTAATGCTAACTCCAAATCATGAGTTGGGTAATTTTTCTCATGAATCTTCAACTATCGTGAGGCATAGGCTATAACCATGTTATTCTACATAAGAACACATCCCAATCCCTTTTTTACTCATCAATATAGATTAAAAACCCTTCTCCATTATAGGGTAATGTAATCACATGTCTAATGAATATAATTCTCTTTAGTTACTTGAAATTTTCCTCAAATTCATCTATCTATAGGAACCTGACACCCATACAAGTTAACATGGTCAAAGGATTATATATTCCTGAGATATTCTCCAAAAATCATCAATAATATCTAGATAAACCAATAAATCTACCAATCTCAGACATCATGATTGGTATTGTTTAGCATTCAATATCCTCTTTCCTTGATGGATCTACTTTTATACCATCTCTTGAGATTATGTGACCCAAAATTAAACCCTTTTCATCAAAAATTGACACTTTGTAAATTTTTCATATAGATTATTCTTACTTAGGGTATTTAGTAAAATTCTTAAGTGATCTTCATGCTCTTCATTTATCTTTGAATAGATAAGAATATCATCTATAAAGACTACTAAAAATTGTTCAAGGTAATATATAAAGACTTTATTCATTAAATACATGAATATAAGAGTGGAATTAGTAAGAACAAAAGGAATCACTATATATACATAGTGTCCATACCTTGTACGAAATGTCATCTTGGGTATATCCTCTTTCTTGACCCTCAATTGACGATACATAGAATGAAGGTAACTCTTGAAAAAGTATTGATTTCTATGAAGTTGATCAAAAAAATCATCAATAGGAGGAATAAGATACTTTTTCTTGATTGTGTTCTTGTTCAACTCCCTATAATCAATGTATAGTTGCATTGATCCATATTTACTTTAAAGTTGGATGATAATACATAAAGAGTACCTTTCATGACTACTAAAATTAGCCTTTTAGGTACCAATAGATTCATCATACCTTTGCTTCAACTCAAGGAACTCATTATCCATCTTGGTACGGAGAACCTGAGGAAAGTACTTAATGAAAAATAATTTATTGAACTCATCCCAATCCATGGATTCAATCACATATTGCTTCTTCATATTCTTGGTTATAGTCCACCACTGGTCTGTTTCACCTTCTAATCGATAGAAATCCATAATGACTTTCTCATGCTTTGAACACTGGAGAATGCATAATACATTTTCAGTAGTACTAATAAATTTTTCAGAAACAATTTGATTAGAAGACTCTCTGAACAAAGGTGGGAATTTACTCATGAAACACTCAACATAATGGAGTTCCCTACTTTAGTCATTTAGAATTAAACCATGATCCAAAGATTGATAAATCTGTGTGAGCATAGTAATGAGGTTTTGTATTCCATCTCCCATAGAATTTGGTTTCTCAGGAGGAAAACAATTGCACATTCCATCATAATCACCATTATTGTGGTTCCATAGGGTTCCATCCATTGACTAAAATCAACATTCATGGATTTATAAATAGTTATCATATCAAGGAACCAAATAATCATGAAAATTCACTTATATGATGTTTAAATTACGATACATTACTTAATATATGACACCTTAGGTTTATCCTAGGTTATTTATAGGAAAATTCTGCTTAAATCCATAATCAAGGTTCATGAATAGATTGTGAATTCCAAAAGCATATCCCCTGGGAGTGTCAAAATAGATGTGAAGAAAGGCTCGTTATAATGTACCAGAATACCCTGAGTCAGACCTTTCCTTATCCTTAGACTTATCTCTAGAGATGTCCTTAGGGTTCTCACTAAGGCTTTCTCATCATAGCTTCCATCGGATAACTAAATATTTACTCTAATACCATATATAGTGTCCCATTCTTGAAATAAATTAACATTACATAACTTTGGAGGAAATTTTAAAATATTATATATTTAGACGCCCAAATACCATACTAGTCTAGTGCCTTTGGATACATGTAAACATAAAAACTGATACATAAGTGAGCTACATTATCTACCACTAGGTTCTTCTTGACCCGAACCCTTATTAGACACATCAAACATAATACATATCTTCATAATATTGGAAATGAAACACAAAAAGGGGTGAGGTAAAATGATTAGTAAGGGTAAACAAGGGAGATATGTCAGCATAATCATGTGCATAAGGGTATGTGAACATGATCATGAAAAAAGAAGATCATACCCTCCATATCAAACAACATATACATGGATGATGTCCTAAATCTTAGTAGTTCAAAAGACATTAATCACAAGGGAATAAAGAACATAAGCCATGAAATCACAAAATAGGAATAAAACATGGAAATGTGGAAGAAACTAAGCATATAATATTATTTCTATAGTATCTAAGGCATCGCCGCCAAGACCATCTTGTTAGTATGGGTTCACTCCCCACACATTTGGTAGTCATGGTTGACTCCCATGGTCGTCTGGTAGCATGATTTTACAACTCATACCATATTGGTAGTCATGGTTCACTCCCTTGTCTATCTTGGTAGTAAAGGATCATTCCCAATACCATATTATTCTATCTCATGAGATATAAATCTTTACCCAATGCATTGGATGGAGATAAAGGCCCCACCCATATCATAGTGAAATCATACATATATATTGCATATTATCATTAACAATCCTATCATAACCCATGAAATTAAATGGGTATTATAAATATTTAATCATATCATAACCTATGAAAAAATATTGGTTTCATAATCAATTCATCATAAACAAAACCCATGCCAATAAGCAGGTTTCAAAATCATATAACCCATGAAAGAGAAATGGGTTTCATCATCATTATGCCATAAAAAAATAATCCATTCATAGAAATAATATGAATGGATATATTGAATAATTTCCACAAAAAGTCAGTAGTAATTCCAATGGATGTTATCTTATATGGTAAATAATTTTGAAATATCTTTTAAATTCATTTATTAAGGAAAATCTCTTATCTACATTGAAAAACACTTTTTAAAACATAAAACCTTTTGAAAAACTTTTTATTTAAAAATAGATTTGAAAACTTATAAATGAAGCATTAAAAACAAGAATACGTTTTTAAAATCATTTTTCCTTGAAAATGGGCTTCAAATATATTTTGAAAACTTTTTTCAAATTATTTTTCAAAACCTGGTTTTTTAATACAATAGATTTCCGACCAAAGAGATATATAGTTATATTTTAATTAAAACATTATATTAAGTACCAAAAGTGGTAAAATGGTACTAATATATGAGGATATCTTGAATAACCCTAGGATAAGAAAATTCATGAGTGTTTTTGAGAGATGGATCCAGATATTTCATTAATTGAATCATAATCATAAACAATCTCGAAAAGTGATGAGATTGTTTCAATAAACTCTTATCACATGGTAATTTGGGATCATACTCTCCATGTATGAAAATGAAATTAAAGGAAGATTAAAATATCATTAAATAAGTACATTCATGATATAACATGTAAAATGGAATTATATACAACTTGGAAAATAATTTAGGTGTATAACAAAACATGAGTCTCAAAGATGGAAAATTGTGACAAAACTGTCTTAACAGTTCGGTAACTCTTGAAACTTAAACCCCATGAAAGTAATATATTAAAATGAATATGTAAATACCCATAAATGTAATTATATTAATCATTTAATACATATTTTGGAAGTATACACACCACACAAAAGGAATGGGTGGTGAATAAAGCATGTATCTCATGGAAATAAAAAGTGAGATGAAATCCCATTACCTTGTGTATTAACTCTCATCATACTCATTCAAACCACCAGTATAATAAATATATATTTATTATAAATATTTTACAGAACCATATTATTATATCTAATACCATATATTATTTTATCCTGAACTTATATTACTCTCTAGTTAGTAATCATATGTTAAGGTTTCACTTTGGGTAATATCCTCTTTGTTCTTAACATGTATCTTAATATATTATATCTTGGTTACTTACAATTATATCATTATTAAAGAATGTAAAACATGATATAAATATTATTAATATTAATTATAATTTTATTATAATAATTTATATAATATAAAAGTACAAAATGGAATACACTGTTCATAGAGACAATAATCAGTACGTATGCATGAACTTTGTTTCTGTTTTTATTATCGTATTGAAAGAAAGAAGATAAATGAAATATTTGTATGTATATGTATATATATAATTATTCCAGTAGAATTATTATATCATATATATTATATAAGTTAACTAAACCCATCCTTAATACATTTCATGTAGTGTGTGAATGAATCACATCGCTTTGAGGGGGTGGTAGTCCACACTTACTCAAACGAAATTATCGTATTTACATCAAATGGAAAGTAAAAATATATGTGTTTTAAAATGAATAAATAAGTTTAAATACATAATAAATATAAAATATCACATATATAAACATATTTTCCATCATAATTTCCACCATGAGAGACGGTAAAGAAAAAACAAACAATCATCATTTGTGGAGGTGGTAGTTCGTCATACACATAAACAATATGTTTGTTACCCATTAGATGGAAGTGTGCATGAGTGTAGTTAAAAAAAGAATAACAATATCCTATTATATTTTAGACACTGGTGTTTTTAAACAAGGATGTATTAAGGACAGTGGAAGGGTGAAGAAATAAAATAAAATAAAAGAGCATGAGAGAAGACGTTACCTCTTAATCGGGTAACTCCTTTTGGTTTTATCCAAAAGGATTTCTTGGATTTATTTCAAAAAAAAATTTAGGATTATAGGAGTAAGGTAGGTATTTCTTTAAGTGAATTGTGAAGATATTGGACGAAATTAAGTGGTTTGAGTGGATTTATGAAGAGGAAGAGGTGGTGTCCTTTTTTAGGGAAGGGAAAGTACACACATGGAATTTTTGAAATGAAGCTAGGTGTATCAACTTTTTTACCTAAAAAGTCATAAAAAACATAAAAAAATAAATAATGTATGGTTAATGGACTAATAATGGGCATAAAATGAGTGTTTTACAATTTTTTGTGTCATTTTGGGTCTTAAATTTAAGGTTAACCTAATTTTTCTCTTAATCGTTGTAATTAATTTTAATCACTTTCATTAATATTTTTGGTGAAAAACTAAGTTGAAATTATTAAAAATGGTAAATTATTATGATTAAAAAAATTGAATAAATTTTTCCAAATTATAATAAAAAAGTATAAGAAATTAATTTAAAATTAATCCTGCAGGCGGGTCGACAATGCAGGTTTTTAAAGTAAAAACATTCAAAAGATTGAGACGTTTTTATTCCCAAGTTTAAAGAGAAATTTATCTCAATGAACAAAATTTTATTAATTGAATGAAATATTATATAATTAAAATTTTAATCAAATTTAAAATATAATTTATCCTTATAAATAAATTAGACGAAAAAACAGTTTTGAATTAAAGTCCTACTTTTTCACTATTCATCCAAAAATGAAGTTTCTCCAAAAAATAACAAGAATTATCCCTAAGATAATTTAGACATTAAAAATTGAAATATGATTTTTATTTTATAAAATTAAATATCTAAATGTTTCTAAAATTAATTTTATCATTTTTCACAAAAGGACATTAAAAGTAGTTTATTTGAGAAAATTGTATTTTTAAACATATACGAACTTTACCAAAAAGTATATCTTGCATTATAAATATGTTTTATTTCAATAAAACAATTATAATAAATATTTGAAAATTATTTATTAATATTAATATAACTATGTTTAATGTCTATGTTATAATTATCTCATTTAAATAATTATAACAACAAAATGATGTTTCGTTGAAACATTAATGTTGCATGTAACGTAAACCAAGTCGGTGTTGCATGTAACATACACCAAGTCAGTGTTTCATGTAATATATCCCAATTTAATGACTTCCAAAATGAAGGTTTGACTTAGTTCATTACGAGATAAAAATGAAAATTTAATTTATTCGAGAAAACATGTTCCAGAAAAACTCAGGGTATTATAGGAATGTTATTATTAAAATTTGGCCATTATAACCTATTAATTAAATGTTTTGGGATGAATAGAAATAACTAAATAATGTAAAATATTTATATAATGAAATTTTATTGATTAATTCATAATAATCATGTAATCTATTTTTAGTAAAGTGATTTCTTTCTAAAAATATATTTTTTCTTTAAAAAAACTAATAATTTTTGTGGGGGAATATTATAATTAATTTATTATAGTTTTAGAAATATTATTTAAAATTATATAATTTTTCAAATATTCACTTCAAAATTATCTTACGATGAAACATTGATATTATCATTAAAAGATTTATTTTTCACCAAATTAGTTAAAATATTGATTTTTCTAATACTATAATTTCTTTTCATTAAAAAAATTAATTTAAAAGTAATATTTGATCTTATTGTAACATAATAATTCTTTAATTAGTTATAATAAAATTAATTTCATTTGAATAATTATTTTTTTGACCAAGTTCAACATACCAAATTCATTTTTCAACTATGAACTAAACATCCTCAAAATACACTACATGGACTAAACTGATTATGTGATTGAAAATTCCATGGAAAAAAACTAATAAAATGAATTGATTATGTTTGAAAAAACTATAAATGGTTATCAGAAAATTAAATTAGTAAAATATGATTATTTTATAGGAGTAAAATAATGTATTTAGTGATTCATAAGACACGATATGTGGATTCTTAACTAAATTTCTATTCATTGGGTTATATTTATACTTCTATGAAATTTTTATTCAAATTTGTGTGAAATGACCTTTAAGTACATTATTTATTATTTATAATTTTTTTTAATTTTAAAATTGTTACACATAATCTCTTCATTGATTAATTCTGACCTCAATGTCACAATCTTTGTACGGATTATTCATCTCAAAATTTTTTCCTTTGAACATGTCTGGTAATATGAACCTAATTCCTTTTATAAGTTATATATGATGATTATTGTGATAATGAACGAACCTTGTATCATGATATTTATCAGTCCTTTGAATTTCTCTTTCTCTTGTGATATTAATTGATTTGTTATAAAATTTTCAAGGGTTTTTATGCTCTCAATTTCAATTTTTAAGACATAATTCATGTTATGGACCCTGAATTATTTTATATGGTCTAATTACTACCCCATGAATTTTTAAGAAAATATTCTTACATTAAAATTATCATCATTATATAATCTCTATATTATCTTTATTTAATGTCTTATTTATCTAATCATTACTCAAGTTACAAGGATTTTTCTTATAAAACTTCATTCTTTGAGTCATGTTTTGAATTATACAATTATATTCATTTTAAAGGTGTATAAATTGAATCCTAAATTATAATATGATTCCTATTTTTATACTCATAGTATTTTATGTTCATGATAATGTTATCTCTTTAAAAAAATTTGGTTTTAAAAGTTATTAAAAGGGGTTTTATTTGAAAACAAGGTTCTGATGTTTTTGGAGACATTAAAACAATATTTTACTCCAGGTTCTTAATCAAACATCGAAATTGTTCTTTAATAGAAATAAATGACTTCCTGAAGTTATTTTACATGATCATTGAACTTATTAAAAATGTTCTTGAGAGAAAATATCTAAATTCTTTCTCCATGTTTCACTTTTGAATCTTAGTAAACAAATTAAAAGAATGATTATTTTATCATTTAAAATATGAATAGAGTTTACCACCATCAAGTTAATTTTTTTGAAGAATTATTTATCGTTTTAAATTTCTATTTTCATAGAAACTCAATTTCAAAATATTTATTTTTTTCTAGTTTTAAATGGTAATATATGAAAAAGGAATTTTGATTTTTTTTAATAAAATGTTTTAAATGTCCTTTACATGTAATTTTCAACTATCAAAAAATACTACAATGATTACAATGTTAAACTGGGGATATGATCTTATGATACTACTCATATTATTTTAAGAACTAGTTTATAATGGTATTTTAAGGATATTATCAGGTAACTGTTCTATTTTTCACGTGAAACTCATGGTATGTTAGTTTTGATGATATTCATTCATCTATGTGTTTTTTTCTTGATACAATATTTTTCCATTATTGATTAATGAGGGATTGGTAAGTGAACATAATTATTTATGAGAAATATTCCTAAATTTCATGAGTGGGTCTTTTATATCCTTCCAAGGAATTTGGTAATATGATTTAGTTATTAGATGGAACTTACTCCTAATATATGACAAAGTTAACTTATTGTAAGTTAATCCTAAAAGATGATGGATTTTACAGTTTATAGTTAATTATTTTGATATATGGGAATTTTCTAGGTAGTAAATCGCATTAAAAATGTTCAATATTTTAATATATTGAAAAAAAATTAAATATATTTTTATAAGTTATAATGGATCCTTTTATGAAGGATTATTTTTACATAGATCATGATTATTAACTTGTATTAATCTTTTCATATATTAAATCAGTATTCTCTATATCATGATTCATGGTCCTGGTATTATGGAAATTAATTCTCTCATATAATGATCATTCACTTGATTATTTCATCAAATCCTTATCTTTATCATAAACACACAGATGATATACAAGTTTGAAGGATTAGTTTACCCTTGATGTGTATTTCAACTCACACTTCTCATTTTTCTTTTCCCCCACTTATGAAGAATAATGTTAAATGAATTATGTATACAATGGTTTTTTAATGCTTTTTATTTTATATGTTGATTACAAAATTTGGAATAAGAAATGATGGTTATATATATAAATATTATCACTAAATGACAATGGTATTATTAGTTAATATTTTAACCTACTTTTATAAAACTCTAAACCTAAAATGTCATTGGGTATATAAGTGGTCCAATATTTAAATTTTCCATGATTTGTTTTGGATTTCTAAAATTGGGTCATTTTTATTAGTATCAAATCCAGAAATATACATATTATGTTATTCTATAACCTATTCCAAGTGTTCAGGATTCGAGCTATTATAGTCTTTATCAGGGATAGGTTTAGTAAACTTTGAATATCAAGATATTTTCCTATAAGGTTAACTTAAGAGTTATATATACTATCTTTGGTTTAAAATTTTAAGGTTGATCATATGTTCAATGTAATAAAAACACCTTTTAGGTTTTATGTGATGGATTTTTACGATGATTACTGATATTTCGGCGAGATATTTTATTGGGTTGAGATATTGGTAATTCATATATTTAATGTGAAAGGTTATTTCAAATGAATGAAATATTATATTTTGGATATAAATTTAGTGTTATAATATAATTTGTGAGGATACTACATTATTATTGAGGTTATTTGGGATATAGGAATAATTATTTATGGAATGATCCAAGTTGAACATTTTTTATTATGATGGAAATATTGGAGATTAATGTATTATTTCTTCATATGAATGTTTAGTCATTTTTTTTATTATCTTAACATGTGCTATCCATTTTGGTTTTATTAAGGATATGATAAAAAATATTTTATTTCACTTATATAAATCATGGTCAATACGAAGTTAAATATAGTACTTAATGAATTAAATATTAGTACTCATTATTTGAAGTAAAAAATGAGATAAATGTGGAATCTCATTGAAAAAAACAACTAAAGGATAAAATTGTATTTATTGATCAGAAGAAAATCTAGTAAGTATTTTCCTTATATTGTTAGTCAATAAGGTAAAGTAATTCTTCTACTCTAGTAAAATCATTCTGAAAAAAATTATTCTATTACCTTCATTTATAATAAATTAATGGTATTCTTAATCACTTATTGGTTTATGGTTTTGATGTCATATACTTTCTTATGATCTTTAATCTTCTTCATATCAATGTTCTCTATCACTCTCCATAATAATTTGGAAAATTTTCCCCCCCTAAATTTCCTTTTTTCACTTACCATAAATTTTATGCTATTTGGAATACATGTTATTTGTTATTATATATTCACTTCATATTTCAATTTCCCACTTTTCAAAACAGAGTTCCATTATCCCTTTTTATGATGTGGGCATTCAAAAATGACAATTTCAAATGATAAACCCCTAATTACTTAGATCAATTAAAATTTCATGGATAAAATTTATTAAAGGTGGATGTTAGATGTAAAACCATTATATTTTAAAATAATGTTATGCTTGATATCAAATACGACACACAACACCGAGCTTAAATGAACAATGAAATATTTTTATTTTTTTATCATTAAGAACTAACCCTTAAATTGGTTTGTATTAATAGTAATTACCGTATTGTGAAAAAATATAATGATTTTATAGAATTAAAATGTATTGATTAATTCATAATAAATATCTACTCAATTTTTAATAAAGGGATTTAAAAAAAACATTTTCTTCAAAAATGACATTTATTGTTTTTTTCAGCAAACATTATAATTTATTTCTTATAATTTTATAAATTTTATCATATAAAAAGTATATTAGTTTTGAAATTTTTATATCAAAATTATATTTTAGAGATACTTTGGGAATATTTTAAAAAAAATCAGTGCATAACAATAAATATTTTTTTTTTAAAAAATTCATATCATTTCATAAAATAAATAAATATAAAAGTACCATTTAATGTTAAATAAACATAAGTATAATTTAATTATATAGAATCTAATTAATTACATTTAAATCAGCATTATACTTTATTTTTTTACATGTTCTTTTTTGGTCTTAAAAACACATTTTCCTGAAAACTATTTTCACTACATTTTATAAATTTATATTAAAATTTCATCCATAAACTTATATATAATAAATATTTTAAAATTTATTGCTAATTTTTATTCATTATGATCATATTTGATGTTAATTATGAATTTTAAGTGTAGAAAATATTTTTTGACCATAGTAATGGTAAAATGGGTAAAACATAGTAAAAAATATTGGCCAAGGCCCAAATATATCCATAATAGTTTCCTTTATATTTTTGGATTTATTTTACCATTAACATATAATATTATAAAATTTTTAAATTTATGACAAATTTCCTTTGAATATAACATTTATAATATTTTAGGTAAAGGATAAAGTCAAAAATACTACTCTCTTACGTTTAAAAAATTTAATATTTAGTGAAAAGGATAAAAAATATGTTTGGTTCTAATGGTTATTTTGAAGATGAATTAATTGTTTTTTTAATTTTTATTCATTATTAATTTATATTGATTAAATAATTACCAAAAATTTTTATGAAACATTGACATAGTTCTTATGAAAGCAATATAAAAACAATGTAAATGATTTTAAAAACATTAAATGTTTTATTTTTTTATGATTTATTATGTCCCTTGAATTTAATATATTTATATAACTAGTTAGGGATGTGTTGAATGTTATTATTTGAATTCTATTACTGTATTGATTCCATTAATGACAAACTATGTGAGTACTCTTGAAAATAAGTATCATGGTATATTGTGTTAAATAATCTTTTATTTCATTATTTAAAATCAATAAAAATATAATATTCAGCCAAATGATTAAGATATGGTCAAAAATATCAACTATCATACACTTATAGATCAATTTTCATTTTATAATAAATTCCCCCTAAAAATTAATGCAATTTGATATTATGGTAATAGTTAAAAAGTTTAATGGGGGTATAAAACAAATATATATTCATGATAGAATTACCTAAACAATTTAAAATGTTATTGGATATATATTTCAACTAATTGAAAATTTAAAAAATAATTTTTTTAAGGGTTGGGTCAGAGCCATACAATGTTTAAAACAGTACTAAATGTCATATGATTTAAGATATTAATAGAAAATTATGGGAAAATAAAAATGTGTTAGAGTCATTCACCCAATATAATATCCATTCATTAGATGTAACCTTCATGTCCATATCATCCATAATGAGGTCCTAAAATTGTTAAGAAATCTTTTATGAGGTCTGAATGTACCCTATTAAACTTATTTTCCCCTCCTTGAATTTTCTTGTCAGAATCTGATGATGTTTTTTTATCCAAAAATCATTCCACTCATTGAGTTTTACCTAAAGAATTAATTTTAACAATCTGGTGGGATCTTTATTTAAAAAACTGACCAATAAAGTATCCTCTAGCTTCCCTTCCTTAGAATATAAGAGAAACTCTAATAAATTTTTGTTGGAAACATACTCTATAGATAAACTATTTATAAAACTATCATCGGAATGCATCTTCTGATCTAGATTTTATATCCTTTTAGCACCAACTTTCTCAACCTCATCACTAGAAGGAATTTTTTCTCTTTGGGGATTATATTTTCCTTGAACAAAAATGGTTTCGGTTCTAATGCTTCCATAATTACCTCTTTCTTAGTGTTGTTTGGTTTACTAGAGGATCATGTTTCCATAGGCCTGAGATAATTTTAGTAATCCTTTAATTATCTTGTTCTTTTCCATTTCCTAAGTACATAATTTCCAGAATTATGGATATTATTCTCATCGTCCCATAATCCTGACCCAATGAAAACTATCGAGTGATGATCCTTATCCTCATCTGAACTATATTGAGAATATTTTCCATCATCACATGTCATTATTTAATCCTAGATCTTTGAAATGTTCGTAATCCTTTTCATCCTTGGAATAAATGTCTTCCACCTTTCTGGATTGGTATAACCCACCGCATATTCTTTCAAGAAGTTGAACTAGTCGTGGAGTTAGATTGAGGAAGTGGGATCCCAAAACTCAGAATAATACTTCTATAGAGAATATATTTCTCTCATACTATAAGGAGTCTGGGTACTCAAATAACCCACATTTATTACCATAATATAATCTGGAATACCACTAGGGACCATATCCACTATTGAGGAGAGATAGTCAGTTTCTATTGGATGTCAATTACAATGGTTTCTAGTTCTAAAGACAGTTATCAGATTAACACCAACAATAAGCTCCTACCCTTTATACCAATTTATATTTGGCACAATTTATTTATAAGTGGAATCAGTAGTGGAGAGAATTAACCAAGACTCTCCCAAGAACTACACAACTATATTTACACATTAAAATTGTAACCACAAATAAGAAAAAATTTCATAAACCCTTGGTTGTAGTTACAATCACCTAACCCCCATACAATGAGATTCATAATTTATATTAACTTCATTATCAAAGATTCCAACTCAGTGCCCTACACAATGATTTACATTCAACCCATACTGATAGAAAAACAAAACATGACCCATACGATAATAATATGAACATTAGTCAAACCAATACTCATGGAATATATGTTTCTTCCAAATAATATCACCTTCAATTTAAAAAAAAGATAAAATCCATCAAGTCCGAGGAAATATTGACTTCAAAACAAATATATAGATAAACAGGGTGGAAGAAAGAACATGTATGGTTTTCAGTACATAATAATTGGACAACTTTGTTTCTAATTCACTTATTGTAACACCCCAAGATTTCATAGTGTGTTATTTCTTCAAAATAATTCAATAACTTGCACTACACGCAACAATGAGTTCAATCACACCATGACTTACAAAAAAAGCCATTCAAAAGAGGTTATGGATAGTATTATCTAAATTTTAAACTTTATATAATCATTATAATTTTAGAATCCATATTATGAGTTTCTTAGATATAATGCAAGAACAAATTCATTTTCAGTATTGAACTTTTATCAACTTTTAATAGTGAACCCTTTTTAAATACAATATTTTAAACTTTTTGACTAAATGGGGACATCAAAAATTTAAAATGAAACATCCCAAGCTTCCACGGTACACTTTCTTTGAATAATACAGTAGCGTGTGTTGTACGCAGCCTTGAGTTTTAACACACACCGCAACCAATCAAACTAGCCGTTATGAATAGTAATACCTACTTTTTGAAATTATATATATTTTATATTTTAAAATGGACTTCATTTCTGGATTCGGAATATCAAATTTAGCCTAAGGTGAAATTTTGGTACTTTTCGGATAACTTTCATATTTTGATGAATAATGAAAATTACTAAATTTTAATTAAAAACAACTTTTTTAATCAAAATAATTAATAGTGATAAATTATGAATTTGAGTGGTTTTAAAGTATATTTAGAATATATTTTTACCATTTAATATAATGTTGGTCATTGTATATAATTTTAAAATTAAACCAAACATAAACAAGTGTCAATCTTTTGATAGTTATTACCTCTTAAAAACACGCTTTTTGTTTTGACAGCAGGAATTAATTTTAAATTAATTTCTGCCACTTCTGTGTTTTGAATTTAGAAAAATGGATTCCATATTTGGAATCAGGATGTCCAAATTGTGTAAATAGGTAACTTTTATTTTTAGACATTTTGAATAATTACTGTGGTAAATATTTTATTTACCATGGTTAAGGATAAATCCGGTAAATAAGGGTTAAAAAATAATATTATAATAATACAAAATTAACCTAAAATGTGTCCTAACCTTATTGGTGGACACATACCCGACCAGGAGCATCCTTGGGTCAATTTGGGGACCCCTTGGATCCACTTGTATGTGGTAGGGACACTTTATATTAATAAAGTTAAAATAAAAATAAAAATGGCATAAGCTTACATCTTTTAGAAGAACAATTTTTACATAGGGTTATACATGTTGGATTTTCGATTATAAATATTCATTAGAAAGCTAAAACGATTTCCTACATAATGATATTTTATTTATAATTTTTAGACATCAAATAATTTAAATTATTAATGACACAATAATGATGCAATGTTTACCTCATTAATAAATCATTTAAATAAATAAGATTATAATGATTAAAATATTATCTAAAACCTGTCCAATTCTTATTGGTTGATGTTATTTAGAATATGAGTCATCTTATCTTCGACCTCAATGATTTTTGGACCATTATAAACCGAATATAATTATATTATAAAGTAATACTTTCACTCTTTCCTAAAGAGCCCCTCTTCTCCATTATAAAAGGAGACCACTTCTACTCATTCCTCACACCTCTCAAGCCACTTGGCTCGTCCAAACTCTGCCCAACTAAGCTCCCCACATCCCTCTCCTCCTCCTTGAAGCTTCCCCTTAGGCATAAAGCATTTCAAGAAGTCCTTTGGTTCCAACCAAAGTGAGTTACCTAAATTAAAGGAGGTTAACCTACCCCAACCAAGGAAAAGTACAAGGTAAGGGATTTTTCTTATCTCACATTCAATTCCGTGAGATTTCCATTATTCTCCAATAAATTATTGAAAGTGGTGTATTGTGTACTGGCATTTTATATATATTATCATATTCATGTTATTCTGTAAATATTTTGGTGGTTATTAACTTTTGGCCATACGACTCAGTTGATTAACGTGGTAAGGGGTTTTCATCTCACTCCTTATTCCCGTGAGATTCATGCCATATTGCCACCATTACCTTTTGTGTGGTGTATGTACTGCCCATAATTATATCCTTTGTGTAATACACTCTAATTTATGTGTACTTACATATTCATTGTATGATACATCTTTCATGGGTTGTATGTTTCATAAGTTACCAAACTGGTAAGGGTTATTTCACAATCTCTTCATTATCCGAGGTTGTTTATACGTAATAATCTACTGGGATCTCGTTATCATCCACATCCATGTTTCTTCAAAATGTATTTCAAAACATTTTTAATATTTAAAAGAATGTGGGTTAAAGTCATTTATACCCCTGTTTGACTTTTTATAAGAGGTTTATAAGGGAATCATTCCGTCGTTTTCCAAACAAGGTGCTTTTTAACCTTTTCGACAGAATTAAGATAAGAATGTTTTTTTTAACTTATACGGCGGGTGCGGTTATTTTCCGCCGTTATAAAATCGTCAAAGCTTCCCTTAAAATCTTATAAGATTATTTTTAAAGAAAATGTTTGATTTTATATGGATCTTAAATGATTTCAAAATAAAAGGAGATATTTCTTTAAAAGGAATTTTGATATCATCTATGTCAACATCCTTTGATGGGTTTTAAGATTATTTGAAGTCGATTTATTATGATACAAAACTTCTATATTGTTTTGAAGGTTTTGTGATATGTTTGACTGTGGATGTGCTATTTTTATACCATTCATAGTTTATGGTGAAAGTATTGACATTTCGTATGCTAGTTCCAATAAGAATGTTTATGTTATATTTCAATCATTACTTCATATGAATGTGTTGGACAAGTATGTTCCAGGTTGGGGACTGGTTAAATTAAGCCCTCCAGGTTGGGGACTGGTAAAAGTAAGCCCTCCAGGTTAGGGACTGGTAAAAGTAATCCCTCCGGGTTGGTGTCCGGTTATTAGAGGCACTCCGGGTTGGTGTCCGGTTATTAGAGGCACTCCGGGTTGGTGTCCGGTTATTAGAGGCACTCCGGGTTGGTGTCCGGTTATTAGAGGCACTCCGGGTTGGGTTCCGGTTACAGTTAGCCCCAAGGTCTTGGGACGAGGCCTTGAAAAGTAATTAAAGTTTATCATTATGCATTCCAACATTATGAAAGTGGTTATTGATTTTGCATGTGATTATTCGATTAGTAGAATATCCATGTGAATAAGTAAATGGAATTATTTCATTTTATTTATGCCATACCATGTTGAAAGTTCAAGTTTAAAAGGCTTTTGTTTTAGTTATACATTGCCTTAAATGTTTATTCTTATTTATGAAAGTTTCCGCTATATTGTTATCCTTACTGGGCATTTGAGCTCACCCCTTTTCTATGTTTTATTTTTCCCAGGAAGTGAAGAAGTAAATTATGAATGACCTGCAGGGATATTATGAGGGGATTATAGTATGGACTGTGGAAACATTATGTTGTTGTAGTAGTTTTTCATTTTATGATGTAATGTAAAACTTATGAATATATCTAGTGTTTCCAAGGCTACTAAACCAATCGGTCTTTCGAGATTTGATCTTTCTTGTGATCATTCAAATGTTATGTAATAATGCACCGACTCTAGGCAACTAGGGTCGGGGCGTTACAGTTGGTATCAAAGGAAGTTTAGTACAAACCTTGGAAGCTAGATTTAGATAAACTCTGATTAGAGCACGTAGACCTAAGATGAACTTTGAGGATTAGTATAGAAGAACTTCCTAGAATTTTGGTATTGTAGAGATTTTGTGAGTTTTCCGAGAAATACATCCCTGTCTGGATACGAGCAGGTAGAGGCGGCTCTGGCACAGATGTACCTAGGGGTAAAACCCGAAAACACCGCTTTGAGCTAGACTCGAACGGGAACTGGTGCACGACAACGGGCCTTGCTGCACTCTTGGTTACGACACTCCCGGGGGATATGCTTAGGATAACTCTCATTTTCTTTACAAATCATTATGAAGGGTTTATGAGTATATACTTCCTCAAAGAAAACATTTTTATGATTATGGATTATATCCATAAATAGTTCAATTTATGTTAAGTGTTTTATAAGTATGGGATTATGTATTTTGATTCATAAACTGATCTAGTTTATGCCATTGTTTAGAAATGGCGCCCAGTAGAAGGAATGAGAACTCCAGAAATACACATGATTCAAAGAGAAGGAAGGATCATATCTTTCATGGTCTTAAGCTAGAATTTATAAGAGAAATAGTCTCCCATGTATTATCATCATATGAAGAAATAAAGTCATGTGTTGATAAGATAAGTAAAGAGTTTACTGAGTCCTATGGCTTTGAAGGGAATCAAGAGATGAAAAGGATGAAAGAGAGAAAGATGGATAAAGGGAAAAGGGAAAAGAAGAATTTTCCCATATGTGGTAACTGTGGAAAGAAACACCCTAGAACTTGCCTGAAAGGAATGGGAGTTTGTTATAAGTGTGGAGGAAAAGGGCACAAAGTACGTGACTGCAAGGGTAAGAAAATGGTTTTAAATGTACAATGCTTCATTTGCAAGAAGTTTGGACACTACGCGAACCTATGTCCCAGTCATCAGACTATGCCGCAAATGATGTTATTGGATAATAATCAAGTTATGATACTACCACAGATGAAGAGGAATGATTAGAGTTCTTATGTTGATTATGTCAATTGAGTGTTGTATCAACAATGTACTTGTTACAATAATCATGGAGTATATAAGGATTGTACTGCAGTACTATTTGATTAAGGACTTGAGATTGTGTGGAACAAAGAAAAGTGACTCAATAGCAGGATAAATTTTTGGAAAATATATGGTTGAGAGAATGATAAATCATAATATAGTTCTGATACTGAGGTAGTGATTTTGGAATAATATGTGATTGTTTTGAATAAATTATATTGGATATTCTTGACTACCCTGGAACTGATTAATGATTTGTATATTCCATCATTGTTGGGGTTTAAAACATTTTTGGATTAATGAAGTATATCCAGCATTCTATATGGAATAAGGGAGCATGAATGTAATCAATAAAGAATATGGTAATACATGATGAAGGTATTCATATGCTATTACGGGGTAAAAAGGATCTATATTATGTTTACCTTCCTTATAAATGTTAGACTGTGAGTTTGGACAGAATTATTTTGGATAGTTCTAGTTTGGATTATTTTGGATTGCCATAAAAGGACAACCTGGAGGTCGGGCGGCAACCCGTCGCGTCCGGCAAGGCTGCGAGACTTTAACCCGCAACCGAAGGGCGACAAGGGTGTATCACCTACCACTGGCCCATGAGATGTCCTAGATTAAATAATGTAGTTTTTATTAAAAGATCATGTAGATGAATTATAAATTCGTTTATTTTGGAACCCTATACGAATAGTGTAAATAGAATTTTTTTTACATTCTATTATCTTTTAGAGTGAAAGATGAGTTTGTGGTAGAAATTTATTAATGGATAAAACACTAATTATAAAGTAAGTATATCTCCTTATGATCTTAGCCAATCTCATAAATAAATTCCTCAACATTATGAAAAGAAACTTATAACAAAAATGTTTTCCTAGATGATACCTTAAATCATCACTAAATAATGGCTTTGGGATTGTTGGCCTTTTCATAGCCATGTTCTCTACCACTCTCCATCAGATAATTGATGGTTAGATTTTTCTTCCATATCCATATTTTCCTACATGGAACCCTAGTATGTGTTATTTTCAGTGATCTTCATACGTTCAACTCTTTATTTTAAATAGAGGCCTCATTAATTCATTTTTCGATGTGGGATTTCAACTAAGATATTTTGAAACGTCAAAAATGTGTTATCCTAATACCCTATGTTTTGTTGAACCGATGGTATTTCAAATCATCATAGATTGATGAATTTAAGGACCTCAATTATACACTTGTTTGTGATTGATGATCTCAATCACTACCTATAAATATTTACGTTTTTCCTCCAATTATATGTCTCTAATTTCCACCAATGTTCTCCTAATCGAGATCATAATTTGGGGGTGACTCTTTCATTTCTCTTTTCCTCATATTAAGACTAAATTTTAGTAACCTAATTTCCGATGTGGGTTTTCCCACAAAGATATTTTCTATTTTCAACCTTTTATTTTCGAAGAACAATTTCAAATTGCGAGGACGCAATTTATTGAAGGAGGGGAGAATGTAACACCCCAAGATTTCATAGTGTGTTATTTCTTCAAAATAATTCAATAACTTGCACTACACGCAACAACGAGTTCAATAACACCATGACTTACAAAAAAAAGCCATTAAAAAGAGGTTATGGATAGTATTATCTAAATTTTAAACTTTATATAATCATTATAATTTTAGAATCCATATTATGAATTTCTTAGATATAATGCAAGAACAAATTCATTTTCAGTATTGCACTTTTATCAACTTGTAATAGTGAACCCTTTTTAAATAAAATATTTTAAACTTTTTGACTAAATGGGGACATCAAAAATTTAAAATGAAACATCCCAAGCTTCCACGGTACGCTTTCTTTGAATAATACAGTAGCGTGTGTTGTACGCAGCCTTGAGTTTTAACACACACCACAACCAATCAAACTAGCCGTTATGAATAGTAATACCTACTTTTTGAAATTATATATATTTTATATTTTAAAATGGACTTCATTTCTGGATTCGGAATATCAAATTTAGCCTAAGGTGAAATTTTGGTACTTTTCGGATAACTTTCATATTTTGATGAATAGTGAAAATTACTAAATTTTAATTAAAAACAACATTTTTAATCAAAATAATTAATAGTGATAAATTATGAATTTGAGTGTTTTTAAATTATATTTAGAATATATTTTTACCATTTAATATAATGTTGGTCATTGTACATAATTTTACAATTAAACCAAACATAAACAAGTGTCAATCTTTTGATAGTTATTACCTCTTAAAAACACGCTTTTTGTTTTGACAGCGGGAATTAATTTTAAATTAATTTCTGCCACTTCTGTGTTTTGAATTTAGAAAAATGGATTCCATATTTGGAATCAGGATGTCCAAATTGTGTAAATAGGTAACTTTTATTTTTAGACATTTTGAATAATTACTGTGGTAAATATTTTATTTACCATGGTTAAGGGTAAATCCGGTAAATAAGGGTTAAAAAATAATATTATAATAATACAAAATTAACCTAAAACGTGTCCTAACCTTATTGGTGGACACATACCCGACCATGAGCATCCTTGGGTCAAATTGGGGACCCCTTGGATCCACTTGTATGTGGTAGGGACACTTTATATTAATAAAGTTAAAATAAAAATAAAAATGGCATAAGCTTACATCTTTTAGAAGAACAATTTTTACATAGGGTTATACATGTTGGATTTTCGATTATAAATATTCATTAGAAAGATAAAAGGATTTCCTACATAATGATAATTTATTTATAATTTTTAGACATCAAATAATTTAAATTATTAATGACACAATTATGATGCAATGTTTACCTCATTAATAAATCATTTAAATAAATAAGATTATAATGTTTAAAATATTATCTAAAACCTGTCCAATTCTTATTGGTTGATGTTATTTAGAATATGAGTCATCTTATCTTCGACCTCAATGATTTTTGGACCATTATAAACCGAATATAATTATATTATAAAGTAATACTTTCACTCTTTCCTAAAGAGCCCCTCTTCTCCATTATAAAAGGAGACCACTTCTACTCATTACTCACACCTCTCAAGCCACTTGGCTCGTCCAAACTCTGCCCAACTAAGCTCCCCACATCCCTCTCCTCCTCCTTGAAGCTTCCCCTTAGGCAGAAAGCATTTCAAGAAGTCCTTTGGTTCCAACCAAAGTGAGTTACCTAAATTAAAGGAGGTTAACCTACCCCAACCAAGGAAAAGTACAAGGTAAGGGATTTTTCTTATCTCACATTCAATTCCGTGAGATTTCCATTATTCGCCACTAAATTATTGAAAGTGGTGTATTGTGTACTGGAATTTGATATATATTATCATATTCATGTTATTCTGTAAATATTTTGGTGGTTGTTAACTTTTGGCCATACGACTCAGTTGATTAACATGGTAAGGGGTTTTCATCTCACTCCTTATTCCCGTGAGATTCATGCCATATTGCCACCATTACCTTTTGTGTGGTGTATGTACTGCCCATAATTATATCCTTTGTGTAATACACTCTAATTTATGTGTACTTACATATTCATTGTATGATACCTCTTTCATGGGTTGTATGTTTCATAAGTTACCAAACTGGTAAGGGTTATTTCACAATCTCTTCATTATCCGAGGTTGTTTATACGTAATAATCTATTGGGATCTCGTTATCATCCACATCCATGTTTCTTCAAAATGTATTTCAAAACATTTTTAATATTTAAAAGAATATGGGTTAAAGTCATTTATACCCTTGTTTGACTTTTTATAAGAGGTTTATAAGGGAATCTTTCCGTCGTTTTCCAAACAAGGTGCTTTTTAACCTTTTCGACAGAATTAAGATAAGAATGTTTTTTTAACTTATACGGTGGGTGCGGTTATTTTCTGCCGTTATAAAATCGTCAAAGCTTCCCTTAAAAGCTTATAAGATTATTTTCAAAGAAAATGTTTGATTTTATATGGATCTTAAATGATTTCAAAATAAAAGGAGATATTTATTTAAAAAGAATTTTGATATCATCTATGTCAACATCCTTTGATGGGTTTTAAGATTATTTGAAGTCGATTTATTATGATACAAAACTTCTATATTGTTTTGAAGGTTTTGTGATATGTTTGACTGTGGATGTGCTATTTTTATACCATTAATAGTTTATGGTGAAAGTATTGACATTTCGTATGCTAGTTCCAATAAGAATGTTTATGTTATATTTCAATCATTACTTCATATGAATGTGTTGGACAAGTATGTTCCAGGTTGGGGACTGGTTAAAGTAAGCCCTCCAGGTTGGGGACTGGTAAAAGTAAGCCCTCCAGGTTAGGGACTGGTAAAAGTAAGCCCTCCGGGTTGGTGTCCGGTTATTAGAGGCACTCCGGGTTGGTGTTCGGTTATTAGAGGCACTCCGGGTTGGTGTCCGGTTATTAGAGGCACTCCAGGTTGGGTTCCGGTTACAGTTAGCCCCAAGGTCTTGGGACGAGGCCTTGAAAAGTAATTAAAGTTTAGCATTATGCATTCCAACATTATGAAAGTGGTTATTGATTTTGCATGTGATTATTCGATTAGTAGAATATCCATGTGAATAAGTAAATGGAATTATTTCATTTTATTTATGCCATACCATGTTGAAAGTTCAAGTTTAAAAGGCTTTTGTTTTAGTTATACATTGCCTTAAATGTTTATTCTTATTTATGAAAGTTTCCGCTATATTGTTATCCTTACTGGGCATTTGAGATCACCCCTTTTCTATGTTTTATTTTTCCCAGGAAGTGAAGAAGTAAATTATGAATGACCTGCAGGGATATTATGAGGGGATTATAGTGTGGACTGTGGAAACATTATGTTGTTGTAGTAGTTTTTCATTTTATGATGTAATATAAAACTTATGAATATATCTAGTGTTTCCAAGGCTACTAAACCAATCGGTCTTTCGAGATTTGATCTTTATTGTGATCATGCCAATGTTATGTAATAATGCACCGACTCTAGGCAACTAGGGTCGGGGCGTTACACTTATGAATCCAAAATTAGTTAATGGATTCAGTAGTAAATGAAGTGAAATCCAAATCACCATTTGTGGGAGATCTGATTCAGGTGAAACTAGAATAAAAAATGAAAAAGAGAAAAGAGGAAGCTAGTGAGAGTGATACGATCATTTGTCTAGGATGAGATTAGATTAGCTTTAGTTGTATAAAAATTAAAACAATGTCATTGGTCCATATGCCCTACATTCACCAGTTCAACTATACACAAGAATCTAAAAAAACTATTGAATGTGTAAACTAAGGGGATATCATTTCTAAAATGATCTTCTAATGTGAGACTCAATAGTGATGAAGCATTTGTAAATTCTAGAGGGGAAATCAAAATCTAGGAATAACTACAATCATGAAAATGGATTTTATGTAAAATTGAATCCTTGGAAGGATGTGTAGAAGTATAGGGTCAACAAAGGGGGTGAATGTCCAGGTATGAAAATCTAGAGGGGTAGAGATGGACCCCCCCACCCCTGAGTGAGGGGGGATCAGATGTGCGGCCATGCCACATATTCCATCGATAGAGGATCCATAGAGATGGTGAAGTTATGAGATTCTTGCTATTTCCACTCATTCTCATCCCATCTTTAAAATATATCAATTTTATGACACTTTTAATTGAAAATTAATTTATATTAATATAATAATATAATTAATTCCATGATATCTCTTCCAATCACTTATAAAATGGAACCTAATATCCTCCCTTCCACATAGCTTTTGACCACACTAATTTGTACAAGACATGTTGAAGTATATCCCCAACTTACCTTTCCATATCATAGAGGTCATGCTATCACCAAAATACCAGTACTATAAAGCCTAAGGTGTAATCCAAAGGGGTATTTTGAGAAGAAGGTATAAGTTTATACCAAATTATTTTAATTTTATTTCTCCCTCTCCTTCATTAAATCTCCTTCAATAATGATGATATAATAATGTTAGTATATTCTGTATACTAGAATGTTATTATGAATATGGTATAACCATTTTTCATCTCATTTTCCATCCAATGTGAAATGAAAAACATTTATCATGTGCACATGTGGATTACCACCTCCATGAAGCAATGTGTTTAGTTTCCCATAATTGTACCACATGGATAACATTAATGATGGATTTAATTTATATATATTTTATTCATTACATAATTATTAATATATATATTGGTAATGTATTATATATTTTAAAAAACATCCATTC
Organism: Viscum album; assembly: GCA_963277665.1. Classification (NCBI taxonomy): domain Eukaryota; kingdom Viridiplantae; phylum Streptophyta; class Magnoliopsida; order Santalales; family Viscaceae; genus Viscum; species Viscum album. The sequence continues at coordinate 711,436,870 of OY728167.1, read as the reverse complement.
TCTGGAAAATGATATCATCGTTTGTGTATGCATGTGTCCTACAACCTCTACTATGTGATGTGTTTAATTTTTCATGTACACCATTGATGGATGTTTCAAAAAAAATGATTAAAAATTATAACTATCTTATTATTATTGTTATGCCCGATATGATTTAACAATTACCTTTTTAATCAGAGTAAACACACTAAGTTCATTTTGAAATTATGAACTAAATGTTCCTATAACACATTACATGGACTTAATTGAATATGTAATTAAATATATCATTTAAATAAATAAAATTATTCTTTTAATAATAATGTAATAAACATTTAAATGGTTATTAAAGAAAAATTAATAAATTTTTATTAGGAATTAGTTATAGAATATATTTAGTGAGTCAGGACTCGAAGTAAGGGTTTTCATATATCAAGTTCCATTTATTGGAATATACATAAACTTTATTGAATATGTTATGTTAATATTGTGGGTGAAAATAAATATTGTTTTATTACTTTTTATTTACAATTTTTTAATTCTATTTTAATTTTTTACCTACAATAACTTCATTGATTATTTCTATCATCAAGGATATGATCTTTGAATTGATTATTCGTCTCAAAATTTTTCCTTTGATACTTGTATTCTAATATTTTCCTATATGATTTTATAATGTATATATTCTTCCTATTGAGATATTAAATCATGAATTAATCTTTAATAATGATATTTAAATTTCCTTTGATATTCCTTCATTTGTGAGATACTGATTCAAATGTTATAAAAGTTTCAAGGGATTTCATATTCCCATTGTCTATTCTTTGAGACATAATTCATGTTATAAAAAAATGATTAAATTTAAATGGTTTACTTACAACACATTCACTGTGTTTTAATATATTATTTCATTGAAATTTTAGGTTTTATATACTTATGATATTTTACTTCATTCAATGGAATTTTTATCGAAGTAGTCCTTGAGTTGTAAGGTTTTCTCATCTCAAACATCCTTCTTTGAGACATGTTTTGATTGATGAACCTATATTCGTAATCAAGGTACATAAAATGAATCTTTACATATAATATCATACTTATATTTATAAACATGATATTTTTTGTTCCATCTTATGTTCAATAGTTCAAAAAAACTATGTATTGAAATGGCGTAAAGGGGGTTTTCATTAAAAATGTTGTTTAAATGTTTTTAAAGAATTGTTTCCATAATTTTCCACTATGTTCCTAATATTATTTCATTATTGTAATTTTAATAAAAAATTATTTTATAAAGTTATTTTCCATGATATTTTTTAATATTTAAAATGGATTTAAAAGGAAATTTCTTAACATTTTCTATATGAGTAACTTTTACTCTCTTTAATAAAGTTTCAAAAGAATATTCATTATTAATGATTAAAAAATGAATAGATATTCCCACCATCATTAATATTATTTTTTTTAATACTTAATTTTTATTTCCCCTACATATTTACAATGAAAATTATTTTCACAGTATTCTCTTGAATTTTTAGTTTTCAAAGGTAACAAATGAAAAGGTTCTTTTACCCCTTTAGAGGTAACATTTTAAATTTTATTTTAATGGTAATTCCTTATATATGAAAATCATCTAATGATTTATATTATTCACTAGGTATATGTTCTTATCAGACCATTAAATTTATTTATATAAATGGTTTATGATTATACATTAAAGATATTTTTAGGAAACATGTTTCATTTTTTATGAATAAATCATGATATGATAGATTTGATGAAATTAATGAATCCATGTTTATTATATCATGATATGGCATATGAAAATAATTCATTAAAGAAATATTGTTATGTGAACCCAATTACTAATGTAAATTTCCCTATATTGGGTGGTTGGATCTGTTATAACCCTCCAATACATTTGGCAATGAGCAGGAGTTAACTGGATGGATGTTACTATTACCAGATAATGTTTTTATTTGATTGAAATTTACTCCTAATAAATGATAATATTTAATATTTATAGGTTTCTTATAATAGATATAGGAATTATCTAGTTTGGTGACTCTAAGATGAATGATTTATGTACCAAGATACATAGAGAGTTTTAAAATGAGAGTTATGAGTTAAAATGGATCTTTTAATAATGTTTTATATCATATGGAATATTATAGTTGAAATGTATGAATATTTACTTATGTGAAAATAATTATTCCTTATCTCATGATTTACAATCCAGGTTTTATGGGTATGAATTCTCTTATGATATGATTAGGGACTTTTATTATTTCATCATATTCTTATGATCATATTATACTCAATGATGACATACAATTGTTAATAAGTATTTTTAAGTTCACCGAGCATTTTAGATAATTCTTCTTATGCTTGTTTCCCCAAATTTATTATGAGTAATTTTAAATGAATTATGTCTCTAAATATTTCATATGTGAATAATTTTATTAGATATATTGAAAACTTAATATAGAATAAGAAACACCTAGTATATTGGAATAATGATTACTTAATTTCATGGGTATTTTTATGTAATAATTTTTCCTAATTATTTAAAACATTAATCCTAAAATTTACTTGGGTATATAATTTCTCCAACATTTATGTTGGTTTCTGTATGTTTGGGAAGGATATAATTGGGGCATGTTTATTAGTATCAAAACTAGAAATGTAAAGCATAAATTTTTTTAGCACCAGATCATGGAGTTTGGGTTATGGGATTTTATACTTTGGGTTGTGTGATAGAAGAATTGATGGATCATATTGGTTTGGGAATAATAAATCGGTGGATAATGGTTGTATGGTTCTCTTTATCATGAAGTTGATTCCTTGGGTACATTAAAAGAGAATCACTATGTGTGATTTTGGCTAAATGAGACTGACTTGTGTCAAGATAATGGTTTTTTGTTTAGGAACATGAGACTATATATGATTACATGAAAATACTTATAGAGTGAGTTGGTCTATTAGATCAGTATAGATCATAAGTAAAGACCAATGAAAATATTATTTACAAGATCATTGTATCTTAAAATGGTATCATGAGTGTTGGAATGTATTTTTTGGGAAAGGTGTGATATATAAGGGAAAGTGTGCTGTCGTTATTTGTTTTTTACAAAGGTTGGGGCCAAAGCCTCATTTAATTATTAAATCAAATCAAAGACCTCTTTTAACTAGGTAGAGGGAGACCCATTACATAGCCCGAAGGCCCAGTGGTCTTGTAGCCCATTACATAGCCCGTAGGCCCAATTGCCATTCTGTGAATAGTAACCCGACTATAGTTATTTGTGATTCCCATTTTTTATAGGATAATGAGTGGTTATGTGGGGGAAAATATTTGGTCTAATTGGTGAGAAACATATGAGAATATTGGGTCCATATTAATGGTTATGATTAGAGTTTTTCACTACTATCAATGGTTACGTCATGAATGGATTAGAGTAATATAGTATTGTTAATCTGATCATTTACATTGAAAGGTTTCATTCACATGGGGAAGAATGGAATGATAGGAGTGACACAAACAAAGTTAGAAGAAAATATGAATTTTAGTGAAATAATGGTTTAATGAATCCATATTGTGGGGAACACACCATTGGTTGTTATAGTGTGTAACCCTCAATGTGTCATGTTGGTTCTCAATTATGAGAAGGGCCACCACATCTAGTCACTATAATTTTTTATGGAAAGGATATTAGCTTTGGATATTTGATATTTTTCATTAATGGAGAAATGATAAGGATAACATTATTGTGGGGTACAATTAATCAGTCAAGAATAAATAAACCTTATATTAATAATATAATGGATGTGGATAAACTATTTTTTATGGTCGAGGTGTAAGTAAGATATATGTGTGTAGGTAGATCTTATTTTATCTAGTTTACCAGTGAATTAAAAAAATTAAGATTTAGATTGGGTCTATGTATCGGTATTAGGAATGACATGGAAATTGATTTTATCTAAAAGTGGTTCATATTATACATGAAATAAATCTCATGGTGAGAGTATGCAAGCTACCATGGGTTGGTTAGGACCCAACCATGGAATTTATCTGAGTGTTTGGTTTGGGATTGGTGTTGGAATATGGATGATATAGCGATTGATCCATAAATTAAGGAATCATGGTAAAGTGATTTGAAAATTCATTTTTGAATGTATATGATCTTTTTGTGAATTTAAGGTAGATTATAACAAGTAGGTGTTTGCGGGGAGGTTGGGTGAAGTGGGGTGGAATCTGTATTGAGCGTGTTGATAAACTATTTAGAGTGCATTTTTATTAAGATATCATATGGTGGGGGGATATTTATTATCATCCATTATTAGTAGATTCATATGGAGGGTTTAAACATAATAATATGAAATAATTAGTTGATTATGATACAATTTTATGAGAAATATGGGTGTCGTTGAGTGGATTTTTGGAGTTTGTGATAAATATGAGCGAGTAGCTCGCATTTTTGGGAATATTATGCATTCTATTTCAATTACATAGAAGAGTAAATTTTTAATTAGATGAAGAAATTTTATTTTTTTGAAATAAAGACTATGGATAGTTTCTAATTATTATGGAAGGAAAATTGAAACTTCTTGGAGATTATAGACAATGTTATGAAAATTTTGTAATGAACCAAAAGTTTTATAGGTTATTGATTTCTTAGTAAATTTTAATTTCATGTTTTATACTAAGGTATGTTTTGAAATTTAGGTTTTAGATCTGGATTTAATCTAATAGAAAATTTCAAGATGATTTTTTTATGAGATTAGAGTCCTGGTGATAATTCTAGGTGCTTGGGTGAAGGTCGAAGTGTGGTCTAGGATACCAAAATTACTCATTTATACTTCAGGTATTTTTTATACCTTGATTGGTGAGGGTAACCTAATTTTATGGTATTATTCATAGAAATCACTCTATTTTATTGAATTTTCCATGGAATTTAGACTTTAGGACATGTCATTACTATGTGGTGTCACAACATGGTAGACTATTGGGGTGGGTTTTTTCTCTATGGAAAATATATTATATTTTAGTGTTAATCCATGATTGAGAGTAAAATTCCCTGATGAAACCCCTTGTGTAATATATTATAAAATCTAACATGACTATAAGGGTCACACTATGATGGGTCTCTATAAATAGATCATAGAGAATGGTGGGATAAGGTCATGCCAGTGAAGGGGATGGATTCAGTTGAAGGGAAAATATTAGGTCGTGGAGGTTGATGACCATGTCATGGAGGTTGGGACATATGATTTGTTTATTCTGCCTGATGGTTTTACACCACACTATTAATAGAGGGGTTGCATAGTGTGGTAAATCAATGGGGTTTATGGGTTAATCCTAATAGAGGTGTGTCACACCCTGACATAAGGGAAAAAAACGGTGATATTTTCTTAGCAGGGAATTTTATGTTGTCACCTATATGGGTAATTTCATGACCATGTAATAATATTTTTTTTAAAATAGGGAAATATACTTCATTTTAACATCACCCATTTGATTTTATGTCAAACAGAAATGTAGTTAGATCCATTTGGTAATCTCTCCACATTATCTTCCATCTATTTGATCCCCAAGATGATGGGTGATTCTTCAGAATTTTCTATAGAGATTCAAGTTACATTGGATAGGCTTGGGTGTTGATATAAAGAGCATAGTAAGGGTGGTAACTATATTTTTTGGTAGGTTGTCTCCATAATACAAACCATTTTCTTGTTTTTTTCATATGTTTTTATTCTTACATGTTACATGGGATTAGGTAAGAGAATAAGTACTTATATCTCCCTAGGAAAAAGGTAAATTGATACCCCTAGACATAAAATAAACAATAATTAGAAAATTAGGTATTTGAGATCAGTTGATGACAATATCATCAAGTTTGTGAATGTTCCAATCTATATTATGAGACTTTTGGGAGGGTAACTTGGGATAAAGATGGGATATGGATATAAGAGGTTTGTTACATAAGTATTTTTGGGTAGGTATGTGAGGATTAGTATAAGTGGTCACATGTGTGATGATCATACATCTCACGCGTGTCAAGAGAGTCTTATTAACTATGGATTAAATCCTTTGAAAGATCCATGTGAGGGGAAATCTCTATAAGGAAACATGATATTTGACACATAGGGTTACATTCTTAAAAAGGGTTAGAAAATATCTACTGGGGTGTATAATGGACATGATTGAGGGTTTGGTGAATTATTGGAGAAATTGGAATAGTATTTTAAATATCCATAGAGTGGTTTTCTTCTGATAGTCCATGGTTAGAAGAACTGAGTGTAAAGTGAGATTATGATGAGGTTTAGGATTGGCCTCTTGGAAATAGGAAGTGATAGGTCCTATGTTCTATTACATCACTTTGGGGTTCAGGATAGAGCTTAGTTTCAATGAGGATATGACAATATGGGTTTGAGGAACCCAGAAGAGTCCCTTGTGAGTTAAATAAGAATTTCAATAAGCTTGGTATATAGTTCATGTATGACTAAGTTGATCTTGATAATATTTTCCTATGATAATAAAGAGATGATGTGATGTGTTTTGAGATATGGGTCTGTATAATGATTGATTATAACCCTAGCGATGTGATGGTAGTCTTGTGGAATGAGATGTGTTCTAGGATTATTATTTCATATGTGTGGGAATTTATTTTAGGGGAGATACTAATGTATGTCTCTTGTTATAGAAGAGGTGATAGTCTTAGCCATATTATTCGACTTATTATGAGAGTTTTTATGGTACTATTTACGCTAAATAATCTAAGAGATTAGGGATAAGAATTGTACTATTTATTTAGAATCATCTAAGTGAGTATTGATAAACATGGTACTCTTTATCAGGAATATTATAAGAGAGAATGGGTGATGAGGGTTATAACACCATGAGATTTTGTAATTTTTTTCAAATTAATTTAATATTTTGATATTTTCAATTCACACAACACTTAATATAGTTTTTTTTATATAATAGCACTATGTTTTGGATTGTGTTATACACAAGACAAAGAGAATATTTCACTACACGCAACACCGACATGGCTTGTGTTACACGAAACACCCAGTTTCTATAAAATAACACTTTAATATTATAATTATTTAAATAAGATAGTTATAAAATAGATGTTAAAATTGTAATATGAATAGTAATAACTACTTTTAAAATATTAGTTATAATGGTTTTGATAATGAAAAATACAATTTCTAGTAAAATCTTTATATGTTTAAAACAACTATTTTCTAAAATGATCTATTTTTCATGTCCATCAGTAAAAAATAATAAAATTAATTTTATACACTCATAGAAATTTATTTTGATAAAATAAATATTATTTTTGAATTGAATATATAAAAATTAGCTTTGAATAAATCTTTGGTATTTTTATGAAAAGTTTCAATTTTTGATGAATTGTGAAATTACTGCATTTTTGTTTAAAAACTAACTTTTCCTTCAAATAATTATTTTATTTTAAATTTATTATAATTTCACTATAGAGAAATAATACATATATTAATCCAATTTATTTCCTTGGAATATTTTTTATAATAAAATTAGATATAAAAATTTATTGAACTTTTTAACATATCTTTTACCCTCCTTCTAGGCACATTTACAGGATTAGCATTAAATGTAATTTCACTGCTTAAGTGAATAGAATTTAAAAAAACGGACATACATGGTTTTAATTAGTATGAAAAATGTGCTCTAATAGGATCAAAATAATTTTTGGTGAATAGTAACATTGTAATTTTATTTATTGCAGTTAAAGGTACATAGGGTAATTAAAGGTAAAAATAAGATTATAATAATATAAAGTTACCCTAAAACTTGTACAAATTTTATTGGATAAGAATATTTCAACCTAAATAAAACTTAGGTTTAAAATAAGATCCTTTTTATTCCACTTGTTTCAGATTAGGATATTTATTATATTTTATATAAAGAAGAATTAAAAATGTCATATTCAAATTTTAATAAATATTTTATTTTTAATATGAGGTTATATAAGTGATATGGTCAACTATAAATAGTATTTATAAATATAATAAATTTATCTACACCATAATAATTTATTTTAAATTTTTAGACACTAAATAATTTAATTAAATGATGACACAATGATGATGCAGTAATTGAAAAATTAATTGAGATATCAAATAAATGATATTAAAAATTTTAAAATAAATATAATTTACTTAATTAATGAAATAAAATAATTTTATAGATAACTTAGAAATTTTAGTTAAATATTTGAAGTATTGGTTAGAAGTTAGCATGTTGGTTTGATAATTTTGAAAATGAAAATATTTAATAATATTAAAATTGGCATAAATGATATTTTAAAATAAATACTATTTTATTAAATGATATAAAAATAATAAAAATATAAGGTTTGGCCAAATAACTTAGATAATTTTAAATATTTCATAAATGATCCAATTGTGGTTCTTTTGGAAATTTAAAGTAACTATATTAACCCTATAGTGTAAATATACAAGAAGACACAGTAAGAGTTAAACGGTTTAAATAAGGGTTAAATAAAAAAGATAAGGTTAATTTTATGACCTAAACATGTATAAAATTCATTGGTTGAGGTAATTTATACCCATAATAATCTTATAATCTAAATAAATCACTTTGGATCTATTAAAAACTAAAAATAAATTTTTAATAAATTAATATTTTAAGATCTTCAAAAAGTGCCCCTCACCTCTCTTATATAAGGGAACTTATCCTTCTCTTTAATTCACACCTCTAAAGACCTTTGGATTGGAAGAAACTGGACCATTTACTCTCCTAAAATCTCAAAATACATCCTATAGTCCATACTTTTGGTAGAAGTCCATCCTAAGTAGTCCTTTTGTACAAATCAATAGGAGATACCCGAAAAGGAGGTAATTGTTTTATGACCTCTTTCAAAGTTCTTTTCTTCTTATACTTCCTATTTCTATGTTGTTTCCATACCAAAGTAATAAATCCAGAATATAATATATTCTGAGATGTTTTTATGATTATTATACAACTATATTCCTCCTTTTACCAATCCTTCTAAAAAACAATATCACCATGTGTTCGTACGTAGAACTTACCGTCTCCACGTTGTGGTGTAAACGGTTTTCATGTACACTTTATTTATATGGATATAATGATGAATATAAAGGATTTAAATAATAAATATAACATGATATTTTTTTTGAAATTCACATCCCATACAATTCAAAAACATTTAACCCTTTAATAAATGATATCGTCGCTCGTGCGTACGTACGGATTACCGTCTCTACGACGTGATGAGATTCATCTTACACGTTCACAATTCAAGAATGACTATAAAAATATATATTATGAATAATTATTAAATACATGAAATAATAATTCTACTATAATATATATATATATATAGTTACAAACATTTCATTCACTTACTTCCATTCAATATGATAAGAAAACCGAAGCAACATTCATGCATACGTACAACCTACCGTTTCCATGAATGATGTATTTGTAACATCACAAGATTTTATGAGAAATATTATTTTTAATTACTTTGATGTCTTGTGTTGTACGCTACACCAAGATTAGCTTGTACTATAAGCAACACTGTATTAGCTTGCAGTATATGAAACACTATTCTTGGCTCGTGTTACACACAATTTCAAGTTCGTTTTGTGGAAAGTATTCTACGCAACATTAAGTATAGATTTTGTTTAATGTATAAATGAAATAAGTTTTGATTATGTTATACACAACACCAAACAGAGATTTCACTACACACAGCCCTGACTTGGCTTGCATTACACGCAATTAAGACCTTCTTCGATAGCGTGTGTAGTACGCAATACCAAGTTTCACTAAACGAGATATTATTATAATATTATTATGAACTAGCTGTTATGAAGAGTAATACCCACTTTTTGAAATTTTATCTTTTAATATGGACTTCATTTTTGGATTCGGAATATCGAAATTATCCTAGGGTGAATTTTTGGTATTTTTCGGAAAACATTCAATTTTTGATGAATAGTGAAAACACTGGGTTACTATTTAAAAACCGACTTTTTATTTAAATAATTATTTATTTTATTTAAATTTAATATAGGTAAAAATTGATACATAATACCTATATAAGTTCAATGTAATTCATTGGAGTCATTATATAATAATTTTAGATATATAAAAATTTTATTGAACTTTTGACTGTCTTTTACCCACCTCCTAGGAGAATTTTCAAATTTACATAAAACTTAATTTTACCGCTTCTGTGAGTGGAATTTCAAAAATCTGAGAGACACGGTGTAACGACCCGAAATTTTTTTAAATAAATTTTGTTTCATAATTTTATGTGTTATTGTTATACTCAACAAAAATGTTTCATTTGGTAACATGAGTATAATTAAAATGAGACTGTTGGGTTGTGACTGTTATTTGACCATTGGTCAATATGACCGCTGGAAACTAAACATTTTGACTATTGTCTCTAAATACAAGCAATCTTGGTTAATTAATATAGAAAGAAGATTTGATGGCCTCACCCAATAGTCTTGGACCGATCGAAGCCCATCTAACAGAAATTGGGAAGGAGGTAGCACCACTGGGCTTTGCTCTGGACCAAACCCAAGCTGAACTTCATCGTATAAAGCTAGAACGGGATCGCCTTCGCGAGAAGTTCAAACTGATAGAAATTACTACTCGTGCGATGTTGGCCGAGCCTCCCTCAGATTCTCTCACCTTAGCACACCTTACACTTAGGTCCTATGCTGGTGTGATAAGGGGCTATGTAAGGAGACCGTAACTGTCTTGTGTAATCCTTTGTTTTAAATAAAATTTCGATTTCTTTTATGAATTTTCAAATGACCGGATAAATATAGTATGCAAATTTTTGATGAATTTTAGAAAAAGGATATTTTAAATATGTTTATGTAAACCCTAAATAATTAAAAATGTGTAATGATTTTCAAAAAATGGTCTTCTGCAATTATGTTCAGTACTAAATTTAGAGTCTAATAAGATCAACTTGATTTTTGATGAATAGTAAATTATGAATAGTGATTTTATGATTAGGATTAATAATGTGTCCAAATGGATTAGTAATCTCACTTAAAGAAAGTATTAAAATAAGCTAGGCACTTTGATTAAGTAATGTGATTCAATAAAATGGTTAAATAACGGTTTCATAAATTATTATTCAAGTATTAGTTTTTTCGGGTGAATAGTGTTTTTTAATTAAAAATTTAATTAAAAATAATTAGAAAATTATTTTTATAAAAATGACTTTATTTTTGAACTCAGAGCATCGTTATTATGTTATGGTAATTTTTGGGGTTTTTTCTGAAAAAAATGAATTTTCGATGAATAGTGTTTTTATTTAAAAATTAAATTAAAAATATTTAGAAAATTATTTTTATAAAATGGATTTCATTTTTGAAATCATAGCATTGATATTTGGTTAATGTGAAATTTTGGGATTTTTCTGAGAAAGTTGAATTTTCAGTGAATAGTAAAAATATAGTTTTAGGGTTTCGGTATGTTTAATGACATCATAACGGTGTCATGATGATGTCATGAGATATTTTGAGGGTTGGCCGGCCAAGGGTGATGAATTATTGTTTTTGGGGCCCCATGTGGCCTAACTCCATGATAAATGACAAGGGAGAGCACATGGGTTTGAGAAAAGCACGTGTGAGGTGTCCCTTGGCCATTAATGCCTTGTCCCCTCACTTTCCCTATAAATACCAAGCCCTCCTCTCATCCATTCGACTCCCCACTCATTCCCAACGAATTTATGGTCTCATTACCTCCCAAGGAGTCCTCCCAAGGTGCCCCCAAGCCCTCAAGGTCCCAACCTTTGAGGTTTAAGAGTTACATTTTAAGGTAAGGGATCCGACCTCTCTCTTTCTTTTCAAGTAATCTCTTTTATGTCATTTCTTTTATACTACATGTTCTTATGTTGGATGATGTTCTTTTATATTCATCCTACTGCATATTTCATGTTCATATGATGAGAGACCCCCCCTTTCTCTCATCAATTCGTTTTAAGAATGTTTATGTGGCGCCGTTAGGCTGCCGAATTTTTAAGGGATTCTTTCACCTTCCTCGTTTTCAAGTTCTATTTTCATTCAAGTCTTTAATGTTACTTTTTTTTATGTTGGGGTATGATCTCTATACCTATCATACTGGACTCTTATGTTCATATGATTAGAGACCCCATTTGATCTCTTCAATTCAGTATTTTGATGTTTTAAGTGGCGCCGTTAGGCTGCCGAATTTTTAAGTGGTTCTTCACCCTTCTGGTTTTGAAGTTCTACTTTCATGTCAATTCCTTCAAGTTACTTTTTGTTATGTTGGGGTATGATCTCTATACCTATCATACTAGACTCTTATGTTCATATGATGAGAGACCCCATTTCATCTCTTCAATTCCGTATTTTGAAGTTTTAAGTGGCGCCGTTAGGCTGCCGAATTTTTAAGTGGTTCTTCACCCTTCTCGTTTTGAAGTTCTACTTTCATGTAAATTCCTTCAAGTTCCTTTTTGTTATGTTGGGGTATGATCTATATACCTATCATACTGTACTATTATGTTCATTTGATGAGAGACCCCATTTTATCTCTTCAATTCAGTATTTTGAAGTTTAAGTAACGCCGTTAGGCTGCCGAACTTTCATAAGAGAAATCAAACTTTTGTCTTCCTTCCATGTTTTTCATTTCAAATGGTATGTCCTTGAAATTGCACCACCATGTCCATATATAATTCTTATTCTGTCCCTCTACTATTTTATGGGTCAATTATGATTGCTCGACCCATGTTCCCTCTCTTTTCAATGTTTTCTAAAACCTTGTAACGTAGCTGTTATGCTGCAGAATTTTCGTCTCAAAATGCCTCTCTTTTCTCAAAATTATTTTATGTTATAAAGTGAATACTCAAAGATCCTATTTCTACAGAGGTATTCACATATATATAAAAATTTTCTATTTTAAATTCTGGGATTTACATACATGATACCCGCTTTCCCTTTCCGTGGGTTTAAAGTAATGTAAAGATCATGTCTTTAAAGCAGTTTTTAAAACGTTATGATTATGAAATGAAACCCATTTATTTTATGCTATATGGGTTATTTATGAAATTTTTGATGATGATATATGTGGCTCACATGATAATAAAGGAAAATTTAAGGGTGCGCCCTGATAGCGCTCCAATGCATTGGGTAATGATGTAACCACTAGAGATTACAATTTTCACGATACCTTGGTGAATAACCTTGGTAATTTTAAAATGACACCTTGGGGATGGACCTTGGTGATATGTTCATGATTGTCTATGTTAAATGATGTAGCCACATCTTCAAGTTATGAAAAAGTTTTATTTTTATTATGATATGCCTCATGATTTCATTTTCATGCATTAAAGTTCTTTTCATGACTTTATTGATGTATCTCAAGTTCATATGTAAAATGTTTCACTTGTTTCCCTTGCTGGGCCTTCTGCTCACCCTTCCTTTTGATGTATGTCCCCAGGTTATGAGATGCAGTAATGAACCTAGGGTGAACATGAGGAGAAGCCTTTCAAGTGTTTAAGAAGAATGTTTTTTTGTTTCATGTTTTATGTTCCTTGTTTCCAAGACACTAAACCTTAAAGATCCTCAGTTCCGTGTAATGAAATGAAAAGTTATGTTATAAAAAGACGGGATGCTATAGTTGGTATCAAAGGATGGTTTAGTTATTTGTGGAAATTAGGATATGAAAAATCTAGGAAGAACCCTATAGAAAAGTTTAATATAGGAAATCTTCCGGGTATTTTGGTGAGTATTGAGTAAGGGGTTGCCAAGCAAATACATCCCTGTCTGGATACGAGCAGGTAGAGGTGGCTCTGGCACAGATGTACATAGGGGTAAAACCCGAAAACACCGCTTTGAGCTAGACTCGAACGGGAACTGGTACACGACAACGGGCCTTGCTGCACTCTTGGTTACGACACTCCCGGGGGATATGCTTTGGTAAATTCATAAGCTTGGTATGAACCATTGTTAAAGGAACAAAGATAAAATAAAATAAAGGTTCACATAAGAATATATGATCATTCATAACCTAGATGGGAACATAGGAGATCAAAAGTTAGGGTATACCTTTAATATACAAGTTATCCTTATATGCTTTCAGTTCCTTTTCATGATTATTAGCTAAGTACTTAAGCCCCTAATTATGCTTTCTCTTCATAGTTAATGGTGGGAAATGGAAGAACATGTTCCGGCAACCAATGTGATAGGAAATGCGACGATTTTCGTATTAATATGACAATGATGATTAGGGGATTAAAATATGATTATTATTTTGGAAGACGTTCATTATTTTGGGAACCATATTTGATCGAGGTAAATAGATTACTACGTTATTTTCATTGAGGAGTAAGGTTGACTTATATTTTGAAGAATCGATGAATTTAAGGTGAACTTATAGTAATTTAGGTTACTTATGGGAATGACTAACCTATATTGGGTAAAATATGTTTAGGTTAGCTACTTTTTTATAAGATGTTAGGAGTGGTTGATGTTGTCTGGAGATGAACAATGAAGTTGTTTTGGAAGACTATGTTATCAAATCCTTATTGTATTTGGGTTTCAATCTTAGTTTGGTTTGTTTTGAGGAATTTTAAGGACCGTTATTTATGGAATGGTCTATGATGAACTTTGGGTAGTACCATGTAACTTTGATGATATAAAAGTAGTTTCCATTCCTATGGGATTCTTTCTTTTTGAAGAGTTGTTTTACCTTAACCTTTCTGTTTTTGGGATAATGTTTAAAGATAGAAGAAATAGATAGTTAATCTTTTGTAGATTATGTGATTCTATAGAAGATGATTCTTGTGCTTTTATGAGACCAAGTGTTTTTGAATTCTCATCATTTGGAGAAAAGATTAGTGTTGGTAGGGACTTGTTAAAGGATGAAACTCTACTTGAAGGTAGGTATATTTTCTTATGTTTTTGTTCTATGTAGTAAATGAAATCCTCAAAATTATGAAAAGAAACGTAAAACAAAAATGTTGTTGGTTTACATTTCCTACTAGGTAATCGAAGACCGTTTACACACATCATAAGTTTGGGATTTTCTCATGGTTAACTTTCTCCTAATCATGTTCTCTATCACTCTCCCTCAGAACTTGACCCTTTGTTTTTTCCTCCATGTCCATGTTTTCCTACATGGGACCCTAGTGTGGGTTAACTCGGGTGACCATTGTACTTCCCTTTCTTTATTTTAAA
Organism: Viscum album; assembly: GCA_963277665.1. Taxonomy (NCBI): domain Eukaryota; kingdom Viridiplantae; phylum Streptophyta; class Magnoliopsida; order Santalales; family Viscaceae; genus Viscum; species Viscum album. Next base: position 711,421,633 of record OY728167.1, on the reverse strand, counting down.
GTAATAGTTTTACTGACTCCTTTTCCGATGTGGGACTTTCAATGAAATTTCAAAACCCAATTTTAAAATTGCGAGGACGCAATTTCTTAAGGGGGGAAGATTGTAACGACCAGAAATTTTTTTAAATAAATTTTGTTTCATAATTTTATGTGTTATTGTTATACTCAACAAAAATGTTTCATTTGGTAACATGAGTATAATTAAAATGAGACTGTTGGGTTGTGACTGTTATTTGACCATTGGTCAATATGACCGCTGGAAACTAAACATTTTGACTATTGTCTCTAAATACAAGCAATCTTGGTTAATTAATATAGAAAGAAGATTTGATGGCCTCACCCAGTAGTCTTGGACCGATCGAAGCCCATCTAACAGAACTTGGGAAGGAGGTATCACCACTGGGCTTTGCTCTGGACCAAACCCAAGCTGAACTTCATCGTATAAAGCTAGAACGGGATCGCCTTCGCGAGAAGTTCAAACTGATAGAAATTACTACTCGTGCGATGTTGGCCGAGCCTCCCTCGGATTCTTTCACCTTAGCACACCTTACACTTAGGTCCTATGCTAGTGTGATAAGGGGCTATGTAAGGAGACCGTAACTGTCTTGTGTAATCCTTTGTTTTAAATAAAATTTCGATTTCTTTTTTGAATTTTCAAATGACCGGATAAATATAGTATGAAATTTTTTGATGAATTTTAGAAAAAGGATATTTTAAATATGTTTATGTAAACCCTAAATAATTAAAAATGTGTAATGATTTTCAAAAAATGGTCTTCTGCAATTATGTTCAGTACTAAATTTAGAGTCTAATAAGATCAACATGATTTTTGATGAATAGTAAATTATGAATAGTGATTTTATGATTAGGATTAATAATGTGTCCAAATGGATTAGTAATCTCACTTAAAGAAAGTATTAAAATAAGCTAGGCACTTTGATTAAGTAATGTGATTCAATAAAATGGTTAAATAACGGTTTCATAAATTATTATTCAAATATTAGTTTTTTCGGGTGAATAGTGTTTTTTAATTAAAAATTTAATTAAAAATAATTAGAAAATTATTTTTATAAAAATGACTTTATTTTTGAACTCAGAGCATCGTTATTATGTTATGGTAATTTTTGGGGTTTTTTCTGAAAAAAATGAATTTTCGATGAATAGTGTTTTTATTTAAAAATTAAATTAAAAATATTTAGAAAATTATTTTTATAAAATGGATTTCATTTTTGAAATCAGAGCATTGATATTTGGTTAATGTGAAATTTTGGGATTTTTCTGAGAAAGTTGAATTTTCAGTGAATAGTAAAAATACAGTTTTAGGGTTTCGGTATGTTTAATGACATCATAACGGTGTCATGATGATGTCATGAGATCTTTTCAGGGTTGGCCGGCCAAGGGTGATGAATTATTGTTTTGGGGGCCCCATGTGGCCTAACTCCATGATAAAGGACAAGGGAGAGCACATGGGTTTGAGAAAAGCACATGTGAGGTGTCCCTTGGCCATTAATGCCTTGTCCCCTCACTTTCCCTATAAATACCAAGCCCTCCTCTCATCCATTAGACTCCCCACTCATTCCCAACGAATTTATGGTCTCATTACCTCCCAAGGAGTCCTCCCAAGGTGCCCCCAAGCCCTCAAGGTCCCAACCTTTGAGGTTTAAGAGTTACATTTTAAGGTAAGGGATCCGACCTCTCTCTTTCTTTTCAAGTAATCTCTTTTATGTCATTTCTTTTATACTCCATGTTCTTATGTTGGATGATGTTATTTTATATTCATCCTACTTCCTATTTCATGTTCATATGATGAGAGACCCCCCCTTTCTCTCATCAATTCGTTTTAAGAATGTTTATGTGGCGCCGTTAGGCTGCCGAATTTTTAAGGGATTCTTTCACCTTCCTCGTTTTCAAGTTCTATTTTCATTCAAGTCTTTAATGTTCCTTTTTGTTATGTTGGGGTATGATCTCTATACCTATCATACTAGACTCTTATGTTCATATTATTAGAGACCCCATTTTATCTCTTCAATTCAGTATTTTGATGTTTTAAGTGGCGCCGTTAGGCTGCCGAATTTTTAAGTGGTTCTTCACCCTTCTGGTTTTGAAGTTCTACTTTCATGTCAATTCCTTCAAGTTCCTTTTTGTTATGTTGGGGTATGATATCTATACCTATCATACTGGACTCTTATGTTCATATGATGAGAGACCCCATTTTATCTCTTCAATTCCGTATTTTGAAGTTTTAAGTGGCGCCGTTAGGCTTCCGAATTTTTAAGTTGTTCTTCACCCTTCTCGTTTTGAAGTTCTACTTTCATGTCAATTCCTTCAAGTTCCTTTTTGTTATGTTGGGGTATGATCAATATACCTATCATACTGTACTCTTATGTTCATTTGATGAGAGACCCCATTTGATCTCTTCAATTCAGTATTTTGAAGTTTAAGTAACGCCGTTAGGCTGCCGAACTTTCATAAGAGAAATCAAACTTTTGTCTTCCTTCCATGTTTTTCATTTCAAATGGTATGTCCTTGAAATTGCACCACCATGTCCATATATAATTCTTATTCTGTCCCTCTACTATTTTATGGGTCAATTATGATTGCTCGACCCATGTTCCCTCTCTTTTCAATGTTTTCTAAAACCTTGTAACATAGCTGTTATGCTGCAGAATTTTCGTCTCAAAATGCCTCTCTTTTCTCAAAATTATTTTATGTTATAAAGTGAATACTCAAAGCTCCTATTTCTACAGAGGTATTCACATATATATATAAATTTTCTATTTTAAATTCTGGGATTTACATACATGATACCCGCTTTCCCTTTCCGTGGGTTTAAAGTAATGTAAAGATCATGTCTTTAAAGCAGTTTTTAAAACGTTATGATTATGAAATGAAACCCATTTATTTTATGCTATATGGGTTATTTATGAAATGTTTTATGATGATATATGTGGCTCACATGATAATAAAGGCAAATTTAAGGGTGCGCCCTGATAGCGCTCCAATGCATTGGGTAATGATGTAACCACTAGAGATTACAATTTTCACGATACCTTGGTGAATAACCTTGGTAATTTTAAAATGACACCTTGGGGATGGACCTTGGTGATATTTTCATGATTGTCTATGTTAAATGATGTAGCCACATCTTCAAGTTATGAAAAAGTTTTATTTTTATTATGATATGCCTCATGATTTCATTTTCATGCATTAAAGTTCTTTTCATGACTTTATTGATGTATCTCAAGTTCATATGTAAAATGTTTCACTTGTTTCCCTTGCTGGGCCTTCTGCTCACCCTTCCTTTTGATGTATGTCCCCATGTTATGAGATGCAGTAATGAGCCTAGGGTGAACATGAGGAGAAGCCTTTCAAGTGTTTAAGAAGAATGTTTTTTTGTTTCATGTTTTATGTTCCTTGTTTCCAAGACACTAAACCTTAAAGATCCTCAGTTCCGTGTAATGAAATGAAAAGTTATGTTATAAAAAGACGGGATTCTATACACGGTTGATGACAGTAAGTAAAATGTGGTTCAATGAGATGAAAATAATTTTTGGTGAATAGTAACTTTTTACTTTTATTTACCACGGTTAAAAGTAAATAGGGTAATTAAGGGTAAAAATGATATTATTATTACCCTGAAACATGTAATAATTCTATTTTATAAGTGTAATTCAACAAAAAACAACCTTAGGAATAAAATATGACCATTTAGGTCCACTAGTATTAGATTAGTACATTTATTATTATTTAATTCAAAGAAGAGTTAAAAGAGTTAAAATCAAAGTTTAATAAGTAAAACATTTTTAATATAGGGTTATACATAAGATAAATTAGACTAAAAATATTCATTATAAAGATAAAAATATTTCCTACATAATGATATTTTATTTATGATTTTTATACATTAAATAATTCATGTTATTTATGACACAATAATGATGCAGTAATTACCTTATTAATGAAATATTAACATAATTGATGTTATAAATACCCAACAAAATGTAATTTTAGACCTTTTATGAATTCAACTAATTTTATAGGTTAATATGACATGTTATTATTGATTTAATTAACTCTTTTCTAACTAATCATGCTTTTATGATTTTCACAAAAATCAAGTACCAAATAGTGTCAAAATTGACATAAAATAATTTTTAAAACAAATATTATATTATTAAATGTTATTTTATTCCTAAAAATATAAGGTTCGGCCAAATGAATTAGATAAGGATATATATTGATAATTAACCACTTGGGGTTTGTTTTTATTGTTATAGTAAGTTTATTAACCATATAGTTTAAGAAAACAAAAAGGCACTGTAAAAGTTAAATTATTTAACTTAGAGTTAAATCTAAATGATAAGGATAAAATAGAGAGATAAACATGTCTAAAACCTATTAGTTGAGAGTATTTAGACCCATATACACATTATCTTATAAATAAATTAATTTTGAGCTATTAAAAACGGAATATGACTTTATTATAAAATAATATTTTATGTTTTTCCTAAGGTACCCCTCTCCTCCCTTATAAAAGGGCACCCCTTCCCTCTTCTGTTCACACCCTTTTGAGCCTTGAAGCTCGGCCAAAATATGACCATTTTTCTTCTGCACTTCCCTAGAAACACGCTGGAGGTTATGGTCTTCTAAAAAGACCAACTCTAGTCCCTTAAGAGAAAGCTTAAAGAAGGTGCGTCGAAGAAGAGGTAATCTCTTCTACCGATTCTTTCAAGTTTCTTTCTTCTTAAACTTATTCTTATTTAGTTGTTTAATTATAAATTAATAACATCAGTATATCTAATATACTGATATTTTATTATAAATATGAAACAACCCCATTTCACCTTCTATCCATCCTACGGAAAATGAAATCACCACGCGTGCGTACGTACGGAATACCGTCTCCACGCCGTTGTGTAATCTGTTTTTCCACCACCAACTTACTTGGATGGGTATAATGGTGAAAATTATAACTATATATGTATATTATAAAATCACACTGATTATGAGATATTATATCATCCACTCTAATTCCATTCAAAAATTATGGGAATGATATCATCACTCGTTAATATGTACGGATTACCGTCTCCACGACGCGATGAGATTCAATCTCCATGTTAACCATTAAAGAATGATTATAAAGTATATATAATGAATAATAATGGTATATATAACATAATAATGCTACTGGATTTATTTATATGTTATTTACTTAATTCCATTCAAGTCAATAAGGAAAGGAAAACAACGTTCTTGCGTACGTACGACCTACCGTCTCCATGAACGGTGTATTTCATTTCATTTATCTATCTATTATATATATATATATATACTGAATATATATGATATATAAATCATTATTTACATTCTGGAAGTAATTAAATCATGATATAAGTAATAATAATATCAAGAACAAAAAGTCCAAACAAGTATGATAAATAAAATGATTTTACCCAAAACGCTGCTTTAACAAGGAATTTACAAAAGAACGGGTAATATAAAGTCATAAGTGAACCATATATGATATAATAATAATGAATATGATTCTTTAATAAGTAAATTAAATTATTTAAATCATTATACAGGAGGTTCGGATACGTAAGAAGCATATCAGACCTAATGTAAGGGAAAATCTCACAATCTCTATTTTTATCCGAGATTGTTTATACTTCGGTAATTAATGGGGCATATTTATCATCCAAATCCATGTTTTGTCAATATTTAATGTTATTTATATCCTCCTAAAATTTTTTAAATCCAATTTTACCCATTGGTGAGTTTTTAGTAAAATATATAAAAGGAATCTTTTGTCGTTTTTAGAACGAGGTACTTTTTGACTTTTCCTGCCAAAGTACGAGAAGAATGTTTTTTAACTTATACAGACTGAATGGACTTTTAGAACATTATTTCCATGAGGCTTCCTTTACAAGTTTTCAAGTTTATTTTTAATCAAATTCTTTTAGTTTAAAATTTTATGACATTTTAAGAAAGGAAAAATGTTCTTGAAGTAGAAAGGATATTTTCCTCAAGAATGGAGTTCAAGTGTTTTATCAAAATTATTTTCCATCTAAGATAATATGGGGTTCTGTTTCTATCCCTATTTTTAAATTGATTTGATTATGTTATGATGGAAATATTTTTATTATGTCCTTTTATGGATTATGTTACGATGACATGATGTTTAAGAATCCCATTTTTATTACATGGGTTATGCTATGATGTATGATTTATGATCTTGTGGAACACATAAGAATGGTATAATTATGAGATGGGTGGGACCTATATCTCCCTCCAATGCATTGGGTAAAGATTTATATCTCATGAGATATACATGGCTGGAACGGTAAGTTAATCCGGTTCAGTGTTACAGGACTGAAACGAGGAGTGGACTCGATTCAGAAAGGGAATTTTTCCACTAAGATGGTCTTAGCAGCAATGCCTTGGCTACTATGGAAATCATATCATGTGATTAATGGTTTGCCACAATTAAATGTTTTCTTCCCATGCTATTTTATCATGATTGATGGTCCATTATGATATATGCCTTACGTACTTACAAGATTTATGTCTTTGCTCAAGATTTTGATGTTTAGATTTTATGTTCATGTTTTTGCATTCAAATGTTTATGGATTTTTTTATGTTCTATATGTTTACCCTTACTGGGCATTTGAGCTCACCCTTTATATGTTTTCTTTTCCCCAGTATATAAAGAAAGGTTTTAGGTAAGAAAAAAGGGGAAGATATTTATGGTAGATGTTGAAGATCTTTCACCACGATTAGAAGATTATGTTCTGAGTTTCCAAAGACACTAAACTATTACGGTCCTTTGGTGTATATTTTTGTTATGTATTAAGTATTCCGCAAAAGTAATGTAATGTCCATGTATGTCAAGATTTAGGTCTCTACAGTATTCCATTAAATATATATATAAATATATATATTATGAATATATATGGTATATAAATCTTCTTAAAAATTCTGGAATTAATTAAACCATGATCTAATCAATAGGATCAAGAATAAAAAGTCAAAACATGAATGATAAAGAGAGCGATTATTACCCTAAATATTTCTTTAACTTGGAAATTATTAATAAATTGGTAATATAAAGTCATAAGTTATTAATATATGATATCAGAAATATTATTATTATTCTGGTATAAGTTATTAATATGTATAAAACCACTATAAAGGAGTTTCAGACACATATGGAGACTGTCGGACCTAAGGTAAGGGGATTTTTTTCTCACTTTTAATTACCATGAGATACATGTTATGTTTACTACTCTTTCCTTTGTTGTGGTTTATGTAGTGACCATGATTGTATTCTATATATCATATACCTAAATTTATGGGTATTCACATGTCCATTTTATGATCCTTATTTCATGGGTTTTACGATTAAAAAAATACCAATACGGTAAAATGTTTTCTCTCAAACTACCTTCTTTGAGACTCATGTCTTTTTATGCACCTAATTTCTCTTTCAAATAAAATATATCTCTATTTCACATGATATATCATGAATCTATATATTTTCATGATATTTTATTTTTAATTTAATTTAATTTCTTGCATGGAGAGTATAATCTCAAGTTACCAAGTTATGAGAGTTTATTGAGACAATCTCATTGTTTTTTGAGATTCTTTATGTTTATGATTACTTTGACCAAATATTATGATCCATATCTCAAGTACATTCATAAATTTTATTCTCATCTGGTTATTCATGATATAATAATGTATTGGCATCATATTTCTACAATTTGGTACATAAGAAAATGTTTTTAAGAAATCCGGGCTTTACACTCCCTTCGGTTGGAAATCTATGTTTTCAAAAAAGGATTTATATGAATATTATACCATTATCCTATAATATTTAGAAGTCATTTTATCCATTTTTTTATTTTTCAAATTTCTTCAATGGAATCTTCTTTTAATTTTACAAACAAATCACTTTTCTAACCTTTCTTAACCATGCAAAAGGAATATTCTTTTGACCTCGTACAACATGTACGGATTTACCCACCGTCATCTCTAAAAAGCTTCCTTTTCATATTTAAAAGGTAAATCTTTATGAATTTTTTTAAAATAATTTCAAGGGAAAAAGTTTTCAAAATTATTTCAAGTCTTCTTTATATGTTTTCAAATATATTTTCTATGAAAATTATTTTCAAATGGTTTTATGAATTAAAAATAATTTTTCTGAAAAGAAAGAATATTTTACTCAAGAAATGTTTTTTAAAGATGTGTCAAAATTATTTTCCATATAATATGACATCTATTTATTTTTCTCATGCCCTTATAGGAAATTTTCTAAATGTTAAATTCATATCCTTTCTATGAATGGGTTATACTTAATGTCATGGTATTTGTAAAATATGTTTCTTTTCCATGGGTTATATGCTTTCAAAACCCACTTCTTTTCCATGGGTTATGCTTCAATGAAATGATTATGAAACCTATCTATTTTCTAAAGGTTATGAAGTGATGAAATGTTATTGATTCCCATTTTATTTTTTTAGGGTTATGATTTGATGTTTATAAAATCCATATCTTTTCATGGGACATGATACGATGAATGTTTTGTAGAACACACATGTATGATTTAATTATGTGATGGGTGGGACATATATCTCCCTCCAATTCATTGGGTAATGATAAATGTTTTATGATATAGTGATAATGTGGGAGAACATCCCAATCCCGAACCAAGAGGGTACAAGGGAGGGTATCCCAATATTGAAAGAAGAGGGTACACATGAGGAAATCCGAATCCCAAAAGAAGAGGGTACATGGAAGGACAACCCAATCCCGAAACAAGAAGGTTCATGAGAGGGAATCCCAATCCTAAAGAAGGTAAACATGTGATTAAAACAAGCCTAACATATTACAAAGTCCTTGGTAGGTTTCCTTTAAATAGGGTTTTTACGTGCTTATGTATTTTCCACAATTCCATGTTTTATTCCTATGTTATACTCTCATGGATCATGTTCATTATTTACTTATGATTCATGTTAATATTTATTATGATATATGATATGCAGGTTATGGTCTTAAAATGTTGTTCTCATGTTCCATACCCTTTTGTTCATGTTATTCTTATGCATTTATTTATTTACCCATACTGAGCATCTAAGCTCACCCGTTTCTTATGTATCCTTTCTCCAGGTTAGGAATAAAATTCCTAGGTAGAATTAATAGAGGTGTAGGTATTTATGGAATATTTTGAAGATATTTCACTAGGATAGATTATTTTGTTTCCATGTTTCCAAATACACTAAACTCTTATAGTCCTCGGGCATGTATTTTTTCAATGTATTAAATATTCATCTAAAATGATGTAATATCCATGTATGTTAAGCCTCGGTCACTATAGTTGGTATCAGAGGAAATGTTTAGTCAAAATTTGGAAACTAGGATGAGAGAAATTTAGGGATATACCTTGGTATATTTATAAGGATATGTCTAGGGAAGTCTCTAAGGATAATTATAAGGATGAATTAACGTTTAGGGAAATGTCCTGGAATTTTGGTGAAAGACAAAGTAAGTGGTTTCCTAACAACACATATCTGTCTGGATACTAAAAGTGGATGTGGCTCTAGAACACATGTAACTAAGTGTTACAACTATGAAATGATGTTTTAGTCCTGACTCGGGGTAATCTGGAACATGACAACAAACCTTTTTGCACACCTGGTTTGACACTCCTGAGGGATATGCTATGGGAATTCACAAACTCATCAGGAAACATCAAGAAGGATTGATTTAAAAATTGTCTATGAATAACCTAGGATAAAACTAAGGTGTCATATATTAAGGATGGTGTCATAAATTAGATATACTATAAGTGAATTTTCGTGATTTTGTGGTTCCTCATTATGATAATTGTTTCTTACTCTATGCTTTTGGTTTTAGCCAATGGATGGAACCCAAAGGAACCACAGTAACAGTGATTACAACACACAATGAAACAAATTTACTCCTAAATATCCTAATTCTATGGGTGTTGGAATAAAAAACCTCATTTATATACTCTCATATATTTCCCAATCTATGAATCATATTTATTTTCTAAAAAAACAATGTATGGAATAATGTTCTGTTGAGTCCTTCATGAGGCATCGTACACCTTCTTTTAGCGGGTCATCTGATCTAATTGTTTATGAACAATGGATTAATACCAATGAAAAGATATTCTCCATTATTAAGTGTTTGTATAATGAGAAAGTCATTCTGGATATTTATCGGTTATAAGGTAAAGCATACTAGTGGTGGACTCTAATCAAGAATACGAGGAAGCAATATAAAATTGAATCCATGGATTGGGATAAGTTCAGGAATTTATTCTACAACAAGTAATTTTCTCATGTTCTTAATACAAAGATGGAAAAGGAGTTCCTCGGGTTTAAGCAAAAGGATGATAAATCTACCGGTACCTATGAGGCTAATTTCACAAGACTTGCGAGGTACACTTCAGGTATTATCATTCAACCTGAAAGTAAAGTTGATAGGTTCTTTAGTGGACTAAAACCAATTCTTAGAAGGTCATTTCCAAAAAGAGACTTTATTATCTATGAAGAGATTTTGATTTGTGCAATCAAAGTTGAAATGTAGGTTGGAGTTACTTATGAATATCATATTTTTAACAAGAAAAGGAAGATGATGTTCAATGGAAAATCTAACAACCATGGAGAAAAGAAAATGAGCCATCTGTTATGCACACATTTTGGGAAGAAACATAGAGGTAATTTCTTTAAGGTGACTAAAAAATGTTTTAAGTGTGGAAGGGAAGGTCGTCGAGCAACTAAATGTCTAATTTATTAGAGGAAGTTAGATAATGATGCAAATAATGAGAGATCCCCACAGAATATACCTCCCACACCTTAGTGTTTCAATTTCATGGAGTTTGTCCATTGTGATTACAAGTGTCAAAATCTAAAGACTAATTTGAATGAAAAGCCACAAAAACCTATGAAGAAAAAGGACAAAGGGAAAGCTTATGCGATAATAAGGGATGAAGTGAACACATATAATTAAGAAGAAATTATCCTTCCTTAGTTGGAAATTATATGTTTAATTTTCTTTTATTAATCCCTCTGAAAGTCTTATTTTTCACCCTTTAGTGATATTTCATGTGATTTTCTTTCTCGAAATGGATTTCAGAATAATAAAATCATATTTAATGTCTTATCGATACAAAGATGAACCCAAGTATACATTAATTGTTTTAGTATATTTAAGGAAGAAATGGTGAATTTTATTTTAGAATGGTTATAAGTTTAACCATTTATGTTTAAGTTAATCTTTGGTTAGAGTTTGGGAGATTAAAGTATTATCTCACCATATGAGATTTATGAATATCAGATAGCTTATTTAAACTACATTTTTTTATGATAAATAATGATAAATGGGATGGAATATCATGGGTATCATGATCTGTTATCACTCTAAGAATGAAAAATTATCCTTCAATTTTAGAGGAATAGGTGAAGTGGATCAACGAACAACAAAGGACGAAATTATTTAGAAATCATTCTGGTATATATTTTCAAGAAAATTATTTAACTTTAAGAAAAAGGATCTTCAAGATAAAAATGTTGTTCTAGTACCTTTGTTTCTTATGAATCAGATGGTCCCTTAGATCATCACAGATTTATGGCTTTGTGATTGTAAACATTTTCCTAACCATGTTCTCTATCACTCACCATCAGAACTTGGTAGTTCTATTTTCATTCATATCCATGTTTTCACTTTCCACCTATGTTCTCTTATGTGGAAAGACAATGATGAGTTACTTTGGGTAACCATTATGTTTCTAAATTTCCTTTGTAAAATAATGTTTTTGTATCCATTTTTACAATGTGGGTTTCTATGAATGAAAATTTTAATTATTAAACCTTTTATTATCCAGACGAATTTTGAGGGTGGAATTCATTTTTAGGGGGTAGAATGTAACACCATTAGATTTTGTATTTTTTTGAATTAATTTAATCGGTTGATATTATCACTTCACTCAACACTGAATATATATTTTTTATTATATAATATCACTATGTTTTGGATTATGTTATACACAACACCAAGTGAAGCTTGCACTACACGCAACACCGAATTGGCAAGCATTACACGCAACACCGAGTTTCTGTGAAATAAAACTTTACTATTATAATTATTTAAATAAGATACTTATAACCTAGATGATAAACTGGTAATATGAATAGTAATAACAAATTTTTAAATTTTATTTATAATGGTTTTGATAATGAAAAAAATACAATTTCTAGTAAAATTTTTATATGTTTAAAACTACTATTTTCTAAAATGAATTGTTTTTCATATCCTTCTATATAAAATAATAAAATTAATTTTAGACACTCATAGAAAATTATTTTAATAAAATAAAAATTATTTTTAAATTATAATTTTCAAAATTATCTTAGGGTGAGTTTTCAGTATTTTTCTGAAAAGTTTCAATTTTTTGATGAATATTGAAATTACTGTATTTTTGCTTAAAAACTGACTTTTTCATTTAAATAATTATTTTATTTTAAATTTATTTAAATGTCACAATAGATAAATAATATATATATTAATCTAATGTAATTCATTGGAATATTTTTTATAATAAAATTAGATATAAAAATTCGTTGATCTTTTTAATGTCTCTTTTACCCTCATTCTAGGCACATTTGTGGGATTAACATTAAATGTAATTTTACCGCTTTTGTGAATTGAATTTAAAAAAAGGACATACATGGTTTTATACAGTATGATAAATGTGGTCTAATAGGATAAAAATATTTTCTGTTGAATAGTAACTTTTGATTTTTATTTACTGCGTTTAAAGGTAAATAGGGTAATTAAAGGTAAAAATAATATTATAATAATATAAAATTACCCTAAAATAGTCATAATTTCAGTTTATGAGTATATTTCAACGCCAATAAAACTTAGGTTGAAAATAAAATCCTTTTTATTTCACTTGTATAAATTAAGACATTTTTTATTTTTTAAATAATGAAGAGTTAAAATTTTCATATTCAAATTTTAATAAATATTTTATTTTTAATATGAGGTTATATAAGTAATATGGTTGACTATAAATAGTATTTAGAAATATTATAAATTTATATAGATCATTATAATTTATTTTTAATTTTTATACATTAAATAATTAAATTATGTGATGGCCCAATGATAAGGTAATAATTTTAAAATTAATTGAGATATCAAATAAATGATATTAAAAATATTAAAATAAATATAATTTGACATAATTAGTGACATAAAATAATTTTATATATAACTTAGAAATGTTAGTGACATATTGAAAGTATTTTCTCGAAGTTATCATGTTGTTTTGATATTTTTAAAAATAAAAATATTGAATAGTATTAAAATTGAGATAATTGATATTTAAAAAAATACTATTTTATTAAATGATATAAAAATCTTAGAAATATAAGGTTTGGACAAATAAAATGGATAATGTAAAATATGTTAGAAATGATCCAATTGGGTTCCTCTTTTCAATTTATAGTAAATATATTAACCCTATAGTGTAAACATATAAGAAGACATGATAAGAGTTCAACTGTTTATCTAAGGGTTTAATCCAAAAGATAAGGTTAATTTTATGATTTAACATGTATAAAATTCATTTTTGAGGGTATTTAGACCCATAATCATATTATACTCTAAATAAATCACTTTGGGTCTATTGAAACAAACAATAAATTTATAATAAATTAATATTTTAAGATCTTTCAAAAGTGCCCCTAACCTCTCTTATAAAAGGGAACTTATCCTTCTCTTTAATTCACACCTATAAATCCGTTTTCCTCGGCCAAAACCTGACCATTTACTCTCCTAAAATACCTCAAAACATCCTAGAGTCCATAAATTTGGTATAAATCCATCCTAAGGATCCATTTTTTACAAATAAATAGGAGATACCTGAAAAAAGAGATAATTGTTTTGTAACCTCTTTCAAAGTTATTTTCTTCTTCTACTTTATATCTCTATGTTTTTTCCACACCAAATTAAAATCTATAGAATATAATATATTCTGAGACGTTTTTATGATTATGGTATAATTTTATTCCTCCTTTTTCCCATCCATCTAAAAAACAATATCACAATGCGTGTGTACGTACGACTTACCGTTTCCACGTTGTGGTGTAATTTGTTTCCTGTACAATTTATTTATATAGGTATAGAGATGAATATAAAGGATTTAAATAATAAATATAACATTATATTGTTTCTTTAAAATTAATATTCCATCCAATTTCATAACATTTAACCCTTAAGTAAATGATATTGTCTCTCATGCGTATGTATCGCTTACTGTCTCCATGACGCGATGAGATTCATCTTCCACATTCACCATTCAAGAATGAATATAAAAATATACATTATGAATATGTTTGAAATATAAGAAAAAATAATTCTACTGGAATATATATATATATACACATATATTTCATTCACTTACTTCCATTCAATATGATAAGAAAACAGAAACAACGTTCATGCGTACGTACGACCTACCATCTCCATGAAAAGTATATTCCATTTCATATATCTATAAATTATATATATATATATATATATATATTCTGAATATATATGATATATATATTATGTTAAACATTTTTTTTAATTATTTAAATCATGATCTAATCAATAGGATCAAGAATAACAAGTCAAAACATGTATGATAAAGAAAGCGATTATTACCCGAAATGTTGCTTTAAATTGGAAATTATTAATAAATTTGTAATATAATGTCATAAATGAATCATATATGATATCATAAATATTATATTATTATGTTACGAGATATTAGTATGTTTAAAACCATTATTAATGAGTTTAATACACGTATAGAGAGTATCAGACCTAAGGTAAGGGGACTTTTGTTTAACTTTTAATTTCCATGAGATACATGTTATGTTCACCACTCTTTACTTTTGTGTGGTGTATATAATTAACATTATTGTATTATATGTATAATATAATTAAATTTATAGTTATTCACATGTCCATTTTATGATCCTTCTTTCATGGTTTTTAGGAATCAAAAGATACCAAATCCGTAAAATGTTTTGTCTCAAATTCCCTTCTTTGAGACTCATGTTTTGTTATCCACCTAAACTCTTTTTAAAAGTGAATATATTTATATATTAAATGATATATCATAAATATAAATATTTTAATGGTATTATATGCTTCATCTAATTTAATTTCGTACATGGAGAGTATGATCACATGTTACCAAGTTATAAGTGTTTATTGAGACAATCTCATCCTTTTCTTGAGATTGGTTATGTTTAAGATTACATTAATGAAATATTATGATCCATATCTCAAGTAAATTCTTTAATTTTATTATCCTATGGTTATTAATGATATAATAATGTCTTGGTACCATATTTCTACCCTTTTTTACATAAGAAAGTATTTTTAATAAATACATACTTTACCCTCCCTTCAGTTGGAAATATAGGTTTTCTAAAAAGGATTTCTAAGAATATTATACCATTATCCTATAATATATAAAATAAAATTTTACCCTTTTTGTCTTTTAACTCCATCTACAAGGTAATATTATAGTCGTTTTCCGACTAAGGAACTTTTCAAACCTTTTTTTACTATACAAAAAGAATTTTTTTTGACCTCTTACGACTTGTAAGGATTTACCCGTCATCATTTATTCAAAGCTCCATTTTCACTTTTAAAATATTATCCTTTAAGAAAGTGTTTTTTAAAATTAATTTTAAGGAAACCAATTTTTAACATTATTTCAAGTTTTCTTAATATTTTTTAAAATCTATTTTCTATTAAAATTATTTTCATATGGGTTTATGCATTAAAAAGTCTTTTTCAAACAAGAATGTATATTTTCCTCATAAAATGTTTTTGAAATATGTTTCAAAATTATTTTCCATATAAGTTGAAATATGTTGATGATACTCATTACCTTATAGGGAATTTTCTAAAGGTTCTATTCATATTCATTATATGAATGGGTTATTATTATTGTCATGGTATTTATGAAATTCGTTTCTTTTCCATGGGTTATATGATTTTGAAACCCACATCGTTGTCATGGGTTATGCTTCAATAAAATGATTATGAAACCTATAAATTTTCCATAGGTTATGAAGTGACAAAATTTTATTGATTCCCATTTCATTTTTTATGGTTATCATTTGATGATTATAAAGCTCATATCTTTTCATGGTTCATGAAATGATTAATATTTTTTAGAACATGAATGTATGATTTCATTATGTGATGGGTGAGACCTATATCTCCCTCCAATGAATTGGATAATGATAAATGTTTTATGTGATCAAGAGGGAATAGGGGAGAACATCCCAATCCTGAACCAAGAGGTTACATGGGTGGACATCCCAATCCCGTAAGAATATGGTACACAGGAGGACATCCCAATCCCAAACGAAGAGGGTACACGGGAGGAAAGACCAATCCTAAAATGAGAGGGTACACAGGAGGGAATCCCATGACCGAAGTTGGTACACAGGTGATTAACCCAATCCTAACATGTTACAAAGTCCTTGGTAGGCTTCCTTTACATATGGTTTTTATGTGCTCATGTGTTTTCCACAATTCCATGTTTTATTCCTATTTTATGCTCTTATAGATCATGTTCATTATTTCCTTATGATTCATGTCAATATTTATTATGATCTCTGATATGTAGGGTATGATCTTCAAATGTTATGCTCATGTTCCGTACCCTTTTGTTCATGTTATGTTTATGCATTTCTTTATTTACCCTTACCGAGCTTCTAAGCTCACCCATTTCTTTTGTTTCCTTTCTCTAGGTTATAAAGAAATATTTTAGGTAGAAGTACTATAGGTGTAGATCTTTATGGGAGATGTTTAACATCTTTCACCATGATAAAAGATTTTGTTTCCAAGTCTCCAAAGACACTAAACTATTTGGGTCCTCAAGCATGTATTTTGTCAATGTACTGAATATTCATCTAAAATGATGTAATATACAATTATTTTAATCCTGGTTAACTATAATGGTTCTATTTTTTGGTGACTTCTAATAAATTTGTGATGAACATACTACAATTAAGTTCTGTATCATGATCAATAAGGGATAACCATGGCACATTTTTTTCAACATCTACTACATATATTCAGAGGAAAAATTTACTATTTATGATGCATCTTCTAAGTGAGAAGAGATAACAATGGTACATGATGTTCCACATTTTTTATAGAGATTTTATTGGGTACTATTATGTGAAACCCCCAATGGGGTTTTGTTTTAGTTTTCATATTTATCATACATTGTAGATGTAGTTAGAGATCTAGACTACATGGAACCCTATCCTATAACATCAAGTGTGGTCCAAGAATACTTTCATGCTATGATTAGTCTCTAGAAATGGGAAACATAGGTTTGTTCAAGTGTCATGGTAAACCATTTATCACATAATAGAAAATCATGAATATTCCCTTTTCATTTATTTTCCCTATTCATTCACACATATACGAAAATTTATATTATAGGAACTTGGTGAGATGATACTAAGATATGTTTCTTACAATATACACTAGAACACTTGTATATATGGTGACCTTATGCCTTTTCACATGTCTATGTATAGGGTGTGCAGTGTATTGCTATATAAAATATATATAGGGATTAGTGATGAGATTGAGATGATTCCTAAGGAATGTTATCGATCCTCCCTATGTATTCTTTTTTTATTCCATTTTTTTAAAATGTGATCAGTTCAGTACAAGATCAGTGGTGATACATGATGTATGACTTACTCTTTGTTTATAACATGATATTTTTATTCATAGTGTATGTTTTTATGACTTCTATTTATTTTGTTTCTTATTTTAATTAACATTAAATTATATAGGATTCTGATAAAAATTATCCTCAATGTATGATTTTGGTCTTCCCCACTAGTCAGCATTCTCTGGAATATAGGGAGGCTCACATGAGGTCATGTGAAACTATGATTGGGACAATGTTTAGTTTTCTCTAGTTGAAGATTCATAAAATATTATAGAAGAATAATTTTATTTTTATTTTTATTTTAGATATGAAATAAAAATAAGAGGGAAAAGTGATATTTTTTTATGTACCTTGAACATGTGATTCATGAAGATGTATTTGGTGGGACATCCATGTTACCGTGTTTATGTGATTTTTGTTCTTAGTATTCATTATTAAGGTTGATATGTTTACTCAAATGTGATTTATTAACTGGTGGTTTATATTTTATATTTTCTATCAAGTTCCGACTAGATAAAGATCTATGTACATGAATTATGTTATTCATGATGGATTACCAAGACAGAGATATGGTTATTTGTGATTTATTTCAATGATGATAGAGGGTTTAGATACTTAATTTTTCATTATAAAAAAATGCAGGTTTTTCCTATATAACCTTATTTTTGGATTATACTCGGCAAAAATAAGAAACCTTTCCCTTTGCTGGAAGAACATATGGATATTATAATGAAATGTTCTCTTCTAATAGACCCTTGGTGAGTAGTAATACGTATTGTATGCCTTAGTAATAATCCCATTTTGGCTTCACCAAAGTGAGGTATTCCTATGTGGTGTGGAAAGAAATGGGAATAGGTTTCCTAAAGGATTTGGATTCCATTTAGAGGTATGTGGAAAGAAATAAGATAATTACATCTAATATATATGTTAATAACACTAAGTGAGTGATTCTTGTATTGAGGTTTGGTTTTTATGAATAATAAATATGATGGCTAGTCATTTTAATTTTTAATTGAAATTTTAGTGGCATAGAAATAGTCCCCATGTGGTGGGTGATTTTGTGGTGGGATTTGGAATGAGTGATACACTTCAAGCATGTTATATTGGAATCATAGAATATAAATTTGTTATATGATATTGACATGAGAGAAGAGTGTTGACCATTGTTTGGTAATGTGATTCTATGTTTTATGGGACGTGACTCATTATATCATGTATCGGGTTATGGAATAAAAATTGATTGTGAGTAAGAAACCGCGAGAAGGTTATTTACAAGTTAATTATCTTTTGGAAGAGGTTAGTGATTATTAGAGTTGGATTTTGGGAAAACCCTCAATCTATAAGGGAAACAATGTTCTAGTTATATTCAGTTTTTAACTGCCTGAAGGTAAGTGAGTCCAATGTGTTGGTGGAAAAATGATGTGATTGGTGAGATGTGTGACAACATGGTGGCATGGAGATTAAGATCATATATTGATATTTGTTCATATAATGATTGGTGAAATTTATATGTAATATATTAATATTTGAATTGTCAATCCAATATTGGGACATTATAGTAGTCATTATGATGGGAGACAATAGTTCGACTGGATCACCATGATATGATTTTGTAACTTTTTAGGTGTTGTAATCAATGTGTTCATTCATAGACTCCATATGGGGGGGAGAGGACCACCAGATGTTTGAATGTATGATCCTTGTTTTTTCATGTTGGAAATCATATATGAAAAAAATGTTCTCATCTAGTGATTATGTTTGGTAACATGTAGTGCATGGGCCTTGGATATTAGTTATTTTTTGTTGATAATGATGATGATAAGGATAATTCTATATAATGTAAAATTTAATCACTCATGGATATATGAGACTCATGTTAATAAAATTGTGGATGTGGTGAAAATAGTTTGTGGATGGTTGATAGGACACTATAATGTCGATTTACTAATAGAACTGATTTATTATGGTTCATTACCAAATAATAGTTTTTGGGCTTCGTATGTGGTGTTGGAAGAATGTTTCATGTCAGCACTGAGTTCAGGATGAAAATGGGTGTGATCTGGTAGTGAATTAAATTACATATGAACTAGTACAATTAGGTAGTTTATGATAGTAAGTGTGGGTGATTGATGACCCATCCATGGAGTTACAATGACAATCATCTTGAATCATTGGTGTGGATATTTGAAAATTTTCAGGATACTTATAGGAATATACACATATTGATCAATAAATGTAATTTTGTGTTAGTGGGTTCAGCCATGAATTTTCAGGGAAGTCATCCATAAGAGTAACGACTTGTGTTATTACATTGGAATTAGTGTAGTGAGGTGGGATCTACATCATAATAATTAATGAACCACATGGAGTTCTTTTTTTGAAGGGTATTCAGATAGTATAAAGAACCATGAATCAAAATAATTAATTTTGAGTAGAATCATGTTGTAGGAGAACCATTAGTATAGGTATGAATGAGTTGATTGTGCTTTATTATCTTCAGATAGACTTGTGCAATTGAGCATCATCTCACTTTTGGAGAAAGAGATGGGGAGTGGAAAATATTTTGAAAAATACAGAACATGATATTTTATAGATATACAAACAAAATACATTCTATATTATAGAATATAAAACAACAAGTTAGTTTTGAATACGAATATGATGGTTATCTATAATGATGGAGGATGGTATTTTGTGGCTACACATGGATGAATTTATTTATTATTGGGAGTGTTTAGTGACCCATAGATTTACTAGTTATTGTTTTATGAGGAGATTTAATTTTTTAGCCTAATAGTTGTGCATGTTATTATAATAAGGATTTATAATAGTATTAAACAAGTTAAAACATCTCAATTAAAGATCTTTTGATATTATTAGAGGCTTGAAATGGTTTTGGGAAACTATAGTGATTTTCTGGTCATGGTAAGGTTTACTACCTTTGCGGATTTTAACTATAGGTGGTTTATCATGTTATTGTAGTTTAAGGTCAATTCATGAAAATAGGTTTTCTAATAGATCACTTCAGGGCTATAACAACTATCTGGAATGATGAAATTAGGTCACACCATGACTAGGGGTGGCATAGCATGGTGTATGTTTAGTTCAGGGGTTTTTAATATAGAAAATATATTATATATGTTTAGAATTCCATGATTTACGGTGAAAAGACATGATGAGTCCCCATGAATAATATATTATAAAACCTTATTTATTTCATATCATAATTTAATGAAGTTTATGTGGGTAACTCTATTAGTATAAGGGTAATGAAATCATGTATTATCATATAGAGAAGTTATAGGGTGGAGAACAAACGTCATTCATGGGAAAGGGAGGCATTTCCCTAGAGGGATAATTCAATTTAGTGAAGGAAAATGGATAGAACATGGTTTTTAGGTACTCACATGTTTTATTCTTCCTAAGGTTGTTGTTAAATACTATGATCATGGGGGTCATGTCATGTGGGAAATTCGTATCATATATGGATTCTTATTGATGAAGGTATGTTATGTCATGACCCAGGCATGCATGTTTTGGTGAGTTCTTGATAGTGTATTTCACATAAAGTTCCCATTGGTTCAGACAATGACCAGTAGCTATTTTAGTTTCTAAAATAAGGGGAGATATTTATTTTAATTGTTTCCACCATCAGATTTTATGTTTAGTTGTTTCATGGGAAGATCCATTTTAGCCACCTTTTCTCTTATTATCTTTCTATTTTACCCCCTTAGTAAGGGTTGATTCTTTTAGATTCCCATGGAAAATTAATGTATCGTATTAATTTCCTTCCCTCTATTCATTGTATTTTTTTAATTTCTCAGTTTTTTGGTGTTTCCATCTTGTTTTTTAGTGATAATTTTAAAAAATCATGGGTGAAATCATCAATTGCCCTCGACCTTCACCATTTCAGGCCCCCTAGACTTCTTGGCTCTTGTGGTTTCTTGTTTTTTCTTGTTTTAGATGTTTTTCATCCCTATAATAAAAAAGTAACGATTATGATGATGGGTGAAATCATTTAAAATAGTGGATTTTTCTATTTATTAGGATATTAAAGGTCATAGTAGGCTTAACACATTAATTTTATGGTTGTGTCAATAATATGGTGTTTCCCAATGAGTTTTTTTATTTTTCCATTTTGGTTTTAATTAAATAAATAATTATAAAATTGTATAATTAATTATTTTCCCATTTTGTCTTTAAATAAGATAGTAGGAGTCAGTTCCATATTTTGTAAGTCATGGATGGTCTTAGTTGTGGACTTTAATAGCTTAATAGGTATACCAATGTCATATTTTTGGTATGTGGTATCTTTAATAAAAATCATTATCCTTGTTTATAAATGAGTGTACACACATAAATTTTTCATAATACCATTAAAGGGTTACGATATAAGGTTTCCTTATATAAAACAGATAGGATGGTATTTAGCCTTCTATACATTGAATATATTCTCTGTAGAACTTCTTATAATTGAGATCTCTTGGAAACTAGGTCTCCAAGTGAGAGGAGCCATTTGGGATTTATAAATGGATAGGAGGGTCCCTTAGGATTGTGAGGAGATATGGATATACTAATATATTTTCCTAAATATAGTATAGTAAAATTGGAAGATTAGGCCTGCTGGTAATGGGTAAGAAAATTATATCTATCACAATTGTTGGGAATACCTTATTTAGGGTGGATTAGATCTTTATAAAGTTCCATGAGTGGTTAAAATATTCCAAGTATTAGTGATGAATGGTGTGGAATATTTCCTAAAAATGATATGTCAATAGATCATTAAGAGTGATGTGGAATGGGAATTTAGTGAGGGTATCATGTATTGATATAAGAGTTTATAGAGGAATGCCAAGAGCCTTAAATTGGGTTATATTTAATGTTCCTTGGTTAGAGATATTGAGTGTGGCATGGGATGTTTATGATTTTTTGGATTATACTCTTGATGATAGGTCCAAATAGGGCCTACGTTCCAAAAGAACACCATGTGTTAATAGATATAGCTTGATATAATGAGTAGAGACCACAATTGGTCTAAATAACCCATTATATTATCTTATCAGATTAATCATAATGCTGATAGGATCAACATAATATTCTTTTTAGAATAAAATTTTCTTGATGATATCATCATGCAGGTAAGATGAATTATGATATTTTTTTGAGAGATATGAGAATAGGTCACGATGGGTAAGTGCCCTGGTGATGATAGGATCATATTCTAGGATGGGTTGCATGGTATATTTTTTGTTGTATGTCTAGGGATGATTGTGTTACTATATATTTATATATATGTATTCCCCTATATAATAGGGATGGTATGGGCTTTAATTTTTATCCTCCTCTGATAGATATTGGGTCTTGTAAAATTTACCCTTCATATTATGACTGAGTTGGGATTTCTAGGGTTCCATTTTTCTGTATCTTGTGAGGGAAAATGGATGAACATAGTATATTTATTTAGAATCTCTTAAGTGTGAAAGTAAGACCAGGGTACTATTATATTGACATATCTTGAGTGATATGATAATGGTTCTATTTTTTAGAATCTTATTAATGAAAATGGATAGCCAAATTACTAGATGAGAATACTTCCAAATGGAGATTATCTTGTGTTCAATTGTGAGGACACACTTGAGGTGGTTGGTTTAGTTACTGATATGTATCATACCTAGGGGATGATTATAGGGATTGATTTGTTTTGGTTTCCTACGTTACATCTTTATGTCTGGTTCGACATTGTTGACATTATATGAATTACTTTTTAGTAATACTTGAAGAATGTTTTTTAATGTTTTTTGGTGAAATTGTTATAAAATTATTTACATAAATTTATGTTTATTTTTAGAATTTACATTCCTCATGAATACACACACGCAAAGAAAAACACACACACACACACACAAACATGATGGTGTATAATAGTGGCACTTAGTGAGACCGAAATGATATGCATTTTTCAAAACTTGAATGATAATATTGGATCTGGTTCGATTATTATTTCAACATTTAGGTTATAGAAAAGGTTTTACCATGTATCTAGATAGAGTATCTTAACAAGGATTAGTGGTTATATGGAGATAAGGCTCTAGGATGGTAGTATAGAATCATTGTGTATTTTTTTATTTTTTAAATTTGATCTTGTCGGTGGGAGATCAGTTCTGATGTTTGATGTGTTACTTTGATATAGTACATTTGTTATATATTTCTATTTTTATTGATTATGTGATCTATAATTATTGTTTTGGATGTTTTTTGGTTAATTTATTTAATATTTATGATTATGGTACCAATGAAATGGTCTTCCTAATATATGATTTATACCTTTTTCTCTAGTTGGAATCTTTTAGTATACGTGTATGAGCTCCTGAGGTCATGTGGTACTTCAATTAGGACACTATTACCTAGTATTAGGAATACTCATTACACTATTTTGAAAACCCATGTTTTTATATATTATGTTTCATCTTAGATAAAAAATCCTAAAGTGTTTTAGACATCTTTGAATATATGTTTGATTTTATTCTCAATTAATAAAATGTTTAATCAGTAATGGTAATAAAAAAAATTTATTATTAAAAACATATGGATGATGTTAATACAAATTACAACATTAAAAACATAATTTTATAAAAATTAAAATTAAATAATTTATCAAAAAAAGTTGTATTACAATTTTTGAAATTCATTTACTCATTCATAAGTTTTATATTATCTTTAAATGTATTTATTATCTGTTTTATAAGTAATTAATCTATATATTATTAAAATATGTTATAATAATTTGGAGTTAATAAATTTATTATTTTTTCACTTATAATCTTATTAACACCTTATTTTACTCTATAGACGATTTATGTTTTTAAATAAAGTAATTCCAAAATTAAATTTATTTATCAATATATAAATTTTACAATAATTTAATTTTCCTATATTTTATATCAATTTTCTAATTAAATGATATATTATGACAAAATTAAATTTAAAAAATGTAACAATTTAAAAAATTGAACTATAATTAAATTATATGACTAAACGATTTATTGAAAAAATGATGTTGTCATTTATTTTTAAAAAAAATGGGGAATATCATTATTGGTGTTAAATCTGTTTTGGGATAATGGGAAAGGAAGAATTTATACGTAAAAAGTGACTAGTTTTATTAATTGGAATTATTAGATCATTGTTTATGGATTATAGACTAAAAATTGTACCCTTAAATGACTTGTTTCTTTTGATTCATTTAATTAATTTCAACCAATGATGAGGTTATGAAAAATTCAATTTTACAATCATGATTTAATTTAGAAAATTATTTTTTAAAAACATGGAGTTTAGTATAAATTTTATTTTATTTATATCCTTATTGAACAACATATATCAAATTTAATCTACTTCTAAAATAAACAATCCATTTTTTATTTATGGATTAGTGTTAATAAAAAACTATAATTATAATTATTAAAATACAAAAAAATATATGGAACATAATTATGAAAAATTCAAGTGGATAACAAATACACGTAAATTAAATTATAATAATATTCAAAAATTCATCCCCAATATCATTAATGAAAATCTTATCACCAAGTAAAATTGAAGAATGAAAGTAATATTTTATAACTATAATATACATTTAAAAGAATAAATTATAAATGTTTTAGTAGACATATATAAGGTTATATTTTGGGAATGAAAAGTTTTAATACAACAATCACATAGCCATCATATTTAAAAATAACACAAGGCAATATTAATGTGTTACCACTCACCTAAGATCATTATATTTAAGTGTGAAATGTAATAAAAATTATTTCTATAAAATTTAAAAATAAATAATTAACATCTTTAGAGAAGTTAAAGAATGATAATAAGTAAAAATATAATCATTCATTAAAAATAAAGAAAATATATTTAAAAAAATTATTTTACTATATATTTTTTTTATACTTGAAAGATAAAATTTTCATATTTGGAGTTTGAATTTTAATAAAATTAATTTTTAATTTTTAATAAAGATTTAAAAATATGTTATAGGTTATATATTGTATTCTTATTAAAACGTTAACTACTATAATAGGTAATTAAAAAATAATTAAATGGATGAATAAATAAAGTAATACATGACATGGATTTTAAATAAAAATTCTGAAAAATTTAGTTTTTAGAAGACCTTTCATGTCATGGAATATAATTTTAATATTCCAATAATTTTTTCTAACCTAAATCACCAAAATATCTTATTATTCCTTGATTTCAATTAATATACCTCAATTTTCTTGAAATATTCTGAATATTTTGATCTATAAAAATTCCATCAACCCACCAATTAATATCCATTCAATTTTACATACCTACTCTATCACCATTACATTCCCTCAAAATCATACTATTACTTTAGATCCTTTGGTCATGAGATGATGTCTTAAGGACACTAAAAAAATATAGTTTGTCCATTATTCTTAAATTTTTTTAGAGAATGTCCAATGAAGATTAGAGTTGATTTAAGGTGTTTCCTCATTATCTTACTTCGTATTTTGAATTATATATCACTCCCAATAATATATATTTTGAATTATCTTATTAAATTAAATAAAAAATATCAATTTAATTCTCTTCTAGTCATTTTTATATTTAAATATATTTTTAGTAATACCTTATAATTGATTCATATTATATTTATTATGATTTCTAAAACAAAATTTATTCTCACAATCTCATGTAATTATTTTATACTGCATCCACTTTGTATATTTTCATATATAACATTTATAACATTTCCTAATAAACTATGATCTTTAATTTTTTCTTGAACATTTTGAATTTTACATTCCCCCTCATATTCCAAATTTGATTAATCCTTATTACAATATAAATTACAATACTTGTATATCTTTTTATCTAGATCCCTGTTCACTTTTTATATTACCTATACCAAATTTACATTGGAAAAATTTATATTCACATTCTATATAAATATCATTATTCAAAAATATTTATTATTCGGGGAATGTTAAATTCCTTTTACTACTCTCCTCTAACGTATATACACTTCACTGATTTTTATGTTAATAGTTTGAGAATTTCATGAACTCACTCCTAATGTGATTTTTCTCATCCATATTTATGTTCTTTAATTTAAATCAATATATAAATGTTTAAAACATTTATTTTTCATGTTCTACGATTTCCTAAAATTTATTTTTATCCCCTATTTACATTCTATTACATTTATTTCTTATATATTTTATATTTTATATGTTATAATAATTATAGTGAAATTTCATTATTTTTTTAAAATACATTTGTTCAATTCATGATTTTAGATGTTATAATAATTAAAAATATTGTAAGGAATAATTTTATAAAAAAATATTTCTAAATTTATATAATTTTTGAAAATAGATTTTTTATTAATTTTCATTAAATTAATATTTTAGAAAAAATATGTTATAAAATTACTGAAATACATATAATTTATTCCATTCTATTGAAGGATTTATTATCCAGGCCAATATAAATTTATATAAACTATTTATGAAATAGTTATCTTATATTCCCTTTTACAATAAATATTCTAAGATCCCTTACAATACTAAATTTACCCCTTGATTAGTTATCATAACATTCATGTTTGTATTTTGTATTGGTAATGAAACATCTAGAAAATGATTGATTTATCACTTACATTGACATTACATTACACCAACCATACATAATGAAAACATTTCTTCAAATAACATTCAATATACACAAAATTTTGAATAAAGTAATTTATTATTATGATTAAATGGAATTCACCGTGATATTCATACTATTTAATTTTCTTGGGGAAACTATTGATATGACCACATATCCCAATTTTCTATACGTCAAACCTTTTATATATATTCAATGATTATAAAAAAATATTTTTTACTTATTTTTAGTTATTAACATTGGTATATGATGAAATAAATTAGATATTTATGTGATAAGTGGGGCCCATAATTATGTGGCCCCACAATTCACTAGTAGGTCTCTTGGGACAACTAAGCTATGGAAATGGAAGAATCTCTAACATTTATGTATGTTCGATTAATACAAAGGCTTAATCGTATGTTTATACTGTCAATCATTTTTAATTTACATTTTTGTAGAATCCTTTGGATGATTTTTTCATAGGAATTCCATAAATTATATATCCATTTTCATTAGGAAAATATTTACATCACATGAGATTACTATGTTATAGAACATGGATCTTTATCAAAGTCCACCATGATATGGAATAAAGGTGTTTATTCCTGTTTACTCTATTTTGGGACAAGGATGGTTAGTGTCACCATTCATGTTATAAAACATGCTTGTTTAGAAAATTACACTATGTAACGGGGTAGGTTATTTAATAGATTCCACTATTTTATGAGAAATAAATAGTTAGCCTATCCCACTATGATATAGGCCATGATTGGATAGCCCAATCAACTATGTTTTGGTCCATGTGTGGTTATAATGTCAAAAAAGATATAAATGACTTTTTGAAAACAATTCCTTATATGTATGATATCTTATGATTATGTACACATAAAATTATTATTTTCTGCTACATTTCTATGTGATGATTCATGATTTTATTTTCATATATCGTAAAAAAAAGTTTGATATATTTTAATTATTCATTCATACATGCGTGCTCTTTTTCTGCTCACTCAATTATGCTTTTTTTCATTATAACTTATTTTTCTTGAAATTGATATATCATATGGTTTTCCCCATACAATAATATTGATCTATTACTTTCATTGTTTTTATATATCTATAATATTTATTATACATTGATATATCTTAATGCAATTCAAGAATGATTCATTTTTCAGTGGAAATGCAAAATTTACTATTGTAATGTGATGAATAAGTAGGAAATCTATAATGAAACTAAAATTTTAGGATAAAAAGTGTGTTTAATCTTGATCTATTATTAATAATATTATAAAATGATATAAATTACATGTGTAACATCCTGGTTCTGGAATCCACCCAAAGGTGCCCCGTACCCGGTTGGTCACATGGCCTCAGGCGCATTTCCCCAAACGCCAGAGGATGCCGACTAGAAGCGAGGGCCTTGAGTGTGATTGTGGGTAAACTACACCCTCATTGGCAGAGTAACATAGCGGAAGTAGAAATATAGAAATAGAAAAATCAGTAAGACAAGAAATAAGTAAACAATAGAAGACTGATAAAGGAACAATGGAATAATATATATATAAATGATGCATGATAATTATTTGTCTAGGAAAGCAGCCAAACAAACCAAAATGAAGGAATAAAACAGTAATAAACCAATGTAAAAAAGGAAAACAGATAAGCAACTTCTTATCATCGCAAGCCTCAGCTTGGTCCCATGCTCTCCAGCTCCAGTGTAATCAAGTACCTGTAGTAGAAGGGCGCTTTCCCTTATCTATACCTGCAGCAATATACTCACTTTGGGCCCAAAATCTTGAACCAAACAGGGTGTGAGACTAAATCCCAGTAGTAAACCACTAAAAGATATATTCCTAATAGTCCATGATTATATGACAGGCAATAAGAAAAAGGAATGCAGTAAACAAGGAAGCACTCAGTAGTAAACAATTCCACAGTTTAAGCATTCAATTCACAATCAATTAAGCATCTAATCAAAGAAGGTAATTAAAAACAGGTAACCCTCTGGGAAGTAATCACAACCTATCCCCTTTGGTCCTACCTAGCAAGTACAAGCAACCCTCTGGGAAGCACACACATACTCTCACCCCTCTGGTTCAGCTAAAGTATAGACTCTTTGAGGAAGCACTCACTATCAATTCCCCCTATAGTCTCGTATCGGTACTAAAGGCACTCTTGGGAAGAACTCAACATATCATTCCCCCTGTGGCCCGTGTCGAAGAACTACATACACTATGAGGAAGCACTCAATGTAAATTCCCCCCATGGTCTCACATCGTGATAATAATTACAGACACTCTAGAGAAGCCCTTACGTCCATTCTCCCTATGGTCTACTACACCAGGTTCTCACGGAACTGAGTAAGTCAAACAAGTATAGCATGAATATTGGACAAGGTAAACCTCAAGAAATACTTGGATAGAATTCTATGGCATATCAGTATATCAGAACAACAGTCACACTATCCTACAATACTAGGCATGGGAATAAACAAGGCAACCTAACCGGCTAAGAAAAACCAAACTGCCATAACCAAAACATGCATGGGAAACACCTCCAAATCATATAAATTTAGCCCTATTCACATTCAATTTACCTCTGCTCAAACATGCAAGCATAGAAGAAAAAATACGGCTAAAACAGTAAACATGCAATACCCCGTTCAAGGGTATTGGGAAAATTTGCACATATAACTCAAATATTTTCTACAGAAAGGTAGAAACCACCTAACTTGGTGTTGGGAGATCGATATAAGTGAACCTAAAGCCTTGAATGACCCTAGAACACCGTAGATCTACAAAAATTCCTAAAACATTCAACTGAGTATAACATGGAAAAGAAGATGAATCAGGAAATGATGCTCAAGTAGAAGGAAGAGCTTACCGAGGTGATCCCAACACAATCAATGACGGTCGAATCGGAGATTGGACGGATACTCGGGGGCTCGGAGGAAGATCACGACCATATAGGTTCTCTCGGATGAACGAGACATAGAAGAAGGACGTTTTGTCCGTCATACGTGATCCCGGTGCATTTAATGAAAAAAATTCATGGTGTGTACTTTCCTTTTCCGTACTACGCTTTCAGTAGCCTCCAAGTCACCCCACACGGTCATGTTCATGGCCGCTAAATGTCCAGAACACGGCTGCCCATGGTAACCGAGTACACGATGTCTACTCATAAATTACCCGACGTGTGATTCAGAAATTTCCAGAAATTCCTCTTTTTCCCAAAAATGACCAGAAAAGGAAGACATACCTGAAAAGACGATCTGGTTTCTTAAAAACTTCCCCCTTAACGAAATTTTTCCCTGAATTTCCCTAGAAATGCGTAGAAGAAGAAACCTCGAACAGCTCCAGCCACTGTGATCGTACATCGACCTCCCTCTCCCAAGTCTCGTCCTACACTCTCCTGTTCTGCCATAACACTCGTACCAGAGAAACAGAACAGCCACATAGAACCTTCTTACTTCGGTCAACAATCCAGATAGGATGCTCCTCGAATGATTCATCCACCTCCAAATCTACTTCCTCGGGTTAGAAAGCATGAGATGGGTCTGAGAAGTAACTTCGTAGATGAGAAACAAGGAAAACGTCTTGAATATCCCGGTACCTATAAGGGAACTGCAACTGATAGCCAACTGGCCCAACTCTCTCTAACACCTCAAACGGCCCGACGTACCTCAGTGAAAGCTTACCCTGTCACCTAATCCTTCTGTGTCCCAACCTCGGTGTGACACATAAGAAAACCTGATCCCCGACCTCGAACTCCAGAGTTCATCTCCATCGATCAGCATAAGACTTCTATCGAGACTGTGCAATAACCATCCTTTTACGAATCAACTACATCTGCTTCGTGGTCTCCTGGACAAGATGAGGTCCCAACATAGCTGCCTCTCCTACCTCTAGCCAACATAAGGTTGATCGACATGGCCTACCGTACAAAGCCTCATAAGGTTCCATCTGAATATTTTCTTGAAAACTATTATTGTATGAAAACTCCACTAGAGGTATATGATTCTCCCAATAACCTTGAAAATCTAGAATGTATTCTCGGAGCATTTCCTCAAGCACCTGAATCATACGCTCGAACTGGCCATCTGTCCAAGGATGGTATGATGTACTCAAAAGTACCCGTGTACCCAAAGCCTTCTGTAGCCCCTGACAGAGAAGAGAAGTTAAACATGCATCCCTGTATGAAATAATGGAGTGGGGAACTCCATGTAGACGTACAATCTCCTGAAAGTACAACCTTCCCATCTCATCGACACTGAATTTCCCCTTGATCGGCAAGAAGTGAGAAACCTTCGTGAGTTTGTCAATGACAACACATACTGCATCATTCCCTCGAGTCGACCTCTACAAACTTGTCATGAAATCCATTATGACATCATTCCACATCCACTCAGGAATGGGTAACTGCTATAGAATCCCTGCTGGTCGCTGATGCTCCACCTTCACCTGATGATAGGCGGAACACCTCATGACAAGACCATCAAAATTTCTCTTCATACCTGGCCACCATTACTAACTATGTAGATCATGATACATCTTGGTGACACCAGGATGAACTGCCCAAACTGAGGAATGAAACTCCCACATCAGCTCCTCGCGTATGTATGTTGGAACCCATACGCTCCCCTGGAAACACAAGATCTCATAATTTCCTATGGTTCATCCAGGAATACGGTCCTCTCCTGACATGCTTTCCCATACAACTAGGCCTTCAGAATCAGATAGCTACCTCATTCACACTCGATCAAGAAGAGTAGAGGTAATAAATTTGGAAGATAGAAACGTCTACCCCTGTCTGTCGTGCACCTATAAATGCATCTCAGATAAGAGATCTATAAGCTGCCACTCACTATTGGCCTCTTGAACTGCCTGTATCTGAGTCCTCCTCCTCAATGCATCAGCCACTGTGTTTCCCTTCCCAAGCGTATAGGCAAGCTCAATGTCAAAGGACTGAAGGTACTCAATCCACCTTAGCTATATAAAATTCATGTCACATAGAGTAGAGATGTACTTGAGACTTTTTTGGTTGGTGAAAACCACAAAATTCTCTCCCAATAGAAAATGTATCCAATAGCGTAAGGCATGAACAACTGCAGCCAACTTGAGATCGTGTGTCATGTAGTTCCTCTCATGTGGCCTCAACTATAGAGACCCGTACACAATGGCTCCTTCTACCTGCATAAGAACATCTCCAAGCCTGATACTTGAAGCGTCACAACAAACAATATAGCTCTTGCCTGGCTCTAGCAATACTAGTATCGGTGCTGAAGTCAACCTCCCTTTCATCTCCGGAAAGGATGACTCACAAGAATTTGACCACAAGAACTTTGCACCCTTCTTATTTAGGCCCGCCAGAGGTGCTTCTAAGAATGAAAAGTCTTGTACGAAACTTATGTAGTAACCAACAAGCCCTAGAAAAATCTGCACCTCAAAGACGTTCTTCGGCTGCTTCCAGGAAACTACTGCTCTCACTTTCTCTGGGTCTTCTGATACTCCTGTCTCTAAGATAACATGACCTAATAAGTGAATATGATCCATCCAAAAGTGGAATTTTGAGAGATTAGCATATAACTGATGCTCTCTCAGTGTACTCAAAAAGATCTCAAGATTTGTGGCATGGTCCTGTCGAGTGTGAAAGTACACCAAGATATCGTCCATGAAGACTATCAAAAAATAATCCAATTATGGATGGAAAACTCGGTTCATAAGTGGCATAAAAACTGAATGCATGTTCATGAGACCGAACGACCTAACCATATACTTATATAGACCATACATACTCCGGAAGGCTGTAAGAGGTATATCTGATGGTCTAATGCGCAACTGATGATAACCGGACCTCAATTCAATCTTCAAGAACACCCACGCTCCTCGAAACTGATCAAATAGATCATCAATACTCATCAAGGGATATCGGTTCTTGACTGTCAACTGGTTCAACTTCTGATAATCCACACAAATTCTGAGGGAACTATCCGCCTTCTTCGCAAAAAGAACAGGCAAACACCAAGGTGATGTACTGGGTCAGATGAAACCCTTTTCCTGTAACTCCTCCAACTGTTTCTTAAGATCCTATAACTCAAGTGTATCTATCCTATAATAAGGAATGGATAGTGGTGCCGCTCCTGGCACAAGATCAATCAAAAAGTCTAGCTCGCGCTCCGGAGGCAAACTAGAAAATTCAACTGGAAAGACATCTATGAAATGATCCACCACTGGAGGAAAGTCCATCTGCAATGTCCCGTGGTAATCTATATATAGACTAGAAATATGGTCTATAACTCCTCCTATCCCATGATTCTCTGGACCCTCTCTTCTCGCATGAACATCCCATTCTACCTTAGGAATAAACAATCCACCCTCTGGTGATATGAAACTCACCCTGTGGCGGTAGCAATCAATGACTTACTTGAAGGGAACCAACCCATCCATTCTGATAATGACATAATATCCCATCATCTCTAGGACATAGAGGTCCAATGAAAAGTGACACCCACCATCCTATAGAAGAAACTCCTTGGATTGACGTATACTAGCCGTTCTAGTCCCCAACGGAGTTTCTAGAATCAAGATATCAGTAGAAGAATAGGAACAGAGCTCGAGGTACTCCAAAACAACAAAAAATATAATATTATGGGAATCCCATATATAAAAAATAGAAGAAGGTAAAACTGAGGTGACTAGAATGGTACCTCGAACTGTAGAGGTTCTGAGATCCTGCTCCTATTGGGTCTACTCCACTAAAAAAGTTTGGCCTTCTCCATGGCCTTGTGACCCTGCATGACCACTCTGGGTAGATCCACCCTACTGTCGCTGGTATCCTGGTGACTAACCACCATGGCCGCGACCCCCACCTTAACCTGAATGGTCGAAAGAACTCCAGTTTCGAGACTGGTGAGAAACTGGTGGAGCTGCTCCTGTACGAGGAGTCATAGATGAACCCCTGTCACTAGCTGCTGGTGAGATAACCTAATAGAAACGCTGAAGGTGACCCATCTTGCCACAAGATCGGCACTCCACTGGGTCTCTCTGGCATTGCGTCCTGGTATGTGCGCTCCTCCCGCACTGGTAGCATACCACCTAGCTACCAGAAGATGTCTCTCACTTCCTCGGATCTCTGTGCAAAGACTCCCTGCGGCGCTTCCTGCTATCAGCCAGAGAAGTACTAACTCTGGATGTGGAACTGCCATGGCCCACAGCTCCATAATCCTTCAGATTGCACTCCGTGATCAGTGACTGGTTGACGATGGAAGCAATGGAAGTCAACCTGAAGATATTCACCTACGAGCGAATGTCTTATCTAAGACCATCCTCAAAATCCCTTGCCAGGAACAACCCATCTCACCCTAGGAAGGGTGTGAAATTCTGAAGCTCATTGAAATGAGAGGAATACTTCATAACTGAAAGAGTACCCTTCTCCAGACCCATGAACTCATGGGCTCGATCGTCCCTTATGGTCTTCATATAGAAGTAGTAATAGAAGATACATTGGAACTCCTCCCAATCCATAACCTGCTGATGTCCCGCCTGTGAGATCACGTCCCACCATCTATTAGTGGAATCCAGTAGCATATAAGTAGCGGGATTGACCCTCCTTTCAGGAGGTGTCTCCAGATGCTCAAATATTGTCAGGATGGCTTCCAGCCATGACTCTACAGCCTGAGGTCCTCCTTCCCCTGAGAAGGTGGGATGATGCTGCTGCTAGAAAACCCACATCAAATCTTCCATAGACGAGGCATGAGGTGGTGCCCCCTGGAGGGTCTGCAACATCCTCATGAATCCTTCCCTGAACTATGCATCAACACCTATTTTAGGTATACCTGCCGGTGCTAAGACTCGCACAACTGGAGGATCTGCAGGAAGTCCCTGATCAGCCATATCTGGCGTCTGATCACCACCCTATAACTGGAATACAAACGGAGGATGTCTTAGGGGAATGAATCTGCAAGGTCAAGTGCATACCTTAGATTAAGATTAACAGGGACTGAAAACTCAGAAGTGCAAGATAGGAACAAGAGAATGAAAACATTCAAGTTCTAAAAAACATGACTACACGGTGTTTATGTACCCTACACGGTGTGTTACCTTAAGCCATTCATATGGCCGTGTACTCCTGCCACAACTGGTTGTGTAACACAACAAACACACGGCGTGTTGTCCTAACACATAGCGTGCAATTGAATACTTTTCTCCTACCTGAATCCCCTTACACGGCTAATCCACACAGTTCTCCTAAAACAAGACTACACGGTGTGTTCGTGCCAAACACGGCGTGTACAAGATGAGCTTCCCTAACCTGTGTTGTTAGTGACATGATCGGATACATGGGTCACACTACATGACGTGTTCCATGTGGAAATGACATGTATAAGAAGAGACCCCACCGACCCGTGTTGTTAGTTACACGGCTGGCTGCACGGTTTAAACTACACGATGTGTTCAAGAGTGACACGACGTGCACATCAGGTACATGGTGTGTCCTACCAATATTTCCTAGCCATGTGTTTCATTTCACACGGCCTGTGACACAGTTAGAGACTACATGGCATGGAAATAGAGTATACGGCATGTAATTAAGAAAAAAAATGTTCCTTCTTGAATAGAAGGACACATGACACATGTTCATCATTACACGCCGTGTATTCTGGGGTTTTTCAGAAAGTAAGCCTCAAAAACTACCCCGGAAGCCCAGCGAACACTGAAAAAGAACATTAAGGTGCTAAATTCAGATCTGTGAGGGATAATACTCCCCGTGAATCAAATTTTTGAATCTTATACATGTCATAAACAAGCATACATATTAATGATCCACCAAAGTCCGATCTATGAGGGCCCATAACACCTCAAGGACCAAAGTTTGGCGTTCATCCAAACAAAGAATTACACAAAGAAATGCCTTATCAAACAGAATGTATTTTATCAAGTCATCTATCATAACAACATTCATATCTAGCAAAACAACTATCAAAACAACATGCAATCGCTGATGCACCCAAAATGGCATGGCAAGAATGTATGACATGTGATTTCTAGCAAGTGCCTATATGATGCATGAGATGGAATACCCTCATATCATCGGGTTGTAAAAGAAATAGAACCTCAATAACATCAATGATAATTTCGCAAAACATGTGAATCACCCATTGGTGAAATCAAATCAACTATAAAATTGAAAAACTAGAAAAATTGCAATAAACAAGGTAGATTGGCTTTTCCCTCTACACGGGTTAGCTAATCCCGGGAATAGATCATTACCAAGTACTTATTCTGTCCTATCCCGAGATATATGCTCCAAACAGTAAGTCAAGAAGAAAATAACCTGCCTTTGATACCACTTTGTAACGTCCCGGTTCTGGAAACCACCCAAAGGCGCCCTGTACCCGATTAGTCACATGGCCTCAAGCGCATTTCCCTGAATGTCAGAGGCTGCCGACTTGAAGCGAGGGCCTTGGGTGTGATAGTGGAGAAACTATTCCCTCATTGGAAGAGTAAAATAATGGAAGTAAACATATAGCAATAATGGAAGCAGTAAGACAATCAATAAGTAAGTAGCAGAAGAATGATAAAGAAACAACTGAAGAATATATATATATAAATGATGCATGATACATATAAATCTAGGAAAGCATCCAAACAAACCACATTGATTGAATAAAATAGTACTAAACCAAATTATAAAAGGAAAACATATTAACAAATCCTCATCATCGCAAGCCTCAGCTTGGTCCCATGCTCTCCATATCGAGTGTAATCAAGTACCTGTAGTAGAAGGGCGCTTACCCTTATCTATACCGGCAACAATATAATCTGTTTATGCCCAAAAGCATGACCCAAACAGGGTTTGAGACTAAATCCCTGTAGGAAACCACCAAAATATTTGTTCCTAATAGTCCGTGAGTATATGGTAGGCAATAAGAAAAAGAAATACAGTAAACAAAGAATCACTCAGCAGTAAACAATTACACAATTCAAGAATTCAATTCACAATCAAGTAAGCTGCTAATAAAACTAGGTAATTACAAACAGGTAACCCTCTGGGAAGTACTCACAACATATCCCCTATGGTCCTACCTAGAAAGTACAAGCAACCCTCTGGGGAGCACACACAGTCTCACCCCTCTGGTTCAGCTAAAGTATAGACTCTTTGAGAATGCACTCACCGTCAATTCCCCCTATAGTATCATATCTGTACTAAAGGCTCTACGAGGAAGAACTCAATATCTCATTCCCCCTGTGGTCCACGTCGAGGAACTACAGACACTCTGAGGAAGCACTCAACATCAATTCCCCCTATGGTATCACATCGTGATAATAATTACAGACACTCTGGAGAAGCCCTTACGTCCATTCTACCTATGGTCTACTACACAAGGTTCTCATGACCCTGAGTAAGTCAAACAAGTATAGCACGCGTCTCAGCCGAGGTAAACCTCAAGAACTAATTTTCTAGAATTATATGGAATATCATCATATCAGAACAATAGTCACACCATTCTACAATACTAGGCATGGGAATAAACAAGGCAGCCTAACCAGCTATGCAAAACCAAACAACCATAACCAAAACATGCATAGGAAACACATACAAAGCATAGAAATTTAACCCTATTCACATTCAATTTACCTATACTCAAAAATAAAATTATAGAAATAAAATAACAGGGCTAAAATGGTAAACATGCAATACCCCGTTTAAGGGTATTGGGAAAATTTGCACATATAACTCAA
The DNA here is from genome assembly GCA_963277665.1 of Viscum album. Classification (NCBI taxonomy): domain Eukaryota; kingdom Viridiplantae; phylum Streptophyta; class Magnoliopsida; order Santalales; family Viscaceae; genus Viscum; species Viscum album. The sequence goes on along the minus strand of OY728167.1, from coordinate 711,383,401 downwards.
ATATTTTATACAGAAAGGCACAAACCAACTAACTCGGTGTTGGGAGATTTATATAAGTGGAACTCAAGCATTAAATCAACCAAGAACACTATAGATCTATAAAAAATCCTAAAAAATTTAACCGAGGATAACTTGGAAAAGAAGAGGAATCAGGAAACGATGCTCAAGCAGAAGGAAGAGCTTACTAAGGTAATCCCAATGCATTCGACGGCGATCGAAACGGAGATCGGACGGAGGCTCGGGGGCTCGGAGGAAGATCGTAGCCATACAAGTTCTCTTTGAAAAACGAGACCTATAATAAGGACATTCTATCCGTTAGACATGACACCGGTGCGTTTAATGAAAAAAAAGAAAATACACGATGTGTACTTTATAAGTACACGACATGTACTTGCCTTTTCTGTAATCTGCTTTAAGCGGCCTCCAAGTCACCCCACATGGCCGTGTGTATGAAAACTATATGGCCAGAACATGACTACTCATGGTAACTGAGTACACGGCGTGTACTCATAAAGTACACGACGTGTACTTCAGACATTTCCAGAAATTTTTCTTCTTCTAAAAAACGACCATAAAAGGAAAACATACTTGAAAATAAGATCCGGGTTCTTAAAACATGGGACACCACAAGAGTTATCCATATGTTAGTTGAAAGTAATTTATTTGTAAAATTGAATTAGTATGTGTGGATCATGGGATTTTTTGAAGAATAATTAGATTATAATACATAAATAAACCCATGATGAATAAAATAATCCAATTTTGTAGAATTGAATGATCAATTTTTTAATTCAAATATTTTTTACTAGATATCATCATTATTTAAAATATGATATTTTTTTAGGAAGCCAATAGAATCAAGAGGAATAAATTGAATAATAATTATGATGGAAAATGTAGTGATTATCTTAGTAAAAAACCAATTAGTTTAGTTTTAAGTGGTGAAAATATCATCATTTTTTCTTAAATAGATCTCTCATATTATGAATAATAACATTAACCACATCAAACTATGAAATTTACCAATGATGGAAAAAATATTTAATGATCCATTTATTTATTGTTGAAAACCATCATTTACTACATTTTATGATCTATTAACAGTTCAATAATGGATCAACATGAGAGATTAACAATTTTTTACGCATTATGAATGTAAAGATACTATCTTGTTCACACACTATTTTTAATGTGGCATGGATGAGTGGTGTATAATAATATAGATATAAATTATTATATTTTACATTTTGAGTGAAAAAATTGAGTCTTGTGATGATTTCATCCCATGTTAATAACTATTATCTAATTTTTCTTTTTATAAAGATACTTCATGGAAAGGCCAAAATTTTTTGACTAATTTATTTCAATAAACTATTTTGAAAAGTTTCGATCTCTTTACATAGAGATAATAATCCTTTTACATGATATATAATGAAACAGATCTAGTATTCATGTATATGAAATGGATAGATATGAAACTCATTATGTGAAAGAATAATTCTTATATTTTTTAAATGATTTCAAAACTATCTTTTAAGTTCATGATCATGTAGGATCATAAGTAAGATATTAAGATTCATAAGAAGATAATTAGTGAAAAGTATAACCATTTAAAATATTATGTTATTTTTAAAACCCCCCAAATATGAAACAAAAATTCACTAATTGATGAAATACTCAAAGAATGGGTATTATTTTTTCCACACAACAAAGGAATTGAAGATGGCTGAATCATGTGGATCAAATAATATTCAAAATAACACATGATAGAATGAACTTCAGGTAGTCATGCGAGGGAATCATATGTTTCACATGGTCTTCTCATGATCATGTGAATCCCATAAAACTCCCCTCTAAAAAATCTCACGATTTTGTGAAGGTTTCCATATTATCACTGATAATCATGTAAAGGCTTCTAGGTGAGTCCTTTTTTCATGTGGATTGTCCATGGAAACACTCACAAGATGTCACATGATCCCTTGACCCTATAAAATAAGGAAGGAAAAAATTAGAAAAAGTGGAATCTTATTAGGAATGAAATATAAGAATATTTTCATGTGAAAGGGGTTTTGAACCTCATATAATGTGAGGTCCCTTTGATGTTTCATCCTATTTCCATAGAGGCCCCTATTATAAGAAATATTGATCTCACTGGAGTCCTTTAACAGGACAACCTAATCTTACAATGGACCGTGGATAAGTTTTCTTTAATTATGCAAGATCCTTTCAATTGGGGTCATAATATCATGAAGACTCTTAGATATATAAAATTGATATTATGAAGGATATTTGACATGTAAACATGTTAATTAAGAAATCTCCTTGATCAGAAAGGGTATAATAAACATGGTGATGGTGGAATGTTATCACGGTCACTGAAAATCATGTGAAACCTCAGATGACCTATAGTAGGATCATGTGACTTGTGTGATAAAAAAATCCCTACACCAACTACAGGTCATATCTGTGAGATATAATCCACTCAATAAGGTGTATAAATAGGGTGAAATATCCTATAAATATATCCCCATATTCCCAAATAAAAAAGGTGTTAGAAAGAAAATCTTGTGACTATGCAAGAAATGGAGACTATATAGGAGTGGAGTACTCATAATGGATGTTCACACGATCGTAGGGCCTTCCACCAGGTAAAATGCGGGGTATGACCTAAGGGATCACATGAAATTAATATGTGCTTTGTGTGATCACACTATAGATCACACTAATGACATCTATTGTATTAGTCGGATTATACAAAGAAGTTTAAACACGTCGACTGGGCTACATGAGACCTAAATAGACTGATGGTTGAAAAACCATGGGGAACATATGCAATAAATAATGGAATAGGAAAAAATAATTATTCACGTATGGATATGCTAATTTTATTGCAAATGAATTGTGTACATTTCATGTTCTAACCCAATCATGTAATGGTTTCATGACATGTCACCCATGTCTTGTGAATCCCTCTGGGCTTGTCATTAAAGTCTCATGATGCCCTTAAAACATGGTGAGAATGTATTGTGATTCCATATGTAAATTTCATCCAATTCATGTGACGACACATGTACATGTCATCTAAGTCTTGTGATGACCCCGAAACATGTAATCCAAATCCTATGACACCCTCTGGACATGTCAAGTAGAACATATAACACCGTATAAACATGTTATCCATGTAATGTGATACCCTTTTCTTATTTCCATCATGTCATGCGGTAGCACGAGAACATGTCACCCAAGTCTTGTGAATCCCTCCAGGTTTGGTTTATGGGTCATGATATGTCCTCCAGACATTTCTACCTTGATCATAAAATTACCTTCCAGACATTCCAACCTGATCATGTGATGTCCTTCATAAAATTCATCTGTATCATGGGATTTTATTCAGATCTTTCTATTAGGAAAGCAGGACATGTCCACACATATTCATACATGTCATACAGACACCCCAAACACATTGGGTAGACAATCAAGATATGTTATTAAGACCCCCCCCCAACACATGATAACATTTCCTGATGTTAACATTTGGGCATACTCTGATAATTTAACAATGAGAACTTCCATTCCTGTTATAACCAAGATACATTGGACACCTTCCTAAGTGAAAAGCTTCAATGTGAATCCAACTCAATGTGAGTTTCTCCATACCTCAAACAATATAGCCCTTGGACCTAATCTCTCTATGGGTTTATCATTCTTACCGATCCATCAGTGGATCAAGGATCTAATTGAACAATGAATACACTAATTCATACTACAACTAGGATATGGAGGACATTATCTAATGGATCAAACTCCATATTAAACACCCCATCAGGGTTACCTCATTACACAAGTCCCATGTCCATATATGATGAGACTGGTCACTTTTTATCCCTTTTTTATCACGCCGAGCATGGATCATGTCAGATTATGTATTTTCATCCACCATATCATTCACATCATGAATTTTCCCCATCCATGGTATCCTAATTATGTATGTCCAATTCATCCTCATAATATGATTTCCCCTATATTAGGGAATCCACCTCAGGGTATGTCCTGATGTCACATCAATCTATGATGAATATGATTCCAATCATAACAAGTATATATTGGACTCCTTCTTAAGGCAAGAACTCAATATCATGTACCAAAGTTCCCTCATATAATTCCTTTTATCATGATGTTGAACGCAAGGATTCAATTAAATACATGTTTTTTTATTCATTTTATAAATAGGATATGTAGGATGCCTCATCATGCGTCAACATAGTCCTTGGAATATTAATATCCCTCATGGATGGAAGTAAACACCAAAGTGCATGGTGATTTTCTTCAAAATATAAGCTTATACCCATTTCTAAGAAATAAAATGAAATAATTGTAAAATAAATTATACATACATATGGAATCATCAATAGAATCCCCTTTACACATAAAAGGATTCAACATCTGATCATTTTTTAGGGTAACTGGTTTTGTATCAGGATTAGCAAGAGATTTTCGAACATATCTTAAATCTATAGGAGAGCCCTGGAGTAGGTAATAATTCCCCCAAAAAAGGGTGTGATGATACCAACCTCCCATCCTCTCAACTAATTTGAGTTCCTAAGTATCATAGGGTCTAAAACACTAATTCACCACATTCTATTGGAGGGAAAGTTTGTACTCAGTTATGGATGTGCGAACCATTGGGAGTATATATGGAAGATTAAAAAATTGGTAAACTCGACATAATGATTTATGAAACAAAGTCAACACCCATAATCAATTATCAGGGCCCCAATAAGCCTTATAAAGAAACAAAAGTAGTAAACCCAATGTGAAATAATGTAGTGAACAAATGATTTAATAATTATAAGCATTGGGAATCTTGTCTCCTAAACTTGAGGAACCATCCATGTCATTCTAATAAAAAAATAGTGCACCAGATCTGAATCTCTCAAATAAAAAAATGATTGGTTGACCAAATATTACTAGTGTTCTCTTGAAATAATTCCATAATCTCTATGATAATTCCAAACAAGTGAAATAGATGAAACATTAATAAAAAATTTTAGAATCATGTTACCTATGTATATCAGATTGAGAATGTATCATCCTTGTGACAATTCAATGATTGGTGGCCTTTTTCATTTTTTATTCGATACTTTAGATACAACTCTTACAAAAAACACCCTAACTTTATATCATATCTTCATACAGAAAATGTTCTGGAACCTAAGTTACACTTGTAACCCCATCGGTTCACAAGACAACCTCACCAACCCAATACCTTCACCTCTTGGTGGTGAGTGAAATGGTTTGGGAATATCACTGAAATAGTACAATTTTAACCATTTAGGATTCATGGAAGGGTCTCCAAATACTAAAACTAATGTTTTTGAATCATCCAAAAAAAGATGCAGTGATACCAGTAGCCCTCGTTTCCACCACCAGTAACTTTAGAAGCTTATCCCCAGTGTGTGATAATCAGAACCTTCCATATCTGAGGTTGGTGGATGAGGGAGTCAACTATGGATCCCTTCTGTTTCTATAGAAACCTAATAGAGATCCTATCAAATGATGTAACTAGAACCATCACACTAGTGTTCCTCAATCACCTGATGAGGGAACTACCCAACTAATTTCCACCTTGGACTATCATGCATGGGAACCAAGGAAGTCGCATTTGGTGTGAAAATACATGGATAAATAGGAGTGGTTTCATATCTCCACACCAGCTGATGAAGATAGCCAACATATTCTAGTGGTAGTAAGTGGGAAGGCTCATATCCCTTCCCCCTCAGATTATGAATGCATGCACATTCCTACATGAATCATGGAGGAGCCGTATATCCCTACCTCATGCATGAATCCTGTTGGAATATTCTAATGTAATAAGGATGCAAGTAGTGGAATTTTGTCCCCTCTACAATCAACGATATCTTATAATACATCTTAGAGACAAAAAATGTGTTGGGCTTCATTACTACCCACACTTTTCTAAAATTTCACTACATCCTAGCAATAACTGAAGAACCACACTGGTATATTCCGATGCTATTATAGATACATAGACAAGAACATATTTCTATCCCTATAGTCAGGGCATCAAAATACTCTAATCATCACAAAAAAAAAATTCTCCAGAGAAAGGGAACATTCCTTCTTCTATACAAGATGATTATCGATTTATTCTAGAGAAGTATGAGGCACCAGACCAGTCTCATATTTCAATTCCAACTGGGGCTCACTATGTGAGAGAGATACATGCCTCAGGATAGGCCCACATTCCTTTAAAAAAATATGGTGGTATACTCCAATGGCACGAGATTGGTATCAATCCCCACTCCAATATGGGATCACCAATAGAGAGTGGCACATTACTCTAGAAAAGCTCATAATCATATAAAAAAAGTTCATCCTCATACTTTAAATTCAAAAAATCAGGCTCATATTCCCATTTCAACTAGCGATCACCGTGTGATAGTGGAGCATTCCTTGATAAATGATCATATTCTAGTCAAAAAATACTAGTGGAATAATTCAAATCCATATTACTATTCTCATATTACTATTAAAATTGGGGATCACCAAGTGGGAGTTCAACATGCCTCGATACATGCTCATATTAATGTTAGTGAAGCTATGTGGCATATTTCAGCAGCTCGTTGAAGCCAGAAACATATCCCTACTTCGATTGATGAACGATTGAACTAATATAGTTTAAAGGCTATAAAGAAGGAGGCTCATATCCCTTATCCCATTTTGGAGGTCCATTTGCATATTTTGGTTGGGTATTCATATTCGAACCGGGCTCATATCCCCATTTTAGCTAGGGTTGACTAACATATTACGAAAAACACCCACATGAGGACTAATATTCATGTTGATAATATAGAAGCTCATGAGAATACTCCAATAGCTTCTGATAGTCATCAGGGATAAGGATCATATCCCTTCTCATCCCTAAAAAGTAGGTCAAAATATTCCATACATGATGCAGAATGAGGCTCATATCTCTAACATGATCAATGTCACTGTCCTTGAAGATATTTGATTCATATCCACAACACATAAAGGGTCTATTGAATCTTCAACCAATATATAAGGAGATCAGTACCTTGATAATCTGGTATTGTGGAGATGGATTCATAACATATTCCCCAGTCAACCTCCCCATGGTGATATCTCCCTTGGAAAAGGAAATCATCCACTTTCTAGATGCCTCTGTATAGAGAGGTTTTCAAAATACAAACACCTTCTTATAGAGGGGTGATCTAAATACTAGGGTCAGCCGTATATATTTCCCTATCATATTCTAGAAACACATCACCATAATCAGTAGGTAACCCAAAGAAATGACCTATGTGGTTTGACCAGTTGGAGGCATGTAAGTCTAATGAAGTGGAGGTTTATGTAGACATATATAGATAGTTATCCAGAAATAACCTCCCAACCATGTTTTATCCTCTCTCTTTATCTCTAAATAAAACATCCCATACAATTTAAAGGAGTTCATGCCTTACCTATTCTATAATATGTGGAAAACTCATTAAATATTGAATGCTAAACATCTCTTTTATCCAAGATACAAGTATTAAATTTATACCATAAATACAATACCTTTTATGCTGTATATGGCTACTTGTTCAGTTTCCTAGAAATCGTGAATAGAATATCATGATAAAATCTTATGTACTTTTTGTCTTCATATTGTAAAAAAACTATGTTGGGTGTTTTTCATAGCCCCGTCAGATGTGCATGTCTAAGGATGGGTGAAATATGGATTATTTCACTTCATTATGTATCTATAATAGCTTAACCTCCAAAATATAGAATCCTATAATGTCATAGAATTCATCTATATTAGGGTACTGGGTAATGCATAACCTAGATGGTCACTACAACAGAATTCCCCCACAATAAATATTCAAATACATTACAAATGAATGGAGGGGGATACCAACAGACCTTTGAACTAGTCCCCTAAAAGAAATTGGGATTCATTTAAGACATAGAACCCAAAGTTTCAACCATCACCACATGTTCCTGAAGAACTTGACTCCCATAATGGGCTACCATTACACCAAAAATAATACATGGAAACAATTTTTCCAAATCAAACGGGTTAAAATATCCACTGACATAATGGCTATCTTGGAGAGAACCCAACCCATTGGGTGGGAGAATATTTACTATTGCATCTGCCCCTTGGGCCATAAAACCCTGAGCAGATCAAGGAAACCCCATCCCATAGGGTTGGGGGAATTTTTATCTCAATCACCATCACCAGGTTTATCATACCCCAAAAGGGTCCAAGATAAATTGGCGGTATTTCTAGATCAACTCCAACCCATTAGGATGGGGGAATTTCTCTCTCAGTTTACATCCTATGATTCATCAAATCCCTAATATCATTCATCCTATCCTCAATGAAAAGAATAAACAATCCAATTATTGCACTAAATATGCCCTATTTCAAAGGTATGTGGGAATTTTCATCATTATCATCACCACATATGGAATAAATCTTCCCATATTGTGAAGTAAATATCGATAGTTGGCATCCTATCCATTCCTCCTGCTACAATAAAAACAATTTCTATTTGGGTCCCATTCAAAAAACATAACAAAAAACTCCCTAAAATTCATTAATTATAGGGCCAAACAAGTGGAATTTATTTCCAATGAAATTAAACCCCATAAGGGTTAAAAGACAAAATGGTAAAAGATGGTCCAGTTTTAGAGTAATGACCCTGATGAAAGTGATGTAGAATTTACGTATTGCATTGAGAGAAATGGATCAAAAACCAGTCCCCGGTACACCAAAGAGAATCTCATCACCATAAACACAAAATATAATCTGAATCAGGATGAAAATGCAGAGGGATATAGTATGGAAAACATAATCTGAGAGAAGGATAATTTGGAGGCACCAACTGAGGCCACACATATGCGAAGTCAATGTAGAACCATAAACATGAAACCCCCGAATAATGAGTTTCCACCTCTATAGTGGAACACTACTAAGGATTAAGAGAAATGTGTGTCTGCATCCCAATACCAATACATATGAGCTGAAATTCCATCCATAAATGAAAGTATGGGATAATATGAGAATTTGATTCAAAATATCATACAAATCAACAAGGATACACTATGGAGAAATTTTACCGCTACTTATCATCTTTAGATAGAGAAAATCATCCCTCATCTCACACATCATGAAAGATATGATCCGCTTACAAGAGAAGTATATGATCTTCGGGTTGGATTTAGAACTAGCTACCCAATCTATATAATTGTGAAATTCAAATATTATTATTTTTTCATTTGTTTAAGATGAACGACTCTCCCACACAAATATGATAATTAATTCCTAGAGCTAATAAAAAAATTAGTGGAATATAAAAATGGGGCCACCTCATCATTCCCCACCCACTCCTTGTATATGGGAGGTAGGCTAGGAAGAAGTATTACTAGAACTGCATTATGTCATCAAGTCCCTAATTGCTTGAATGGAAGCAATGGAAGGGCGATGTGAAGTGGCGTCGCCTGAGAAAAATCCATATCCTGAATGGGTGGATGATACTTTTACCCCCACCCAAATTTTTAAATCCATCATCCTAATCCTTTTACAGTGTATGAAATCTAGAATAGTGTCTCACACATTTCATGTCTCGATGAAGCCTAATGAATAACCCTCAATATCAGTAGGAGGCGATAAAGAAGAGATTTTTTAATAGACTCGGGTAGGGTAAACCTTCATTTTTTATAGTATTCTTCTGGCAGGATCCAATTCAATATGGGTAGAACTTCATCATCAATTCCTTTTTCATTTTATCTCCACTCTAAGGAAAATGGAAATCATTAACCCTACAAATTATAAGAAATACCGAAATGAGAGGGTGTATGACTTCATTGGAAGATGGAAGAATTTAACATATTTGTAACGCCCCAACCCCACTTACCCAGAGTCGGTGCATTATTACGTATCATTGGCATGATCACAAAAGATCATGTCTCGAAAGACCGATTAGTTTAGTAGCCTTGGAAGTACTATATACGTTCATAAAGTTTACATTACATCATAAAATGAAAGACAACAAAAACATTGTTTCCATAGACGACACTCATATCCCCTCAGACTATCCCTGCAAATGAGTCACAAAAGACTTCTTCACATCCTAAGAAAAATAAAATATAGAAAGGGGTGAGCTCAGATTCTCAGTAAGGATAACAATATTGTAGAAACTTTCATAAATAAACTTAAACATTTAAGGCAATGTATAACTAAAACAAAATCCTTTTAACTTTAGCAATATATGGAAAAGATAAAATAAAATAATTCCATTTACTTATTCACATGGATATTCTACTAGTCGAATAATAACATGAAATATCAATTGCCACTTTCATAATGATGGAATGCATAATGCTAGACTTTCATAACCACATAGTAAAGGCCTTGTGCCAAGACTAAAAATAAGATTTTGTCAAGGCCTTGTGCCAATATACTAGTTTTTCTCATGAAACCTACCAATGCATCGAGGAGATATAGCGGGCTTCACCCATCACTTACTAAGTCCAATACATACCTAATATGAAACGGTTTAAACAAAACATAAACATTTGTATTAAAACTAACATATGAAATGTCAATACATTATCCATAAAACATTAATGGTGTAAAAATAACACATCCATATTCAAACATATCACAAAACCTTCAATAAAATATGGAAGTTTTGTATCATAATAAATCAACTTCAAATAAGCTTAAAATCCATCAAAGGATGTTGACATAGATGAAATCAAAACTATTTTAGAGAAAAATCTATTTTTTGAAATAATTTAAAAGTCACATAATTATAAAAGAAAAACTTTATTTTGAAAATATTCTTATAAGATTGTAAGGTAATCTTCAACGATTTTGCAATGGTATAAAATAGCCACACCCGCCGTTTAAGTTAAAAAACATTCTTACCTTAATTTTGTCCAAAAGGTCACAAAGTACCATGTTTCGAAAAACGATGGAATGATTACTTTAAAAACAATTTATAAAAAGTAAAACAATGGTATAATGACTTTAACCCATAGTCTAGTAAATATAAAAAAATGTTTTGAAATACATTTTAAGGAAACCCGCATGTTGATGATAAAGAGGCCCTGGTAGATAATTACCTATAAACAACCTCAGATAATGAAGAGATTGTAGAATTAACCCTTACCTTGTACTTTTCCTTAGTCGAGGGTAGGTTAACCTCCTGTATAAAGGTTAAATAATTGTTATTAAATTATAAAAGAATAATATACATTAATATGATATCATATATTATCTTTTAACATTGCTTTGTTAATAATATCTTAGTATTATCATCGTTTCGGGTGTTAACTGATTCGTTTTCCTTTATATGATTTGTTACGTAAGTAATGTTTGTTATGTATAGGATGTATCTTATTAATATTCAGAATGATATTAAGTTTTTAAACATTATTTGTAATCATCTAATGAAAATTAGTCTTGAATGGATACGATGGGGAATGAATCTCATCACGTTCATGGAGACGGTAATCCGTATGTATGCACGAGCGAAAATATCATTCTTTTGATATTAAAATAGTATATAATTGGATGGTATATCATATATAAAGAATAATTATAATGTTATATTTATTATTTACATCATTTATACTAATTATTATACCCATCCAAATTATTAAATGCTTGAATAACAAACTACACCACGACGTAGAGACGATAAGCCGTACGTACGCACGTGTGGTGACTTTTTCATTAATAGCATGGATAAAATAAATAATATGGTTGTAACATTTTTATAATAACATCACAGTAAATAGAAGATACTGGATTTATTATTTGAGAATGGAAACAACAAAGAAAGAGTAAGTGGGAGAAGAAAAGAACTTAAAAGAGGTGATGAAATATTTACCTCTTCTTCGGGTTCTTCCTTTTGATTTGATCAAAATGGATCTTTAGGTTGGATTTATGACTAAAGGAAGGCCTCTAGGATGAAGGGGGAAAGTTAAGAGTATATTTAGGTGGGGGTTTTCTGAGCCAAAATGCTTTGAAGTTGTAAATTTGAGGGAAGGGGGAGTACCCTTTTATAAGAGGGGTGTGGGTCACCCTAGGAGAAGCTAGAAATATTATTTTATAATAAAAAATATTTCAGTTTATAATGGATACAAAATGATTTATTTAAAGGCTATGGTGGGTATGGGTATAAAACAACTCATACAATAGGTTTTATATAGGTTTGGGTCACTACATTAACCTTATCTTTTAGATTTAACTCTTAGTTAATGAGTTTGACATTTACCATGTCTCTTTGTATTTTTATATTATATGGTCAATAAACTTAATATAAAAAGACAATAGAACCCCAAGTGGTTAATTATTAATATATATAACCTTATATAAGTCCTTTTTTTCAAACCTTATATTTTTAGGAATACAATATCAATTAATAATATAATATTTGTTTTAAAAACTCTTTTATGTCAATTTTGACACTATTTGGTAATTGATTTTTTTAAAAATCATAAAAGCATTATTACTTAGAAAAAAGTTAATTAAATAAATCCTAACATGTCATATTAACCTATAAAATTCATTTAATTCATAAAAAGTCTTAATTTACATTTATTTGGGTATTTATAATATCAATTATTTTAATCCTCCATTAATACGGTAATTACTGTATCATCATTGTGCCATAAATAAATTAAATTATTTAATGTCTAAAAATTATAAATAAAATACAATTATGTTGGAAATATTTTTATATTTCTAATGAATATTTATAATTGTATTTATCTTATGTATAACCCTATATTAAAAATGTTTTAGTTATTAAACTTTGATTTTAACTCTTTTAACTCTTCTTTGAATTAAATAATAATAAATTTCCTATTCTAATACAAGTGGACCCAAAGGATCATATTTTATTAATAAGGTTGTTTTTGGTCGAATTACACTTATCCAATAGAATTAGGACATTTTTCAAGGTAAAATAATATCATTTTTACCTTTAATTACCCTATTTACTTTTAATTGTGGTAAATAAAAGTCAAAAGTTACTATTCACCAAAAATTATTTTCATCTCATTGAACCAAATTTTACTTATTGATATCAACCATGTCTCTCAAATTTTTAAAATTCAACTCACTGAAGTGGTAAAATTAAGTTTTACGCAAATTTTTAAAAGCTCCTAGGAGGTGGGTAAAAGACGGTAAAAAGTTCAATAAAGTTTTTGTATATCTAAAATTAATATAAATTGACTCCAATGAATTAAATTGAACTTATATATGTATTATGTATCTATTTTTACCTAAAATAAATTTAAATAAAATAAATAATTATTTAAATAAGAAGTTGGTTTAAACCAATAACTCGGTGTTTTTCTACTATTCATCAAAATTTGAATATTTTCAGAAATATACCACAAATTAACCCTAGGATAATTTAGATATTCTGAATCCAAAAATGAAGTCCATTTTGAAAAATAAAATTTATAAAATTTCAAAAAGTGGGTATTACTATTCATAACGGCTAGTTTGATTGGTTGTGGTGTGTTAGAACTCAAAGTTGTGTACAACACGTGCTATTGTATTATTCAAAGAGAAGCATGTCGTGGAAGCTTGGGGTGTTATATTGTCCCCTCCTTCAAATAATTTCATCCTCAAAATTTCTAGAATATTACTGCATAAAAAGACTCGAGTGGTTCTTCATCATAAGTTCCTTGGGTTCCCACATTGGCTCTTCCATCTTATGGTTTATCTATATAAATTTTACCAGACGAGTCGTTCGGTTTCTCAGTACTTGTTATCTTGTATCAAGAACCCTGACAGGCTCTTCACAATAAGATAGATCGGGTTCCAGTTCTAATTCTTCATTGGTGAGTACATGCGATGGGTCAGGCATGTATTTTCTCAACAGTGATACGTGGAACAGATCATGAAATTTGGAGAGACTTGGCGGAATTTCCAAATGTTAAGCTACAACCCCAATTCGTTCTATAATTTCGAAAGGTCCAATGTACCTAGGACTCAGTTTACCCTTCTTATTGAATCATATATTTCCTTTCCATGGAGATACTTTCAATAAAACATGATCTCCTACTTGAAATTCCAAATCCTTCCTTTGGTTATGGGCATAGCTCTTTTGTCTACATTGGGCTGCTTTAAAGTGGGTTTGGATAACCTTTTCATTTTCCATTTTTTCCTCAACAAGTTTTGGGCCTATGAGTTTTCTTTCACCAACATCATCCCAGCAGTTTGGTGTGCGACATCTCTTTCCATATAACGCTTCATATGGTGCCATCTGAATACTTGAATGGAACCAGTTGTTATAGGAAAATTATACCAAAGGTAAATATTGATCCCACATACCTTGAAAGTCAAGTGATCAAGATCTCAACATATATTCTAAGGTTTGAATAGTTCGTTCTAATTGTCCATCAGTTTGAGGGTGGTAGGCAGTGCTCAAATGAAGTTCAGTATCCAAGGCCTTCTGAAGACTTTTCCAGAATCTTGATGTGAAATGGGGATCACGATCAGAAACAATTGATAGCGGTACACCATGGAGTCTTACAACTTCATTAACATACAGTCTTTCTAAATGTTCAAGTGGTAAATCTTCTCTTATAGCAAGAAAATGTGATGACTTGGTAAGACGATCAACAATGACCCATATTGCATCATTCCTTCTAGGATTATTTGGTAGTCCCGTGAAAAAGTCCATCATAATATTATCACATTTCCACTCAGGTATGGGAAGAGGTTTCATGACTCCTCCGGGCTGTTGCCTTCCAGCTTTCACTTGTTGACAAACCACACATCTTGACACAAAATAAGCAATCTCCCCCTTCATGTTTGTCAGGACCCGTCCTCGGGGCCCGTGCCGTGACTACCCCAAGCCCGCCTTCCATAGGCCAGGGGCTGGCGACTAGCACCAAGGCGTAATTCCCGATAAAAAGGGAAGGCATTGACTTTGTAAAGTAAACAAACTCCACAGAGCAAGAAAGTAGTAGAAGTAAACACTAAGTGAAAACTGAAACAAAAGAAAGTGCGGAAAAGTAAGTGGGGAAATATACAAACCCAAACTAAAATTAAGTACAACTGGAAAGGGAAAACAGTAACTGAAAAGTAAAGCCGCAGCGTCGAGCCGTCCAATGGAAGTCCCACCTGAAGAGTGGGTACAGATAGCCTCCACAGCTCCTTGGGTCCAGCCGTCCTGTCCGAGTACGCTCTGCCCAGTGGTCCACCTCCAGGTACCGACCTGATCCTCGTGCCTCTACCACAATCAACGCTGTCCGTCGTCTGCAACCAACACAACGTAGTGTGGGCATATCCCGTGCAGGGGTGAGTATAAGCTACTCATTAGGGACACCGAGACCCCCGAAGGTCTCCCAGAATCCACAAAGGATAATCCACAAAGGAAAGATACAATCACAAAGTTACATCCGACACTGCTTAGGTATATGCCCATACATATACCTAAGTCATCAATTCCAGTTTGGCTCCAACATCCGAGCCCAAGTTCGATCACATCCACACAGGAAATCACAACCCGATCCACAAAGGAAAGCATAACGTAATCCACATAGGAAAGCAAGTCAAGATTCAGCTCAACACAGGTATACTTCTTCCTATGACGATAGAGATGATCAGATATAGACACTGATTTATCTAAGCCGTCAGACCCACAAAGGATCGATAGGTACTAACCCTCACAATGACCCACCCAGGATCATACCCACACATGATCAATAGGTAACTAACCCCCGTAATGACCCACACAGGATCGAACCCACACAGGATCTGTAGGCGCTGGCCCACACAGGACCGCTGAGCGCTGGCCCACATAGGATCTGACCCACACAAGATCGGTAGCACTGATCCACATAGGATCGCTGAGTGTTGTAGTCGTCGCTGTCGAATCCACGGAGGATTTCTGTACAGTCATCGTCGTCGTCGCAGTCGCAGCCAGCTCTAGGGTTCCCGCACGCAGCAAGCTCGTTCGGGAGGGTCCGCTCCATGAGCCGAAGGGCTGATACATGAACTGACACATAGTATGGAGTTGATGAATCCAAAAGTTCCGTATCATCAACAGGAACTGAACGTCACAGATGGCGCGTCAATCGGACGCCTGGTCTGAGAGTTATTGGATTTTTTGTCCCAGGGGCCCTGTTGGTTTTTAAGTCAAAACCAACCCGACCATACTCCAACTACATCCAAACCTTGAGAGGAGTAATAAAAAAGGTCTGTATCACTTAGATGAATCCATCAAAGTCGAGGGCACGTCAATCGGACGTCTGAAGTTCAAGTTATGAGCGTTTCCGCTCCGAGGGCCCTTTTGGTTTCATGTATGAACCAACCTGGATGAACCCAAAGTACTCTGAAACCTTCAGTGTAATATACCGAAACGACTACCTCGATCCTAGGATCGCTACACAACTAATTGTGCGTCGATCGGAGGTCCGTAGCTCAAGTTATGGGCAACAGACCGAAGGAGGTTCTGTATTAAGGGGTTCGGGCCCGGTCCGACCCGGCCCGATACCCCCAGGGTCGGCCCGAACCGGGTCGACCCGAACTGGGTCCGGGTCCAGCCCGCTTGGGCACGGCCCAGCCTGGTCGGTGCGACCTAGCTTGGCTTGGGCGCGGCCCGGACCGGCCTGGGCGGCTCGGCCCGGACTGGCAGCTCGACCGTTAAGGCCGAGCGAAGCAACGCGGGGGGGGGGGGGGGGCTGCCCCCGCGTGGAGAAACCGCGGACCCTTTATGGGGCCACTCAGCTGGCCGGACGAAGGTTTGTAACCCCCGACTTTTCCCTTGTCCGGCCTGCCCACCTCGGCTGGCCGGCTGTTGCCGCCACGGGACCGGCAAGGCCGGTCCCCTTGCTCCGACGCCAGCGGCCCGGTACCGGCTGCCGGTTCCCCTGCTCCGCCGCGGCCTTGAACCGGCCACGGGCTTCGTCCGTCCGGCGCGGCGCGACAACGCCATTCCCCTCCGCCGCGGCCCCGATCCGGCCATGGTGCTTCCGTAGTTCTCCGATGCGGCGCGACGATGCCACATCTTTGGTTCGTTTTCAACGGCGCGATGCGACGACGCTGCACTTCTTCGCCTTCTTTAATATTTTCCGTGCGGTGCTTCGGCACCCCATTGCCTTGCTCGTCCCGAAATCAAAATCAAACCAATAATGGGGGAGGAGGGTCGGACGTGTTCGTGCGGTCCGACCTCCTCCCGTTATTGCGATATCAGGCAGCTCCAAATAAAGGAAGAAATCAATGGAAGTATTCATGAACTAACAAATAAAATAAATCCCTACCAAAACGTTGTCGTCGAACGAGAGTTCGTCGCGGAATTAACCGTTGCGGAAGAAGAGGATCGTCGCGGAAGAAAGTGTCACGGAAGGAATGTCGTTGGCATTAGGTGATCTCCGAGGGAGGTGTCTCTCACCGTCGTCCGCCGTCGGAGGTCGGCGTTCATCGTCGGCGGCGGTGTGTTCTTCGCGTTCTTCGTCGAAGAATGAATAATTCGCAAGAACTATCTTTTTTCTCCCAAAGTATTAACACAACAGAAACCCAACCATAATAAAATAAGTCCTTCCCTTATTTTATTATCATAACATAAGAATTTGAAATTCAAAAGAAAAGAAACGAACAATTAATTCAATGAATTAATTGTAACGATTTAACCGCCCAATTTACTGAGGCGTTTTAACCAGAATAAACGCACGGTTGACTTCATTAAAAGGGGGGTGTGCGGGTGCGTTACTTAAAAGGAAAGAAACGGTGGGGCTCGTGCGGGACCCAGCTCACAAATATCCTACCAAGTGGGTAGGATATTGTGGGTCCCACCTTATCCGCTTAACTTAGGTTAAGCCGCTTTAAGTGAAATAAAATAAATTGTCGCACCACTTTTATTTTATTTCTTAACTTAACCCCAAAAATTAAAAACCACACCCGAGAAAACACAACTCCAGAAAAGGTGTTTCTAAGAAAATACCGGCGCTACGATTCCATCGGTGCCCTCAATATTCGATTCCGAGCACCGGTTCAAATGTTAGAAAAACCCGCTCATTCGTTCACTAAACGTACCCGAGCTAAACTTCGGAAAATGATTCCGGGCACACCGGGCCTCGAAATCCAGTGCTGTTAGAAACTGCGTTCTTGTAAAATTTCAAAGAAAAATAAGAAAAAAAATTTCCTCGAATATTACGGGTCTTTACATCACTCCCACCTTAGGGATTTACGTCCCCGTAAAGATACATCAAAAACTAGGGAAACAAATGTGGATACTGAGCACGCATCTGAGCCTCCTGCTCCCAAGTGCTCTCCTAGAGGTTCCCATGCTGCCAACTGATGCGCACTAGAGGAATCGACCGTCCATGTAGGACCCGCTCCTATCAATCCTCAATCCCCACCGGGACCTCCGCAAAAGTCGCCCCATCATCAACATCCAGCTCCGCATGGTTAATGATATGCGTCAGGTTGTGAATGTATCTCCTCAGCTGAGATACGTGGAAGACGTCGTGCACCCGGTGCAACTGAGGTGGTAGAGCCAGGCGATAAGCCACCTCTCCAATCTTGCCAAGGACCTGAAATGGTCCGATGAAGCGTGGAGACAACTTGTCGCCTCGACCAAATCTCTGTAATCCACATCGAGGTGAGACCCGCAAGAAGACGTGGTCGCCATCCTCGAACTCCAGTGGTCTCCGCCTCCTATCAGCATAAGACTTCTTCCGGATCTGAGCTGTCCTCATCCGCTCCTGGATGATCTGGAACTTCTCTATCATGGCCTGGACTATCTCCGGTCCCACAAGTGATGAATCCCCAGGGTCTGTCCAGCACAACGGTGATCTGCAAGGTCGGCCGTACAACGCCTCGTATGGTGCCATCCTGATGGTGGAGTGGTATGTGTTGTTGTACGCAAACTCCACCAAGGGTATGTGGTCCTCCCAGCTGCGACCAAAGTCGAGGACACATGCGCGGAGCATGTCCTCGAGAGTTTGTATGGTCCTCTCCGTCTGACCATCTATCCAAGGGTGAAAGGCGGTACTCAGACATAGCTGCGTCCCGAATGCCTCCCGAAATCCCTTCCAAAGTTGGTAAGTAAAGCGAGCATCTCGATCAGAGACGATAGAATATGGTACACCATGAAGCCGTACAATCTCCTGAACGTAGAGACGTCCCAAGCTCTCCACTGAGCCCTGCTCTCTGATGGGTAAGAAGTGAGCCAACTTGGTGAATCGGTTGGCAATCACCCAAATGGAGTCGTGACCTCTGGAAGTACGTGGAAGTCCAGTCACGAAGTCCATAGATATCCTATCCCACTTCCACTCCGGGACCTCCAAGTGTTGTACCAAACCTGCTGGTACCTAGTGCTCTGCCTTCACCTGCTGGTAGGTGAGGCATCGAGAAATGAACTCGGCCACAACCTTCTTCATGCCCCGCCACCAGTGCTGTTGTCTGAGATCCTGGTACATATTCACCACTCCAGGATATACTGCTAAAGGGGAAGTGTGAAACTCTCCCATCACCTTCTCCCGCAAAGAAACTAGTACCAAGGTACGTCCTCTGAAAAGGACGTTGTGCTCTCCTCCTAAGGAGAAACCATCAGGTGCCTGTCCTGAGGATATATGTGCACGCCGCGTATCACAGTCGGCGTCCCCACGCTGTGCCTCTCTAACCCACTGCAATAGTGGAGGAGTGACTGTGAGTGACTGAAAAAAGGCTGCTCTAGCTCTATCCACGAAGGATATCTGCAAAGCGGCTAACTGCTCTGTCACCTCCCCAAGTAGATCGATGCTCGTCCTCCTGCTGAGAGAATCGACTACTAGGTTCCCCTTCCCAGAAGTATAGACTATCTCAAAGTCATAGTCCTGGAGGAACTCGAGCCATCGTCGCTGTCTCAGGTTCAGGTCCTTCTGAGAGAAGATGTACCTGAGACTCTGATGGTCAGAATAGACTGTAAAGCGCTCGCCCATCAGATAGTGTCACCACATCTTCAGAGCGAAGACCACTGCTGCTAACTCCAGGTCATGGGTAGCTTAGTTCTACTCATGCTGACTCAACTGACGTGATCCATAGGTGATCACAGCCCGCTCCTGCATTATGACACATCTAAGTCTGGTCCCTGATGCATTGTAGTAAACTATGTACCCTACTCCCTCCTCCGACAACCTCAAGATGGGGGCGCTGGTCAATCTCTCTCTCAGCTCTTGGAAGCTCTGATGACATCTGTCTGACCACACAAAGGGTTTCCCCTTCTTCTTCAAAGATGAGAGTGGTGATGCAACTCTGGAGAAGTCTAGCACAAATCTCTGGTAGTACCCAGCTAGTCCCAAGAAACTCCTCACCTTCGTCACGCTCCTAGGTGGCTCCCAAGCTAGCACTGCCTCGATCATCACAGGATCCACCGCAAATCCCACCTCAGAGATGACGTGTCCCAAGAAGTGGACCTCACGTATCCAGAACTGACACTTCTAGAGCTTTCCATAAAGCCGGTGCTCTCGTAGTGTGTCAAGTACAACCCGCAAGTGGTAGGCGTGCTCCTCCTCAGTGGTCGAGTATATCAAAATGTCTTCGATGAAGACCATGACAAATCGATCGAGGTATGGCTGAAAGATCCTGTTCATGAGGCCCATGAACACTGCGGGAGAATTGGTTATGCCGAAGGGAATAATCAAGAACTCATAGTGACCATACCGACATCTGAAGGCCGTCTTCTGCACGTCCTCGTCCCGAACGCTGAGCTGATGATAGCCTGACCTGAGGTCTATCTTTGAGAACCACCGTGCTACCTTGAGCTGATCGAAGAGGTCATCAATCCTCGGTAGTGGATACTTGTTCCTCACTGTCACCTGGTTCAGGCGATGATAGTCGACCCAAAGTCGCAAGCTCCCGTCCGCCTTCTTGGTGAACAATATCGGGGAAGCCCAGGGTGAAACACTGGGTCGGATGAATCCCTTGCCCTGCAAGTCCTCCAACTGTACCCATAGCTCTAGAAGCTCGGCGGGAGCCATCCGATATGCTGGGGTGGATATCAGGGCTGTCCCAGGGTACAGATCAATATAAAAGTCTACCTCTCTGCGAGGAGGTAGTCCTGGAATGTCATCGGGGAAAACATCCGTATACTGATCCACCACTACAGGAAAACCAGGACTCCGCACGTCAACTGTTCCTAGGATGAGGCTAGCCAACTGATGAGTGATGGGCTATCCTCTCCTCTTTGGAAGTCCATCCTGTGCTGCGAAGGCTCCCTTCTCGCTGGTGAAGGTGAACCTACTCCCATCGGTGCGTACACACCGCACCTTGCGCCTAATAAAGTCAATCTGAGCATGGACTGTAGATAACCAATCCATGCCCAAGATGACGTCGTAAGGCCTCAACGCCGCTACAAGAAGATCCTAGACGAAGCTCTCGCCTCCTAGAGTAAGCTCACACTGCCGGAACCAGTGCGTAATCGTCGAGTCTGCTCCCGTAGGAGTCTCTAGCCGTAAGGATCGAGCCGACGGCTCCGTCGGACTCTCCGAGCTCCGAAAAAGGGCAGTGGCTATGAATGAATGACTCACTCCTGTGTCTATAAGAACTGAAGCAAGGGTGGAATAGAAACAGATAGTACCTAGAATCATCTCAGGCGGGCCGTGGTCGTAGGCCTCCGCTGCCTGAATCTATGCCTGTCTCTGCCCGCCAGCTCCCTGTGGTCGGGGTGGACCTCCTGGTGGTGGTGGTGGTTGATCCTCAAAGCATTGCCCACCACCTGATGCTCGTCCAGCTCCTCTGCCTTGTCTGCCTGCTCCCTTAGAACCGCCACAGTCAACCCTCTGCCTCTGCCTGGGTGGTCCCTCAATCGTCTGCTGCTCCTCTGCATGGCGGGTCAGGCAGTCACGAGCCATGTGACTCTGCCCGCCGCATGCGTAGCAATGTCTGCCTCTCGAAAGACTGGCTTCACGCTATGTGCCCTGCACTGCTGAGTCAATGTCCTGAGGTCGACTGCATGAGGGTCTGGCCTGCCTAGACCCATGAGTCATCCGTCGACTGCCTGCTACAGAAGACTCTGCTACGTGCTGCCATGCGGTAGGTCTCACTGCTGAAGTAGGCTCAGCAATGAAGCTCTCGATCCGAAGGGCTCACTCCAGTACTCCTGCCTGTGTCGGAATGCTGAGGGTGATCAACGATGCCCTGATCTCCTGCCTCAATCCCTTCTCAAAGGTCCGAGCCCAGAAGAATGGGTCCCATACCATGTCTGTCGAGTAGCGCGAGAGATCGGTAAATCTCGCTGAGTACTGGGCGACCATCAAGCTGCCCTGCCGCAGCTGTAGAAGCTCCTGTATGCGCACCGCACGGAGGGTGGCTGGGACGAACTCCGATCGGAAGAGGCTCTCAAAGGCCGTCCAGAGAAGAGATGCCTCATCATGCACCTGGAGAATTTTGGGAAGAAGCACAGCGTCATCGCGTCGTGCCATTGAAAACGAACAAAAGATGTGGCGCCGTCGCGCCGCACTGGAGAAATACGGAAGCACTGCGGCTGGAGCGGGGCAGCGGCGGAGGGGCACGACGTCGGACAGACAAAGGCCACAACCGGTTCCGGGCCGCGGCAGAGCAGGGGAACCGGCGGCCGGTACCGGGCCGCCGGCGTTAGAGCAGGGGGACCGACCTTGCCGGTCCCGTGGCGGCAACAGCCGGCCCGCCGGGGCGGGCCGGCTAGACATGGGAAAAGCTGGGGGTTACAAACCTTCGGCCGGAAAGTTGAGCGGCCCCATAAAGGGGTCGCGGTTTCTCCACGTGGGGGCAGCGCCCCCCCCCCCCCCCCCCCCCCGCGTTGCTTCGCTCGGCCGTAACGGCCGAGCCAGCCACCTGGCCACCCGGCCAGTGCCAGCGCGCCAGGCCGAGCCACCGGGCTGGGATGCGCCCAAGAGGGCCGGACCCGGACCCAGTTCGGGTCGACCCGGTTCAGGCCGACCCTGGGGGTATCGGGCCGGGTCGGACCGGGCCCGAACCCCTTAATACCGAACCACCTTCAGTCCGTTGCTCATAACATGAGTTTCGGACCTCTGATCGACGTACTGTCAGTTGCGTAGAGATCCTTGGATCAAGAAGGTCATTTTGGAATATTAAACTCAAGGTTTCGGAGTACTTTGGGTTCGGCCAGGTTGGTTCGTACACGAAACCAACCGGGCCCTCGGAGCGGAAACGCTCATAACTTGATCTCCGGACGTCCAATTGACGTGCCATCGACTTTGATGGATTCCTCTAAGTGAGATGGGCCTTTTGTCTTACTTCGATCGAGGTTTGGACGCAGTTGGATTACGGTCAGGTTGGTTTTGACTTAAAAACCAACTGGGCCCCTGGGACGAAAAAGCCAATAACTCTCAGACTGGGCGTCCGATTGACGCGTCGTCTGTGACTTTGAGTTCCTGTTGACGATACGGAACTTTCAGATACATCAACTCTGGGCTATGTTTCAGTTGATGTATCAGCCCTTCAGCTCATGGAGCGGACCCTCCTGAACGAGCTTGCTATGTGCGGAAACCCTAGAGCTGGCTGCGACTGCGGCGACGACGACGACTGTGCAAAAATCCTCCCTGGATTCGACGACGACGACTACAGCACTCAGCGATCCTACGTGGATCAGTGCTACTGATCCTGTGTGGGTCAGATCCTATGTGGGTCAGTGCTCAGCGGTCCTGTGTGGGCCAGCACCTACAGATCTTGTGTGGGTCCGATCTTGTGTGGGTCATTGCGGGGGTTAGTTACCTGTCGATCCTGTGTGGGTATGATCCTGTGTGGGTCATTTCGGGGGTTAGTACCTATCGATCCTTTGTGGGTATGACGGCTTAGATGAATCAGTGGCTATATCTGATCATCTCTATCGTCATACGAATAAGTATACATGTGTGGGATGAATCTTGACTTGCTTTCCTATGTGGATTACGTTATACTTTCCTGTGTGGATCAGGTTGTGATTTCCTGTGTGGATGTGATCGAACTTGGGCTCGGATGTTGGAGCCGAACTGGCATTGATGACTTAGGTATACATATGGGAATATACCTAAGCAGTGTTGGATGTTACTTCGTGATTGTATATTTCCATTGTGGATTATCCTTTGTGGATTCTGGGAGACCTTAGGGGGTCTCGAGGTCCCTACTGAGTAGCTTATACTCACCCCTGCATGGGCTATGCCCGCACTACATTGTGTTGGTTGCAGACGACGGGCAGCGCTGATCGTGGTAGAGGCACGAGGAGCAGGTTGGTACCCGGAGGTGGACCACTGGGCGAGGCGTACTCGGAGCGGACGGCTGGACCCGAGGAGCTGTGGAGGCTATCTGTACCCACCCTTTAGGTGGGACTTCTAGTGGATGGATCGATGCTGCGACTTTACTTTTCAGTTGCTGTTTTCCCTTTCCAGTTGTACTTTAATTTTAGTTTGGGTTTGTATACTGGCCCACTTACTTTTCCGCACTTAATTTGGTATCAGTTTTAACTTAGTGTTTACTTATACTTCTTTCTTGCTCTGTGGTGTTTGTTAACTTTACAAAGGCAATTCCTTCCCTTTTTATCGGGAATTACGCCTTGGTACTAGTCGCCAGCCCCTGGCCTATGGAAGGCGGGCTTGGGGTAGTCACGGAACAGGCCCCGAGGACGGGTCGTGACAATGTTGTCCCACCAAAAATGTTCCTTCAAATCCATATACATCTTAGTGCTATTGGGGTTTATAGAGAAATTAGAGCTATGGGCATCATCCAACAATTCCCTTTTTAGATCAGGTATATCGGGAACACAAAGTCTCTTCCCAAATTTCAAAATTCCATCTTCATATACAAAGTCACACAATCTCCCATCATTCACAGCTTTAATCTTCTTTTGAAAATATTCATCATCGGTCTGATAACTCTTTAACCTTTCTAGTAAAGATGGTTTGGCAAACATTTGAAAAATTATTGATGTTTCACCGTCCATGGTTATCCCCATGTCCAACATTACTAGATCCTTGTATATAGGATCCTTTTCAACTCTCATCCTGTTCAGAAATCCATGATCATTTCTACTCAAAGTATATGCCACCTTATTTGCCTTCCCCTGGTGGTAGTGTATGGTGAAATCATAATCCTTTAGTAGTTCAAGCCATCTCCTTTTCCTCATGTTGAGTTCCTTCTATGAGAAAATATACATCAAACTCTTGTGATCGGTATATATCTCACATTTTCACCAAAGAGATAATGTCTCCATATCTTCAAAGAAAAGATTACAACTGCTAACTCAAGGTCATGAGTAGGATAGTTTTTCTCATGAATTTTTAGTTGTCGTGATGCATAGGCAATAACCCTATCATTCTACATAAGGACACAACCAAGTCCTTTGTTTGAAGCATCACTAGAAATAACGAACCCATCATTACCCGATGGTAGAGTCAATATAGGATCATTGAATAATATTCTCTTCAGTTATTCAAAACATTCTTCACACTCTTTTTTCCAAAAAAATTAACCCCTTTACACGTGATCTTGGTTAATGGGTTTGCCAATCGGGTAAAATTCTGGACAAAACGCCGATAATAACCTGCTAAACCAATAAAACTACATACCTCAGTTATAATCGTTGGTGCTGGACATTATTGGATTGCTATTTTCTTAGAACGATCAACAGATATTCCATCCTTAGAGAAAATATGGCTAGGAAAATAAATCTCTTGAATCTAGAATTCACACTTGCTTAACTTCCCATATAATTCATGTCTTCTAAGAGTATTTAGAATAACGCGCAAGTGATTTTCATGATCTTTGTAACTTTTGGATCATACCAAGATATCATCAATAAATACCACTACAAAGTCATCAAGATATTCCATGAAAACTCTATTCATTAGATCCATGAAGATAGAGGGTGCATTAGTCAATCCAAAAGGCATTACTGTAAACTCATAATGCCCGTACCTGGTTCGAAATGCTATTTTTAGAATGTCTTCCTTCTTCACACACAACTGATGATATCCAGATCCAAGGTCAATATTTGGAAAGTATTGATCTCCATGAAGTTGGTCGAATAAATCATCAATATGAGGAAGGGGATACTTGTTCTTTATTGTTATAGAATTTATCTCCCTGTAGTCAATTCACAACCTCATAGATCCATCTTTCTTCTTAACAAAAAGAACAGGGGATCCCAATGGAGAAACACTAGGGTGAATAAATCCCTTATTAGTCAATTTCTCAAGTTTTTATTTAGTTCTACTAATTCCATAGTGGCCATTCTATTAGGGGTATTCGATATGGGCCTTGAACTAGGAATTAAGTCAATGGAAAACTCAATTTCTCATTCTGGAGTATTTCGAATTAAATCCTATGAAAACAAATCAACATATTCTTGAACAATAGATACATCCTCTATTTGAACATTCCTTTCACCATTCATAGTTATTTAATTCTCTTCCTCCCCGATAATTGAATTTAGTTGAGCTACTAGGGGTGGATCTAGATAAGATTTAGGTGGTGACATTTCTGCTCTAAAGATAAGGTACTCCTTATCATCATAAAAAATTGTAACCTCTTTTTTCTTACAATAAATTTTCACATCATGGTCTGATATCCAATCAATACCGAGAATTATATAAAATTCAATCATGGGTATGACAATGAGATCAGAATATAAATAACATTTATATGACTTAATGTGAACTGATTCACAAAACTTTGTTGCAATGATACTTCCCTTAGGAGTTTTGACTGACAACTCCCTTGTTAAATCAAACTAGAAATATCTAATTTTCATAGAAAACTTTGAAGATATGAAACAATGCGATGATCCAGAATCTAATAAATCATTTTCTAAACTTGAGGAAACCATTAAGTTACCCTCCACTACGTCTTTCAAAGCTTCAACCTCAGCATTAGTGATAGCATAAGCTTGGACTTTATCCCTTGGACTCTTCTGAGGTAATTTCCCCTGACGCTTAGGAAATTCATTCGCATAATGCACCCTTTATCTACAATTGTAGCATTCAACATCGACAACCACTTTCTTCTCTTTGTAATCACGAGCTTGGTGGCCTTTTTCACCACACTTGTAACAGAATATCATTCCCTTTAAGCAAGTACCAGGGTGTTTCTTCCCACATTTACTCCAGGATGGATATTCAACTTTTCCCTTCTTCCCCTAATTTCCATTTCCAGAGTGTTTAGAAAATCTCTTCTTCTCTTTCTTTTCTTTAAGGTCGTAACACTTAGAGAATTTTTTTTCTATCTTGATATCACATGAGACAATATATTCATACAATGAGAAGGATTGTGAGACTAATGATCGATGGAGAAATGGTTTTAACTCATCAAAGAAATGATCAATCTTACTTCTTGGTTTACATATATAATCTGCAGCAAGACTCACTAACCTTGTAAAGTTATCCTCATACTTTGCGACATTCTCATCCTCCTTTTTCCTCAGACTCAGAAATTTTCTTTCCATATCCAGTCGATGGTCATGAGGAAAGTATTTATCTAAGAAATTTTCATTAAACTCCCTCCATTACATATTTGATAATTCATCATATTCATTTGTGTTATGAATCAATGAACACCATTAATCAGCATCTTCAGTGAGGTGGTAAACTACCATGAAAACTTTTTCCCTTTCACTACTCCCCAAGGCGTGGAATATTTTCTCTAAGGAATTTATCCATTTCTCAAATACTATTGGACTTGTACCCCTATTAATTTTTGGTGGTTTTTGCCTCATGAAGTGATCTGATATTGATCCTCCACGCTGCGGATCAGGGTTCCCATACAGGTAAGGTTATTATTCATAACCTGAGTGAGTTGTCCAAGTATGGTGATTAGCTGATTAGCACCAGTTGCATCACCAACTCCACTATAATTATCTTGAGTAGGAGGTAAATACCTACATGGAGTGTGTGCATTGATACGGTTTCCATTCCTTCCACTAGGCGCCATTTCTAAATAATGTCATAAACTAGATTAGTTTATGAATCACAATACATAAATCCAAACTTGTAAAACACTTAACATAAATTGAACAGTTTGTTGATATAATCCATAATAATAAAAATGTGTTATTTGAGGAAGTATATACTCATAAAACATCCATAATGGTTTGTAATGAAAAGGAGAATTATCCTAAGCATATCCCCTGGGAGTGTCATAACCAAGAGTGCAGCAAAGCCCGTTGTCATGCACCAGTTCTCATTTGAGTCTAGCTCAAAGCCATTTTTTGGGTTTTACCCCTAGGTACATCTATGCCAGAGTCACCTCTACCTGCTCGTATCCAGACAGGGATGTTTTTCTTGGAAAACTCACAAAATCTCTACAATACGAAAATTCCAGTATGTTCTTCTATACTAATCCTCAAAGTCTATCTTACGGTAATGTGCTCTAATCAGAGTTTTTCTAATTCTAGATTCCATAGTTTGTACTAAAATTCCTATGATACAAACTATAACTCCCCGACCCCAGTTACACAGAGTCGGTGCATTATTACGTATCATTCTCATGATCACAAAAGAAAAAGTCTCAAAAGACTGATTAGTTTAGTAGCCTTGGAAGTACTAGATACATTCATAAAGTTTACATTACATCATAAAATTAAAAACAACAACAAAATTATTTCCATAGACCACAATCATATCCCCTTAGACTATCCCTGTAGGTCAGTTATAAAATACTTCTTCCCATCCTTGGAAAAATAAAACATAGAAAGGGGTGAGCTCAGATGCTCAGTAAGGATAACAATATAGAGGAAACTTTCACAAATAAGCACAAACATTTAAGGCAATGTATAACTAAAACAAAAGCCTTTTAAACTTGAACATCAGAAATACATGGCCAAGATAAAATCAAATAATTCCATTAACTTATTGACATAGATATTATAATAGTAGAATAATCACATGAAATATCAATATCCACTTTCATAATGATGGAATGCATAATGCCAGACATTCATAACCACATAGTACACGCCTTGTGCCAAAACTACAAATAAGATTTTTTCAAGGCCTTGTGCCAATAAACAAGTTTTTCTCATGAGACCTACCGATGCATCGAGGAGCTACAGCGGGCTCCGCCCATCACTTACTAAGTCCAATGCATTCCTCATATGAAAAGGTTTAAACATAACATAAACATTCATATTAAAACTATCATACGAAATGTCAATAATTTATCCATAAACCATGAATGGTGTAAAAATAACACATCCACAGTCAAAAATATCACAAAACCTTAAATAAAATATGCATGTTTTGTGTCATAATAAATCAACTTCAAATAAGCTTAAAATCCATCAAAGGATGTTGACATAGATGAAATCAAAACTATTTGAGAGAAATATATCTTTTTTGAAATCATTTAAAAGTAAAATAATTATAAAAGGAAACCTTTATGTTGAAAATATTCTTATAATATTGTAAGGGAAGCTTCGACAATTTTATAATGGCAGAAAATAGCCGCACCCCCCGTATAAGTTAAACAAACATTCTTACCTTAATTTTGTCAAAAAGGTCACAAAGTAATTTGTTTCAAAAAACGACAGAAAGATTCCTTTAAAACCATTTTATAAAAAGTAAAACAAGGGTATAAATGAATTTAACCCATAGTCTAGTAAATATAAAAAAATGTTTTGAAATAAATTTTTAAGAAACACATATGTGGATGATAAATAGGTCCCAAAAGATAATTACGTATAAACAACCTCAGATAATGAAGAGATTGTAGAATTAACCCTTACCTTGTAATTTTACTTGGTCAAGGGTAGGTTAAAATCCTGTATAATGTTGAAATAATTGTTATTAAATTATTCATGAATCGTATACATTAATATGATATCATATATGATCTTTTAACATTGTTTTGTTAATAATATCTTAGAATTATCATCGTTTCGGGTGTTAACTGATTCGTTTTCCTTTATATGATTTGTTACGTAAGTAATGTTTTTTATGGATAGGGTGTATCTTATTCATATTAATAATGATATGAAGTCATTAAAAATTATTTTTAATCATCTAATGAAAATTATTCTTGAATGGATATGACAGGGAATGAATTTCATCATGTTCGTGGAGACGGTAATCTGTACGTACGAACGAGCGACAATATCATTCTTTTGATATTAGAATAATATATAATTGGATGGTATATCATATATAAAGAATCATTATAATTTTATATTTATTATTTAAATAATTTATAATCATTATTATACCCATCCAAATGATGAAATGTTTTAATAACAAACTACACCATGATGTGGAGACGGTAAGCCGTACGTACGCACGTTTGGTGACTTTTTAATTCATAGGATGGATAAAATAACTAATATGGTTGTAACATTTTTATAATAACATCATAGTATATATAAGATACTGGAGTTATTATTTTAGAACGGAAACAACAAAGAAAGAGTTAGGGGAAGACGAAAAGTACTTAAAAGAGGTGATGCAATATTTACCTCTTCTTCAGGTTCTTTTTTTTTGATTTGATCAAAATGGATCTATAGGTTGGATTTTTGACTAAATGAAGGCATCTAGGATGAAGGTAGGATAGTTTAGAGGATATTTGGTATGGGGTTTTCCAATCCAAAAGTCTTTGAAAGTGTGAATGTGAGGGAAGAGGGAGTGCCCTTTTATAAGAGGGGTGAGGGGCACCTTAGGAAAAGCTAGAAATATTATTTTATAATAAAATAATTTTCGGTTTCTAATGGCTCCAAAATGAATTATTTAAAGTATAAGGTGGTTATGGATCAAAAACTACTCAACAAATAGTTTTTAGACAGGTTTGGGTCACTACATTAACCTTATCTTTTAGATTTAACTCTTAGTTAATTAGTTTGATGTTTACCATGTCTCTTTGTATTTTTATATTATATGGTTAATAAACATTCTATAACAAGCCAAGAGAACCCCAATTGGTTCATTATTAATATATATAACCTTATCTAAGTCCTTTTTCCTAACCTTAGATTTTTAGGAATATAATATCAATTAATAATATAATATTTGTTTTAAAAACTCTTTTATGTCAATTTTGACACTATTTGGTAATTGATTTTTTTTAAAATCATAACAGCATGATTACTTCAAAAAAAAATTAATTAAATCAATCCTAACATGTCATATTAATTGATAAAATTTTTGGACTTCATCCAAATTCTTAATTTACATTTATTTTGGTATTTATAATATCAATTATTTTAATTTTTCACTAATACGGTAATTCCTGCATCATCATTGTGTCATAAATAAATTAAATTATTTAATGTCTACAAATTATAAATAAAATACCATTATGTATGAAAGATTTTTAGTTTTATAATGAATATTTTTAATCTAATTTATCTTACGTATAACCCTATATTAAAAAAGTTTTAGTTATTAAAATTTGATTTTAACTCTTTTAACTCTTATTTGAATTAAATAATAATAAATGTCCTATTCTAATCAAAGTGGGACTAAGTGATCATATTTTATTATTAAGGTTTATTTTGTTCGAATTACAATTATCCAATATAATTATAACATGTGTTAGGGTAAAAATAATATCATTTTTACCATTAATTACCCTATTTACTTTTAACCTTGGTAAATAAAAGTCAAAAGTTACTATTCACCAAAAATTATTTTAATCTCATTGAATCACATTTTACTTACTGATATCAATTTTTTCTCTCTGATTTTTGAAATTCAACTCACATAAGCGGTAAAATTATGTTTTATGCAAATTTGCAAAAGCTCATATGAGGTGGGTAAAAGACGGTAAAAAGTTCAATAAAATTTATATATATATATAAATAAAATTAATATAAATTGACTCCAATGAATTAAATTGAACTTATATATGTTTTATGTATCTATTTTGAACTAAAAAAAAATAAAATAAAATAAATAATTATTTAAATAAAAAGTCAGTTTTAACCAATAACTAGGTGTTTTTCACTATTCATCAAAAATTGAAAGTTTTCAGAAAAATACCAAAAATTAACCCTAGGATAATTTCGATATTACAAATCCAAAAATTAAGTCCATTTTGAAAAATAAAATTTTAAAATTTTTAAAAATTGGTTCTTACTATTTATAATGCCTACTTTTATTGGTTGTGGTGTGTTAGAACTCGAAGTTGCGTACAACACATGCTATTGTATTATTCAAAGAGAAGCATATCGTGGAAGTTTGGGGTGTTAAAATATTAACTCATAACCCCTCTATCATAGTATAAATTGTGGGAACTCTGTGTTGAAAATCTCAATTATGATCTTCTGACGCCTATGATCCCAATGATGTATCTATGAATATTCCTTGAGTTTCTTGAAATGGTGTAACAAATAAAAGATTCCACTCAGCATACCCAGTATAAATATCATCCCATTCCTTAAATAAATAGGGAAAATAATTATTAAATAAGTTACTATAATTGTTAACCTAAAACTAGTAGCAGTACCCATTCAATCTCTTGAAAGGCCTCGAATTGCCCGATGCCACCTGTCGAGCGGCAGTAACAACAAAATCACTCTTGACCAAAAGTCAAAACAAAACAGGGTCATACAGGATTTGAGGAAAGTATTAAGAAATAATATATATTCAAAATGATCATATCCCTAGTTATTTTCTTACATATATAAAAAATAACCTAATAAATTTATATTGGCCTCGGAAACCCGACAATTTCAACTACACTAATCACCCCAACTATAGCCCTTTTTAAATGTGACAGGGACACACCACCCAAAATTTATTCAACTTCAAATACCTCCTCCAAATTATGGTTGATATTGGAAATAGATGTTGGAAAATTCCATTAAATAGGTGACCAATGTACCATTCCCTAACTAGAGGAATACAGTTATTAGTAATAAGTTTCATCCAGGTGTGGGCATATGTTCGATAACTGGATGAATCAAAACGAAGTCAACCAAGCTCATGCCACCATGTGATAAAAGCATAACAAAACTATAATTATCCCATCACCTAGGGAGGTGACATAAAAAATAACTCTTAGTGGTGGAAATAATCATCATTCATATGAAGATACAAAGAAAAGGAAGATTCATATTCATCTCCAACGTAAGATCTAACTCTTGTAGGTTTCATTCATACAACATCTTAAGAATGAGAACTGCCCCACCAAAAAAAAATCATAAGAATAATAGATCATACTTGGTTATCATAACATAATACACATAAAATAACCCTTATCTTATGATCAATATTCTTCTAAATATGACTTCCCCATACTTGAAAGGTGAGAAGGATGCCAAAGGTGCGGGATCTGGGGATACAGGGGAAAACACCAGAATGGTTAGACTCAATATTACCGTAACATCATTTTAGATGAGATATATAAATCCTAGACCCCTTGTAAAGTTATTTATAAAGTCCAAAAGAAACACAGAGGTGTCTTGGACCCATTCTGAGGTTATCCAAGCACAGAAATCTTACCTAACCAATTGCTGTGGGTGAGATTTTTTTATCATCCTAGACAAATGGGAAGGATAATGAAACTTATTCCACTAGAATCAGATTTCCTATCAACCTCTATAAAATAACCAATCCCATATAACTCCAACACCTATACTCCTTATGCACATAATAATGAGAATCCCCACATTAGGATGGAATGAAATTTGGCATAAAAGAACAATTGAAATAATTGGCTGTTGTCCCATTCAATGTCTTAATCTTGGATGCCCTCAATCGTTCAAAAAAACTCACAAAAGCACTCATAATGGACCTTAAAACCCCATATGAGTTCTAAATACATGTATTTTAATTTTATTATTATCTATTGAGGAATATACCATTAGAACTCCATGTTTCAATCTCATTCACAGTTCATGATTGGGAGGAGTTTGTCTAGGGAAACAACGAACCCTGATATACTCAAGAAAACTAGATGATGTCAAAATAAAAAGGTCCATGATTGAAAATGGTTCTTGGATCAACCTAATATTGATTCATTCCATTAAAAATATGTGATATAGTGAGGGAGACTTATCTCTTACAAATATTACCATTTAGGGTTATGATAAGGGAGATAAAATGCCTCTCGGGATGATATTGCTCAAGGATTATTTTAAAGATCTCACATATAGCCCTAAGATAATGGTTATAAAAAAATACACCACATATAATGTCCTTATAATAAGTCATTGGCTTCATTTCCATGTCACGGTACCTTCAACATTTCATCAATTCTTTAAATACCTCATCAATGATAAGGTCGATATACTGCATGACGATACTGCCCCTTCAAGTCTTCAAAATCCGCATATTCAAAGTCAGGTTTCTATAAGGGAGGGAAATAACCAATATTGGATGGTGATATATAGGTTTCAGCACCAAATGTATTGGGAACTGCCCCTACAAATCCTTGGAGTGTGATCAATGGAGATTATGTGCTCCCCATAAACCTGATTGATACAGTACAGTAAATCCTTGATTCCTTTGATTATCTTGTCCCCAATAACTACATAAAATAAAATAATCATCTCTAGAGTCTCTCTAAAATGACTCTAGAAGTTTAGGGTTTCAATGTTTCTTCCCATGGAATCTCCTACACTGACAGTGATTGAGAATACCTTAGATTACCTACCATGTGTGAAAATGCCTCCATGGACTCAGAGGTTAAAGAAGAAGAGGATGACTGTAGGAAAGATCCTCCCACATTTGAGGATGGAATCTCCACTAACTTCAATGTGCTCAGGTAGGTTAATCTGGGAACATAATAAGTTCATCATCCTTTATTGATTAGTACTGCAATTCCACTTTAGGATAAGGAGATGTATATTTTATTTCAAAATAGTAAACAATACGTGTTTTTTGGAACTATAAAAAAAATTCCCAGACTAAACGTTGATGTGGACACAAACCACCTTAGCCTACTCGAGGACCATTGAGGGTTCAAGCAGGAATCCAAGAGGCTAAAACCCTCCCATGATACTAATGTATAATCGAGAGTTGCAAATTTTATCAAAGTTAATTTTTTAGGGATGTGAAATAATGAAGATTAGTCAGCAACATCATCCTTGTAATTAAAAAGAACAGAAAGATTAAGGTATTCATCAATTTCAAATACCTCAATTGACACTTCATGAAGGGAGATATCCTATTACTGTCCACATAAATCTTGTTCAATGCAACTTTTTTCTTCTAAGACAATTCCATCATGGATAGTTATTCTTGGAACAATAAATTAAATAATTATCCTGATGATGAGGAAGACAATTCCTTCATAGAACCTTAGGGGATCATTTTCAATCCTATCATTCCCTTTGGAATAAATAACAATGGTTCTACAAACCAACATGAAATTTACCCTATCATTAACCCCTTATTTAGATTCATGATAAAGTTATATTTCATTGATATGGTCATCAAATCTCAATAGTGATGTGATCACATCCCAGAATATCAAACAATATTTGACAAGTTTTGGCCACACAATTTGAAGAAGAACATGAGGAAGTGCAATTTTAGTGTGACATCAGGGAGATTACTTGGATTTTTTGTATGAAACTTTACATTGTGGTCAACCTAAAAAATACTAGTGAAATTATTACAATGTATCCCCCATGTAACATCAATGAACTGTGGAGACTCCAGGGACATCTCATATACATTCAACTTTTTATAGATAAATTAAATGGAAATTCTCTCTCCTTCACCATGTTAATGAAGAAGGGATTCTCCAAGTGATGTGATGAGGATTTCCAAGAATCCTTTTAGAGTCTCAATAAATAGTTACTAAACCCCCAAGTCTTTATGTCATTAGTTCAATTAAATTCACTAATATTATATGTGGTATCCATTGAACAATCATTCAGTGCTTTACTCACAGAAAATATGATATATTGAGTGAAAAAAGTCTCTACTACCTTAGTCAAATGATGTTGGGTTATGAGAAATGGTATTATTATGTTGATAAAAACTACCTTATACTCACCTTTGTAGTGAAATTTTTTTGGCATAACTTTTAGAATCATGATATTCACTTGGACTCTTGTATTAACTCACTCTAGTACATCCTTTTCCACCCTATGTTGATTGGCCATTTAGCCCCATCATAAGTAATTATAAAATAGTATGAAATATGGATTTTGTCTCAAAATTCAGTTAAAGGGTGGTCCATAGTAGATTTCCTCATAGAGAATCCCTCCCCAAAAATCAAACTAGTGCAATTGAAAATCTAAACCAAGGGTTTTTCTATGCTCCTGACACTCCCCGAATATGGGAGATATATTTTGATATTTCCTCCCAAATTACTATTAGTAAGGGATTGAAAAATCCAAATCCCAATCAGGTTAGTCTACGGATCTGATTTTTTTCTCAAGATAAAGACATTTTCCCTACTCTTTCTCACTGTCTAAAGGCTGCACTAATAATGAGGCTAAATAACAAGACCTCATTTATGTCTTTAAACTAGCCCTACAGAAAATTTTATCCTACCTGAACACCATATGGGATTTGGAGATAGTGATAAAACAGATCAATAGTGAATTTTTCAATAGGAAATATGAATTGGATATTCTCACTGATTATATCAAAGGACTGGTGGCATAATTCTCTTTTGTACTATAATTGAGCCTCATACCTCGATCATAAAGTTATTTTGTTAATGTGATGGCTAATGCAGCTACAGTTTTGGATGATCCTGATTGAGGAGAGTTTATTTCTTTCATCATGAACCAACATATATTATCATTACTCATCATATTTGACTTAAAAGATACCAATCATTTAAATAAAACCCTATTTCATGAATAACTAATATCCACCCTTGGACGGATGGATCCCATAATTAATTATCTCCAAAATGGTTATCTCCTAACAGATTGAGTTATAAGGGAACATACATGGCATTGAGCAACGAAGTATACCCTTATGGATGGTCCAAATGTGAAAAAATCCATCTATAAATGAGGCTTTTATGGATTACTCTTTATATACATAGTAGAAAGAGTGATTCTTTCAATATTTTTAGTATTAGATGAAGGATATTACGACACTCATTAGTATGGGACTGGAATATCCCATAAAATTTGGAGCCTTTGGTAATAATGGTAAAAAATGATACATTACTATGTGGAATTCGCCCAATAATTTCATAAATTCCAAATTAATGAAAACATCATCCATAAGCCCTTGTAATTACTATATACAGCAAAATAATCCTTTCCATTTTCATATGGGGAATAGATTTTGTGGGGACATATCATCTAGCTACACCTAATAAGTTTAATTATATCCTTACTTCAACTAACTTATTTTAAAAATGGGATATGTAAACACACCTCAAAGAATCCAGGTGAAGAATATAATTAACTTTTACATTATAATATCATTACCATATTTGGAGTTCCTCACATGATATTTATAGACAATGGAACCAAATTCTATTATACTGTGTTGATGAAATTATACCTAGAGTACATCATTGAGTCCAACCACTCATCTTGGTATCATGCAGTAGAAAATGGATACATTGGGGAATTCAATAAGACTATATTGAATATAATACAAAATATGGTAGAAAAATAAAATAAGTATCGGTCAGAAAATCTTCTCCCTGATATATGGGAATACTATACCACCAAGAGAAATGATACACTAGAAAATTTTTATTCATTAGTGTTCAGAACTAAGGAAGTGTTTACTATATAATTCTAGTTTCCCTTACATTCATTATCTATATGCTGACATCTCTTAGATGAAGAATAGTTTCAAAAGTGGATGGATGATTCAGAATTTCCTGATGATAAAAGGTTACAGACACTGCACAACTCTAAAGTCCATTGGAATTAGATCACATGATCCATCAATAAAAAGGTCCACCTCCATTCATTCCTTCAAGGGGAATTGGTGTTGGTTCTTAGAACTCAAATGATATCCGGAATGAAACTTCCAATACTAGAACCCAAATGGAAAGGACCATACAATATACATAAGGTCTATTCTAAGGGAACTTACTCATTGATCGGAATGTATGGAGGAAAAATCATTCCCCAAACCAATGTGAGGTTCGTTAAGAAATACATTATACAACATCCATCAAGCATCATTCATCTTAATAACATGATTTTAAACTAAATGAAAGATGTCCTGACCACGTGATGATAAACTACAATGAAGTATTATTTATCTCATGGTGTTAACATTCAAGTAATACATCCTTTCTGCATTATAATAAACTACATGGAAGGATTATTGGTAGAAATACATTAAAATATATGGTATATCAAGTCCTGTAAGCAAGACGTTCAACTAGATAGTTTTATGTCTTTATAGTATGATTTCAAACTATATAGAGAACATTATTTCAGGGATGATTCACAGAACATTATCTAGATATATAAAAAATATACATAAACCTCCCTTATCATGTGTTTGATTTTATTCCTCATAAGTAATTTCCACATTCAATAACCCCAAGGATAATTCCCTTATGACCTGACATTAAAATACATGGATGATGTCCTCTCTTCATGACACTAAACTAAATGATTTCCAAAAACTATGTATGGATTTATTATCATCCAATAAAAAATATTGGAATCCTTGATCATATAACTTGACCTAACCACCACATGATACAAAATGACCTTGTCCTTTCTGAAATCACCAATGTGTGGTTAAATAAAACTTTTCCATTCCTTTTTTCTCACACTAATCATATCTCACATGTTCTTAGGAACTCTGTTAATGTCCTTATCGCATTATGGATACATATTAGTTCATGTCAGGGTCATCATGGTCCTAGATTCAAGACCATAAAGGACACACCATAAGGCCTCTCGGGATGACATTAAATTTCATACTTGACATCTATGTCAGGAAAAAAATTCACATTGTTGTGCACCTTTCCCGAGAGGACCACTATCCTTGGTGTCGGTCTTCCAACAAACTACATTTAATAAAATACATGTGGCTTAATCCCTATCATCACATGATACATAGTGATGAAAGAATCTCCAATCCTAGGTCCATCTACAACATTCAATGGGGACAATTCCCTCCTTCTTCATATAGTTCAGACCTGTATGAAGAATTTACTATTCAAGAACTACATGGGGCATGATTATTGTCATCATAGGGTATTTAGTGATGCCCAAATCCTTAATCATGGGTCTGGGTTCAATAATAAATCGGAAAAATTTCCCCTTATACATATGGTTCAAGCCTAAATTAAGATATTGTTGTTCAAGGAATACGTATTACATGATTCATGTTATCATAGTATATGTAGTGATACCCAAATCTCTAATTCTAAGCCCGGTCGTAACATACAAATGTCCCTCTCCCTATGCATGGGTGAGACCTGCACATGGAGATTTCATAAAAGAAATATGTGTTTCTTGATTACTATCATTATAGGATATGTATTGATGCCTAGATCCCCAATCCCAAGTCTAACTACACTGATCAATTTTAATAATCCCTCCCCCCCTCTAGGTAAGGTTGAACCTATGTGAAGAGTTTCCCATTCAAGTACGGCATGAAGCTTGATTTCTATCGTCATGGGATATATATCGACACCCAAATATTCAATCCTGTGTTAATACACAACCTATAAAATGATAAAAATTCTCCCCTTAACTTCATACGGGTTGGACCTATGAAGGGATTCATATAAGACCTTGTATTGCACCGCTTAATGACTACCAAATTGTCCCATGTTTCTCACACCAATCATGGATCATTTTATATTAGGTATCCTAGAATGATTCTCTAGATTATGCACCCAAGTCAGATTTCAAATTAAGAACATCATCCTTAACACATGACATTAAACTGCAAGTTAGACATCATCACTATATGACATCAAACTATAAGTATAAAATCCTTATCACATGCATTAAACATCATGCTAGATACATCCCCACTACATGATGTTAAAATGTGAAGTACATTACCCTTTTTTAATCCTTAATGAAGAACACATAATCCTAACCCTATTCATCTATATTATGAGGTGAATTCATCATCTTTTAATCACTACAACCCATAAATCACACATTATGTATTGAGAGCCACAGGTTCCTGCCAACCATCCATAGCCATTGGAAAAGGACACACAATTTCAAGGGATCCATTGTTTGACTATACATGTTTCCTTAGGTTCTTTCATATGATCCTATATCTATCAACCAAATGTAGCATAATATAGAAAAGGTATTTCTAATCCTTAGGAGTAATGAATTAACCATAGAGGAACTCGACACCATAGAGTGTTTTGGGTCTTACATGTAATGAGTGTCCTATATCCTTACTCATGACCCGAGATCCTTCATCCATTATTTACAACATTTTCATCTCCTCCTTGGAATGTAACTGGAGTTCTCTTGCCCTTAGGTATCATAATTACATTAGTGTGTAACATTCCCGTCATACCAAGTCCATGTGTATCATGGCCTTAAAATGCTTGGGATTTGGTCATAGCTACACCACCATAAAATTTATCATTTTATGGTCAAAATTGAAAGACCCTAACCTTCTAGTGAAATAGAAATAAATCTTTTTAGGCTATAGTCCCGTAAAGGGTGTCTTAAGAAAAATTCAAGTCTCTGCTCGCTAAACTCTGATCTCTAGATTTTAGGAAAAAGTTAGTGCATAAATAAATAAGGGATAAAACTCATGGGGGCCACTTTGCTAACTATTAAAAGATAATCTTTACTTATTGGACCCACTGGACTTGTAAAAAGTTAATTTTATTTTTTTTCTACATATCCTGGTCATG
Organism: Viscum album; assembly: GCA_963277665.1. Taxonomy (NCBI): domain Eukaryota; kingdom Viridiplantae; phylum Streptophyta; class Magnoliopsida; order Santalales; family Viscaceae; genus Viscum; species Viscum album. The sequence goes on along the minus strand of OY728167.1, from coordinate 711,342,663 downwards.
ATAAGGTGTTTTTTAGGAGGTGACATAATTTTTTGGGTGATCGAAACCTTATTGAGTACTATATTTTCCATAAATCTCACATCTTGATTTGAGTGACTCATGTCTCTAGAAACCATCTATGTCCCTCATAATTGGATACCCATCTTCAAGGTTCTCTTTGTATGAATATGCATTCCTTCCTCAGGTTCATGCATATGATTCTCTAGTCATCAACCAAATGCAACATAACTTGTGAAAAGACCTTTCTTATCCTTGTGAGATCATATGTCACTATGGATAAACGAATAACTTTAGAGTGTTTTGGGTAATCTAGGACATGATTTTACCATATCACTACTCAAGACCTTATAAAATTAGGCCATGATTTACAACTCCTAGAAGAAACATATTTAAGTGGATTCTACATCCTCAACATTACGTCACTATATTTTATGCCCATTATCAAAGAAGGAATGTTACACTGAATTCCAAAAAAAATTTATAGCCAACAATATTTCACTAAAATTCCATTGATTAGGGCTTGAGATTCCTAACTAAAAATTTGAACTTCTCAAGGGAGCTTGAAACCTTCCTGGATAGCTTTCAATCTGTATCCAACATCATCTCCCAAACATTTGATTCTTCAAAACTCTTTCATAGAACATGGAAAAGAGTGAGGATTGTCTTTTCTTGACCATGCATATAATCCCTATGGTCTCATGCATAATGGATTGTGACCCACAAATTGGAGGAATCTTCTAATTATAATTAATTAACTCCAATCCTTATTAGCCCTAATTACAGCATGACAAAACTCAACACCTTATTGTTTTTGGGTCACCCTCGATATGTCTACCCCATTCCATATTCATTAGTTCAATATTTTGGGTCATGAATTACACCACACATATTCCAAAAATTTAGGTGGACTCAAAATCCCTAATATTTTACCCTCAAACAATAGAATCCTAATAAATCTATCATAGACCATTAAAAATTGCGAGAATCCACTTTTCTTGACCACACATCTAATCCCTATGGGATCATTCATAAGGGTTTGTGGCCCACCATCTAGAGGAATAACATCCTTTGAGGAAAGGAACACCAATCCATGTGAGCCCTGGAATCATCACGGTTGCACTCAACACCATAGGGTGTTTTGGGTCATCCCGATATGAATACCCCATTATATATTCCTCAATCCCATCTTGGAAGAATGTATTTAAACTTCAAATCATTTCATGCCCTTATCGTATGATGTTAAATTATGTTGAATAATTTCTTATAGAATAAAATTAAACTTTATAGAAGGCATCCTTACATCATGATGTTAAAACTACATGGAAAATATCCTTACCCCATGACATTACACTGTGTAGAGAATGTTACCTCATGGATAGTATATTACCCGCAACATAAGGTCTGAGATAAAATACCATAAACTTTAGCCATGCAATTTTTGATCTGGAACACCATAAGCTATAGAAAAACAATAGCCTTTTTTACAATATTGAAAAATATCCATCTAATCAAAACAAATAAGAACATGTTATATGAGAAAGTAATCATGCCAAAAAGATGCAGGACCCGGGAAGCATCATGTGAATCATAAGAACTATGAATGAATTCATGATCGCATGACAAGATAAGGGCATTCTGAATCTCTTAACCCATAGAGAAATCACAAATTCAATAACCAATAAATTATCTCTTGAATGAATTATTAGTCATAATAATAGAAATCTCTTGACCCTGATATGGTCACACTAAACACATAATGGTTGATTGATCGCATGGTCTAACCAGTAGATCATGGAAATCTTTCAAGATATCCATGTGTTCAAGGACATGTTCCAAGATTCAATAAACTGTGAAAAATTAGTTTTAGTTTCATTTTAATAAGTATTGAGGAAAATCAGAACATGTGATAGGATCTCATGAATGAATCTAGTGAAGTATAGAGGTCTTGATTATTGTAGAGAGGTCTTGTGAAATGGATCTTATGAGGAGGTTTTTCAACGTGATCAAACAAAAAAAGAAATCACAAGGTCTCTGAAGATTTAAAGTCACATGTGAATTAAGATTCCATTTTCTCCTATATTTATAGAGTGCTATGTGGAATACAAAAGGTAACCCAGAAGACCAAAATTCATCCAAGACACTGATCAAAGGAAGACCCCAAACTCATGTGAGAAATTAATCTCCTCAAAACAGATTTCTTATCCCTACAAACATCATAGTTGAGGTGGTTTATTTTTTTGTCCTCCAAATGAGAATCAAAATTCTAGAGTTTAAGAAATACTTGAAGGGTGGGAATTATTTTCTTCAAAAATAATAAGGGGAGGTGGTTGAATTACATGGATCATGTAATATCAAGAAGTAATTGCGATCAAATGACCTTCATAAGTTCATGAGAATGAATCTTGTGCTGCACATGATATACTCATCATCCCATGAATCCCCTTTGATGACACTCCGATAAACCCTACTACATTTTTTTATTCACACATATGAGTGATGAAGATCATGTGAACGATGCTAGTAGATTTCATATCATCATTCATATTGTTCATGATAACACTATAATGATGTCATGTGATCTCCTAACCCTATAAAATTGAGAAGGGAAGAAAATAAGAATAGGTGGAATCTTTTTATGAAGGAAAGATACATTTATTTACATGTGAAATGGGTTTTATATCCTATATCATTTGGGGGCCTTTTGATGTTTTATCCTAATCCCATAGAGGCAACTTTGACAAGAGTTATTGATCTCATGAGATTCCTATGGAAAGCTAGCATAGTCTATTAAAGGACATCATAAAATTTGTATCTGATCACACGAGAGACATTCCATAGTAGTCCTGATCTCATGAAGACTCTTACACATGTCTACTTTCACATATGAAGGATCTTTTACATGATAACATGGTAATGAAAAAAATCCCTTTGACCGGATAGGGTCCAATAAACATTGTGATAGTGTAACATTCTCGTGGTTGTTGAATATCATGTGATTCCATAAATGATTTATGATAGGAACATACAAAACAGATGATACAGAAATACCTCAACTAACTCCATATCATATCTTCAAGATACATTCCATGAAATATTTAATAAAACCTAGGAAGATAGTCATTTAAATCCCTTCCCCTCAACCTAAAGAAAAAAGGCTCTGGAAAAGAATATCATGACTATGCATAGAAATAATACTATGCTCATGAAGAATTTTTAGAGAGGAAGGTCACATGAACACATGGTCTTACACCAAGTAAAATATAGGGAAATACCTAAGGGGTCACACTACATGAATGTGTTCTTTATGTGATCACTCTATAGATCGCGCGAAAGGAAGTTCTACATGTCTTCCAGATTATGAGAATAAGTTTTTTCATATCAAATGGGACACACGATACCTAAATATACTAATTATTGACAAACCATGGAGAACATATGAAATAAATAATGAAAAGGGTGGAGAACTATATGTTTATGGCTATGGTAATTGTCACATGAAGGAATCTTGTGCTTCACATGATCTATCTAGATCATGCGATACCACCAAAACATGTCAACCAAGTCTCATGAATCCCTCCATGAATATAATACAAGTATCAAAATTTCCTTAGGAAATGTGGATCAACTCTCATGAATCCCTCTAGAAATTTCATACAGTTCATGTCATGAAACAAGGACATGTCATCCAATTCATGCGTTGACCCGAAGACATGTCATTCAGATCATGCAACGCCCTTTGGAAATGTCATCTAGATCATGTGACGCCCTCTGAACATGTCATCCAAGCCATGTTAAACCCTCCATGTATGTTAATAAAGTCATTTGGTAGGAATAGGACATGTAACCCAAGTCTTGTGAAGCCCTATGGGCATGCCAGCTAGGACATGCGATGACCTACTAACATGTCTGCATTGATCATGTGACAGCCTTCCAGATATTCCATCCAAATCATACAATATTTTACAATAAATTCAACTGGATCTTGAGAACATATTTGGGAATGTCCTTTAGGAAACAAGGAAATTTCCAAACATCTGTAAACATGTTAGGCAGACACCAGATACACCTCAGTCAGATAATCAGTACATGTGAGGTAGACACCCACCAGGACATTATAGCTTTTCCCCGTAGACAAATTTTTGGCATAAAGAACTTTGATTTCTTCTATAATCAGGATAAGTTGGATTACTTACTAAATAATGATCTCTAATTTGAATCCACCTCAGTGTGAGTCCCTCCATATCTCATACATTCTATCCCTTGTACTCAATCTCTCGCATGGGTTTCTCATTCTTCCTAATCCATCTGTAAATAAAGGAGTTAATTGAACAGTGAAGACATTAATTATTGGTATAACAATGACACATAGGAAATCATCCTAAGGACCATGCTCTATATAAAAGACCCCATCAGGGCTACCTCAGCTCACAAGTACCAAGTCTAAATGTGACGAGACTCATCACTTATTGTCCCTAATTTCTTACACTGAGAATTCCTTATGTGCTCTTACAGATTTATTTTGACCATATAATTTTCATCTTTAATTTCAATTTATATAGGGAAACAATAATATGTAATCCCCATTCAGTGGAATAATATGAGTACCCCAATATAAGGTCACCCACCTTAGTATAGCAGAACAGAAAACTACGATGACTCTGATTCCAATCACATGCAGGATACATGGGATGGCTTCCCAAAGATTGAGCTCAATATCTGATGCATAAGTTCCCTTGTAAATTTACTTTCCTCATAATGTTAAACTATAAAGCTTCAGCCAAATGAATCATTTTTTTCTGATCTAAACATGAGATTTAGGATGCCTCATAATGGTTTGATCCCATTCTATAAATATCAATTGTCTCCCTCGATGAAAGTAAACTCTAGAGTGCCTGGTTCTTCGAATTATCAATATTAGAAGCTACCCATTACTAAGAATTAATGGGAAATATATGAATAATAATGGATACATACATATTTACTCTTTAATGGAAACCCCTTTACACATAAAAGGAATCAACACCTGACCATTTTGTTAAGGTAACTATTTTTGTAACAGGATTAGGAAGATATTCGAGAACATATCATAAATCTATAAGAGAGTTCAATAGTAGTTAATAATCCACCCCAAAATGGTGTGATAAGACTGAACACCCATACTACTGACCAATGTGAGTTCCTAAGCATATTTGTGTCTAAAAGCATGAATGAACACCATCCCTTGGAAAGTAAGACCATACCTAGTTATGGATTTGGGAATCGTTGGTAGTAAATATTGATGATTAAGAAATGATAAACCTAATGTAAATGATTGTGCTACACATTCAACCCCCCACAATCAATTATCTAGCCTCAATAATCCTTCAATGGAAACAAAATTAGTAAACCCAATATGAAATAATGTAGTCATAAAAGGATGGAATCATTATAGGCATTTGGCATTATGTCTCCTAAACATGAGAAACCATCCATGTCTTTATGATAAAAATTTGTAGTAATTAAAATTTAAATATATGTATCATCCATGATATAAATGGAGATATATAAGATGGATGATGCACATAGATCATAATTAATTGTGTATAATATAAGAGAAAAATAGAGGTTGTTGAGAGAACATCATGTGGGTCACCATGAAGAGGCTCATGATATTTGATAACAATTGAATGTTAATCCAAATATACAGTATTCATTTCATGATTTTTGATCATGTGAATACCACATCATAATGAGTAGTAATTAAACCCAACCTACCATAGGTAAATAATGGGTTCAAAGTATCATTTATGAGGAGGTACAAAGAAAATCCCTATGGTGTACAAAAATATAAGGTACAAAACTACCTATTTCTCAATGTTATAAGGAATAACAAGTGAAAATCATGTATTTTAGAAATGTTTATTATAAAAACATAACTAACCTTCTCATTGTTCTATCTTTGAATCATAATATCATTGAATAAACATGGGAACCTTAAGATGTTATTATTATAAACTTGTATCATTGGTTTAATTCAACATGAAGAACAATCTTTTTTAATGGTGGAGAATATTACAACACATATTTTAGTATAATATTCATCTATTTTTGTCACTATATAACATTTTATCTCACATTAAATATAATTTTAAAATGAAGAGTTCTTCATTTAATTTTGGTAAAATTTAAAATAAAAAAAATAAAAAACATTAATGTTATAGAAAAATATATATAGACCATAATTATATAAAATAGAAAAGGTAAATAATTATGGGTAAGTAAAAAAGTCTGTTTTCTTAAAATATTCTTCCTTACAGTCTCCCAGAAAAGCTATACCACCGAGTTTAACAATAGACACAATGAAAAATATAAGATATATTGTATACATTTTGAAGGAAAAATAATTATCATATAATAAATTATTTCTATTTATATATATAAATAGAAACCCAAAATGTGACTATTATATAGCTAATAGGTATTTATATTACTGGTTGGTATATGTCAATTCTTATAATTTTCAGGTGATCCTTATGTAGAAGTTACTATTGCATTTTAAAAAATATAATTAAAATATATACATTCATAATTACATCCCATGGAATAAATATTTAATGATATTAAATAAATATATAATCATTCATAAAAAAAGAATAAAATTTGATGATTATTTTACAATATAATACTTGTTATTTTGTAAAAGTTAATTCTTTCATATTTTAAGTTTTAATTTGAAAAAAAATGTATTAATAATTCTGATTCATTATATCAAAATTAAATTAATTGGGATATATTTTATATCTAGTAAATGAATAATTATTTTGGTAAATAATTGTAAAATGTAAAATAAGTTGAAACAAAAAAAATGAAATTTGGTGATTTTTAAATAAATAAATTTATATTTATATTTTAAAAATACCATTATTAGGTGTGTAAGTTAATTTTACTATTTTAAAATAATATCTTAGTAGGATTAAATAACTCCCATTTATTTAAAATATTACTCTTCACATATAACAGAATAAAAAAAATAGCACATTTTAATCTATAAAAGTAGTATTCCTATATTCAATTTTATATTCTTAGTATTCCTGAATTACTTTCATTGGAATACTTCCTCACTTTTTTTGTTACTCTATTAAGATGAATAAGTCCTAAATAGTTAAAAAAACATTATCACACTTCTTAAAATTAGTTGTAAAATGTTTTAGATACTCTTGAGTTAAGGTAAGGGGTTCTCTATTTGTTTTTAAAAAATACACGGTTCTCTCTCTATACAACATCCTAATGAAATATTTATATGTAATTCCATAAAATATTTATAATACATACTTGAGGATATGTTTTTATTTATTTTTTGTTGACTAACACCCTTTTCTTAATACATACTTAACCTATTATTACATTTATAAGTGAATTTGTTTACTCAATATCAGTCCATAGGTTTTTTTCCTTCCCATATATCTATATTATTATCCATTATCTTTAAAATTTATCATTAATATATACTAATATATTTTTCCTTGTTTATTAAGGTTCAAATTTTCCACCACACCTTTATTCTCTAATTGATCCCTAATAACATGTGAATATTGATTTCCTTAAAGTTTCTTCTCTTGACCACACTTCTAACATTATATTATATATATATAAACTTCCATTGAAGAATTTTACTCATATTGTATTTAAATAACAACATATATTTACATGTTCTATTTTTTATTTTCAAAATAATTTTTACAATTCTCCTTTGATCGACTCATACATCATCCATTTTGACTTCTATGAGAATAAATTTTCATAATTACTCTCTTAACATAATAAATATTTTAAAAATGTATTTATTATTATTTCTATGTACATGTATAAGAAATATTAATATATTGATTTCAATTATTTCATTATATTTAATTTTCTCCATTCAATACATTTTATTTAGATATATTTTTAGCTATGAAAATAAAAATTTGATTCTTCAAAATTTTATTATAATTTAAATTCTATACAATAAATATTAATTATCAATTACCTTATTTATAGGATGTGTTCTAATACTAACCATCATTAATATAATATTATACTTTTAAATCATTCTTATTTTTTTCAAAATGATGAATTAATTTTTGGGATTAATTCAATGTTGATTAATATATATGGAATCTATTTTTTAATATCTTATTAATTTTTCTCTTCTTACATATAATGATTTTATCTATTTCAATAAACTTCTATATTACACCCTTTTAACAATCCTTATGTTTTATCCTCTCTCATTATATAATTTTCAAAACCCATTACTATACTAAAATAATCCCATCATTTATTATATAAATTCCTATGTATATGTGGTATAGTTGAAATGAAATCTCTCTGAGAAGATTTATCCATCAGTATAATTTTTTTTCAATATCATCAACCATTTATAACAAAGAGTTCTGTAATAATACTTTTATATTTATCCCATATTTAAAATACTATATAATTCATCATTATGATTAAGTACTATTTACTTAGACAGGAATATCATTTGATTGATTTAGGAAGACTCTTGATATGACTAAATAACTATTTGTTCACTATATGTGAACCTTGTATATACAATCATAGATTATTAAGAAATATTTTTATATGTTATTAATTATTGAATAGTATTATATGATGAAATACAATATAGGATTTACTTATCTAGTTAGGCCTATATATATATCCCCGTAGTGAACTTGTAATATCCATATACATTAAAATGACACTATGTTTCATAGTGTATTCCATATGCAACACAAAGCTTAAAGGAAACATAAAACATTTGTATTTAAATGTTATAGTTATAACATAGCTTCTAAATTAGAGGGTATGAATGTGATTAAAAAATATATTAAAAATATATAAAGGTTCAAATAAACAAAAAATTAATGATTAATTCATAAGAAATAAACACTATATGTAACACCCTGAGATTTTATGTGAAATATTTTGTTTTTATGTATTACGTTATACGAAACACCAAAGGAATCTTTCAATACACACAACACTTTCTTGGCTTGCATTACACGCAATCGCGACCTTACTCGATAGCTTTCATTGTATGCAATACCCAGTTTCACTAAACAACGATATGTTATTAAAATATTATATAAACTAGTCGTTATGAATAGTAATACCTACTTTTTGAAATTTTATAATTTTTATCTTTCAAAATGGACTTCATTTTTGGATTCAGAATATCTAAATTAGCCTAGGGTGAATTTTTGGTATTTTTCTGAAAACATTCAATTTTTGATGAATAGTGAAAACACTGGGTTACTATTTAAAATCCGAATTTTTATTTAAATAATTATTTATTTTATTTAAATTTATTTTGGGTCAAAATAGATACATAATACCTATATAAGTTCAATGTAATTCATTAGAGTAATTTTATAATAATTTTAGATATATAAAAATTTTATTGAACTTTTCATCGTCTTTTACCCACCTCCTAGGAGAGTTTGAAAATTTACATAAAACTTAATTTTACCGCTTCTGTGAGTGGAATTTCAAAAAATCCAAGAGACACAATTAATTTCATTAAGTAAAATGTTGTTCAATGATATGAAATTAATTTTTTGTGAATAGTAACTTTTTACTTTTATTTACCACAGTTAAAAGTAAATAGGGTAATTACAGGTAAAAATGATATTACTATTACCTTAACACATGTTCTAATTCTATTGGATAAGGTTAATTCGACCAAAAACAACATTAGTAATAAAATATGACAATTTAGGTCCACTTGAATTAGATTAGGACATTTATTATTATTTTATTTAAAAGAGAGTTAAAATAGTTAAAATCAAAGTTTAATAACTAAAACATTTTTAATATAGGGTTATACATAAGATAAATTAGACTATAAATATTCATCAGAAAGATAAAAAAATTTCCTAAATAATTATATTTTATATATAGTTTTTAGACATTAAATAAGTTAATTTATTTATGACACAATGAGGATGTAATAATTACATTATTAATGAAATATTAACATAATTGATCTTATAAATACCCAAATAAATGTAATATGAGACTTTTTATAAATTAAAATAATTTTATAAGTTAATATGAAATGTTAGTATTTATTAAATTAACTTTTTTCGAACTAATAATGTTTTTATGATTTTCACAAAAATCAATTACCAAATAGTGTCAAAATTGACATAAAATAGATTTCAAAACAAATATTATATTATTAATTGATATTCTATTTCTAAAAATACAAGGTTCGGCCAAATGACTTAGATAATGATATATATATTAATAATGAACAAATTTGTGTTCTTGTGGCTTGTTATATTATGTTTATTAACCATATAATGTAAGAAAACAAGAAGACACCGTAAAAGTTAAATTATGTAACATAGAGTTAAATTTAAATGATAAGGTTAAAATAGTTACCTAAACTTGTATAAAACCTATTGGTTGAGATTATTTCGACCCACCACCACCCTATCCTATAATTAAATCAATTTGGAGCTTTTATAAACCGAATATGACTTTATTAAAAAAAAAATATTTTATGTTTTTCCAAAGGTGCCCCTCCCCTCCCTTATAAAAGGGAACCTCCTCCCTCTTCTCTCTACACAACTTTGAACCTTCAGGCTTGGACAAACCCTACCAGTTTCTTTTATCCACATCCATATAAATATCCTAGAGGTCCTGGTATTCTTCAAAGACCATCTTTAGTACCCTAAGTGGAGATTAAAAAGAAGCGCGTCAAAGAAGAGGTAATATCCATTACTGATCCTTTTCAATTTCTTTCTTCTTCAACTTCTTCTTATTTAGTTGTTTCATTATAAAGTAATAACATAAGTATCACTAATATACTGATATGTTATTATAAATATGAAACAACCCTATTTCACCTTCTATCCATCCTACAGAAAATGAAATCACCACGCGTACGTACGTACGGAATACCATCTCCACATCGTGGTGTAATCTGTTTTCCGCCACCACCTTAATTGGATGGGTATAATGGTGTAAAGAATAAAAATATATGACTATTATAAAATGATAATAATTCTGAAACATTCCATCATCCACTCCAATACCATTCAAAAATTATGGGAACGATATCATCGCTCGTGCGTACGTACGGACTACCGTCTCCACGATGTGATGCGACTCGTTCTACATTGAATGATGATTAAATAATTGAATTTAATGAATAAATATGATATATATTACACTAATACCATTATGTAAATAAGGTATCTATAAAGAGGAATACGAATTTATTCGACAAAATATGCATAAGAACATAAATCAATAAACACCCGAATAACAAGTAACAATGAAATATTACTAATAAGAAGATAATAATATGACCATATATGATATCATAACAATGAATATTATTATGTAATAAGTCAATGAAATTATTTAAATCATTATACATGAGGTTTGGATACGTACAAAGCATATCGGACCTAAGGTAATAGAAATCTCACAATCTCATTTTTATCGAGATTGTTTATACTTCAGAATTTACTGGGGCATATTTATCATCCACATCCATGTTTCCTAAATATTAAATATTATTTCTATCCTCATATAATTTTTTAAATCCAATTTTACCTATTGGTGAATTTTTAGTAAAATATATGAAAGAATTCTTTTACCGTTTTTAGTACAAGATACTTTTTGACTTTTCCGGCCAAAGTATGAGAAGAATGTTTTTTAACTTATACGACATGAATGGATTTTTATGATTTCATAGAACTTTATTTACATGAATCTTCCTTTTCAATTTTTTAGTTTTATATTTAATAAACATCTTTTAGTTAAAAATTATATGACATGTTAAGAAAGGAAAATTGTTTTTGATGTAGAAATGATATTTTCCTCAAGAATGTAGTTCAAATATTTTATCAAAATTATTTTCCATCTAAGACAATATAGGGTTCTATTTCTATCCCTATTATTACATTAATTTGATTATGTTATGATGGAATTATTTTTATGAAGTCCTTTATCTTATATGAATCTTTTTATGATGTCATGATGTTTAAGAATCCCATTTTTATTACATGGGTTATGTTATGATGTATGATTTATGATTTTGTGGCACACAAAAGAATGGTTTCATTATGAGATGGGTGGGACTTATATCTCCCTCCAATTCATTGGGTAAAGATTTATATATCATGAGATAAACATGGCTGGAACGACAAGTTAAACGGGTTCAGTGATACAGGACTGGAACGAGGAGTGAACTGGGTTCAGAAATGAACTTTGTCCACTAAGATAGTCTTGGAAATGAGTATTGACTAATAAAAAATTATTCACTATGATTATGTGTGTATGTCACAAAGTTTAATTTATATGTTATGATTATTGGGATTGCACTTTCACTAATATGATTTATCCCATGATATGGTATTATAATCTCTTTTGCCGGTTAAGATTTTCAAAATGTTATGTTTTTATGAATATGATATGATTGATATTTCATTTGTTTACTCTTAATGAGCATTTGAGCTCACCCTTTTGTATGATTTCTTTTCCCCAGGTCAGAAAGAAGGATATTAAGTAGGATATGCTAAAAGGGACTCTACATATGATGAAATAAATGGGAGACAATGTAGATGCTTTATGAATCAGTTGTTTATGTTTCCCTGTTTCTAAAGACACTATACCTATATGGTCCTTTCATGGTTTTGTTATATGTTGTAATAAGTATGCTTCCATTATGAAGTAATAACAATGTATGTAAATATGGGTCGTTATAGTTGGTATCAGAGAAAGGGTATAGACAACCTTTGGAAACTAGGATGTGAATGCCTTAGTAAGAACCCTAAGGATATGTCTAAGCATAGAACACAATCTTAGTGTTTTAGAAATGGCCATGAATAACCTATGATAAGACCTTAAGTTTGAAATTTTATTCTTAATTATGTGGTATTCCAATTATGATTAGTGTTTCTCACGCCATGATTATTGGTTTTAGTCAATGGATGGAACTCGAAGGAACCGTGTTAATGCTGAATGTGAAGGGAAATGAAATGATTGTACCCCTGAGAAGCCAAATGTTATGGGATATGGAATGAAAAATCTTATAGCCATGCTCACACAACTTTCTCAAGCTGTGAATCATGCAGGCCTTCCAAACGAGCAACGGAAAGAGCAACATTCTATTGAATCCTTCATGAGGTAGCATCCACCCTCATTCATCGGGTCTACTCATCCACTAGTGGCTGAAAAATGGATCGGTACCACTGAAAAGATATTTTTAGTTCTGCAATGTTCTGAACATGATAAAGTCATCTTAGCAGTATATCATTTGGAAGGTGAAGCTGATCAATGGTGGAATCTTGTTAAGAATACGAGGAAAAGGGATGAAATTGAGTCCATGGAATGGGATGAGTTCAAGAACATATTTTTCAATAATTACTTCCCTAATATTCTTCGAACAAATATAGAGAAGGAGTTTCTTGAACTAAAGCAAAAGGATGATGAATCTGTTGGTACCTACGAAGAAAATTTTACAAGACTTGCATGGTATGCTTTTGGAATTATTATCCAACCTAAGAGTAAAATCGATCAATTATTTAGTGGATTAAAACCAAGTCTTCGAAGGGCGTTATCCATAAGGGACTTTAATAGCTACGAAGAAATTGTTCGATGTGCTCTCAAGGTCGAGATGAAGATTGGAGTAACCCATCAGTCATACGGGTTTGATAAGAAGAGGAAAATTAAATTCAAAGGGAAATCTAAAGACCACACTGAAAAAAAGATGAGTTTTCCCTTATGATCAATGTGTGGAAAGAAACATAGAGGGAATTGTCTTAAGGGGACATGTAAATGTTTCAAATGTGTAAAAGAAGGTCATCGGGCATTTGATTGCCCCAATGATGGGAAAAAGATGTCTAGTGATGTGAACAAATAAAGGGCTACACAGAATGAACCTCCTACACTTCAATGTTACAAGTTCATGGAAATGGGGCATTATGCCAATCAATGCCCTAATCCAAGGGTTGTTGATGACGATCGATGTTAACAAACTCTTAAGGCCAGAGACAAAGGAAAGTCACTTGCAATTTCCATTGACGATGTGGAGTACGATAACAAAGTGGTGAAAGGTACACTTACCATCCACTCTAAAGTAGAAAATGTTTTATTTGATTCTGGATCCACCCACTCTTTTATTTCTGAATAATTTTATAAGGGTATCGCCGTACTACCTCAACAATTAGCAGTTGAGTTAGCTGTGACAACTCCTAAGGGCACAACGGTTGCATCAAAAGTTTATAATTCTTCTTCAATTGACGTTTGTGGGAAAGTGCTTCCCGAAAATCTTCTGATCCTTACTATAGTGGAATTTGATGTGATTCTTGGCATGAATTGGCTTTCCTTATATGAAGCTCATATCGATTTATAAAGAAGGGAAGTCAAATTTCATATTCACGATCAATCTATGATCACATATCGATACAAGGATGAATATAACCTTCCGGTGGAAATTTCATCCATCTTAAGGGTCTTAATCCCAATAAATGATGGTTATTTATCTCAAATAGTTGGAGAGAAACTCACGATTAAGAATATTCCCATTGTATGGGAGTTTAATGATGTATTTTCAGAGGAATTTCCAGGTCTTCCACCAAATCGTGAAGTTGAGTTTTCAATAGAACTTATACCGGGTGCTATGCCCATTTCAAAGACACCTTATAGAATGACCCCAATTGAGTTGCAGGAATTAAAGAATAAACACTAAGAGATCTTGATAAGGGATTCATACACCCTAGTGCATCACCTTGGGGAGCACCTGTTCTATTTTTTAGGAAGAAAGATTGATCAATGAGACTTTGCATTGATTATCGAGAACTTAACAAGATCCCTATCAAGACCAAATATCCTCTCCCACGCATTGATGACTTATTTGAACAACTACGCGGAGCTCAATACTTTCTCAGTATTGATCTTCATTCAGGGTATCATCAATTAAGGGTCCAAAGGGAGGATATACCAATGACAGCATTCCGTACAAGTCATGGACACTATGAATTTATAGTGATTCCATTTGGTCTTACTAATTCCCCTACTATTTTCATGGATCTGATGAATAGAGTCTTTAGAGACTATCTTGATCAGTTTGTGGTAGTATTTATAGATGATATTCTTGTCTATTCAAAGACCAAGGAAGAACATAAAGATCACTTAATAATTGTATTGAAGACCCTAATAAAGGAGAATATTTATGCCAAATTTACCTAGTGTCAATTTTGGCTTAAAATAGTTTCATTTTTTGGTTACATAATCTCAAAAGAGGGGATATCTGTAGATCCAGCAAAAATAGAGGTTATCGAAAGATGGTCAAGACCAACAACAGTAACTGAGATACGAAGTTTTCTTAGTCTGGCTGGATATTATCAACGTTTTTTAAAAGATTTTTCACGATTATCTAATCCACTCACCACGTTGACTCGAAAAAGAGTTAAGTTCGTGTGGACGGAGGAGTGTGAAGAGAATTTCAAGGAGTTGAAAAGAAGGTTATCCAGTAAACCTATGCTCACACTGCCTTGTAGTGGAGAAAGGTTTGTGATCTAGAGTGATTCCTCTAAGAAGGAATTGGGGTGTGTTCTCATGCAAAATGATATGGTGACAGCTTATGCCTCACGACAGTTTAAAATCCATGAGAAAAATTACCCAACTCTTGATTTGGATTTAGCTGCTGTAATATTTGAATTAAATATTTGGAGGAATTATCTTTATGGTGAAAGGTGTGATATTTATACTGATCATAAAAGTTTTAAGTATATTTTCACACAAAAGGAGCTGAATATGTGCCAAAGAAGATGGTTGGAGCTGATTAAGGATTACGACTGATCAATTCATTACCACCCTGGGAAAGCGAACAAGGTGGCAGACGCATTAAGTCGACAAGACCATGCTAGCTTATCCATGATGAGGATCACAAAAGATCCAATATTTATGGATTTACAAAGGATGGATCTTGGAATTATAATGGAAGGGGAAAAATATTATCTCTCTCAAATTAATGTTCAACCATCTATACATGAGAAGATTAAAGAGGCACAGAAAGAAGATGTAGAGTTACAAAAGAAGGTGAAAAATGTTCCTGAATTTCACTTTGATTCTGATGAAATAATAAGGTTCGGGAATCGGGTTTCTGTTCCTCACATCCTAGAATTAAAGAAAGAAATATTGGTTGAAGCTCATAGTTCTTCATTCTCTATTCACCCTGGAAGCACGAAGATGTATAGGGACCTAAAGGATTACTTTTGGTGGGATGGAATGAAAAGAGATGTTGTTGAATATGTCTCTCGATGATTGGTTTGTCAGCAAGTTAAAGCTGAAAGACAGAAGGCTAAGGGGATGTTACAACCATTACCCATACCAGAATGGAAATGGGAAAACATCACTATGGACTTTGTCACCGGACTTCCTAAAACAACCAAAGGAAATAATGCTATCTGGGTTATAGTTGATCGTCTTACGAAGTCGGCACACTTCATTGCTATTAGAGAGGATTTCTCTCTTGATAAGCTTGCCAGGGTATATGTGAAAGAAGTGGTAAGATTACATGGAGTACCACTTTACATTATATCTAATCGGGATACAAGGTTTACCTTGAAGTTTTGGCAAAGTCTTCAGCATAATCTTGAAACAGAGTTGAGTTTCAGCACTACTTATCATCCTCAGACAGACGGTTAGTCTGAGAGGACAATTCAAACTCTAGAAGACATGTTGAGAGCTTGCTCTATGGATTTCAAAGGTGGTTGGGATCAACACCTACCTTTGGGGAATTTTTTTATAATAATATCTTTCTCTCTAGTATTCAGATGGATCCTTATGAAGCTCTCTATGGAAAGAAATGTAGAACTCCAACTTGCTGGGATGAAGTTGGGGAAAGAAAGCTATTAGGACCTAATATTGTAGATGAGATGGAAGAAAAGGTCTGATCTATTCAACAACACATAAGAGCATCTCAGAGTCGACAAAAAAGTTTTGCCGAGAACTGAAGAAAAGACCTAGAGTTTGAAGTGGGTGATAAAATGTTCTTACGAATATCTCTTTGGAAGAGACTAATGAGATTTGTAAAGAAGGGCAAGCTGAGCCCTAGGTATATTGGTCCTTTTGAAATATTGGATCATGTTGGGAAGGTAGCTTACTGATTGGTGCTTCCACCGAATCCCTCTCAAGTTCATGATGTGTTCCATGTATCACTCATGAGAAAGTACATACCCGATCCTTCACATGTACTAAGCTCAGAAGTTGTACCACTGGAGCAAGATCTCTCTTATGAAGAACAGCCAATAGAGATTCTGGATCGTAGTGAAAAAGTTCTATGAAACAAGACCACTTTCTTGGTTAAAGTTTTATGGAGGAACCACCAATTAAAATATGCTACATGGGAATTTGAGGATATGATGAGGGAGAGGTATCCTCATCTGTTAGTTACGAAGTGAGGAATTTCAAGGGAGAAATTCTTTTTAAGGGGGGTAGAATGTAACACCCTGAGATTTTATGAGAAATATTTTGTTTTTATGTATTACATTATACACAACACCAAAGGAATCTTTCACTACACACAACATTGTCTTGGCTTTCTTTACATGCAATCACGACCTTCCTTGATAGCTTGCATTGTACGCAATACCGAGTTTCACTAAACAACGATATGTTATTAAAATATTATATAAACTAGGCATTATGAATAGTAATATGTACTTTTTGAAATTTTATAAATTTTATCGTTCAAAATGGACTCCATTTATGGATTTGGAATATCGATATTAGCCTAGGGTGATTTTTTGGTATTTTTTTGAAAACATTCAATTTTTGATGAATAGTGAAAACACTGGGTTACTATTTAAAAACTGACTTTTTATTTAAATAATTATTTATTTTATTTGAATTTATTTTATGTCAAAATATATACATAATACCTATATAAGTTCAATGTAATTCATTGGAGTCATTTTATAAAAATTTTAGATATATAAAAATTTTATTTAACTTTTCATTGTCTTTTACCCACCTCCTAGGAGAGTTTTCAAATTTACATAAAACATAATTTTACCGCTTCTGTGAGTGGAATTTAAAAAATCCGAGAGACATGGTTGATGTCAGTAAGTAAAATTTGGTTCAATGAGATGAAAATAATTTTTGGTGAATAGTAATTTTTTACTTTTATTTACCACGGTTATAAGTAAATAGGGTAATTAAGGGTAAAAATGATATTACTATTACCTTAACACATGTCCTATTTCTATTGGATAAGGGTAATTCGACGAAAAACAACCTTAGGAATAAAATATGACAATTTTGGTCCACTTGGATTAGATTAGGACATTTATTATTATTTTATTTAAAAGAGAGTTAAAATTGTTAAAATCAATGTTTAATAACTAAACATTTTTAATATAGGGTTATACATAGGATAAATTCTACTATAAATATTCATTAGAAATATAAATATATTTACTACATAATAATATTTTATTTATAATTTTTATACATTAAATAAGTTAATTTATTTATGACACAAGGATGATGGAGTAATTACCTTATTAATGAAATATTTACATAGTTGATGTTATAAATACCCAAATAAATGTAATTTGAGACTTTTTATGAATTAAAATAATTTTATAGGTTAATATGACATGTTATTATTGATTAAATTAACTTTTTTATAACTAATAATGTTGTTATGATTTTCACAAAAATCAATTACCAAATAGTGGCAAAATTGACATAAAATAGTTTAAAAAATATATATTATATTATTAATTGATATTATATTCCTAAAAATATAAATTTCAGCCAAATGACTTAGATAATGATATATATATTAATAATGAAAAACTTGGGGTTCTTTTGTCTTGTTATAGTAAGTTTATTAACCATATAATGTAATAAAACAAGAAGACACGGTAAAAGTTAAATTATGTAACTTAGAGTTAAATATAAATGATAAGGTTAAAATAGTAACATAAACTTGTCTAAAACCTATTGGTTGAGAGGATTTTTGACCCATCCCCACCCTATATGGGAAATAAATCAATTTGGATCTATTATAAATCGAATATGACATTATTATAAAATAATATTTTCAGTTTTTTCAAAAGTGCCCCTCTCCTCCCTTATAAAAGGTCACCTACTCCCTCTTCTCTTTACACAACTTTGAGCCTTCAAGCTTGTCCAACCCCTGACAATTTATCTTCTCCACTTCCCTAGAAGAAACCTAGAGGTCCTGGTCGTATTCAAACACCATCTTTAGTACCCTAAGAGGATATTAAGAAGAGACGCGTCAAAGAAGAGGTAATATCCATTACTGATCCTTTCCAATTTCTTTCTTCTTCAACTTATTATTCTTTAGTTGATTCATTATAAAGTAATAACATAATTATCACTAATATAATGATATGTTATTATAAATATGAATCAACCCTATTTCACCTTCTATCCATCCTATAGAAAATGAAATCACCACGCGTGCGTACGTACAGAATATCGTCTTCACACCGTGGTGTAATATGTTTTCTGTCACCACCTTAATTGGATGGGTATAATGGTGTAAATAATAAAAATATATGATTATTATAACATGATACTAATTCTTAAACATTCCATCGTCCACTCCAATACCATTCAAAAATTATGGGAACGATATCATCGCTCGTGCGTACGTACGGACTACCGTCTCCATGATGTGATGCGACTCGTTCTAAATTGAATGATGATTATATAATTGAATTGAATGAATAAATATGATATATATTAAACTAATAAAATTCTGTAAATAAGGTATCTATAGAGAGGAATAAGAATTTATTCGACAAAAAATGCATAAGAACATAAAGTAATAAACACCCGAATAACAAGTAGCAATGAAATATTACTAATAAGAAGACAAGAATATGAACATATATGATATCATAACAATGAATATGATTCTTTAATAAGTAAATGAAATTATTTAAATCATCATAAAGGAGGTTCAGATACGTACAAAGCATTTCGGACCTAATGTAAGGGAAAATCTCACAATCTTGTTTTTATCGAGATTGTTTATACTTTAGAATTTACTGGGGCATATTTATCATCCACATCCATGTTTACTCAATATGTAATATTATTTCTATCCTCCTATAATTTTTTAAATCCAATTTTACCTGTTGGTGAATTTTTAGTAAAAGATATGAAACGAATATTTTGTCGTTTTCAGTACGAGATACTTTTTGACTTTTCCAGCCAAAGTACAAGAAGAATGTTTTTTTAACTTATACAACATGAATGGATTTTTATGATTCCATAGAACATTATTTCCAGGAAGATTCCTTTACAAGTTTTCAAGTTTATTTTTAATTAACTTCTTTTAGTTTAAAATTATATGACATGTTAAGAAAGGAAAAATGTTTTTGAAGTAGAAATGATATTTTCATCAATAATGGAGTTCAAATGTTTTATCAAAATTATTTTCCATATAAGAAAATATAGGGTTCTATTTCTATCCCTATTATTACATTTATTTGATTATGTTATGATGGAATTATTTTTATGAAGTCCTTTATCTTATATGAATATTTTTATGATGTCATGATGTTTAAGAATCCCATTTTTATTACATGGGTTATGTTATGATGTATGATTTATGATTTTGTGGCACACATAAGAATGGTTTTATTATGAGATGGGTGGGACCTATATCTCCCTCCAATGAATTGGGTAAAGATTTATATCTCAAGAGATAAACATGGCTGGAATGGAAAGTTAAACTGGTTCAGTGATACTGGACTGGAAAGAGGAGTGAACTTGGTTCAGAAATGGACTTTGTCCGCTAAGATAGTCTTGACAATGAGTCTTGACTAATAATAAATGATTATCTATGATTATGTGTGTATTACACAATTTTTCATGTTATATGTTATGATTATTGGGATTGCACTTTCACTACTATGATTTATCCCATGATATGGTATTATAATCTCTTTTTCAGGTTAAGATTTTCAAAATGTTATGTTCTTATGAAAATGATATGATTGATATTTCATTTGTTTACCCTTACTGAGCATTTAGGCTCAAGCTTTTGTATGTTTTCTTTTCCCCAGGCTAGTAAGAAGGATATTAAGTAGGATATCCTAAAAGGGACTTTAGATACGATGAAATAAATGGGAGACAATGTAGATGCTTTATGAATCAGTTGTTTTTGTTTCCCAGTTTCTAAATACACTATACCTCTATGGTCCTTTCATGGTTTTGTTATATGTTGTAAAATGTATGCTTCCATTATGAAGTAATAACAATTTATGTAAAGTATGGGTTGTTATACTCCATTCATTAACAAAGTAACTTTATACTTCAAAAATATGTTTTCTTCATAAATGGTTTTTATTTCTCTTTATGAGTTAATATTATAATTAATTATTTAAAAAATTAAATTATAATTTTATAGAAATGATATTATTTTCTAAAACAACATTAAATAATTATATTAATATTTTTTTTGAGAATTTTTAGAAAAGTTTTATTTTTCAATGAATAGTTATAAATAATGTTTTTTTGGAAAATGTATTTTATTCCCAAGTATTTTCAAAGTAAAATTCAATTTTAATTAATTTAAAAATATAAATAGTTCATTTTTATTATTAAAAATAACCTTATGTTCATTGTAATGAATTTAAAACATGAATTTGGTATAAAAAAATTTATACATTAAAGGCATCTGAAGAAAAAATATTTCTC
This sequence comes from Viscum album, assembly GCA_963277665.1. Taxonomy (NCBI): domain Eukaryota; kingdom Viridiplantae; phylum Streptophyta; class Magnoliopsida; order Santalales; family Viscaceae; genus Viscum; species Viscum album. Next base: position 711,320,931 of record OY728167.1, on the reverse strand, counting down.
CTTGAATTTTGTGAGATTAATTTAAAATTAACTTATACCACATTGGGGAATTGAATTTGATAAAATTTATTCCATTTTATGAATCCTAAAAATTAATATGTGGTAATAAATTCAACTTATTTTTTTTTCAATATGAATAGTAACTATAGTAAATTGTTTCTACCACGTTAAATTTAAAATGAGTTAATTAGGTTTAAAACTAATTGAATAAGGCATAAAATTCATTCAATGAATTGATTTTATTTCATTTAATTATTATATTTCTTCCATAATGATTCAAAATTTAAAATTATGATCTTATTTTTCATTTCACTTTGTTGTTGACCTTTATAATATTTTAGTAAAACATAAAGCAAAAAATGTTTCCTTCTTGATTTTAAAATCAATAATATTTTATTATAGAGATAAAATAAAAATAATTTTTTTATGAATGGTCATTTTGAATATTAATGAATAATTTTCATCATGGTATTGTTTTAATTTTGAATGAGTATATAATTAACTTTAAGTCTTATGAAACTCTCACACAATGCTTATGCAAGCAGTAGAAAATTCAAGTAAGTGACTTTAATAACTCTAAAAGTATTATTTTATGGGTGATTTATTGTACCCAAAATATATTTATTATATTTGTAAAACAATAGAGTTTTTTTAATGTTTAGATTCAATTTTCGTTGTTTTTATGTTGTTTTCAATGAAAATTTATCTGAATAGTTCTTAAAATTACGTTAATAGTAATTTAGGTTAAATATATTTTATTAAATTATATGAATATTTTTAAAAAATTTAAAAAGGATTTTTTTAAAAATGGTCAAAAATTTCATCACATTGACATTTATTGGCCAATTTTCAACTTATAAAAATTATATAACTCTGTAATATTGAAAAAGTAATTCCCTCAGATGAGGATAAAATTGGTAAACAAAGGTATTAACCCAAAATATATGACATAAAATGATATCCAAAACCATATAAATTTTATTATATTTTTACATTATTACCCTAAACACGTTATCTTCCAATCCATGTAATTTTGGAACCATTTTACATTAGTTTGAGATATATTATTTTATAACATTTTATGTATTTTCAAAATTAAAATTAATGATAATTTATGAAAAATAATATTTTATTAAATTAATTTAAATTAATTAAAATACAATATTAAAAATATATGTTCCATTTATGGGTTATTTTCCATTTACTATAATGTTTTGACCCCTAAAGTGTAAAAACCAGTAATATTGTGGTAATTGTCAAAAAGGATAATTTGGTGTTAAAACAAAGAGACAAGGGTAAAAGAACCACCAAAAATTATCCAGGTGTTATTGGATAGGGTGATTTAGAATCATAAACATATTAAATTATAATTATAAAAATTTGGATTCATTTTACCATGACTTTTAATTTATTTTAATTTAATAATTTAAGACAATCCAAGAATGCCCCTCCCCTTATTTATAACAGGGTATCACCTACTCCTCTCCTTAAAACACTACAAGATCCATTTTTCTTAGTTATTACATAACCAAATACCTAAATATAATCCCTATTTACATTCTATATATATTTTTTTAGGTGGAATACCAACCTTAGAGGGATTACAGTGTAAAGAAATGGTTGTTGTCTTAGGAAGAGGAATAACTTTTGAACTATTTTTTTATTTTCATTTCTTCTTATACCTCCTTAAAATCTTCTTAAAACATTTTTAAATAATAAAACTATTATATTCCATATATTTAGATGTTTTTATTTTAAATAAATTACCTATATCCACCTCATATTCCATCAAATTTGTAACATAACTATCAATCGTGTATACAACGGACTACCACCCCCTATAGCGATGTAATTATTTTTCTATTATCACCTCTCATGGATAATTATAAAGATGGATTTAATGTTTATATTGGATATTAATCACATAGTTATCATTATTAAATGATACTATATCATTAACTTTCATATAATTTAATCCATTCTAAAATGAAAATGATGTTCATGTGTATGTCTGGATTACCACTTCCCCAAAGTGATGTCATTCGTTCTTCATAACTACATCAGATGGATAATATATATAAATTATTTGAAGAGGTATTATAATATTTTTTATTTAATAAAAAAATATAAAATAACCCTTACCATATTTCCGTAACGATATTTGAAAAATGGAAATTTTACTATTGTGTATGTAAAAGCTACCATTTCTATGATTATAACATAGTTCATTTTTCATAAAAATATTCATGGGTTTATTTTAAAATTATAATAAATGTATAAAAATAGTAATTATATCATAATTATTAGTCTATATGTTATGGAATAATTATCACCTTTATTATGGTCAACATACCAAAGTCATATTGATGTTATTAACAAAACAACCTCTAAATACCCGACGTGGACTTAACAAATTATGTAATTGAATATGTAATTGAAATAAATGGAATAAATTTTGTAATTATGAATTTAAAAACATGTTAAAGGTTCATGATAATTTAAATAATTGATAAATCGTTATTATTAAGGATCTAAATGACATACATAGAAAGACGAGACTCATGGTATGGGATTTTATCTTATTTTCCCTTCATTTAGAAATATTTTAATGTCAATCACTTAATTCATTTAATATTGTTTATATATTTCCATTATAATGTTTATATCATTAATCCATAATACATAATAGTATTTTATATAATAATTTAAATTAATTAATTCAAATTTACTTTAATTTAAATATCCCATGTGGTATTATGCTTCTTAACTCAATTTCCATCCATTGGGTTATCCTTCAACATCATCAACATTGTTATTTCATGATTATGCCGGAATTGATCTATAAATTTTTTTATTGTATATTTAAACTTTTTTTAGGTGTATTTACATATGTTCACATTATAGCTTCATATGCTATTTATCACTTAATAATTTATGATCTACGAAAGGGATTTCTTTGTCTCAATTTCACTTTACATAGATATGATTCATGTCATGCAACATGATTTTCTTGTATGGTGTACATATTTCTTCATGAATAAATTTTAGAATATTACATCATGAAATTATTGAGATTTATGTATCCATATCATACAATTTTAACTAATTTATTTTGATTAAAATTTTATTTAAGTGGTAAAGGATTTATGTTACAATATCATTTATTTTTTAAATTATTATTTTTCAAGGATACATTGTGTAAATCATATGCTCTCATTTTCTTTTACCATATATAATTTGTTATATCTTTGTTATGATTATGTTTTTGATGTTTCATATCTATTTCCTCATTTTTTGTTAAAGAAACATCAATAAATTGGTATATAACTAATATTGATCTTGCATATTCTTTTAGATTGGGAATCTTTTTCTCTATATACATGTCTTATAAAATGTATTCAAGAATTTTCTTTAATAAAAATAAAATATTTCATGAATTAATTTGACATGATATATTATATTCTTTTTAAAAAAATTATATGGAAATCTCAAAAAAATCTACATGGTTCACTATTGAATCTCTTAACAACTGTTTAAAAATAATGGTTTTTTTAACCTTCAAATCATGAATGATTTTTCTATCCATCATGAAATTTCATTGTTTTATATTTTCCATTACAACATTACATGTTTATTTTAAAATAATATCACTTTATAAATAATTTCTAAATTATTAGATCTTAAAGGTATTGAATGAAAATGTTATCTTCTCATATTTCTTATGAAATATTTTAAATGTTATTTTATTTATATTTTAATCTATGTAAACATCCATTAATTATTCCGATGTATCACTGGGATTATTATATTATGATACAATCCAAATTATTTCTCTATATGGATTATGATGAATGATTTAAAGTGATTATCATGAAACCGATTTCATTTCCATGGGTAAGTCATGTCACAGAGGAATGAAAGTTGTTGTTAAGAGATTGATAATGAAAATTCATGATTTCATGTGCTATATCAATGTATGGTAATTGTAAATTATTGATGATGAATGGTGATCCCAATACATCTTATAAGAAGGGTTATCCAGATACATGTTATATGATTGGTAAGCTTGATACGATATATGGAAGGAGTGAGCCTAATATAACTTATATTACGGGTGAGAATGATATAGATATCTAATGTAATGGGTAATGTTTTATGTATTTAAAGGAAGCATTAAGGGAGTTATCCAAGGAGGTTTCTCTTATAAATTTAACTAGGATCCAATTATTTCTGACATGGGTTATAAAGATAATGTTCTAATATATGTACACATTTTCTTCATGCTTTCTATGTGTATTTCATATTTATTTTTATCAAGATTGAAATAACATAGATAATGATTATTGATTCCAATGAATCTTGAATTTGATAAAGCTTCATGTCATATATCATGTTTAATGATACAGATATTAGTAGGTATGGATTCTCTAATGTAATCATTAAGTAGTTTGATTATGTCATTATGGTCAACTGAAAAATGTAAATCCAACATATTCTAGACATGATGTTGGGATTGGCTCATACTCCCTATGTTCTCAAGGTCGGCATTTTGGTGGCCATACAACATATATCTGTAGCACCTTAAGGGAATCTTGAATATTCATCTTAAAAAAATGCTATAACTACCATGATAGTTCTCCCCGTGATAGCATATGGTGGGATTATAGGCATCTTAACCATGTTATATACCATGTAATACTTCTTAATGGTGATATATTTTCTATAGAAATAAATAATTCCATTATTAAGACACCATTGTATAGATTGGTTCTCGAAACACTAGGGTTAACCATATATAGTTCCCCATTAACTACTAGAAACAACCAACCTTGACCAGTGTGCGACCTTGAGAAGAAATAATTGTGGTCTAAGTAGGTGTAAGAATAAACCTATGATTATGATGTGGTTTCTATGGATATATGGAAGGATCTAGATGAAAAAAAACCATCTAGTATTGTTTTTCCTCAATGTCAAGTCCAATTACAAAGTCCCAAAGAAGTTAATGAGGTATTTCAACACATACCTATTCCAGAATAGGTAGGATACTTTCTAATTGTTAAAGGATACTAACATACCTTATCAGGGGTGTTAGGGTCACAAAAAGTCTATAAACACAGTCTTCTAATAGATGGACTTGGCCTCTTTCTCAATTTACTATGCCTTGAGAGAGGAAAGGCTCAATAAAAAAATATGTAATGTTATCCTCAATAGTGTAATGGATCTTTGGGACTTGATCATTGGATACTAATTAATATCCAAGGATAGGGTGAGTATGAGGCATTTCACTTTAGCCCATCCCTGGTAGAGCAAAACTCTCTGGAAGAGGCATCCTGTAATGTCATATGCACATTATAGATCACTCTAATGAGTAATTTATTTTCCAATTTTTTGATAGAATAAATCTCCCTTATCTTAATAATTCAAAAAAAATCAAGAGAGGAGGTATCAACATTCTAACAATATCCATAAAAATGCCTCATGATAAAAGGGATCATATATCCTATAAAGAAACTGAACTATCAGATTACTTAATGAATCCCCATGGTTGGTGAATCCCATCATGAGACGAAAAATAGCTAACCCAAGTGTGGGTAAAACTACACTTAATAATTAAGGTCATGTTAGTAGCCAGCATACTATCTATCCAGGAGTAGAACCAACCTCTAGGTCTAGGGGAACTTTTACCAATACCTCCCCCTTAGTAAATCATATCCAATGAGCATCCTAATGAAATCAATGATGATCCAAAATCAACCGCAACCCATATGGATGTGGGAATTTTTATCTAAATAACCATATAATGATTCTTTAAATCCTTAAAAATAGAAACGTAAAATACCAAAGATACCCCTAAATCAGCCCTATCCCACAGGGCATAGGGATTTTTTTACCCTCCCAAAGGAGATCGGACTTCACCAGGCTAGGAAGTGGAAAATAAAAACTATCACCAATGCCGTTATTCTTACCACACAATATACCCCTACATATAGGTCCCACTCAACATGTATGGATGAAAAACCCTCTAAGTTCACTATACACTGACAAAAATCTAGGGAAATTTTGAAAAATAAACTCAATACCTATAAGTTTCATAAGTCAAGATGACCCAATAATATAGGGGTCAAGATGGAGGAATATGATGTGACTCTTGAAAGAGGATTTAGTGGTACATGACTACCATATCACTTGGAGAGTGGTGGGGTGACCACTATCACTCAGTACATCTAAATTAATTTCATCACCACTGTTTTAGCTATCAACATGAACTGAAATGTTGATGATTAAGGGTGTAATGTAGAAATTGAACCTTGAGAGGTAGGTGATGTTGATGAAAAAACTAATGATACATCCTAATAGAATATGTGAAGAAAATAGAACCTATAACCTCCATATGAAGAGATCACACCTACTTAAAGTGATTTCACCATTTCTAATGGGAAAGGTGTGGGTAAATTCCACTCACCATCTTGAAAGGATGAAATAAGCTCCATTTAAAAATGGATGGAATAGTATGAGAATGATATATGAAACCTAATATGGATCAATCAGTAACTACTCAGGAGAAATATATCCACTAGGTACCTCCTTTAGGAAGAAATATATAAACCTCCTCCCACCCAAAAATTGAGACCCAATCCACCTACATGGTCAGAATATGGACATCAAGATGGTTTTGGATTGAGATAATAGGTTAAAATAAACATGGTAACTGAGGAATACCATTATTTTAATCTATTAAGGTGACAGACTCCACCTTATCGGGGTGATCATCTAGCCCCAAAATGAACTGAAATTCTACAGGATATGAGAGCAGGGGAATCTTTTCATGATTCACGGACTCATTATTCTTAGGGGGTAGTCCAGACTATGTTACATCCAAAAATCTTCAACACCATCTTGTTTCTGACCAATTGGATGGAATCAGTCGAGGGGAGATATTCCCCATACTACTCGAGATGATGGAATGCACCGAATCCGTGGATAACACATTACCCCATCCGTAATTTTTAAACCCTTTTTTCAACCTTCAATTACATGGGTGATATAGAAAATCATCTATTATTCTCCTTTTCCTGATAATAACCTATTATGGCCCTTGATACCGACAAGAAATAAAAAATGGACGTAATTTTCATGGACTCTAGTAGGTTCCACATTCATTTAGTACAACATCCATCCAACAAGATCCATTGTTAGTTGGGAAGACCATTTTATTCATTTACACAAACAATTTATGTCCACCATAAAGAAAATGATAATCATCAACCTTAAAAATGAAAACAATGAAAAAATAAAATGGTATCTAACTTTATTTATAGATATAAAGGTCTAATGAACTCACTCGCCATCTCACTCTCCTAAGAACAATTTTTGGAGAATTGTGATGAGAACCTATATTATGAGCTATATTCACATTTGATCCTAATGATATATATTGGTGGATTCTATGAGTTTATATAAATGAAAAAACATCTAGAAGATGACATTTAGTGAAATGGGGAAGAATCTCATCCCATGCCCATGAAATAGGAAAAATGTCTTGAAAAATTATAAAGCATCACCGTTATGAACAAAAAAGCAATCGTTCGCACTAGAACACCCATCTAAGCCATGAATATCCTATTAGCTCCTACTGAGTGATAATAGTAGATAGATGGTACTCATTTAGATTAAATAGGAGATCTATTCTAGTCATGATTTTTGGAATGGATTGAAAAATATATTCCTTCTAAAAAATAGGCTCCTATTTATTTCATTGCATCTAAGGAAAAAATATCCTAAAGATACCACCTCCAAATAATTGGTTTACTATTTTCATAAATCCATATTTAAGTGTAAAGTGGGAACCCTCAAAATATAAAAAATCCACATTCTAATAGGCACAAGAACATATATTCAAATTTCAATATCCAAAAACCAAAACACTCATTACATTAGAAAAAAGACCACATATTCAAAATTCAAAAACCATAACATCACTGGGATGTGGCATTAATGGAAAGCCCCGAAAATCACATGAGCTGCCTAAGAAACCCTGCATTGATGATATCATGACCAGACCATTGCATCAACCACTATGTCACCACCATCATCACATCAACATCATCAACAACACATCACTTCTGTCCACTCCAAGCTTTGTCATCATCACCATCACCTACCATCAAGCTGAGCCTCACCCAACCCAAAGTTATTTTCAAAACAACACTCATCATCGAGAAAAAAACTATCCAACTGAGTAAAAAAGTTCCCAAGATCACCTAAAAAACCATCAACATCCAAATGGAATAACAAAAATTCCATCTAGGACCAAAGGAGTATATTCCTTTATTGGAACATCACCCCTACCTTACAAAACCTCTAACACCAAAAAAAAAGAAACACCATTCCATAACACCACTACCAACCCGATGAATAAAACTAGAAGCATAGTGACGGACACTAAATAAAGAATCATGGTAAGTTCCAATATAAAGAAACCTTCAAAGAAGATCATAAAACCATAAGCATTACTGATAAGTGACCCCACAATGAAGATAAATGAACATAAAATAGAAAATGAGAACTCGATGCTAATGAAGAACAAGACCTATAACCAAAGTTATCCCCCCTCCAACACCATCCTAGGTTTCCTGAAACCCTCATCAATCCTGACCAATATAGGGTTGAGCATGATGGGTTGGTCCGAAAGGGAAATGGATAGGAAGAGCATATAAGTACACCACTAACAAGGACCAATCCTCCTGAAGCAGTTATATCCAGACCCAGACATGGAGGCTCGATGCGTGGTGGTAGGTAGAAAGAGGGGCATTGAGAGGGGATTGATACCCATACCAGCAAGAATCTTTAGTCAAGGAGGGGAAGGAGAAAAAAAGTTTGGAAGGAGAAAATGAATCCATGTGATAAAAAGATCTGTATAACAAAATAGAAACCCTGGTAGAAGAAGAAATTGAGACATAGATGGTGAGGAGAGGCCATGCAATGAGAGGAGAAAAATTGCCACAAAACGAGATAAGAAACACTTAGAGGAAGGGGAGAAAGGAGAAGTGTTGAGAGCACTGTGAACACTAGGTGAATACAGGGTAATATTCTTCCTTCAACAACAATCATCAACTCAAGCAACCAGAACCATCGAAACCCATTGAGGCCATCCTTAGAGAAAACCCTATCTATTTCCCATTTTTCTAGGAGATTGTGTCACAACATCCATGACTATATCATATTTAAATATATCCTCCCTGATATGGTGGATTTTTGATAGCTCATACAAGGAAAATGCTCAGTTCATATGACATGTGGGATGGATAGCCAACTATAAGAAGATGGTTAATGTAAAGAATTTATGGCTAGGGGTGAATATTTTTTTGACAAATGGATGTGATAAATTTTAGTTGTCCAAGATCACTCCACCCTTTGATAACATTTTCGTAAACTAGTTAGGATTCAAGAACCTAAGGAAATTCCATTAAACCCCCCTCCTAGAGGATGATATAATCATCATATATGGGAAAATGCACTAAGAAAAGAGTATCATCCAATGAACTCATTGTCTCTGACTCTTTTATATTTCATTCCATCATCATCTGGATTATGGGAACCATCCATCCAAGTGGAATCCTCATTAGATAAACTACTCATTTTCAACTATGTTAACCTTATTAACATAGTAGCCCCTTTATCTGGTGAAGAATACACTGATTAATATGAGTTCATTATACATATATGAGGAGGCTGAAGCAGGGGACATAGAAGCCTAGGGTACATGAGATGGAATGATCATGGTCCGAACCAATATCCTATCCAAATCCATTTTGATGCCATATATGTATCTTAGACCCATGGGTGAGAACTTATGCAGGCCTTATGGGAGAATGGATAAAAATCTGATCCTTTCAGTGGTTTTCCATGCAATTTTTTTTGGAAAATAGCATATTGGGTGAAAAAGTACTTGATTAGCCAAAATAAAGGTGTAAACCAGTATGGCCAATTCCATTAACAACATATTCTCCCTTTTCATCTTTCCAAACACCTGAATCGCCTAAATCGGGTACTTCATCTCCTAAGCCACATGCTAAAGTGAACGCATATGCTGGGAAGAACATACCTCTGGTGAAACTATATGAAATTATAAAACAATTGAAAATTTTCCTAGTAAATATCTCAATATTGGGGTCTCTCCATTATTCATAAGAAAACATAAGCGCATTTATCAAGGCCCTCTAAAGACCTAATTATTTTGAGATATAATTCATCATAGATGATTCTTATTAATAGAAAAATACAATACCAAAATGTTATTACATCATCATATTCATATAGAAGTACTAATAAGTGTCTATTAGAGACATATCAAAACCATATACTTTTCAAGATTACTCAATAATTGCAACATTGGAAGAGTTATTTATGTAAACAATTCTAGGAAAAATCACATTTCGGTCCAGACCCTCAAACATTTGTTATAAAATAATTATGATTTTCCTCCCATGAAAATTACCATTTCAGGGTATGAAAAAAATCGATCAAAATCCCCACAAAAAGATCAATATAAAGGTTATGTTCAAGGACCTCATGTGTAATGATTAGTTCATGGTTGTCCAGAAATACATCGAATACAATGTCCAGCTTGGGATACCATGAATCCATAACGATGTAGTGGTTCCATCAATATTTGATCAGTGTTTTATATATCCCATAAAAATATTAACACACCAAGGATATTTTCAATAATAGGAAAATAAAATAACCAATGATTGAGGGTAAAATGTATGCTTATACTGCAAATATATTTGGAAAAACCCTAGAAAACCCTTATAGTTTTCTAAAAATGATTTTCTGTTACCTATATAACTAATCAAGGTAGTATATTTAGTCCCACAAGGGAATTGTATACAAAAAACATCACTAAATCATGTCCATATGATCATGTTCATGGTAATTGATAGGGTACCAACAAGGTAATGTAGAACTAACGATCTATCTGATTCATTGAATTTCTATGATCTATCAATTTAAATTAATAATACTCTTATGAAATTTCATATAACTCAGTATTTTTATACATATCATACCCCAAATGGCTATATAAGTGAAAAATACATCACTATTATACTCTAAAAATACTTGGGTAGTTTTTCATGTTAACATTTCTTCTTAGAGACACTCATAATTCATCAAGTAAATAGTTAACCATGTGTTGTTTACTATGACCTTGAGTACTTTCAACGAATCTGAAATGGATAAGTAATATAATAACCTCAAGGAAACCCCTCTAGTATTTTAGGAAGGCATATCCACCACTATTAATGGTATATGATATATAAATTTGGGAATATATTTGGACCAACAACCCACATTGATTATTGGGACCATTCCTATAAAATAGAATAAATATATAATTCATTTCAAAAGAAATAGTGATACATTTTCTATTATAATTACACAAAAATTTAAAAGATGAACCTTGATGTGGAAACTCATCATTTAGTATTGAAAGATGTAAATAGATTTTTTTAATATGAAATATTCATAAGGAATCCCTCTCATGATACCAAGGTATAATCCAAAGATGAAATATTGATCAATTCTTGATTTTTTCCAAGAGGTAAAACACCAAAAAGATCTATAAAATATCCTCCTCAATAATAAAAAATAGTAATATCATGGTATTTATCGATTTCAAGTGCCTTAATCAATTCTTCCTGAATAATTATTTTATAGTAAAGATTATTTAACTTTTGATTGATGTAACTTATAGCTTCCAAGACCATTCCATTATGGATTATTATTTATGGTATAATCAGATAAATATGGCCTCTATAGACAAGGAATCCATTTCATTAAAAGACCCTCAAGGAATATGTTTCCACCAGGTCATGAACTTCAGATTGTGTAATAATGGAAAAAATATCAATTAAACATGTATCATATCATTAAACCATTCTTGGATAAAATAAGAGAGTGACACGTCGATGACCTGGTGGTTAAATCATGATAGAATTATTTTAACCTTATTGTTCTTCAAACAGTCTTTGAAAAAATGTAGCATGAAAATTTGAAGATGAAACCTCTAAAGTCTGCATTTGGAATAATTTCATGGAAATTTTGTACCTTCATTTTATCCCCCCGTGGAATCATGGTTTATCTAGTATTGATTAGTGAAATTATGTAAAATACACTCCCTCTCAATATTAATGAATTATAAGGGATCCAATAGAACCTTACTTATATCAGGGATTTCATAAATAACCTAGCTGGAAAATTTTTCCTCTTTAAAAAGTAGATCAATAAGGGAGGCATCAACTATTGGGGTGAGGACTACCAGGAATATTTTGAGAATATCAAGTTTTATCAATTACATCAACCAGTCTTAATGCCACTCGTAGAAGAAAATCCACTCAACATATACATGGATTCCATTGAATGATCACTCAACTCCTTCCTAGAATAGAAAAATGATGTGGGGAATAAAAAATACTCAAAAATATTAGCCAAATAAAACTAGATATTGAGGCTCAATATTTCAATATAAATAAGAACTATCTCACATTCATCTTTATTATGGAAAAGTTGAGGCATTCATTATAAAATCACCAAGTCCACTTGGCCTCTCATATTGTCCAAGTCAAGTATATTATTAGTCACCCTATTCTTACTAAAAATTTATCCTGATGGGTTATTATTCTGTAACAATATGAAATTCAAAACATTTCACAAAGGATGATATAAGTGTAGGAACTAGATAATTTTCTTACAGAACATCCATCCCTAGAAAACAAGTCAATGGACTCAAAAGAATCCATATTAATAGGTTTACAATGCCCATACACATCTCTATTTTGATAGATGTATTTTTATGGGGAATTTAGAAGTTTTATTTGGAAGAAAATGGAAAAGTCAAAGCTCAATCGAGTTGGTGTAGGGACTGTATTTTTTACCTAGAAAAACACAATTCTACCCTACACCTACCTATTTGATGGGTTCATTAAAAATGATTTGAAATACAAAACGCATATTAAAGGACTTGAACTAGCCATTCATCTATACATAGCTTATCTAAATGTCAAAGATGACTCAAATATAAGGATCAAAGAGATCAATAGTGAATATTCTATCAAAAATTAAATATTGGACCCTCTCTTGGGTTATGTGGGAGAACAGATGGTGGAATTTTCTTATGAACCAATTTTTCATCATTTCTCTTGATAACATAATGCTTGTGTTGATGAAATAGTTAATGATGTAGTTATTCACACCAGACACCAAGTGGTAGTTTCATTAGTCATATTTTTCTATGTGGAGGAATCAATCAGATCAACACTACCCAGAGGTACAATGAGCCTAAAACAAATTTTGGATGGATGAAACCCATATTATATTAAATCCAAAATGTAACCTTCCCATTAGATCAAGCTAAATGGATAGATCTCATTCTGAGATGAAAACATTACCCTTCATGTTGGGCTAAATAAACATAAAACTGAAAATTAATGAGACCTAAACTATGTCCTCCTCAAATTCATTATAGAATGAGATACCCCCTTCTCTATAAAAGAAGTATATGCAGGCCCTTGAGGAACCCAACCATGAACAACCGACCCTCCCATGAAATTAGGATGCTTTTTTACTTCTACAAAATAGTGATACATTATTTTTTTTATTTAAAAAGGATGTTACACACTTGTAATATCCCTGGAAACTTCATCTATCAATCCCCATAGGTGTTACATATGACTATATATTCATGACCATTTTCCAAATGAGGAATGTATGTCATGGGAACATATCCCCTAGGTACAACTTTGAAATTTAAGTATATATTCATAAATACTAACTTCTCTTTAAACAGGTTGTCACCATGACCCTCAAAGAAGTATGGAAAATAAGTATCATCAACTTCATACAGTTCAATATCATCACTAGACTTGGTGTCCCATAGATGATACAAATGTAAAATGTAACCTTATTCCACACATCAGAGATGAATATTCTATAATTGGAGATCAACATTGAGTTCAATCGCTTGTCTCTCTATTAAGCAGTAGAAAATGGGTAGATAAAATCCTTCAATAAGATTTGTTATAATATACTACAAAAATCATGGATAAAGACAAGAAATAATGGCCAGATAACATTTTTCATCCATTATGGTCCTACAAAACCATAACTCACACAACAACACAAGAATCCCAATACTCCTTGGTCTGTGGGTTATAAACATTATTACCCATCAGATTATAGTTTCCTTCACATTGAACCACTCCCTATGGACATATTATAGAGGATGAAAATCAGAAAAGTGACTTACTAAGTCATAATGAATCAATGAGAAAAGGATGCATATATTGCACAACATTTATGAAAATACAAATTGGATTATGAGGTATTTCAACAAAAATGGTTAATTCCCCTCATTCCTCTATATAGAGTGTAAATAGTTCCTAGAACCCCAATGATATCAAGGAAGAAAACAAAAAATTTAGAACCCAAGTGGGAAGGGACTTACAAAATACATAAGGTTTATTACAATGGTGCCTATTAATTTTCCATAATTTATGGAGAATGGTTCACACCCCCACCAATAAAAGGTTCTTCAATAAATAAATTTCAAAATTTCCAAAATACAAAATCACCTGGAAAAAATACTTTAAACTACACATCATTACCATATCCTAGTCGCATGATGCTAAACTACATAAAATAACCCTTACCGAATGAAATTAAACAACACCAAACACATCCTTACCATATGATGTTAAACTACATGTAATACAACCTAGTAACATGATGTTGTGCTACGAAGAATATAAATTCCTCACTATCTGAAATTAAACTATATAGAGGTCCTTGCAGTAATACCTTTAATAGTGAAACATGTGTTTACCTTGTGGGGCTTATCTTCCCCTTTCATATGATCATGATATTCATAAATGTATTACTATGAATGTGTTAGCCAGATCATGTTGTGGTTTCTTTAATAACCACCCATGAGGAATAAGCAGTCACACCTTCATTCTTGAACAAAACATTCACCATATAAGTTTTATTTATTTATTGATCCCAGATGCCTCTTCAATAGAAATTTATTCTGAATGATATAGATCTGTATATAAAATAAAATACCCCATCCCTATGAGATAGTCAAATCCACATAAAAAACCATTTATGAGAACTATGTGTGTCTTGATTATTATTACCCAGAGAATACATAGTGACACATAGGTCAAAATATAAGGAAAATTTGTATTGTAAAGAAAAAACACCTCTCTATTTGTATGGTTTATACCCCGGGAGGAGTTTTTATCTATAATAACTATGTATGGATTGATTCCTACATGTTTAGGATACATAGTGATTCCATGATCATCAATTCCATTCCTATCCATGGAACTTTATTAAATTTATATGTGTTCCTAAATGAGAAATAAATAATTATAGGGATTCCTTCTCATATAAATATATGAATTCCCACACATGTTTCCCATCGTGAACTCTCATGTAGTCTGGTCTGCTTTCCAATTGCCTCTAGTTTATCACGTCGAGCATTACTCACGTTAGCTTAGATAACATAGAAAGACACTCTAACTGGAAGGATTGAGTTTCATTTTATCCAAGGAAATGGATCCACATCCTAGTCACATGATTTTATGAAAAATGATATCATACTTTTCAAATGACATGAAATTGTACGACATGAGGTCTTCACATTGAACATATCATCCCATCTGATAATTTCCTACTCTGTAATTTAATGTTTTATCTCATCATTGCAAAAATGTGTTAAAAAAACTTTATTGTATCATTTAGTGTTATCAAACCCATATTGATTAATATTTTCTCTATGATTCAACTACATACCTTCCAATATTTGAGTTATTACCATTCAATTCCTTTAGTTTATATGATTTTCTCGGCACCCTATGGATCTTGAACTCATGAAATATTTATTATCGACTATAGAATATTTTTAACAAGAAACCGAAAATCAAAAAGGTCTCTGATAGGATTTTTGTGTAAAAAATACAATGCCTAAGAGATTGTGAATTTGGGGTGTTGTGGTTTAGGAGGGAAGGTTCCCCTGAAATCCTATGGATATTATCATGATTGTGTTGGATATAATACCTTCTATCAACTATAGTCAACATGTTCCCAGTGGTCTCCTCCTCCTATTTATGGGAATATTATTAGGTTATGATTTACAGTCCACATAACCCTATTCTTCAAGTTGATTCAGATACCCTCATTGTTACACATCTTTTCATCATACTCATTTTCAAAGAAATATTATTACTTTTTATTATTATATAATATCATTTCATGGTATGAATCTTTTATGAGGACCTGAGTGCTTGGATTTAGTTATTCCTCTCAGAAATCCTAATTGGTCAAATATTCATGAACACAAATCCCCAACACCATATTTTTCTTGTCTAATAATATTAAACGACACATTGTTTGGTCTATACTATAAGACCGGGAGGGTCATCCTATGGGACCCTCTACATACATGATATTTGGACGCATTCAAGGATTTGTGTGACCTATCCATATGTCATTGATAGGTTTGAATATTTAATCCCCGTCACAAAATAGAATATGGAATTTTCCTTCCCCTATATATTATATCGATCTGCATAGACTACCCTTTGGCCAGCTATGATGTCAGGGTCCACTCATATAATTATAAAAATGTCCCATCCCAACATATGAGCTAGATCAATGTAGTTGATTTGTTTACCATAACAACATGTGCCTTGAATTCTATACCTTCACTATACATTGTGATTCCCATATCAAAAAAATCATGGGTTGATCTACATTATTAAAGATAATAATTACCCATAGTCCCTTCATAGGATCATGACATGCGTATGGGGATTTATTTTACAAAAAAAGTGTGTGGATTGATTCATGTTGTCCTCAGATACATAGTGATCCCCAACTCCAAAATCATGGGCCCAGTTGTAATTTCTAAAAAATATCATCCCCTATATATGATCTAGATCTATGTAGGGATTATATTCAAGAACTATATGTTCCCTGATTCATACCATCATAAGATATATAGTGAATCTCAGGTATATTACCTTAGGCCCAGCCATTTTTTTCAAGTATTATAACTTCCACTAATGCTTGGTTCATTTTAAAGTCACCCATCCAATTTTTCAACAAGAATGTAAATATTCCACCACCACTAAATTAATCTCCAAATATGAGATCCATTTATCTTAACAATATCATAGATATATAGATATCATGAAATTAAATGATAGTGGGTGACTTGTCTTTTGAAGAATAATATTCACCTCTCCCCTATACACAAACTATATTTTTCAATGGAGTTTTATCTATAAGAACAAAATGTGGCTTGATTTCTGTTATCACATGATACATAGTGACATATAGATCTCCTAATATTAATCACATACATAATATCATAGGGTTAAAATAAAATAAATCCACTGCAACATATGATTTATATCTATATAGGGGAATGATAAATTTTTTGGAACTAAGTACAGACCAATTTTTATACATATATTATGTGTAGTGATTCTCAGATCACTCATTGTCAAGCCCAACCATAAGTTTTTTTCAAACTTCCCAATCCAACCTTAGTGATTGAACCTTGGTTGTGATAAAATGATTCCCTAATATATCATTTCTATGGTATTAATTAAATATATATTCCTACATGTGATCCAAAACCATTTGGAAGAGGCCACACAAACACTGTGTATGGCCTGAAACAAAAATTAAAACCTCCAAAAATATGACTTTTATCTATGTGGGGATCAATATAAGAACTATGTGTGGCTTCATTCATGTTTCCAAATGATAAATTGAGGAGTTTGGTTCTTAAAACCTCAACCCAATTGAAAAAGAAAAAAAATCATGTCTTCTTAATGAAAGATAGATCTATGTAAATGGACCTCATTGAAATATTTATATATGGAATGATTCCTTCCGTCATGAGATACATGAGTAATCTAGGGGAAACACAAAAAAAAGAAATTTATTATTCCCTTAAATGTGGTATACCTTTCAAGACCATATACTGTTTAATAATGGAAGAGTAATACAAACTTTTTTCATCTACATATGGGTCAAATTGACATATAGATTTCTTCATCCTGAGTCAGATAAGTGAAAAAACAAACCCCAGTATACGATTATCCACCAGTATTCTTATTAATCGATAAAAATTCCTCCCACATCTAAAGTCCCTAAGACAATGGAGGGTTTATTAAATAATATGTTGCACAATTTATCATCAGTTCACAAAATCTTGGTCACATGATGTTAAAATATGTGAAAATTACTACCTTACTACATTTCATTAAACATCCTAGAAGAATTCCTTACCGCATGACATTAAACTTGATGGAAGATTTCCTAATAACCCCACATTAAAATTCATAGAATGTGTTCCACCACTGCATTTTATTAAACTGATAAAATTATCAACCATAATAATTCTTTATCAAAGGAAAAAAAGTTCTAAAACATATTTAACCAATGTTTGGGGTGCTTCTGTTATATTTCTAAGAATGGAAAAATATAAATAACACTTCATACCTTGAGCATCTTAGATTTCCTCAAACCTCCCATGAACCTTGGAAAGGATTGAGAACCCCTCTACTAGACCATGAATGATTTAAATATTCACAATAGATCACCATCCATAAAATAGAGGAATCTCTAAATTTTGAGAAAGGACCTTTGATTCATGGGTGCCCTAACAATATCGCGGTGAAACTTGTCACCACAGTGTGACTCATGATAATCCACAACATGAATTTTCCATACCATCACTCATGATCTAAGAACCTTGATCCACAATTTACATAATCATTATCCTCTATTCAAAAGGATTTTGGAATACTCTTGTCCTTGGAAATCCTAATTAGGATATTTTGTGACACTCTCTCGGTACCAAGTCCACATACCATGACCTAAAACATTATAGATTAGTCAAATCTATATGAAATTTAAATATAACCTATAATGGTACAAATTATAGGACCATAAACTATTAATGATCAAGAAGAAAAATATGAATGAGTAAAAAACCCATTATGGTTTGGCTGAACAAAATTCACGGTCATCACATTCTAAACACTTTATCATTAGAGTTTTGGAAAAAGTTAGAGTGAAAATAAAGGACAAGTGTAACGACCCAAAATTTTATCATTGAAATTTATCCCTTCTTATAATTCTATCATATAGTATAAATCACCTAAAATCACATAGATACCACAAAGAAACTTTATAAATGTATATGGAATGAAATAATAGTTTTTTTAGAAATTAAGGAACGTATCCCAATGGAATAGTAACTTGACCTATGGAATAGTAAACAGACCCTTAGGAATAGTAATCCATACAATAGAATGGTAACATCACCTATAAAATTATAAATAAAACTTAGTTATATTATGAATGAAAATATGATATATTTATTTCATTACATATGTAAATAAATTTTAAAAAAAAGATAAATTAATTGTCGGTATTTTTGTTCGTCATAATTATTCAATTGCATTTTTATAATTAATTTAATAATTTAAAATTAAAATTATTTTAATAAAATTTATTCATAAATTAATATTTTTCTGTCTTATGATTATAATATAATTTTATGAGACCTTAATTAATTTTTCAAAGTGTTGGAAAATCAGTTTTAATTTTAAAATATGTATTTTTTGATTGAATGATGATTTTAATTAAAAATTAATTTTATCATATTTAGAATATTATTTTCATAAAATTAATTTCTTTTTTAAATTATACACATTGAAAAATGGTTAGAGGTAATTTTTATGATTTTTTTAAAATACTTGAAATTTTGGTGAATAGTAAAATATGATAATTTACGATAAAAGCTAAATACATGAATTGTGGAGTCATATATGATATATGGATGATGTAATCCCAAAATATAGAATTATCCTAATTATTTTAATATATTTAGTGATAATTTTTACATTATTCATAGTCTTGAGAGAAAATAATAAACTAATGAATAAAATAATGAGAAAACACCCCTCTCCACCACTATAAATACCACCCCTCACCACCTCTTCTACTCACACCTATCAAGCTTTTAGACTTGTCCAAATTCTATTAAAATATATTACCAATCACCTTCCCCATTTCTAGGAGTTTTTTATCTCCAAAAAAGACCAAACCTAGGCGCCTTCAAGAGTTTCTCAAAGAGGAGGATTCAAGAGGTAAAATCCTCTTTCTTTTTCTTTTAATTTTATTTATTTTCTTATTTTCTTATTATCTCCTTACATACTCAGTAAAAATATTAATTATCACTCTAATATAATTTATATACTATATTGATATCATTTTAATGAAATATCTATCATCAAACTCCTTTCTTTTTTCTTAAATTCTAAAAATAAAATCACTGCCTGTGATGTGCCAATTTAACAACATCATGGATGATGTGTTTTCATTTTAATTGAATTCCTTAAATTATATTCATAAAACCTCTATAATGGTCACCAAATATGGTAAAATTTATTTCATATCCATTTTTATGTTCTCGAATGAAAATATTTACGTAATACTAAATGATAAAAAAATCAAGTTCGTTGTGATTGAAAACCGCCAAAATTAACCCAAACGATTATCATTTACTATTTATCTAATGATTCATCCTCATTATAAATAAAAATGATTTATAAGACAAATTTAACATATTTAATATCATTAATAACATATAAATTCAGTTATGGACAATTACCCCCACTTTACACGATCTTCCATACATGTATACAAGTAAACCGATCATGGAAACCAAGAAATGAACACTTCTGAATGATGAAAATAAACTATATAACTCATATAAAATCCCATAAATGAACTTAATAAAACAATAATGATTAAAATTCTTGTAAAAATGTTCCATAATTTTTAATTAATTAATTTAATTTAATTATCAAGAATATTAAAGTGAAGAATGCATTCAGACACAATGTATGGTGATTCTCAAACCCAACTCTCTTCCTTTAGGTTTTCCCTCTTTCACTCCATGTTCAGTATGGATGTTCCATTAATTTTCCTTAAAAATAATTTCTTTATCCTTGTCTTTTCATTTCTAGATACACATGTTTCCAATCTGACTTTAAGACAAATTCAAGGATTTTTCCAAAACAACTCTTCTTTCTAAAAACACAACTTTTACTTCTCGTGAGATTGTTTCTTCCTCACTTGAGATTGATTATTATTATACCAATAATGTTATTATATTTATTTTTGGAACCCCAAAGTTTAGTCATGAATGTATGACTTATTAAATGAAACTCATTTATTTAAAGGGGTTATTTTATTTTGAAAATTGATATACGTTCAATGTGTCATGCATGATAATGTAAATGTTATAATGTGATGGGTGAACCTGAAATTATATAGTTCATGTGAATGTTATGATGTTATGAGTGATCTATGAATTATATATCACTCAAATTAATTGGTTAATGTGATGTTTCTCATGAGATAAAGTGAAATATTCCTGAACATTTTGTTAACTTTGTTCACATCTATGTGTGTTAGTTGACCACTAAGAAGTGATGTTTCATTTTTATATATTGACACATTCTATGCATTTTTATAATGATTTCATATCATTATTATGATGATTATCCTTTACTTCTATTATGGTGATGATGATGATTATCTCCCATGTTTCATGTCTCTTATTCATCCTATTATTGGGATTTTAGCCCACTACTTATTTTGATGTATATCCTTAGGTGAGTACTTGTTAAAAGGAGAAAATGAGGGACAATAAGAAGTTAAATTAAATGGAATTAAATAAATGTTTTTGTTTTATTATTTAAATGTTGGGTTTGGTCCTAAGTTTCCCAATACACTAAAATTTTGGATCTCATTTGTGTAATTATTTTATGTTATTTGTCTCTAAATGATGTAATAATCTATATAAGAAAAGTATGGTCCATATTGTTGGTATCCGAGCATGGTTTGGTTAATTTGGGAATTAGGATTGTAGAAACTTAGTGATAACCCTTAGTATTAGACTATGAAAATGAAAACCCAATAATCATTGTTTAATAAATATGCTAAACATAGGGATCCCACAAGATATTACTTTAGAGTAAATTTCACAAAGGAATAAATTATTCATCATGTGTTGACTTATTTTTTGTTCTTAAATTTTCTATTTTAGAAAATAGTGGGTATGAGGAGAAACCAGGCCAACAACCCAGGCATGGGATAATGCAGTGATTTCCCAAATGGAATCCCCAATTCCAAGGGAGGTGGAGTTAGAAATTTCATGGTGATTCTTACCCACCTATCTTAGGATATGAACAATAACCTAAACAGTGTGTATTTTCCTCCTTCACCTATGATGGTGTAACTATCTATCGAGTCCTTTATGAGGAAAAAACATACATTTATTGGATCATTTGATCCACTAGTTGTGCAATAGTGGGTCAACTCAATGGAAATGATATTTTATGTGCTTCGTTGTTCTGAGATGGAGAAGGTGACTTTGGTCATTTATCATCGAGATGAAGATGCCAACCAACAGTGGGTGTTTTTTAATAACACCAAGACAAAGGATAAAATTGAAGAGATGTAGTGAGAAGACTTAAAGAAAATATTTATAAACAAGTATTCCCATCAAACTATTCATACAAAAATGAAGAGAGAATTCATAGATCTGATGAAAAAGTAAGGTGAATCTATCACGGACTATGAAGAAAATTTCATAGGGATTTAAAGGTAATATTTGGGGTTTGTTATAAAAAATGAGATCATAATTTATTGATTTATTATTGATTTAAAACAGAACCTTTGGAAGTATCTAGAAATTTCAGACTTCGAGAGATATGAAGATTTTTTTTGATCTGCTCTCAAAGTGGAGATGGAGTATAGATAATGGTCCCATGGATATGGTGATAAGAAACAAAAATGGAGTTTCAAATTGGAAGATATCATGAAAAATATGGGAATAAATCTGAACCACATACATGTAAAATATGTGGGAAGAATCATCATGGGAACTACCTCAAAGCGATGGGGAAATGTTGTAAGTGTGGGAGAGAAGGTCACCAAGCTCATGAATGTTGAAGAGACATAAAGAAGTCATAAGATAAAATGAAGGAAAGGAGATAACCACCAATGGTTCAATGCTACAATTTTAGGGAGAAAGGGCACTATGAAATATAATTCATTAAACCTCAAGTCCTCATGGGTAATCAGGGTCATCAACCATCAAAGCCAAATATGAAAGGGAAGGATTATTCCATCACTACTATTGAAGTGGAGAATGAAAATAAATACATACAAGGTAAACTTCCTATTCACCCAAGAATGGAAAAATTCTTATTTGATTCTATTTCTACTTATTCATTTATATCATGTATTTTTTCTAAAACAATTGAATGAAACCCCTAAAACCTTGAATTAGATATATCCATAAAAAACATAGTTGTGAAATCATTTAAACCAAAATGTTGGACTCTTCTCATATTAGTGTGTGTTGGAAGACTATTGCAGTGAATATTGTGATTCTTTTATTAGTGTAATTTGACACTATAATAGGGATGGATTAGTTATCATCATATAGAGAACATGTAAACTATTTGGAAAAATGATTTTTTTTTCATATTCTGAACCATACCATGCTCATCTACAAATTCAATAAGTATCATGAATATCATTTGTAAAATCCTCAAACGTTGTGGGTGTTGATTCCCTATGAATAATAATACCTTGCTAAAATGGTTGAGTCAAAGGAAGGTATAAACCAAGGGGAATCTCCCATTCTGAGGGAATAAAGTGGTGTATTTTCTAAATAGATACCCATAATTCCCCCATATCATGAGGTAGAGTTCACTATAGAACTCATACCCAAAGGTACTCCTATCTAAAAATTTCCATATATGATGGCCCCGATCAAACAAGATGAATTAAAGAAGTAGTTGTAAGAGAAATTGGAAAAAGGTTTCATATACCTTGGTGCATTGCCTCAGGGTACGTCACTGTTCTTTGTAAAGAAAAAGGACGAATCAATGTGGTTGTGTAACGATTACCATGATCTAATCAAGATCACCATAAAGAACAAGTATCTTATTCCAAGGATTTATAACTTGTTCAATTAACTATGGTGAGCACATTACATCTCAAAGGTAGATCTAGATTTGGGATATCATCAACTAAAGGGGAAGAAGGAAGATATTGAGAAGACTTTCTTCCATACAAGGTATGGGAACTATGAGTTCTAATAATCCCCTTAAACCTTACTAATTCCCCTGAAATCTTCATGGATTTTATAAATATAGTATTTAGACATCACCTTGAATTTTTTTTGCAGTTTTTATTGACGATATTCTCATCTACTCTAAGAGTATGGAGGAGCATGAAAAAAATATAAGGATTTTGTTGGTAACATTAAATAATGATAATCTGTACGCCATGTTAAACAAGTGTGACTTTTGGATACAAAAAGACACATTCTTGGGAAACATGATCATAAGTGTGAAAATTTATGTGGACCATTCAAAAACAAAGGCAATTGACGAATGGCTTAGACCCTCTAGTTTCATAGAAATCCATAGTTTTTTTGGCTTAACAGGGTACTACCAATGTTTTTTTGAAATTTATAATGATTTTCTAGCCTGCTAGCTAAGTTAAAAAGGGAAGGCGTAAAGTTTGTTGGGATTGAATAACATGAGAAATGCTTTAATGAGCTAAATAGAAGGCTGATCATTGCACCTGTACTCACATTACCAAAAATTTGATAAAGTTTTGTGACATACAATTATGCTTCAAAGAAAGGCTTGTGTTTTGTGATAATCCAAAATGATAAAGTGATAGTCTACGCCTTATGATAGTTGAGGATCCCTGATTAGATCTACCTGACACATGATCTAGAGCTAGGAGCTATGATTTTTCCTTGAAAATTTGGAGACAATACCTATATGGTGAGAAGTGTGACATATATACTGATCACAAGATAATAAAGTATATATTCACACAAAAGGATCTCAACATGCGTCAAAGGATATTGTTAGATTTAATCAAGGACTCTGGTTTCTCTATAAACTATCATCCTGGGATGGAGAATAGGGTAGATGATTCTCTTAGCAGAAAAGAACATGTTAATATATCTACGTTTTGGATTGAAAGGGACTTTATATTTGTGGATATGAAAATAATGGATTTGGAAATCGTGATTGTATGGAATACATCATACCTTTCCCAAATTATTTCCCAACCTTCTATCTAAGATATGATTATGGAGAGCCAAAGGTATGAGCTGGAGTTATAAAAGAAGGTGAATGTAATAAAGCAAGGGAACCTATAAGAGTTCCATATCAAGGATGATATTTTGATTTGGTTTGGAATGATACATTGGGTTCCTTAATCACCTGAGATAAATAAGGAGCTATTGGATAATTCACATAGCTCAACATTTTCTATCCGTCCTAGGAATACCAAGATGTAATGTGATCTTGACGAACAATTTTGGTGGGATAACATGAAGAAGAAGATTGTAGTGTATAT
Source organism: Viscum album (assembly GCA_963277665.1). Classification (NCBI taxonomy): domain Eukaryota; kingdom Viridiplantae; phylum Streptophyta; class Magnoliopsida; order Santalales; family Viscaceae; genus Viscum; species Viscum album. Next base: position 711,295,383 of record OY728167.1, on the reverse strand, counting down.
ATCAAGGTGATTGATAAGCGAGCAAGTTAAATAAAAGTGAAAGAAGTCCAATTGTAAAAATAAACCATTGACTATACCCATGTGTAAATGAGATAATGTCACAATGGACATTGTCCCCAGTCTCCCAAATACAACCAAAGAAAGCAATGCGACATGTGTTGTGGTGGACTAACTCACCAGGACTTCCCACTTTATATGTATACAGGAACATCTCTCACTTGAAAAACTTTCTAAGATATATGTGAAGGAAGTGATGATACAATATGGGGTTCCACTCTCGATTATCTCTGATCTTGATCAAAGGTTCACATCTAAATTCTATAGGATTATTCAATAATCTTTGAGTACTGAATTAAATTTTAGTATGACCTATCACCCCCAAAATGATGGCCAATATGAAAATAATATTAAAACACTCAAGGACATGATAAGAGCATGGTCAATGAAATTTAAGGGTGGATAGGATCAAAATATCACATTGGTTGAGTTCTCAAACAACAATAGCTTCCACTCAAGTATTAATATGGCTCCATATGATGCACTGCATGGAAAGCGATGTATAACTCCAAAATATTGGGATGAAGTTAGAAAATGAATGCTACATGGACCTAATATTGTGAAATTGATGATAGAGAGGGTTCCAACTATTCCGAAACGTATCAAAGATGCTCATAGTCAGTAGAAGAGTTATGCTAACAACTATTTAAGGGACTCAGAGTTCGATATTGGAGATAATTTCTTCCTTTGAATATCACCATGGAAGAGAGTTATGTGGTTTTTAAATAAAGGGAAGCTTAGCCCAAAGTATATTATCCCCTTTGAGATCCTTGATCTCATAGTAGTAGTGTCCTATCAGCTTTCAACTCCACAAATTGTGGATCAAATCCATGATGTTTTCCATGTATCCCTCCTATGAAAGTACATACTAGATCCCTCACATGTACTAAATTTTAGGTGGTACAAGTGGAATATGATCTCTCTTATGAGTAGTAGCTGGTAAATATTCTTTATTAGAGATATAAGGTTCTACACAACAAGACAATCCCCTTTTCAAAGTGTTGTAAAGGAACTATAAGTATGAATAAGTGATTTGGTAACCAGAGGAGGTGATGAAGTAGAAGTACCCTCACCTATTTTTGTAAAATGAAATTTCGAGGGTGAAATTTCAAAAGGGGGTAAGAATGTAACAACCTAAAATTTTATCAATGGAATTTCTACCATATTATAATAATTTCCTACAGTATAAATCACAAAAAATCACTTAGTGACCCTGAAAAAAACTTTATAAATGAATAATGAATGACATAATAGGATTTTTAGAAATTAAGGAACTTATACCAATGGAATATTAACTTGAAATTTTGAATAGTAACATGACCCTTAGGAATAGTAATCCATCCAATAGAATATTAACGTTTCCTATGAAAGTATAAATAAAATTTAGTTATCTTATGAATGAAAATATGATATATTTATTTCATGGCACAAGTAAATAAATGTATTAAAAATGATAAATGAAATGTTGTTATTTTTTATAAGTCATAATTATTTAATTACAATTTTATAATTAATTTAATAAATTTAAATGAAATTTATTTTCATAAAATGTATTCATAAATTAATAATTTTTTATTTTATGATTATAAGATAATTTTATGAGACCTTAATTATTTTTTCAAAGTGTTAGAAAATCATTTTTAATTTTAAAATCTGTATTTTTCAAGTAAATGATGATTTTAATTAAAAATAAAATTTATCATATTTAGAAAATTATTTTCATAAAATGGAGTTAATTTTTAATTCTTCACATTGAAAAATGGATATGGTGAATTTTTGGTCTTTTTCTAAAATACATGGAATTTTGATGAATGGTAAAATGCGATAATTTACGATAAAAGCTAAATACATGAATTATGGAGTTAGAGATGATGTTTGGATAATTGAAGACAAAAAACTAGAACTATACTTCATTAAAGTAATATATTTAGTGATAATTCTCAAACTATTCAAATTATTTAGCCTAAATAATAAACTAATGAATAAAATAATGAGAAAACACATCTATCCTCCCCTATAAATATCACCCCTCACCTCCTGTTCTCCTCCAACATCTAAAGATTTGAGACCTGTACAAATTATGCTCAAACATCTTAAAAATCACCTTCCCCACATCCAAGATTTTCTGTTCTCATAAAAATACGAAACCCAGGTTCCTTAAGGAGGTTCTCAAAGCAGAGAATTCAAGAGGTAAAATCCTCTTTCTTTTTTCATTTCTTTCCCTTTAATTTATTTTTATTTTATTATTATCTCATAACCGTCTCTATCAAAATATGCATGATAAATTTTCTATCTTTCATATACTATATTTATATCATGCTAATGAAAGATCCATCATCAAAATATTTTATCTCTCTCTTTTATTCTAAAAATAAAATCATCACCCGTGATTTGTCAATTTACCGACATCAAGGACGATGAGTTTTACTTTTACATAAATGAAATCAAGGATGTTCATAAAACAACTATAATGGTTGTAAAATAATTTAAAATTTATTTTATAAACCTTTTTATGTTATGGAACTAAAATATTTACATAATACTAAATGATAAAACAAATCGAGTTCGTTGTGATCGAAAACCACCAAAATTAACCCAAACGATTATCATTAACTATTTATCTAATGATTCAACATGATTCCATATAAAAATGATATATAAGTCAAATTAAACCCATGTACTATCATTAATAACATATAACCTCTATTCTTTACAATTACCCTCACATTACACGATCTTCCTTATATATATACAAGTGAACCGATCATGAAAACCAAGAAACAGACACTCTCGAATGATGAAATTAAACTATATAACTCATATAAAATCCCATAAATGAACTTAATAAAACTATAATGAATAAAATTCATTATAAAAAGTTTCCATATTTGTGAATTAATTAATTATATTTGATTATCCATGATATTAAAGTGAATAATGCATTCAGACACAAGCTAAGGGGATTCTCGAACCCAACTCTCTTACTTTGGGTTTTCACTCTTTCACTCCATGTTCATTAGGGATGTTCCATTAATGTTCCTTAAATATAATTTCATTATCCTTTCCTTTTTATTTCTATATATACATGTTTCCAATATAATTTTAAGAAAAACTCAACGATTTTTCCCAAATAACTATTCTTTCTAAAAACTCAACCTTTATTTCTCATGAGATTGTTTCTTCCTCAATCAATATTGACGATTCTTATACCAAAAATATTAATATATACTTATTTTTGGAACCCCAAATTTTATTCATTAATGTATTATTTATTAAATTAAACCCATTCCTTTTCGTGGTTTATTTTATATCCAAGATTGATATATGTTCTATGTGTCTTGCATGATAATGTAAATGTTATGATGTGACGGGTGAACTCAGAATTATATAGAACTCCAATTCATTTGGTAATGTGATGTATATCATGATATAAATTTAAATATGTGTGAAAATGATGATAGATTTTTCAAAACTATGTGTGGTTGTTGACCACTAGGACTTGATGTTTCATTTTTATGCATTACCACATTCCATGATTTTATCTAATGTTTTCTCTCATGTTTATGATGATGATAAATTAATTATTTTATGATGATGATGATTATGATCACCCATGTTTAATGTATCTTATTAATCCTCTTATTGGGATTTTTGGTCACCCCTTATTTTGATGTATATCCTCAGGTGAATACTTTTACTAAGGAGAACATGAGGGCCAATAAGAAGCTTGCGAAGAAAGAATTAAAAAATGTTTATGTTTAATTATATGAAAGTAATGTATGGTCCTAATTTCCAAAAGACACTAAACCATTGGATCCTGGTTGTGTAATTATTTTATGTTTTTTGTCTTTAAAATGATTTAATAAATTATATAAGAAATGTAGGTTCATTATAACAAGGACTATGGGGAATATACTATAACCCTAGTAAATGTAATACCATGATCATTGAACACCTCCCATCTAAAAAAATGTTATAGTAATTATTTTCAACTTCCCCTCACCATGTTAAAATGTTCATTATACAATGACAAAACTAAATGGGTGCTTGAATCCTCCTTGAATATTTCATTTTCCATAAAGAAACATTATATATTTGATGTTTGAGTTGATTTTTACCAGTCCAGTGAGTTGTTACACTTCTTATAGAACCCCATATTCATGAGTCATTCATTTTTTTCTCTTAACTATAGTGTATTTGTAGTAAGGAATGACTTATATGAAGTTAACCCACAAGAATTAACTAGGGAATAACACACTGCCTGTGATCTTGTTCCAAGGGGTGTTTTTGTCTTGGAATAATGGTCACCCATAAACCCATGATCTCTTTCCTTGACTCTGTGTGACATTGGTTCCACCATTACTAATAGTCGATTTATGTACACCAATTTTTTCTCCCTATTTGCTTATATATTACCATATCATTAATTTTAATTCCTCTAACTAGTCACTTCAAGTGGATTTGACATCGTTGTCATTATGGCATCAGGTTATCTTCTCATTCTCAAAGAGGGAGTGAGGTACTTCATTCTTTAATATTTTGGTCTTCCACATTGAATTTCCCTAAATGTCATGATATATTGGCACGTGATTCATGACTATGACCAAAAAACACTTTTATAGTATAGTTCATGAGCTACACACTAGTTTCTAGAACCCTCCTTGTAATTTTTTTTCCTCTATCCCTATCTATAAGTTTTTCAAAGTTATTGAATCATTTAAAACCTCCCATATCCCTTGGAATGGAGTAGTTGGGCCTTATCTTGACTATGTATGATATAAATATACATAAGGGACCTTTTCCCATCGACCATGGGTGTCTCATCCTTGCATTAAAGTACATTTAGTCCTTGTGATCCCTAGAAACATCAAATTGGAACTTGGAACCTAATTTTTTCTTTTAATCATTGCAGGTGTGTCTTAAATGTCTCATAAACTTCAGTTTGAACTTATTGTGATGTTATTTACACAATCTACAATCCAACTATCCAAATAGATTTGAAATCCCTAGAATTATTCCAGTATTTACCAAGGATATTTAATTAAATGAAAAAGTCTATCAGATTACTTCATGAATATGAATCCATTATAATCATTGGTAAATATTCAAGGTTACATATCCATTCTTAAATATTCATCCATAAATTATTTTTTATATGAATACACAAAAATTATCGAGATATATGACCCAAAACTAAAAAAATAATTTACAAGATATAAAAACCTAAATTATATCAAAATATGTTCCCATGTATATGAACATAAGCTACAATGATAAAAGGGTCCAAGCTGTTCGAAATAAAATAACATCATATCAATGATTCATCTTGCATTACCATAAACTATAAATATAATTAGGCTTGATACTCTCTAATATGAATACTCAAAAAGGAATTTCGGATCAAAATTTATGTCTATTCCCACTAACTCTCTCACATGAATAGATTATGAAAAATTTAATGCTAAAAATAAGAGATATAGTGCTTGTAGGGACCATTAACATTCACTAGAAAAAATTGAACTATTCTTTCTAGTTTCACTATCCGGTGAAAAAAATTAGCGCACTCTCTCTTTGATAAAAATCCACATTAGGGCATCCCTCGGAACTAGGTGATCTCAAAATCGCTAACCCTAGGGAATCAATAATAACATTTATGCTGATTTTAATTTATGATCCATTCTTAGGAAAATTATATTGTGATTCATGAATTTTAGTTAATTTTTAAAATTTCTAGTGGTATCTAGTGATATTTATGATATTAAACAAATAAAATTTCATATATTTGAAAAATGGTAGAAGTCATGACTATAGAATGAAATATTTTAAGGATATATCCATTGATATATTATAAAAGAATGAAGGAATATCTATAACTAGGATTATCTCCCATGTTTCCTTGAAATTAATATAAAAAAAGATCAAGAAAAAAATAGGTTCATTTAGTTCTCCTGATCGGTCAAATTCTGGTGGGTGGAATCAACTGCATGACAAATTTTTTCCCACTCTATTTCATTCATCATCTCTAGAGGGAGAAGAGATTCAATCAAGGAGGATAGATTATGAACCTTGTTTGTGGTGGTCTCCAATAAAGTTGAATCCTTTGAAGATCTTTCTTCAGGTGATATATGAATACTTTATGTTTTGTTATCTATGTAGCCATGTCTCTCATTTGATAGACCAACTTGTAGGATATACTGTACTTTAATTACAACACCTCTAAGGTTCACCTTATCTATTGGAGTATAATATATTTTTTTCAATATTATATAGGGTTATTTCATGAATAGAAAGTTTTTATTGGGTAAGAAGGATCCATTCCATGTCTTCATATAATCCCTAATAATTTAAGACTCCCACCACCAGTCTGTGGAATATTTGGAAAATCGGTCCCCTTTTACACATAGTTTCTACACAATAGTATTGAAAAATAATAAGAGAATTTCATACCTGACTTCTTTTCATTTTCCCCTGCCTCTGGTAGTCATTTCTAAATCCATGATTGTGTGAGGGGTTTCTACTAAAATATACTCAATTATAAATCTTATTGAGATAAATAGCATCTTGACCAATGATAGAGAAGAGTAATTGGCCTTGATTAACCTATATTTTCTTAGAATATGTACTTACCCAACTCTAGTTATAATATCACACCCTATTGGTTTTGAGGGGCAATTATTCCCTAAAACATCACCCTCTTCATCAAAGGAATAACCATCATGAAATTTAAATTTGTTTTAGGGGTCTCAAAATTCCCAAATCTATTCCTTTGTGACCATAGGGAAAGGGTTTGGAGAGGAAAATGTATATCTAATCATTGAACTAGCTATATCAATACGCAATGTGGGTAGAATTATACAAAATAATGTGAATTTTTTGGAGATAGATCAATAAGAGTGGGAATATGTGGAAGGAAAATTTTGGAATTATTCTCCACATTATTGATGAGTGTATGGATCACAAATGATTATTTCATATGATATGAGATAGAAAAACCCATTATGGAATTATAATTTATATGACCACTAATCAGGGGAACAACATCCACCATCAATGATCATCCCAAAAGGTTTAGGGTATGAAATTAAATTGAATCATTTATACATTATCAACATATTGATAGTCGCATTGATGTACAATGATATCTCTTTGACCCTATATAAATTTAGTATCCTATGGATGAATATGGAATTAGGGATCTCAATTGGATTTTGATAGTTATAACACCAGAATATCTCTCCAATCCATCCAAATATAATGTGGAAGGGACCAATAATATGGTAAGGGGTACCTCAATGTTTAATGTGTCCAATAAATTTATTGATATAGACAATGGGTTTTAAAATAATTTTGAGATATTTCCCTTCTACTAGTCGAGTCTCCATCACTAATGTTTCCTCCTAGATGCTCGGATGTGTGTCCCCTAATCAGAAATGTCATCTTTTTAGAACCATGGAAAAAAATATTCTGAGCCAAGTAATTGGAGACATTCTTGGTTTCACCTAGTAGCCCCATGAATTTTACTGTCAATCCTCTAGAAGGGTTCTGTATGTTCCCTCACTGTCACGAGACTATTGATAGGGGAAGTGGTAAGAACATACCAAAATTGTCCAAGCCCTATTTTAATAATGAAATATACATATAAAAACATTAAAGGAAGTTATTTATGATAGTTTCAACACCATTTTCAGCTTCTCTCCCTCAATGGTGGGATAAATCTCACCTATAGTAGGATCCAATTTTTGGTCATTCCAAACAATCACATTAGAGAGGATGTCATTGTATATCTCCTTAATAGGATTTATTCCCCCAATCTTGTAACTCCTCAACCCCAAAAGCCCATAGTTGGTGCCATAATTTATTACATTGGAATGAATATAGGAAATTTAATCATGAAGTAATTATTAGTTTATCAGTTTTGGAAAACTACATTACATACATGGAACTCATTTTATGTCACACCCAAATTTTAATTTTCATCCTTTGTTTCAGATTATCTTTTGGATCTTGGTTTCACTATTTAGTTTTTGGTGTTCTATATTTAAACATTGAGGTTTTATTATGTTTTGATTTAGTCCCTTGTTTTTCCAAATTTTACCTAGGTTTTCTTGGTAAAAAGTGTAGATTTTGGGCTTGACAGTAAGTGGTGCATGATTTTCACACACTTAGAGAGAACCATATGCCCTTTTCCAAGAAACTATATGAAAAATTTCCATTTTAGACTCTGGTGACCACAAGGTTGTCACATGGTTTGGAAGGACTTCTATGCTAACCATGTGGCTTGTTCTTCTTGAATAGTGAGGGATGCATGATTGTTTCATGGTTTGGAAAACAGTGTGGGAAAACCATGAAACCTTTCCAGGTCATTAAAAATTGTAATTTTACCCTTTTACCCTCTCATATTCTTAACTCAAAATAGATATTCTTTCCCAATACTAGTTTATATGATCCAAAGGGATATCCTCTCATCCTATCCATGCCTCGTCTTCTCTCCCAATTGTTGGATCAAGTGATCTCATCATGTTTTGGGTAAAAATATTCAAGGTAATCTTCTTATTTATTCTTCATATTCCTCTTTCTTCCATTTTATCTTGATTTCCTCTTATCCCTTATTAATGTGGGTCTAGGGTTCCTTATTTTTGCATTTAATTTGGGGTTTTTTGTGTTTAATGATACTTTTGGTTGTTCTTTCTTCTTCGAAACATCGTGGAGTTGTTTCAGGTGGGAATTGTGGAATAGTCGTGAGTTTTGGGTAGGTTTACCTTTACAATTTCCATTTAAATTTAAGAATCATTGGTTTATTGCATTTAGAACATTCCTTATATGTTAATCAGTGATTTATGATTTTTGAAATAATTTTCTGATGATAAATGAAGTGGTTTTCTTGATTTTTTTGAATTATATGGCATTTTTATGTTATGTGATGGAAACCAAGTGTTTGATAAATTGACCCTATTGGATTTTTGAAGAGGAATATGGTTTTTAAATGATGGTTTAGATTTGTAAATTTATTTTTTTCATCTAAAATAGTGGTTAGATTTGTAAAATGTATTTCTAAATTCTTCGAACTTGATAGTGGTTAGTGTGTAGTTCATTAAAAATGGGTTGACATGTGATGATGGTGTGTGGACTATTTAGAATTTTGATGAAGGTGAATTTGGTTTGAAAATGATGTGTGAATGATTAAATTGAATTTGATAAATTTTTGTGAAATGAGAAATGGTGTGCTTAATCTTTATTGGAAAGGTGGATTTGGTTCTTTGAAAAAGAACGGTTTCTTGAAGGGTGTTTGAGGCCCATTTGGTGATTTTGTGAAAATTATCATCTTAAAACTCTATATAGATAATTATATTGCCTTGGTTATTTTGAAGGTGGTGGGAGGTTAATGCTAAGAGGATCCCATGTGATTGGATGGTTTAAAGGAATATAGTTTGTTCCTTGGGAAGGCTCGAGGTGACTTATTGTGTGAGTTGATTGTGTTTGAAATATGGTCATATGATTGGATGACTGGTTAGAATTATTGGCCCACCCCAAATTAGTATTGACAAGGAAAAATGGAATAGCTAGCATATATTCTGTGACTGGTTGTTGCACCATCTTAGGATATCACTCTGGCTAGTGGTTCATAATAGGGGATATGTTTCAATATATTGTTATCAGATAGTTCCCCTCAGTTATACCAAGTAGGTATTGATCGAGTGTATGGTCTATAATTTATTTCATCGGGTAAAGAATGCCTTCAGGATGAGTCAAGAAGTATAATGTATTATAGATTATTCCACTGAGCTCTTAGGTTCTCCCATTTTCTTTGGAAATTAGTTTTCAATGGTGGATTATTGAGATGATTTGTTGGTTGGTTACTCTTTCATTCATATTTTCCATTTCCCTTATTATGTGATCATTTTTGTTTCTCTCTTGTGTGGTTTACTTCTTTGAAAGTGATGGTTTTGTTTTTAAAGATTTATGAAAAATTCTTGGAAAATGTTTTACATTCCCCTTTCACCTTTTAAATGAAAAAATTATCTTTCTTCATTGAAAAAAAATAATTTTTTCTCTTTATAGAGGAATTTGGATTTGAATGGAACAAGGGAAATGGACCATGATTGTTTTGAAAGTAGAAAATGTGTGTAAAAGGATTAGTTTTATATGTTTTAATTAAAACCTAGAATCGATATAAATTTTATTTAAAGGAAATGCATTGGAAATAGATTCGCTTGGGCATGCCTACTGAGATTTAATACTCACACCAATAGTTATTTCTTATTTTTATCTTTTGGTGAAGGTTTTAGTTTGGTTTTTATCACCATGGTAGATGGATGGTTTTGGTATTGAAAAGTGACCCTCAGGGTCACATGGATACATTGTGGTGTTTATGTTCATCTTGGGTTTATTATTCTGTTTGTGTATTTTAAGTTTGGTATAAATGATGCTCTGTTTGGAAATTTTGTATACATTTATTTGGGTTTCCCTGTCTATTTCCACTATTTACTTTATTTTTATTGGTCAAAATCATTCCCTTGGTCACTTAGTTGATTCCATATCACTTGTTTCCTACTCAGTAGAATTAGTAATGCCTCTAAGGCATTTCCATGAACCGATGAGGGTGACTGTTTTAGGTTCGTTCGGGGTTGGTTCATGAAAAAATTTAATCATATGAGGTTGTCTATTTGGGGACCTAGATTCCAGAGTTCCCTTTGTTATTTGGGATGTCAAGGTAGATGGAGTAGTACTTTCAGAACATAGTTTGTAAGTATGAGGGAGTGTTTGGCCAATACGTTATAAACCAAACCTTAAGTTTCCATGGTAAGTCAGGTTACATTTGGTGTATTTGGATATTTTGGTTTGTTTTGTATTTGGGATAATGAAATGAGTGTTTGGAAAATGGTATCAGTGATCTCATAGGTCATGGAAATCCATGTGGAGTTTGGGACATGGTCCTAGAAGATCCATCATGATGATGGTGTGATTTTCAAATGGCCTCCAACCATATGTCCAAGTCACCCATATACACTAGTTTCCCCTTTTTAATTGTGTTGGGTCTTCATGATTCTGAAAACTATTTTGAAAACAGTTGTTTTTAAATCGTAAAAATTCGATTTTAAGTGGTTATAGTGTGGATTTTCTGAAGATGGATAATGTATTTTCATATTTATTTTTAAGAAATCATTGTAAGGTTTGGATTTTTATAAAATGATATTTTATAAGAATTGGGATTCCTTTTATGAGATTTTATTTTTATAATCAAAACCTTGGTTTTTATGAAAAATTTTTGTTTGGAAGAGGATGTTTATTTTTAAATAGGGTTTGAAGAAAAATTAAATGAGAATAAATGAGTCTTTAATCAATAAAATTTTTATGGAAATGTTTTGAATAGTTTGAGTTAGGTTTTTAGAGGGATCTCATGATATTTTTATTTCTGAATGGAAAAAATGGATTGAAGTGTAGAGTTCAAAACTAGGTTTTAAATTTATTGGTTGGAGGTATTTTGAAATAGTTTTAGGAAATTTAAAATTGGAATTACATTGAGAATTTGAAATTCATGTTGAATGGTTTTATTCAAAAACTAAAAAAGTTTTGATTGAAATTTAATATTATTATGAGAACTCACTTGTAAGGATGTATTTGAAAAAGTGGATGGTTGATGGCATGGGTGGATGAGTTCTTGTATTTTCATGGGAATGTATGTGTGAGCAGGCTCCATGGACTACAATTGGTGAGGGTGTAACTTCTCAAGTTTTTTTTCTTATCAAACTATATTTTTAAGAGAATGAAATAAATTATTGTTTTTTGAAAACTAGTGGTTGTGTGATGCGTTTTCCTATTATTTAGGAATATTTTTTATGGTTTTTTGAGTATAAAAATTATTTTTTATGAGTTGGTTTTGATTGAGTTTATAGTTTTCTTGTTGCTTAGTGCATACCCCCATAGTGATTCGATGAATATTCAAATATCTTCCATTAGTGGTTCACCTTTTGAAAACTATCTAAATGATTAAACCATAGATTTTCTTATTGATATTCAGAATTTTAATCCTCTTCTCTTTTATGGTCAAGCGGATCTTATTGAAGTAGAAAAGTGGATGTGGAAAATTGAAAAAAAAACTTCAGTTTCCAGTAGTTTCCTGAGTCGTTGAAGGTTAATTTCACAACCTTTATTCATGAAGGTCTGAACTTGAAGTAGTTGAAGTTAGTCTCTAGAACCAAGCATCAGAGAGATCTTACCTAGGAGTTCATTAAGGCTTCATTCATCTAGAAGTATTTCTTGAAGGTGGTGAATTTGAGGAAGGGAATGGAGATGTGTTATCCATAGGAAGGTGATAGATTGGTGATGGAGTTCTTTATTTATACCATTTATATTTTTGTGTTCCTCCCATTATAATGGTAGTTCCCGATGGTTTTTCATGGAGTTACCTTTTTTATTATAAAATTGTACTTTTTGAACCTCTGAAGAACTTCTTTTTTAATGTAAGTGCATTTTTATTTTGAAAATTTTGGAATTTCATTATTTTAAGAGGAGGTGTTTTCAGTGAAGATCTTGTTCCTGATGTTCCTCATTTGGGGTGAAAGGGGATCATGTGTTTGTATATCTGAAATCCATGTCTTGATGAAAGTTCCTCATTTGAGAGAAATGAGTCCTATGGTGTTTCATGTTCTTTTGGTTCTACCTAGGATGTTGAGTGGATATTTTTAGAACCAAAAGAATAAGTTACGATCATGGGTTGTTAGCTCCTAGCTATGGGGTAATAGATTTTTTAAGACATCATGGATCTAACCATAGGTCCCAGAGTGAATCTCTTCATGTTTATAGGAACCACCAAGGGTGTGGGGAACCTTGATTTAGCTCTTTCCTCCACCATTGTGGGTAGGTAGTTTAAATTATTCTATGATAGTTTTCCTTATTGATGTAATTTTATACCTATGGAAAAATATTGGTGGTCTTACCTTCGTACAATTCCAGGGGTTGTTCCATTTCATATGTGAATCTATGATTAGTTTCCATTAATTTTTTAGACCTTCTAGATCAGTCTTGGGTTTGGATTTCCATTTGGGTTGGGGTTTCTCTCATGAGGGACTCCCTTTTTTGTGTGGGGGTGGTCTGCGTGGGAAGTTCTCATGTAGGGTGGTCTAATATAGTTGGTTCTTAATGGTGTGGAGAACAACCATGGATCTTGTTGTGGTTTCTTTTAGATTTGGTTGGTTTTAGTGAGTTTCTAAGGGTGGGGATTCCATTCTATCCTCCTATGTTTGTAATTAATTTTAGTCTTTTTTTAGCTTCGAAATGTGTGGTTTCATTTGATGTTGTCAAATTTTAAGCTCCTCTCCATTTTTTGAAACATTGGGCTTTTGGATTATATGCAATGTTTTGGTCTATGTCTAGGATGCATGGGTTGTAGTTTGAGTTTTATGTTGTTTCTCAAGAAGTGGTTTTGGTTCATTGGTTTGTTTAAAGTAATATGTATGAGTTTAATTTGGTGGTGGTTAATGTGTTCTTGGTTTGAAAGTTTAGATCATGTGGTTGTATAAATACCTTCTATTTTATCATTCAACTAGAAAATTTTGTGGTTTTCTTGGGGAAGAAATAATTATGGTGGGGAAAATTGTCAAACCCCTATTTTATTTTCATCCATTGTTCCAGCTCATTTTTGGATCTTGGTTTTCCTATGAAGTTCTAGGTATTCCGGATTTTAATGTAGAGGTTTTATTTAGTTTAGTTTTGGTGTAGTGTTTGTTCCTATGTTTCACTAAGAGGTATTGATGAAAGGTTTAGATTTTGGTCTTGACAGTAGGTGGATCACATTTTTCACATAGTTAGGGTGAACCGCGTTCCCTTTCCCAGGAAACCATGCGACCAATTTCCATTTTGAACAATGGAGACCACATGGTTGTCACATGGTTTTAAAGACTGTGTGGGATAACATTGAGTATTTTTCCTATTTGACAGTGAGGGATGCATGGTTGTTGAACGTTTTGGAAAACTTTGTGGGAAAACCGTGTGTCCTATCCTGGTCATTAAAAATTGTGGTTTTACCCTTTCACCCTCTCGTATTTTTAACCCCAGACACCCATTATTCCCCTATTCTAATTAATATGACCCAAATAGATATCCTCCCTTCCTATAAATGCCTCATATTCTCTCCTGAGGGTTGGATATAATGATTTATTCATGTTTTGGGGAAAAATATTCAAGGTAATAATCTTCTCTCTTCTTCATATTCATCCATCTTCAATTTTCTATTGAGTTCCTTTTATCCATTGGTCATGTGTATCTATGGTTCCTATTTTTTGTGTTTATGTTGGGGGGGTTTGTGTTTAATGTGCCCTTTTGTTTTTATTACTTCTTCATACCTTTTTAAAGTTGTTTCTGGTGGGAATTGTGGAAGCAATGTGAGTTTGAGATAGATTTACCTTTTCACTTTACCATTAAATTTAAGAATCACTGGTTTCTTTCTTTTCACATCTTCATTTTATATTAATTTTTTATTTAGATTTTTTGGAATAAAGTTTTGATGATAAATGAAGTGGGTTTCTTCATTTTTTGAAGCATTTGGTATTTATTTTTCTTATGATGCACTCCAAGTGTTTCATAAATTGTCCGACAGGATTTTTCAAGTGGAATATGGTTTTTAAATCAAGCCTTGGATTTTTAATTGTATCTATGGTATCTAAAATGGTGGTTTTTATTTATAAAATGGATTTCAAAATGATTTGGACTTGAAAGTGGTGGTTGTTTGGTTATTTGAAAATGGTTTGACATATGATGATGGTGTGTGGTCCCTTTGGTATTTTTATGGAAGTGGATTTGGTTTGAAAATGTGGAAAAAATTATTAAATATAATTTTCTAAATGGTTTAGAAATGAAAAATGGTGTGATTTCACCTTTTATGAAAGGTGTATTTGGTTCCTTGAAAAATTTTGGATTCATCAAGGGTTCTTGAGACCCGTTTAGTGCTTTTTAAAAAATGATCATCCTGAAAACTATCCATGGATAATTCTCTTTTCTTGGTTATGTTGATTTTTTTTGGAGGCCCACACTGAGATTATCCCTTCTGATCATTTGTTTTAAAGTAAAGGAGTTGTTTTCTTGGGGTGGATCAGTGGTGACCTGTTGTGTGAGTTTCTTGTGTGTGATATATGTGCATGTGATTGGATTATTGGTTGGAATTTTTGGCTCCCCCACTTTAGTCTTTAAAAGGTAACTTGGAATAGCTAGAGGATTTTCGGTTAATGATTGATGAACTAGATTAGGATTTCTCTCTAGCTAGTGGCCCATATTAGGGGATTTGTTTTCTTATGGGATAGTTCCCCTCAATCAGACCATGTAGTTTATGATCGAGCATGTGGGTGATAATTGATTTCATCAGGTGAGGCATGCCTTCGGGATAAGTCATGATATATTTTATATTCTAGATTATTCCACTGATATCCTAGGTTATCCCATGTTATTTAGAACATAGTTTTCTATGGATGATGATTGAGATTCTTTTTTTGTTGGTTACTCTTGTGCGCTTATTTTCCATTTCCCTTATTATGTGATCATTGTTGTTCCTCTCTTGTGTGGTGTAATTTTTTAAAAATTGAGGGGTTATTTTTCCAAGGTTTATGAAAAATATTTGTAAAATTATTTACACTCCCCTTTCCCCTTTTTAAATGAAAACATTATCTTTCTCTTTGGAAAAAAAATTAATTTCTACTTCTTAGAGAGGAATTTGTTTTTGTACAAAAAAAGATCAATGGATAGTGTTTTTTTAAAGTGGAAAATATGTTTGAAAATATTAGTTTTATATATTTTAATTAAAACCAACAATTTATGTTGATTTTATTTAAAAGATGTTCATTGATAATATATTTGGTTGGGCATCCCTACTGAGTTTTATTACTCACACGGATAATTCTTTATTGTTTTTAGATTTTTATTCAAGTTCAATATTGGTTTTGATGGCCATGGATAATGGTTGGTTTTGGAATTGGAGAGTAACCCTTAGGGTCACATGGAGATGTTGTGGTCATCAGGTTCAGCTTCGGTTTGTTGTTCAATTTTTGTTTTTTCAGTTTTGTATAAATGATTCTCGTGTTGGAAATTTTGTACCTATTTATTTGGGATACTCTGTTTGTTTCCAATGATTAGATTATTTATATAGGGAAAAACCATTCCATTAGTTACTCTATTGATGCACTGGGACTAGTATCCATATCGAGAGGATTGGGAACACCTCTCAGGCCTTTCCATAGACCAACTTGGGAGACCGGTTCAAGGTCGACTCGGGTTGGTTTGTAACATTTTACATTGAGAATAAAATAACATAATAGATAACAAAATAAAATGCTCATCATCCATGAAACAAATTTCAATAATTTATCTTCATGTGAAATTAAAAAAATTATGGGTAAGATAAAATAATCAATAAGGGTAATTTATTGAAAAATATATCATGAATTAATAATGAACAATAAATTTGTAATGAATAAAATATGATAAAAAATGCCATATTAATAATCACATGATCTTAAAACAAGGCCATGGATATTATATCTAATAAAATAATCACATGGAATAATAATGATGATGGAATTCATAATATTGGTTGTCTACACATTCATGGTATATCCTAAATATTGTTAGTTTCAAGAACTATCCTCAAGACAGTTTAGGTTTTCGGGTAGGAACCCATCTAATTTTTATCATGATATGTCATCCTGGAAATTTAAAACTTATTGAAAACAAATGTGAAGGGTTTATTTCCAACTAATTTTATACCATGAGACTAATGATTCATCTTGGGTAATTCATTAACCGATACCCAACTTGTATAATTTATGTTCAAAAAATTCCTCATATATTGAAAAATCAATTTAAATCATAAACAATTTCCCTTATCAAATATATATATTGATTAAAGAATACGAATTTATTATCATTTCCCTAATAAGTTATATAACATGAAAACTAAAAACCATATGTAAAAAAGGTATAAAATTTAATAAATATTAATATCCATCATACATGATTATAGATATTAAAATAAATATAATTTCCATTTAAAAAGGTGTTAAAGAAAGTGATTGTTTCAAAAGAAACTTCAGAATTGCAAAATATAGTGATATTTCAAAGATAACATTTACCACATGGAAATATTCAAATCAAACCCCTTGGGTTAGATAATTAAAATTGAATCTTATAATCCCATGAAATATGAGTGAATAATGATATTAAATGAAAATGGGTTAGAATATACACATCATAAATGAAATAAGTGGTTAAAATTGTCTATACCTCATAGAGGAAAAAGTGAGACAAGAATCCCTTACCTTGAGTCTGACGTGTCACATATGTCTTTATCTTCATGAATAATAAACATATGTTACTTTTATAATTTATTTTGAACCTTTTTAAAATTTATTTTAACTATTAATTAACTTATTTCTATGTTTTAGACAACTACATAACCAATTAAATTTATGACAGGTGTTTTGACCAAATTTGGTTCATGTGTTAAAAAGACTTTTCTAGGTCAACTATGGTAAAAGGGGTCATTATATAAACTTATCAAGATTATTAATAATGTTATAATTATCATATTTATACATTAATTATTTCTTTATAACTAATCATGAATGACGGTTATGAAAAATTAACCAACGTTACAATCATAGAGATGGTAGGTCATATGTATGCATGAGTAACGCTCCAATTTTTCAATGATCATTTTGGAAAGAAGTTAAGTAACATGTTATCTTTAAAAAATGATAATTATATCATAAATACCATTTTATTTAATCATATATACATGTATATGTACATATATATAATTCCAGTGATGTAAAATGAATTGCATCACGTCGAGGTTGTGGTAAGCCATATATTCACGAATGACAATATCACTTTTTTTAGTGTGTGAAAAGGGTAATAAATAAAATTATACAATATATTTATAGAAATTTAATTATTTAATTAATATAATATATATTTAATTTATTTCACATCTTTTTAACTAAACCCTTCCTTAATATGTTCCAAGTAATGTGTGAGCATATAATATCGCATTAAGGAGGTGGCAGTCCACACGACTACAAACAATGTTGTCATATTTACACAAAATGGAAAGCATGAAGGATGTGTTATATGGAAAATAAATAAGTATGAAGAAAACATAAATATCATAAATTTTATATAAAAAAACATTTTTCCCATCATAATCTCCAACCATGATAGGTGGTAAATGAAAAATGAATGACATAGTTTCACACGATCGTAGTCTGTTGTACACACGAATGAAAATTTCATTACCCATTTGATGGAATTGTGTATAGGTGTAGGTATAACACATAATATAACTACATTTAATTATATTTATGACACTTATTTTATTATATAATCATGTAATAAGAATTATTTAATGGTTTGAAAAAAAAAATTGATCGTTGAAGAATGTTACCTTTTTTCAGGTAACTCTTTTTGGTGTATACGAATATACTTATTGGTTTTCCTTATTCCCAAAGTGAGGATTATAAAATGATTGGATTTAATTTTGAGCTTATTTTTTAATATTTTCATATGTATTTAGATTTGTGATGAAGTTTGAGGAGATAATACATTTTTATAGTTGAGGGGGAGTGACATTCTTGTAATTATAAAAAGGTAAACACTATTAGGAGTTCTCCCTAACCTAATGTGCCTCAAAATTAACAATTAATGGATTTAATTGAAATTTTTTTCTACCCAAACCTCAAAATACACCAAATATTTTCATTTTTATAATGTTTTTCCATAACATCTAAGTTTCCCCACTTTTACCATTTTGGTTTTTTTATTAAGGTAACTAGTTTCCTAACCTATGTAATTTATAAATCAAGAATGAATGTGATATTTATTATAAAATATAAAACCAATTAATTATAAATATTATATCCATTTATCAAAATAAAAACCCCATGTCTGCTGGAAATTAATCTTTAACAAAAGATCATGTAACGCGCAAAAACACTTCTTTAACTCGAACTGTGCTAACACTGTTTTCTCTATTTAGGTGTTAATATGTTCTTTATAAAAGATATATTGGTACATAAGTAGACCATATTTTATATTTTTAACATTTAAAATCAATTTTAAGAATTCAGGATTTTTAGTAATTTTAATTCTTTAAAAAAAAATCTCATTTACTATAAAAATAAATGTAATATCAATTTTGACATTATTTATTTAATTTAAATATTATAAAATCAATAAAATGAGGGAATTAAAATATATTATGTCCAAATATATTTAACATGACCTATTCATCTATAAAAATAATTGAACATAATAATTCATTCAATTTTCTTCACTTTTAATTTTTTTAGTATCCTTTATTTTATTTAATTATTAACTAAATAATCTATATGTTGGATTTTATTAAGAATTTTAAGACACTAATTCATCTATAAAAAATAAATTTAAATTATCATGATAATTAACTCATTTAAATTTCTAAATAATTTTTATAACCTAAATTATGTAGTTTTTTCCATACTTCAAAGATTTATAGGACTTAAAAGCAAGGAAGTTAATTTTTTTGTCTTTTTATTTACTTAAATTATTATATGTGCCACTATCATGAAGCTTTTTACCAATAAATTGTAAAAGTCAAACCAAATGGGGGATATTTTCTATATATGGGAATAAAATTTAATTTGGACAAGTTTATAGGTCATTGTTCACATAAGATTAATGTTTAACCACTAAGTAAACTAATTTTTACCTTAATCACTATAATTAATTTTAATTACATTCACTAATATTTTTGGTATAATATTAATTTTATCAAATTGGAATATAAATATTATATTATTAATAACTATTTATATCCATTTTTCATATTCAATTAACATAACTAGTAAAATTAAATTTAAAGCTAATCCCACATACGTGGTGAGAAAGCGTTTTTATGTAAAAAATTTCAAAATATCATTAAGTTTCTTTATCAAAATTTAATATAAAAATGATTAAAATGACATGAATTTGATTAATATATGTATAATAGAGCTATTGTGACTTTATAACCAATTTAAAATATAATTTAATACTAATAATTATTTAAATGAAAATTTAGTTTTCATCTAAAATGCATTATTTTTCAATATTCATCAAAAAATGAAATTTCTCATAAAAATACCAAAAAGTCAGCCTAATCTAAATTTGAAATTACACATAAGAAAATTAATTTTAATTTTAAAAATAATATTTATAAAAGTTTTGAATTTAGTTTTAAAATAGGTGTTTCATTAGAAGGAGGTAAAACTCAGTCTTGCGTGTAACACAAGCTAACTCAGTGTTGTATGTAGCATAAGCTTAACATGTGGTATCATATAGAGCAAGATAAAAAAATAAATTTATTCTAAATTGAAAATATTTTAACATATTGGGGTGTTACATTCTCCCCAACTTATTTAAATTGTGTCTTCTCAATTTAAACTTGATCTTTGTAATTGAGGGATTGATATTTGAAAATTCCACTATTGAAAAACCCACATCATAAAAGGGTTAACAAAATATCCTATTAATAAGAGAGAATGTGAAATAAAAAGGGACACATGGAATAACATATAACTTAGTTTATATGTAGTATAATATTATTTTAAAGGGAAAATATGGACTTAAAGGACAAAGGTAAATAATTATAGAGGATGAATGAGGTCATTCATCACAAAAAAGTGAATGATCAATGGAAATTTTAGGGCCTCAAATCCATAAATCAGTGTTGTTTTAAAAGACCATTAGGTTAAAAAATTAAGGTATTAGGACAAAATTTTATTTCTATATCATTTTCTTAATGTTGATTAATTATTTTACTTCCTAATAATTTAAGTAAAAATATGTCTCTATTTCATAAACATAATATTATCCTTTGGTTGTGACTTGAACTATTTCTACTTTATTTCTTAACACATGTTGCATAATATGGTGATATAAAACGTTAAACTAGAAAACATTATCCTAAAACCAATTTAAACCATTTCATAAATGGTTAATATTTTCAAAATATTATGATCCAACACTATTTAAATTAGGTCAATGAATTTTGAAAATGACCTTATCATTTTCCTTCAATCATTAAAAAGTAGCACTTTAATCATCACATACCAAACATGTGAACGAGGTAAAGACATTAATTACTATAAAACCTTGTTGAAAACATGAATACATATTTATTATTTAAATAGAACATATATGTTTGGATATAATCCTTAAATCCAAAAATGTTATAAAATTCATCAATGATAGTATAAAACATGTTGTCAAAAAATCATTAATCAGTTCCAAGGTGTCCTGTAATATCAAATATACTTTATCCATTCCAATAATCTCTTTATCTAAACATCATTATATCAACATTAGTTATATGATATTGGATATCTTTTCCTCAACCATTTGTCTTCCAAAAAGTATAACTTTCCACTGAATTACTTTTCTTGGTACCATTTAACACATAATCTCAAATCCTTAATGAAACATTAATAAAGTACTATCCTTACATATTTCATAATTATTATAACTGGTAAATAACTGATATAATACTCAAATGAAATATTTCATGATCCTAAAAAAGTCATATTAGTCATTCCTATTCATCTATGGTAGTATCATAATCTTGATCGTGATCCATTAGACTTTTTTGGGGTATATTCCTTTGAAACATGAGACATTGATTTTCACAGTGTTTTATCTCCTTGTAGTTAAAGTATTGTACATTGGAAACATTTTTCATACCCATTAAATCAAATTAATTATTTCCTTTATCCCTACACATGTATCAGACTCACATTCATTTTAATCAAGTACTAGGGTGTATCTTTCCGTAATTATGACATTTGGGAAAATACTTTGTTACCTTATTCCCTTTATCCATATTTTTTCCAATTATCCTATTGTTCTTGTGCTTCCCTCTGAAGACATAATAATTAGTGAATTCTTTATTTGTCTCATTATCACATGATATTATGTCCCCATATGATGAGAATTTTTGGGAGACTAGTTCCCGTAGAAATATTTTCTTTAGACTATAAAAGAAATGACCCTTCTTACTATTTGGATCATGTGCATCAGTGAGGTTCTCATACCTTCTACTATGTTCCATTTCTAAGTGACTATATATAATTTATTAGTCCATATCATTATGAAAAATAATGTATAATCTCAAAAATAGTGAAATAATATACATAAATTGAAAATTATATGCATATCTAACCTTGTAATCCTAAAAATCATTTATTTGGGATTATCTTCTATATTTAAATTCAAAGTATATCATAGGGTTATGTTCTCTAAAATATGTTTTTATAAATCTAATTCCCAAGGTTACAACTAATATTTCTTTGATACCAACTGTAACACCCCGACTTCAGAAGCCTGAAGTATGTGCCTTAGTTTATTACACTGGCATGATTATAAGGAATCATATCATGAAGGACCCATTTGTTTATAAGTTTTTGAAAACTAGATTACATAAATGGAACCCATTTTAAATTAGTAATAAAAAACATAATACATAATAAAATAAAATTCTTGGAACCCTTGAAACTCATTCCAATAATTCATCTTCATACCTAGGGGAAAGGATACAAAATAATGGTGAGATCAAATGCTCAGTATTGTTAAAGTATAGCAGAATATATCATGAATTAATAATGAATAATCAATATTTAAATGTAAAATATGTCTAAATAATTCTATATAAATAATCACATGAGCTTAAAACTTTACCACGAATATTCTTACTAATCAAATAATCACATGGAATAATAATAATGACATAATGGATAATATTGGATATATGTACTATAAATATCTATCCTCAAGATAGTTACTATCTATATAAATCCTCAAGAAAGTTTAATTATGTGGGTAGAAAATCATCTAATTTGTGTCACGATCTATCCTCTAACAATTTAAAACTGCATGGAAACAAACATGAAGGGTTTGTCAACAAATGATTTTGTTCCATGAGACTACTAATTCATTGAGGAGATTACATTAACTGGCCCCTGACCTATATAATTTATGCCAAAAATATTCCTCATATATTGAAAAATAAATTTAATTTATAAAATATGTGCCTTATCAAATATCTGTATTGAGTAAAGGATAAATAATTTTCAACATTTCCCCAATATATTATATAACATTCAAAGTGAACATCATATTTAAAAGTTGTATACAATTTAGGAAATAATAATATACATTATAAAATAATATGGATATTAAAATAAATATAATTTCGAATGAAAAAATATTATATGAAAGTGATAGTTTCAAGAAAAAGTTAACAATCACAAAAGATAGTAAGATTTAGAAGATAACCTTTACCAAATTCAAATGTTCAAATCATACCACTTTCAAGAGATAATTAAAATTTAAAAATATAATAAAGTTATTTATGAGTGAATCATGGTATTAAATGAAAAAGGGGTAGAATATACACCATATATAATAAATAAGTGGTGAAAACGGTTTATGAATCTCGGAGGAAAAGTGAGACAAGAATTATTTACCTTAACTCTGACTTGTCATGTGTGTCTTTATCTTCATGAATAATAAAATTATGTTAATTTTTTTACTTTTATGATAACATTTTTCAAGTTTATTATTACTCTAAATCACTTATTACAATGTTTTATATAACTAATTAAACATTTATGTTTACATCTGGTGTTTTGACCAAATTTGGGTCATGTGTTAAAAATGACTTTGGTAGGTCGACTTTGGTTAAAGGGATCATTATGTAACAATTTATAAAATAATTATCATGGAATAATTATCATATTTATAAATAAATTATGATTTAAAATCCAATAATGAAATATGATTATGAAAAATGAACCAACGTTACAATCATTGAGACAGTAGGTGATATGTACGCATGAGTAACATTCCCATTTTTCAATGATCGTTAAAGAAATAAGTTAAGTAGAATTTTATATTTGCAGAATAATCATCATATTATATATACCATTTTATTTCATCATATATACATATATATTTAATTATAGTGATTTAATATGAATCAAATCATGTGAAGGAGGTGGTAGTCCATAAATCCACGAACGATGTTATCACTTTTTTTTAGTGTGTGAAAAGGGTAATAAAGAAAATAATACATTATATTTACATAAAGGTAATTATGACATGAATATAATATATATTTCTTTTATTTCATATATTTTTAACTAAAATCATCCTTAATACGTTACATGTAATGTGTGAATGTATCACCTCTATTTAAGGAGTCGGTAGACCACACATTCACAAACGATGTTATCGTATTTACACAAAATGAAAATCATGAAGGTATGTGTTGTATAAAATTTCCATAAGCATAAATACAACATAAATATCATATATATAATACAAAAACAATGATTCCATCATAATTCCCAACCATTATAGGAGGTAAATAAAAACTAACAACATTAACTCCATTTAATGAAATTAATTTTCTAAATATGATTAATTTAATTTTTAATTAAAAACTTCATTTATTCAAAAAAGACAAATTTTAAAATTATAACTAATTTTATAACTATTTGAAAAATTAATTAACGGCTCAAAAAATTATCTTATAATTAGAGGAAAAAAATATTTATGAATATATTTTATGAAAAATAAAATTCATTTAAATCATTATATTAATTATAAAATTTTAAAAAAACATTTATGTTTTATAAAAATACCAACACATAATTTATCATTTTAAAAAAAATATTTACTTAAACTAAGATATAATTATATAATATTTTAATTTATAGGATGGATAAATTTTATTTATACTTTCACAGGTGAGGTTATAATTCTATTGGCTAGTTTACTATTCATAAGTTTCATAATAATATTCCATTCCATCAGTATGGTTTCCTTAATTTATGAAAAACCCTCTTATTTCATTAATTATTCATTTAAAAAGTTTTTTTGAGTTATTTATGTGATTTTATGTTATTTATACTATATTAAATAATTATATCAAGGGAAATTTAATTGATAGAAATATGGGTCATTAGATTCTTCCCCTCATATGAAATTTCACCCCCAAAATTTCTTCTTACAAACTAAAGGGAAAACATGTTGGGGTACATATACTTGATTGATTCCTTCGGTTAACTTGTTTCCTCTTTTTACTTGTGGTTCTACCATAGTACTTTGACCGGGTGAGTAGTCTTTTTCTGTAGAACGTTATCTCTATGATCTAATATCTTCACTAGCTTCTCCTCATAAGAGATATCATTTTCCAACTGTACAGCCTCTGAATTCAATACATGTGAAGGATTTCATATGCACTTCCTCAAGAGGGATATGTGAAATACATTGTGTACTTGAAATGTCGTAGGTTGAAGTGCTATTAGATAGGTCACAGCTCTAAAATGATCAAGGATATTGAAGGTGTGATTTACTTGGGACTTAACTTTCTTTTCTTCCCAAATCTCGTGATCCTATTCCATTGAGATATGTGGAGGAATACCGTGTCTCCAACCTTAAACTATAGGTCTCATAGATAATTTTATATATAGATCCTCTATAAACTTTGGCCTTACTTGATGTTCTATTGAATGGCTTTCACCTTTACCACCATTTCATCGACCATTACAGGTCCTAGAATCTTATGTTCACTGACTTCATCCCAGCATGTTGGTGTTCTACATTGTTTCCTATAAATAGCTTCATATATATCCATTTGGATTCTAGAGTAGAAACTGTTGTTGTAAGATAACTAGACCAGAGGAAGATTTTGGTCCCATCCTCCTTTTATGTCCATTTAACACACTACCAAAATTTCTTCTAGTGTCTAAATAGTCCGCTCAGATTGGCCATCAGTTTAAGGATGATAGGACATACTGAAGTTCATCTCATTGTTTAGATATTGTTGGAGACCTTTCCAGAACTTAGTGTCAAATCTCAGATCCTGATCAGATACAATCAATAGTGGTACTCTATGTAGCCTTAACACTACTATGATAGATATCCATGCAAGTTGATCCAGTGATAAGTCCTCTCAAATTGAGATAAATGGAGATGTCTTTATAAGACAATCCACAATAACCAATGTATCATTATTCCCTCTAGATGTATTTAGAAGTCCAATGAAAAATTCCATGGTAATTTTCTCCAAGTTCCATAATTGTATGGATAATGGTTGCATCATGATTTTATAATTTTTCCTTTCAGCCACTTGCTGTAATATCAAAAACATTGATGTATATTTTTTGAT
Organism: Viscum album; assembly: GCA_963277665.1. NCBI lineage: Eukaryota > Viridiplantae > Streptophyta > Magnoliopsida > Santalales > Viscaceae > Viscum > Viscum album. The sequence continues at coordinate 711,269,096 of OY728167.1, read as the reverse complement.
CTCATTCTTCATATTGTCGCACCAATAGATTTCTTAGAGATTTTAATACATCTTTTTTCTCCCTGGGAGAATATTTAAATAATATATTCAATAAGTCCATGAAAATTATTGGAGAATTAGTGAGTCTAAAGGGAATCACTATGACCTCACTATTCCCATACCTTTTTTCAAAAGGAATTATTGGTAATATCATCCTTCCTCTCATTTAATTAGTGATATTATGATTGAAGGTCCACCTTAGAGAAATACTTAGACCCACATAGTTTATCAAACAAGTCATTTATCTATAGAATGGGATAATTGTTATTTTTTGTAATTTTGTTGTGCTCATGATAATCAATGTAGAGGCACATTGATCCTACCTTATTCTTGATGAAGAGGACTTCTTCACCCCATGGTGAAACACTCAGCCATATAAAACCCTTGTTTGGATTTTCCTATAACTACTTTTTCAGTTATTCCAACTAAATGGTGGTCATTCATTAAGGTGTCGTTGATATAGGTAGATATCTGTGTATAATTTCAATTTAAACTAAAACTCTCGATCCAGAGGAAGACTAATAAATTATTTCAGGAATACATCAGTGTAGTCCCTCACAGTTGGCATGTCTTCAATAATGATTCTCTCATTTTTATCAATTATTTTAGCTAGATAAGATTTCTCATAAGGTAACAATATCCACAATTGAGTCGATGATTCTGGAGGCGATTTATTATCCTCCCCACACTTGTATAGAATTCTAGAATGCTTTGGGATATGAAGAGTGACCCCCCTTTCCCGACAATCGATATTTTATTTTTATAAATATAGCCTATACATTCTCCATATATCCTCAAACTCTACCAAACTAAGTAAGATGAGATTTTTTGGTAGGCTCAGTCCACAAACCTTAACCATAGTGGATTTATATACTTTAGATGCATTAATTTTCCCATTTTCTATTCTCATAGATAACTCAGCCTCCATATTTTGCGGTGGTTTCTGAATAGTTCTACTAAACTTTTAAGATATGAAAGAATACGTAGAACTATAATCAAAGAGTACATTCCCCATTCTTGACTAAACAACTAGTGTACTTATCACCACATCATTGTTAGGATCCATCATTGTAGTAGTAATATCATATTCCCATCTTTGTTTCCAAGGAGGTTGTTGTTATTGAATCCCTCCAAAAACCCCTAGCTTAGGATAATGGATTCCATAATGCCCATTTTTGTTACAGTTGAAACATTACATTATATGCTTAGTATTGATCTAAACATTCCTTTAATATTTCTCATTTGTGGGATTATTCATATCTCTTTAGCAGTTATTATCCATATGCCCTAATCTTCCTCATTTGAATCATCTTTTGGTTCATATTAAACAGTTTCCAAGATGCTTCTTCTTACACTTTTGACATTTTTGATGTTGGTTATTGCATCCATAATTGGATTTATATGTTGATAAAACCATATTAAACACCATTTTCCTCTTTTTATCATTGGTCCCATAATACCACTGAGAGTCTTTGATCTCTATTTCAGCTATAAGGGCACAATAGACAATATCCTTATAATTGATGAAATCTTAAATCACCAATAATTTTAGTAGACTAAAATTTATTTCTTTAAATAAGCGATCCACCTTTCTTTTAGTGTACATGAAAAATCCAGAGGTATATTGTTAAATTATTGTAAAATTTTCCTCATACTCTCTAATGTAATTGTCTTCCTTTTTCTTTAGTCCAAGGAACTCCCTTTCCATTATAAGATGAGGTTTTTGGTGGAAATATTTTCTTGAAATCTTCCCATTTCATAGAATAAATTTCCTCCATGGAATTTGTGTTCTTCATTAGTGTCCACCACTGATCATCTTCCTCATCAAAATGATATACCGTTAGCACAACATTCTCTTCATCTGAGCATTGGAGGATAGAGATTATCATCTCAATAGAGTTAATCCATTGTTCTGTAAGGAGGGAATCAGAAGATCCATTTGACATGGGAGGAATTTTTGTATGAAGCATTTGATAGAAACATGATCTTTCATAAGAGAATTGGGGAGTTCTACAGGATTCAAGTTATTATTTATAACTTGATCCAGTAGATCATGAAATATCGTGAGGTTTTTAGCACTTATTCCCATCATATTTGACATATCATTAGAGAAAATGTCACATTTCATATCACATTGATTATTGTAATAGGTTCTTCTATATCCATCTGCTAACTAAGAAAAATAATGTAAAATTAGGGGGATTGAATACTTACCTAATAATCATATAAAAATAAAACATTAAACATAAAGGATAAACTTTCAAATGGAAATTATATCCAATCTTGGGAATCCCTAATTTTCAATCTAGGTTATCCATGGTGATTGAATTATCCCAAGGGTTCTTACTAAAGTTCTCTAGTCCTAGTCACTATAAATTACTATACCCTACCTCAAATATAAACTATAGTAACCGTATCCTTTTACACATGTTATTATATAATTTTAACAATAATTAACCATCAAATTACATGTCATGGATTATAAAGTCTAGTGTATTTGGATGATTAGGTATAAAAAACTAAAAACATATAAAGTTAATAAAATACTATATTTTAATCATACATAAATAGTTCCTAACTTATAAATATTATAACCTTGGGACTACTTGAACAAAATGGATGATCTAAAAATCCCAGTAAGGGTACAAACATAGGAATAATGAAAATCACATTAGTTAGAACTCATAACATGATGACATAAATATGTATAAAACATAAATAAACATAAGAAACCATAATATGTAGAGAATGGGGATATGTAATACTAGAATCATAGAAATGTGTAAAAAAACACAACATGAAATAATCATGATTCAAGGCTAACTACCAAGACCAATACATTTGGAGGACAAAGTCAAATAAAGGAATCAGGTTCTCACCCTATCCCAACATGAATTTTCATGAGACTAAACATTAACCAATGCATTGGAGCACTATCTAAGTGCACCCATCATAACAAGTTCATGCATATGTGTTCCACATGAATAAACAAACATAAACATAAGGGTTACCCATGGAAAGAAATGGGTATCGTAATCCTTTTATGGAGCATAACAAATGGTCATATCATAAACGAGTCCATGAAAGAGTGGATTAAAATCTTACATGAACATTAATAAGGTAATATAGTCATATATGATGATAAATGATGCTCAATGGGAGTGTAAACTTGTAAAAAGAGTGTTTAAGAAACATTATAAATGAAACATTTTAGTGTGGTTTAAGGAAAATAATAATGATAATTTAAAGTGGAAAATAAATATTTGTTTACATAAAACAAGAATTGAACAAAGATAGTTTTTCATGATTAAATGTGTGATTTTATAAAAATAGAAGTGGATTAAAATATATTATGGAGTGCACTTAATAATGGGTCATAGACTATTCTATATGGGAATTTTTATATTGTCTTTGATCCAAGTAAGAGTTCAATTGATAACTCTACATCTCTTTCTGGGGTCGGTCCCTGAAACTCTTGAGGAATTACATCAATGTATTTCGGAACAATGAGAACATCTCTTATCTTTAAACTTTATCTTTAGTCTTCATCTTCACCAATAATTTCCATAAAGAAGGAAATAATAGGTTGTTCTTAGAAATGATCAGGTTTGGAAATCTCTCCGTTGTAGATAATTAGAGGTTTTCCTTTCAAGACTACTCAAATATCCTTGATTCTATAGTTGATCTTCCCATTATACATTGAAAACCAATCGATTCCAATTATTATGTCAAATTCCACCATAGAAATAACCACCATGTTTGTAGAGAAATTTTAGTCACCATTGTTAATAGGTACATCCTTATATCTCTTTGATTCTGGAATAGTTCCTCTAAGAGTTTTAACATACAACTCTACCTCTACCAGATCGCATTTTAACTTGACGTTCTTTGCAAACTTGAAAGAAATAAAATTGTTCATAGAACAAGAATAAAACAATTTATGTGCTATCTTTGAGTGTATGATGTGTGTACCAGACACAAATTCATTTGGAGCCTCAAATTATTCCATCATAATTGAAAAAGCACAACCTTTCTCCCTTGGCCTCTATTGGGACTGATAGAGGTTTCCCTCTATTATCTTCTGATTTTGGACATTGATTATAAAAATTCCCTATTTCCCCACACTTGAAGCATTGAACATCAGGTTATTATTTCAACATCTTACAATCTTAATTGTCATTTATATATTGAGAATTTACATCACCATAGTATTTTTAAGCTAAATTTCAATATCTTCCACACATATAGCACTTTCCACTTCCTTGAAAATAATTCCCCAAATTCTTCTTCACACATTTGTTCCAAGTTGAATGTTGTACATTTTATCATTCATATACCTCTGAAAATTTTCTTTCATCCTACTCTTCTTTCCATTATATCCATGAGTACCCTTGGAATATCCTAACTTCATTTCAACTTTGAGAAAACATCATACTATATCTTCATAATCCCCTAAGTCTCAAATTACTAAAGATTTATGTAGATAGGGTCTTAATCTACCAATAAATCTATATATATTTCCATCAAAATAGTGGACCAATCTTGAACCATAACACACCGCCCTTTTAAATTTTATCTCATAATTCCCCTCTAATTCATTTTATCTTTAGTTCAACTTGAGGAATTCCCTCTCCATTTTGGTCTAGAGGATATGAGGAAAATACTTGAAAGAAAATACAATTTTTAAGTCTTCAAATCCCATAGAATCCACCTAATCTATTAGCTTCATGTTCTTGATTAGTGACCCCCACTGATCCGCTTATCTATATATGTGATATACTTCTAATATAACTTTTTACTTCTCAAAACAATAGAGTACATGAAATATTTTTTCTATAGTATTGATATATTATTTTGATATTAGTGGATCTGAGGTTAAACAAAAAATAGGTTATCGTTGAAACATAAAGGATTCAAATGCTTTTTGTTCCTTCCACTGTGAAGTAGGATGCCTAACATCGTTTCAACTATCGATCATTACCTGAGTAAATTGGCTCATCATCATCATTGTGTTTTCAAATCCCGCTCAAAAATGTTAGGAAGGATGTCATCACATTAATTGTTGCATCTATTGTTTCAAAGAGTCCTTCTATTTACATCCATTTTCCTAAAAGGAGAAAACCTAAGTGAGAAATTAGTTGCCATTGGGAATATTATAATCACAAATATAAAGGAAATCTTAATCCTAAATTTTATAATATCATTCTTCTTGGATGATTAATTTCATTATTTAAAAAAAGGTTTAAATTATCATTATATCCTTCATAATGGTTCCTACAAGAATATAAATAACCAGAGAATATAACCAAGGACTATTAAACAAGGTGTGTAGAAAGTCCTAGTTTCATGCACCGTATGATAATCGAGTCCATCTCAATACACCCCTTTCAGGGTTCTTTATAACACCCAAAGATTCTATGAAATATTTTTTTCAAATTAATTTAATCTTTTTGATATTTTTAGATTTAAAATAATATAAAATATATATTTTTTATATGAAATCACTACATTTTACTTGAATTATATTCTATACCAAGTTTTCACTACATTCAACAGTGACTTGTCTTGTGTTACACACAACACTGCGTTTCTACGAAACCAAATTTTATTATTATAATTATTTAAATGAGATAGTTATAGAATAATTATTAAGAATAGTAATATGATATTAATAAATATTTTTTAAATATTATTTATAATGTTTTTATAAAAATAAAATCATATTTATAATAAAACATATAATTTTTTGTAAATTCTTTATATGTTTTAAAATACTATTTTCATAAATGAACTCCTCTTTATGTGCTTTAGTGAACAGTAATAAAATTAATTTTTTTTAAATTAAATTTAATTAGATAAATTAAACATCATATTTTTATTTAGGATTTCAAAATTATCTTAGTATGAATTTTTTGGATTTTTCTAAAATATTTCATTTTTGGATGAATAGTAAAAAATACTGAATTTTCATTTAAAACTTATTTTTCATATAATTTATTTATATAGTTAAATCATATGTTAATTTGAATTTAAAGTTTAGTTAGATCAATTTTACATATATTAATCCAATTTATGTCATTGGAACCAATTTCACATTGAAATTTGATATAAAAACAATTCAAAACTTTTGAAATTTTCTCCTTAAGAACAAGTTTCCCCGTCACGTCTGCGAGATTAGATTTAAATTTAATTTTTCCACTTCTATGAATTTAAATTTTAAAACTTGAATAAATGGTTTTAATTATTAATATATTTATTATATAATAATATAAACTTTTTTTTACCAAAAATATTAGTGAAAGTAATTAAAATCCTTTATCGTGATTAAGGTAAAATTAAGCTTTACGCGGGACTAAACCTTAAACAGAAGGTCCAAAATGAACAAAACACTTGTAAAAAGCCATTTTCACTACAGTATTTGGACTATATACCCTATTTTTTATAATTATATGAGTTATTAGGACACATTTTCTTGAATGTGACCCACATAATAAGTTAAGTAAAGAAAAAGTCAAAAAAGGAACCTTCCTTGCCTTTAATATTTATAAATATTTAGAGTATAGAATAAACTACATAATTTAAGTTTTAAAAATTATTTTGAATTTTCAATTAGTTTTTTTATCATGATAATTTAAATTTAATTTTTATAGATGATATAATTACATTAAACACTTAACAAATTCTAATGCATGGATTATTTATTTAATAATTAAAAAATGATGCTAAAAACTTTAAAATTAAAGTAAATTTAATGAATTATTGTGCTATATTATTTTTGTATAATAATATATAATTTTAAACATATTTGAACTCAATATATTTCAATTCCAATAATTTTTTTAATTTTTAAATTTAAATTATGTGAATAATGTCAAAATTGACATTAATGTTTTTTTCTGATAAATAATATTTTATTAAAAAAATTAAAATTACTAAAAATAAAATACCCCATAAACTGATTTATAACAATTAATTAATATAAAATATGGTCTATTTATAGACAAATTTATCTTTTATAATAAACATATTTACCCATATATAGTAAGAACATTGTTAGCATGGTTCTGGTTAAAGTAGTGTTTTTGCGTGTTAAATGCCCTTGTTTTAAAATTAATTTCTAACACACATTGGATTTAATTTTTTTAAATTAGATATATATTTTTAATCCATTGGATCTATATTTTATAATATATTTCACTTTAATTTGGTCTAAATGTATAAATTAAATTTTTTAGAAAACTTGTTTCATTAGTAAAAAACCAAATGATTAAAGTGGGGGAACTAATAAGTTAAGGAACAAAATTATAAAAATAAACTTGTTTTTGTCTGTTTGTGGTTTATATTGAACATAAATCTTATTTAATAAATTATGTTTTCATTTTTTAATCAAAATAGGTAAAGGATACCTCCCAATAGAGTTCTTATTTTAGTATTTATAAGAATGCCACCCCTCCTATTTTCTAAAATGGATTTCAAGCTTCCAATCCCTTACACTTATCATGACATTTTGTCTCATCTAAAACCTTCCCAAATAATCTCTCAAAATCCATAACTTCACACTAGATTCATATTTGTTTTCATAAATCCATACAAGGAAGCCCTTTGGTGAAATCCAATAGGAGTTACCCAAAGAAGAGGTAACACCCTTCCTCAAGCTTCTTCGTTTTATTTTCATTCTACACCCTATAAACTCATATTATTCCATTATTATATAATCACCTCAGTATAATAAATATACCGAGTTGTTTTTATTAATTTTTTTAACTACACCTACACACATTTACATTAAATTTGTAATGAACTTACCGTTCTTGTGTATGACAAACTACCGCATCACAAAACGATGTTGTTCATTTTTTTACCACCTATCATGAGTGGTAATTATGATGGAAACTCAATTTTTATATGATATATATGATATTTATGATTTATTTATTCTTTTTTATTATTATATAAAATATACCTTCATGATTTCCATTTTTTTAAATGTGATAACTTCGTTTGTGGACATATGGACTACCGCCTCCTCAAAGTGACGTGATTCGTTCACACATTACCTAGAATGTTTTAAGGATGGGTTTAGTAAACATATATGATATATATAAAATAATAATTCTACTGGAATTATATTATATATATACAAATATTTCATTTACTTTATTTCTTTCAATATGTTAATAAAACAGAAACAACGTTCATGCGTACGTACGACCTACCATCTTCATGAACGATGTATTCCATTTCATATTTCTACATTTGATAGATTATTATAAATATATATAAACTGAATATATATTATATTTATATCATGTTTTAAATTTTTTAAATAATTAAATCATGATCTATTTAAGATGATGAACAATAACAAGCCAAAACATATATGAAAAACAAAGCAGATATTACCTGAAACGTAAAATTAACATGGAGTTGTTAATAAAGGGTAATATAAAGTAAAAAACAAATCATATATGATATTATACATAATAATATGGGTTTTTTGTAGATATATAATAAAATTATATTTATTATATAGGAGGTTTTAACATGTATGAAGAAAGTCAAGACTTAAGGTAAGGGAATTTCATCTCACTTTTTATTTCCGTGAGATACATGTCATATTCACCACTCATTTAGTTTATGTGATGTATATACTAACCAGAAGTTTATTATATGATTATTATACTTAAATTTATGGGTATTTAAATATCCCTTTTATGATCTTTATTTAATTGAGTTTATGGTTAAAAGGTTACCAATTATGTAAGGTAATTTTTTTTCAATTTTCCTTCTTTGAGATACATACAGTGTTATGCACTTATATTTTTCTATGGGGTGTATATACTTCCCATTGACAATTTATATCATGAATATAATTATTTAATGATATTTGAATCTTAATTTAATTTTATTATCTCATTTTTATTGTGAGTTAATGTTACCAATGTGGTAATATTTTATTTCCACAATCTCATCATTTATCAGGATTGTTTACATTTATGCTTTCATTGATGAAATATTATGATCAATAACTCAAGAACACTCATTACATTTATTGTCCTCTAGTTTTTCATGATATCTTCAAGTATTGGGATCATTTTCCCACTCATTAGTACTTAAGATAATTATGAATGTGTTTTTAGTAAAATGGTACATTATTTCTCTCTTCTTTCGGAAATTTGTTTTATTCAAAAACTAGGTTTTATAAAAAAAAAATTAATAAATTATCTCTTAATCTCATTTTCAAGTAAAAAGATTTTAAAGAAATATTTTATGTTTTAAAGTGTTTAAAATGTTTTTCAAAAATTCCTTTAAATGTTTTCTAAGCTATTTTCGAGTAAAAAGGTTTTCAAAATGATTTCAATAATTCTTTATAAGTTTTCAAATCAATTTTCAATTAAAAGAGTTTTAAACTTATTTCATGCATTATTATTATTTTTTCAAATAATTCTCAAAGAAAATGTTTTTAAAATGATTTGTGTTTTAAAAAGTGTTTTCCAAAGCAGAAAAAATATTTTCCATAATAAATTTTTTAAATTAAATTATAAAGCCTTCTTTATAAGAAAATGATTTTTTAAATGGTTTTATGAAAAGTATTTTCGAATAAAGGATATTTTACTTAAGAAATGTTCCATGTGATCTTTAAAAATCCTTATACATCTAAGATGACTTACTTTTTTATAGATTATTATTTACTGGGGAGATGATCCAAGAATACCATTTGTATTATTTCTTGAATTGTTTATGATTTTATGGAATGATGTTTATGACACAAGTTTCTCTTCTATAGGTTCTATGCTTTCGAAACCAACATATTTTCAAGTTTTATGATTCTATGAAATGATTATTAGACAAATATATTTTTTATATGAAATTATATGATTAAATTTTTATGATACCTATTTAATTTCATGGGTCAAGGTATGATTTTTATGAAACATATCTCTTTTTATGGGTCATGATATAATGAAAGTTTTATTATCTAGTGGAACATGTATGTATGATTTTATTATTTTATGGGTGGGAAATATATCTCCCTATAATTCATTGGGTAAAGATTTATATCTCATGAGATAATGATCAGAAACAAAAAATCATGAAGTATATAAGGACTGTTTGTAGAATTTTTTCTTTAAGTATTTTGATTTAATGACAAGGTTACATTAAGGGAAGGTAACCCTTAAAATGTTTCTAATGATGAGAAAATGATATTTTATATATATAAAGAGGTGAGGATATAGATAAATTAAATTAGATAGTATTTATGACATCATAACTAACAAAGGTTTGGTTAAAAAAGTTGTCTATGTTTTCATGGATGATGTTTACAACTTCTTGGATTTAAGGAATATATCCAGTAATATTTGGAAAATGGAAACATGTATTTTTTCTAAAAGGATTTGTGGTAATTTAGGTTATTATAATGTTTCTAGAGAATATACTATTAGGGTATTCACATGTTTGGAATGTGTTAAACAATAGATACTTTTTGATATACCAGGGATCAATTTTAAGCTGATTTAGAGACCTTCTTTCTAAAGTTTTGTATATTCATATTACATATTTGTTATAAGGTTAAAAAGTTATTAAAATTTAAGTTAAATTTCAGATTATGTTTGTGATATTAAAGTATTATCTCGCCATATGAGAATTTATTTATATTGGATAGACCGTTATAACTACTTTGTGGTGATGGTAAATGAAGATAAATGTGATGATTTATCAGGGATCTTATGATTTATTAGTGCTTCAGGAATGAAAAATTAACCTTCTTTTATTAGAGAAAGGGGTGAAGTGGAAATTGGTCAAAATATGGTTTAAGGGTGAAATTTTTCTTGTGAAAGGGAATGAAATCAAGTAATTATATCTTCTTATGAACAAATTATTCAAATTTAGGAAAAAGTTATTGAAAATAAAATTTTGTCATGTTATAATCATTTTTATGATATTAATAACCTCTTTCATGCTTCTTCAGTTTATGGTTTTGGGATTTTTTGGTTTCACTGTATCACCCACTTTGTTTAGATAAGCGATCTCTATCAATATCTATGATTATTTACACTTTTCTCCAATGTTCATGTTCTCACTTCCCACCTATGTTCTACTATGTGGAAACCTAGTTATATGTTTCATTAAGTAACCATTATTTTTCCAACATTCCCATTTTAAAGGAAGTTTTAGTATTCATTTTAAAGATGTGGGTTTCTAAGAATGTATATTTAAAGTATTAAACCTTTGATAACCTAGATGAATTTTGAGGGTGAAATTGATTTTATGGGGGTAGAATGTAAAACAATGAGAATTTTTGAATTTTTTTTCAAATTAATTTAATAATTTTGAAATCTTTCAATTTAAAAAACACAGAAATATATCTTTTGGTATATAAAATCACTATGTTTTTATTGGATTATACACTACACCAAGTTATGTTTTCACTACACACAACACCGACTTGGTTTTCATTACACGCAACACTGATTTTCTACAAAACAACATTTTATATTTATATTTATTTAAATGAGAGTCATAACAGAGTTTTTAAACTTAGTAATATGAATAGTAAAAACTAATTTTTAAATATTATTTATAATGGTTTTATAAAAATAAAAAATATTGATAATTAAATAAATAATTTTTTGTAAAGTCTTTATTTTTTTGAAAATACTATTTTCTCAAATGAACTGCTTTTTTTGTCCTTCTATAAATAATAATAAAATTATTTTCAGACACTTTTAGAAATTCAATTATATAAAATAAAAATCATATTTTAATTAATATGTTCAAAATTATTATAGGATGGATTTTTGGGATTTTTTTAAAATATTTCTTTTTTGGATGAATAGTAAAAAAATAATGAATTTTAATTGAAAACTTCTTTTTTGCCTAATTTATTAATATAGTTAAATAATATTTAATATTTAATTTAAATAGTAATTAGAAAAATTTAACATAAATTCAACCAATTTAGGTAATTATAACCATTTTCACATTGAAATTGGATATAAAAACAATTCAAAAACTTTTCAACTTTTCTCTTTGAAACCCTGCTTTCTCGCCACATCTGTGGGATTAGCTTTAAATTTAATTTTGTCACTTCTGTGAAATGAATTTGAAAACATGGGAAAACATGGTTATAATCCATATAATATTTATATTCTAATAATATCAACTTATATTTTGACCAAAAATACTAGTGAAAGTAATTAAAATTAATTATAACGATTAATATAAAATTGAGCTTCATAAGGGACTAAACATTAAAAATAAGGTACCAAATGACCTAGAAACTTGTCCAAAACACATTTTATGAACATATGTATACCATATACCCTCTTGGATATAATTTTTTGAGTTATTGGGATACATGTTAATGAATTTTACCTATATAATAAGTTAAGTAATGAAAAGGAAAAAAGGAACCTTCCATACCTTGAATATTTATAAATCTTTAGAGTGTGGAAGAAGCTACATATTTTTTGTTATAAAAATTATTTTTAAAGTTAAATGATTTTTTATCAATTTAATTTAACTTTAATTTTTAGAGATGATATAATTACATTAAAATCTTAAAAAATTCTAACGCAAGGATTATTTAGTCAATAATTAAATAAAATAAATGATGCTAAAAACAATAAAAGTAAAGTAAGTTTAATGAATTAGTATGTCCCATTATTTTTGTAGATAAATATATAATTTTACTCTAATATTATATTAATATATCTTAATTCCAATAGTTTTTTTATATTTTTTAATTTAAATTAAGTAAATAATGTCCAAATTGACATTAATTTTATTTTATAATAAATGATATTTCATTAAAAAGAATTAAAATTACTAAAATTCCCATACTATACCAATTGATTAAGAATTTTTAATAAATATAAAATATTTTTTATTTATGGACCAATTTATCTTTTATAACTAATATATTGACTCATTGATAGTAATAACATTGTTAGCAGAGTTCGGGTTAAAGCGATGTTTTTGCACGTTAAATGCACTTATTTTAAAATTAATTTCCAACACACATGGGATTTAATTTCTTAAATTATATATAATATTTAAAATCAATTGGTTATATATTTTATAATATATATCACATTAATTTATTCTTAATGGTTAAATTACATAGGTTATTAAATTAGTTTGCTTAATAAAAAACCAAAATGATAAAAGTAGAGAAACGTATAAGTTAAGGAACAAAAATATAAAAATGTACATATTTTTTTTATGGTGGAGGTTTTACCTAAAATTAATTCCCCTTTAATCCATTATTTTCTCATTTTTTTAATAACATGAGGTAAGGGAGACCACTGAATAGTGTTATCCTTTTGGTATTTACAAGAATGTCTCCCCTCCTCCTCTATAAAAAATCAATCAATATTACCCTTCCTTAAACCTCTCAATACACTTTGGCTCATCCAAAACCTGCCCAAATAATCTATAAACTGCCCTAACATCATCCTATAATCCTTTCATTGGGAATAAATCCATCCAAGGAGTACCTTTTGTGCAATCTAAGAGGAGTTACCCCAAAAAGAGGTAACGGACTTCATCAAGCTCATTTTTTTTCATTATACACCCCCTAAAATATTATTATTCCAGGCTTATATAACAACCTAAGTATCCTAAATATACTAATATTTTTTTATTATAAGGTTTTTATCAACATATACATACACTTACATCAAATGGGTAACTAACTTACTGTTCTTGTGTACAGAGAATTAACGTCTCATGCAACGATGTTGTTCATTTTTGCTTTACCACCTAACATGGATGTGAATTGTGATGAAAACTTTGTTTTTATATGATATATATGAAATTTATTATGTATTTATAATTAATTAATTATTATATAAAACATACCTTCATTCTTTCCATTTTTTGTTAATTTGATAACTTCATTTGTGGATGTGTGGACTGCTGTCTCCTTAAAGTGATGTGATTCATTCACACTTTACATGGAATGTATTAAGGGTGGAATTAGTGAAATTATATTATATATATATATATAAAATAATAATTATATTTTAATTATATTATATATATATAGTTATATATCATTTACTTTATTTCCTTTCATAAATTAATAGAACAGAAATAGTGTTCATGCATACGTACGACCTACCATCTCCTTGAACGGTGTATTCCATTTCATATTTCTATATTTTATAGATTACTATAAATATAATATATTAAATATATATGATATTTATAAAATGTTTTAAATTATGGAAATAATTAAATCATGATCTATGTAATAGGATCCAGAATAACAAGCCAAAACATATAGGAAAAACAAAGCAGATATTACCTGAAACATAAAATTAACATAGAGTTGTTAATAAAGGCTAATATAAAGTCATAAAAAATAATATATGGTATTAGATATAATAATACTTTTATTTTTTAGATTTATAATAAACTTATATTTATTATAAAGGATTTTTGAACATGTATAGAGAAATTCAAGACTTAAGGTAAGGGAATCTCATCTCACTTTTTCTTTCTTTGAGACACGTTCCATATTCACAACTAATTTGTTTTTTGTACTATATATATTGAAAATTAATTTATTATATTATTATTATTATAATTATAATTATGGGTATTTATGTATCCATTTTATTATTTTATTTCATCGGTTTTATGGTTCAAAAGTTACCAAATCTGTAAAGTAATTTTGTCTCAATTTGTTTTCTTTGAGATACATGTCAGGTTTTTCACCTATATTTTTCTATGGGGTGTATATACTGACCATTTACATGTTATATAATGAATATAATTCTTTCATGATATTTAAAGCTTCATGTAATTTTATTATTTCATATGTATTGTGATTCAAAATTAGGAAATTTGAAATAGTTTTTTCTATAATGCCATTATTTATCAAGATTATTTATGTTTTCTCTTCCATTATAGAAATTTTTTGATCCATAACTCAAGAATAATCATTAATTATCTTTTACTATGGTTATTAATGATATATTCAGGTATTGTTACCATTTTTTCACTCTTTGGTATATAAGATAATTAAGAAAGTGTTTTTAAGAAAATTTGACTTTATTCTTCCCTTTGATCGGGAATCTGTTTTATTCACAAACCATATTTTATAAAAATGTTTTCCAAAATGTTTATAAATTTTATCTTAATCACATTTTCAAGTAAAAGGGTTTTAATGTAATTTTTTACATTTTAATTTATTAAAAATGGTTTTCAAAAATTTCTTTACATTTTTTCAAAGCTATTTTCCAGGAAAAAGATTTTCAAAATGATTTCTGGCTTTATATATAAGTTTTCAAAGCCATTTTCAAAGAAACAGGTTTCCAAAATTATTTCAAAACATATTTTTAAGTTTTAAAATTATTTTCAAATAAATTTTTTTTCCAAAATGTTTCCAATATTTCTTTATGAGTTTTTAAATAATTTTAAGGAAAAAGTTTTTCAAAATGATTTATGTTTTAAAAATAATATTTCAAAGCATAAAATATATTTTCCTCAAGAAATGTTTTAAAAGAAATTGTGAAGTCTTATTTATAAGAAAATGATTTTTTAAATGGTTTTTTAAAAATGATTTTTAGTGAAAGGATATTTTCCTTAACAAATGTTCCATCTGATCATTCTAAGTCCTTCTACATCTAATATGTAATATCTGTTATATTTTATTCTTTACTAGGGATATGATCCAATAATATCATTCATATTATTTCATTAATGGTTTATGTTTTTATGGAATGAATTTTATGAAAACTTTTCACCTTCCATGGGTTATATTATATTGAAACACGCTTCATTTCATAGGTTATGCTTTGTTGAAATGATTATGAGACCAATCTATTTTCTATAGCTAATTATATGATGAAATGTTTATGATATCCAATTCATTTAATGGGTTATGATATGATATTTATAAAAATCTTATCTTTTTATGGGTTATGATATTATGAAAGTTTTATTATCTTTTGGAACATGTACGAATGGGAATATGGGGAAACTCGATACGATGTAAGTTTTATTATGTGATGGGTGAGACTTATATCTCCCTCCAATGAATTGATTAAAGATTTATATCTAATGAGATAATTATGGGAAATAAGTCAATGGGATTAATCCACAATGGGAAACAGGCGTGTCCTGATCCACTATGGGAATATGGGGAAACCCTATCCACTATGGGAAGATGGGGAAACCTAATACATTTTCAGGAAAGGACTGTGATTGGGGATGGTGGTGTGTCCTGCCCAATACGTGTACACCCCATGAAGTTCCCTGGTGAGTTTGGGTAATGATCCTTGATTTATAGGGAATGTTTTTATATGATTATAGGTTTTCCACAAGTCTATGTTTTATTCCTATAAAATGCACACATGGTTAATGTTCTTGATTATCTTATAATTAATTTCTTATGTACTACCAATATTTATCCCATGTCTCATGATTATAATATTTGATATGCAGGGTATGATCTTTAAATGTTATGATCATGTTCTCATACCCTTAGGTTAATGTTATAATTATTAATTTCCTTTATTTTCTCTTATCGGGCATTCAAGATCACCCCTTTCTTAAGTTTCTTTTCCCTAGGTTATGAATAAAGGTATTAAGTAGGGGTACTAAAGGTGAAGATCTTTAAGGGAGATGTTGTATATCTTTCACCAAACTAGAATAATATTTTACAAGATTCCAAAGACACTAAACTATTATGGTCCTAGTGCATGTAATTTTGTAATGTGATGAATATTCATATAAATTGATTTAATATCCATGTATGATAAGCCTGTTTCATTATATTATTACCCCTAGATACAACGTCTCCAGATCCACGTCCACTTGTACTATCCATACAGGGATATATTTTCTTGGAAACCACTTACTTAATAATTCACCTAAATTATAGGATTTTTTCCTCTATTTAGATGTATCCATATGGTTTTTATGAATGTTTTATAATAATAATTGAAAAAAAACTAATTCAACCTTTCATACAAGCTACACAAACCTCCATTTTTATTTTATAAACCTTTCATTAAATGGTACACCATTTGACAATATAGAGGATCTTTTAAGGTTCAGTGTCTTGGAAATTAGAAACATAATCCATGAAAAAAAATTATTATAATCTATAATAATTGGTTCTTTATAGGTTTATTCCATGTTACTTTTACTACATCTAATATCCTAGGGACATTAATCAAAGAAAGGGGTGAGCATAAATCCAAGTAAGTGAATGAACAAAGGAGATACTTAACATGTGAACATGAGGCATATCAATAAGGCATGATCATATGAACATGAGTCATATAATAATATAAATAACAAGAATCATAACATGTAAATATGTCTAAAACATAAAAAATAGACATTTAAAAGCATATCACAATGGTTTATCTCCAGAATTTAATAAATCAAAATTACCAATGTTATTCACTGAGGTATCATAAAACATGTCATATCTAGAGATTAATTATTTACACAATGAATTGGAATGATATCAAGGTGAACCATTCAAATTTATTAATTCATTTGAGCCAAATTGATCATAATAAATCATTTCATCAATAACCCATGGAGAATAATGAATGGGTTTCATATAAAATCATTGAGTGAAAAAGTACTCAAAGACATGAACATTACATCATTTTGAACCCATTAAAATGGAATGTGGGTTTTTTACATTAAAATTCATAAATAAATATATTATATTTACATCTAAGTTAATTAACATGGGTAAGGTAGAGTTATTGGTATTCACAATATAATAATATATCTTGAAAAGGATAAGATTTCATGAAATGATTTCTTTAGCATGATAGTATAGAAAATATATTAAGTAAAAGAAATAATGAGAATGAATAAATCTCTCACATTAATAAAACACCATTTTTTAAGTGATGGAAAGATCACAATTCCATGAAAATTAAGAAACTTTGATATTAATAAGACTCATAAAAAGGAGGTACTCGAAGGAAAAGGTAAAAGAGGATAATTCCCTTACCTTGAATATTTTCTTCGTAAAACATGATGGTGGATCCTATAGAATTTGAGGAAATCATAGAGGGACACTTTTGAGGTAAAATGACCATAAATTCATGGATTAGGAATTTTTAGTGGATATGAATGGGTAATGTTTTTATACTAAATGATGGCTGGTTTTAAAGGATTAAATATTTATTATTTTATTAGAGAAGACAACCACTTGTGGGTATAATCAATTATATCCAATTTTCTATATTATTAATGAGTTGGAGAAAGTGGGTAAACATCCAATCCATTTACAAACCGAAAAAAATCTCCCAACCAACCCATTTAATGCACAAAATCTATAAAATAAATTTTATTTCAAAAATTCAATTTTTGGTTAAAAAATTTAATGTATAAATTTATAAATTTAAATTAGAATTTATAAATTCATTTTTATACATATTAAATTAAAATTTTATTAAAAAAATGTTCCATATTGTTTTAATCATGATGATAAAATAGTTATTTCATAAAATCACGGGGCTTATAAAGCGATAATCTTAACTTTTCAGCCAAAAAAACTTAGTTAGAAAATTCACAAAAAAATAACCCTAAGATGAATTTGGTGTGATGAATCCAAAAAATGAAATTTATTTTATTAAAATAATTATCTAAATATTATTATTTTAAATTTTAAATATAAATCGTTATTTAATAAAAATTAATAATTTTTGTAGCATAATTAACATTTATACCGCTATAAAATTTACTTTGAACATCATTAAATAATATTATCATTTAAAAATTATTTAATAAGATTATTTAGTGAAAAAAAATTTATTCGAAACTTATGCATTTATCATAAAACATATGTTAAATAGAAATGTTTATAGTATCCAAAATAAAACAATTTTGATTATATCATTAAATAATCACCGTGAGCACTTAAATACGTCTACACAACCAATAATAATAATGATCAACTATTATTTTTACAAATGATCATAATTAAAATAAACCGTATTAACTGAAAAAACATACATGCAAATGATCATATTTCCCTATAAATACACCATTATTCTTACACTTTGTTATTCACTTCGATTCTATCAAGTTTCAATATTGTTTCTAAAATGAATATTGTATTACTAACTCTATGTTCCTATATTATAGTTATTTTTGTGTGTATGATGATTATATGGGATCAAGGTGACTAAAATATTTATACGTCACTTTATTTATTATCTATTTTTTCCCATTAAAATATTCTGTATCATATTGGGTGATGTTTTAGACTAAATATAATGTTCTTAAATAATGTAATAAAGTATTTTTGGTATTTAGTATGTGTTTTATATCATTTTATTATTACAAGTAATACTAGTTCATATAAACACTTTATATGTAAAAAATTCATTAAATTTAAATTTATTTCTATGTACTCCTCTTGTAAAACATAATAAAAAGTTATTAAGAGGTTAGATATCCATTATTAAAAGAAGAATATATTTTTTTGGGTTGTTACAGTCAAAGTATTTTAATATATTTTCTTAATCCTAATAATTTTATGATATTATGTCCTTTAGTTTTTCATTAGAACATAATCTATATGGGTATATAGGTTATCCTTGAATGGAATCAAATGAGAAAATGTACTCTGATGTGTCCTTTTTAACAGTTAAATTTACTACAACTATTTATTATTAATATCACTTATGGAATGTATAATGTTATCATTATATAATTTTAATTGTTTATTAAATATCATTTTATACATTCTATACATATTTTATTCCACACATGTTTGTCAGTTTTGAAAACGAAATAGAAATCTCATCACGTGGAGTTGGTAGTATTCACGCACACGTGAACGATGCTCTTGTATTCATATAATATAAGGAAGGCATAAAATAATATATATTATCATTTAATAATAATTAACACGTTGTAAATATAATATTATAATATTAAATAACATGTTTTAACCATTCATGAAAGATATTAATGAAAAATAGAACATATCATTCATGGAGGTGGTAGTCCATGTGTACACCTGATGGCATATTAGATTTGTAAGGTTTTGGAGGAAGGTGTAAAATGGATTTTAAACTAGTGAAACAAAATACCATATTATTAATAAGAAAATTTTTATTATACTCTCATGGATAGAATATGTATGGGGTAGTAGTAGTAGTAGAAAATAATTAGGAAGGTGTAATGAATAATATTACCTCTCACTTTGGATGTTCTCCTTTATCACCATCTTAAGGAACCTTAGCTTGATATTTTTGATATAACAGAGCTTTTAGTATATGGGGAGATAGTTTTGGAGATAATAAGGTAGATTTTGGGTCAATTATAAGTGTATTTTAAAGTGTGGAGTGTTAGAGGGGTGGTTATTCTATTATAATTGAATAGAAGATCATTTTTGGATAATCTTACTCTTGAATAAAAGAGAGAACATGTTTTACATGGAATATCAATAAAAATAATAAAATAATAAAATTTGGTAAGGTTTAAGGTCAACAAATACTCATTCATGGTTTTACACACATGTTTTAGACATGTTTTATGTCAGTTACTCTTAGTTTTTTACTTTTACTCTTCTTTTACCAAGATAAATAATTTATACCTAAGTAATATATAATTAATGCCTAAAAATAAAATGATAATTATTAGATAATTTGAACTTAATGATTCTAAATATGAAATAAAATTTCTATGTGTAATAAAAATTAATTTTAACATTATCAATTTTTACATGAACAATCCTATAATTAAAAAGATGATTTTTTAATCATTATATTTATGATTAAGATAAAATTATCAACATTACTCTAAAAGGATAATCTCCAGATGAGGAATATAGTAGAAAGAATATATCTATGCATAACCATTTGGATTTGGATGAACGAGAGGGTATGCCTTTTCCATCTGTACCAGGCATGTTCAAACTTGTGCGGTACAGCTTATCGAGCGGTCATGTGATGTGGAGGCTTAACATAATGATGTAGTTGTTGGGGAGGGGTAGTTCTTAGTATTATTTATCTGAGTTATTTCTTGTATGGTCTTATTTCGGGTCTCCCAAGTTTTCCTCAAAAGAGATTTTGAAATAAAAATTTATTTTTCAGTCAAGATAAAATTATCAATGATATTGATTCTATTAACATTAAAATATTAACAATTATTAAATTAAAATTTAATTAACATTAAACTAATTAAAAAACCTAATTCAACCTTGTGAAATTTTTTTTAAAAGAAAATAAATGAAAAACATTTTTTATTAAAACTTTGCTAATTTTTTTAAAAATGTTAAGTATGGGTTTTATAGATCAACATAGAATTTTAAAATTAATAATTTGAATTTATAAAATATATATTTGTAATGTAAAAATGGTTTTAAAAACATTCATAGATTTATTGTATAATAATGTTATAAAAGTTAAAATATTAGTAAGTTGGTATTTTTTCACTATTCAACTAAAAATAAATTATTGTATAAACATATTAAAATTTTATCTTAAGATAATTTTAACATTATTAATTAAAAAATGATACTCATTTTATTAAAATCCAAAATATTAAAAATATTATTTTTTTTTAAAATCAATATAGAATGAAAAAATGTTTGTATTGAAAAATAACATGTTTAAAATTGAAGTGTTCATAATCTTAATTTGTATAAATTTTTAATAAATTACTATATTTTATTAACTAAAGGTCATATAATTTTCAGGATGATAATAATATAATGTGTCATGGAACTTTTTAGTTTGGTGAAATGTGAGAAACAAGTCATTGAACACAATGTTTATTTAAAGGGAAAATTTGATAGCAAAATCATGATACATTACATATAATCAATGATATCTTATGTGGAATAATAACTTAGTGTTATAAATTACTATTTTTAAGCCTTATCAATTATATTTTGACACAAAAAACCTACATGATGATTCAATTCCTTAAGATATTCCCATGTCACACAATACAATTGGCTAAAGTAGTAATATTACAATATCTATAAATTTCAAGTAATAATATACCCATAAGAAATAATACATGTATTTGATTGATGGATATCATATGGTTTGATAACTATTATGTCATCTCAAATGATATATCCTAAAACATCATATGTATATACTCTTTATAGAATATCTCCATCAATCTCCCACATACCCTAAATCTTTATAGACTATGCATCATTTCACCTTATATTGTATCACATACATTATAATATGAAATCATATCCATAACTACTTTTATATATCTTTAAAAATTCTTTTAGAAATATATAACTAAAATTCATCATGCATCCATCATATGAAATGCCTTGTGAATATCCATATAGAACTCCTTCTAGATAAACTCTAAGGAACTTTTCTAACATCTCTCTGAGTTTTTTAAAACTCGGTCCTTATTTAGTAAACCATGAAGTGATAATAAATATGAATTCTTCAATTCAGAAATGTAATCAAAGAGAAAGGCATCAGGGTTACTCAAGTTGTAAAGGTATCTTCTTTTATATCCATTAAATACATGTATGATTATACCTATGTCCACCTGATATATCATATAAAAGTATATGTAATCATATACTCCCTCTATCCAAGACATCAAGTTAACATGGAAAAAAAGTATGTCAATCCCTTAGAGCCTCCTTATATTCTCTCGAATCTATGTGTATAGAATGACCAAGTTTATAAATATATCATATGTCATTCATCTAATATGATGATAATATCACATAACCCTCATCTAAATAGATAAAAAAATCACATACACATTATCTAGGTATATCCATACACTTTCTCAATCTATCCCAATCAAGGGCCCAGATTTCATTCTCATTAAAGAGGAAAAATATCTTCTTTGTTAAGCCTCAACTAATGAATTGATCAATAAGATACCCAACCATCCCCTGATTATCTAAGTAACGAGGATTGAGTAAGAAATGTATCAACACATAAAGTTTATCATTCTAGCTATCTTACCAGTCTTAGGTATGGGGATTCAATATAAAGCATGCACCCATATTATACCAAATACATCATGTATAAAACTCTATGTGGTATATTTTGTGGGAAAACTAGCACATAAAACTCTTTTTATCGCTCATGATCATAATCTATATATCTATATGAAATCCTACCGATGTAACCCATAACATATCTTTATAACCTATAATCCTCCATGATGATCATCGGTTATAGATCACTCAAAATCATACATTGATAAGTTAATTATCAATTCATTTAACACAATATATGTATCCAATGTGAGAGAATAATAAAGTGGAGACTACCTTTCGTATAACATGATACGTTTCATATCCTTAAACTAATTTAATAATACTTAACAAAATCATACATAAGTTCATGTTTTATAATATCACATATGATATACCATTAGAGAGGTATTTTGTTTGATACACTTTTAGGGTTTTGTTTAAATCCTTACAACCATATGTAATTCCCACTAGATCTCAATGTAAACATCTGATGAAATGTCTCATGAAATTTTTTTAGTGACTAACAGTTATTATGTAAGATAGTTTGAATAATGGTGAGGTTGAATAATTATATTCTAATTCTAAACCCCTTGAATATAGTATTCAAACTCTTTTAGTCCACAAGATATAATTCTATAATGTTAATAGTTTTTTTGTCTACTTAGGAATAATTCTAAGTTTATCGTTATCATTATTCCTCTAAATTTTCCATAAAAAATGTTCCTTAAAATAATTTGATAAAAATTTTAACTCTTTAAATTATTCATTTAATGACATATTCAAAATCATTTGGTTATTTAAGTGACATTCACAACATATTTTGACCAGTATAATATTTTATTTTTTGTACTTGAAGTTATTTAAGTCCAAAAACACCCAACTTACCTCTTATAAGATATAATATATTTATAATATTATTTTAAGATATGTAAATTAATTATTATTAGGAAATACCACTTATTTCATTTTATGGGAAATTTTTACAAGTAAACTTTTTATCCTTATCATATATTGTATTCTTTGTGTTTCATTCAATTTTGTAAAAAAACTTTTATTCTTTAAAAATTATCATTGATAAGTGGTGGGATCACATCCCTTATATTTAAATAATAAACTTGATAAACTCTTTTATCCTGTATAAAACTCTTTTATCCTAACATTCAATTAAATTTTATTATAGACTATAATGAATCATAATCCATGTGTCTTAGAACTAATCTCATGTCATTCAAAAAAACTATTTGTTAAAAAATAACTTACCTTATCATATAATATAAAGGATATGAAAATAAA
The DNA here is from genome assembly GCA_963277665.1 of Viscum album. Classification (NCBI taxonomy): domain Eukaryota; kingdom Viridiplantae; phylum Streptophyta; class Magnoliopsida; order Santalales; family Viscaceae; genus Viscum; species Viscum album. The sequence continues at coordinate 711,244,789 of OY728167.1, read as the reverse complement.
AATCCTTTATTTAGATCCACCAGAGCATGATATATTCCATTACACTCAAATCAATGACTCAAGAACCATTTTCTTTATAATTAAAATGAAAACTACAATATATATCAATTATTTAAATGATTTTTAACTCCTCTATATTTACAAATTTTATAATAGACAAGTCTATGAAGAAGCAATTATTCTAACCATTTATTAAAAACAAAAGAAAAAGTAAAAGAGAGAGACATGCAGGGTCAAACAAATGAATTTCCCCTCATACATCAGGGAAAATTAAAAATCATAATAGGAAAAGTCATTTTCATAATCAGAGTCATTAGTTGTTTCCCACTCAGAATGATATTTACCTTGATTGAAGATCCTTAGAATCTCTATATTGACCTTCTTCGACACCTTATAAGAGGATCTAGTGGACATAGTCTTTGGTAAGCTAGAGTTGTCCTTCTATGGCCTTATTTTATAAGGAGGATGAGAGAATTACTCATTGTCAATCAAATTTTTCTTACCATATATAATTTCAACCTTAAAATAGGCATGAAAACTACTAATTGGTGCCTTCAGCGGGGTACTAGAATTCATCCCTTCACCATCAGAGTTTTCCCCACTTATCCAATATCCTAGGAATTTCCTGATGACAATCAACCTGGTCTTGCGTATCAATTTTTATGGGACCATCATCCTATAGGGTTGGAGGATTAGAATCCATCAAATATATGTATTCTTGCCTCAAATTAGACTTTGCAGATATATCTTCTAAAACATCCAGATGATCCTGAACATTATCAGTAATTACTATGTCCTATTGCATACCATGATCATTCAATTCAGGTGGATATACATCCACCTACAAATTCACATCCAAGACTAGATAAGAATATTTCTACTACACCATCCTATCATGATGAAATGTTTATAACATTGATACCTGATAGTGACTTTTTATGGAGTTTCTTATACACCATTATGTATCCTAAACAATTACAACCTATGGAAATATTTCTGAAGATCCTGCTTTTTTGTTTTTGTTGTATTTGTTGTCAATGATTATGTAAATATCTCTTGAAGAAGAAAAATATCTTGGAAGTTTATTAGTGTTCCCAAGAATTTTATTTGGAGATTGAGTTCCACATATGTAAGATCAAATGTCATATTTTGAGATGAAGTGGTGATGCTTGTAGAATTATTATGGATTTATTTAATGGAATTATATGTCCTGTTTGAATAATTATTCATGTAGTTATTGTGATAATGAAACTTTTCCTAATGTTCTAAACATATGAAAGTGGTTTTTGGAGATTGTATACTGTTACTAAAACTACTTATGTAAATAATTTATTAGAGGCCCTGAAAATATTTAATTTCATGAATATTTTTTAAGGCGATGAAAAAATAGAAAATACATTAATATTTTACTTGATGAAATATATTGTAAAAGGTATTTTAGATTGGTTATAAATACTTAGTAATTAAAAATTAAAAATTTGAGTGTGTATTTATTAAAAAATGGTCTGTCCCACAACTAAAAAAGGACCATCTCAACCACATATGTGGAACCTAAGCATCCAACCAAATGGTAGAGGGTAAACCTAGATAGTTGTGAGTGGTGGGTGTGAGTGGTAGAGTATAGCACCCACAAGGAGTGAGTATAACATGTTCATAGGAGTAAAAATAGGTTAATATCACCCACATGGTGCATGGGTGGAACATGTAGGTGAGTCATGTCCTGGTGTGGGTGAGTGTGTGAAGTGTTGCGGGTGTTGAACCCCACTGCCAGCTTAAATAGTTGAATCCATGGATTGATTTATTAAGTGTATTTTTTCCAAGCTATAGTCTAATATAGGAGGACTATGGGGTTGGTATTGTTCTTGAGTTTAAAAAATCTACAGACATAATGTTTTCATCCAATCATCACTGAATTGATGATCCACTAGCCTCCACATATTTATATTTAACAAATCGTGGCTCACAATGTCATCATTTAGTTTCAATCATCCCAGGAATATGGAACAAGCTCCATAGTTTTGGGCCATCATCATTTGAGATTATATAGAGCTCATGGAGATAGAACCATCATTTTGGAGCTATTCATACTTGAATTAAGAGGCTCTGGTACTAGTTTTATGCTGAAATAGTGTGTCTTTATGTTAGATAATGTTTCTTCAAGATTGATATTTCAGGAATTCATTCTTCGATACATTCAAATGAGATTATTCATGTAATAATAATAATCAAATACACATGAGTATAACATCATGAAGGTTGGAACCATTTATGTGAATACACCACCATTTTCAGTATCACAAAAGATGCACGACTGTTTAAAAATAGTATCAGGATCTTCAGCTCTTTAAATGGGTATTTATCATGGAATAAATAGTGGATCTTGACAGGGAAATATTCTCCAGATATAAGAGGTGCCGCATGACTACAAGTGGAGATCACCTAAGATCTATTGAAATAGCTGAAAATATTTGAGAGATCTCATTTTTCATTTTTGAAAATGGAGAATTCGTAAGGAATCACACTTCTACTAATGATAAGTATAGTTTTGTTGCCAATATTGATACATGAAGAATGTTCCATGATAATATTGTGTTAATAAAGAACCATGTACATACCATTGTTCCTATGAAAAAGTAGAAGGTTTCTACAAACCTCCATGGTTACACAAAGAAGGTAATATTGTCTCAATGTATTTATACTACTATAGATTGTATTATATCAAAGAATTGTGAAGTTTATCTTTATTTCGTGAATAATATAAGTTTTTCCATGATTGGTTTTTTAAAATAATAAGGATCTTCATACATAACATTACATGAAGAAATATATACTTTTTCACACCATATTAATAATCTAAAAATAATAATAATAAAATTATGCCTAAATAATTTTCTCTTTCATAAAAGGGAAGATCCATATAAATTGTTTATTAGGAAGAACATGAGTACATAAATGCATTTATTAACACTTTAATTAAGGAATACATAATAGTAAACACATCCATAAGACACTGAACATTCTATCCTTTTGTGTTGCACCAAAAGGTAGCTGGAATGATCCATGCATGATACGCATTGTATATGTATGAGATACTAGTGTGATTCCATGAATTTTATATAAAACATGTTTTCATGAATATACTTTGAGATGAAGACCCTGAAATTTGATATCTCATATTATCTATCAATCTTAAAAAATAGAATAAGAATCAATGACCTAGTTGATATTAGTTGATTATCATTTGGTCAAAAATAATTCTAATTTTACTAGTCTTCAATATATTTACATTCTTTTGACTAAAGAAGAATAATAGGAGTCATCCCACCAAATTAATACTTATTCTAAGACAACCCATTGACCATTTTGAAATAGAGGTAGCCATTTTATTGAAACATTCAAAGTATGTTGATTAGATTCATATTGGTTTCTATTATAGAATACTTGTTATGTATTTCTGATCACTTTATAAGTAGGGGATGATATCCTAGATCTTTTTAATTAAATATAAATCCTACATTATACCTAGTCACTACCATGAGAATGAGTTCAATTCCATTCCCTTTCTCATGCTTGTCTTCATAATAAAATAAAATATGATTTTGAGTTGTATAATAAACATCGTGCACCGTTGATGTAGTTTTCTCCACTAGATGTGATCCTCATAAAAATCATGGTGTTATATGTACTTTACTATTTTATGTGCATTAAATATAACTATAAGTGAATAACAAAATTGAACCCTTCATTGAACAAGTGATAAAGTTATTAAAAGGGATAAAATTTTTAAAGAGATAAACAGTCATTCCATACTAATTCACCCCCCCCCCCCCTCACCCTTTACTATGGTCATCCCAAGTATTAGATGGAGGTTACACCTTTGATCTGGTTATCTAATTTGCAGATCATTGAATATTTTAATCATCTTATCAATTAATAGTGGATGAAAAACTTGGAGAAGTTATATCTACAACATATCAAAATACTATCTCATCCAAGGATTTAAATAATATAAAAAAAATAATTATGAAAGATTAAAAAAAATACCTCATGTGAAAATAGGATGATGAATCTATTTATCAATGAAATATTACTAATCAAGAAAATTTATGCATGAGAGTTAAAGATATTTTAGTTTAATATACTACTAAATAATTAGAATATAGTTCTACCTAAGATGTTGTTAATGAGGTGTCAGATATGTTTTTTTAAATTTCCAATATAAGATCCAAGAAAAAGTGGTGAATATCATTCCTTATAAAATGATAATTATATTGTTAAGAGGAATAGATTGAAATAATAGACCCCATATCTAGTAATAAGGCAAGAAAATAGATAATGTAATGGCACAAAGGTTGATGACATGAGTTGATCTCAGTAAAAAAATTAATCTCAAATGTACTATAATCAAGGGTCGTAAAGAAGAATTCTCCATAGTTGAGAATCATTGGTTTAAAGTAATCCTATATAAAGATACAAACATTGAGAGACTTTAAGTAGAGTTTCTTGTATTTAATAAAACTATAAGAACACCATTGTTGTCAAGAAATTTAAACATGATATCAAATCAAAAAATATTAAAGAACTTGACAATTTGATATAATAAAAATGGAAGAAGAAGAGATGAATGTATATTATAAAAGTAAGTTGAAGATTCCACATAAAGAAACTAAATTTCATGAGAAGTTTTCAAGAATTGAAAACCATAAAATCTTATATGTATTTTATGGATGGTTCAAGAAGAATGGATACATCTAACGTGTTTGTTTTTTCATAACACTAGCATAAAAATACTAAATAAGAATTAGAAATAAAAAAGTGATGAATGTACCTTGGTGGCCAGTGTGAAAATAAAAAGAATTCACAAAGTTGTTATTGAAGAAAGTAGAGATTCCATGTTTCCCAGAACTTACAATAAATTCAAAAATGTCATCATTAATATTTCACAATCATATAGAGAAGAAAAAAAGGGTTTCATGGTTGAGAAATAATTCTAAATTTTTTTTCTATCATTGAAGATCAAAGTATATCCACCTTATTCCCATATACTCTATGATTTCTCATTACTTATAGGGAATTTAAGGTGTTTCATATAATCAGGGGGCTAACTGGTTTTAATATTATATTTCCATATATGTAAGTTGGAATATTCATTCTAATATTTATTGAAGTAACCATCCTAGTTTGATTTATCTGTTGTTACCTTGAAGATTATTCGTTGAAAATTTTCAATGATCAGCCTCGATGATTATGATTAAGATATCATGGATGATCAATAAATTTAAAATCACTATCATGGATGTGATGTCAAAAATTATTATTCACATTAATTGGAATCCAGAAGACTAAAAAAATTAAAATATGCATCTTGATGAAGTGAATACTAAGATCATACCTTAAGGGTGAGTATCCAAAGAAGTTCTATTATCCTTATATTTCATCGAAATATGACATCTCAAGAAGGTACTTGTTCAAAAAAAACTCATTGATGAGGTATGTTAGAAAACTCTCATATCCTTAATCAGAAAAAATAAATGAAATATGATCTTATGGAGGATAACATAAATGAATCAATTTAATGAAAAAAATATTATTAAAGATATTCCATTATGGATTTCAATAGCATAACCTAACAAGTATACTTGAGTTTTTTTAATCTGTGTGTTGAGAAGTGTGCTAGAATTTTAAGTTGAAAGTTTCTTGTGAATATTTTTTTCTAATAAGTGGTATTATAAAATTTTTAATTATCTTATATCAATTGGTATCAAAAAATTTGTATCAACCTGGAAATAATTGAATAGTCTCTGAGGAAATAATTAATATGTGTTATTTAAATTGGTTTCATATTCTGAATTGATAATGGAAATTATTAATGTCTAAATTAGACCCTCTTATTTTCTACACTGAGTTAACCAAAGTAGACTTAGAGTGAAATAATTTATGGAACATTTCTTAAGAATGAAATAATACCAACCTCTCTTGGGTTCTTTAAATTTTTTACCAATAAGGGGGAGAGAAGAAAATGAAAATGTTAAGGAGAAATGGAGAGAGAATAAAGAAATAAAATGTGCAAATTCGATGAACATATTAGCATGAAAATTTCTATTTTAATTGAAGAAAATAAAAGGGGGTTGAAGATAATACATTTTGTTTCTATTTTATTTATTGTTGATGAGTATGTTAATATGTATTGAAGAATAAAAATATCTTGGAAGTCATTGGTTCCCCCAAGCATGTTTTTTGAAGATTTATTTCCATCTATGAAATATCAAAGTTAATTTTTTAAGATTATTTTGTGATTCTTTGAGAATTGTTATGGATTTATTTAATGGAATTATATTTCATGATTTAATAATTCTCCATGTAATTTTGATGATTATTGAATGTTTCCCAATGTTTTAAACATATTAAAGAGGTGTTTGGAGATTTCATATTATTACTATAGCTACTAAAGTGAAGAATTTGTTAAAGACCATGAAAAAATTTATTTTTGAGAATATGTTTGAAGGCCATGAAAAAATATAAAATACATATGTATTTTTCATGATTAATTATATTATAAAATTTATTTTAGATTGGTTGATAGTACATAGTAATTACTAAGTCCATATTTTAGTGATCCTTTATTAAAAATGGTCCAACCCATAACCAACCAAGGACCCCCTCAACCACATATGTGGGACCCAAGGGGTCAACCACATGGGAGAAGGTCAACCTAGATAGCTGTGGTTGGAAGGTGTGAGAGGTAAAGTATAGTTCCTATAGGGAGCATGTATAGCATGTGAACCGGAGGAATAATGGACGCATAACACCTAGAGGGTGCCATAGTGAACCAGTCATGTGAGGTGAGGCATAGTGTGGGAGAGTGTGTGAATTTTAATGGGTTCAAAACCCTACTATAAGATAGAATGGTTTAAGATATGAATTAATTTATTAATATTCATTCATCCAAGTTTCATTTTGATGTGGTACACCTATGGAGCAGCTACTGTTCCAGAATTTTAAAAAGTGACATACATAACACATCCACCTGATCTTCTATCCTCTTTATCTTTTTCTTCAACCTCACATGACCCTTAACATCATCCTTCAGTTTTGATCATCTTTGGAAGTCAGAAAAAGATCTACAGTGTTGAACTATCATCATTTGAGTTTATACAAAGCTTGTGGATACTAAACCAAAGTTGTGACTATATTAAATCATTCCTAAAGAGGCTCTGGTACTGGTTTCATGATACTGGAGTGATTCTCCACATAAGATAATGTTTTTCCAAGATTGAGAATGAATGTAGATACACATGGATGAATGAACATGAGATGATTCATGTAATTCTCATTTCATGTATGTAAGGATACCATCGCGAAGGAAGACATTGTTTACATAAAGATACCAACATTTTCAATTTCCTAAAAGAAGTGTAAAGTTTTAAAAATAAAGATAGGATCTTAAACTCCTTGAATAGATATTCATCATGGAATGGAAAGTTTTTCTTGATATAGAATTATTCTTAGGATACTTTTCGTGTAATATACCTATAAAATTAAATCACTTGAGACAAAGATACATAGCTGGAATGTTTGAGAGCACCAATTTTTTATTTTTTTTAAAATATATCATTCATATGGCATCAAACTTCCACTAACAAAAAAATAGTTCCATATTTCAATTCATCTATGGGAATAAGGTTTTGTGAACGTATTATATGAATAAATAACCATGTACATACTATTGAGTATGTGAAAAAGAAAAAGGTTTCTATGAACCACCCTGGATACATGAAGAATAAGGTAATATTATCTCAATGTATTTACATTGTTATAGATAGTATTATATTGAAGTTTCATGAAGAATGTATTTATTACATGAAGTAGACAAGTATTTTTATTCTTAGTTTTTGTGAAGAGGAAAGATCTACATACATAAACCTATGTGAAGAAGGAGATAATTTTGGAATCTGTTATAATAATATACAAACAAGGATGATAATAATAACAAGGTGAAATAGTGTATTCTTTCATAAAAGATAATACCAATGTAAACTATTTCACATGAAAAAAATTGAATAAATCAAAGCATGTATTAACCCTTTAATGAAGGAATAACTAATACTGACCACATCTATAAGACATTGAACATTAATTCCATTTTGTATTTCACCAAAAGGGAGATAGAATATTCCATTCACGATACACATTTTAAATACATGATATATTGTTATGATTCCATGCATGTTATATACAACATTTTTTCTTGAAGATACATTGAGATGTAGACACAAATATTTGATATCTCGTATTTTCTTTCGGAGTTCAAAATTGAATAAGAATCAGTAACCTAGATTTTATTAGTTGATTATCATTTGGGTTAGGAAGAATTATGAGTTTAATGATGTATAAAATATTCATATTATTTTTTATGAAGAAGAAGAAGAAAAGGAATATCACATGAATTCTATATAAGTTGAGACAACCCATTGATTTCTATGAAATAAAGGCATCTGTTTGATTGATACATTTAGAGGAAGTTGTTCAGAATCATATTGTTTTCTATTATAGAAGACGTGTTTTACATTGTTGGTCACTTCAAAAAGTTCATGTAGATATCCTTTATCTTGTGCTTCAAAGATAAATCATTCATTGTACCTGGTCAGTGTCAGGATAATGTGTTCAAGTTCATTCACTTGATCATGATTTTTTTATAATAAAATAGAAGTTGTGTGTGAGTGGGATAATAACCACCGTATATTGACGATGTATTCATCCAAACTAGAGGAGAACCTAATTAAAAATCTAGATGTTATATATTCTTCACTATTTTTTTGTATGCATGAAAAATATATGTGAAGAATAAAATAGAACTATTAATTAAACAATTGATATAGGTTTTAAAAGGGGAAAAAGTGTTAAAGTGATAAGAAGTCATCCCACACCGATTCACCCCCTCCCCTAGTGTGTTCATCCCAAAGTGATCCTAACAATTTCCTAGCCATCTAAACACCTCATTTGGTTTTCTATGACCAAGGATTCTAATTGGACATCCAATATTCTTTTTATGGCTCAAAATTTTACCATATTTTATTCTCAACTCAACACTCAAACCTAGATATCGCATACCATGATCACTTATCCAAAATAATATGAGGAAATCGGGTAAAATTTTATTTCAAATCATTCACAATATCATAACATTTTATAAAATGATTAAAAATGAATTACATAGCCAAAACAAGCCTTATATATTATCCTTAGTCTCACCAAGTAATTAGTGCACTCAATCACATTGAGTTTATGAGGAGATAATAAGGTTCCTCTAGTCATCTTGAATCTAATGCCTTTTGAAACCTCAATTGAATCCTTATATTTTAATCATAAGCATCTAGATCCACTTGTTGAAAAAATTCAAGAGTTGGTTGATTAGGAATGGGTTTTTCTAATGTAATTATTTTTTAATCTTTAAGGATAATTATTTTGTTTTTACACAAGGATATGAAATTTATTAAATTAAAATTATATATTATCTTGGATTGATCATAAATTCAATTTTGATCATGATGATTACATTTTATTTACAAAATAATGTTATATTAGATGAGTATCATGTTTTACAATAATTTAATAAGGAATTTTATTAAATGTTCTCCCACTAAAATGATGAAACCTTTTAAAACCAATATATCCATTAATGGTATAAGATCCATATTTAACTAATTAAAGAGTAAACTTTAGATCTCATCTCACTGAATAACTATTTAGGTAGGCCATCATGCCAATAATATAATATATGACTCTTGGATAGTTGAGTGGAATCTTTTTTCACAATTCATCATATGGATAAACTCAACACTATTCTCATCGTACCATTCCTAAGGGTTTCTCAGAGAAGTGTGACCCAAATAAAATTCAAAAAATGGGAACCTAATCTAACTAGGGTTAACCATTACTTTACTTACATAGGATAATCCATGAGAACCTAGTTTTAGCTTAAAAATACCTTGTTGGATGATCAAGATCTTGAGAAGTGTTTTTAAATTGGATTTAATCCCGCCATTTATCTCATGAATTCCCTTTACATGTATTCATGCTTCTAAATATTTAGTTAGGAATTCATTTTAATTCCACAGAACTAATATGTTCAAACCATATTGTTTTGTAACTCCTTATATAGCTTATAAATAAGTTAAATTCATGGTTGAAGAAAACCTAAATCTACTATCATACATTTTATGTACCTCTTTAAATGCATATATAATAACTTAGAAGAAAAATAACACTTTCAACTAAAGAATACATCACATTTAGTAATATAATATTTATATTCGTGAATACAAAAGTAGGCAATAACACTAAATAAATGAATAATTCGTAAATCCAGTCATTAGATAAATATTCATGAACAATTAATATATAAATAATAAATACATTATATTTTAGGCACGTATAAACATGAACATTTCACTTTTTTCCAACATGAACATTTCATATTATGATTTACAAGGATGAACTCCTTCATTTTCCATAAATAATATATTTTATGAACACTTTTATTATTGAATAATAAATATTTCATATTTTATGTAAAAAAATACAAAATTGAATATTTCATATTTGTGTTTATTTAAAAACTTTATCAAAAAATCTTCCAAAACTCCTTTTTGAATGGTTTAAATTTTTTTCCAAATGTGGCCTTTATAGAAAAAAAAATTATGTTTATAAAATATTCATAAAAAATATAAAAACATATATTTTTAACTTATTTTAAATTTTTAAACAATTTTTATAATATTTACCATATAAATTTACTTCCAATATTGAAAAAATATACCAAGATGTTTTTAGTATGGTTAAATCCACTCTTCGGAATCGATGTCGACTTAGAGTGTCGTGATGATGAAATTTTTTTAGGCTTTTAAAATTTTGATATTTATTTATTAAATCCTTCAAAAATAACTTAATAATTTATTATAAAAAATTATAATTAATTAATTTAAAAAATATTTTAAAATTAATTAAATATCCCATAATAATTTTTCCTAAAATTTATAATCATTTTATAAATTATATAATTCAATTCATCATTAAAATAAAAAAACAAAATTTTCTTATATATCATATTTAATGATACATGGTATATCGTAATCCATGATACAGTATCACATCTTATGATTGGGTGTCATGGATTATGATTGATAGTGGAGTGCTCTCAATTTTATTTTATCATACATAACAAAGACATTCTATATCACTTTTAGTGGTTTGAAAATCATATTTTTTATATTACTTATATCATAAATATGATACGATGCAATGTTTTAGTACATGAAAACAACTTTATCTCTAGCTAAAATAATATAAAACATAAATTATGATATAGTTAAAGCTAAAGGACTTAACGCAATTCCCCTACTAAAATCACTTGAATAGTACCTTTGTTGCATGGACACATGACCTCAGGCGCACCTCCCCACGCGCTAGAAGCATGCGACCTGTAGTGAGAGCCTATGATCGGTGTTGGGAGACTGTACATTCAAAACCATCATATACAATAGTAAATCAATAACAAGAATATCATATAACATCAAATTTAATTCACATAATTGCATATAATATCCAACCATCAATAACAATAAAAAATCAATACCTTATAACATAAATGATGCTCATGCTCAGCACACATACATAAATCAAGGGTCTCCCACCAAGAAAAACAATAAATTATAACCAGAAAATAAAAATAAGGGAGTCTGAGTTATAAAACACGGGTCATTACTTGGGGGTCAATCTTCCAATATCCATCCAACTACTCTAGTTGGATCCTCAATACTACCTTCCAAATTAATGTGAAACAAAATATCTATACACACATGGGGGTACCCATGCTGAGTGTGAGCATAAAACTTATTAAGGTATCACAAAGTTCCCATCAAATAAGATATCATATAAAATGTATAAAAGTATGATAAAATAAATTAGGTACTAATATATTGTATATAAAAAATCACACAAGTTCATCATGTTCTAACCAAACTATCATGATATCTAACCTTACCTACTTTGGCTAGCACCAGAAGGAATCCATCCCATAACAAAAACCCAAACCCATACCTTTTTTCTCAATGAAGGTTCCTATAACTTAGTGTCAACATATATCATTTAAATTAGGGTAGATTCCTATACCAAGTCCAAATCTCACATCCAGTTGAATATCTCCACCCTCTCGCTCAGGGTGAGGTCTCCGAAAACATCTCATACTATATATCATACATCCACCCTATCACTCAGTATGGGGCCCAATAACACATAATGTATAAAATATAATACCAATTCCCACTCACTCAGGACATGGTCTCATACCACATCACATATCACATCTCATGCTACCTACCTTTCATTAAGGGTAAAACCGCACTCTCACTCAGGGTGAGTTCCCATACCACATCACATATCACATCTCTTGCCAACATGAATCCATTTGTTGTGAGATCTCATAAAAGCATCATAACTACCTTATATCATATCCCATACCTCCACCATATCACTCAAGGTGAGGTCTCATCACTTTTGTACAATAGGGTCATAGAATAATAATAAATTAATACATAGAAGATGAAGAACATAGACTAACCCAAAGTTATGCATGCATGAATCCCCATCCAACTCTCTACTAGAGTTTATCACATTCATCTCAACATTTTTAACCAGACCAACCTCACTATCCATATCCATCAAACCCAATCCATATTTATAAAACACTCTCAATGAACTTAGGCCCTTAGTCTACACCCAACTCATAAGCATGGCCCATATATTTTACACTATACCCTATATGCTAATCCTCTAACTCAGGATATGAACTATCTTGGGGGCCTCATAGTAATACACATCCCAACCTCTACTTTATCTCTATCACATGGCTCACACATGACCACCTGGAGGTGTATCACAAAATTCCCATCCCCCTTCCAACAAATCTTATAAACTATGTCTATACATGGTCCAACTAGAGCCCACTTAGTCTACCCATTTTCATAATTCTTTCCTCACATATTTTCTCACCAATCGCACATATTATTATCCTTATCTTGTTCTATTCCCTTGGGAGCCACTGGCTTAAGAGAGGATAGATCCCCACTTTAAAATCAATAAGTTCCACTAAATATAGACAAAGTTGGTGGTTATTATACTTTTCAAACTAGAAATTCATATAGAGTAATCCCAAAATCTTACCATGGTCCACTGGGTCCATACATAACATCGCATTCCACTTAGTTATGGAGTTACATGGTTACAAGACTAATAACATAGTATTTCCTAGGAAATTAACAAGTATGACACAAAAAATTACCTTACACAAGGTTTAACCACTTAGAAGCCCCTCTAATAATTAATTAGGGATCACCCTATATAAAAAAAACTCATACCATGATCCAATATCACTTTGGTGTTTTTCAAGTGATTCTTGACATTGTTCCCCTTAGCATTATATCATTCAGTCAACTCTTAAATCTCTAACCCACTCATAGAACACTTAGGTTACTATTAAACGGCTTAACCTAATCATATACCATACTTCCAAACACACCCAGATCCTTAATAGATTTTTCAAACCTAACTTGAGGCACATGTATACAATTCACATGTAGACATGCATATGGTTTAGTATTAAAGGAACCACCAACCTCCATAATAGAGTGACCATTCTCATACCAATCTCTCAATCACCATCCGAGTTCAGTACAAGTCTTACCATTCTCAAAATCCATTATCTCAAGAAATAAATCCTCAATAATTAATTATAATTATTTATAATTGATTATACAATTTAATTCAATGAGTAATAATCACTGAAGTCTCACTGAGCATCCTCCTATGACTGGAACCTCCAAAAATAGCATGTGGAATTCCCCTAGTACTCCAATTAAAATACAGTTCAAAAAATACTGAATTGATTGCTAATTTAGTGAGAACCCATGAAAAATTTACTTGTAAGTGTACCACTAATGAAACAGTGAGAAACAGGCATCAGTTTCCCTCTTTATACATCTATAGGACACCATAACATCAATACTCAATATATCTATATGATCCCACCATGATCTAGTGAACTGTTCATAAAAAAACTAGATAAAACCACATAAAAAAGAGAAGGAACCAAGAAGTGGGAGGTGTAACACCCCGAGATTTTATGAAAAATATTCTTTTAATTTCATTAATGTTTTGTGTTGTATTCTACACCAAGATTATCTTGCCCTATACGCAACACTGTATTAGCTTGCAGTATACACAACACTATTCTTCGATCGTGTTACACATAATTTTGATAATAGTTATTCTACGCAACATTGAGTATATATATATATACATATATTCAATGTATAAATGAAATATTGTTGGATTCTGTTATACAAAACAACGAAGAATTCATTCACAACACCCAACCCTGACTTGGCTTGCATTACACACAATCATGACCTTCCTCGATAGCGTGTGTTGTACGCAATACCCGGTTTTAATAAAAAACGATATATTATTATAATATTGTAATGAACTACCCGTTATGAATAGTATTAACTAAATTTTGAATTTTATAACATTATTATTCATCATACACATTTTCTAGAACATGGTATAAGAACAAAATAAATTTTTCGGGTAAAATAAGTATTTTTAAAAAAATGCAGTTTTGCCGCCTTTTGATGGCGCACCCACTTTAAATCTAGTTTTTGACATGTTTATATGTTCAATTTTAAAAAATAAAATTCTTATTTTGAATCAGGATATAAAAATTTACATTAGATAATGTTTTGATATTTTTCCGATAACTTTCATATTTTAATGAATAGTAAAAACACGCGATATTTTAATTAAAAACAACTTTTTTCATCGTAATATCTTATGTGGTTAAATTATAATATTGAATGGTTTTAAAGTGTAAATAGAATATATTTTTACCATTTAATATAATTTATGTCATTAGCATTTATTTTACCTTGAATTCGTAGGTTAAATCAATTCAATCTTTTGCAATGTTTTAAAGAAAAACTCGTTTTCTTTCGACAAAGGGATTAATTTTAATTTAATTTCTGCATCTTTTGTGTATTGAATTTGGAAAAATGGATTCCATATTTGGAATCAGTGGGTCCAAATTATGTTAATAAGCTACTTTTTATTTTTGGGCATTGTGAATAGTAACTACGGTAAATTTTATTTACTATAGTTAAAGGTAAATTGGGCAATTAAGGGTAAATATAAGATTATAAAATTACCCTAACACTTGGAAAAGTCCAATTGGATGGCTAAAAGTAGACCCATATAACCTAAGGGTCGGATTAGATTCATTTTATAGACTTTTTTCCATGAAAATAATTTAATTATTATTAAAACCAAAGAATGTGACAACATGTCACTTTCTTAAATCTTATAAGTATAATAAATTTAATTTAGTGATAAAATTCATGAAACTTCGAACATGAATAGTCTCCAGAAATATAATACAACTATCTACATCATAGGAATTTATTTATAATTTTTAGGGATTAAATAATCATCATTTATTATGACACAAAGATGATGCAATAATTGTCTTATTAATGAAATATTGACATAATTGATGTTATAAATGCCCAAATAAATGCAATTTGAGACATTTTATGACTTAAACTAATTTTCTAGGTTAATATGACATGTTATTGTTTATTTAAGTTACTTTTTTCTAACTTATAATTATGTTATGAATTTCATAAAAATCATGTACCAAATAGTGTCAAAATTGACATAAATTAGTTTTTAAAACAAATATTATATTATTAATTGTTATTTTATTCCTAAAAATCTAAGGTTCGGTCAAATGACTTAGATAAGATTATATATATTAATAATAAACAACTTGGGGTTCATTTGGCTTGATATAGTAAGTTTATTAACCATATATGGTAAGAAAACAAAAAGACACGGTAAAAGTTAAATTATTTAACTTAGAGTTAAATATAATTGATAAGGTTAAAATAATAACCTAAACTTTTCTAAATCCTATTGGATGAGATTATTTAGACACATACCCACTTTATCTTAGAAATAAGACCCTTTGGAACCATTATAAACCGAATTTGACCTTAATATAAAATAATATTTTGAGATTTTCCTAAGGTGCCCCTCTCCTCCCTTATAAAAGGGCACCTCCTCCCTCTCCTCCTCACACCAGTTTGAGCATTCAAGCTCGGCCAAACCCTGCCAAAATCTATTCTCCACTTCCCTAGTATCATCCTAGAGGTCCTGGTCTTCTTCAAAGACCATCCTTAGTTCTTTAAGTGGAGGTTAAGAAAAGGCGTGTCAAAAAGAGGTAATATCCATTACCGATCTTTTTCAATTTCTTTCTTCTTCAACTTCTTCTTCTTTAGTTGTTTCATGATAAAGTAATAACATCAGTATTTATTATATACTGATATGTTATTATAAATATGAAACAACTTTAATTAACCTTCTATCCATCCTACGGAAAAAGGAAATCACCGCGCGTGCGTACGTACGGAATACCGTCTCCACGCCGTGGTGTAATCTATTTTCCGCCACCACCTTAATTGGATGGGTATAATGGTGTAATGAGTAAATATATATGATTATTATAAAGTGATATTGATACTTAAATATTATACATACACTTCAACACAATTTCACGATCATGAGAATGATATCCTCGCTCGTGCGTACGTACGGACTACCGTCTCCACGACGCGATGAGATTCATTCTCCACATTAACCATTCATGAATGATTATAAAGTATATATAATGCATAATAATGAAATATATGAAATGTTAAATCTACTGGATTTATGTATATATATATGTATGTCATCTACTTACTTCCATTCAAGACAATAAGGAAAGGAAAACAGCGTTCATGCGTACGTACGGACTACCGTCTCCATGAACGGTGTGTTTCATTTCATTTATCTATCTATTAAATATATATATATATATATATATACTGAATATATATGATATATAAATCATGTTTTATATTCTGGAAGTAAGTAAATCATGATATAAGTAATAATAATGTCAAGAACAACAAGTCCAAACACCTACGATAAATGAAACGATTTTACCCCAAAACACTTATTTAACATGGAATTTACAAAAGAACGGGTAATATAAAGTCATAAGTGAACCATATATGATATCATAACAATGAATATGATTCTTTAATAAGTTAATGACATTATTTAAATCATTATACAGGAGGTTCGGATACGTACAAAGCATATCGAACATAAGGTAAGGGAAATATCACAATCTCATTTTTATCCGAGATTGTTTATACTTTGGAATTTACTGGGGTGTATTTTATCATCCACATCCATGTTTCCTCAATATGTAATATTGTTTCCATCCACCTACAACTGTTTAAATACAATTTTACCCTTCGGTGAGTTTTTAGTAAAAGATATGAAAGGAATCTTTTGTCATTTTTCGTACGAGGTACTTTTTGACTTTTCCGACAAAAGTACGAGAAGAATGTTTTTATAACTTATACGGCATGAATGGATTTTTAAAACATTATTTCCAAGAATCTTCCTTTACAAGTTTTCAAGTTTATTTTTAAACAACTTCTTTTAGTTTAAAATTGTATGACATGTTAAAAAAGGAAAATGTTTTTGAAGTAGAAAGGATATTTTCCTCAAGAACAGAGTTCAAGTGTTTTATCAAAATTATTTTCCATCTAAGATAATATAGGGTTCTGTTTTTATCCCTATTATTACATTGATTTGATTATGTTGTGATGGAATTATTTTTATGAATTCCTTTATCTTATATGAATTGTTTTATGATGTCATGTTGTTTAAGAATCCCATTTTTATTACATGGGTTATTCTATGATGTATGTTTTATGATTTTGTGGTACACATAAGAATGGTATAATTATGAGATGGGTGGGACCTATATCTCCCTCAAATGCATTGGGTAAAGATTTTATATCTCATGAGATAGACATGGCTGGAACGGTATGTTATACAGGTTCAGTGAAACAGGACTGAAACGAGGGTGACTCAGTTCAGAAATGGACTTTTTCCTCTAAGATAGTCTTGGCAATGAGTCTTGACTAATAAGATATTATTCTCTATGATTATGTGTGTATGCCACAAAGTTTCATGTTTTAAGTTATGATTATTGGGATTTTATTTCACTACTATGATTTATCCCATGTTATGAAATTATGCTCTCTTTTGCAGGTTAATATTTCCAAAATGTTATGTTCTTATGAATATGATGTGATTGATATTTCTTTTGTTTACCCTTACTGAGCATTTTAGCTCACCCTTTTATGTTTTCTTTTCCCCAGGATATAAATAAATTTTTTAGGTAAAAAAAAGAAGAAGATCTTTATGGGAGATGTTGAAGATCTTTCACCACGATTAGAAGATTATATTCCGAGTTTCCAAAGACACTAAACTATTACGATCCTTGTGTTTGTTTTTGTTTTGTACTAAGTATTCCGAAAAAGTAATGTAATGTCTGTGTACGTCAAGCTTCAGGTCTCTATAGTTTGTATCAGAGGAAAGGTTTAGTCAACCTTTGGAAACTAGGATGCGAAAACGTTAGTGAGATCCCTAGAGATATTTCTAAGGTATGTCTAGGGATGTCCCTAAGGATAAGTATACGTATAGGATACAGTCCTAGAACTACTATAATGATCATAGAATTTAACCTATGATGTTAGATATTGAGGATACTCCCCCTTTATTATGTTGTTTTCCCTAGCATGATTTTTGCCTCTCACACTATACTTTTTGGGTTTTAGACGATGGCTGGAGCCCGAAGGAACCGTGTTGATCAATGTAATGGACAATGCAATGATTGTCCTCCTGAACAAACAAATGTTATGGGAGATGGAGTGAAAAATCTTATTGCTATACTTACACAAGCTATGAATCATTCTAGACTTCCAAATGAGCCGAGAAGGGAACAATATTCTATTGAGTCCTTCATGAGGCAACGTCCACCTTCTTTCAGTGGGTCTTCTGATTCACTTGTTGCTGAACAATGGATCAGTACTACTGAAAAGATATTTTCAGTTCTTCAATGTTCTAAACATGATAAAGTCATCTTCGCAATATATCGTTTGGAAGGTGAAGCTGATCAATGGTGGAATCTTATCAAGAATACGAGGCCAAGAGATGAAATTGAGTCTATGGAATGGGACGAGTACAAGAACTTATTTTTCAATAAGTACTTCCCTCGTATTCTTCGAACAAAGATGGAGAAGGAGTTTCATGAACTAAAGCAAAAGGATGATGAATCTGTTGGTATATACGAAGAGAATTTTACAAGGCTTGCAAGGTATGCATCTGGATTTATCATCCAACCTGAAAGTAAAGTTGATCGATTCTTCAGTGGATTAAAAGCAAGTCTTCTAAGGGCTTTAGCTATAAGAGACTTCAGTAGCAATGAAGAAATTGTGTGTTGTGCTATCAAGGTAGAAATGGGAGTTGGTGTTACATGTCCATCTCATGGTTTTGACAAGAAACGAAAGATGGAGTTCAAGGAGAAATCTCAGAATAATGGTGAAAAGAATATGAATGTTTCCTTATGCACAAAGTGTGGAAAGAAGCATGGTGGAGATTGTCTTAAAGGAACTAGAAAATGTTTTAAGTGTGGAAAAGAAGGTCATCGAGCAGCTGAGTGTCGAAGTAGTGGGAAAAGGGTTTCTAATGATGTGAATAAAGCAAACACTGCAGAGAACGCACCACCAACACTTCAATGCTTCAAGTTCAAGGAAATGGTGCATTATGCTAATAAATTACCTAATCCAAGGGTTAGTGATGATCGACATGAGCAACTGCTTAAGGAAAAGGACAAAGGGAAGTCACATGCGATCACTATTGGCGATGTTGAATATGACAACGATGTGGTGGAATGATTAAGTGTTTATGTAATGGGATTTCAAAATAGTATCATGGAATCTCATTTATGGTATTGTGGAATTTTGGAATATCTATGTATTGGTTTTCAATAATTATATGATACTGGTAACCAGGAAAAAAAAGTAATTGAAATATTTTTGGAAAGTAGATGATATGCGCATAATGAAGGGACAAGAAGATAATGAGATGTTTGATTGTATTGATGAGCTCATGATTGATATAAGGACTAAGTATATAGAATTTTGAGAATTTTGGTATGTGGAAAGAGTTATCTTTTGACAGCACTCATGTTTTCACTAAGATTCAATGGGTATTCATTTTTCAAGAGATTACATGATTATGGTATTCACATGACTGGAATGTGATGAACAAGATATATGAGGGATAAATGATGGCATTCACGTGATCATTTTCTCTATACTATGAGCTTGGACCAAAGTATTTTAGATAAGCCTAATGATTGGAATGGATTATGTTGGACATAAGTTAGTATTGTTTAAGGATAAAACTTTTTTTGATATTGTTGATGGGATGTTATAATAATGTAGTTTTAGAAAAAGGACAACCTGCAGGATGTGCGACAACCCATCGCGTCGGCCAAGGCTGTGGGAATCGAACCCACAACTAAAGTGCGACGGACCTTTATCGCATACCACTGGCCTACAGAAAGTCCCTGGTTAGTAGAAACTAGTTTTATTTTATTAAGCGGTATGATATATGAAGTATAAGTTCATTTTTGGAATCGTATATGATTAACCTCACCAAAGACAAACTTATGTATATTTGATAACTATTGCTAAACTTTTGTTTGAAACAGATGGAATGACCCATCATTCTATCACATGATCTGTTAACACTTCACGAATAACAAATTCAACTTCATTTCTTTAAGAGATGAAGTGTAAATTGTTCAAAGCACGAACAAAAATGAGATTGTAGCAAAATCAAGTAAGTATTTCTTCTAATTCAAAATTTTCAACTTTAGGGAAATGATATTGAAAACCAAAA
Organism: Viscum album; assembly: GCA_963277665.1. Taxonomy (NCBI): domain Eukaryota; kingdom Viridiplantae; phylum Streptophyta; class Magnoliopsida; order Santalales; family Viscaceae; genus Viscum; species Viscum album. The sequence continues at coordinate 711,223,864 of OY728167.1, read as the reverse complement.
ATGTTATCCTAGTGATCTTATATCTGATGAATCATATGGTACCCAAGATCATCACAAATTTATGGCTTTGCGATTGTTGGCTTTTTCATAGCCATGTTCTCTACCACTCTCCATCAGAACTTGATGGTTAGATTTTTCTTCCATATCCATATTTTCACCTATGTCCTCCTACGTGGAAACCCAGTGATGAGTTAATTTGGGTAACCGTTACATTTCATACTTTAGTTTTTAATTCCATGTTTTGGTATTCCTTTTTACGATGTGGGTTTCTATTAAACAAACTTTAGAGTAGTAAACCATTTATAACCCCGACGAATTTCGAGGGCGAAATTCATTTTAAGGGGGGTAGAATGTAACACCCTGAGATTTTATGAAAAATATTCTTTTAATTTCATTAATTTATTGTGTTGTATTCTACACCAATATTACCTTGCTCTATATGCAACACTGTATTAGCTTTTAGTATACGCAACACTATTCTTGGATCGTATTACACATAATTTTGATAATAGTTATTCTACGCAACATTGAGTGTATATATATATAAATATATTCAATGTATAAATGAAATATGGTTGGATTCTATTATACGAAACAAAGAAGGATTCTTTCACAACATGCAACCCTGACTTGGCTTGCATTACACGCAATCACGACCTTCCTCGATAGCGTGTGTTGTACGCAATACCGGGTTTTAATAAACAATGATATATTATTTTAATATTGTCATGAACTAGCCGTTATGAATAGTATTAACTAAATTTTGAATTTTATAACATTATTATTCATCTTACACATTTTCTAGAACATGGTATAAGAACAAAATAAATTTTTCGGGTAAAATAAGTATTTTTCAAAAAATGCAGTTTTGCCGCATTTTGATGGTGCACCCACTTTAAATCTATTTTTTGAAATGTTTATATGTTAAATTTGACAAAATAAAATTCTTCTTTTGAATCAGTATATAAAAATTTACATTATATAATGTTTTGATATTTTTCCGATAACTTTCATATTTTAATGAATAGTAAAAACACGCTATATTTTAATTAAAAACTTTTTTCATCGTAATATCTTATGTGGTTAAATTATAATATTGAATGGTTTTAAATTGTAAATAGAATATATTTTTACCATTTAATATAATTTATGTCATTAGCATTGATTTTACCTTGAATTCGTAGGTTAAATCAATTCAATCTTTTGCAATGTTTTAAAGAAAAACCCGTTTTCTTTCGACAACGGGATTAATTTTAATTTAATTTCAGAATCTTTTGTGTATTGAATTTGAAAAAATTGATTTCATATTTGGAATCAGTGGGTCCAAATTATGTTAATAAACTACTTTTTATTTTTGGGCATTGTGAATAGTAACTACGGTAAATTTTATTTACTATAGTTAAAGGTAAATCGGGTAATTAAGGGTAAATATAAGATTATAAAATTACCCTAACACTTGGAAAAATCCTATTGGATGGCTAAAAGTAGACCCATATAACCTAAGGGTCTTATTAGATTCATTTTATAGACTTTTTTCCATTAAAATAATTTAATTATTACTAAAACCAAAGAATGTGACAACATGTCACTTTCTTAAATCATATAAGTATAATAATTTTAATTTAGTGATAAACTTCATGAAACTTCTAACATGAATAGTCTCCAGAAATATAATATAATTATATACATCATAGGAATTTATTTAGAATTTTTAGGGATTAAATAATTATCATTTATTTGACACAAAGATGATGCAGTAATTGTCTTATTAATGAAATATTGACATAATTGATGTTATAAATGCCCAAATAAATGTAATTTGAGACTTTTTATGACTTAAACTAATTTTCTAGGTTAATATGACATGTTATTGTTGATTTAAGTAACTTGGTTCGAACTTATCATTCTGTTATGAAATTTATAAAAATCATGTACCAAATAGTGTCAAAATTGAAATAAATTAGTTTTTAAAACAAATATTATATTATTAATTGTTATTTTATTCCTAAAAATCTAATTTTCGGCCAAATTACTTATATTAGATTATATGTATTAATAATAAACAACTTGGGGTTCTTTTGGCTTGATATAGTAAGTTTATTAACCATATAGTGTAAGAAAACAAAAAGACACGGTAAAAGTTAAATTATTTAACTTAGAGTTAAATCTAATTGATAAGGTTAAAATAATAACCTAAACTTGTATAAATCCTATTGGATGAGATTATTTCAACCCATACCAACTTTATCTTCAAAATAATACCCTTTGGAACCATTATAAACCGAATTTTACCTTAATATAAAATAATATTTTGAGATTTTCCTAAGGTGCCCCTCTCCTCCCTTATAAAAGGGCACCTCCTCCCTCTCCTCCTCACACCAATTTGAGCATTCAAGCTCGGCCAACCCCTGAAAAAATCTCTTCTCCACATCCCTAGTATCATCCTAGAGGTCCTGGTCTTCTTCAAAGACCATCCTTAGTTCTTTAAGTGGAGGTTAAGAAAAGGTGCGTCAAAAAGAGGTAATATCCATTACCGATCTTTTTCAATTTCTTTCTTCTTCAACTTCTTCTTCTTTAGTTGTTTCATGATAAAGTAATAACATCAGTTTTTATTATATACTGATATTTTATTATAAATATGAAACAAATCTAATTAACCTTCTATCCATCCTACGGAAAAAGGAAATCACTGCGCGTGCGTACGTACGGAATACCGTCTCCACGCCGTGGTGTAATCTATTTTCTGCCACCAACTTAATTGGATGGGTATAATGGTGTAGTGAGTAAATATATATGATTATTATAAATTGATATTGATACTGAAATAGTATACATACACTTCAACACAATTTCACGATCATGAGAACGATATCATCGCTCGTGCGTACGTACGGACTACCGTCTCCACGACGCGATGAGATTCATTCTCCACATTAACCATTCATGAATGATTATAAAGTATATATAATGAATAATAATGAAATATATGACATGTTAAATCTACTGGATTTATGTATATATATATATGTATGTCATCTACTTACTTCCATTCAAGACAATAAGGAAAGGAAAACAGCGTTCATGCGTACGTACGGACTGCCGTCTCCACGAACGGTGTGTTTCATTTCATTTATATATCTATTATATATATATATATACTGAATATATATGATATATAAATCATGTTTTATTTTCTAGAAGTAATTAAATCATGATATAAGTAATAATAATTTCAAGAACAACAAGTCCAAACACCTACGATAAATGAAACGATTTTACCCCAAAACGCTTCTTTAACATGGAATTTACAAAAGAACGGGTAAAATAAAGTCATAATTGAACCATATATGATATCATAACAATGAGTATGATTCTGTAATAAGTTAATGACATTATTTAAATCATTATACAGGAGGTTCAGATACGTACAAAGCATATCGGACATAAGGTAAGGGAAATATCACAATCTCATTTTTATCCGAGATTGTTTATACTTTGGAATTTACTGGGGTGTATTTTATCATCCACATCCATGTTTCCTCAATATGTAATATTGTTTCCATCCACCTACAACTGTTTAAATACAATTTTACCCTTCGGTGAGTTTTTAGTAAAATATATGAAAGGAATCTTTTGTCCTTTTTCGTACGAGGTACTTTTTGACTTTTCCGAAAAAAGTACGTGAAGAATGTTTTTTTAACTTATACGGCATGAATGGATTTTTAAAACATTATTTCAAAGAAGCTTACTTTACAAGTTTTCAAGTTTATTTTTAAACAACATCTTTTAGTTTAAAATTGTATGACATGTTAAAAAGGGAAATGTTTTTGAAGTAGAAAGGATATTTTCCTCAAGAACGGAGTTCAAGTGTTTTATAAAAATTATTTTCCTTCTAAGATAATATAGGGTTCTATTTTTATCCCTATTATTACATTGATTTGCTTATGTTGTGATGGAATTATTTTTATGGATTCCTTTATCTTATATGAATTGTTTTATGATGTCATGTTGTTTAAGAATCCCATTTTTATTACATGGGTTATGCTATGGTGTATGGTTTATGATTTTGTGGCACACATAAGAATGGTATCATTATGATATGGGTGGGACCAATATCTCCCTCCAATGAATTGGGTAAAGATTTTATATCTCATGAGATAGACATGGCTGGAACGGTAGGTTATACCGGTTCAGTGAAACAGGACTGAAACGAGGGTGACTCGGTTCAGAAATGGAATTTGTCCACTAAGATAGTCTTGGAAATGAGTCTTGACTAATAAGATATGATTCTCTATGATTATGTGTGTATGCCAAAAAGTTGCATGTTTTAAGTTATGATTATTGGGATTTCATTTCACTACTATGATTTATCCCATGTTATGAAATTATGCTCTCTTTTGCAGGCTAAGATTTCCAAAATGTTATGTTCTTATGAATATGATGTGATTGATACTTATTTTGTTTACCCTTACTGAGCATTTGAGCTCACCCTTTTATGTTTTCTTTTCCCTAGGATATAAAGAAAGGTTTTAGGTAAAAACAGAAGAGTAAGATCTTTGTGGGAGATGTTGAAGATCTTTCACCACGATTAGAAGATTATATTCCGAGTTTCCAAAGACACTAAACTATTACGATCCTTGTGTGTGTTTTTGTTATGTACTAAGAATTCCGCAAAAGTAATGTAATTTCCGTGTACGTCATGCTTCGGGTCTCTACAGGAGGGGAGTAAGGAGGAATTTTACCTAACCCTGGTGAGCTAAAACAATCCCTTATCAATCAAAAACCAAGAGGTATTTAAGGGGAATCCATGGGAAAGAAATAAGGTGGGGAGTTCTTTCCAAATTTTCTATCTTGAGTGGAACTTAGGTAGAAGAAATGTGTAATACCCATGATCCCATCACCGAAATACACTATGTTATTTATTATATGGTATTAAAATTAAATTAGATTACATACACTAATTCAATTATTATTATTCCTTAAGAGACTAAATGCATAAACATTACATTAAAACAAGAAAAATTACATTTGAAGTGCCCAGATCAGTGGGAATCACTGAGAAGGGGAGTGGGTGACTCAATAATCCCTTTAAATATTTTTACTAATTGATTATTTTCAATTAAACCTATATGGATGTTTAACGCCTTGATCAACTCTTCTTGTGTCTCTCAGACTTACCTCGAATGTTGCTATAAATGTAAAGCATTGAACACAAGGATTTACAATGTTTAGTTCAAAGACCTACTACTTGTTGTATTGGTTATCCACCCCAACACAGATTCTCCACTATAATTCAGTTAGTAATTAAAATTGTTGATATAGAGTCCCACTCTATCTCTCCTAAGTCCCACAAGAGGCTCTTTATACTACTTCCCACAGTGTTACTAGAGTCCCACTGGCCTTCTTTAGAGTCCCACCGAAGACTTCTTCTCCTCCTGAATCTCACAGGGTTCTTCTAGCTCTTGAGTCACATGAGCAGCTTCCTTATTTAAGTTCCTCTTTGATTCACTGTAGATGATATTATAATCTCTTCACATAGGCTTGCTGAATCAAACTTGCCTGTGAATCTCTTCAAGGATCTTTAACAACCTTTGGTAAGGTCTGTTGGCCTTGCTCAATATTTCGGATCACCTGAGTTGATCAGTTCTCAGTCCCAACAGTACTCAGGAAATTCATTCTTCTTCTGATGAAGATCTGGAATCACTAATATGTGTGAAATTGGTTCACACAAATTCTTCAACAACATTAATATGCAAGACTGATCTAGCACAATATCATCATTGTATTTATTTTTGGATTCTCAATTACTGAAAACTCAGATAGAAGAGCTTCTTTAATTCATTTTGGCTTCAGTCTCAGTTCTCATTCACTTTATGCATGGATTGCATGGGATCCAATACCTCTTGTATTTGGATATCTCAATTTATTATTGTTATTGAAACTACTGAATGCACTAAAACTTCTTCTTTTTTACTTGCAAGAATCACATACACATATTTGATTATTCAAACACTGAAGATCATCTCACTTGGCATCATCTGAATTAATATACATGCATGCATTCATGCATAATTTCATGCGTTTATGCATGATTTCATGTATGGGTCTCTTGATTTTGAACATGAACTATCTTCTCTTCTTCTCTCAATTTGAACATGCACTTTTGATTCTTTCTTTACATGTGCATGTGCATTCCTGCATGCATGCACTCTTCCATTTGTTCTTCCTTGTGTGAAAACCACTATGGGTAAAATACTTTGAGCACACTCACAATATTTTCTCTTTACCTTCTTCCCTTTCTATTCTTCTTTTGGGTATTAGTACACACACACTTGTTCTTTTTAATTAGGGTTCAAAGGGTGTGTTTTATTTTTATTCCATCCTCCATCTTCACATGTGCACACACCCTTTGTTCTTATGTTTTCATGCACATGAACTACACCATGAATGCACTCTTCTTTTTTATTCTTCTTTCACAGACAACCTGAATGGGTATGTGGATGGTGTATGTGTGAGTTTTTCTTCTCAAGAGGTTATCAAATCCTCGACCTCATGCATGTGTTATTTTTTGTGAAAACACAAGGCCTCAGGTTCTTATTCTTCGTGAAAAACAGGTGGGCACATTTCTTCTTCACAGAACCAAGAATGGTTCTTGGCTCTATCTTCGCAAAGGTGAAACAAGGGTGTCGAGGCACCGGTTTCTTTTCCCATAGGAGGCTTCTCACGAAACACAACGAGGGTTTATAAAACCTATAAAATGATCATGTGAGGGTGGAGATATTATATTTTTGGAACCAGGGTAGTTCGCGCTTCTTCTCTTTGCACAAGGGATGCACGAGACCTCTTATTCGTGCATCTAGGATGCGCGGAACCTGTCACACAGTGCTCTGTTTCATAGAGAAAGGAAATATTTCTCTCAATATTTTCAACACCTGAATGAGTTGAGGGTAACCTCCTTTTATAGGTGAGGTAGACGCTTTCTTCCACATCCAAAATACTAAAGATATGTCAGGGTGATCAATATTTGAATGCACGAGAAATGTGGAATTTTGAAATCTTAAAATGCAGGATACAATTTCAATCCAAAAATCCTTGGATATTAATTTCTAACGTTGACTTATTCATTATAGCATGATCCTCATGCTCATGCGTTTATGAATTCATGAAAATCCTTTCCCTGAAGGCTTTGAGTGGCCTCGCAACTCCGTTTGCTTCGGACGAAAAAATATCTTTTTATATTGATGCATGAATTCATGTGTTTGGTTCATCCAGAAGATCCGAATGATCTTGGAATGAGCTCAAACAGTGGCTGGGGTGATGTGATCAGTGTTCTTGATCAGCATTGGTTCATGGATGGCGAGGGAGATTCGTGATATGTTCGGAGGTTGAAGATGACCTTGGGTTCTCTCCTCGGTCGTTGGATCAGCTCGAATTAATCACAGACGGAGGTGATTAGATCGTAGGAATTGGGATGGAATGTGCAGTCAAGATCTCAAATGAGATCAGATGAGTGTCTAGGATTGCATCCGTGTTTTTAAAATGTCATCCCACATAGAAACGGAGACACGTGAGTGCCTTCTTTAAATAACAAGCACCAACATCCTTTCGCCAGAATTCTCCCCTATCCCTCCACGGTACTGCCTCGTACTATGTTCTGAGGGTGCACTCTTATCACCCACTATGCTTCCTCCAGGAATGATCCTAGTGCCCACGCTACACGGGTTCACCACCGTGCGGCACCTGCAGGATTATACACAGCCCGTATGCGCCTCTTGCGGGCTAGCTTCGAGGCCTTCCCCTTGGGTGCGGTAGACCCTCGGGTCCCGCATATTCCTTGGGTGAGGGCTTCATCTAGCCTTCGAGATTGGCCCTAATTTTTTGGTAATGGCATATACTAAGTAGTTAGTATAAAAAACAGGGATGAATTACTTCTTAAAATGCCAACCCATCCTTCCTCGTTCAAAGACCAAGAATGCCTCATTTCTTCTTCTTAAACTTCAAGCATCATCCATTCCTTTATTTTTAGATCATAAATTAAAAATGATCTTCAATATGTTGTTTTGATCCAATAATGGATGATGCATGAATCATTGGTTAATTAATCATGCATTAAGGCATAGTGCATGACCTTCATTGTTGTAATGAGTGATGTGTTCTCTTTAAAACACATGTCTTCTTCTTTGAGGACCAGAAAAAACAATCATTTGATATAATTCACATCCTTCATCCAATTAGGATACATTGGATGGATCTTCTTTCTCCTCATACAATTGAGTATTTAATGGTCTTATTCAAGTGTTGTAACAATGTATCACATTGATACAAATCTTGTAACTTAAGACCAGTTCTTCAATCGTCATATTTTTATCGTCTGGGAGAATTGATCAAGTGTAGTATTCAATGATCTGAATCAACAACAATTCTCCAAGGCTTTACCAACTTCGTCATAAATACCCTTTCATTCACATTTTGACTTATCATTGACAAAAAATAAAACTCTTATTCACTTCAATCCATATTGACAACAAATGAAACTCTTATGCACTTCAATCTCCCCCTTTGTATTTTTTGGTCAATATCACTTAATCACACTTTGAATGGGTCAATATGTGTTCCAAAATTTTCTCACCCTTATTGGAAATCAAATGAAAATGTGTTAATGGGGTCTCTTCAAAAACATTTCCTCATCCCTTTGAATAATATCTTCTGGAATGTTACTAAGAGAGGGATGATGTCACATGGTTCACTTAGCAAAGAGCCTTTAGTAAATCAATTCTAAGTCTACTTGGGATAACCCAATGTAGAAAACAAGAGATATTTGACCAAGGTTTTCAATGTTGTCTATAAGCAACCATACATGTGTAATCATGCTCAGAATGTATCAACTCTTATTCCAGGGGTTCGAAAAAAATAAGATTTATCATTGAAATGCTAAATCCAGCACATACTTACCCAAACATATTAAAAAGTTAAAGTGAAAAGATAAATATCCCCATTTCATCCCATCTTTTCATAAATCAATCTCTCCGCCTTAATTGATATGATAAATACAATTAAGACCAAATGATTAAAGTATGATTGGAATACCTCAGTTTCATATTCTTGAGATGATATAAATTTCAAGATTTTTCATGATATAATCCTTGATATCATCTCCTTCATATTTTATCCTCCTCAAGGGGTGGACTCCCTTTGAATAACCTTGGTGGAGAATATCATCGGATAACCTTGAAGATATGAATTTTTATAATCTTCCATTGTGTATCACTTCAAGTAATTATCAAATCATGAATAATGAGTTCAACATGTAGTTCTCTACTTTTCTCATTCAACTGTCATTTTAAGAATGACCTTCGTCTTCAATTCCCTACAATGTAAACACACATTTATAACAAAAGTATAAGGGAATAAGTTGGAACACTTGTGAGCTTCTTAATAGAAGCACTGAGGGTGAGAATTCTCTGTCAAACCAAGAACTCATTTCCTTGTAGCTCTAACATTTCTGATACTCTTCATGCTGATGTCTCCTCTCTAGTTGGAATTTTAATTTTGCATTGTCAGTGTGGATTCTTTACTTCCATTCACCTTCAACTTGTGTGGATTGTTTTTCTTCACTTATTTCAGTATTGAAGTATCTTTTGGTGCATGTTGTTAAATTTTCTCCATTTATCCTGGTAAAATAGTCAAAAATTTGTTTTCATGATGTCCATCCTTCTTTCACCTTCCACACAATAGTTGTGAGACCTTTGGGTTATCATGTGTTTAAAACCTCTCATGAAATTTGAATTCTTATTCTTTTGGAATGACATGTTTTCTCTATGACTTAGATTTAGCTAATATTTCATCTCCAGCTCCTTGTAGTTCTCTAGAAATTTTCAATTGATTAGGACAGATAACTAAACACTCTTTATTACCATTTTATTATTTAGAGAATCCACATGGATTCTTCATTGTTTTCAAGTTACATTTCTTAAGAAACTTATTAAGATTATCTTCAGGAATGTCTTCAGTCAATCCCATCTTCGTATGGATTGATTCTCCTTTTATTTTAAGATTTATTCCATTCATTTCCATGGATTTTTTATAGTGATACATGGTATGACCATTATTTCCATAGTAGAATCATCTTTTCTTGGTTGAGAAGACATTCTTGGAATCCAGCTTGAACTTCTTCTTGGGAATAATTTATTTCACTGGCTTCTTGAATTCATTGTATTGAATATTCCCAATGGAATAATTTTCAACTCCTTTTGTTTTATCCTACCTTTGTTGTGGTATATGCTTCTTATAAACATATTCCTGAGTCATGGTAGGACTAAACCATCACTCATCATAACTGTGACCACTTTTTTTGCAATTATTACAGAAGTCTTCAAGATAATCAAATCTGTTCAAGATAATCAAATCTGTTCTTGATAGACATATTCTTATTCATCTGTGATTTCTTATTTTTCATTGAAATTTGCTTCATTTCTTCACATCTACTTTCCCTAAATATATTCCTTATATAATTTTCATATGTTGGCATATTATTCCATCCATCATTGGGCTGATGCTCAAACTTCCAACAATACCAATAAAAACCAACAATTCTCATTCTTCTACTTATAGCATCAGTCTGGCTAGATTTAGTGCATTGTTATTTCTAGAATTATTTTTCTTCCTTTGGAGCATCCTTTTGGTAGTTTCTCTTCTTAATTATTCCAGTACCCACCCTTGATGTTTTTATGGATGTATTGACATTTTTATCAATTCACATATTCCCAGCTTTTATCTTTGAACATGTACTTGCAGATGAAACTGCATTAGTTGAAATATAAATAACTGGGTAATGGGATACATTATTCTTGGAGGATGTTTCCATTGGATTAGAGGATGATTTTATATTCCTCTTGGAATCATATTCCTCAATGTAAAATTGAATGGAAACATCTCTTCTTTCATCTGTTTGGGAAGTTCCAGCTTGGAGTGATTGTTGATTCTTTAATTTCACCTCCAACTCTAAACACTTCATGTTGAGGGAGTTCTTCTCATCCTCAACTAATATCATATTTCTTTCCCAATTCTACTTCAGATTTTTCATTTGTTCTTCATGCTTATTTTTTTATTGTTGCAAAGAGATTTCAAGGTCCTTTACCTTTTTGGCATTTTCTTCTAGTTTAGCATCTTTGACAACCATAGAAACTTTGTGCAACTTTTCAAATGCATGGAAAGCTTCAACAAACACAATCTAAAAAAATTCCTTCTCACAAATACTTCCTTGAAATTCTTCAGTAACTTCATTAGTTCTTTCATTTCAAAGAGAAATTGTTTCTTCCTTTGCTTTCACAAGTTTTGTGAGAGTGTTGGATACACCAACCCTTTTAGCCAATGCATCTTCCATGGCATTAGCTTCTTCTTCCAGCTATAATTTTTCATCTTGAAGAGCACTAATGCTTGTAGCAATATGTCTTTCCACTTCTATAAGGACTTTATTCAAATGATATTTGAGTACATATTGAAGATTACTAGTCGATCTATCATCATCATAGCTTGAACAGGATTCATCAGAATAACAATAAGTATTATCACATGTTTTATCATTAAGATTAACTTCAGTAGAAGGGGTCTCTCCATCAGTAGTAAGCTTCTTCTTCATATTCCTCTCATGTATCTTCTTTATACTCTTTTGAGTCTTAGAAGATATCTCCATTTGAGGTAGTTCATTCATATCCTCAAATATACACTTCATAAAGACTCCTTGGGATCTTTTAGAGGTAACCTTCACTCTGATACCAATTGAAGTGCCCAAATCTGTGTGAATCACTGAGAGGGGGAAGGGGTGAATCAGTTATCCCTTTAAATATTTTTACTAATTGATTATTTTCAATTAAACCTCTATGAATGGTTAAAGCCTGATCCACTCTTCTTGTGTCTCTTAGACTTACCTAGAATGATGTTGTAAATATAAAGGCACTGAACACAAGGATTTACAAGGCTCATTTCAAAGAACTACTCCTTGTTGTGTTGGTTATTCAACCCAACACAGATTCTCCACTTTAATTTGGTTAGAAATTACAATGGTTGATACAAATTCCCACTGTATCTCTCCTAAATCCCATAGGAGGTTCTTTATAATTCTTCCCATAGTGTTACCATAGTCCCACTGGCCTGCTTCAGAGTCCCACTAAAGACTTCTTCTCCTCCTTAATCTCATAGGGTTCTTCTATCTTGCGTGTCACACGAGCGGATTTGTTCTTTAAGTTATTATTTGATTCACTATAGATGATCTTCTAATATCTTCACACAGGATTGCTGAATCACACTTGCTTGTGAATATCTTCAAAGATCTCCAACAACCTTTGGTAAGGTCTGTTGGCCTTGCTCAATATTTGTGATCACTTGAGTTGATCAGATATCAGTCTCAACAATGCATATAAAATTCTTTCTTCATCTGATGAAGACCTGGCCTCACTAATATGCGTGCAAGGGGTGCACACAACTTCTTTAATAACATTAATATACAAGAATGATCTTTCACAATATCAGCATTTTCTTTATTCTTGGATTCTCAATTACTGAAAAATCAGAAAGAAGATCTTCTTTAATTAAGTCTTGCTTCAATCTCAATTCTCATTCACTTCATGCATGGATTTCATGGGATCCAATACCTCTTGTATTTTGATATCTCAATTTCTTCTTCTTATTGAAACTACTGAATTCAATAAAAATTCTTCTTGTTTACTTGGAAATAATCACATACACTTATGTTATTATTCAAACACTGAATATCATCTCACTTGGAATCACCTGAATTAATACACGTGAATGTTTTCATGCATGATTGCAAGCATGGGTCTCTTGCTTTTGAACATGCACTATCTTCTCTTATTCTCTAAATATGCACACACACTTTTTATTATTTATTTATGTGTGCATGTGCATGAATGCATGAATTCACTCTTCCTTTTGTTCTTCCTTGTGTGAAAACCTATATGGGTAAAATACTTTGATCATACACGCAATCTTTTATCTTTCCCTTATTCTCTTTATCTTCTTGTTTTGGGTCTTAGTACACACACACTTGTTCTTTTTTAATTAGGTTTCAAAGGGTGTGTTTTCTTTTTATTCCTTCCTCCTTCTTTGCATGTGCACACACACTTTGTTCTTATATTTTCATGCACATGAACTCCACCATGCATGCACTCTTATTTTTCTTATTCTTTCACACACAACCCGAATGGGTATATGGATGGTGTATGTGTGATTTTTTCTTCTCAAGAGGTTATCAAAGCCTAAGCCTCATGCATGTGTTCCTTTTTGTGAAAACACAAGGCCTCATGTTCTTCTTCTTCTTGCAGAATAGGAGGGCACAATTCTTCTTCACAGAACCAAGAATGGTTCTCAGCTCTGTCTTCGCGAAGGTAGAAAAATGGTGTCGAGGCTTCGGTTGTTTTACCCTTGAGAGGCTTCTCACAAAACACAACGAGGGTTTATAAAACCTATCACATGTTTGTATGTTTTTCTTCTCAAAGAGGGTGTGAATATTCTCTTTCAAGAACCATGGTGGTTCGCGCTTCTTCTCTTCATGCAAGAGATGCGCAAGACCCCATCTTCGCGTATCTAGGCTCCGTAGAACCTTTCGTGCAATGCTCTATTTCGTGGAGAAATGAGATATTTCTATCAATATTTTAAACACCGGAATGAGTTGAGTGAAACCTCTTTTTATAGGCAAGGCAGACTCCTCATTCCACTTCCAACATACTCAGGACATGTCGGGGTGATCAAGGTTTGAATGCATGAGAAATGAAGCATTTTTAAATCTTAAAATGCGGGATACAAGTTCAAGCCAAGAATCTTGGGATATTTATTTCGAAAACTGACTTATTCATTGTAGCATGATCCTCATGTGCATGAATTTATGAATGCATTCAAATCCTTTCTCTGAAGGCTTCGAGTAGCCTCCCAACTCGGTTTGCTTCATCTGAAAAAAAAATATTTTTATATCAATGCATGCATGAAAATTTTAATGCATGTATATGTTCGGTTCGTCCAGACTATCCAGACGATCTTAGAACAAGCTCAAATAGTGGCCGGAGTAATTTGATTGGTGTTCTAGATCATCACTGGTTCGTGGATGGCGAGGGAGCTTCGCGGGATGTCCAGAGGTTGAAGATGACCTCGGGTTCTCTCATCGGCCGTTGGATCGTCTCGAATTAATCATGGAAGGTGGTGATAAGATCATAGGACACGGGATGGAACATGCTATCAAGATCTCGTGTGAGATCAGATGGGCGGCGAGGATTGCATCCACGTTTTTAAAATTACATCCCATGAAAAGACCTAGAAATTTAATGGAATTTTTTTTTCTTAATTTGTTGGAATTTTAAAAGTCTGTGGTTTCTAACGGAACCTAATTCCGAGGCCCGGTGTGCCCGGAATAAATTTTTGAAGTTTTTTTTCGGGTACGTTCAGTAAATGTACATGTGGGTTTTTCTATCTTTTGAACTGGTGCTCAAAACTGAAATCTGAGGACACCGATGAACTTGAAATGCCGGTATTCGCTTAAGGGTACCTTTACTGCAGTTGCGTTTTATGCGGGTTGAGAGTTAATATTTGAGGATTTAGAATAAAATAAATAAAATTTATAGAACACAATTTTATTTATGGATGTTGGTTATTTCCTCCCAAGGGGAGTTAGAGGTGGGTCACACAACCACATAACCTCCCATGAGAGGATATTTGTGAGGTGGGGACCACACGAGCCCTGACCTTTTAATCTTCCCTTAACCCTCCTTTAACTTCTCCCTTCATTTAGGTGGAACCTTTCCACCTCCCAAGCATTTATGAGGCCACCTCCTCTCATAAATTATGCCATCCCAAACAGTTAATCTACTTTAATTAACTTGGGTGTCAATAATTCTTTTTGAATAATTTTGAATTGGTTGGAATTTCTTTAAAGTTGGAGAAGTCTATTTTAATATTTGCATAGCAAATATTTTTGGTGGGGGGAACCTCTATATATTTAGAAGAGCTCCGTCCTTCCAACGAAGAAACACCGAAGAACGACGATCGTCTCCTTCGATCTTCGACCAAGCCAAAGGAGAAGGAGCCACTCACAAGGAATGTCGAAGACGCTCCATCCTCGGCTCCTTCTTCCCCGACATCAATGAGTTGACATCATCTCCCCGAGACGCCATCTTCTGCAACGCCCGACAACCGTGAACCTTATTTTGAGGTAGGGGTTTGTACAATTTTAAGTGAATAATTTTTACCTCGTTCTTTGTTGAATTTTATCAATTGACATCATCCAATTGATTTCGTTTAACACGGAGGACGCGGGCCGAATGCACACGGCCCGACGACTCTCTTTAGTTTCTTTTATTTGCAATGGAGACCATGTTGGGAAGGTGGCAACGAGCGAAGACGGCGGCCGCGCGCTGGCCGCTTGCAAAAGAACCATGGACCACAACCGCGGGCCGCACGGCCAAGGAAGAACCGGTCGGTCATAGCTGGTCAGGCCGAAGGAACCGCGACGCCATGGGGGTGCCACGCTGCGGGGGACCGTGGCCCGCATTCCGCGGGCTGTGTCGGCTGGCGAACCGGCCAGCTCGTCGGCCGGTCGGGTTAGAGGAGGTCGGGGCGCCGCCTGGCGCCGCGTGCGGAAGACAGCGGCCCGCCCAAGTAGGTCACACGTGCTAGAGAAGTCAGCCGGCCTGAATGGAGGGTGGCGCCGCCAGTTCAGAAAAGCGGGGGGCCGTGCCCCCCCTCGGACCGCTTAGCCACCTGGGCTGAGATGCTCGGCCAGCTGGGCTGCACCCTGCTGGGCCGGGCCGTGCCCCGCTCGGTCGGGCTGTGCCGTGTAGTGCCGGGCCAACACCGTGTCGGGCCACGCCAAGCCCCACCGAGCTAGGACACGCACCCTCGAGCCACGCCACACAATTCACTGGGCTGGTCTGACCCTCTGGTGGGTCAGACATGCCCAAACCGGGTTTACCCAACCCGCTAGCCCATTGGGCTTAACGGGGTGGGCCCGTTTCCACTTAAACGTGAATAACTTAAAGACTACGCATCTGATTGATGCGTCATCTGCGGCACTGGGAACCTTATGACAAGGCGGTTATTTTTCGATACTCTAAGTGAGTTTTGGACGACCTTGTAAAATGGCCTGGTTCAGAATGAGCGTAATTCCAACCGGGCCCCAGGAACGGAAAAGACAATATCTCTCAGACCGAACGTCTGATTGACGCGCCGTCTATCGCGTTGGGTTCCTTTTGACGAGACGGAACTTCGGGATACATCAACTATGCACTTCATGAAAGTTGATGTATCGACCCCTTGGCTTGAGGAGCGGACCCTCCCAGAATCCAGCGTGTTGTGTGCGGGAACACTAGAGATGGCTGCGACTGCGATGACTACTGTAATGGAATCCTCCGTGGGTTCGACGACGACGACAACTATACTGGAATCCTCCATGGGTTCGACAGTGATGACTACCATACCTGTATCCTAAGTGGGTATGAGGGTTTGACTTATGTTCTAGTATCCTACGTGGGTCCGATAGAGTAGCTGGTCTATTATCCTATGTGGATCCGGCAGCTTAGCTGGTCTAGTATCCTACGTGGGTCCGACAACATAGATGAATCAGTGACTGCATCTGATCATTTCTATCGCTATACGAATGGTGTATATTTGTGTGAGGTGAGTCTTGACTTTCAATCATTATCATCAGTTTGATTGACTTCTTTCCTGTGTGGACTAGGTTGTGCTTGAGCTCTAGAGTTGGATTCAAACTGGAATTGATGACCTAGGTATATGTATAGGCATATACCTAAGTAGATTTGTTTGATACTTCGTGATTGTATATTTTTATTATGGTTAATCCTTCGTGGGTTCTGGGAGACCTTCAGGGGCCTCAGGGTCCCTACTGAGTATCTTTATACTCACCCCTGCATGGGCAATGCCCGCACTATGTTGTGTTGGATGCAGACGACAGATAACACTGATCGTGGTAGAGGCTTATAGAGCTAGACGATACTCGGAGGTGGACCACTTGGAGAGATGTACATGGAGAAGAAGAACGGATCTGAGGTGCTGAGGCGACCATATGTGCCCACCCTTCAGGTGGGATTCCTGGAGGAGGACTCAGTGGCTACTGTTTTACTTTACTGCAGTTGTATTATCTATTCAGTAGTACTGTACTTTTCAGTTGGGTTGTATTCTGGCCCATTTACCTTTCATCACTTATTTTTGTATCAGTATCACTTTGTGCTTACTTCTGTTGTGTACTTTGTTGTGTTGTTTAATATTATAAAGGCAATGCCTTCCCTTTTATTGGGATTTATGCCTTTGGTTCTAGTCTCCAGCCCCTGGCCTATGGAAGGCGGGCTTGGGGTAGTCACAGCATGGGCCCTAAGGACGGGTCGTGAAAATTGGTATCATAGGAGTCGGTTCTACCGCAGAACACAGAACTATGATGATCCTTTTTTGAGAAGAAATAGTGTTAAAAGTATTGAGTGTGGTTTTTAGTCCAGGGAGTCCAGTGTTGGTGTGGCGGCAGTCGTATCCATACACCAAGACCCAGACCTCTGATTTCCGACTTAGTGCACGAAAACACTGATTGCATGTGTGTTTCAAAAGTTTTCTTTGTGATTACATTGTCTTAGCTCACCAGGTATACTATTTTTATCATGGCGCACCTGTTCCTTTTCAGGATGGCCCCACGAAGGCATCCAGCTAGAGTTCCAAGTCATGTATGATATGGCATCCCACCGAGCAACGAGGCCTCGGTGTAGGGCCCCATAACAACAGAGTCACCAGCGGTACCACTACCTGCTGAGCCACCGATACTACCAGCCCCAGCAGCAGAGAGTGCACGCTGCCTGAGTGTGTTTCACGAGTTTCAGTGATAGAGGCCACCCAGGTTACACAGAGAGATAGACCCTCAGGCAGCCGAGGATTGACTGGAGGCTATCATCAGAGTCTTCAGATTGATAGGGACACCAAACGAACTTATGGTGATCCTTTCCGTGAGTCTCCTGCACGCAGCAGTAGGTAGATAGTGGATCCTAATGCTCTAGGTGCATGAAGAGGCATCTCTACTCTGGACAGACTTCGAGAGTCTCTTTCGCTCGGAGTGTGTTCCAGACACCCTTCGTGTGGTGCGGATTCAGGAGTAACTTCATCTGTGGTAGGGTAGCATGATAGTAGATCAGTACTCAGCGAGGTTTATTGACCTCTCGCGATACTCTACGGGCATGGTACGAGACCCATTCTTCTGGGCTCGGACCTTTGATCAGGGACTCAGACATGAGATCAGGGCTTCGATGATCTCCCTCAGCATTCCGAGGCAGGCAAGAGTGCTGGAGTGAGCCCTTCTTGTGGAGAGATTTCTCGCTGAGCCGATGCCATCATCGAGACCCACCGCAGGATGACACGTAGTAGATTCTTCTGTAGCCGGTAGTAGATAGATGTCACAGAGGTCCAAGCGAACCAATCCATCAGGAGAGCGACCTTAGGATACAGGCTCTGTTGTGCAGGGCACCCGAAACAGAGCCATATATACGAGGAGCAGGCAGTGTTTTTCATGCGGTGGGTAGGGTCACATGGCTCGGGACTGCCCGGCCCACTGTGCAGATGAGCAGCAGAAAATGGAGGGACCTCCCAGGAAGAGGCAGAGGTTCGACCTTGGCGGTCCACGGGGAGCAGGTAGACGAGGCAGAGGAGCTGGCCGAGCAGTGGGTGGCGGACGACGTTTTGAGGCTATACCACCACCACCACCTGGAGGTCCACCCCGACCATAGGGAGATGGAAGACAGAGGCAGGTTCATCTCCAGGAAGTCGAGGCTTACGACCACGGCACACCTGAGATGATTCGAGGTACTACCTGTGTCTACTTCACCCTTTCTGCAGTACTTATAGACACAGTTGCGAGTCATTCTTTTATTGCCGCTACCCTTGTTCGAAGCTCGGAGATTCTGACGGAGCCGTTGGATCGATCCTTACGGCTAGAGACTCCTACGAGAGAGGACTCAACGATTACACACTGGTGCTGACAGTGTGAGCTTACTCTAGGAGGCTAGATCATTGGTTGGGATCTTCTTGTAGCGGCGTTGAGGGCTTACGACATCATCTTGGGTATAGACTGGTTTCTACAGTCCATGATCATATCAAATGCATTAGGCACAAAGTGTGGTGTTTCCACACGGATGTGATCAGGTTCACCTTCACCGGTGAGAAGGGATCTTTAGCAGCGCAGGATGGACTTACACAGAGGAGAGGGCAGCCGACCACACATGAGTTGGCTAGTCTAACCCTTGGAGCGGTTGATGTGTGGAGTCCGAGTTTTCCTGTTGTGGTGGATCAGTATGTGGACGTTTTTCCTGATGACGTTCTAGGACTACCTCCTCGCAGAGAGGTAGACTTCTACATTGACCTGTACCCCGGGACAACACCGATTTCTACTCCAGCATATCAGATGGCTCCCGCCAAGCTTCGTGAGCTGCGGGTATAGCTAGAGGACTTGCAGGGGAAGGGATTTATCCGACCCAGGGTTTCACCCTGGGCTTCTACGATTTTTTTCCCCAAGAAGGCGGATGTGAGCTTACGACTGTGAGTCTACTACCGTCGCCTGAATCAGGTGACCATGAAGAACAAGTACCCACTTCTGAGGATCTACGACCTCTTTGATCAGATCAAGGGAGCACAATGTTTCTCGATGATAGACCTCAGGTCAAGCTATCATCATCTCAGAGTTTGATATGAGGATATGTAGAAGACAGCCTTCAGGTGTTGGTATGGCCACTACGAGTTCTTGGTTAAGCCTTTCGGTGTAACCAATTCACCAATAGTGTTCATGAGTCTCATAAACAGGATCTTCCAGCCTTACCTTGACCGTTTTGTCATACTCTTCATCGACAACATACTGATTTACTCGACTACTGAGGAGGATCACGCCTACCACTTGTGGGTTGTACTGGATACACTCAAAGAGCACCAGCTTTATGGTAAGCTCTGGATGTGCCCGTTCTGGATTCGAGAGGTTTACTTATTGGGACACATTATCTCAGAGGCTAGAGTTTCTATGGATCCAGCGAAGATCGAGGCAGTACTTTCTTGAGATCAACCCAGGAGCGTGATGGAGGTGCAGAGTTTCCTAGGTCTGGCTGGATACTATCATAGATTTGTTCCATACTTCTCCAGATTTGCAGCACCACTTTCAGCTTTGACGAAGAAGGGGAAAACCTTCGTGTGGTATGATAGATGTCAGAAATGCTTTCAAAAGATGAGATAGATATTGACCAGAGCACCCATCTTGAGGCTACTAGAGGAGGGCGTAGGGTACGTAGTTTACTGTGACGCATCAGGGACCGGACTTGGGTGTGTCCTGATGCAGGAGCGAGCAGTGATCATGTATGTTTCATAGTAGTTGAGACAGCATGAGAAGAAATATTCTACCCATGACGTGGAGTTAGCAGTAGTGGTCTTCTCCTTGAAGATATGGCAACACTATTTGATGGGCGAGCGCTTTACAGTCTACTCTGATCACCAGAGTCTCACATACATCTTCTCGTAGAAGGACCTGAACATGAGACAGCGACGATGGATCGAGTTCCTCTAGGATTATGACTTTGAGATATTCTACACTCCTAGGAAGGGGAACATTGTAGCTGATGCTCTCAGTAGGAGATCAGGCATTCAGCTGCTAGGAGAGGCGACATAGCATCTAGCTACGTTGTAGATATCCTTTGTGGATAGAGATGAAGTAACCTTTCTACAGTCTCTCACAGTCACTCCCCCACATCATCGGCGATTCAGAGTGGCACAGTGGGGGGACGCTGACTGCGAGACATGACGTGCTCATATTTCCTCAGGGCTGGTGCCTGATAGATTTTATGAAGGAGGGGAGCACGTCATCCTCTTCAGGGGATGTACTATGGTACCATTTTCACAGCAGGAGGAAGTGCTGATGGAGTTTCACACATCCCCTCTAGCGGTACATCTAGGAGTGGAGGAGATGTACCAAAACCTTAGATGACAGCAATGGTGGCCAGGTATGAAGAAGGTTGTAGCAGAGTTCATTTTATGATGGCTCACTTGTCAGCAAGTGAAGGCAGAGCACCAGGTACCCACAGGCTTGGTACAACCCTTAGAGGTCCCAGAGTGTAAATGGGATGGGATATCCATGGATTTCTTGATGGGGCTTCCACGTACATCAAGAGTACATGACTATATCTGGGTGATCATAGATCAACTCACCATGTCGGCCCACTTCCTACCGATCAGAGAGTGGGGCTTAGTAGAGAGTTTGGGATGCCTCTACATTTAGGAGATCATACGGCTTCATGGTGTCCCATCGACTATTGTTTCTGATCGGGATGCTCGATTCACTTCCCAGCTTTGGAAGGGGTTATAGGAGGATTTTGGGACGCAGTTATGTCTGAGCACTGCCTTCCATCCTCACACGGTCCTTCAGACTGAGAGGACCAGTCAGACTCTCGAGGACATGCTCTGTGCTTGTGTCCTTGACTTTGGTCGCAGCTGGGAGGATCACCTACCCTTGGTGGAGTTTGCGTACAACAACAGTTACCACTCCACCATCGGGATGGAACTATACAAGGAACTGTACGACTAACCTTGTAGATCATCTCTGTGATGGACTAACCCTAAGGAGTCAGCACTTCTAGGACCAGAGATGGTTCAGGCTACGACGGAGAAGGTGCATATCATCCAGGAGTGGATGAAGACTGCACAGAGAAGACCTAATTCCTATGCTGATAGGAGACGGAGACCACTAGAGTTCTAGGATGGTAACCACGTCTTTCTACGGGTCTCACCTCGACGAGGTCTACGGATATTTTGCCGGGGCGGAAAGTTATCTTTGTGTTTCATCGGACCTTTCCTGGTCCTCAGTAGAGTAGGTGAGGCAGCTTACCGCCTGGCCCTTCCACCTCAGTTGCACCGGGCGCATGATGTCTTTCATGTATCTCAGCTGAGGAGATACGTGCACGACTTGACCCACATCATCGAACACGGGTATCTAGAAATCGATGACGGGCGACATTTGCGGAGGTCCCTGTGGAGATCAAGGATCGACAGGATTGGGTACTACATGGATGGTCGATTCCTCTGTTGCACATTCGCTGGAATCATGGGAACCTCAAGGAGAGCACTTGGGAGTGAGAGGCTCAGATGTGAGCTCAATACCCCAATTTGTTTCCCTAGTGTGTGTTGTAGATTTATGGGGATGTAAAGCCCTGAGGTGGAAGTAATGTAATAAACCCTAAATTTCAAGGAATTTTTTTTCTTAATTCTTTGGAATTTTACGAGTCTTTGGTTTCTTACGACACCTGATTTCGAGGCCCGGTGTTCCTGGAATCAATTTCTGAAGTTTTGTTCGGGTAATTTTAGTAAACGTACATGCAGGTTTTCTTATATTTTGAACCGGTGCTCGAAATTGAAATCTGAGGACACTAATGAACTCGCAGCGCTGGTATTCGCTTAAGGGGACCTTTTCTGCAGTTGCGTTTTATGCGGGTTGAGAGTTAATATTTGGGGATTCAGAATAAAATAAATAAAATTTTTAGAATAGAATTTTATTTATGGATTTTGGTTATTTCCTCCCAAGGGGAGTTAGAGGTGGGTCCCACACCCACATAACCTCCCATGAGAGGATATATGTGAGGTGGGGCCCACACTAGCCCTAACCTTTTCATCTTCCCTTAACCCCCTTTAACTCCTCCCCTCATTATGTTGGAACCTCTCCACCTCCCATGCATTTATGAGGCCACCTCCTCTCATAAATTGCGCCAACCCAAACAGGTAATATACTTTAATTAACATGGGTGTCAATAATTCTTTTTGAATTATTGTTAATTGTTTGGAATTTCTTTAAAGTTAGAGAAGTCTATTTTAATATTTTCAAAGAAAATATTTTTTGTGGGGGAACCTTTGGAGATTTAGAAGATCTTCATCCTTCCAATGAAGAACCACTGAAGAACGACGATCATCTCCTTCAATCTTCGGCCAAGCCAAAGGAGAAGGATCCACTCGCAAGGAACGTCGACGACGTGCTATCCTCGGATCCTTGTTCCTCGACGTCAACGAGTTGACGCCGTCTCCCCACGACGCTCGACTATCGCAAACCCTATTTCGAGGTAGGGGTTTGTAAAATTTTAAGTGAATAATTTGTACCTCGTTCTTTGTTGAATTTTATGAATTGATGTCGGTCAATTGATTCCATCTAACGTGGAGGGCACGGGCCGAATGCACACGGCCCGATGACTCTCCTTAGTTTATTTTATTTGCAATGGAGACCATATTGGGAAGGTGGCAATGAACGAAGAAGGTAGTCGCGCGCCGGCTGCGTGCAGAAGAACCGCGGCCAACAACCGCGGGCCGCACAACCAAGGAAGAACCGGCCGGCAATAGCCGTCCGAGCCGAAGGAACCACGGTGCCACGAGGACACCGCACTGCGGAGGACCATGGACCGCATTACGCGGGCTGCTTTAGCGGGAGAATCAGCTGGCTCGTCGGCCGTCCCAGTTGCAGGAGGCCGCGGTGCCGCCAGGTGCCGTGTGTGGAAGACAGCGGCCCACCCAAGCAGGCCGCACGCGCTAGAGAAGTCGGCCGACTTAGTCCGGCCGGAAAGGAGGGTGGTTCCACTCGGCACTTCCAGTTTGGGAACCCCCCCCCCCCCCCCCGGACCGCTTGGCCACCCGGGTTGAGACCCTCGGCCAACCGGCCATGCCGTGGCCAGTCGGGCCGAACCCTGTCGGGTCGCGCCGCGCCGCGTCGGGCCGGGTCGTGCCATGCCATGTCAGGCAAGGCCACGCCCCCTCAGGCCGGGCCGCATGATTCACTGGGCTGGTCTGACCCTCTTCCGGGTCGGACCTGCCAAAACCAGGTTGACTCGACCCACCAGCCCATTGGGCTTAACAGGCGGGGCCCGTTTTCACTTAAACGTGAATAACTTAAAGACCGCGTGTCTGATCGATGCGCCGTCTGCGGCATTGGGAACCTTAAGATGAGGTGGTTCTTTTGTAATATTCTAAGTGAGTTTTGGACGACTTTGAAAAATGGTCGGGTTCAGAACGAGCGTAATTCCAACCGGGCCCCTGGAACAGAAAAGCCAATATCTCTCAGACCGAGCGTCTGATTGACGCACCGCCTGTCGCATTGGGTTTCTTTCCATGAAACGGAACTTCAAGATACATCAACTCTGGACTTCATGAAAGTTGATGTATCGACCCCTTGGCTCTAGGAGCAGACCCTCCCGGAATCAAGCGTGTTGTGTGCAGGAACCCTAGATCTGGCTGCGACTGCGACGACTACCGTACTGGATTCCTCCATGGGTTTGAAGATGATGACAACTATACTGGAATCCTCCATGGGTTCGACAGTGATGACTACCGTACTTGTATCCTAAGTGGGTCCGACTATTTAACTTCTGTTCTAGTATCCTACGTGGGTCTAACAGAGCAGCTGGTCCAGTATCCTACGTGGGTCCGATAGCTTAGCTGGTCTAGTATCCTACGTGGGTCCGACAGCTTAGATGAATCGGTGACTACATCTGATCATATCTATCACTATACGAATGATGTATACCTGTGTGATCTACGTCTTGACTTTCAATCATTACCATCGGTGTGATTGACTTCTTTCCTGTGTGGACTGGGTTGTGCTTGGGCTCGAGAGTTGGAGCCGAACTGGAATTTATGACTTAGGTATATGTATGGGAATATACCTATGTAGAGTTGGTTGATACTTCTTGATTGTATATTTTCATTGTGGTTAATATTTCATGGATTTTGGGATACCTTCGGGGGTCTCGGGGTCCCTACTGTGTATCGTTATACTCACCCCTGCACGGGCAATGCCTGCACTATGTTGTGTTGGATGCAGATGACAGATAGCGCTGATCGTGGTAGAGGCTTGTAGAGCTGGATGGTACCCAGAGGTGGACCACTTGGTGAGATGCACATGGAGTGGATGGACGGATCAGAGGTGGTGAGGAGACCATCTGTACCCACCCTTCAGGTGGGATTCCCAGAGGATGACTCAGTGGTTGTTGTTTTACTTTACTGCAGTTGTACTAGCTTTTTAGTTGTACTATTCTTTTCAGTTGGGTTTGTATTCTAGCCCATTTACCTTTCAACAATTTTTTTTGTATTCAGTATCACTTTGTGCTTACTTCTGTTGCATACTCTATTGTGTTGTTTACTATTATAAAGGGAATTTCGTCCCTTTTATTGAGATTTATGCCTTTGGTTCTAGTCGCCAGCCCCTAGCCTATGGAAGGCGGGCTTGGGGTAGTCATGGAACAGGACCCGAGGATGGTTCATGACATCCCACATCGAAACGAAGACACTGGAGAATCTTCTTTAAATAATAAGTTGCAGCATCCTTTCTCCCAAATTCTCCCCTCTCCCTCCACAGTACCGCCTTGTACCGTATTATGCGAGCGTGCTCTTAGCACTGACTATGCTTCCTCCAGGCATGCTCCTTGCACCCACGTTGCACGGGTTCACCACCATGTGGCACCTATGGGATTATACACGGACTGCATGCCCCTCTTGCGGGCTGGTTAGGAGGCCTTCCCCTTGGGCGCGGTAGACCCTCAGGTCCCGCATATGCCTTGGGTGAGGGCTTCAGCTGGCCTTCAAGATTGGACCTAATTTTTTGGTAAATGAATATACTAAGTAGTTAGTATAAAAACCAAGGATGAATTCCTTCTTAAAATGCCAACCCATCCTTCCTCACTCAAAGCCCAAGCATGCCTCCTTTCATCTTCTTCAACTTCAAGCATCATCCATTCCTTTCTTTTTAGATCATAAATTACAAATGATCTTAAATATGTTGTTTTGATCCAATCGTGGATGATTCATGAATCATTGGTTAATTCCTCATGCATTGAGAAATAATGAAAGGCCTTCATTGTTGTAATGAGGGATGTTTTCTCTTTAAAAAAACATGTCTTCTTCTTTGAGGACCATCACAAACAATCATCTGATATAATTCACTACCATCATCCAATTAGGATCCATTTGATGAATATTCTTTCTCGTCATGCAATTGAGTATCTCATGGTCTTCATCATGTGTTGTAACAATGTATCACCTTGATACAAGTCTTGGAACTTAAGACCAGTTCTTCAATCATCACATTTTTATCCTCTTGGAGAATTGATCAAGTTTAGTATTCAATGATTTGAATCAAAAAAAATTCTCCAAGTATTTACTGACTACTTCATCAATACCCTTTGATGCAAATATTGGCTTCTCATTGACAATAAATGAAACTCTTATGCAATTCAGTCCATATTGACAACAAATGAAACTCTTATTCACTTCTAGATCATTTGAGTTTAAATCATTATTAATTAATGTTATCCATAGATATGATTATACATAGTATTCCTCTTCATTACCTAATTAAATGTGAAATATAAGGAGTGGGTGAGCTCATATTCTCTGTATGATATATAATACAATAGAATCTAACATAGAATAATAATGACATGATAAATATAGCTGGAATAAGTAAATGAATGATTCCATATAAAAGAATACATTATCAAAACATAATACACTAATGAAAAAGGGAAGAAAATAATTACATGACTAAAATTAAATTATCTCATAATTATGGAAATGCATAATTTTTTATATCATAAACATACTGTTGAGTCATTATGCCAAGACATCATATAGGGTAAGGACACTCCATTTTCCCTATCTTACTCAGCTCATGACACAAACTAGTTTGGTAAGGGGATATATAATTATGGTCTCCACCCATATTATAAAATTCCAATTTATTTCATCATATACTAAATGATCATAGGTAATACATGACATAATGTTCAATAATGAACAAATTATAAATACTTATCAAAATTGTTAAAGGAAGCTCATCTTGTGATATTTTCCTATATAGAACAAAATATTATATAGGAATGTTAATATATTTCCCTATAAAATGAATTAATAATGATGTCTAGGTGAATTACCTTGAATCATATAAGGAATACTTTGGGATTCATAATGTTTTAATAAATCAAGTGAACAATGTGTAATTGTAGTTATTGGGTACTTCGTAAGATTAAGATTATCAATGAGTTTAAGAAATTGAATACATGTATTTATTGTTGTGTGAGACCAAACAAATTATGGATAAATTGACACTAAAAATAGTAGTATTAATCACATGTATTTGATATGCATTAGAGACATAAAATTTCCTTAAGGAAAAACATCAAGGTCAGTATTCCTTGGTCGCCAAAGACTCAGCTCATGACACAAAATTGACTTTATTCCAATTGGGACCCAATAAAAGCTACCCCAAATACACCATATCCATACTTACTTATACTAGTTACCCTATTTTAAATAAGTATCTATAATATTTCAAATATGTTGAATATGTAGGGATTTTTTATCCTGAAACTATATAAAATTCCATGCCTCTTGGGAGGATTTTGGCTTTACAACTACTTATGAACCGAGTATAATGTGAGAGAAATAGGGTCTCTCCCTAATAAGATATCATAAGTATATTATATAAAATGATAAACCAATAATATTGGGATATGAAATTTTAAATTTAAATGGATAAAATGATGGGAATGTAAATAGGAATTGAAGAGAGATAGAGAGATAAAGGACCCTTTCCTCTCTTCAGCTTCTCAACCTAGAGCT
Organism: Viscum album; assembly: GCA_963277665.1. Taxonomy (NCBI): domain Eukaryota; kingdom Viridiplantae; phylum Streptophyta; class Magnoliopsida; order Santalales; family Viscaceae; genus Viscum; species Viscum album. The sequence goes on along the minus strand of OY728167.1, from coordinate 711,196,186 downwards.
GGCCCTTAGAACCAACCAAACACTTCAATATTGAAGAGAGAGATACATGAGTTCCTGCATGAGATACATATGAAGAGATAATTCAAATTGTCATTGAGATATAATTAAAATAGATCATGTTTATTTATAGGTGTTGTGGGTTTAATTTCATGGATTAAAGTATTGAATATTTGATTTTCCCATTATCTCAGTGAACAACTACTATCTATAGTGCCCCATTACCTCCCATAATTATCCATTATAATATTTACTACTAAAATTAGTTAAATAGAACTATCATGGATATTTTTAGTCTAGATTACCTATATATGATGTCATATTTTCCATATTACACCATTTTTAATGTATTTTAATTTTTTTACCACAGATTAAAAAAGTCACCCCTTATCCAATTTAGATGACCTAATTCCAAATATTCAATCCATTTTATCAAATTCTCCCTCTAATTATTTATATTTTATATTTTATATAAAGATGATATAATTTATAAAAATATGGTATCGGAGTAAACACCTTTTATTAATAAATAATTTTTGAATTAATACCACTTAAGCACTAGCTACATAAACCCTTAATAATAAAACGTAGTTCCTAAGTGTAAGGTGTGAAATGGTAGAAATTTCATGGGGTGGTTTGGGAAACATTGATCTAGTTGTTATTTCCACTAACTTGGTCGTAGATGATTATGCTCGAACCTCAACTGCTGAAAATATGGTTTCGATTGGTCAAGGGAGAACCCTTGTTATACTTTCTCCTTCCCAAGATTAGATAAATATGATTCAAAAGGTATGTTTTTGTAATTAGATCCCATGTTTCCTCCCTTATGATCCAATTAACTCCCATCATTACCATTAATATACAATAATTCTAATGGCTAATTTATAACGGTTATATCACCAACGATCATCATAACCAACAGTCATATAATAACTATATTTACTCTTAAATCCTATAAAATCATTCATACAAATCCAAAACTCAATTATACTAATTTTTATTTAATACCAAAATTTTATTATATGGTTTATATTATTTTTATTTTGTATTGTTCTTATTATAGTCATGTTGTTTATTGGAGAATGAGAACTATGAGACATCTAAATTATACTTGAATTATTCCTTTTTTTTCTATTTAAAATTGTTATCTATAGTGGTATTAATAAATATATATATATATATACATTATTTTTAATTCATCATTTTTAAATATTTTTACTATTATAATTTATCAGTTATTACATTCTCCCCCTTATAATAATTTCATCCTTTAAATTTTAAATCAATCCATGAATACGTGTGGATAAATATGCTTCATCACATTCATAATTTATCATGTCACCTCCTGTAACTAGTGATTCCTCCAAATAACCTTCACTAGTTGAATTATTCTCTTTCATAAAACTTTTTCTCTCTAATCCAGAATTTGGATATGCTGATGATAATATTACTAGTCAATCTCTAGAAAAACATGATCACACTTAAGTATAAATGAAAAGTCTGGAATATACTTCCTTAAAAATTGATATATGGAATACATCATACACTAAATAATGGTTTGGTGGCATGGATAAATGATATAACACAACACATATTCATTGTAATATATTAAATAACCCAATGTACCTTGGTCATAGATTCCATTTATTCCCAAATCTCATAACCCGTTTCCATAGTTATATATTCAAGAAGAAATGGTCCCCTACTTGAAATTAAAGATCATTCCTCTAATTTTATACATAAATTTTCTATATACATTGTGTTGCGTTGACATGCTTATGGATGGATCTTACATCTTTGGTGTCTCTTCCACCAAATTTGGACCCAATAACTTCCTTTCTCTAACTTCGTCCCAACATGTCAAAGTTCAATTTCATTCTATAAAATCCTTTATACAGTGTCATTTCAATGCTATTATGGTAACTATTATTGTATTAAAACATCACTAAATGTAAATAATAATCCCAAGTTCCTTGGAAGTCAGATGCGCATGACCTTAGTAGGCCCTCTAATATTTGGATAGTTCTTTCAGTCTATCCATTTATTTGAGGGTGATATGATGTGCTAAGATTAACCACTATATTTACACCATTTTAGAAACTCCTAATGAAATGTTATGTGAACATTGGATCGTGATAAGAAACTATTGATAATGGTGTTCTGTGATATTTCACAACTTTATTTATATACAAACTAACAGGATTCTCCATAGTAAAATCTTTTTGAATTTCTAAGTTATGGGTTGAATTTTCTAGATAATCAATGATAACCCATATTTCATTATTCCATTTTTATGAATTAGGTATACCAATGATGTAATCCATGGTAAAATTATCTCACTTACACACTATTATATATAAAGGTTGCATAAATTCTTTGGGAAGTTTTCATTCAACCTTAAATTTTTTGAATACTAAGAATCATATACTACAATATAAAATCTCTTGCTTCATATTTTCCCACTAAAAAAGATATATAATGTCCCTATAAATATTAATACTACTAATATTTATAGAAAAATTTAATCTATTATATTCATCCAATAGATATTTCTTTATATTTGGTATTAATGGAACACATTACCTTTTACCATATCTTACAACTCTATCTTCCCCAATATTGAACTCTTGTAGTTTCCCATTTTTTAGATCTTTCATATTGTTTTTTAGAGACTCATCAACTTTTTTAGCTTTCTTAATTATCTCAAATAAATAAATTTTTAAAATTACATGGAATAAGAATGATTTTTCATCTTTTATTATAATATCCAAGTCTATTATTACTAAATAATTGATAATTAGATCATTATTTTCCCTCATCACAGATAAGATACTGTGTATTTTTCTACTCAATGTATCCACTACCTTGTTTTATTTACAAGGATGATAATGTATAGAATAGTCATAATCCCAATGTAGTTTAAACCATCTCCTTTTCCTTGTATTAACATCTTTCTATGTAAATATGTATTTAAAACTCTTATACTCTATGTATATATCACATTTATCTCCATATAGATAATTTATTCATATATATAGTGAAAAAATAAATTCCACCAACTCTAAATTAGGGGTTAGAAACTTAATTTAATAAGGTTTTAATTTTTGAGATGCATAATCAACCACACTATCATTATTTATTAGAACACATCCAAGGACTTTCCTTGATCCATCACTATAAATAAAAAACACTTACTTATCAAATAGAATAGTAAATATATGTGAATTTACCAATATATACTTTAATTAGTCATAATTATCTTAAAATTACATTTTCCAAGTGAATTTTACCCTTTTATGTGTTAACTTGGTTAAAAGATTAGCTAATCATGTAAAATTTTCAATATACCAATAATAGTATTCAACTAAAAAGGAAAGTATGTATTTTAGTTTTTTTTTTTGGTCTTGGCCATTCCTTCACTACCTTTAATTTAAAAGGGTAAAAAGATATTTCATCATTGGATATAATATGGCCAAGTAAGAAAACTTATTGAAATCAAAATTCACATTTTCTGAATTTCCAATATAATACCTTTTTCGTCAGAACCTCAATCTTTATTTTTAAATGAGTTTCATTACCTTTATAACTCATAGAGTATATAATAATATCATCAATAAATACCACCAAAAACTTATAAAGATAATCACAATCTAAATATAAAATATGTAAACATAGAGGGTGAATTTTTCAACCCAAAAGGTATTACTATGAACTCATATTGATCATACATCATATGAAAATTAATCTTTGGTATATCATCCTTCTTAAGTTTTAGTTTATAATAACTAGAAAAAATTTAAATCTTTTAAAAGTATTGATCCCATTGATTTTTTTCAAAGAGTTAATCAACAAAAATTAATGGAGACTTGTTCCTTATAGTAATTCCAATGATTTCCCAATAATCAATACATAACCTCATTGAAAAAATTATCTTCTTCATAAATAACTATGGCGATCTCAATATTTAAATCCTTGGATGAATAAAACCCTTATCACATAAGTCTTGTGATTGATAATTTAATGTAGATAACACTACTAGATCCATTATATGTAGTGAATTAGATATGGTATTTTCATCAGTAATAATATTAAAATGGAGTTTAACTTCTCCATCAAGGGGAAATACAGGAAATTAATTAATAAATAAATCAACATATTCTTTCACATTGGGTACTTATTCTATTCTCAAAACCCCCTTCCCCTTTATAAATTGAATTTATTCCATTTATTCACCAAGAATTTTATTAAGATGAACTATTTGGGGTGGTTTCTAACATGATTTAGATAATTAAATATACCCTATAAAAGAAAGTAATTCAATACTTACATCACAAATTATGACTTCATTATCTCTATAATAAATTGTATCTCTAATATTTGAGATACTTTTCATCCCTAAAATTTCATCAAATACATCATAGGTATGATGATTATAATTTAAACCAGAAAACACCCATGCATTCCAATTTGAACTACATGGTATGTATTTTTTTAAATTAAAGTACCACTAAGTGTTCTAAATAATAAATTATTACTTAATTTATTAGGGTATAATTGAATTTTCTTTAAAAACATGAATAAAATAAAGGAGTGTGTAGATACAAAATAAAATAATGTATTAGATAGCTTTGAGTGTATAATAAAAGTAACAGATATCACATAATTTGGATCTCCAATATAAGACACTATTATAATAAAATCTTGACCTTGATATAAAGTCCTATAACAAGATAGATTCCCTTCACACTTGGGTAATTCATTAATGTAATGTCTCATATCCTTTAAATTCAAAAATTTCACATTGATTACTTCTCTATTTCCTTTAAAATCATTCTATTCATGAAATTTCTTTTCTAAATTAAAGTATACACCCAATCATATTAAGTGATACCCTAGGTTCTTCTCCCTACATTTATGCATATAGGTAACTAAACTCTTCCCTTTTTCCTTTATGGTAGTTATTTAAACATAGTGATCAACCAACATATTCTTATTTATATTCCCTTTATAAATGAATGATTTAAAAACTTTTTCTCAGTCTTAATATAATTTTTTTCTATATCATCATATGTTTAAAAAGTTTGAGAAACTAATGATCTTTGAATTCTGGACGTTAAATTTTCACGGAAATGGTCAATTTTTCTTTCTAGATTACATAGATAATCCATAAAATACCTTTCTAACCTTTTAAAATTATCCTCATAATCATCCACCATAAGTACTTAATTTTTCCATAGACTCGTGAATTGAATTTCCATATCATCACAATTCTCCCAAGAAGAATATTTTTCTAGAAAAATAACCTTTAATACATTCCACTTCATGTTTTATATATCCTTTTATTTATTAGTATTTCGAATCAATGACCACCATTTTTCAGTATGTACCCTTAAATTATATACATCCATGATAACTTTTTTTCTCATTATTCCCCAATTCCATAAATAACTTCTCTAGAGACTATCCACTTTTATACCACCATTGGATTACTGGATCCACTAAATGATGGAGGTTGTTTCCTAATAAAATGATTCAAATAGGTTGATCCAAGTTGATTATTAACTGGTTAATCCATGTTGGAAAAGTTATTTTTCATAAACAAAGTTAATTACCATAGAATAATAATATTTTTTTTCTGAACCATCATTAACTCCATTATCCTAATTATTCATACAATCCCCACATTATTCTCAAATGTTGCCTTCACTTCCATTTCTTCTATGGATTTCATTCAATAAAAATGGAATAGATTAATTTGTAATATTATAAACTAATAATATGAAAAATATGTTTATATATTATGCTTTCCTAAAATATGTTCATATGAATAGGATACATATCAATCCAATACTTCAGAATTGTATAAAGGTAAAATCTATGTTTTCTACCTATGTTCCTCTAAATTTAGTTCCTAAAGTTTCTGTTAAACATCTCTCTAATACCAACTATAACACCATCAACCCCAATCACCTATAGTCTATGGGTTATATATTATGTAGTAAATAGATTACATGAGATTTCATATACAGTATCAAGGTTCAATAATCCTTAATGGATTATATACACAAACATTACATTAAATCATGAATAATTACATAATTTGAGTATAAATAATCATTCCTAAATTATATATATAGAGCTGATCATATATAGTATTTCTCTTTATTACCTAGGAAAATGGGAAACGTGAGTAAAGTGTGATATCAGATGCTCAGTAAGGGGTAAAATATTATGGAAGAAAATATTTCATAATAATGACATAAGTAATATATAAATAATAGATAGAAAAATGATGTAAAATCAATTAATGCAAAAGAATAACCTAACCTATGGATTAAAATAGAAATAAATAATCACATGGTTAAAATTAAATGGTCACATGATGGTGGAAATTATTGGAATTCATAATGATTAAAATTATAAACATATCATAGAAACCTAGTTCCAGGAAATCAAACTTAAAGAGTAAGGATTCTCCCATTACCCTATCATAATTTTCTCATGGGACCTACCAATTCATATAGGGGATATATAATTCCATGACCAAACTTTTATATATAAATCCAATCAATTTCATCATATACTAACATATAATTGGTAATACATTTCATAATGTTCAAGAATTAATAACATTAAAAATAACATAATTTCTCAATAAGGCTTCTATAAAAAGATTTTACCATAAAGATCAAAGGATTATACAAGAATGTAAATTAATTTTTACCATAGATGAAATAATAATGATGACTAATTAAATTAACTTGAATCATATAAGTAATAAATAGGGATTCATAATGTTCCAATAAATCAAGTGAAGAATATGAAATTATAGTTATCAGGTACTTCTTAAGAATGAGATTATCAATGAGTTTAATAAATTGAATACATGTATTTGAAATAATAGGATACTAAATAAATTGTGGAAAATATCCTATAAAAATAGGAATATGTAATCACATATATTTGATACACACTAGAGATATAAAATTTCATTAATAATAAACCTTGAGGTTGTAACACCCCAAGCTTCCATGGTATGTTTCCCTATGAATAATGCAATAGCTTGTATTGTACGCAACTTCGAGGTTCTAACACACCACAACCAATCAAACTAGCCGTTATGAATAGTAATACCCACTTTTTTAAAATTTATAAATTTTATTTGTTAAAATGGACTTAAATTTTGTATTTGGAATATCGAAATTATCCTAGGGTGAATTTTTTGTATTTTTCTAAAAACATTAATTTTTTGATGAATATTAAAAACACTGAGTTATTAGTTAAAACCAAATTTTTATTAAATAATTATTTATTTTATTAAAATTTATTTTAGGTAAAAATAGGTACATAATACCTATATATGTTCAATGTAATTCATTGGAGTCAATTTATATTAATTTTATATATATAAAAATTTTATTGAACTTTTTACCGTCTTTTACCCACCTCCTAGGAGCTTTTGCAAATCAGCATAAAACTTAATTTTACCACTTCTGTGAGTTTAATTTCAAAAATCCAAGAGTCATGGTTGATATCAGTAAGTAAAATGTGGTTCAATGAGATGAAAATAATTTTTAGTGAATAGTGTAAGAATCCGGTTCTTATTTTTGAGGTACGAGTTTCTTCTTTTCTCCTATTCTTAAGGGTTTTTGAGAAAATAAGGAATGTGGGGGAAAATCCTAAATTTTGGGACTACACGCCATGTACTTTTCCACACACCATTTATTATGGCCGTGTGGGATAAGTACACAGGGCGTATATCCATGTTGGTGATGAAGGGTGTAAAAGCCGACAACACGCCGTGTAGTGGTCCTTTACACGCCGTGTAGTGGTCCTTTACACGCCGTGTAGTCAGTCGACAGATGAAATAGTAAGGTGGTGAAAGCAGCCGCCAGCTCAGTGACAGTACACGCCGTGTAGTCGGGAATACAGGTCGTGTACTCATGTTGACGGATGAACAGTTTGGCAGTGCTGCCAGATGAACAATTAAATGAGGACGAGTATACGCCGTATACTTGAGAGTACACACCATGTAGTCTGTTTTTTCAGCTTAAAATAGGCAGTATCCTCCTCTTTTGGAAGAGGAGGTGTTTGAGCCATTTTGGAGCTTGAGGAGGAGACCAAAGATTTGAAGATCCGTCGATCGAAAACCGGGAATCTGTTTCTGCCTCCTTCGATCTTACTGGAACCACACGGGTAAGAGCTTCGTTCTTCTTGAGTAGTTCTTACCAATTATTTCCTGAGGGAGAGTTATTTAGGTTTGAACATGTGGTTGTTTTTCCCAGATCTACATCGTCTTTGGGAATTTCTGGAATTGACGTTTGCATATACCATTCATGGGTGTTTAAGGTAGGTTTCTTGGTGTTTAATTTCCAAATGTTGTGTTTTTTTGTGTATTTTTGTGCTACGAACCCATGTTGGGGTGTCATGTGCCTAAGGCCTTGGCTATTTAAAAACCTATAATTGAATATGTAACTAATTGTGATATTAAACATCTGTTTGGTATCACTTCTTGGATCCAATACCACCCCGGTGGTGCATTCCTCTGTTTAGCCGTTTGGCCAGGATACCTGAGGGTATGCCATGTTGATTTTGCACATTACTTTTTCCTTGAGAGGAATTGTATGTGTACTGCTTATTTACATGTTGGGCATGGCCCAGTTTCTTGTTTATCCTGAGGGCATTATTTTACCTAGCCTGAGGGAAGTGCATCATTTTCCTGAGGGAAACTCCTTCCGTGCTTGTGGGCAATAGACTCTATGACTGACGGCGACACTTTGTATGCCTCAGGGAAATATCTCTTATGCCTGTGGGAATTACCTGCGGGTTGGATTCTGATTAACTGAGGGTAAGGGGTTTGTGTGTCTGAGGACACTGACGATTTTCATAGAAATTCACTGTGGTGGTATCTTAAATAATAAATAATGAAATGAATATTAAGATGGCAATAACTTGTAAGTTAGTTACTTTTGAGTACTTCGTAGTTTATTGCACTTACTTTTGCACACTGTTGTTGCATGTTTACACACAGTTGAGCATGGGCCTTTGGTGGGTGCCTACTGAGATTATTTCTCACACCCTTTTTGGGTCATGCTTTTCAGCCCAAACAGATTACATTTCTACAGGTGTGGATAAGGTCAAGGGTCCTTATACAGGTACTTCATTGCTATTGAGGAGTAGGGGAGTATGGGACCGAGCTTAGGCTCGTGATGCTACCGGATAATTTGTTTTTCTTTGTTATACTCTGTATTGTATTGTACTACTATGTAACATGTTCTGGCTATTTTCTTAGAACTTGATACATGTTTCATCATATCTATATATCTGGTTGGTTATCCTTTACCGCATGTGTATGGTTTATTTCTTCTGCTATTGTTGTATGTTTTATCTTGTATTCCACTGTGCTACACTTTGACAAATGAGGGCATAGTTTCCCCACCATCAGACCTGGACCCTCGCTGCTAGTCGGAAGCCTCTGGCGTTTAGGGAAATACGCTTGAGGTTATGTGGCGAACCAGGTTCGGGGCACCCGTTGAGTGGCACCAGGATCCGGGACGTTACAAAGTGGTATCAGAGGGGTTCTTTTCTTTGACTTACTATTTGGATCCTTAGTCAGGGATAGGACGATAATGGTAGTTGGTAATAATTTGTGCCCAGGCATAGCTAACCCGTGTATAGGGAAAAGCCAATTTACCTCATATTGCAATTTTACTAATTTTTCAATTTATAGTTGATTTTATTTCACCGATGGGTGATGATCTTGTGATTGTGCTATTTTATATTTTATTCATGGGTTCTTTCTAGTTGCAACCTGATGAGATGAGGGTATTCCATCTCATGCATCATTTAGGCACATGCTGTAAATCACATGTCATGCATAGTTCCATGCCATGTAGGTGAATTAGAAATTGCATGCTGTTGTGATAGCGGTTGTGCTATAAAATCTTGTTGTTGTGATAGCTGCTTCATAAATACCTACTCTGTGATAGGGTCTGTTTGTGTGAGTCTGTTGAAAGAATGGACGCCTAAATTTGGTTTTTGGGGAGTATGGGCCCTCATTGACCTGAATTTGGCGGACCATTGACTGTTTATTTTTTTTATAACACAGATAAGATGTCAAACTTTTATTCTTGGGGAGTATGGGCCCTCACGTATCGGAATGTGAAACTTAGGTGTTGTTTTTTGGTATTTTCTGGGTTTCGGGGAAGTTTCTGAGGCATACTATCCAGAAAAACCCAGTATACACGCCATGTAGTACCTAAAACACACCGTGTATGGCCTTCTATTCAGGAAGAAAAAAGAAAAAAAATTTAGTACACGCCGTGTACCCTGAGTACACGCAGTGTAGTCTCCTCCCATGTCACAAACCGCGTGGATGATGACATGGGGAATGGAAGATCTTGGGGCGAACACGCCGTGTACTGGATGTACACGCCGTGTAGTGTTGACCCGGAGTCCGCCCGTGTAACTAACGACATGGACAGAGGAGACCTTAAGACATACACGTCGTTTCCACTATCGAACACGTCGTGTAGTCTAACATGGGGACCCGGCCGTGTAACTAACAATACAGGTCGGTGTAATCCATTCATATACACGCCATGTGTATATAGAACACTCCGTGTAGTGTGAGTCGTGTGTCCGACTGTGTAACCAACAACACGGGTCAGCGAAGCTCGTCTAGTACATGTCGTGTACCTATGGGACACACCGTGTAGTCTTGTCCGAGGATAGACCGTGTGGACATAGCCATGTGGCTGGGAAATGGGGTGGTGTACACACCGTGTGCGGGTGTAACACGCTGTGTAGTATCAAGCAGAGTAGTCGGCCGTGTCACAAATGACACGAGCAGTTGGAAAATTACACCATACACACCGTGTATCTTAAATACATGCCATGTAGTTTTGTTTAATGGGAGCCGTGAGGCTGGGAAATGGGGTGGTGTGCACTCCGTGTGCGGGTGTAACACGCTGTGTAGTATCAAGCCGAGTAGTTGGCCATGTAACAAACGACATGGGTAGTTGGAAAATTACACCATACAAGTTGTGTAGCTTAAATACATGCAGTGTATTTTTGTTTACCAGGAGCCGTGTGGCTAGGCCACGTAGAAGTACCCGGGCAGGGGAAGAGAAGTCAGGTACACACCGTGTAGTTAGTATACACGTCGTGTAGTCTTTTTTTGAAAATCTTGAATGCCTTCTTCCTTCTGTTCCCTTTTTGGTCCCTTCGTTTTTAGTCCTTGATAATCATGTTATAAGGTGTGCATTTGACCTTATAGAGTCATGCTGCCAAGACGACTGCGTGTTGTTCGCCAGGAGAGCGGCAACGATTATACTCCAGAGATGGTGGGCCATGGTCTACCAGTTGATCCTACAGTAGAGCCAGATGCGGGGCCAGCCGTTATACCGGACACAAGCGCGGACGCGCAGTTCCATGAAGGATTTATGTGGTTCATGCAGACCTTTCAGGGAGCACCGCCGACTGCCACATCTATGGCTGAGCTTACTCATATCTTCCAGCAGCAGCATCCACCTACGTTTTCAGGGGATGGAGGACCACAGGCTGCGGAGTCTTGGCTGGGGTCTGTGCAGACTATTTTTGAGAATCTTGAGATGCCTCCAGGGTGGAGGGGAAATCTCATGACGTATATGTTGTGTGATTCCTCCAAGAGGTGGTGGGATATTACCACTCAGTTAGAGCATCACCGAGGCATGGCGTAGGAAGTTTTTTGGGCAGTCTTCTATGACTTCTTCTTTCCGGGGACGCTGAGGGCAGATAGAGCTTGAGAGTTCATGAATCTGCAATAGGGCGCTATGTCGGTGATGTATTATTCTACTCGTTTCACCGAGCTTCAGCGTTTTTCACCCGTGTTGGTGGGTAATGAGATGTTGAGAGCCAGACGCTTTGAGGATGGTCTTCTTTATGACATCCGAGCACTGGTGAATGTTTTCAGGTTTCCTTTAGTACATGCTATTGTGAACCAGGAGCTGATTACAGAGAGGAACATGAGGTAAGCTAGTGGTGTGGGACAGGGTGGTTCAGCACTAGTCTCTGGTACTATTTCTTCTGGAAAGAGGAAGCGACAAATAGACTTCTCTCAAGGTGGCAGTGCCAGCCATAAGGATATTTCAGGTGGCCAAGTCAGGTGCTACTAGTGTGGTAAGGAGGGGCACAAGAGACCTCAGTGTCCACGTGACCTAGTGGAGTGCCGAGCTTGCGGAAAGAGGGGTCATCTACAATGCTTTTGCAGGGAGTTTCCACCTGTGGCTAGTGAGAGGGGTTCTATGCAGACTCCGTGAGCAGGAGAAGGACCAACAGCTTCTTACCAGTCAGGTAACTGGAATACGTCAGGGTGTGTAGGTAGGGATGGTGGTCGTGGCCATGGTAGCCAGACAGAAGGATCTCAGAGGCAGTAAGGCGGGACATCTCAGTGTAGCCAGGCTGTGTCGTAGGGCCTCGACACTGGGTAGGCATATGCAGTGCAACAGACCTAGCAGGAGCAGGATCCCGGACCTTCTACTGTCAGAGGTACTATTATAGTAGCTTCTGTGTTATCTTCTGTACTTTTCGATACGGGTGCTACACATAATTTCATATTTGTACCCGTTGTGGAGAGACTTGGGCTCTATGTTTCTATTTATTCTGATATCATGATGCTAGACACTTCGTTGGGGACTAAAACAAATGGTGTGAATTAGTGCAAGGAGTTCCCCCTTGAGGTTGGTGGGTGTCACTTTCTATGGGACCTTTATGTCCTTGAGATGACGAGCTATGATGTCATTCTCAGGATGGACTGGTTGGTTCCCTTTCAAGCCTTTGTAGATTTCTATCGTCGCAGGGTGAGGTTCACGTCACGAGAGGGTGGAGAGTTTCTATGCAAGGGCAAGTGGGATGTTCAGGCGAGTTGAGCTAGACCAGAGCATCATGGGCGAGGTGGAGTCACAACCCAGATTACGAGCTTATATCTAGATTACCAAGGGACATGTCAGAATTATTTCCCTTCAGTAGGTGATCATTTAAGGGATGTATTCCCAGGCGACTTCTTAGGTCTAACTCATGAACGAGAGGTGGATTTCTCTATTGATCTTGTGCCAGGAGCAGCACCGGTGTCCATTCCCCCTTATAGGATGGCTACGCCTGAGTTGCAGGAGCTCAAGAGGCAGTTAGAGGAGTTATAAGAAAAGGGATTCATCTGACCTAGTACTTCTCCTTGGGGTTCGTCGGTCCTCTTTGCGAAGAAGGCGGATGGTACCCTCAGACTCTGTGTGGATTATCGGAAGCTGAACCAGTTGACGGTTAAGAACCGATATCCCTTTCCTAGGATTGATGATCTTTTTGATCAACATTGTGGAGAATGAGTGTTCTCGAAGATTTACTTAAGATCACGATATCACCAGCTGCACATGAGACCATCGGATATACCTCTCACAGCTTTCAAGAGCAGGTATGGTCTATACGAATATACGGTTATGCCGTTCGGACTCATGAACGCACCAGCAGTTTTCATGGATCTGATGAATCGCGCGTTCCATCCTCATCTGGAGTCTTTTGTGTTAGTATTCATGGAAGATATCTTGGTGTACTCTCACACTCAACATGACCATGCCACCCATCTTGAGATCGTATTGAGTACTCTGAGAGAACATCGGCTATATGCTAAGCTCTCAAAGTGCCACTTTTGGATGGACCAGATTCACTTCCTGGGTCATATCATCTCGTAGGAAGGTGTTGTAGTAGACCCATAGAAGGTGAGAGCAGTAGTTTCCTGGGAGCATCCTAAGAACATGTTTGAGATACGGAGTTTCTTGGGGCTGTCTGGTTGCTACAGATTCTTCATACAGGACTTCTCCCACTTAACAACACCGTTGACGGGTTTGACTAAGAAGGGTGTGAAGTTTGTTGGTCAGAAGCTTGCGAGATAGCCTTCCAGAAGCTGAAGGGAAAATTGACATCAGCACTGATCCTGATACTCCCAGAGCAGGGGAAGAGCTATACAGTTTACTATGATGCATCAGGGATTGGGCTGGGAGCTGTGTTGATGCAGGGCGACTGAGTTGTTGCGTACGAGTCTCGGCTGTTGAGGCCACATGAGAGGAATTACCCGACGCATGATCTCGAGTTGGTTGTAGTTGTTAATGCATTGAGTTTTCGGAGAGATTATCTTTTGGGAGAGCATTTTGTGGTTTTAACCGACCAAAAAAGTCTCAAGTATATTTTTACACAGCGTGACTTGAATTTGAGGCAGTGAAGGTGGGTCTAATACCTTCAGTCCTTCGATTTTGACCTTGCCTATACACCTGGTAAAGGTAATGCAGTATCTGATGCACTGAGCCGGAAGACTCACATACAGGCAGTGAAGGAGGCCAGTGGTGAATGGAAGCTGATGGCTATGTTCTCTAAGATGCATTTGGAGTTTCACGACAGTCAGGGGCAGACCTATCTTTCATCTTTATCTGTGACTTCTACCCTCCTAGATAGAGTGAGGATGAGACAACTATCTGATCCATAAGTCCTAGTTCTATGGGAGTCGGTGGAAAGTGAGGACCCTACTCCTGGTTGGATGATAGGTTATGATGAAGTTTTGCGTTTCCAAGGACGAGTGTGGGTTCCAGAGGATATACGCAAGGAGCTGATGTGGGAGTTTCATGCTTCACCTTGGGAACTTCATCCTGGGATTACCAAAATGTACCGAGACTTGAGACGTCAGTACTGGTAGCCAGGTATGAAGAGGTATGTAGCTGGTTTTGTTATGAGATGTTCCACCTGTCAGCAGGTGAAGGTGGAGCATCATAGGTTAGCCGGACTGTTACAGTAGTTACCCATTCCAGAGTGGAAATGGGATGATATCGCGATGGACTTCGTGACTGGGTTGATGAGGTCACCTTGAGGCAATGATGTCGTGTGGGTTGTTGTGGACGGACTCACAAAGGTAGATCACTTTTTTCCGATCAATGAGACCTTCGGTTTTGATGAGCTCGAGAAGTTTTATATCCGATAGTTCGAACGTCTTCATGGGGTTCCAATTTCTATCATTTCAGATATGGATGCCCATTTTAAATCTCGTTTCTGGCAGAGTTTTCAGAGGGCACTGGGTACACAGGTGCTTCTGAGCACAACTTACCACCCTCAGACCGATGGCCAATCAGAGCGTACAATACAGGTGCTAGAGGACAATCCACGTGCATGCTTCCTAGACTTTTGGGGCTCTAGGGAGAAGCATTTATCCCTAGTCAAGTTTGCCTATAATAATATTTTTCAGGCAACTATTGAGATGGCACCTTACGATGCTTTATATGGTAGGCCATGCCGATCACCCTTGTACTGGTTAGAGGCAGCTTTACTGGGACCATGTCTTGTGCAGGAGACTTCTGAGAAGGTCCACTTGATTCAAAAGCGGATGGCTACCGCACAGTCTCATCATAAATCTTATGCTGATCACTGCAGAAGACCTTTGGAGTTCGTGGTCGGGGATCAGGTTTTCTTGCATGTTTCGCCGAGGTTGGGACACAAACGGATTAGGAGACAGGGTAAACTTTCGCCGAGGTATGTGGGGACATTTGAGATTCTAGAGTGTGTCTGGCCGATTGCTTATTAGTTGCAGTTACCTCATAGGTACTGGGCCATGCACGATGTCTTCCATGTATCTCAGTTGCGCCACAATATTCAGACTCATCTCACGTCTTTCAGCCTGAGGAGGTTGAGCTGGAGGTATATGCGTCCTTTGAGTAGCATCTGATTCGTATCGTTGATAGGAGCACGGAGGTTCTCTGAGGCCGGTCTGTTCCTCTCGTACGAGTGCTATGGCAGCATGGCCGAGTGTAGGACGAAACCTGGGAGCGGGAGACCGACGTATGTGCTCAGTGGCTAGAGCTGTTCTGAGCTTTATCTTCACCACCCTTGGAAGGGCAATTCGGAGATGAATTGCTTTAAGGGGAGAAGTTTGTAAGAACCTAGTTCTTATTTTTGAGGTACGAGTTTCTCCTTTTCTCCATTCCTTAAGGGTTTTTGAGAAAATAAGGAAAATGGGGGAAAATCCTAAATTGTGGGACTACACGCCGTGTAATTTTCCACACACCGTGTAGTCTGGCCGTGTGGGATAAGTACATAGGGCGTGTAGCCATGTCGGTGATGAAGGGTTTAAAAGCCTACTATATGCCGTGTAGTGGTCCTTTACACGCCGTGTAGTCAGTCAGCAGATGAAATAGTAAGTCGGTGGAAGCATCCGCCAACTGGGCGACAGTACATGCCATGTAGTCAGGAATACACATTGTGTACTCATGTCAACGGATGAACAGTTTGGTGGTTTCTCCAGATGAACGGTTAAATGATGAAGAGTACACGCCGTGTACTTGAGAGTACACGCCCACTACTAGAGAAGCAGGTATTTGCGACGGGCTATTTGCGACGGGATCCCGTCGCAACTAAACTTATTTGCGACGGGACCGTCGCTAAAGCCTTTTTTTGCGACGGGCATTCTCCCCGTCGCAAATAGTATTCCGTATTTTTGTAAAAAACTTTTTAAACAGTTATTGCGACGGGCCCGTCGCAAATACCTTTTGCGACGGGACCCGTCGCAAATAGTTTTTGCGACGGTTCCGTCGCAAAAACTCTTTTTTAAAAAAATAAAAAAAATTAATAATACTAGTATTTGCGACGGGAACCGGGACCCGTCGCAAATACTCTTTTAAAAAAAATAAAAAACTAATAATAATACTAGTATTTGCGACGGGCATAGTATCCCGTCGCAAATACTATAAAAAAAATAAAAAAAATAAATTATTAATAAATTATTTTAATTAATATAATAATAGAATTATAATTTACAAATGAAAATAATAAATTATTTTAATTACTATAATAATAGTAGAATTATAATTCAAAAATAAAAATAATAGAATATTAATAAATAATTTAATTAATATAATAATATTATAATTATAATTCATAAATAAAAAAAATATTAATAAGTTATTTTAATTAATATAAAAATAATAGAATTATTTTACATTCAAATATTAAAATAATTCAAGTATTACAAAAAAATAATTAAATTATAATATTATAAAATTTAAATATATATATAAAATTTTATTATATAAATAAAATTTTAATATATATATAAAATTTAATATTATAAAATATAAATATTATTATTATTCATATTAATATTGTTATTTAAAAATATAATATTATTAATATTTTATAATGAGACAGAAACTACGAATAGAAAAAAAAAATATTTTGATTTCACAAATTTTATAACAGAAATACAAACTCTAATCTGTAGGAGGGGGGGAGGGGGGAGGTGGGGGATCTGCAGATGGTGGTGGAGGAAACTCCATCCCTAAAGCATGAGTGAGTCGGCGCATGTACTCCATCTGCTCCTGATGCTGCTGCTGCCACCGACTCGTCTGCTCCTCGTACAGCTGCTGCTGGCGTCGACGCTCCTCCTCATGCTGCTGACGCATCTGCTCCTGCTCCTGTCGGAGACTCTCTATCTGTGCAGTCTGAGATCGCAACTGCTCCTCATACTGTGTAGAAGAAGATGCACGAGCTCCTCTCGAGCTGGACGCCGACATCGCAGCACTGCCATAATAATCTCCGGGAGTCAGTCGAGAGCCGATACCAACTACCTGGCCCTTCTCGAAGGCATACTGGGTGGCCTGCATCCATGCCGCCTCATCAAACTGACGGGCAGTGGTCTGATCTGATGCCTCGGCCTGACTCTCAGGCCGGGCCTGTGCCACTGCAGCCTCATATGACTCCTATAGTTGCAATTTAAAATTAAAATTGTGAATATATTATATGCAGTTAATTTTTAAACTTGAAAACAAATAATACTGACCACGATGTGATGCTGACGATCACCTCTGAGCTCCCCAGTAGCAGGATCACTATACATCCTCCGATATATGTCGTACTCTGTAATATCGAGGTGCTCGACAGCCTATAAGAATAAAAAATAAACTATTAATATTTATAGTTATATAAAATATTTATAAATAATGTACGTACCAGATGCTGTCTATGAGTACTGAAAGAACGACTCCCAGCTCGATGAGTCACCTCCTGCCTCCCCCGATTCTGCCTCCCCACCGATGATCTCCTCTGAAAGGCACCACTCAACCAGTGCGCACATAATCCATCCCATACATGGGATGAAATGTACTCTGGTCGGTGTGCTCTACATGACTCATCAAAATCTGACCCTCCTGCTTTCTTCATCGCAGATTTTCTTAAATTGTGCAAAAACTGACGAAGGCGATCACGCATGGCCACCTCCCATGCCTCGTGGATGGCGTCACGCATGGTATCCTCGATCGGATACCATAAACCCTACAAATAAATCAAAATATCAAGTTAGAAATGAAATAATTTTCAAAATAAAAATTATTTATTTACGTACGTACCAACCAATGGCCGAACATGGCCTGCTGCACATCAATGGGAATCTGCTCCCATGTGGTCCACGGCTGAGAGAAATAGTTGCGCAAAATAGCGCTTCCCTGTCCGACTGCTATATGCGAAAAACTGAAAAAATAATAAACAATTATTATGTGAATATATTAATGAAATCTTAGTCAAATTCACAGGTTATTACACAGGTTATCACACCTCCGGGTGCGCGGATCAAACCCAAGACGTGGATGTCGCTCGGGGACGGGGTCAGGAATCATCAATCGTGCAAGACCGGATATAGTGCAGGTAAAACAAGGTTTCCTTCGGTGAATGATCATAAATGCTTTGTTCTCTCCCATACAGTAAGGACATGATTTCTGACCATGTGTACTCCAGCCAGATAACATCCCATAAGCCGGGAAGTCACTTATTGTCCACATCAATGCTGCTCTCAGTATGAAATTCTGTTTTGTTGCAACATCATATGTACTGACACCAGTACTCCACAATAAATTTAATTCATCAATCAATGGCTTCAAATAAACATCAATATTTTTCTTCGGATGTCCTGGAATTAGTAAAGTCAAAAAGATATATGGCTCCTTCATCAACATCCATGGAGGTAAATTATACGGAGTTAAAAAAACAGGCCAACATGAATATTGACTACCATAAGATCCAAACGGACAGAAACCATCAGTGGAAAGGCCCAGTCGAACATTTCTAGCTTCTAAAGCAAATGATGGATGCACTCTATCAAAATGTTTCCATGAATCACCATCGGCTGGATGATTCAAGCTTTTATCGGTTGAAATATTCTCTTTATGCCATGACATCATTGTCGCTGTATTCTTAGACATGAATAAATGCTGAAGTCTGGATGTAAGCGGAAAATATCTCAACTGTTTTACAGGAATCAAACCAGACTTCCCGTGTTGTCCTTCTTTATATCTCAGTTGCCCACATGTGGGACAACTATCCAACGACTCATTTTCCCCTGAATATAAAATGCAGTCATTTGAACATGCATGAATCTTCTGACAAGTAAGTCCCAAATTTCGAACCAACCTCTTACTTTCATAGTAATTTGCAGGTAAAACATTTCCTTCGGGTAACAGTGTTTTCAGCAATGAAAATATCTGGTCAAAACATGTGTTTGACATTCCGTTATCTGATTTGATAGCCATAAATTTTGCAACTGCTTCTAATTTGCTCATCTTGCAGCCAGGATATAATGCATCCTCAGCAGACTTCAACAACTCATAAAATTCAGACGGTCCCAACTCAGGATTTGAAGCTATATCAGCCGGAGTTTCTGTATGTTGAACAGATGAACCTGCAACATCATGTACTAAATCTTGAAACCGGGATGGATCTGGAATCAAGTTGGTATCACCTGCTCTGGAACTGCGTTCACCATGTTGATACCAAAAAACATAATCTGCTTGAAAACCAAAACGCAAGAGATGTTCCCCCACTTTGTCAAACGTGTCAAACGTTCTCAATGCACATTTTCTACAGGGGCATTTTATCTTTCCTTCTGAAACAAATTCTGAATTTGATGCCGCAAATGATAAAAAAATCTCCACACCCTCTATATATACTGGATTTAAAACAGAACCATTTGGATTTCTACGTTGATTTATCCATATGCGGTCATCTAATAATGACTGTTGACGACCTCGTTGTTCTATATTTTTCTATAAAATATAAAAGCATTACTGGTTTTGAATAATTTGTTAGAAAAAACACTCAAGCAAGGATTGAATATATTGAGAATAAAGCAAAACCTGTTACAAATATTGATAATTTTAATATTATATTGATTTTTTATTTTTTTTTAATAATACTAATATAATTTTTTTTATAAATATTAATTATATAATAATAACATCATTACATTATTAGTATATTTTATTATTAATATTAAAATAATATAATTTTTTATATTATATACAATTCTCCTTTCATCTGTGTGTTTCACATTCTGTCTCCACATGTAATAAGGTAATTATTCCTAATTATTACAATCTATTACAATTTATTACTAATTGTTACTAATTATTACAATTTATTACTAATTATTACAATTTATTGCTAATTATTACTATTTATTACTAATTTAGCAATACTTAGCAATACTTAGCAATACTTAGCAAAAGGAAAACTGCTTGAATAATGAAAGGAAATTTGGTAATCATCGTTGTGGAGATGATTATTAATTTTCCCTTCATTATCCAATCAGATTTCGTTTACTAATTATTAGTAATAAAAAAAATATTATCAATATTTACGAAAAAACAATATTAATATTATTAAAATAATAACAAAAATTAAAAAATATTAAAATTATCAATATTCATAACAGACTTTGTTCTATTATTAACATGTTCAAATCTTAAAGGGTTGCCAATTGTCAGGTCATGCGCAATAAAAAGTTTGTGTCAGCCATGTCTAATGTAAACCCTATAATTGTCCTTGCATGGTTGATCACTTCGCAAGTAATGTTGCAATCAGACAAACCAAGTCATTCCCTTCTTATCTATAAGAATTATCTCACATGAACCTTTACATAGATCATTCTTCCTTAAAAATTTGAGGGGATATCATTATTTTTCCCTTAAATTTTCAAGGAAGAATGGTCTATGTAAAGGTTCATGTGAGATGATTCTTATAGATAAGAAGGGAATGACTTGGTTTGTCTGATTGCAACATTACTTTTGAGGTGATCGACCATGCAAGGACAATTATAGAGTTTACATTGGACATGGCTGACACAAACTTTTTATTGCGCATGACCTAACAATTAGCGACCCTTTAAGATTTGAACATGTTAAGAATAGAGCAAAATCTGTTGTGAATATTTATAATTTTAATATTTTATAAATTTTTATTATTTTAATAATATTAATATTTTTTTCATAAATATTGATAATATAATTTTTTTGCTAAGTATTCTTGAGTATTCCTGAGTATTCCTGAGTATTCGTGATTATTCGTGAGTATTCGTGATTATTCATGAGTATTCGTGAGTATTCGTGAGTATTCGTGAGTATTCCTAATTATTACTAATTATTCCTAATTATTCCTAATTATTCCTAATTATTTGCAATTATTGGTAATTATTGGCAATTATTGGTCATTATTACTAATTATTACTAATTATTGGTAATTATTACTAATTATTCCTAATTATTACTAATTATTCCTAATTATTACTAATTATTCCTAATTATTACTAATTATTCCTAATTATTCCTAATTATTACTAATTATTCCTAATTATTGCTAATTATTGATAATTATTGCTAATTATTCCTAATTATTACTAATTATTCCTAATTATTACTAATTATTCCTAATTATTACTAATTATTCCTAATTATTACTAATTATTCCTAATTATTCCTAATTATTCCAAATTATTTGCAATTATTGGTAATTATTGGCAATTATTGGTAATTATTACTAATTATTACAAATTATTCCTAATTATTCCTAATTATTCCTAATTATTACTAATTATTCCTAATTATTACTAATTATTCCTAATTATTACTAATTATTCCTAATTATTTGCAATTATTTGCAATTATTGGTAATTATTACCAATTATTGGTAATTATTGGTAATTATTGGTAATTATTCCTAATTATTCCTAATTATTACTAATTATTACTAATTATTACTAATTATTCCTAATTATTCCTAATTATTTCTAATTATTACTAATTATTCCTAATTATTTGCAATTATTCCTAATTATTTGCAATTATTGATAATTATTACTAATTATTGGCAATTATTGGTAATTATTGGTAATTATTCCTAATTATTACTAATTATTACTAATTATTGGCAATTATTGGTAATTATTGGTAATTATTCCTAATTATTACTAATTATTCCTAATTATTGGTAATTATTACTAATTATTACTAATTATTCCTAATTATTACTAATTATTACTAATTATTACTAATTATTACTAATTATTCCTAATTATTGGTAATTATTACAAATTATTACTAATTATTGCGAATTATTGGTAATTATTCCAAATTATTGGTAATTATTCCAAATTATTGGTAATTATTCCAAATTATAGGTAATTATTCCTAATTATAGGTAATTATTCCTAATTATTGGTAATTATTCCTAATTATTGCTAATTATTCCTAATTATTGCTAATTATTGCTAATTATTGCTAAGTATTGCTAATTATTGCTAATTATTGCTAATTATTGCTAATTATTGGTAATTATTACTAATTATTGCTAATTATTGCTAATTATTCCTAATTATTCCTAATTATTGCTAATTATTCCTAATTATTGCTAATTATTGATAATTATTGCTAATTATTCCTAATTATTCCTAATTATTACTAATTATTCCTAATTATTACTAATTATTCCTAATTATTACTAATTATTACTAATTATTCCTAATTATTTGCAATTATTCCTAATTATTGGTAATTATTACCAATTATTGGTAATTATTCCTAATTATTACTAATTATTACTAATTATTACTAATTATTACTAATTATTCCTAATTATTCCTAATTATTCCTAATTATTCCTAATTATTCCTAATTATTTGCAATTATTCCTAATTATTTGCAATTATTGATAATTATTACAAATTATTGGTAATTATTGGTAATTATTCCTAATTATTACTAATTATTACTAATTATTACTAATTATTCCTAATTATTACAAATTATTGGTAATTATTACAAATTATTACTAATTATTGTTAATTATTGGTAATTATTCCAAATTATTGGTAATTATTCCAAATTATAGGTAATTATTCCTAATTATTGGTAATTATTCCTAATTATTCCTAATTATTGCTAATTATTGCTAATTATTGCTAATTATTGATAATTATTGGTAATTATTGATAATTATTGGTAATTATTACTAATTATTGATAATTATTACTAATTATTCCTATTTATTACTAATTATTCCTAATTATTACTAATTATTCCTAATTATTACTAATTATTCCTAATTATTACTAATTATTACTAATTATTACTAATTATTCCTAATTATTACTAATTATTACTAATTATTACTAATTATTCCTAATTATTCCTAATTATTCCTAATTATTCCTAATTATTCCTAATTATTCCTAATTATTTGCAATTATTGGTAATTATTGGCAATTATTGGCAATTATTACTAATTATTACTAATTATTGTTAATTATTGGTAATTATTCCAAATTATAGGTAATTATTACTATTTATTGTTAATTATTACTAATTATTACTATTTATTGTTAATTATTACTAATTATTACTAATTATTCCTAATTATTACTAGTTATTGGTAATTATTACTAATTATTATTAATTATTACTAATTATTGGTAATTATTACTAATTATTAATATTTATTCTTAATTATTAAAAATTATTACAAATTATTCCTAATTACCATTAACTATGAACAATACTAATAATTTAAATTTATTAAGTAAGAAAACAATATAAACATAATTAAATTACAACTAATCAAAAATAATTGAAATTAATACAAAATTAAAAATAAATATTAAATTAAAATGAACATAAATACCTTGAAAATTGATGAGCTCTGATCGTTCTTCAAAACTTTAATAACAGCTCCGAAGAAAAAAATTAAACTGAACAAAAACTCAAATTTAGAAATAGAAATTTTAGAGCAGAAGAAGGTGGAGAATGAGAATGATTTGAGAAAAACGGATGGGGGTATTTATAGGTTAGATTATTAGCGACGGGCACCGTCACAAATACCTTCGCCCGCATTTATTACGGTCAACCGGTAAATAGTTATTTGCGACGGGTCCCGTCGCAAATAACATACTATTTGCGATGGGAAAGTATTCCCGTCGCAAATACCTTTTACCGCCGCCGGTTATTTGCGACGGGAATACTTTCCCGTCGCAAATACCTTTTACCGCCGCCGGTTATTTGCGACGGGGAAAGGCTTCCCTGTCGCAAATAGTTTTCCCCGGATTTGGCGCCAAAGCCCGGGAAAACTATTTGCGACGGGATAGGCTTCCCCGTCGCAAATAGTTTTCCCGCGATTTGGCGCCAAATCCGGGGAAAACTATTTGCGACGGGGAAGCCTATCCCGTCGCAAAAGACTACTTATTTGCGACGGGTAAAGACCCCCGTCGCAAATAAGTTTTTAACGGGACTATTTGCGACGGGATTTATTCCCGTCGCAAATAACCCGTCGCAAATACCCATTTTTCCCGTAGTGGTCGTGTAGTCTGTTTTTTTGGATTAAAATAGGCAGTAGCCTCCTCTTTTTCCAGAGGGGGAATTTGAGCCGTTTTAGAGCCGGAGGAGGAGACCGAAGCTTTGGAGATCTGTCGATCGCGAACCGGGAATCAGTTTCCACCTCTGTCGATCTTGTTGGAACCGCATGGGTAAGAGCTTTGTTCTTCTTGAGTAGTTATTACCAATTCATTCCCGAGGAAGAGTTATTTAGGTTTGAACGTGTGGTTGTTTTTCCCAGATCTACGTCATCTTTGGGCGTTTCTGGAATCGACGTTTGCATATACCATTCGTGGGTGTTTAAGGTAGGTGGCTTGGTGTTTAATTTCCAACTATTGTGTGTTTTTGTGTTTTTTTGTGCTATGAACCCACGTTGGGGTGTCGTGTGGCTGAGGCCTTGGCTGTTTAAATACCTAGAATTGAATAGGTAATTAATTGTGATATTAAACGGCTGTTTGGGATCACTTCTTGGATCCAGGACCACCCTGGGGGTGCGTTCCTCTGTTTAGCTATTTAGCCAGGATACCCGAGGGTATGCCATGTTGATTTTTCATATTACTTTTTCCTTGAGATGAATTGTATGTGTATTGCTTATTTACATGTTGGGCATGGCCCGATTTCTTGTTTATACTGAGGGAGTTGTTTTACTTAGCCTGAGGGCAGTGCATCTTTAGCCTGAGGGAAACTCCTTCCGTGCTTGTGGGCAATAGACTCTGTGCCTCAGGGCGACACTTTGTACTCCGGAGGGCAATATCTATTATGCCTGTGGGCAATTACCTGCGGGTTGGATTCTGATTACCTGAGGGTAAGGGGTTTGCGTGTCAGAGGACACTGACGGTTTGCATAGAAATTCACTGTGGTGGTTTCTTAAATAATAAGTAATGAAATGAATATTAAGATGGCAATAAATGGTAAGTTAGTTACTTTTGAGTACTTCTTAGTTTATTGCACTTACTTTTGCACACTGTTGTTGCATGTTTACACACAGTTGAGCACGGGCCTTTGGTGGGTGCCTAATGAGATTATTTCTCACACCCTATTTGGGTAATGCTTTTAGGCCCAAATAGATTACTTTTCTACATGTGTGGATAAGGGCAAGGGTCCTTATACAGGTATTTGATTGTTGTTGAGGTGTAGGGGAGCATGGGACTGGGCTTAGGTTCGCGATGCTACCAGCTGATTTGTTTTGCTTTGTTATACTGTGTATTGTATTGTACTGCTATGTAACATGTTCTAGATATTTTCTTAGAACTTGAGACATGTTTCATCATATCTATATATCTGGTTTGTTATCCTTTACCGCATGTGTATGGTTTATTGCTTCCCCTGTTGTTTTATGTTTTATCTTGTATTCTGCTACGCTACACTTTGACAAATGAGGGCCTCGCTGCTAGTCAGCAGCCTCTAACATTTGGGGAAATGCGCTTGAGGTCATGTGGCGAACTGTGTTCGGGGCACCCATTGAGTGGAACCCGGATCCGAGACGTTACAAATTGTAACTTTTTACTTTTATTTACCATGGTTAAAAGTAAATAGGGTAATTAAAGGTAAAAATGATATTATTTTTACCCTAACACATATTCTAATTATATTGGATAAGTGTAATTAGACCAAAAACAACCTTATGAATAAAATATAATCCTTTAGATCCGCTTGGATTAGAATAAGACATTTATTATTATTTAATTCAAAGAAGAGTTAAAAGAGTTAAAATCAAAGTTTAATAACTAAAACATTTTTAATATATGGTTATACATAAGATAAATTCAATTATAAATATTCATTAGAAATATAAAGATATTTCCTACATAATGGTATTTTATTTATAATTTTTATACATTAAATAATTTAATTTATTAATGACACAATGATGATGCAGTAATTACCTTATTAATAAAATATTAAAATAATTGATATGATAAATACCCGAATAAATATAATTTGAGACTTTTAATGAATTACACGAATTTTATAGGTTAATATGACATGTTAGGATTAATTTAATTAACTTTTTTGAAGTAATCAGGCTGTTATGATTTTCAAAAAAATAAAATACCAAATAGTGTAAAAATTGACATAAAATATTTTTTAAAACAAATATTAAATTATTAATTAATGTTCTATTACTAAAAATCTATAGTTCGGCCAAATGACTTAGATAAGGTAATATATATTAATAATGAACCACTTGGTGTTCTCTTGGCTTGTTATAGTAATTTTATTAACCATATAATATAAAAATACAAAGAGACATGATAAATGTCAAACTATTTTAGTAAGAGTTAAATATAAATGATAAGGTTAATATGGTGATCTAAACATGTCTAAAATATATTGGTTGAAAGTATTTCGACCCATCCCAACCCTATCCTCGAAATAAGTCACTTTGGAACCATTATAAACAGAATATGAATTTATTATAAAATAATATTTCTAGATTTTTCTAAGGTGCCCCTCACCCCTCGTATAAAAGGGCACTCCCCCTTCTATCTAATTCACACATTCGAAGCCATTTGTCTCAACCACCCCTTCCAAATATCCTCCCAACTTCCCTAACTTCAACCTATAGGCCTTACTTTGGTCAGAAAGACAACCTAATGATCTATTTTCATCAACTCAAAAGGAAACACCTGAAGAAGAGGTATTAATTTCACCACCCTCTTTCAAGTTATTTTCTTCTTCCACTTCTTCTTTCCTTGTTGTTTCCATTATAAAATAATAACTTCAGTATCTTCTATATACTGTGATGCTATTCTAAAAATGGTACAAAAATATTAGTTATTTTATCAATCCTATTATTGGCACTAGAAAACTCATCTGCAAAAAAAATCAGATGCTTCCATACATGATCCAATATCGTAGCCCGTTTCGCAAGCTTAAATTTGGTAGGTCATAGAGCCCGAATAGATTTACAGATTAGGAGTTATGGACATTTGAAGTTGGTCTGGAAAACTAGTTCGCAAAGCCCGTTGGTGAAGCCCCCCTCCGCGATCGAGGAGTGCCGCCGTGAAGCAAGGAGGCAGGAGGCTCCATGAACCCGTTTGACATTCCCGATGAGGTGCGAAGACCCAATGCGAAACAAGGAGGAGGGACGCTCCATGACCGCATTTGACGTTCGCGATCCACTGTAGAGCATGCCCCGTCTTCAAACTGAGAGAGCTTTGCTTTGCGGCGCCCCTTGCCTAGCTCACCCCCCTTCTTCGGACGACCACTTCCTTCCTTGGGCGGCCGATCTCCCAGTTTGTGGAGCTTTTATTTCCTTCACGAAGCGGCTCTGTGAGCCCCTGCTCCACGAGCAGCTTCCTTCGTGTTGCTGCTCCGCTAGCCCATGCTCCATGAGACCATGCTCTGCGAGCCCATGCTCCGCAAGACCATTCTCTGCGAGTCCATGCTCGGCGAGTCCATACTCCGTGAGACCCCATTATCTATGAGCCCCTTTGCTCTGGGAAGATACTTCACGAAGACCTACCCTTTTCGAGGCTTCTACCTTCACGCCCACCAGTCCATACTACGGGGGCTGCACCCCCGCACCCCCACTCGGGGTCAGTGCTGGGCTGCGGTCCTGACCCTCCAGGACATCATCATTTTCTATTGCGCCCTTATGCACACCCACCTTCCACCTATTGAATATTATGATTTGAGAGACTCCTCCTCACACCAAGAAACACCTTGAGTTGACATATTCCTCTTGGTTCCATTCCCATGTAGTGAGTTGAGATTCTCATCATCAAATTCCCGAGTACCTTGAGTCGAACCATTCCTCAGGAAACTCCTCTAAACCCTATCACTTGGTTCCTATGCCAGGTTGGACCAAAAAGGGCCACCCCTGCATGAGTCCCAACAACAGCCACTTCTAGGTGCCTTATGCCTAATAGTCCTCTCTACATGACTATAAACAGTAGTTTACCCTGTGTTCCAAACATAGGATGCCTCTTACCCCAAACTAAAGATGCCATATGCACCAAGCATAAGATGCCAATAGTCCTCTCTACATGTCTATAAACTGTAGTATTCCCTATGTCACAAACATAGGATGCCTCCTGTTCTAAATAAGAGATTACTTATGCACCAAGCATAATATTCCAATAGTCCTCTCTACATGAAAATAAACTGTAGTATTCCCTATGTCACAAACATAGGATGCCTCTCGTTCTAAACAAGAGATGCCTTGTGCTCCATCCATGAGATGTCAATAGTCCTATCTACATGACTATAAACTATAGTACTCCCTATGTTCTAAACATAGGATGCCACTTAACCAATATAAGAGATGCCTTATGCTCCAAGCATGATATGCCAATAGTCCTATCTACATGACTATAAACCGAAGTAAACCCTATGTTCCAAACATATGATTCCTCTTACTCTAAATAAGAGATTCCTCATGCTCCAAGCATGAGATTCCAATAGTCCCTTCTACAAGACTCTAAACTGTAGTACTCCCTCTTTTCCAAACACAGGATGCCTCTTACCCAATATAAGAGATTTCTTATGATCCAAGCATTAGATGCCAATAGTCCTATCTACACGACTTTAAACTGTATCATTCCCTATCATTCAGTAATATGATGCCTCTTACTCTAAATAAGAGATTCCTCATGCTCCAAGCATGAGATGCCAACGGTCCTATCTACATGACTATAAACTATAGTACACCCTGTATAACAAATATAGGATGCCTCTTAATCCAAATAAGAGATGCCTCATGCTCCAAGCATGAGATTCTAAAAGTCCTTTGTATAAGACTCTAAACTGTAGTACACCCTATGTTCCTAAAAAAGGATGCCTCTTCCCCAATATATGAGATGCCTTATGCTCCAAGCATGAGATTCCAATAGTCCTATCTACATGACTTTAAACTATAGAATTACCTATCATTCAATAATAGGATACCTCTTGCTCTAAATAAGAGATGCCTCATGCTCCAAGCATGAGATGTCAATAGTCCTATCTACATGACTTTAAACTATAGCATTCCCTATCATTCAATAATTGGATGCCTCTTGCTCTAAATAAGTGATGCCTCATGCTCCAATATTGAGATGCCAACAGTCCTCTCTACATGACTATAAAATGTAGTATTCCCTCTCATTCAATAATAGGATTCCTCTTGTTCCAAATAAGAGATGCCTTATGGTCTCAGAATAGGATGCCTAATTCCATGATTATAGTGGCATACTTTCAAGAGCGGTGGAATATTTTCAAACATTCCACCACTCCACTTCACGCTTTGCATGTCCCTAATTCGGATCTTCATCTTCTTCCATGTCTAGAGGGACCCCCTAATGGCCTGGTCCTATGCCGCATCGGCTCACCTACCGACCTGGGCCAACACCCCGGAAGACTTTGGACAACACTTTGAGTTAGGTCCTGTGTTTTGAACACGGTCAAAAGTCGACCCTCATTTGTTTGTCCTCATTTCTGGGTAACACAATATGGATGCTGTGTTTCAAACACGATCAATAGTTATCCTCCATCGTCACGCGACCCTCACCGCATTCAGAATGTTGTGCATGTGATTAACACTTTTCATTTCCATTTGTTTGGACTGATTCCAATGCCCCTTGGCATTATCCCTCTTGTGCACCAGCGCATAGTTGAATACCTCAACCCACCAGTGTGTTGGGATTCCCTCATGGACAGACATGAGGAAGACACCCGGGAAGCTTCTTGCGTAAGCCCCATCGACCATTGTTGCACCATAGCAGTACCCGGGAAGCATCCTTGTGTAACCCCCATCCACCATTGCCACTCCATAGCGGCACCCGGGCAGCTTCCTTGCATAATCCCCACTCACCACCATTCGTGGACTCACCTCTACATTGTGATCATCAGGTACTTGCTACCTCTAGTTTCTCACACTGAGCATGACTCACGTGAGATTAGAGCAAGCACCAACCATGAAAAATACCATGGTTCGCCTCAGAGTGTAAGCCCCATACCACCTTGGGTTGTCTCAGAGTGTAAGCCCCATTCTAAACCGAACTATGGGGACTTTGATCCCTATCTCCTAGGAAGGGTATGTAGGAAGCCTCCACGAGGTTTAAGCCCCAACACCATGGGCCGCCTCAGAGTGTAAGCCCCATACCACCTTGGGTTTCCTCAGAGTGTAAGCCCCAATCCATCCCTAACTACGTGGACTTTGATCCCTGCCTCCTAGGCAGGGTATGTAGGAAGCATCCCCGATGTTCAAGCCCAGCAACCGGTTGTTCTGACCCCTTTCACGTCGGTTCACCAAACACCATGGGTCACCTCATAGTGTAAGCCCCATACGACCTTGGGCCGCATCAGAGTGTAAGCCCCATTCCAACCCGAACTACGGGGACTTTGATCCATGTCTCCAAGGCAAGGTACGTAGGAAGCATCCATGAGGTTCAAGCCCAAACACCATGGGTCGCCTCAGAGTGTAATCCCCATACCACCATGGGCCGCCTGGGAGTTTAAGCCCCATACCACCATGGGCCACTTGAGAGTTTAATCCCCATACCACCATGGGCCGCCTTAGAGTGTAAGCCCCATACCATTATGGGTCGCCTCAGAGTGTAAGCTCCATACCATCCTGAACTATGTGTACCGTGATCCCTGTCTCCTAGGCAGGGTATGCAGGAATCCTCCCTGAGGTTCAATCCCAACAATCGGTCATTCCGAACCCTTTCATGTCATTTCACCAAACACCATGGTCCACCTCAGAGTGTAAGCCCCATACAACCATGGGCCGCCTCAGAGTGTAAGCCCCATACCACCTTGGTCCGCCTCAGAGTGTAAGCCCAAATCCATCCCGAACTATGGGGACTTTGATCCATGTCAAGGCAGGGTACGTAGGAAGCCTCCTCACGGTTCAAGCCCAACAATCGGTCATTCCAATCCCTTTCACGTTGGTTCACCAAACACCATGGTCCGCCTGAGAGTGTAAGCCCCATACCACCTTGGGCCGCCTAAGAGTGTAAGCCCCACACCACCATGGGCCGCCGTAGAGTGTAATCCCCAATCCATCCTAAACTACGAGGACTTTGATCCATGTCAAGGAACGGTACGTAGGAAGCCTCCACGAGGTTCAAGACCACCATTTGGTCATTCCTCCATGTTAGTTTCGCCCCCCTTCCCGCATGACGTTAAACTATATTCGCCATCTGAACTATGTGTTCTTTGATTCCCTGCCACGGGGATACGTAGGAAGCCTCCACGAGGTTCAATCCCATCACTCATGTCTCATCCTGATCTCTCCCTAAAGCCCATGTGTCTCGGGAAGATCATGCCCCAACCCAGATGTTCCACTTCCTCTGGGTCCAATCCATGTGTCTATTCTCATGGGTCGCCTTGTTAGGTGTCCCATCACCCCTTCAAACTATGTGGGTTTTGATCCCTACCCTCTACACAAGGTACGTAGGAAACCTCTATGAGGTTTAATCCTAGCCAATGGTAAACCATGGTGTCCCCCATTCTGGGGTACACTCTCCCTAATCCGCCCTTAATGGTGTTCAGATCAGCCATTACGGTGTGACATCTCCCCTCCATGGGGCGCACCACCTCGGATCTGTCCTCATTGGGCGTTCTAATCCATCCACCTGGTAAAACTTGGTGTCACCCATTCTGGGGTGCACTCTCCCTTATCCACCCTCAGTAGTGTTCAGATCATCCATTACGGTGTGACATCTCCCCTCCATGGGGCACACCACCTCAGATCCGTCCTCATTGGGCGTTCTGATCCATCCACCTGGTAAACCTTGATGTCCCACATTTTGGGATGCACTCTCCCTGATCCACCCTCAATGGTGTTCAGATCATCCATTACGGTGTGGCATCTCCCTTCCATGGGGTGAACCACCTCAGATTTATCCTCATTGGGCGTTCTTATCCATCCACCCGATAAACCTTCCAGGTATTTCCTCCTAGGGATATACCAGTCTGATCCGTCTCTATGGTACATCCTGATCACTCT
Source organism: Viscum album (assembly GCA_963277665.1). NCBI lineage: Eukaryota > Viridiplantae > Streptophyta > Magnoliopsida > Santalales > Viscaceae > Viscum > Viscum album. Next base: position 711,163,558 of record OY728167.1, on the reverse strand, counting down.
CATTCTATCTCTTCAAGATGTTAAACTCGCGGTATACTTCATGATAAGCATGAGATGCCTGAGGAAAACCTTGGATGACACGCCTTTGGCGTACCCATCTCCGCTGGACGTTAAACTTGCGGCATACCCTATGTTAAACCTAGGAAGCTGAGGAAAACAGCAAATACATGCCTATGGAATATGATTCCCCGCATTTGACATGGGATGCCTCAAGTTCTTCACCCTTGAGAGGCCCTATTATGAGGAAAAATATAGGTTCCCCAATGTCCACGCACCCAGAGATGCCCCGACATTCCTGATGTTGTCATCCACTCCGACCGACGGTTACTACCATGTCAAGAACCCATGGAATGTCCTGATTGAAGTAGCGTAATTAACCAATGTCTAGGAACATATGGCACCAGGAAGAGTTTAATGAACTACGTATTAAATCTATGAGGGATACCCAGACTAGGTGACGAGATCTGAGGAGAAATCCATGGAAGGAAGAACCGACATCCCATCATCCTGTTTCGATCAAGGAGCAGACGTCCCTGAATAAAGAGCGGATGTCGCCTGCCTTTGGAAAGCGGGAATGTGGGGAAACATTTGCATGTCCTCTATAGACGGATGCACGCACCCCGGAAAAAGTGTTAGAAACACCTATGAATTAAAATTTCATCACACGTGCATACGTACGGCTTACCATCTCCACGTCGTGGAGTAATTTGTTATTCAAACAATTCATCATTTGGATGGGTAAAATAATGAGTATAAATGATGTAAATAATAAATATAACATTATAATGATTCTGTATATATGATATACCATCCAATTATGAACTATTTTAATATCAAAATAATAATATCGTCACTCGTGTGTACGTACGGATTACCGTCTCCACGAACGCGATGAGATTCATTCCCCATCGGATCCATTCAAGAATAATTCCAATTTGATGATTAAAAATAATGTTTAAGGACTTGATATCATTATAGATATGAATAAGATAAAACCTATCCATAACAAACACAGATTATGTAATAAAACATATAAAATAAAATGAGTATGTTAACACCCGAAACGACGATAATACTAAAATATTATTAACAAATAAATATTAGAAGATCATATATGATATCATATTTATGTATATGATTATTGTATAATTTAATAACAATGTTTTAACCATTATACAGGAGGTTAACATACCATAGAATAAGGAAAAGTACAAGGTAAGGGTTAATTCTACAATCTCTTCATTATCTGAGGTTGTTTATACGTAATTATATACTGGGACCTCTTTATCATCCACATCCATGTTTCTTAAAAATGCCTTTAAAAACATTTTTACTTTTTAATAGATAATGAGTTAATTTTATTTATACCCTTATTTTACCTTATACATTTTTGGAAAGGAATCTTTCCGTCATTTTCAAAACAAGGTACTTTTTGACCTTTTCGACAAATTTAAGATAAGAATGTTTTTTAACTTATACAGCGGGTGCAGCTATTTTCCACCATTAAAACATCGTCGAATCTTCCCTTAAAAGATTATAAGAATATATTCAAAATAAATTTTTTCTTTATAATTATGTGACTCTTAAATAATTTCAAAATAGAAAGTGATATTTCTCTAAAAAAGTTTTTGATTTCATCTATGTCAACATATTTTGATGGATTTTAAGCTTATTTGAAGAAGAATTATTATGATACAAAAATTCTATATTGTATTGAAGTTTTAGTGATATGTTTGACTGTGGATGTGTTATTTTTATACCATTCATGGTTTATGGATAAAGTATTGACATTTCGTATGCTATTTTTAATACGAATGTTTATTTTATGTTTAAACCTTTTCATACGAGGAATGCATTGGACTTAGTAAGTGACGGGTGGAGCCCACTATAGCTCCTCGGTGCATCAGTAGGTCTCATGAGACAAACTAGTGTCTTGGCATAAGGCCTTTACAAAATCTTATTTGTAGTCTTGGCACAAGGCCTTGACTATGTGGTTATGAAAGTCTGGAATTATGCATTCCATCATTATGAAAGTGGATATTTGATATTTCATGTGATTAATCGACTAGTAAAATATCCATGTAAATAAGTAAATGGAATTATTTCATTTTATATTTTCCATATTATGCTGAATTTCAAGTTTAAAATTATTTTGTTTTAGTTATACATTGCCTTAAATGTTTATGTTTATTTATGAAAGTTTCTGCTATATTGTTATCCTTACTGAGAATTTGAGATCACCCCTTTCTATGTTTTATTTTTTCAAGGATGTGAAGAAGTATTTTATGACCGACCTACAGGGATAGTCTAAGGGGATATGAGTGTGGTCTATAGAGACTATGTTGTTTTAGTTTTTCACTTTATAATGTAATGTAAGACTTATGAATGTATCTAGTAATTCCAATGCTACTAAAGTAATCGGTCATTCGAGACTTGATCTTTTGTGATCATGCCAATGTTATGTAATAATGCACCGACTCTGGGTAATTGGGGTCAGGGCGTTACTGTTGGTATCAGAGGAAGTTTAGTACAAACCTTAGAATCTAGATTTCGAAAAACACTGATTAGAGCACATTACCCTAAGATAGACTTTGAGGATTAGTATAGAAGAACATTCTAGAATTTTGGTATTGTAGAAATTTTGTGAGTTTTCCAAGAAATCCATCACTGTCTGGATACAACGAGGTAGAGGCAGCTCTGGCACTGATGTACCTAAGGGTAGAATCCAAAAACACTGCTTTGAGCTAAACTCAAACGGGAACTGGTGCACAACAATAGGCCTTACTATACTCTTGGTTACGACACTCCCGGGGGATATTATTAGGATAATTCTCATTTTCTTTACAAACCATTATGAAGGTTTTATGAGTATATACTTCCTCAAAGAAATTTTTTTTATGATTATGGATTATATCCATAAATTTTTCAATTTATGTTAAGTGTTTTATAAGTTTGGAATTATGTATTGTGATTCATAAACTAATCTAGTTTATGCCATTGTTTAGAAATTGCGCCTGCTGGAAGGAATGGAAACTGTATCAATGCACGCACTCCATGTAAGGATTTCCCTCCTGCTCAAGATAATTATAGTGGAGACGGTGATACAACTGGTGTTGATCAGCTTATCACCATATTGGGACAACTCACTCAGGTTATGAATATTAACCTTACCCGTATGGAGCACCCTGATCCAAAATGCAGAGGATCAATGTTAGACCGCTTCATGAGGAAAAAACACCAACATTCAATGGGAGTACAAATCCCTTGGTAGCTGATAAATGGGTAAGTTCCTTAGAGAAAATATTTCATGCATTGGGGAGTAGTGAAAGGGAGAAAGTTGTCATGCCAGTTTATCGCCTCACTAGAGATACTGATCAATGGTGGTCACTGATTCAAAATACAGAGGAAGATGAAGAAGTATCAAGTATGGAATGGAGGGAGATTAAAGAGATTTTCTTAGAAAAATACTTTCCTCATGACCATCGAGCGGATATGGAAAGACAATTTCTGAGTCTGAGGGAAAAATAGGATGAGAATGTCGAAAAGTATGAGGCTAACATTACAAGGTTATCAAGGCTTGCAGCAAATTATATATGTAACCCAAGGAGTAAGACTGAACATTTCTTTGATGGGTAAAAACCATTTATATGTCGAGCATTAGTCTCACAATATCTCTCAACATACGAATATATAGTCTCATGTGCTATCAAGATAAAAAAGGAATTCTTTAAATCTTATGACAATAAAGTAAAGAAAGAGAAGAAGAGAACAGTGGAGCAAGAGACAGATAAAGGGAAAAAGGGAAAGAAGGATTTTCCATTATGTGATAATTGTGGGAATAAACACCCTGTTACGTTCCTAAAAGGAATGGGAGTTTGTTACAAATGTGGAGAAAAAGGTCACTAGGATCGGGATTGAAATTGAAAGAAAGAGGTTGTTAATGTTGAATGCTACAATTGTAGAGAAACGGGGCATTATGCAAAATAATGTCCTAATCGTCAGGGAAAATTACCTCAGAAAAGGCCAATGCATCAAGTCCAAGCTTATGTTGTTACTATAGTTGAAGTGGAATAATTAATGTATTTGTGTTTTTGGACTCAAGGATTATATTCTGGTTATAATAATAATGTGATATATATATGGATTGTACTACAGTACTTGTTGTTTTCATTAAGGTTTTAATATGACTAAGGTAATCATATTTTCAGTATGTGACAATAAGAGAAAATTTACTTTGTTTGGGGAATCTGATGTTATAATTGATTTTTGAATTTAGATACCTTTTAAAGCGAGTCTGGATAGAGGTACTTTGGATAACTATAATGTTTGGAATGGATTAAGTTGAACTTTGTATAGTATTGTTTAAGGTTAAAACATTTCGTATGATTATTTTTGAAATATTATGACACAATATTTCTTAGGAAAAGGACAACCTGCAGGTCGGGCGATAACCCGTTAAGTCAGACAAAGCTACAGGAATCGAACCTACAACCATAGTGTGACAGGCCTTTATTATCTACCACTATCCGGCAGGAAGTCCCTGGTTATTACAAAATATTTTTCTTCATTTTAATGGTATGTGTTAATATTGGGAACCTTATACGATTAGGATAAATATAATATTTTTGAGTTCTATTATCTTTTGGAGTGAAAGATGAGTTTGTGGTAGAAGGATGAAACTCTACTTGTCAAGTATATATATTTCTCTTATTCTATGAAGAAATTAATTCTTAAACTTTAGGGAAGGGATATTAAAACCAAAAATGTGTTATCCTAATACCTTATGTTTTGTTGAATTGATGATATTTTAAATCATCATAGATTGATGGCTTTGAGGCCCTCAATTTTACACTTTTTTTGATTGATGACTTCAATCACTCCCTATAAATATTTATGTTTTTCCTCTAATTACATGTCTATAATTTCGCCAAATTTTCTCCTATTTGAAACCTTAATCTGCTGGTGACATTCTCATTTCCCTTTCCCGATTACTAAAACTAAATTTTATTAACCCTATTTCCAATGTGGTTTTTCCACAAAGGTATTTTCTATTTTCAACCTTTTATTTTAGAAAACAATTTCAAATTTTGAGGATGCAATTTATTGAAGGAGGGTAGAATGTAACACCCCAAGCATCCATGGTGTGTTTCCCTTTGAATACTTAAATAGCTTGCATTGTACGCAACTTCGAGGTTCTAACACACCACAACCAATCAAACTAGTCATTATGAATAGTAATACCCACTTTTTGAAATTTTATAAATTTTATTTTTCAAAATGGAATTCACTTTTGGATTTGGAATATCAAAATTATCCTAGGGTGAATTTTTGGTATTTTTCTGAAAACTTTCAATTTTTGATGAATAGTGAAAAACACTGAGCTATTAGTTAAAACCGACTTTTTATTTAAATAATTATTTATTTTATTTAAATTTATTTTACATAAAAATAGATACATAATACCTATATAAGTTCAATGTAATTAATTGGAGTCAATTTATATTAATTTTAGATATATAAAAATTTTATTGAACTTTTTACCGTCTTTTACCCACCTCCTAGGAGCTTTTGAAAATTTGCATAAAACATAATTTTACCACTTCTGTGAGTTGAATTTAAAAAATCCAAGAGTCATGATTGATATCAGTAAGTAAAATGTGGTTAAATGTGATGAAAATAATTTTTGGTGAATAGTAATTTTTTACTTTTATTTACCACAGTTAAAAGTAAATAGGTCAATTAAAGGTAAAAATGATATTATTTTTACACTAACACATTTCCTCATTCTATTGGATAAGTTTAATTCGACCAAAAACAACCTTATTAATAAAATATGATCCTTTAGGTCCACTTGGATTAGAATAAGACATTTATTATTATTTAATTCAAAGAAATGTTAAAAGAGTTAAAATCAATGTTTAATAACTAAAACATTTTTAAAATAGAGTTATATATAATATAAATTCGATTATAAATATTAATTAGAAAGATAAAAATATTTCCTACATAATGGTATTTTATTTATAAAATTTAGTCATTAAATAATTTATTTTATTTATGACACAATGATGATGCAGTAATTACCTTATTAATGAAATATTAAAATAATTGATATTATAAATACCCAAATAAATATAATTTTATACTTTTAATGAATTAAAAAAAATTATAGGTTAATATGACATGTTAGGATATATTTAATTAACATTGTTCGAAGTAATCATGCTGTTATGATTTTCACAAAAATCAAATACCAAATAGTGTCAAAATTGACATAAAAGAGTTTTTAAAACAAATATTATATTATTAATTAATGTTCTATTCCTAAAAATCTAAGGATTGGAAAAATGAATTAGATAAGGTTATATATATTAATAATTAACCACTTGGGGTTCTCTTCGATTGTTATAGTAAGTTTATTAACCATATAATATAAAAATTCAAAGAGACATGGTAAATGTCAAACTATTTAACTAAGAGTTAAATATAAATGATAAGGTTAATATTGTGACCTAAACCTGTCTAAAATCTATTGGTTGAAGTTATTTCGACCCCTCCCCACCCTAGCCTCGAAATAAGTCACTTTTGAGCCATTATAAACCAAATATGAATTTATTATAAAATAATATTTCTAACTTTTCCTAAGGTTCCCCTCACCCCTCTTCTAAAATGGCACTCCACCTTCTCTCTAATTCACACCTTCAAAGCCATTTGGCTCGGCCAACCCCTACCCAAATATCCTCCCAAATTCCCTAAATTCAACCTAGAGACCTTAATTTGGTCATAAATCCAATCTAATGATCCCTTTTGATCAACTCAAAAGGAAACACCAGAAGAAGAGGTATTAATTTCACCACCCTCTTTCAAGTTCTTTTCTTCTTCCACTTCTTCTTTCATTGTTTTTTCCATTAAAAAATAATAAATCCAGTATATTCTATATAATTTTATGTTATTATAAAAATGGTACAACCGTATTAGTTGTTTTATCCATCCTATTAATGAAAAAGTCACCACACGTGCGTACGTACGACTTTCCGTCTCCACATTGTGGTGTAGTTTGTTATTCAAACAATTCATCATTTGGATGGGTATAATAATGAGTATAAATGATGTAAATAATAAAAATAACATTATAATGATTCTGTATATATTATATATCATCCAATTATATATGATTGTAATATTAAAAGAATGATATTGTCGCTCGTGCGTACGTAAGGATTATCGTCTCCACGAATGCGATGAGATTCATTCCCCATCATATCCATTCAAGAATAATTCCCATTTGATGATTAAAAATAATTTTTAAGGACTTGATATCATTATGGATATGAATAAGATACAACATATCCATAACCATCACAACTTATTTTACAAAACATAAAAAAAATAAGTAAGTTAACACCCGAAACAATGGTAATACTAAAATATTATTAACAAAGCAATATTAGAAGATCATATATGATATCATATTTATGTATATGATTCTCGTATAATTTAATAACAATTTTTTAACTATTTTACAAGAGGTTAACATACCATTGAATAAGGAAAAGTACAAGATAGGGGTTAATTCTACAATCTCTTTATTATCTGAGGTTGTTTATACGTAATTATCTACTGGAACCTCTTTGTCATCCACATCAATGTTTCTTAAAAATGTCTTTCAAAACATTTGTACTATTTAATAGACAATGGATTAAAGTAATTTATACCCTTAATTGACCTTATACATTTTTTGAAAGTAATATTTCTGTCTTTTTCCAAACAAGGTACTTTTTGACATTTTCGACAAATTTAATGTAAGAATGTTTTTTTAACTTATACGGCGGGTGCAGCTATTTTCCGCCGTTATAAGATAATCGAATCTTCCCTTACAAGATTATAAGAATATCTATAAAATAAATGTTTTCTTTATAATTATGTGACTATTATATGATTTCAAAATAGAAAGAGATATTTCTCTAAAAAATGTTTTCATTACATATATGTCAACATCCTATAATGGATTTTAAGCTAATTTGAAGATGATTTATTATGATAAAAAATGTCCATATTGTATTGAAGGTTTTGTGATATATTTGACTGTGGATGTTTTATTTTTATACCATTCATGGTTTTTGGATAAATTATTAACAATTCATATGCTAGTTTTAATACGAATGTTTATGTTATGTTTGAACCTTTTCATATGAGGAATGAATTGGACATATTAAGTGATGGGTGGAGATCCCTATAGATCCTCGGTGTATCAGTAGGTCTCAAGAGACAAACTAGTGTCTTGGAACAATGCCTTGACAAAATCTTTTTGTATTGTTGGCACAAGGCCTTGACTATGTGGTTATGAAATTCTATAATTATGAATTCCATCATTATGAAAGTGGATATTTGATATTGTATGTGATTATTCGACTAGTAGAATATCCATGTGAAAAAGTAAATGGCATTATTTCATTTTATTTTTTCCATATTATGTTGAAGTTATAGTTTAAAGTCTTTTGTTTTAGTTATACATTGCCTTAAATGTTTATTATTATTTATGAAATTTTTCTCTATATTGTTATCCTTACTGAGCATCTGAGCTCACCCATTTCTATGTTTTATTTTTTGCAGGATGTGAAGAAGTATTTTATGACTAACCTACAGGTATAGTCTGAGAGGATATGAGTGTGGTCTATGGAGACTATTTTGTTGTAGTTTTTTACTTTATGATGTAATGTAAGACTTATGAATGTATCTAGTACTTCCAAGTCTAATAAACTAATCGGTCTTTCGAGACATGATCTTTTGTGATCATGCCAATGTTATGTAATAATACACCGAATTTGGGTAACTGGGGTTGGGGTGTTACAGAGGTTGGTATGTTTTGATCGCAAAAGGTTCACTTGTGAGAAAATAAGGTTTTGTCCACATGGGACCCGATAGAGGTTATCTCAGATATATCATAGTCATAATTACTTTTATAAGGTCCTAACTTAGAAATTATTTATCAATAATACCACTAATATATGGAATAAAGAGGGTTTTTTATCATAGAACAATATATAATCCCATGCCTCTTAAGAGAATATCAGTATGTCAATGGTTTAGGAATAAAGTATAATGTGAGTGAAATAGGGTGTAAAATGCATAATATATCATAAGGATAGTATGTAAAATTATATAAAAATAATAGATGAATATGAACTTGGAAGTTGAAGAGGATACAATAATGAAAATAAAAATAGGAATTAAAAAAGTGAAAGAAAAAGGACCCTTGCATCTCTAAAGCTTATAAGCCTATATTCAACACTTATAACCAACCAAACTATTAAATATTGAAGATAGAGGTATGGAAGAGTCGCATTGAAATATTTAGTAAGTGAGAATTTGAATTTTTTGTGGGAATAAATGTGGATATGAAGTGGGTATTTATAGGTGTGGTGAGTGGAATTTCATGGATTAAAATATTGAGTATTTAATTTTTCTATTATCTGAATGATCCACTACTCCCCATGGTCCCTCATTACCTTCCTTAATGCTAAAATATAGTGTTTAATGTAAAAAACATGAATAGATTGCTAAATTTATTGATTTTAGTCATTCTTATAGATATATGATGTCATATTTATTGTATTTTTTCATTTTTTACAGAATTCTAATATTTTTACCAAATATTTAAAAATTTCACCACTTTTCCAATTTTGACTATTTGATTCAAATTTTGAAATCCATTTTATCAAATTCAGCCTCTAATTGTGCGCATTTTAACTTTTATATAAAGATTATATATTTGATAAAAATGTGGTATCAGAGTAAGCATCATTTCATTACTAAAGAATTGATACATTAATACCACATAACTCCTAGATAAATAACACCTTTATTACTCCATTATAATCCCTAAGGGTACGGTGTTATATGGAAGTATTTTTATGGTGGGGTTAGAACAATATTTATCTGTTAGTGATTTACAATAACTTGAAATTTTCATTTACACAATTATTCTCAAACCTCTAGAAATGAAGTTCCACTTGGGATTGGTTAAGGTAGATGCACAGTGATGATACCTCCTTCCCAAGATCAGATAAATGTGATTTATATATGATATTCCAATAAATCCCTAGGTCGGATTAGGTTCTATTGAGAGATGGTTGAATCAGTGGTACACTCATTTTTACAAATTATTTTCACATTGAATTCAACCACTTTAACTTGTTAAGGTTCTAAATCCACTCTATAATATCTCTATATATCACTTCATGTGTAGTAATAAAATAAGAGAGGGTAGCACATGGTGTTTTCAAGGTTCCTAAATGAAAGGCCTACTCCTTTCCATGTTAGTTAGACATCCCAACAAGGATTATTTACTATCAAACAATTAAATATAATTTATTTCATCACCAAATGAAATACTTCTACTCTGGCTCCAACCAAGAGACTCGGTTTTCTTTTGGATCCAACCAAAAGACTTCTTGATCTGTCTCCAACTGAGAGACTCCTTCTACTCGTTGCTACAACCATAAGACATCAATTATTCCTATAACTAACTGATAGACTTCACATTTTTTATTGTATTGACACACTATAGGGTGATCATGATCTTCCATCATGAGCTTGTTGAATTTTACTTTCAAATATTCCTCCTCAGGAACTTTAGCAATGCCGTTCTGGAGACTCCTTCTAGATTTGGTGCAATCTAGACTATCCTCAATCTTTGAATTATCGAGCTCTATAGTTTCTTCTTCTTCTTCAAACACCCTCAAATTCAATACTATTTTTTGATACAATAATATATCAGGATCTCAAAGGATATTGTAATTCAGTACATTTTATTCATCACTTGAATGCAGAAATTTATGTATAGAAAATATAGTGAACTAGGTCTTAATAAATTACATGATTTAAATTCATAATTTAAATCCTCATTTAAATGTTTTTATGATTAAACACATATATTCCTCATTATAAATATAAATACATAAAGCTTATTAGGTATTATATTTCTCAAATTAAAAACCCCATTGAATGTGGGTATCACATTTTATGCTCATATTGAAATACCTAAATGATGTGGGTACTTATTTTATGAAGTAAACCAAAAATACCCATTCATGTATATAATTTATTCTTATTAATGTGGGTTAGTGTTCACCCATGGCTCAATCTATACACCTGAGGGATTTGGGTTTACTTCTTCTTCTCAAGTGAATTGGTATAATTCATGCAGATAGTGTGTGGATGTCATATTTAAATGAACATAAAGGACTAAAATTTTCCATATATGATCACACATGTGTCTATATACATGAAATCATGAATGAATATCAGAATACCAAAGGGTTTGGGTATGAACTCTTCTTAAAACGAATAAGTGAACAATTATTCATCCTTTTCTAAATGTATGCATCCATAGCAAGAAAATAAAATGCCCAAAGGATATTTGAAAACCTCTTCTTATCACACGAAAATGAAAACACTTTTGTATCATCCTACCTATTTACTTTCACTATAAATAATTGAATAAAGACTCATGATTCTTCATTCTTCACATTGTTTCATTATCACCTATGATTCAACTCATTTAAACAACCAAGAGGATCGGGTTCTCTGTTTATTCACCTTTCAACATGAGAATAATAAATACTCAAAGACTTATCATCACACGGAATCTTGATATCTTCATTTTATTTTCATGCATGAAATGTGAAGATGCATGCATAACCATTTCAATCATACTTTTTATTTAATATTGATCATTTACTTCATCCAAAGACTTTTCTTCATTTGGTAGCTCAGGATCCTTCTTTTCAAGCGTGGAAGTGCCTGAATTTTGTTTTCATTAAATTTTTAGATCTCACATAGATCATAGAAATTCATCATGGACATCTCAATCGTGTATCTGGCCTTCTATTTGGTCTAGTGGATGTGGGAACAACCATCAAGGTTCATCAATGTCGGAAGACCCACACCCCACAGAACCCTAGAGCAGATGAGGTAGAAGACAACACTTCCCACTTGATCAGATGACTCAGATCATCTAGATAGAACATTGCATAAAATGTTTGACCTTTTTAAGGAGGATGAATAGTATTTCACATCTGTTGTCCCATGTCAAAATATTCAATTGTTGAGGCCTGCTTTACTACTACTCTCAATGTTCATTCTACTTTCCAGAAGTAAGTACTAGGGTCTTCTCTCAAACCCCTATTGGCACTGCCTCATACTGGATCTCCCTACTTTCATGCCTCCCTATATGGTGGTGGTTCCACTACTCCCATGCACTCTATATGGGTGCACTATTATTTAACCTCTCCAAACTTCCATGCTGGCTGGAGTTAGATCTTAGTGCTCACCTCAGGATTTTCTACACTTGGATACCTTAGGTTGGTGGATATTGAAAGTTTTTTTATTAAACTCTCATAAAGAGTTATCCAACATACCTCAAACATATTTATAAAATTCCAATATAAATTCTAAAATATAAGTCTTCAAAATAATTCATGAAAACTAAATATTATTTTGTATGAACCTATTTTAATTACTCTCTTACTCAAAACAACATCTTGAAAAACATATGATTATATTTACACAGCCATCAAAAATTATTCTTCATGAAAATCAACATTTTCATAGAAAATATACTTCTTTATCTTCTAGTAAAAAGGTTTAATATTTTGATAAAATTCTTTGGAATATAAGATCACTGAAATAGTCATCATATTTAACATGGATAATTGTACAAGAATGATATCAAATGACATTTCATGAATCCATAACAGTTCTTCAAGCATCACTACTTCATCCAAACTCACCAAACACATATTGATACATCATTGAAAACAACTGAAACACTAGTCCCAACTATTCCTAGTGGTTGAGGATATGTTTTCTCCCTTCTATACTAAATAACTCTCATCATTACCCCTAATATAAATTAATTAAAATGGATACTTTATAATTATTAAATAACAAATGGTCTTCATTCCCAATGATAATATAATGGATATATTTACACTTAACTTCTATAAATTAATTCATACCAATTAAATTATTAATAGTTTTAATTTTTCAGTTGTTCAATTTATTAATTTTATGGCTTATATTATTTTTATTTTCTACTAAACAGGATATAAATATGATTTTTATTAGACAATACAAGTTAAGAGTGATCTATGTTGTACTCACATTTTTTATTTTTTTTATATTTTTCATTCTTACCTATAGTGGTCTTATTATATGTATATAGATGATTTTTAATGAATCACTTTGTAATATGTTTATTATAAAAATTTATTGAGTATTAGAAAATGGAGGATAACCCTAAAATAACAAGACTAATAATCCTAAAAACACCAAAACATCTCATTGGGTACCCAATAAACTATTACTAGGTTTTCAGTTATCTACCAAGAATCTAATACACCCCCAGTGTCTATCTGGTAGGTCTTTAATCCCTACAATGCCACTGCATCCATTAGGTGTCATGTGGGTGTCTACCAAATACCTAATGGGAAATGAAAAAATATATTTTTTTCACCTTTTAAACCATTCATGCTCTAAAACACAGATCCACCTCTCAAACATCTTAAAACACATCCAAAACCACCCCTTGTCATGTTCCAACACTATAAATTCCCATTCAAATATCTAATCTCAAAACACCTCGTACTTCAGAGATCAAAAGTAAAATTCCCTATGAAAATAAAAAACCTATAATGACACAGGTTATTATGAAATACCCATCATAAGGAATCTAATCCCCTAATAAGCATCAAATATGATCCATTGATCCTTTATCTGACCGTGAAAATCAAAATCCACCACTCATGCTTGTTTGTGATTGGTCACGACTCCTATACACCAATTCTCAATCTATCCCCATACACTTTTCTCCAAAAAGACTTGGACTGGTAATTTATACACATCACTCATTATCCAAACATCATATCATATTCAAAAAAAATCATATACCTAGTTACACGAAACAATGGTCATCAACTCATCCATACATAATTTTAATCAAAATTGACACCTGTCCACCATGATACTAACACCAAATCCATAACCTGATTCCTCGACATAAAAAACATCACAAAACCACATGAGCTCCACCTAGATCATCCACCAAAACTCATCCCTAATTATTCAATTAATTTTTTGATGGTAACCATAGTTTTAAACGAACCACCAAAACTAACATGATGCCAGAACCAGACATGGATCATCATAGATTTATCTGAAGCATCACTGAATTCATCGGCTTACCAGCTACAACTAACATTCCTCAACTCGAAACCAACCTTGACACACCAATTCAAGGGTTACACACTGAGGATTAGTGGTACTCTCCCCATCAAAGGATTATCCATATTATTATCCCACTATAAAAACCATAACATAACATTGGAATTTCATCATGATTTCCCCCACGGGATACTTTTCTCATAAAAACCAAACATTCTAAACTCATGAGGCCTTATTCTAGGTATTATAATGTTAAATGTCCTAAATATATCTATCTTGACCCAATAAAACATTAGTCATCATTGTTGATTGATGACTCACTCTATTCCCTTAGGGTACACCATCCACACACATTGAACCAACCCAAACTCATCACAGTGGTCCCCAAACAATATGTATCCTTTCTAAGCCCACCTGGTGTTGTAATTCATCTCTTGTATGGAGGGAACATCATGAAACCCTCACTTTCCATTCTAAAAAATCATCATGACCACCACCTCTAAACTGTATCTATCTTCCTGACTACAAATCTACCCACAAATCCCCACGGACATCCTGAAATCCTCTAAGAACCTGGTAGGATTTTTATAGAGACCCTAACTCCATGTTTCCCTCTCTATTTGAAAAACCTCTCCCTTAGAGTTATGATGATTCAAAATACACTCTCTCCAACGGTATATTCAATTGTTTCTACCCATTAGATATGTTTTCTAACCGCACTTGATATTTTAGGAGAAACTGCCTATTAAGAAATGATTATCAATTCCAAGATATTCACTTGACGGTTATCCTTAAGTGTCACATACATTATAATTAGATCATCATCTATCCAAAATTCAAAATCTCTTCTAACCACCCAGATCCAAAACCCATGACATTACCAAATATTCTTATCCAAGAACGTCAAACCTCCTCACTATTCAACCCACCATCCATTGAATGGTTTTCTAATTACAAAGGAGTAACCATTAACTCGACTCTTCTTTATAGACTAAGACCATGAACAAAACACTAGCTTCCCAATTCTACAAATCCAACCTACCCTTCACAAGTCACCCATAGAACTTATATCCTAAAATAACCAAAGAAATACCTAATAAAACTAAAAACATGATTTCCCACCCATCAAGAATTAATCTAACCCTTGAATAATCTACCCATGCTCCCCTCAACATAGGATGAACCCCCCATGCACTTATCTTAACATAGGAGACTCACTTATTCTCCCATAAAGAGAATGAGGAGCAACCAACCCATTCTATAAAACCATAACCATCAACCCATTAGGTACTATTATGAACCATACATCCAAATCCCCTCTATACTCACTCTAAAGAGAACTACATAACTATCCCACACTAGAATCAACACAACCATCTAGACCCATTTAAGTATCACTCATCAACTAAAACCTCCCATGTTGGAACTAGGGACTCAGACCTAGAACCCATCATAAGGAACCTCATACCCATACATACCCATTATAGGGTTGTTATCTACCATGACTATAATTAAGGGGTCACAATATCAAAAAAAATATGAAAATTTCCACAACAACGTCAATTAATTAACCCACCAATAATAAGTTATTTGGTAAAACACTAAATACATTATTATTGATACTTTAATTAATTGGGACCCATTTTCTCAAGCTGTATTCTCAAAAAAAAATTATCATTTTTACAAAAAAATTATTCATTTTTAAAACCATTTCACTACAGAAGATAGTCATACACATGTCTAGGATACTTATGTGCCTAAAAATGATGTATGGAACAAACCCTCTTGCCACCTTGATCCAAGTGTATAAATAATAGATAAAAATATCATCCAAAACAACATCCTTAAATTAACATCTCAACCATAATAGTGAAAAGTAGTGACTGGAAACATTGTCCCTCATAACATGGGATTTCTCTATATGGGGATTATCATTGTTCTAATATAAAATTCATCCCAAGATATGAAAACATCCTGCCACCAACTACCAACGCCAAATCATAAGACAACCAAAAAAATATTTGATGCCACTTTAAAATTACCTATCTAAAATCACCTAAACCACACCTTAGCTGAAGCTCAACATGACCTCAGGCATGCCTCCCCATACACAAGAGGCTACCAGATATCGCTAAGAGTATATCACCAATGTGGGGACACTATAATCGGAGTACCATCACATAAAATAAAAAATCTATAACATGGTTATCATATAACATCATAGTAAATGAATGAAATTGCATCTTAGAGCCAACCATCAATAATAGGAAAACATCAATATGCTGTAACATAAATATTACACATGCCCATCACATAGTCAAACATCAGGGGCATCCTACCTGAAATATCAGTAAAAAATAACCAAAAAAACAAAAATAGGAGTACTTAGATATAAAACCCAAGTCCCTCCTTGAGCTAGTCTCCCAATATTTATCCACTTACTCCAGTCATATCCCTCATATTACATTCCACCTAAAATTGAAACATAACATATGAACATGCACTGGGGTACTCATGTAGGTTTTGAACATAAAAGTATCACCATGTTACCCTCATATATTCCATAATATAAAGTGTAAAGAAATATAATAAACTAAATCTAGTAGAATTTTATAATATACAATAATCCCCAGGACATCATATGCTAACCAGGAAACCATGATACCTATATTCACCTGCTTCGGCATGTTCCAAATGATAAGTAATCTCATAATATAATCCCAACTCATACCCTAACACACAGGGTACGTCCCTACAACTTCATGTCAATCTCTACCTACCCACTTAGGGTAGGTTCCCACACCAAGTTTCGATATTATATCTAGTAAAATACTTCCTCCCTCTCACACAAGGTGATATCGTAGGACACATCTCATTCCCAAACCCTCTCAGTTATGGTGAGGTATCATACCACATCAAATACCATATTTCATACCACTACCCACTTACTCAGGGTGTTATCTCACACCACATCAAAAATCACATCTCATCCCACCACCCTCTCACTTAGGATGATATCTCATACCATATCACATATTGCATCTCATTCAATCACCCTCTCACTTAGGGTGAAATCACATACCATGTAACATATCATATCTCATACCACCACCCTTCCACAAAGCATGAGGGCCCATAAAAGTCTCATAACTACTTTATATCACATATTATATCCCCATCCTCTTACTCAGAGAAATATTTCATCACTTATGTATAATATGGTCAAAAAATAATAACAAATAAACTCATAGTAGATGAATCCCATATCCTAACCATGTCTAGGAAAATAGATATCCATGCTTATCTCTATACTATAGTATAGCACATAAAACTCAACAAAATTGTCCTAACTAACCTCATAATCACCATTCATAAACTCAATCGATAGTTATATAGTAATCCAAATGAAATAAATCCCTTAGGAATAACCCAACTCAAAATCCTGACACAAATTCCATACCTATCAACACTATACCCCAAGCCTAAAACATAGTCTATTCATTTACCAAGAGGGCCTTGTGGTTATACACATCTAAACCTTCACCATATCTCTAGAACATGGATCACACCAGACCACCCTGAGGTGTCTCGCTGAATGCTTCTCCCCTTTCGAACACTTCCCATCCACAAAGACCAAATATGGACAAACAATAACCAACTTGATCTATTAATAGGCATATTTATTTAAATACTAGGCAATCCTCAAATGACTTCCCACTAACCACACATACTCATCACATAATCATGTTCTACACTATTGTGATCGCCATGGTCAAGAGTTCCAAGATCCCCCCTTTACAATCACCATGTTCCATTAGGCATAGCCAATGGGGTGATTATTCTTCTTCATAGCCTAATAATATTTGGGTAGTAAGCCCAATAGATTACCATTCTCTGCTATGCCCATCCTCGACATCTCACTCCTCTCAATCAAGGAGTTCCATGCTTTCAAGGATAATCTCATATCCTTTCCCATGAAATTCATAAGGGTGGTATAATTTATTCCATCCCTCAAGGGATAACCACTTAATATCACCTCTAATAACTTACTAGGCCTCACCCCTTTCCAAAAATAAATCATCCCATGATCCAAGACCACTTTGGGATCATTTAAGCAATTCCATAAATCACATCCCATAGAAGTGTATCCACTAGGCATGTAGAGACCCGAATCTTGACGTACAAGGACAATACATTACTTTAGCGGAATACTTAATACATAACAAAAACATACACACAAGGATCGTAATAGTTTAGTGTCTTTGGAAACTCGGAATACAATCTTCTAATCGGGGTGAAAGATCTTCAACATCTCCCATAAGATCTTCCCCTTTTTGTTTTCTTACATAAAACCTTTCTTTAAATCCTGGGGAAAAGAAAACATATAATGGGTGATTTCAAATACTTATTAAGGGTAAGCATGGATAAAATAAAACAAATCATATACATTTGAACATCAAAACATGAACATAATATTTAAACATCAAAATCTTGAGCAATGACATAAATCATGGAAGTACGTAAGGAATAGATCATAAAGAAACATTAATCATGATAAAATAGCATGGGAATTAAACATGTAATTCTGGAAAACCATTAAGAACTTGATATGATTTCCATAGTAGCCAA
This sequence comes from Viscum album, assembly GCA_963277665.1. Classification (NCBI taxonomy): domain Eukaryota; kingdom Viridiplantae; phylum Streptophyta; class Magnoliopsida; order Santalales; family Viscaceae; genus Viscum; species Viscum album. Next base: position 711,144,703 of record OY728167.1, on the reverse strand, counting down.
GGCATTGCTGCCAAGACCATCTTAGTGGACAAAGTCCCTTTCTGAATCGAGTTCACTCCTCGTTCCAGTCCTGTATTACTGAACTGGTTTAACTTGCTGTTCCAGCCATGTCTATCTCATGAGATATAAATATTTACCCAATGCATTGGAGTGAGATACAGGTCCCACCCATCTCATAATGAAATCATTCTTACTTGTTCCACAAAATAAACTTATAACATTCATCATAACCCAAAGAATAAAACGGGTTTCATAAACATCATCCCATAATTTCATAATACATATAAAGAAAATGGACATTTCATCATAAGAAAAGAGAAACCATGTAAATCATAGATACATGATACTTGAAACATACACATGTGAAATAATTTCATCTTAGATGAAAATGGTTTTGATAAAACACTTGAAATGAATTCTTGAGGAAAATATCCTTTTTTCTTCAAAATCATTTTCTTTTCACAAAATTTCATGAAATTTTAAAAGAGAAGGGTTTTGTTGAAAATAGTCATGAAAAATTTTATTGAGGAAGCTTCATGAAAATAAGGCTTTATAAAACCGTAAAAATCCTTTCATGCCGTATACGTTAAAAAAACATTCTTCTGGTACTTTGGATGGAAAAGTCAAAAAGTACCTCGTAAAAGAATGATTCCATACATACCATGTAGTAAAAGTCAAAAATGGGTAAAAAGGACTTTCAACATACATGAATACACTCTTATAAAACATGGACATGGATGATAGCAATAACCCCAGTAAATACTTATAAATAAGCAATCTCGGATAAAAATGAGATTTGGAAAATTATCCCTTACCTTAGGTATGATATGATTTGTACGTATCTGAACCTCCTATATATTGATTTAAATAATTTCATTGACTTATTACAGAATCATATTCATTGTTATGATATCATATATGTTTCACTTATGACTTTATATTACCCGTTCTTTTGTAAATTCCATGTAAAAGCAGCATTTTGGGTAAAATCATTTCATTTATCGTATGTGTTTCGACTTGTCATTATTGATATTATTACTTATATCCTGATTTACACAATTCCAGAATGTAAAAAATGATTTATATATAATATATATTCATCATATAAATATATATATTATAGACCGATAAAAGTAATGAAATACACCATTCATGGAGATGGTAGGTCGTACGTACGCATGAACGCTGTTTTCGTTTCCTTATTGAATTGAAAGAAACTAAATAGATGACATACATATATATATACATAAATCCAGTAGAATTATTATTTCATATATTTCATTATTATTCATTATATAAACTTTATGATCATTCATGTATGGGTAACATGGAGAATGAATCTCATCGCGTCGTGGAGACGGTAGTCCGTACGTACGCATGAGCGATGATATCGTTCCCATAATTATTGAATAGAATTGGAGTGGATGATATAATATATCAGAATCAGTATGATGTTATAATAACCATATATATTTATTCTTTACACCATTATACCCATCCATGTAAGGTGTTGGTGGAAAAACAGATTTCACCACGGCGTGGAGACGGTATTCCATACGTACGCAGGCGTGGTGATTTCGTTTTCCGTAGGATGGATAGATGCTGAAATATGGTTGTTTAATACATATAATAACATATCATTATATGATTTATACTGATGTTATTACTTCATAATGAAACAACTAAAGAAGAAGAAGTGGAATAAGAAATAGAGTTGAAAGAATCGGTAACGGACATTACCTCTTCTTTGAAGTGCCTCTTTGAGACCTCCTCATAGGGCACTAAAATTGGTCTTTGAAGAAGACCAGAACCTCTAGGATGTTTCTATGGAAGTGGAGAAGATAATTTGACAGGGGTTGGACGAGCTTGAAGGCTCAATGTGGTGTGAGGAATAGAGGGAGGAGGTGCCCTTTTATAAGGGAGGAGAGGGGCACCTTTGGAATAACTAAAAATATTATTTAATTATAAAGTCATATTAGGTTTTTAATAGCTCCAAATTGATTTATTTCAAATCCAAGGTGGGTATGGGTCGAAATACTCTCATACAATATAATTTAGACAATTTTAGGTCATTATATTAACCTTATCGTTTAGTTTTAACTCTTAGTTAATTAGATTTACATTTACCATGTCACTTTGTATTTTTATATTATATAGTTAATAAACTTACCATATACATCCAAGAGACCCCCAAGTGGTCCATTAATGATACACCTATAATGATATAAGTATCTTTGCCTAACCTTCGATTTTTAGGAATATAATAACAATTACTAATATAAAATTTGTTTTAAAAACTATTTTATGTCAATTTTGACACTATTTGGTAATTGATTTTTGGGAAAATCATAACCGAATGATTAGTTCAAAAAAAGATAATTAAATCAATAATAACATATCATATTAACATAGAAAGTTATTTTAATTCATAAAATGTCTAAAATTACATTTATTTGGGTATTTATAACATCAATTATGTCAATATTTCATTAATAAGATAATTACTGCATCATCATTGTGTCCAAAATAAATTAAATTATTTTAAGTCTAAAAATTAAAAATAAAATACCATTATGTAGGAAATATTTTTATGTTTATAATGAATATTTATAGTCTAATTTATCTTATGTATAACCCTATATTAAAAATTATTTAGTTATTAAACATTGATTTTAACTATTTTAACCCTTCTTTAAATAAATTAATAATGAATGTCCTAATCTAATCTAAGTGGGCCTAACTGGTCATATTTTATTCCTAAGGTTGTTTTTGTCGAATTACACTTATCCAATAGAATTATGACATGTTTTAGGGTAATAATAATATCATTTTTACCCTTAATTACACTATTTACTTTTAACCGTGGTAAAAAAAGTAAAAATTTACTATTCATCAAAAAATATTTTCATCTCATTGAACCACATTTTAGTCATTGATATTAACCGTGTCTCTCGGATTTTTGAAATTCCACTCACAGAAGCGGTAAAATTAAGTTTTATGAAAAATTCAGTTTTTTAACTACCACTTAGTGGTTTCACTATTCATCAAAAAATGAAAGTTTCCAGAAAAATACCAAAAATTAAGCCTAAGCTATATTTGATATTATGAATTCAAAAATTATGTCTATTTTACCAAATTCAAAACATATCAGTTGCATTAATTAATTTAAAAATTAATTCCCGTCGTCAAAACAAATAGCGTGTTCTTAAGAGAGAATAACTATCAAAAGATTGACACTTGTTTATGTCTGGTTTAAATGTGAAATTACATCCAATGACCAAAATTGTATTAAATTGTAAAAATATATTCTAAATATACTTTAAAACCACTCAAATTAATAATTTATCACTATTAATTATTTTTATTAAAAAAGTTGTTTTTAATTAAAATTTAGTAATTTTCACTATTCCTCAGAATTTGAAAGTTATACGAAAAGTACCAAAATTTTACCCTGAGCTAATTTCGATTTTCTGAATCCAAAAATGAAGTCCATTTTTAAAGTTAAAATTTATAAAATTTCAAAAAGTGGGTATTACTATTCATAACGGCTAGTTCATAATAATATTATAATAATATCTCATTTAGTGAAACTCGATATTGCATACTACACACGCTATCGAGGAAGGTCGTGATTGCGTGTAATGTAAGGCAAGTCAGGGATGTGTGTTTTGCAAGCTCCTTGTAGCGTACAACACAAGACATTAATGAAATTAAAAATAATATTTTTCATAAAATTTCGGGGTGTTACATTCTACCCCCCTTAAAATGAATTTTGTCCTCGAAATTCATCGGGGTTATAAATCGTTTACTATTCATAGGAACCCACATCGTAAAATGGAATACTAAAACATAATTTTAAAAACTAAAGTATGAAATGTAACGATTACCCAAAGAAACTCATCACTGGGTTTCCATATAGGAGAACATAGGTGAAAATATGGATATGGAAGAAAAATATAACCATCAAGTTCTGATGGAGAGTGGTAGAGAACATGGATATGAAAAAGCCAAAAATCACAAAGCCATAAATTTTTGATGATCTAGGGTACCATATAATTCATCGGATATAAGGGCACTAGGACAAAATTTTTGGTTTTCAAGATCATTTCCCTAAAGTTGAAGAATTTGATTTAGAATAAATTCTTACTTTATTTTGGTATAATCTCACTATTGTTCATGACTTGAACAATTTCCACTTCATCTCTTAAATAACTGAAGTTGAATTTGTTATTCGTGAAGTGTTAGCATATCATGTGATAGAATGACGGGTCATTCCATCTGTCTCAAACAAAAGGTTAGAAAAAGTTATTAAATATACATAAGTCGATCTATAGTGAGATTAATCATATATGGTTCCTAAAATGGAATTATACTTCATATATCATACTGCTTAATATAATAAAACTAGTTTCTACTAAACAGGGACTTCCTGTAGGCCAGTGATAGGCGATAAAGGCCTGTCGCACTTCGGTTGTGGGTTCGATTCCCACAGCCTTGTCCGACGCGATGGGTTGTCGCCCGTCCTGCAGGTTGTCCTTTTTCTAAAATTACGATAACATCCCATAAATAATATCGAAAAAAGTTCTATCCTTAAACAATACTAACTGATGTCCAACATAATCCATTCCAATCTTTAGGATTATCTAAAATACTTCGGTCCAAGCTCATAATATAAAGAAAATTATTACTTGAAATGTCAGATAACAATCATGTGAATGCCATCATTTATCCCCCATATATCATAAGATATATCTTGTTGGTAAAATTACAAACATGTAAATACCTTAATCATGTATTCTCTTGATGAATGAATACCCATTCAACCTTAGTGAAAACATGAATGTTGTTAAATTTTAACACTTTCCACATACCAAAATCCCAAAAATTATATGTACTCAAACCATGATATAACCTTCTATTTATATCAATCATGAGCTCATGAATACTATCAAACATTTAATTTTCTCCTTATCCCTTCATTATGCACAGATCATCTACTTTCCAAAAATATCTGAATAACCTTTCATGGTTACCAGTACCATTAACCATATACTTTCAAATACTTTATGAAAAACAATAGTGTAACAATCCTTAGATGATTCTTTATTCCATAGTACCATTAACTATACAACATAACTCTTGATAAACATACAATCATTCCTACTACCTTCTTAAACAACTGAATGAGCTTTAACACTTCGTTCATCTCATATATCATTTGTAGTCTCCTCATCATCATCCACATAAATACTACCCATATGACCATGTTGATTCTCCTCATGAGATTTTACCTTAGGGAATTCGTTTTCATAATGCCCATACATTCCACATTTAAAACATCTAATAAATGTTGATGTCGTAGCAATACCATTATCCTTCTCCATGGTGTTAACTGAGCCTTTTCCTTTTCACTTACTGGATTTGTGTCCTTCTTTTCTGTACCCAAAGCATCTTCTAGTTCCTCTGAAACATTCTCCTTGATTCCTCTTCCCACATGATTTACATGAGGGGAATTGAACTTTATTTCCTCTATGATTATCATGAAACTCCATCTTTCTCTTATTAGCTGAGTCAGGATACTTACCAACGTTGAGATTATTGATCATATTATGAGATTGCTGATTAGGCATAATAACGATGTTTGGACTTCCAAATCCTGTTTAATTTGGTTTCTCATGAAAAATATCATTCCATTTTCCATCATATCCTCCATTATCATGAATCTTCCTATTTCTAGCCATTTTCTAAGACCCAAAAAGAATAGTATGAGAGGAAAAAATAATTCTAAGAAAAACAACATAGTAAAGGGGGAGCACCCTCAATATCTAACATCATAGGTTAAATTCTAAGATTGTTACTGTAGTTCTAGGACTATATCCTATACGTATACTTATCCTTAGGGACATCCCTAGACATACCATAGAAATATCTCTAGGGACCTCACTAACGTTTTCGCATCCTAGTTTTCAAAGGTTGACTAAACATTTCCTTTGATACCAATTGTAGAGACCCGAAGCTTGACGTATATGGACATTACATTACTTTAGCGGAATACTTAATACATAACAAAAACAGACACACAAGGATCGTAATAGTTTAGTGTCTTTGGAAACTCAGAATACAATCTTCTAATCGTGGTGAAAGATCTTCAACATCTCCCATAAGATCTTCCCCTTTTTTTCTTCTTACCTAAAACCATTATTTAAATCCTGGGGAAAAGAAAACATATAAAGGGTGATCTCAAATGCTCAGTAAGGGTAAGCATGGATAAAATAAAACAAATCATATACATTTGAACATCAAAACATGAACATAATATTTAAACATCAGAATCTTGAGCAATGACATAAATCATGGAAGTACATAAGGAATAGATCATAAAGAAACATTAATCATGATAAAATAGCATGGGAATTAAACATGTAATTGTGGAAAACCATTAAGCACATGATATTATTTCCATAGTATCCAAGGCATTGCTGCCAAGACCAACTTAGTGGACAAAGTCCCTTTCTGAATCGAGTTCACTCCTCGTTCCAGTCATGTATTACTGAACCGTTTTAACTTGCCTTTCCAGCCATGTCTATCTCATGAGATATAAATCTTTACCCAATGCATTGGAGGGAGATACATGTCCCACCCATCTCATAATGAAATCATTCTTACTTGTGCCACAAAATAAACTTATAACATTCATCATAACCCAAAGAATAAAATGGGTTTCATAAACATCATCCCATCATTTCATAATACATATAAACCAAATGGAAATTTCATCATAAGAAAAGTGAAACCATTTAAATCATAGAGACATGATACTTGAAACATACACATGTGAAATAATGTCATCTTAGATGAAAATGGTTTTGATAAAACACTTGAAATGAATTTTTGAGGAAAATATCTTTTTTCTTCAAAATCATTTTCTTTTCACAAAATGTCATGCAATTTTAAAAGAGAGGGGTTTTGTTGAAAATATTCATGAAATATTCTTGAGGAAGCTTCATGAAAATAAGGCTTTATAAAACTGTAAAAATCCTTTCATGTCGTATACGTTAAAAAAACATTCTTCAATTACTTTGGACAGAAAAGTCAAAAAGTACATCGTAAAAGAATGATTCCATACATACCATGTAGTAAAAGTCAAAAATGGGTAAAAATAACTTTAAACATACATGAAAACACTTTTATAAAACATGGACATGGTTGATAGAAATAACCCCAGTAAATACTTACGAATAAGCAATCTCAGATAAAAATGAGTTTTGCAAAATTATCCCTTACCTTAGGTCTGATATGCTTCGTACGTATCCGAACCTCCTGTATAATGATTTAAATAATTTCATTGACTTATTAAAGAATCATATTCATTGTTATGATATCATATATGTTTCACTTATGACTTTATATTACCCGTTCTTTTGTAAATTCCATGTTAAAGCATCATTTTGGGTAAAATCATTTCATTTATCGTATGTGTTTCGACTTGTCGTTCTTGATATTATTACTTATATCCCGATTTACATAATTCCAGAATGTAAAACATGATTTATATATAATATATATTCATCATATACATATATATATTATAAATCGATAAAAGGAATGAAATACACCGTTCATGGAGACGGTAGGTCGTACGTACGCATGAACGTTGTTTTCATTTCCTTATTGAATTGAATGAAACTAAATAGATGACATACATATATATATACATAAATCCAGTAGCATTTTTATTTCATATATTTCATTATTATTCATTATATAAACATTATTATCATTCATGTATGGGTAACATGGAGAATGAATCTCATCGCGTCGTGGAGACGGTAGTCCTTACGTACGCACGAGCGATGATATCGTTCCCATAATTATTGAATAGAATTGTAGTGGATGGTATAATATATCAGAATAAGTATGATGTTATAATAACAATATATATTTATTCTTTACACCATTATACCCATCCATGTAAGGTGTTGGTGGAAAAACAGATTTCACCACGGCGTGGAGGCGGTATTCCATACGTACGCACGCGTGGTGATTTCGTTTTCCGTAGGATGGATAGATGGTGAAATAGGGTTGTTTCATACATATAATAACATATCAGTATATGAGTTATACTGATTTTATTACTTCATAATGAAACAACTAAAGAAGAAGAAGTGGAAGAAGAAATAGAGTTGAAAGAATCGGTAACTGACATTACCTCTTCTTAGAAGCGCCTCTTTGAGACCTCATCATAGGGCACTACAATTGGTCTTTGAAGAAGACCAGAACCTCTAGGATGTTTCTATGTAAGTGTAGAAGAGAATTTGGTTGGTTTTGGCCGAGCTTGAAGGCTCAAAGTGGTGTGAGGAAGAGAGGGAGGAGGTGACCTTTTATAAGGGAGGAGAGGGGCACCTTTGGAATAACTAAAAATATTATTTTATTATAAAGTCATATTTGGTTTTTAAAAGATAAAAATTGATTTATTTAGAATATAAGGTAGGTATGGGTTAAAATCCTCTCATAAAATAGAATTTAGAAAAGTTTAGGTCATTATATTAACCTTATATTTTAGTTTTAACTCTTAGTTAATTAGATTGACATTTACCATGTCACTTTGTATTTTTATATTATATAGTTAATAAACTTACCATATACATCCACGATACCCACAAGTGGTCCATTAATGATACACCTATCATGATATAAGTATCTTGGCCAAACTTTAGATTTTTATAAATATAATTACAATTAATAATTTGATATTTGTTTTAAAAACTATTTTATGTCAATTTTGACACTATTTGGTAATTGATTTTTTTGAAAATCATAACAGAATGATTAGTTCAAGAAAAGTTAATTAAATCACTAATAACATGTCATATTAACATGTAAAATTATTGGAATTCATAAAAAGTCTCAAATTACATTTATTTGGGTATTTATAACATCAATTATGTCAATATTTGATTAATAAGATAATTACTGCATCATCATTGTGTCATAAATAAATTAAATTATTTTAAGTCTAAAAATTAAAAATAAAATACCATTATGTAGGAAATCGTTTTATCTTTCTAATGAATATTTATAGTCGAATTTATCTTATGTATAAACCTATATTACAAATTATTTAGTAATTAAACATTGATTTTAACTATTTTAACCCTTCTTTAAATAAATTAATAATAAATGTCCTAATCTAATCCAAGTGGCCCTAAATGGTCATATTTTATTTCTAAGGTTGTTTTCGGTCGAATTACACTTATCCAATAGAATTAGGACATGTGTTAGGGTAATAATAATATCATTTTTACCCTTAATTACCCTATTTACTTTTAACCGTGGTAAAAAAGGTAAAATGTTACTATTCTCCAAAAAATATTTTCATCTCATTGAACCACATTTTAGTCCTTGATATTAACCATATCTCTCGGATTTTCGAAATTCCACTCACAGAAGCGGTAAAATTAAGTTTTATGAAAAATTCAGTTTTTTAACTACCACTTAGTGGTTTCACTATTCATCAAAAAATGAAAGTTTCCAAAAAAATACCAAAAATTGGGCCTAACCTATATTTGATATTATGAATTCAAAAATGATGTCTATTTTACCAAATTCAAAAAATATCAGTTTCATTAATTAATTTAAAAATTAATTCCTGTCGTCAAAACAAATAGCGTATTCTTAAGAGATAATAACTATCAAAAGATTGAAACTTGTTTATGTCTGGTTTAAATGTGAAATTACATCCAATGACCAACATTGTATTAAATTGTAAAAATATATTCTAAATATACTTTAAAACCACTCAAATTAATAATTTATTACTATTAATTATTTTGATTAAAAAAGTTGTTTTTAATTAAAATTTAGTAACTTTCACTATTCATCAGAATTTGAAAGTTATCCGAAAAGTACCAAAATTTCACCCTAAGCTAATTTCGATATTCAAAATCCAAAAATAAAGTCCATTTTGAAAGATAAAATTTATAAAATTTCAAAAAGTGGGTATTACTATTCATAACGGCTAGTTCATAATAATATTATAATAATATCTCGTTTAGTGAAACTCGGTATTGCGTACTACACACGCTATCTAGGAATGTCGCGATTGCGTGTAATGCAAGGCAAGTCAGGGATGCGTGTTGTGCAAGCTCCTTGTAGCGTACAACACAAGACATTAATGAAATTAAAAAGAATATTTTTCATAAAATTTCAGGGTGTTACAAGGCAACTCTCAAATCTCCAACCCAAGCACAACACACTCACGTCACAATTCAAAGGCTTATGTAACGACCCAAAGGTGTATCAATGGAAATTACCTTCTTATAATTATTTCATATAGTATAACCCACATAGAATCACATTTTGAATATAATAAAAACTTTATAAATGAATAATTAATTAAATAAGAAGTATTTATAGAAGTTAATGAACTTATACAGATGAAATAGTAACTTGAACTTAAGAATAGTAATATGACCCTTATAAATAGTAAACCAGCCAAATGAATAGTAAATTCGCCTATGAAAGTATAAATAAAATTTAAGCATCTTATAAATGAAAATATTCAATAATTATATCATAGTATAAGTAAATAAATATTTTAAAAATTATTAATTAAGTGTTGGTATTTTTGTAAGTCATAAATATTTAATTAGAATTTTGTGATTAAATTAATAATTTAAATGAAAATTTACTTTCATAAAATGTATTATTAAATTAATATTTTATTTTATTATGATTATAAGATAATTTTCTGATACCTTAGTTAATTTTAAAAAGTGTTATAAAATCAGTTATAATTTTAAAATCTGTATTTTTTAAGTAAATTGTGATTTTAATTAAGAATTAAATTTATCATATTTATAAAATTATTTTTAAAAAAATGGAGTTCATTTTTTAATTTCAAACATTAAAAAATGGTGAGTGTGAAGTTTTTTTATTTTTCTGAAATACTTGAATTTTTGGTGAATAGTAAAATATGATAATTTACGATAGAAGATAAATACCTAAATTATGGATTCATAGATGATGTATATCTGATTTAATTCCAAAATCAAGAAATATAATTTTTTATTTTAATATTTTTTATGATAATTATCAAACTATTCAAAGTCTTGAGTCAAAATAATAAAGTAATGGATAAAATAATGAGAAAACACCCCTCTCCTCCGCTATAAATACCACCCCTCACCACCACTTATCCTCACATGTCTCAAGCCTTGATCATTTTCTAAAATCCATTCAAATCTCCCCCCAATGACCTCCACCATCTCCTTGAGATTTTTTTATTTTTAAAGAGAAAAATATAATCCCCTAAGGAGGTTCTCAAGATGAAGGAAGCAAGAGGTAATACCCTCTTCCTTTTCTTTTAATTCCTTTTCAAGTTCCTTTATTTAATTTTTCTCTCCTAAAATCCCCTTATACAAATGGTATGATAACTACAGTACCTTAAATAGAATAGAATTTTATCATTCTAATGTAATAATTAATCATCATCTCTCTTTCCCCCTCCTATTATACTAAATATTAAAACATCATCAGTGATGTATTAATTCATCTCATTCAAGGACGACAATGTTTTAAATTTCCATTACCGTATTCAATTATATTAATTAAACCATTTTTATTGTTGAAACAAATTATAATATATGTATTATATATTATTTAATTTTCTAAAACAATTATATAACATTTTTTAAAATGATGAAACAAAACTAGTTCGTGATAATCGAAAAAACACCAATTAATCCAAAATATTATCATTAAAGTTTTATCTAATGATTCATCCTCATCCCAAATAACAAAATGAATTTTGTAACAATTCACTCTTATGTATGTTCATTAAAAACATATAACTTCAATTCTGGAAAACCATTCTCATCTTATGTGATTATCTGTACATGTATATAAGTAAACCGATCATGAAAACCAAGTAAACCAACGCTCCCAAATGATGAAATTGAACCTCTTAACCCATCAAAAAGGACATAAATGAAATTAATAAATTTATAATAAATAAAAAATTTATAAATGTTTCTATAATTATTAATTAATTAATCTAATTTGATTGTCTAGTACATTAAGATCAAGTGAAGAACACCTCCGAACTTGAGGTAAGGGATTCTACCCGAACTTCCATTACTCCTTTGGGTTATTCTTTCAATAATTTTACCCAAATGAAATTATTTTTTCTTTTTATTTACATATTCTTACTGATTTTTATATGTTCAAAATCATATATCAATGTCCATTAATCCTTATTTTTTCTAGGATATACATGTTTCAAAAAGGTTCCCTACTCAATTCTTCCCGATAAGCAAGCCCGATTTAAAGGAACTTCCCGAATTCTTACGCATTTTCAAGTGCACTCCATAATATTTTTTAAGCCACCATTATTTTTCTATAATAACACATTTAATTATGAAAAATTACTTGGTTCACTTCTAGTTTTATATGAAATATTATTCCCTTTTCTTCTTTAAATGATCTTTAATATTTTCCTTACACCAAACTAAAAATTTTTAATTCTAAAGTTTCTTAAATACTCTTTTACATGTTATCACTTCAGTTTGACATCACTTATCATGATTTATGCCTATTTTCCTTTAATAATGACCATTTATGATTTAATTCCTTTCTTTCATGGATACTTTTTAGATGCTCCCATTTATTATGCTTTAGGATATGATTATTATACCCGTTTCTTTCCATGGGAAACCCTTATGTTTATTTTTCATGTGGAACACATATTCATGAACATATTGTAATGGGTGAACCTAGATAGCACTCAAATTAATTGGGTAATGTTTAGTCTCATGAGATGTCATGTGCGACGGTCTTGGTTGTTAACCTTGACTCGTGCTCCTTTATGTCAAATGGGACTTGACTAATGCTTATTCCATGTTTTATGTTATTTCCACATCTCCAATGATACCATGATTACATATTTCATGCTTCCTTATGTATATCCATTCCTTTTATGTCAACTTATTATGCCTTCTAACCCATGTTATATGCTTTATTCTTATGTTTATTTACTTACTGGGCTTTTTAGCTCATCCCTTTTTTAATGTTATCCCCAAGATATCCTATGAAGGATGTAAGGGTTCAAAAGAATTTAGGAGCTCATAAGGGATGATATATAAAGAAATTTTTTATTTACTCCCTTGTTTTCAGTTTTATATACCTACTCTTCCAAATACACTAGACTTTACGATCCTTAGCTTAATATTTGATAGCTAATTATGTTTAAAATCATGTAATATTATGTGAAAATGCTAGGGTCACTATAGTTGGTATTACAACTAGATTTAGTTATTTCTGGAGATTACAACTATAGAACTTTACTAAGATCCTTAGGGATAAGACTACGTATAATAAAAAATCCCTAAATTTTGGTAAGTATATAGTAAGTGGTTTATCATAAAATACATCCATGTCTGGATACTATAAGTGGATGTGGTTTTGGCACAGATGTACCTAGGAGTAGAAACTCTGAAAAGGTGTTTTGGTCCGGACTTGGGGTAACCTGGTACATGAAAATGGGCCTTACCGCGCACCTGGTTTTACACTCCCAGTGGATATGCCTTAGTAAATTCATAAGATCATTAAGAACAATTATTAATGGAAAAAAATTACTATAAGAAAATATATATTAGGAAATGTATCATGGATAAACTAGATTGAAACCTATGTAATCACAATTTAGGAAATACTTTTCCTTTATAATTTTAGCCTTTTATGTTCAAAGTATCCTTTTATTATACTTATTAGTTAGTTATTCAAGTCCCTAATTGCAATTTATTTTTCATAGTTAATGGAAGTAAATATAAGAACATGTGCCAACAATCAATGTGATAGAAAATGTGATTATTTCCCTAATGATATGCCAAATATAATGGGGATGAGTGCTCAAAACTTCATGAAAGTACTTGCTCAACAGGATAAAGTTATGGATAATTACTTAAATCATGTGGAAAGACCTACTTCTCCTAATAAAGATAAAGTTCCATCAAATCATTTAAACAACAAAGGCCTACCATGTTTATTGGATCTTCTGATCCCCTCCTCATGTAATAGTGGATTAACTCAATTGAAAAGATATTCTCTATTCTATAGTGCTCAGAAAAAGAGAAAGTTGTGTTGGTGGTCTATTATTTTGATGGGGAAGCTGATCGGTGGTGGACACTGGTCCAAAACATAATGTCTAATGAGGAAATGGATTCCATGGATTGGGAGGAAATTAAAGAAAAAAATTTAACAAATATTTTCCTCGAACCATCCATATCAAGATAGAAAGAGAGTTCCTCGGACTTAAGAAGACGAAAGATGAGTCTATCGGGGCATATGAATAAAACTTTACAAGGCTTACAAGATATGAAATTGGATTTTTCATGAACACTAAAAGAAAGGTGGAGAACTTATTTAGAGAACTAATGTTAAGTCTATGAAAATCATTGGCAATTCAAGACTTCAATGGTTATGAAGAGATTGTATGTTGTGCCCTCAAGGATGAAATGGATATCAAAGACTCTCAGTTGTCTTATGGGCCAAGTAAAAAAAACAGAAAATTGAGTCTAATATGGGTGGATCAATAGATAAATACCACGATGGAAAGAAGACCAAATATCCTACATGTCAAAATTATAGGAAGAAGCATCCTGGGAACTATCTAAATAGAACTAGGAAATGATTCAAATGTGAAAGAATGGTGAATATGGATAAGAACTGGTGAAGGGATATAAAGAATTACACTAATGTCGAGGAACAAAGGAGTGTTCAGATAAACACTCAGTCTATAGTGAATTTTTTCAACTATAAAGAACATGGTTATTTTTCAAACCAATGCCCTGAGCCCAGGGTTGTTGGAGGGAATCAACGAAAACCTCCAATACAATAAGGAAGGGAATATTCTATCACTACTGCTGAGGTGGATTCAGACTATGATTTGGTGAAAGGTATGATGGTTATTCATTCAATAATAGAGAACATACTATTTGATTTTAGTTCTATAAATTCTTTCATATCTTGTATATTTAGTTGAAATATTCAAACACCACCTCAAATTTGGGAGGTTGAGCTATCTGTGAGTATAGTGAATGGGAAAATTTTTGCATCCAAAGTTTATAACTCCTCCCTGATAAATGTTTTTTGAATTAACCTCCTATAAAATATTTTCATACTCCCCTTTGTAGAGTTTGATTCTATTTTAGGAATGTATTGGCTATCTTTATATAAAGCTGACATCAACAATCATGAAAGGTGGATCACTCTTCACATCCTGGAGCACTCTCCAATCCTATACAAGTTTAAGGAGGAAAATGAAACTCCTTCAGAATCATCATATCAAGTGTGGATATGGTTACCATATGAGAAATAATATATTTCTAAAATTATTGGGACAAAGGAGAGAATCATGATTTAAGATATGCGCATTATAAGGGACTACAATGATGTGTTCCCCAAATAATTTTTTAGTCTTCCTCCTGACCAAGTGGTCAAGTTTTCAATTGAACATATTCTTGGATCTCTGCCTATATCCAAGAAAACTTATAGAATGGAAACCATTAAGCTGGAAGAAATAAAGAAGTTACATGAGAATATGTACAAGGGTTTTATATTCCCGAGTGTTTTACCATGGTGTGCACTGGTCCTCTTTATCAATAAGAAGGATGGATCAATGCACCTCTAAATTGATTATCATGATCTCAAAAAAATCACAATAAAGAACAAGTATCCCCTTCTATAAACAGTTGAATTGTTTGATCAGCTACATGGGGCCAATTATTTCTCTAAGGTTGAACTTTAGTCTAGATATCACCAATTAAAGGTGAGGAAGGAAGATATTCCCAATACTAGCTTTTGAATGAGGTATGAACACTATGAGTTCATAGTGATTCCCTTGTGATTCACTAATGCTCCAGAAATATTCATGGACTTAATAAATAGAGCCTTTATATATTACCTCGAAAAATCTGTGGTAGTATTTATTGATGATATTATGATATACTCTAAGATCAATGAGGAACATGGGGAGCATTTGAATACTGTATTGAAGACTTTTAGAAGGGATAAAATTTATGAAAAGTATAGTAAATGTGATTTCTAGATGGAGTAAGTATCATTATTGGGGAATGTTATCACCAGAAAAGGAATATATATATACACTTCGAAGACAAATACAATTGAAGAGTGGTCCAGACCAACATCTATAATGGATATCCATAGTATTAATGGTCTAACCGGGTATTACCGATGACTTTTAAATAACTTCTCATTATTTTCAAACAAAATAAAAAATCTGATGTGGAAGAGATTTATGTTTTTCTAGACTCAAGAATGTGGGGAAATATTTAAGTAACTCAAAAAGAGGCTTACCATTATGCCAGTACTGACACTCCCAACAAGTGGAGACCTCTTTGTGGTGTATAGTGATGATTCAAAAAAGGTCTTAGTCTTTTTACTAATGCAAAATGATAAAGTGATAGCCTACGACTCAAGGAAATTGAAAATTCAAGAGTAAAATTTTCTTACGCATGATCTAGAGTTGGCGGCTATGATCTTCGCATTGAAAATATGGCAGCATTATCTCTATGGGGAGAAGTGTCAGATATATACTGATCATAAGATTCTGAAATATATATTCACATAGATAAATCATAATATGTTCCAGTGAAGATGGTAGGATCTCATAAAATATTATTACTACTCAATCCACTAGCCTCCTGGTAAAGTAAATAAGGTGGTGGATAATCTATGTAGAAAGGATCTTTCATCTTTATCAATGATGAGAATTGAGAAGGATCCAATCTTATAAAACTTGTGTAGGATAGACATTGGAATCATTTAGGGAGGAAATTCATAAATCCTTTCTCAAATTATGTCACAACCATCCCTCATATAGAATATAAATAATCATCAATGAAATGATATGGGAATTCAGAAAAGGGTGTAAGCTATCAGGAATGAGAAATACTCATACTTCTAAATGGATGAGGAAGGACTTATAAGATTTGGGTCACAACTATGTGTACCATCTGATCCAGATATTAATAAGGTTCTTATGAATGATGCACATAGATAAACTATATATATTCTCCTAGGGATCACAATTATGTATCAAGATCCCTAAGAGAACTATTGGTGGGATAGTATGAAGAAGGATATCGCTGACTATACATCAATGTGCCTTGTATGTCCGCAAGTTAATACTGAAAGAAAAAATCCTAAAGGGATGATGAAACTATTGTACATACCAATATGTAAGTGGGAGAACATTTTCAAGGACTTTGTCACTAGATATCCAAGGATATCTAGAGAAAACAATGATATATGGGTTATTGTGCATCATCTTACAAAGACACCTCACTTTATCATAATTCGAGAGGACTTCTCATTATATCAACATGCAATGATATACATCAAAGAGGTGCTAAGGCTACATGGAGTACCACTATCAATTGTATATGATCGAGATTTGAGATTCACTTTGACGTTCTAGAAAAGTATCCAACATACTCTAAGAACTAAGTTGAACTTCATTGCGTCCTATCATCCTCAAATTGATGGCCAATATGAGTTTATTATTTAGACACAAGAATACATGTTGAGAGCATGTTCTGTGGATTTAAAAGGGATGATGGGACCAACATCTTTCATTGGTTGAATTATCTCACCACGATTGTTTCCACTCCAGTATCCAAATGTCTCAATATGAAGCCCTTTATGGGAAAAGATGAAAAACACTAGAATGCTAGGATGAAGTCAGTGAACGTAAGCTGCTAGGACCAAAAATGGTAGAAGAAATGGCGGAGAAGGTGAAAACCATTCAATATCACATCAAGGAAGCACAAAGTCGACAAAAGAGCTATGTAGATAATCATCGATGGGACCTTGAGTTTAAGGTTGGATGCATGGTATTCCTCTGCATGTATCCATGGAATAGGATCATGATATTTGGGAAGAAAGGAAAGCTAAGTCCCGGGTATATCGGCCCCTTCAAGATCCTTGATCATGTCAGAGGTTTGGCCTATCGACTAGCACTTCCACCAACCATTTCTCAAGTACATGATTGATTCCACATATCCAACTTGAGGAAGTACAAACCAGATACCTCACATTTACAGAATCTAGAGGTGTTAAAATTGGAAAATGATCTCTCTTACAAGGAGAAACTAGTGAAGATCTTGGATCATAGAGATAAATTTCAATGCAACAAGACTACTCACATGGTAAAAGTACTATGGTGGAACCATAATTACGAAGAGGCAACATGGGAAATGGAGGAAGAAATGAAGGAAAACTACCCACACCTATTTTTTTCATAGAATGTAAAACAAAATTTCGAGGAAGAAATTTCATAAGCGGCGAAGAATGTAATGAACAATAGTTTTATCAATTGAAATCCTCTTCTTATAATTATTTCATATAGTATAAACTACATAAAATCACATTTGGAACACAATACAAACTTTATAAATGAAGAATGAATGAAATATAACCTTATGAATAGTAATATGGCCCTTATGAATAGTTAGCAGCCAAATGAATAGTAACCACGCTATGAAAGTATAAATAAAATTTAAGCATCCTATAAATGAAAATATGATATAATTATATCATAGTGTAAGTAAATAATATTTTAAAAATTATTAATTATGTGTTGGTATTTTTATAAGTCAAAAATATCTAATTACAATTTTATGATTAGTTTAATCATTTAAATGAAAATTTATTTTTATAAAATGTATTCATAAATTAATATTTTTCTTTCTTATGATTATAAGATAATTTTATGAGACCTTAGTTAATTTTTCAAAGTGTTATAAAAACAGTTATAATTTTAAAATCTATATTTTTCGAGTAAATGAAGATTTTAATTGAAAATTAAATTTCTTATATTTAGAAAATTATTATTAAAAAAGGGAATTCGTTTTTTAATTTGACACATCGAAAAATGAATATAGTGAATTTTTGGGATTTTTCTGAAATAAATGAATTTTTTTTAATAGTGAAATACGATAATTTATGATAAAAGATAAATACATGAATTTTGGAGCCATATATAATTTATGGATGATTTAATAAAAAAATATAAAACTATCCGTCATTATTTTAATATTTTTTATGATAATTATCAAACTATTAATAGTCTTGATCCAAAATAATAAACTAATGAATAAAATAATGATAAAACACCTCTCTCCTCCACCATAAATACCACCCCTCAACACCTCTTCTCCTCACACCTCTCAAGCCTTGAGCCTTGTAAAAATTATACTAAATTATCCTCTAAATACCCTCCCCCAATTCCATTAGATTTTTTTCTTAACAAAATTCCAAAACCAAACCCATAAATAGGTTCTCAAGAAGAAATAATCAAGAGGTAAAGCCCTCTTCCTTTTATTTTAATTCTTTTTCAAGTTACTTTATTTTCTTTTTCTATCCAAACCTCACCTCATAAAAATGGTATGATACTTATATTACATTAAATATAATATAATTTTATTATTCTAATGTAATAATTCATCATCATCTCTCTTTCCCCATCCTTTTATACTAAAAATGAAAACTTCATTCATGATGTATTAATTCATTTCATTCAAGGACAACAAAATTTTCAATTTCCATTACCATCTGCAAGGATGGTCATGAAACCATGTTTATGGTTGAACCAAATTATAATATATGTTTTATATCTTATTTCATGTTCTGAAATCATTATATATATGTGATACTAAATAATGAAACAAAATTAGTTCTTGGTTATCAAAAAATCGCCAATTAATCCAAACTATTATCATTAAAGTTTTATCTAATGATTCATCCTCACCCCAAATAACCAAATGACTTTTATAACCATTAATTATTCTTTATGTTAATTAATAACATATAACTTCAATTCTATAAAACCATTCTCATCTTACATGATTATTCATACATATATACAAATAAACTGATCTTGAAAACCCAGGAAACCAATGCTCCCAAAAGATGAAATTGAACCTATTAACCCATCAAAAAGTCTATAAATGAACTTAATAAAGTTATAATAACTCAAATAACTATATAAAATGTTCTATAATTATTAATTAATGAATCAAATTTCACTATCCATGACATTAAGATCAAGTGAAGAACACCTTCAGACTTAAGGTAAGGGATTCTACATGAACCTCCATTACTCCTTCAGGTTATTCTCTCTCTTTTTACCCAAATGAAATTATATTTAATTTTTATGAAAATATTATAATTTTTTTTATATTTTCCTATATCATGTATCAATATCCATTCATCCTTTTTTTTGGGTATACATGTTTTTAAAAGGTTCCCTACTCAATTCTTCCTGATAAGTAAGCTCGATTTAAGGGAACTTCCCGAATTCTTACCCATTTTAAAGTGCACTCCATAATCTGTTTTAATCCACCATTATTTTTTAAAAATTTATAATTTTATTATTAAATCATTATTGGCTCAATTCTATTTTATATGACCTATTATTCCCTTTTCTTCTTTAAATGATCTTTAATATTTTCCTTAAACCGTACTAAAATGTTTTAATTATAATGTTTATTAAATACTCTTTTACATGTTATAACTTCATTTTGACATCAATTAACATTATATATTCATATTTTTCTTTAATAATGTCCATGTTTGGTTTAATTATTTTCTTTTATGGGCACTTTTTTGATATACCCATTTATTATGCTTTATGACATGATTATGGTACTCATTTCTTTCCATGTGTAACCATTATGTTTAGTTTTCATGTGGTACATAACTTCTTGAACATGTTATGATGGGTGTACCCAAATATAACTTCAATTCATTGGTTATTTTTTACTCTCATGAGACATCTTGTTCAACAGTCTTGGTTGTTATCCTTGACTTGTGCTCAATGTGCAACGATCTTGGTGGTTAACCTTAACTTGTGCTTCTTTATGTGAAATGATCCTTGACTCATTCTTATGTCATGTTTTATGTTGTTTTAATATATCCTATGATTACATGATTATATATTTTATGATTCCTTATGTATATTCATGCCTTTTATGTCATCTTATTATGCCTTCTAACCCATGTGATATGCTTTATTATTATGTTTATTCCCTTACTGGGATTTTTGGCTCATCCCTTGGTTTATGTTACCCATAGGATATTTTATGTAGATATAAGGGATCAAAGGAATTTAAGATCTCATAATTTATGATAAATAAATAATTTTTTTATTTATTCCCATTTTTTCTGTTTTATGTACCTAGTCTTCCAAAGACACTGGACTTTATGATTCTTGACTTGTAATTTGATAGCTAATTATGATTAAAATAATTTGATATTATGTGAAATTTATATGGTCACTATATCTTAACCTAATAATATCCTAAAATTACAGACACACATTTCCCCTTCAAATATTTCATAAACTCGACCTTTGGAACACACTGACAATGCACATGAAGACATGCATATGGTTTAGTATTAAAGGGACCATCTGCCTCCAAAATGGAGTTACCATCCTCTTACTAATTCACTATCACCATCTAAAATCATACCAATTCCAAAATTTATATTAATCCCCTATCTCTATGAAAAAAATACTAAAAAATTAATTATAAGCATTTAAAATTATTTATACAATTTAATTCAATGAGGCATCAACATCGAAATCTCACTGAGTGACCTCCCGTGGCCAGAAACTCAAGAAATGACACACCAACAGTCTTTGTAATTCTCCCTAACTGTCACATACATGACTTATGTTAAAGTTAAATTCCATTTAATTTTCATTCACGCTTTGTTTTGAGGTTTTCCCAAGCTTTTATGGAGGAATATGTGAGTTTTCATGAATTGGTCCAAACCGTGAGCCCAATTCCAGATTTAAAATTAAATTTTTATTCCTTTATAACTCATTCATTTTTCAACATTTTTCATCCATTACAATTCCTAATTGTCTTACCCTGACCCATTAACACCACCATATTAATTTGTACCGTTTAGGAATCCATAATCATGGTGGATATGGGTTTTTATTTAAGGGATTGGGCCTGCCCAAAATCCCATTTTCTGATTTAAAAAGAAATTTTAATTCTTTAATATCTCCTTCAATATTTTCGTTTTCTAGGTGATTCAAACTCTCACCCGATACCACTTACCTAAGGAGTGACCCCATTCTATCTTACCACAATTTGGAGCTCAATAGAGTCGCTAAAGGGGTCGAAACTTCTCTGGATTTCATAAATATCCCAGATTTGGAGAGGTAAATTGATCCTTTCATAACTCCTTCTATTTGTAATCTTTTCCCCCATTACAGTTCCTAAATGATCTCTTACTCCTTTTTCTAACCTCCCATGAATGGTTGTATGTTTTCAAATTCAGATACTGGTGGATTTTGGGTCGTTTTCTTCAAGATTGTTTTAGGTAAGTGTTTCTCTCTTCAATTCCTCCCTTCTCCTTAGGGTTTCCTCCCTATTTCATGAATTTATAGAATTTCCAAAAGTTAGGGTTCAAACCTAGGGTTTTATTTGGTGTATTTTCGGTCAAATTTTGTCTTCTAGGGAAAGATTTATCTTCCTTGTGGTGCGGCGGTGGTGCAGTAGATGTTTCACACCATGTTTTGAGGGAATCGACACTTTCTGTAGGTGGCTCCATGTGTAAACAATTATTGATGAGTTAGATTGCTGTATTTATTAATTTTTCATATTCCTCATATGTTAGGTGTGGTGCAAAAACTTTTTATGATTAATTTGTATAAGTGTTTAATTTTATAGTTTCATTTTAACATGAAATTGGTTGTTTTCGTGTGTTACTCATGGGGTATTATTTGGGTGTACTTTATAACATATGGAATTGGTTTACTAAGTATTTTTTGGCCTGAAAATTATGGTTTGGTAATGTATTAGTGTCATGTGGGACTAAAAAGAGGGTTTTTGAATAGGTTTTATGTGTAAAACATTATTATACTTCTTGAGAGTATTTAATGAAAATGTGTGTTTTCATTTGGATCATTTGTAGTATTATTCAAGGTGATTTTATAAAACTTGAAAGTGGTTTTATAAATGACTCTAGGGATTAAAATTCTGTTTTGGATAGGAATTGGTATGGTTTTTGGTCTTAAATTGGGGTTTTGAAATGAGTTTTGTGTGCAAGACATATTTACAACACTTGGGTTCTTTTTATGAAAATTGTAAATTTTTTAGTTGGTTAAACAAAGTGGGAAAAGGGTGAATATGTACTATTTGGTATGTGTGTTCACCTATTATCGGGTTTTGAAAGGTGAAGTGATTTTTTAAGATGTCAAACATTTTTAGAATGTTTTTTAAATTTCTAAAATGTTTTATTAAATTGTGATGTTGGAGCGAACCTTGTTTGAGGGCTGTTTTGTGTAAGTTTGATGATAAAATGATTTTGAAGGTAAAAAGGGTATTATGTAAAATGTGAGTGGGATGTTATCAGAGTTTTAATATATTGTAATGGTTTTATAAAATTGTTTATTGGATTTGTTAAAGTGTTAAAGAAATCTGAAAAGTGTTGTGGGCTATTTTGGTGTGTGTCGGATTTCAAAATCAATTTGAATGAAAATTGGACTTTTGTGACTTGTGTTGTATACATGTGGGTTGTTTGGGAAATTTATGATATCTAAATAGTATTTTCATGTGAAAATTATATTCATTGACTTGTTGAACTTATTTTAGCACAAAAGGAAAACCCGAGTATCTAGGTGGGTGTACGTTTACTAGTATGCTAGTGAATCCGTGGGGTTTGGCCTCTGTTTCACTTAACAAGATTAAAGCTTACAAATATAACTAAACTATGATGATGATTATGATTGGGGAAAACTAGGTTATGGGTAGGTTACCTACTAGTGGCTCATGCATGAGAACATATATTTGTGATGGTTACACTCACCGAGATACGAGGTACCTGGGACCCACAACTAGCTAGTGTCTAGGGGTTATTTCACATTGCTTGTGCTCACTAGATATTTTGTGCTTACTGTCGGCATACAGTATGAGTGGTTGGAAAATTCTGTAGCTTTGGTATTTATTTTAAAATTTTTTATTCTTTAATGTATCCCACCTAAAAACTGTTTTTATTTAATTTTTCATCTTTTAGAAATTGTAACTAGCATTTCATGTTTTTGAAAACTTGCATGATTTTCATCTTTAAATGTTTATCAAATGGAATCTATTAGTGGTGGTATCCTAATGGTAATTTTCTCACAACCTACTTAAACCCTTTTGTGTAAGTAGAATTGGTTATTTTTGTTGTCACAGGTTGGGTACAGTTTTTAGTGCCAGTGGTTCGGGTTTCTAGCAGGTCCTTGGTGGTGAAGTCTTGTGGGGATGGCTTGAGGGAGGTGCCTCTTGACATGTGGAGGTTCTTGGGCTGTCTTTATTTGGTTTTGTGACTTTTTAATGGTATTTAAACATATTTTTAACTTATGTAATTCAATTCTGAAATTTTTTATAAGACGGTTTTAGTTGAAAAATCCAGATTTTTTTATTGAGTTTGTTTGTTGTTTAATGTTTATAAAATCTGGTAAATCATTTCCAATTCTCATTATATGATACCCGAGAACTTGTTCCAGACCATGGGGATTGGGAATTCCCTTCAGTACTTGTCACGGGCTGGGTTTGGGGATGGGTTTGGTGGCGACCAGATTCGTTTCGTGACAAAATGGTATCAAAGGAGGTTCAGGTTAACTCTTTGGGTCATGTTATTTGGGGAAGAGTCAGGATAGTATATAGTTAGGATTGTAGGGACTTATTATTATAGTTATGGGTATTGTTCCTGATCACCACACCTCATGAAAGGATTCAATTTTCTAGGGGAAGTCAGGATTTATATAAGTCCTTTGGTTTTCTTGGTTTGATGATGGTTTGGGGAAATGAAAAGAGAGTTGGGTTAATGGTCTCAGTGGTCTCAGAGGGCCTGGAAAGCCATTTGGAGACGAGGATCTTCCCTAGAACACTCTCTGTGATAGTTAAGTAATTTTAATATGGTCTCCAACCATATTTTCAAGTCACCCACTGAAACTAGTTTCCTCTCTCATTGTCATGTGATCTTTAGTTTTGAAATCTTGGAACATCGGTTTTAAAGTGACTTGGTTTTAAGAAGTGTAAAGTTTTTTTTTGAAAATATTTTCAAATAATGAGGTAATGGTTTGTTTAATGAAATGGTCGAACTGAATTTTTAGAATTTTTTTGAAATGGAAAATGGTGTGCTTACACCTCTTTTGAAAGCAGGAACTATATGGATGTTGGTTTTGGAAAGTGTTTCTAATAGAGTTTTCTAAAGAATCAAAGGGTGTTTTAATGGGATGATATGTTTTGAAATTGATGTGAATATCTTGAAAGTGAGTTATTTTAAAAATGTTTGTGTCTTTATGAAATTTTTTTTAAGATGTGAGTTTGTATTTTGATCTCGTGGTTAGCGGTTTTGAGAAAAAGGATGTGTTGGTTTACTGTTTTGGTTTTGAAAAGTGGAAAGATTTTTTTTAACCTTTGAAATTTCCCTGAGCAACCACATGCATGGGGTTATATGGGATGATGGATGGTTTATGGTATGACTAGATGAGTTTTGGGATGGATATGAAGAGGGTGCCTGGTGTGGCATAGAAACATGCATGTGTGAGGCCCATGGGGTACCATTGGTGGATACGCTAACTGTTGAACCATTTGTTTTCAAGAAATTTTTTTAAATAAAAACATGATGTCTTGATGAATTATTTAGGGTGGCTTATATTATGAATTTTTGGAAAATTTTGATGATGTTGGATGTTTTGAGTCCAAGAACCCCTCCTATTTGATCTGTGTTTTGGGTTTATGTTTGGTCGGTAAGCTGGGTAGAAGGACCAGTTAGTAGTCTCCTCTGAGATATGTTTCAAGACACCTTTATGACGGTTCCCTTCATGTGTTTGGATCTGGTTTGAGGCTTTTTTGACCAATAGACCAGCTTGGTTGGGTCCTTGGGTTCTCTCATTGGATAAGTTATGCCCCCATTAAGGGTTAATGCATAATTGAAGTGAACCCCGGATTGTTTCTCCATTGGAAAATCCTCCAGTTGATCAATATAAGGAATATTTTATCAATATTTGTTGATTGATTATACACCCATTCCTGTCTTTGATTTTTAGATCCTCTTGTAGAGGGAGAGATCTCGTGTAAGGTTGAAAGAGACTTTAGTTTCTTAAGTTTCCTAATTCGTCAAAGCTGGAAGTTGTCTAGGGTTGTTAGTGGGGATGAGTGTCTCAATGGTGTCTAAGAGGGCCTCTGAGTTCTTCACAGTTTCTTTGAAGCATGAGTTCATGTTAAACCACAAGTGTGGGAAATATGGTCACGATAGGATATTGCGGCCACTTTCTATAATTATTTGTTGTTTGGGGATGTGGTATAAGGTCCCTCTCCTTGCATTGTTTATATTAGTCACAATGGTCATGTTCGGTGATCCCTTATGATGTCCTGTGCTCAATTTACTATAAAGGTGAAAGTTGGGAAATCATCTGAGAGTCTCTATTATGTTGGGAGAATGTCTCCCTTGGAAAAACATAAAAATATTCCATTTTAGAGGATGGTGAGTATAGGTTTTATTTTCTTCTATTGTTTCTCACCCGAACAAACATTGTGTGATGTGTGTGCATCTTCTAATCCCTTGTTTCAGTGATATATCGAGTTAGGGTAAAGTGAGTTTGGAATGTGTTATGTCTTGTAAAACTTATCGGGGATTGTGTTGTAGTTTTTGGTTGCACCGAAAGAAGAATTCTCGTTCATGGGGTTTCCAAATCCTAACTGCGAGGTCGAAGATGCTTCAATCATTTGGGCTCCTGCCATAAGTCTTAGAGAGAAGCTGGCTCATAGTCAGGGGAAATCACATGGTCGTTTAAACCCTTGTACAAAGTCCAATCCTCAATATGAATTTTAGGTTTAGTTTAAACCTATGGTTTCATCAACTTTCTTCTGTTGTTCATGTTCATTGGAAATAGGTGGAGGGCCGTGTACCCATTTCATCGCCCAATGTTGTCCCCCCCCCCTTTGGTTTCCACTGAGTCTTTGGAGAAAGGTTTGAAGTTTGGATAGACTAGTCGAGAACACAGTTTTAACTTAGTTAGTAGTGACCATGCCCCAGAAAACCATGTGGATAGAAGGATCCACACTATTAGCTCATGGTTTCCCAAACCGTGCGGACTAACCATGTGACCTTCCCAACTCTTCAAATTTTGGGGTCTTTCTGTACCGGCCCATGCTGATCGGTTAAGATAGTTGGTTCTTATGGTGGGGAGACCCACTATGAGTCTTATATAAGTTCTTTAGTAAAGGTTTGATGGAAGTATACCCTCTGTATTCGGGAGTCCGTTCAGGCCTCCCCCTATTAGTGTCCTGATTCTGTCTCAGGAAAAATATAGGTTGTCTCTTATGGTGGGGAGCCTATTTTTGTTCCCCAATACCAGTAACTCAGATTTATCCATGATCATGGCTTGGAGGTAAGTAGTCTCGTTTGGAGTTATCAAGATACCTATATTTTCTTTGGGTAAACTTTGAGATTGGAGAGTGCCCAATGGTTTATTTATAGCCTGGTAAGTGTAACCTTGTTCGATGTTGTTGTTCGTTTGGGTGAATTGCTTGAGTCTTCTTCAGATAGTGTTTAAGGAGTTTTATTTTGGGATAAAGGTTGAATGTGATTGATCATTTCAGGAATTTGGTGTATGTTTTGGTTGTGATAGTAATCCTTCATTAATTGATCACTAGAGGTTTTTTTTGGCCTTTGGGGGTGAAACCTAAAAAGGAAGTACCTCTTGGTTTCTCAGTTGGGTTTGGTTGTTACTTTTGTCTGGATGTGACTTTCTGAGGTGGAAAGTTTTCATTGTGGGGATAATTGTCACATAAATGACTTATTTTAAAGTTAAATTCCATTTAATTTCCATTCATGCTTTGCTTTGAGAGTTTCCCAAGCTTTTATGGAAGAATAGGTGAGTTTTCATGAATTAGGCCAAACCGTGAGCCCAATTCCAGATTTAAAATTAAATTTTTATTCCTTTATAACTCCTTAATTTTTTAAAATTTTTCATCCATTACAATTAATAATTGTCATCCCCTGACCTATTAACACCACCATATTAATTTGGACCATTTAGGAATCCATAATCATGGTGGATATGGGTTTTTATTTAAGGGATTGGGTCTGCTCGAAAGCCCATTTTCTACATTAAAAATAAATTTTAGTTCTTTAATATCTCCTTCAATATTTGCGTTTTGTCAGTGATTCTAACTCTCACCCGAGACCACTTACCTAAGGCGCTCCCTCATTCTATCATCCCAAAATTTGGACCTCAATAGAGTCTCTAAAGTGGTTGAAACCTCTTTGGATTTCATAAATCTCCTAGATTTGGAGAGGTAAAGAATATCCTTTCATAACTCCTTATATTTTTACTCTTTTCCCCCATTCTAGTTCCTAAATGATCTCTTAATCCGTGTTCGAACCTCCCATGAATGGTTGGATGTTTTCAAATTCAGATACTGGTGGATTTTGAGTAATTTTCTTCAAGATTGTTTTAGGTAAGTGTTTCTCTCTTCAATTCCTCCCTTCTCCTTAGGGTTTCCTCCCTATTTCATGAATTTATAGAATTTCTAGAAGTTAGGGTTAGAACATAGGGTTTTATTTGGTGTATTTTTGGTCAAATATTGTGTTCTAGGGATGGATTTATCTTCCTTGTGGTGCAGCGGTGGTGTGGTTGATGTTTCGCACCAAGTTTTGAGGGATTCGACACTTTTGGTAGGTGGTTCCATGTGTAAACAATTATTGATGTGTTAGATTGCTGTATTTATTAATTTTTCATATTCCTAATATGTTAGGTTTGGTGCGAAAACTGTTTATGAATAATTTGGATAAGTGTTTAATTTTATAGTTTCATTTTAACTTGAAATTGGGTGTTTTCATGTGTAACTCATGGGGTATTATTTGGGTGTATTTTATAACATATGGAATTGGTTTACTAAATATTTTTTGGCCTGAAAATTCTGGTTTGGTAATGTATTAGTGTCATGTGGGCCTAAAAAGGGGGTTTTTGAATAGGTTTTATATGTAAAACATTGTTATACTTCTTGAGAGTATTTTATGAAAATGTGTGTTTTCATTTGGATCATTTGTAGTATTATTAAAGGTGATTTTATAAAACATGAAATTGGTTTTATAAATGTCTCTAGGTATTCCAATTCTATTTTGGATAAGAATTGGTATGGTTTTTGGTCATAAATTTGGGTTTTGAAATGAGTTTTGTGTGCGATACATATTTACAACACTTTGGTTCTTTTTATGAAAATTGTAAATGTTTTAGTTGGTTAAACAAAGTGGGAAAAGGGTTCATATGTACTGTTTTGTATGTGTGTTCACCTATTATGGGGTTTTGAAAGGTGAATTGATGTTTTAAGATGTCAAACATTTTTAGAATGTTTTGTAAATTTATGAAATGTTTTATTAAATTGTGATGTTGGAGCGAAACTTGTTTGGGGGCTGTTTCGTGTAAGTTTGATGATAAAATGATTTTGAAGGTAAAAAGGGTATTATGTAACAAGTGATTTGGCTGTTATGATAGTTTTAATATATTTTAATGGTTTTATAAAATTGTTTAATTGATTTTTGGAAGTGTTAAAGAAATGTGAAAAGTGTTGTGGGCTATTTCGGTGTGAGTTGGATTTCAAAATCAATTTGAATGAAAAAGTGGTATTTTGTGACTTGTGTTGTAAACATGTGGGAAGTTTGGTAAATTTATGATATGGAAATGATATTTTCTTGTGAAAAGTATATTCATTGACTTGTTGAACTTGTTTGAGCACAAAGGGAAAACCTGGGTATCTAGGTGGGTAGATGTGTACAAGTATGCTAGTGAATCCGTGGGGTTTGGCCTCAGTTTCACATAGAAAGATTGATGCTTACAACTATAAGTAATCTATAATGATGATGATGCTTTTGGACCACTAGGTTATCGGTATTTTACCTACTTGTGGCTTGTTCATGAGAACAGATATTTTTGATGGTTACTCTCATTGAGATATGAGGTATCTAGGACCCACAACTAGCAAGTTCCTAGGGGTTATTTCCCATTGCTTGTGCTCACTAGATATTTTGTGCTTACCATCGGCATACGGTATGAGTGGATGGAAAATTCAGTAGCTTTGGTATTTATTTTACAAGTTTTTATTCTTTAAATTATCCCACCTGGAAACTATTTTTATTTAATGTTTCATCTTTTAGAAATTATAACTAGCATTTCATGTTTTTGAAAACTTGCATGTTTTTCTTCTTTAATGTTTATCACATGGAATATCATAGTGGTGGTATCCTACTGATAATTGTATCACACCCTACATACACCCTTGGGTGTAAGTATACTTGGTTATTTTTGTTGTCGCAGGTTGGGTACAGTTTTTAGTGCCAGTGGTTCGGGTTTCTAGCAGGTCCTTGGTGGGGAAGTCTTGTGGGGATGGATTGAGGGAGGTGCCTCTTGCCATGTGGAGGTTCTTGGGCTGTCCTTATTTGGTTTTGTAACTTTGTAGTGGTCTTTAAACATATTTTTTACTTATTTCATTCACTTCTGAAATTTTGTAAAAGACAGTTTTAGTTGAAAAATCCAGATTTGTTTTATTGAGTTTGTTTGTTGTTTAATGTTTATAAAATTGGGTAAATAGTTCCCAATTATAATTATATGATACCCAGGAACTTGTACCAGCCCGTGTGGATTGGGAATGACCTTTGGTCCTTGTCACGGGCTGGGTTTGGGGCTGGGTTTTGTGGTGACCAGATTCAGTTCGTGACACTAACACTCATAAAAAATTAACATTATATAATACTCAATCAATCACTAATTCTAGGTCAATTTAGAAAAAACCCAATAAATATTTATTGGGTGACATGAGTCTAATAAAATAGGGGTAAATGAATGGAATTTCTCCTTTTTAGACATCCATAATCCACCACAACATGAATCCCCAATATATCAAGATTATTACACCATGATCTAGTGGAATTATTATCAAAACCCTATATGATACTAGATTAAATCAAATAATAAAGGAATAAAAGTAAGTGAGGATAGGAAAGATAGATTTCACTTAGCTTTAATTTACCAAAATGATCCCTGATTGACCCCAAACCAAGGGGGTCCAAAGAGAATCCTTGGGAAAGAAATATTGGGGAGAAGGATGGCTAAACTCCCTCTCTTTAGGTGGATTAAATGGAGTCCTACCCAAAAATAATGGGTGTACCCCTCTAAAAAACAATACAATTGCTCACTGGATACCCGCTCAATATGTATTTGGTACTCGTTGCTCCATCGACCACACGGTACACCCTCACCAGCTGGCTAAAAGGTCTCTGAGTCCCATAAATCAACTTCATAGGTTACTAGTTACCTAATTTTCCTCTTCTATATACTTTATGGAACTGTAGTAATGTTGCAGTTCACTAACCATCCCTTCCTTACTCTGAACCTTCAAGTCACAGCTCTCTGACTTCTCAAAACACTAAAAACACATGTAAAAATATACCATTGGGATTTTTCAACTCTCAATATTCACAAACAAATACTTGATCACAAAATTACCCATACACTGTATCTCAAATTATAATTCAATATGAAAATAACTAACCTGTAATGATGTGAGTCGTTACACTTACATTGTATCACCAATTATGATATCATTTATCATATTAATAAATCATATCATAGCTTTCAATATTGTATATCATAATACTATCCATTGTTAAAATCCAATATCAAATCTTATTGAATACAAAATCATAGGGATAGAAATATATTTAAATTCTATATCAAATTTGGTGATATTCAATACAGCATCAATATGATATCAAAATTTCTTCAATTTATAGCATGATTTAAAGAATCAAAAAGCTCTCTAAAGAACCAATTCACTGATGTGTTTCTAGGGATTTAATAACTCTAATTAAATATAGTATAATACATTATAAACCTTAAACCTAAGATCTCCATGTTATGTAAAAAAACAGTGTATAAAAAATGATGAACATGTGCCTTGGACTAATGATGGCCTTAATTACTACCTCTAATCATATTAATGATTAAGATCACTATGGAATATTGAAATCACCCTTCCCTTTAATTTTTCTCTATGAGATAATCTAAATCACCCAATGCTTGGGTGAGATTCCCCATAAATATCATGGTGTGTGAGTGCCCTAAGATGGATAAGGGAGAAGGTGGAATTATTATATGGGAAGGAGAAATTGGTAGTGAAATCTTGGACCAACACAAAATTAATGATTATTTACTACTTATATTGCCCTTATGGATGTCTTCAAAATATCCATGCATTTACTAGTATGTTATAAAATTTATGTGATTTGCATATATTTTTCACGGATCCCTGGTCAATAATTTATTTACATAAGTATGTAATATACTGCATAACCTGGGTTGATCTCAAGGAGGAAACTCACACAACACTGAAATTATATTGTCTCTGTTTATATTATCACTAATATATAACTAAATATTATAAAGATGAATGATATTTAAATATGAATGAAATATTAATATATATCTATATATATAAATGAAATGAAGAAAAAATGAATGATGATAAACAGAAAGGAGATCCTCCCATGAGAACACCTAGAGTGAACCTTCATCATCTCTTTATTTGTTCCAAATCAAATTGATGTGTGTGCCCCATCATATGTATGGAAATCCTCTTCTTCCCATGTTTTTAATATGCGGTGCACTCAATGATCATTTAGATACTGAACATCAACCTCCTCAATCGAGGGAGAATAATGTAGAAGAGAAATCTAAGCCTCGTGAGGAAAGTGGAGACAAAATAGAATATTTCCCACTAAGATCCCTATCATTCTAACTCTAAGAAAATAAGAAACATTACAATTGAATTTTTAATAACTTTGGTTTAAAAATGGATTTATCCCTCAGGAAGTTCCTTGGGTTATTTACTCATGATTATGAGTATTGTAGATCACATAGGAGAATAACATAGTAGAAACACAAAAGATAAAAATATGAAAATGAGAGGAATAAGAAGAGTAAAATATATTAAAATTTCATAATTGTATTACAGTGAAATAAAACCATAAAAACCTAATGAAATTGGCCAACACAAGTTTCCAAACCCTTGAAATAAATAAGAAACACTCTTTTATAGGGATAAGGGTGACATCTTCGCTCCAAGATGATCCTCCGAATGTTGTAACTTGTTATCCCTACTAATCATAGAATTGGTAAAACATAACTTTTTGAAAGTTGTTAATATATCTCTTCTATGTCATATAAAGAAATTTTATCTTGGTTCTCTAAGTAATTAATGATTTATGGGTGATTTACTTCAAATATTTATTCTTTACTGGTAGACTCTTCATATTTCACATCTTCAATTTCCAATAAATTTATGACCTTGATTGATGAAGAATCAGGAATGTAAATATTTATAAAAAATTTTCAATAATATATTATCTTGATAAATGTTCAATTTAATCTCCTTTGGGGTTTTATTTTATTATATATGGTCCCAACATAAAAAAATTTCGGATCTGTGAACAGATTTCGAGTCCTGACTTATGAACTGGTTTTCGGCCTTAAAATGATGGATTGAACATTGGTTCTAGAAGAATAAAATCAATAAAAATATGTATTTAAGACTACAAAATAATTTCATAATTTTTATCCTTTTATAAAAAGTTATCGATGAAATGCATAAATTACTTAAAATAGTTAAAATCCAAAATATAGCATTTCACAATTAAACTCAAAATGCTACTAATAACCATAAAATGAGAAAAATTTCCATTAAAATAACAAATTGGTGGGATTAAAACATTGAAATTAAAATTAAAATTATTGAAATTATTTTCTCTATCAATTCACCCACACTAAAAAATTACACTTCTATGTAATCATATTATACCAAGTTTGAAACAAACTTTCCAAAGCATAAATGATAACAAGGATCAATTATCATATAAAAGGAAATATCATACCTCTTACATGGATAAACATTCCCTAAATACTCACAAATCATAAAATTCCATTCAATATCATGTTAATCCTCATGTGAATGTCATACCTACCTCCCCAAAAAATATTACTCTATTCACTCAAGGATTTTTTTCGTAGTTTTTATCATTCTCAAGAACATGTGTGATATCTATAGGCTTGATATAATCCTAGTATCTCTACTTAATAGAGTTAAAAATGTTTCAATCATGAGGAATTTCTCATGGTTTTTTCTGAGGTTGAGGTTTGGCAGGTTTTAAATGTAAAAACATCTAAGGATGAATGAGGTGGTTTGATCTCTAATGTGAAGTAAATGCATGAAAACAATTTTTCTCAAGAATGGTGTGCTCCTAAATCAAATAGAAAATAAATAAACTCCAAAAAAAACTTTCTTCCTTTGGGAATTTCACACTTGGAATTTCAGAATCAATGACAAATTCCATCCCTCTACACCCCCACCCCCCATTTTCATCATTGTTTATCTTAAATTTCGATCTGGATTTCTCTTTAGAATTACATTTTTTAGGAAAAGAGATGCAAATTTTGATCTTTAAATATTTTTGATCACCTATCCTATAATTTTAATGAAATTTGGGCCACTTATACATATTTACATCATGAAATTTATTCCACCAAAGTAGTAATAAATATTTCAACACTTTCAATTCATCCTAAAAAAATCTTTAGGAAAGACAAATATAGCTTATCTTCACTCTACCCCACATTTGAGTTCAATAATAATAATTAATTTAACTTCTAGAGAAAATTTTTAATGGATAAATGGCTTGTAATGTGGCTTCCTAAAAAGTTATTTCATGGATACTAGGGGATTAATAAAGGTTATATGAAAAGGTAGGCCAAAATAAGAGTTGAATGCAAAAAGGTCTTTCAAGGTGGTGCCTCAATTATACTTGAAACATTTCATGAACTCTAACAGTTTTTAAAAAAGAGAAAAATAGAAAGTTATAGATCACAAACTATCTCAAGAATCTCAAGAAAAATATAAATTTAAATAATATGTTAAAAATTAATTGAAACCTCTCATGTTGGGAAATATTTTCAAGTCGAGCCGCACTAGTGAACATAAGTTTCACAATCAATCAAACATCCTCAAATGAAAAGGATCATAAATCAAGAAATAAAATCCATTCAAAAATAATTTAAATCCTAAAATATTAAAATCAATAAATTTTTCAAAAACACTAATATGGTTTTAAATTTCCAAAATATTCGATTCGTATCGTGAATACTAAAAACACACCAAAAATGAAAAAGGAAAACATGAAAAACCAAATGGAAGCACGTATAAAATTACTAAAAAATAAATTTAAAACCCTCCCCAAAACTTATTCCACTTAATAACAACTTTTTATCTTAAATAAGATAAAGAAATATTTTCATACTAAATTTTAATTGGGAATAAAATAAAATAAAGGAAAGGAAAAACACAACCTTATTTACTTTTCAGTGGAATCCCTTGATTTAAGCTCCTAGCTGTTACCACTTTAAAACTATAAAAAATAAAGAATCAAAGAATAAGAAAAATAAATAAAAAGAAATATAAAAGGTAAATAAAAGAGATAATGTTTGTTTTATACCCCCAATAATGTTCTATGTTTTTACTACCCTTATTTTGGCAGTTGTAGTGGATTATCCCCAATCAGAAGGTGGGTGTGGTTTCTTTGAGATGAACCACCACATGAGACTTTTCCCAATGTCTATGAGTAGACAGTGAGATTGGATAATCCCAAAGAATATAATAAAACTACAAACCCTATGAATGAAAAAGATATAATTTGAGTTCTATAGTGGGAGAAAAAGAAGATAGGGGTGCTCCCTATTGAATTCCATGGGGACCTCCTCCATATGGTTTGCAATTTGTTATATAGGAGGTAGTATCACCACCACTTGATCCTCCATATATTATTATTCTTCAGTAACCACCACTTTGGAGGTATCTTCCTTAACATACAAGGTCTTCACCAATTTTTTTGTATTAAAAATTTTAGAAAAGGATATGTTAGAAAAAAGTTCTTCTTGAATAAGATTAAAACATGATGAATCAATAAATAAACCTTATCTTTCAAGTATGTCATATTTGTATCGATCTCTTATAGAAGGACCATTGGAAACTCAATATCACCAGTTTCATCTTCATAATTGTATTCTAGAGAAATATACTAGTAAATAAGTGCTAATTATTCATTATCAATGATGGTAAGATCAAGTTTCAGATTATCTTCAATAATGTTATTCCAGTGTTTATCCCAAAAATGTTGATCTCCATTTAGTGTATCAGCTTTTAAGTTCTATTCATGGACCTCCAAGAGCAATGGTTAAGTTTGGGATGATGTTATTAATTCCTTTAGTAGCTCCTTCTCAACCTCCTCTAGTTTTCTAACATAAAAAGTGATCATTGAAATATCTTCCATTTCTCGTTTCAGTTAAGGTTCGAGTTACTCCTGGGATTTATGTACATATTCAACTATCCATTATATTTGGATCTATAGGTTTTTCATTTTATAACTAATAATTTTCATGTGAACATCAAGATCATTATGAACTCTTTATTTCAAATTATATTTTTCTATCCATACAAAATAATTTTAATTAAAATACATAATAAAACAGAAATTTTTTAAAAAAAATTTAAATTTATGATTTTTTTGTGTTTTTTATGAAAAAAGGTGTGTAAAAGTTATGTTCCTCCCTGGAAACATTTCAAAATTGATGTGAGGGTATTTTATATGGATCCATATTTAATAATTTGTTTACCTAATCATGTAATATAGTTCACACCAAGGTTCGAACTCAAGGAGACAACTCACATAATGACAAAATTCTATTGTTTGTATTTATATTTAAACTAATAAAAAACTAAATAATATAAAGATGTATGAGAATGAAATATGCATCAAATATTAAAGTATTTATACATATCAAAATTCAATATATCCAAAATGAATGCAGAAGGAATGAATGTTGTTGTATGGAAAGAAGATCCTCCTAGGAGAACACCCATAGTGAAACTTCATAGTCTCTTTATTAATTCAAAATGAAATTAATGAAAATTCTCAATGGTATGAATGAACATAACATTATTACCATTTTTTGAATATACATTTCACTCAATGATCATCTATATACCTTACATCCACCTCCTCAATCGAGGGATAATATTTCAAAAGAGAAAGATAAGCCTCGAGTGGCAAGTAGAGAGACAAAGGTTCCTTACCCCCTAAAATCACCCTCATACTACGTACAAGAAAATAATAAACATTAAAATTGAATGTCAATGACTTGTTTTGAACACTATATTACTCCCCTGGGAACATCCACGGGTTAGTTACACATGATTATGAGTATTACATATCACAGTGGAGAAGAATATGGTGAAAATACAAAAGATAAAAATATGATAATGAGATGAAAAAGAAAAGTAAAATAAATTAAAATTACATAATACTATTACAGTTAATGAAAAACCTAAAAAACATTTGAAAGAGGCCAAAAAAATTTCCAACCCCTTGAAATTAAGATAAACACTCTTTTATTGGGAGAGGGGGGGATTTTCACTCCAAAACGATCCTCCAAATTTTGGTTCTTGTTAGACCTATTAAATGGTAGAATTGTTAAAAAATTGTCTTATTAAAAGTTGTTATTATATCTTTTATATTTCATCTCATGAAATTTAATCTTGATTGGACAAGTAATGAATGATTTATGCCTAATTTACACTATTTATTTATTCAGCCTATGAAGACTCTTTGAATTCTATATCTTTCATTTCCAATGAATTTATTACCTTGGTAGATGCATAATCGGGTATGGAAACCTTTATAAAAGTCATTAACTAATATCTTATCTAGATACATGATGAATTTCAGATCATTTGGACTTTTATTTTGGGAGATATGTGTCCAACATAAAAAATATCTTGATCCATTCATAGATTTTGAGGCCTGACTTTGAACGGGTTTTGGGCCTTAAAAAGAAGGATTGAAATTTGGTTCCATAATAATTAAATGAATACAAATATGTATCTAATCTTAAAAAAATAATTTCTCACTTTTGATCTATGTAGAAAAATTTATAACTGAAATACAAAAATTAAATAAAATAGTTAAAATCCCAAATATGTCATTTTGTAATTAAGCTCAAATTGTTACTAATAACCATAAAATTTGAAAATTTACCTTACAATAACACATTGTTGGGATTAAAACTTTTAAATTAAATATAAAATAATTGAAAATATTTTCTCTATCAGTACAATTAAATGGCATGTGGTTACAACTCCTTGTAACCCTCAACCAACACATTCTTCCAATGTTTCATCTTATGAAACATTTAGTCAATGATAGCTTATATGGAAGAATATACTAAAATTAATAATGAATGTTAAATTTCTTTATCAATCATAGTATTTCACATAAATCATATATTATGAGACTATAAATTATTATACTCCCATGTCACATAATGCGACTAGCTAAGGCAGGGATATTATAATATCTACATATTGTAAGTAACAATATACCCATAAGGAATAAAACATGTATTTTATTCATGTATATCATAAAATACAATATCCATTATATCATAACATATGATATATCCTAAAATATCATATGAATATTCGATTGAAGGAAAATCCCCATCACCCCCACCCACCCAACCACCCCCTCGGTATGTTTTCACTTGATAACTATGCATCTCAAATATTAATAGTGACACATATTTTTTTGGAGATATTAATGGAATAAAACAAAAACTCAAATTTATAAATTATATTGGTCATTGAGATGGAAACTTTTAATAGTAATAATTCTGTAAATTGGTATCACAATTTGAGAATTGTTCTCATACAAGTGAATAAATTATAAAATTTAGATCATCCCAAGACAAATTAGAAATTTTCTTATACATCACAAGAGGTAAAAGATGACTATAAAAAATATTATAATGATTCATGTGACATAAGATGTGTTCTTATATTAGTTATGGTTTTTAAGATTAAAAATATATATGAAGGAACATAATCATTCAATTTTATTGAATATTTTAAGAAGAAATAAAGAATTATAGTTTTTGAAAACTATATGTTATAGATATAAATTTATCTAACTCAGAATAAAAGTTATTAGATACTAGATTCACATTACATATTTATAGTAATACACGACTTATTAATTAATTAGTGAAATTTATTAAGGAATAATATACCATAAAGTTGGGAAGGGAGAAATAGTTACTTCATTATTTGTGGGGACATTTCATTTTCTTTATCCTAGTGAGTTATCATTATTACTAGAAAATTATCATCATATAGCATAAATAAACAAAAAAAAATATTTTTTATATTACCTATATAGGGAAGACATTTCATTTTTAATAAATAATAAATGTTGTTCTATTTATATTAATGAAATTTTTTATGGTTATATTAACATGTTTAATGGATTATATATATTGTATCTTGACAATACAATATATAATATAAAAAATAAGGCCTAAATTTATTGTTCAAATTCCACCAATATTTAGAGTTTTTATCTCGTCCATATAAATAAGAATCGCATCTGATAACTCCATAATGATGAATTACTGGATTAAAATGATTGTGAATCATTTTATGTATCTAAATATTATTTTAGGTAAAATAACTAAATATTATTTTGATGGTAATGGGAACATATCTAGTGAATTATTAAATCTCATACATACTAATGTATGTGGTCCTATAAGTAAAAATTCTCAAGGTGTATTTTAGTACTTAATTACCTGTACTGATGTCTTTAGTATGTATGGGTATGTGTATCTTAAGAAACACATGTATAAATACATTAAAATGATCAATGTATTCAAAAAATAAGTACAAAATCATCTTGAAAATTTATTAAAACACTTTCATCTGATCAAGTCTTAGAATATTTGAGATAAGATTTTGTGATTATCCAGTAGATTGTGCTATAGTATCACAACTCACTCCACCCGATAAACCATTATTAAATTTTGTATCTGAAAATTGAAATCAAACTATGTTAGATAAATTTTGGTCAATGATAAGTCATACAAACCATCCTATTTTTATTTGTTTTTATTCTCTAGAAATTGTCTTGTTTTAACTAAATTGTGCTCCATAAAAGGTTATTCAAAATACAAAACATGATACATACTTGGAAGTATCATAATTTTTATTAATGAAGAATTTTGGTTATAAGGAATATGTATGATGTATTTCCACAAGTAAATGAGAATCAAAATCTGATAATTTTTTTTATTTATCTAAAAAACAAAATGGGTTATTATTTCTATAATCCCTCAAATAACAAAGGGTTTTATCATAATATATTGTCTTTCTAGAAAGTGAATTTATTTCCAATATAATTAGTGATAGAAAATTTGATCTTAATAGTGCTAAATAACAACTATTGAAAATGAATCACATCAATATACACAATAACTAAAAAGGACTAGTAGATTTTTTCAAGAACCTAATAGATATGGATTTCTTATTTCTAATAAAACAAATGAAATTGACATAAAAGATGATCCAATATATTAAATAGAGGCCATAATGAGTTTTAAATCTAAAAAATTATTAAGATAATTAGAACCAAAAATGGAATCCAAGTACACAGATAAAGTTTGGAACCTTGTAGATCTACCTGAATAGGTAAAACCCATTTAGTGCAAGTGATTTTTTTAGAATACTTACATGGATGGTAGATTTTCTATCAGTAAATATCTCTTAGAGAATAATGTTTTAAATAATTTCATCATATTAAATATTAAAAACCTTTTCTCTAATGGAAATGATAGAATCCATTAGTATTATTTTAGAAATAACTTCATATTATGATTATGATACATATCATATGGATATTAAAACCACATTACTTTAGGAGAATTTTTAGAAGATGTGTATATGATTCATCCCAAAGGTTTTTAAAATCCAAGAAATACTACTATGATTTATAAACTACAATGATATATTAATGGATTGAAACAAGATACTCAGTGTTGGATTTTCATTTTGATGAAGATGTCAAAGATTTTAACTTCATAGAATTTAAGGATAAACCTTGTGTATATAAATGGGTTAATGGGAGAATGTTTGTATTTTTTGTATTGTTTATGGATTAAATACTTATCATCAGAAATTGAATTCCAATGTTATAATTTTTGAAAAAAAATTGGAACATTTGTACTCAATAAAAGATCTTACTGGAGAAATAAACATACTAGGTATGAAGATCAATAGTGAGAGATCTAA
The DNA here is from genome assembly GCA_963277665.1 of Viscum album. Taxonomy (NCBI): domain Eukaryota; kingdom Viridiplantae; phylum Streptophyta; class Magnoliopsida; order Santalales; family Viscaceae; genus Viscum; species Viscum album. The sequence continues at coordinate 711,103,391 of OY728167.1, read as the reverse complement.
AAAATACTTGGCCTTGGTCAGAACACAAATATTGGTAAAGAATTAAAAATTACTTATTTGAAAAACTCTAAAAAGGGTTTTTACTAATGTTTTATGACAATAATATTTCAAATACATAATTTCCTATAATATTTAATTAATAATAATGCATAAGTATGAATCTTTATGTATCTATAGTTATATCAATAATGTATGGCATACTATATACTCTTCCTAATTCATATTATGTATTAATTTTAAAAATAATACACTAATAAAATATTAGTTAAATTCATTAGGTATCTAATAAAAACATCCTTATGTACTTGATAAAAATGAAGGATCTATTCTTAGTCATTTTGGTTAGGAAGAACTCATTGTAAAGGGATATATTGATGCAAATTTGCAAAGGAAAATATGACTTATAGATCTTTGTAAATAATTTTTTTTTCGTAAATGGTGGATTTATAAGATATAAAATGTCCAATAAATTGATAATTTATAATTCTATAATAGAATATAAATATACCACAACATCTCAAGTGGATAAATAAGTTTTATAGATAAATAACTCCATTAATGTAACAACCCTAATATTTTAATGTGTTTTTTGATCTATTTTTCAGAAAACCCCATTTGTTTCAATAAATTCTGGATTGTTGAGGAGGAGGAAGGGGATATTTCTCCAAGTGGTCAAATGTGTGATTTTTTACCTTAGAACTGGTACCTAGTGGCTATTGGGTACCTGGAGGCAGGCTGGCAGGTAAATGGTGTGTCCCTGGATAGTTTTATTGAATTTTTAATTTAAATTATTTTTTTTTAAATTTTACTTAAATGAGGATTCTACCTCATTTTTTATCCATAATAAATGGATTTACCCTATCCCTCTTCTCTACCTATTCACTTCCAAGTACTAGTTCTCATTCATTAGTGGCTAGATATGAGTTTCATTGGTCTCGGTTACTCACCTTTGGTGATTTTATGACTCTTCTTCAATAAATTTCTTATTTTTATGTCATTTGAAAATATAAAATCATTTATTGCAAAAACCTAATAATTTTATGAATTTTTTCCATGTAAATTTAATTTTTTTGAGATATTGCGTTATAGGCGTAATTAAGTTTTAACAAATTACGACAGGCTATTAAACACGACTATTATTACCTGGATGTTAAACTTTGTGGAATGAATTGAAATAACCAAATTTTAAATATTAATTATAATTTTGTTTTATAAAGAAATCATATTGATAAGAAGTACTTAATTTTTTTTAAGTCTTTATATACTTCGAAAAATACTTTTTTCTTAAAAAAATGAATTGTATTGCTTTTCATGAAAAAATAATAAAATTAATTTTGGAATATTTTAGAAAATTTATTTGAAGAAATTAAATTTATTTTTTGAATCAATATAACAAAATTATTTTAGAAATAATTTTTGGGATTTTTATGAAAAGATTAATTTTTCGATGAATAGTGAAAAATACAAATTTTTGTTGAAAACTAATTTTCGTTTAAAGAATTTATAAGATTAAATTTTATTTTAAAATTGTTTAAAAAATTTATCTAAATTATATAATAACTAATCTAATATATTTCATTTCTATCAATTTCATATTTAATTTTTGAATAAAAACTTTTTAAACTTTTGAAATGTTTCTCTTTGAAAAACATCTTTTTCGTCAAACCTATTGGTTTAATTTTCAATTAAAATTTTCCACTTATATGAATTTAATTTGGAAATATATATTCCATATTTTTAATATGAATAATTAATATTATATAATAATTTAAACTTAACTTTTGTTCAAAAATAATAATAAAAATAGTAGAAATAAATTATTGTGGTTAAGGTTAAAATGGGTTTATCTGGGGTTAAAATAAAAAATAAAAGCAGTAAAATGACTTAAAACATATAGAAACCCCATTTTATATCCAATATTCAACCTTATAACCTATAAGTTTCAATAATTACCCATTTTTTAGCATTATGGTATGTGATAAGTGTTGGTACACTTTATTCTTTTCAAATATTCCATGTGTGTCATCTCCCCTACTTATAATAGGCCAGCAACTCCCTTCTCCTAGTTACACTTACAAAACCATTTTTCCTAGACAATAATTACCCAATTAAATTATTTAATTACCTCAAAATGTCTTATTGTAACTATGTTTATTATTAATCCCTCCAAATAATTTTTTAGGTATAAACCTAAAGAGGTTCTCTAAAGAAGAGGTAAAATTATTAAACTAGTGTTTTTATTTTATTTATTCTTACACATCCATTAAGTATTATAAAACTATTATATGATAATAAAAACATTATATAACATATGAATATATATTTTTATTTTAACTGAATTAAAAAAATATAACTCCTCTTCCATCGAATGGGAAATGAAATTGTCGATCTTGTGTACGGTGGACTACCACCTCGCAAACTGATGTTATTCATTTTCCATCACCGCCTATCACATGTGGATATAATTATCGATTTAATGGTTACATATGATATTAATGATATTATTATAATTTTTTAAATATAATATCACATATAAATTCTTAATTTACATTCTTTGGGAATGCAAAAATATTGCTCATGTGTACAGCGGACTACCGCCTCGCGAAGCGATGTGATTATTTTTTCACTTTTGAATTACATAGAAGGAAAAAAGGAAAAATTTAATGAATATATATGATATATATGACATAAAAATTATTTTATAAAGTTTATATATTGTTAACCTTCCTTTCATTTTATCCTTTGAGAAAATTAAAATAGTTTTCATGTGTATGTACGATCTACTGTCTCCATAAATGGTGTAATTTATTTTTTATCTTTAGCTTTAATGGGTTACTATAAATGATTATATAATGAATATATATGATATTTATATAATTTTTAAAATTATATATATGATATTTATATAATTTTTAAAATTATATATATGATTTAAACATGATAAAAAATTAATTTATCAAAGATACCAAACCAAAACATACATGAAGAACAAAGCAGTTATTACCTGAAATGTGATTTTAACAAGGAATTGTTAATAAATGGGTAATAAAAGGATATAAGTAAATAATATATGGTATGATACATATAATTATTATTTTTCTATAGATTTATAATAAACCTATATTTATTTTACATGATTTTTTAATGTGTACAAAGGAATTCGATACTTAATGTAAGGGATTTCTAGTCTCTCTTTTATTTCTAGAAGGTATATGTCATATTCACCACTTGTTTCATTTGTATGCGGTATATACTACCTATTAATGTATTTTATTATTCATCTATATTAAATTATTGGATATACATATCCATATACGGTATTATTTTTCATGGTTCTTGTGATTCAAATGGTTCCAAAGTGGTTAGGGTTTGACGATACAATCGCATAGTTTATCAAGATTGTTTATGATAATGATTTTTATGATGAAATATTATGATCTATTTCTCAATAAATGCATGAATTTTTTTATCCTATGGTTATTTATTAAGAATTCATGTTTTCCTTTCATTTTTACTCTCTTTATGTACTCAATATTCCAAAATAATATTTCTAAATAAAACCGACTTTATTTCTCTCTTCAATCAAAAACCCTTTTTCTTCCATATCCATATTATATAAAAAAAGTTTTAATTAATGTTTCAATGTTCCTATATGATTGTTTAAAGTCATTTTGACTTATTTTTTACTTTTTATGAAAAAATTTAAATGAAATATTCATGTGTTTATTCAAATAAGGCCCATTTGTATTTTATCAAAAATATGAAAGGAATCATTGTTTTAAGGTGTATGAAATGAATGGTATTTTCCACTACCATAAATGATAAATGATTTAAATCTTACATTATAGGTTTCCATGTTTATTTTCAAATAAATTTTTTTCTTTATTATTTGTTAAATTTTTAGAATTTAAATAGTGATTTTAAGTGAAAAGGGTATTTTCCATAAGATCAAAACCATTTCCCCTATAAGGTGACATCCTTTAATGTTACTTAAGATTTACTAATAATATGATCTAATGATACCACCTTTATTCTTTTTATGGATATTTTATGTTTATGGTGAAAATATTTTTTCGAAACATATTTCTTTCTTATGGGATAGGCTATGATGAAATATGTTATGAAACCAATTTCTTTTCATGGGTTCTAATATGATGAATGTTTTATGATCATGTGGAAAAAATGTATGGATTATTTTATGGGTGGGACCTATATCTACCAACAATTAATTGGGTTAATATGTAAAACTCAGGAGTAAATATTTTATGCAAGAACCTGATTACATGTTTGCAATGTTATGTGTGAAATTGATTATATTTTCACAATGTTATGTGTGAACATGATTACATGTTCACAATGTTATGCAAGAACCTGATTATGTGTTCCCAATGTTATAAATAAAACTGATTACATGTTCATAGTGTTATATGTGTACCTGTATTTCATGTCCGTAAAGTTATGTGTGGACCTTATTTCATGCCCATAAGATTATGTAAGGGCCTGATTTATGTCATTAACAAAATGAGTGAAACTATTTCTATTTATACATGTTCCAAATGTCATAATATTATTTTTATTCCACAAAACAATATCTTATACCAGTTTTATGATCTCATGGATCATGTTCAATAATTCTATTTTGACTCATGTATTATGAAATTCCATGATGTATTCCATGAATCATGTTTATGATCTATGATATGTAGTGTAAAGTATTCAAATTTTGTTCTCATGTTCTCATACCCTTATTCTCATGTTATTTTTATATCTTCCTTTTTACCCTTACTAAACATCTGATTTCACCCTTTCATATGTTTCCATGATCTAGGTTGTGAAGAAGTTATTATGTGTGATAATTCTAAGAAGGGTTCTAGTTATGAATAACTTAGTGGGAGAAGATATAGTTATCTTATTAACAAGTTTCTAATGTATCCAAGCTTCCAAAGGAACAAGAATTAAATGGTTAAAGCATGGATATTTATGTTATTTAATGAATATTTATCTATTAAGATGTAATGTCTATTTATTGGAATTCCATGTATTTACAGTTGGTATCAAAGTAATTTTTAGTTAATCTTTGGAAACTGTGATGAGGAAACTATAGTGAGATACCTAGGGATATGTCTAAGTATAATTATAAGGTCAATTATATGTATAGGAAAATATCATATAATATTGGTGAAGGATGGAGTTAGTGGTTTCAATGAAATTGCATCACTATCTCGATACTAAAATTCTACATGGTTCTGGTACAGAATTTCATAGGGGTAATAACCCTGAAAAAGGCATGTTAGGCTTGACTCGAGCATTACCTAGTACACAACAACAAGCCTTACTATGCACCTAGTTTTACACTCATAGGGAATATGCTTTATAAATTAACAAAATCCTTATGAACTATCATAAAGATTATAAATAATGACCACAAATGGACTAGGTTAATCCTATGTTGTCATGATTTAGACATCCTATAAGTGATTTTTCATGATTATGTGGTACCCAACTATGATTAGTATTTCTTAAACAATGATTTTTGGTTTTTGTCCATGGATAGAGCCCAAAGAAACCAGGTTAACACTGAGTGTGATAGATAATAAAATGGAGGTCCTCCTAAACAACCAAATGTTATTGGAGATGTCATAAAAAAACTCATTATTGTACTCTCACAACTTTCTCAAGCTATGAATTAGTGCCACTAAAATATATTTTCTATTCTTCAGTTTTCAAATCATGAAAATTCATTTTGGTTATTTATTTTTTGGAAGGATAAGTGGATCAATGGTGAAATCTTATCAATAATATGAGTCAATAAGATGAAATTGACTGCATATAATGGGAATATTTTAAGAACTAATTTTTCAATAATTACTTTCCTCATATTATTCAAATGGAAATGGAGAAGGAATTACTTGAGTTAAAGAATAATGATCATGAATATTTTGGTACCTAGAGGTGAATTTTAAAAGACTTTAGAGGTATGCTTATGGTATTATCATCCAACCTGAACATAAGTTTGATCGATTCTTTAGTGGATTTAAACCAAATATCTGAAAGGAATTATCCATAAGCGACTTTATTATATATGAATAAATCATTTTATGTACTATAAAGGTGGAATTTGAGATTGGAGTTACCCATAAATCGCATGGTTTTGATAATAAAAGAATGAGGTAATTCAAGGGAAAGTCTAAAAACCATAGAGAAAAGAATATGAGATTTATTTTATGCTCGAAGTGTGGACGGAAACATGGAGGAAATCATATTAATGGGACTAAAAAATGTTTTAAGTGTTGAAAAGAATATCATAGAGTGACTTAATTCCAAAGTGATGAGAAGAAGTTAGATAATAATGTAAATATAGAGAAATCTCCATATAATGAACCACCCACACTCCAGTGATTCAAGTGCAAGGATTTTTGGAATTATGAAAATAAATTCCCCAATTAAAAGACTAAGGAGGATGAAAATCCAAAAAAAAATATGAATATAAAGGACAAAGGGATAGCTTATACAATCACAACAGATAAATCGAATCATTATAATTAGGTAAAAAATATCCTCCACTCCTTAGTAATTTAATATTTTATTTTATATGAAGGATCACTATGAAAATATTATTTTTCATACTTTAGTGTAACTTGATGTGATTATAAGCATTTCATATCTCCCTCTGCATGGATTCTGTAATAATGAAATCACATTTGATATTATATTAGTTCATGGATGAACCCAAGCCTCCAATAGAAATGTTTTTGTATAAGATAAGATCTTATTTAAGGAATAAAGGGTGAATTATCTTTTAAAATAATATGTGTATACATGTAAGACAAACTTAAGATTTATGAATATCATCTTGTATTTATAATTTTAAGATTGATCATAAGTTGAAATTCATTGACATTCCTTTTGAGGTTTTATGTGATTGAATTTTATCAATATTAATGATATTTTGGAATAAATTTATAGAAATACAACCCTTTGGTTTTTTATATGTTATAGTGAAAAAATTATTGGAGTATGAATTCCTTGACCTTTTTTGGACATATGATTAAAGGTATTGGTAACCCTTAGGGTTTATCTTATATTTGATGTTGAGGTGATTATATAAATTATATGAATTATATTAATATAGTTTTGTAAAAATATAAACCATGTTTTAGGAGACAGCCTATCGCATCTGACAAGGCTGTGAGACTTGAATACACAATCAAAGGGTCACAAATTTATATCGCCTAATAGTGGCCTATGTGAAAGATTATTTCTAAAGGGACAACTTGAATAGAGATATTGTTGAATATGTATCGTGTTGATTGGTATGTAAAAAATTTAAAACTGAGAGACAAATGTCTAATGGAATGCTATAACCATTATCCATACCAGAATGGAAATGGGAAAACATCTGATGTTGTTAATATTTTCATGTATTATTATATACTCCCTTTACTAAATTTATATGAAATGTGCATAATTTGTGTTAAATATTAATGTTTTAATACTAAGTATAATTTTTGAGTATTTTTAGAAGTAGTCAAATTGAGTCAGTTTACTATTTTATTTAGAACTCTCACCCTAATGATCCAAATTGTGTGGTTCCTGTTTTTAAGGATTACTAATTAAATATAAAACATTTCATTAGAAGGGATCATGGGCAAATTATGCCATTTGAAAGACCACATTTACCACACAAGATGAACTACAGAATCTGTGTTGAAACTTGACTAGTCAGGAATATTGAATTACTGGGCCCAATATAGAAGTTAAAATTCCTTCATTATCCTCATAGGTTCGGGGGAAAATGTAAGGATTCTTGGATAAAACTTTCAAGGCCCAACTCCAAAAACAATGGGCCCAAAATATGCATTGAATTCCAGCCCACCATTCTGGCCGAGAAATAAAATCATTACAGTATTCATGACATATCTTCTGATGTAGGCATCCAATCAATCTGAGAGTTTTCAGTGTGAAATAGGAGATATATACTGCTGACTTTGTTGAAGAAATCATTCGGTTTTGAAGGCATCTTCCTATTCAAAATCTCCTTCATATTTTGTCCTTTAAAAATACTGTATTGAAATGGACAGATTAAAATTGTTTAATAAACCGGCCATAACTTTGGCTCCATATGTCCAAATGACTCCAAATTGTGAGAGGGGTCGGACAACTTTATTATCTACAAATTTGAATAAGGATATCTCTCGATATTCGGTTTTCTGTATAGACAACATGGCGATGCAAGAGGAGGGACAGATTGGGAATGCAAACATTCCACTCCTTGAGTAATAAATACTCTCCCCTTCTCTCCTTTAGAGGGGTTGACATTTCAGAAGAGAATATATTATATTGGCACGACCATAGCATTTCCAAAGTCTTGGGAGGACCTTCCATACTCAGGTTTTCACTTTAGAGTCCTTTCCTCCTCTCTTTGCTTTCACTTACTTCTGTGTTCTTCGTTGTTGTAATTTTGTAAGTCCTTTCTTTTGTAATTCTGTTTTAATGCAAGTTTCTTCTTCAATATATCTTATTCTCCTCCACCTTATATAGATTAATATTAATGTTCATAAAATATTTTAAATACATTTGAATCCCCTTCCCTTATTTTGCTTCCTCATCCAATCGAAAGTTCATTCTTAATTATCATCATTGTTCGTGTGTGTGTGTCGACGTACCACTCTTTTCTTATCCCTTTATTTTTCTTCTCTTATTAATTTATTATCATATTCATTATAACCAGATTATTAAACACCCAAATGGATGAGTAAATCTCTCATTGTGGTGAGTTATAATTTAGTTATTTTAAGTGATTGAGAGCTTTTGCTCGATGAATATTCTTTGAATTAACATTGTGTATGTTGGACTTAACATGTCATGGATTAATGACATATTTTATTTAACATGTGGTTTCCATGGATTACTGGAACCATAAATACACTACTATAAACAAGTAATGGTAATTATTAGAACCCTAAGTTACTTTAAGGCTTGGATTAAATCTTTAACACTTAGAAATTCTAATTGACGTCAACTCGTGAAGTTGGTGTTAATTTAAATGCAATATTAAGCAAAGCTCAAGGATATCACAAGCTTAACTCCCTAATAATTAACTCACCCCAATATTTATCAATTTGTTAAATCAATTATAGTCAATTAATCATTTCAATTAATCTCTTCAAATAAACCCCCCTAATCAAAATACAATCAACTAAAAACAAATGACTATTACAAAGTATCATCGTCGAGGATTCGACTCGAGTGCTGTTATACATATTAGCAGAGCATGGGAACTTTGACCAGTCGATAGGTGACAATCGACCATGTGATTCAAATGGATCTGTTTCCAGGGATGGTGTTTTAAGTTGTCATTAGTTTCTGGTTATTGTAATAAAAAACGAAAAAACAAAATTTAAAAAAAATTGAAAAAAAACACAAAGAAAAACCTGTCTTCTCATAAAAATCATAAACTGAAACAAAATACAAAGAAAAACCCATCTTCCTCTTTCTTCCAAAATAAATCTGAATGCCCCTTAGCCTTCCAAAAAATCTCTTGGATTTTTTTGACCCTGATATTGAGCGAACACTTCGCCAAATTAGGAGGAACATAAGAGATAATCAAATAATTCAAGAACCGGTCCTTGTCTAACCAATTGAATTAGATATTGCCAATCCTAGGGAATAAACCCTTAAAGAACTCATTTCCCCTGATATGAATTACCAACCTCTTGGTATTCAATATCAAAACATAGAGGCTGACTTTGAACTCAAATCGGGTTTGATTCATCTTCTTCCTAATTTCCACGGGCGAACCGGTGAGGATCCACATCTCCACCTTAAAGAGTTCCAAGTGGTGTGCTCTACCATGAAGCCTCAAGGGGATTTTGAAGAACAAATCAAATGTTGAGCATTCCCTTTATCCCTTGATAAAATTGCTAAGTCATGGCTCTACTACCTTCCTCCTGGTTCAATAACCACATGGAATGACATGAGGCGACTCTTCTTAGAGAAATTCTTTCCTTCTTCTCGTACAGCTTCTATCCGAAATGAAATAAGTGGTATCTATCAGATCCCAAGTGAATCACTCCATGAATACTGGGAGTGGTTCAAAAAACTTATTGAAACCTTCCCACACCACCAAATTCCTGAAAAACTCTTGATCCAATACTTCTATGAGGGGTTATTGGCAATGCAGATAAATCTCATTGATGTCGCAAGTGGCGGTGCTCTTGTTGACAAAACTCCTTCAGCAGCAAGAGATCTCATAAGTAACATGGCTGCAAACACACAACAATTCCATACTCGAGCACATGCTTAAGTCAAACAAGACCAAGATAATCAATCAATTGAGCCGAACAAGATGACCGAGTGGATAAGTGAACTTATATGTCTTTTGCAACAACTAGCTATGGATACCAAATCCCCAACCTCGTCTTCTCCACAATCATTGTTTCCTGGACCTGTCAAAAACTGTGGAATCTGCAACTCTTTATCTCATCCAACTAACAGATGTCCACAACTTCAACAGGATCAATCTGATTCATCTGGACCAATGGAGCTCAATGCAGTATATGCTCAGCAGAACACCAACCCTCAAATATCATGTAAGTTTGTTAGAAACTTCATCCAACCCCACTCTGAGCCCTTCTCTTCTCCCTATAACCCTAACTTGAGACATGGGAATCCCATTTCTCATCCCCCTCAATTCGCTCCTCAAAACCCAAACCAGTTTCAACATGGTCAAGGTGTTGGAAACTTCCAACAACCTTATCCTTTTCTTCCTCAACCTCAAAGGAACAATCCTCCTCCTAGATTCCCTTATCCCAGTGAGCCTTCCCAATTCCCAAACCAATACAATTTCTCTCCCAAGAACCAATATCAAGGCAATCCCAATCCGGGACAAGCCTCTTCTTCCAAGCAACCATGGGAAAGTGCAGTTGAAGATCATGCATCTTTCTCCCATTCCAGCCTTAAAAATATTGAAATCCAAATTGGTCAACTTGCATCCCACCTTAGTCAGCAGCAACCATACAATTCTTCCCAACTTCCAACTCATCCAATACCGAACCCCATGGGTAATGTAAGTGAAATTACACTTAGATCGGGAAATAAAATTTCTATGCCTCAAGATAATTCTTCGAACCCTCTTTTGAATGTTGACCTAGAAAATAAAAAGAAAAAGAAAATTGAAAAGGAATCTGAATCCATTCCATCACCTCCTTCCATTCCACTTAGGAATCCAATTCCTTTTCCTCAATTTGTTTCTAATCCAAAGAATTCCTTTGAACTCGATCCTGAAATGCTCAACATGTTTAGACTTGTTGAAGTCAAAATTCCTCTCTTAGATTCCATCAAACAAATTCCTAAGTATTCCAAGTTTTTTAAGGAATTGTGCACCCACAAGAGGCAACTTAGGACCTTCAAAAATGTTTCCACCTAGCAGTCTATTCCCATAATGTGCAAGGATCCAGGGACCTTTACAGCCCCATGCCAAATTGGAAGTTCCAAATTTTATGATGCACTCATAGACCTAGGAGCCTCAATTAATGTCATTCCCAAATCCATATTATCCAACCTTGGTCTAGGTCCCTTACATCCAATGGGTGTTGTCATTCAATTATCCAATCAAAGCACAGCCAGTCCTGAGGGAATAATTAAGGATGTCCTTGTCCAAGTCAATGATCTTATCTTCCCTACAGATTTCTATGTCCTTTACATGGAAGGTGAGAAGAACTCTTCTTGATCTCCCATAATTCTAGGAAGACAATTCCTCATGACAGTGAGAACCAAGATTGATTTCCATTCCAGCATCTTATCCATGGAATTCGGTGACCAGCTGGTCAAGTTCAACATTTTCCAAGCCATGCGATACCCATCTGAGGATCACTCTGCATTCTTAATCCATGCTTCTGAGAACACTTATAAGTGTCAATCGAACCCCAATCCACCATGTTCTTCATGTTCTAATGACAAAGGATCTTGTGAAATCTGCACCATGATTAACAAAGTCATAAATGGTGAAGTTGATGTGGACCTCTCATTCATAGACTCCATCAATCAAGAGGAAATTCAAAACTATCTTGAATCTCACATCAACTCTGATCTCTACTGCTCCACCTTGAAAGGTATTAAGGATAATGAATTTGAATCAGTTGAAGTCCCTTCCTCCATTCCTGAGTTTTCTAACCCACAAATAAAAGATGAGACTGATCTGAAACCTCTTCCTGAACACCTAAAATATGAATTCCTTTTCCCTGACCACTCTTATCCTGTCATTATCTCTTCTTCGCTTAATGAAACTGAGGAGTCCAAACTTGTTCAAGTGTTAGATAAAAAAGGCCTTAGGGTGGACCCTAGATGACATACCAGGAATCAACCCTGCCCTTTGCGTGCATCACATCCATCTTGAGGAATCATCCAAACCAATTAGACAACCACAAAGAAGACTCAATTCACTCATACTTGAGGTAGTTAAGGAAGAGATCACCAAGCTTCTTCAAGCTGGTATTATCTACCCAATTTCTGATAGTGAATGGGTTATTCCAATTCAAGTTGTACCTAAGAAGGGTGGGATAACTGTTGTCACAAATGAACATGGAGAGGTAGTCACAACTTGAGTGAAAAACAAATGGCGTGTGTGTATCGACTATAGGAAATTGAATGTTGAAACAAGAAAAGATCACTACCCTCTTCCATTCCTTGATCAAATGCTGGAATGATTAGCTGGAAAGTCACATTATTGCTTTCTTGATGAATACACTATCTACTTCCAAATCCCAATCACACCTCAGGACCAATAAAATACTACTTTCACATTCCCCTTTGGAACATATACATATAAAAGAATACCTTTTGGACTTTTCAATGATCCTGCAACATTCCAGAGGTGTATGATGAGTATCTATTCTGAATTCATTGAACACTGCATGGATTTCTTCATGGATGACTTTACCATTCATGGTGAGTCATTTGAATCTTATTTTAATTCACTCTCTCTAGTCTTTCAAAAGTGTGTCAAGTGTAACCTTGTGTTAAATTTTGAAAAATGTCACTTCATGGTTGCAAATGGTATTGTTCTAGGGAACATTGTTTTAAAATATGGTATTGAAGTTGATCCTTCCAAAATTGAAGTGATCCAATCACTTATTGAACCCACTTTTGTTCGGGACATCCGTTCATTCCTCGGTTATGCCAGTTTTGATTGGCGATTCATCCATAACTTCAGTAAAATTTCCCTCCCACTCACTCTATTGCTCAAAAATGATGTCACTTTCCATTTCGATGAGGTTTTCAAGAGAGCCTTTGTTGAACTCAAAAATGCTCTTATATATTCCCCGATAATCCAACCCCCAGATTGGTCCTTACCCATTGAGTTGATGTGTGATGCTTCTGATAGAGCCGTTGGGGCTGTTCTTGGTCAAAGAAGAGAAAATATTCCTCATGTCATCTATTATGCCTCAAAAACATTGGATGAAACTCAATCTCACTACACTATCACTAAAAAAGAACTTTTAGCAGTTTTTTTGCCTTAGATAAATTCTGGCCCTATCTCTTAGGTTCCAAAATCATCATCTTCAAAGACCATTCTTTTATAAAGTTCTTACTCAAGAAAAGTGATTCCAAACCGAGGCTAATAAGATGGATCCTAATGCTCCAAGAGTTTGACCTTGAAATCAAAGATAGACCAGGAAGAGAAAACCATGTCTCCGATCACTTGAGTAGAATTTCTAATTCTTCTCATTCAGAAATCATCGATCCTGAATTCCCCACTGAGCACCTTTCATCTCTCTCTCCAAAAATACCATGGTATGACCCAATTGTAAATTACTTGCTTTCTAGTGTTTTTTGTGAAAATTTTTCAAAATAACAAAAAATGAAATTGAAAAGTGATTCAAAATACTATTTTTGGGAAGAAAATAAACTTTGTAAAACTGGGGCTGACATGGTAATAAGAAGATGTGTCGATGAAAATGAACATTCTTCCATATTAGAATTATGTCACTCACTTCCCGGAGGTCGCCACTTTGAACCACAAAGGACCTCCCGAAATATCCTAGACTCTGGATTCTTCTAGACTTCACTCTTCAAGGACTCACATTAGTTCTATCAATCATTTCCAACTTTCCAAAAGTTTGGCACAATTTCAAAGAGAAATGAAATTCCCAAAAAGCCTTTAATTTTCTATGAGATCTTCGATGTTTGGGGTATCGATTTCATAGGACCATTTCCCCATTCCAATGGATTCTCATACATCCTTCTTAAGGTTGATTATTTTTCTAGGTGGGTTGAGGCCAAACCCACTATAAAGGATGATTCACATACTATTAGTGAGTTCCTAAAGATACACATCTTCCACCGATTTGGCACACCTCGCACCTCGATAAGTGACTTAGGAACCAATTTATATAATAGAACCATGGAATATCTTTTGAAAAAGAATGGGGTTGTACATAAAACGTCAACTGCATATCACCCCCAAACAAATGGCATGGATGAACTTTCTAATAGAGAAGTGAAAAGAGTGCTTGAGAGAATTGTAAAACCCACCAGAAAAGACTGGCTTGAAAGACTTGGTGAAGCACTTTGGGCTTATCTAACTGCCTATAAAACACCCATTGGGATGTCTCCTTTTAGGCTAGTTTTTGGTAAAGCATTTCATTTTCCAGTTGAAATCCAACATAAGTCATTTTGGGCAGTTAAAACTTGTAATTTTGATCGTGAAAAATATGGTGAAGAATGATTGTTGCAATTGGATGAACTGGAGGAGCTTCGACTTGATTCTTATGAGAATTCTAATATCTACAAAGAAAAATCCAAGGTACTCCATGATAAACACATCATGAGAAAGGTATTTCATGAAGGTGAAAAGGTGATGCTCTTCAATTCTAGATTTCGGCTACACCCAGGTAAGCCTAATTCTCGTTGGGAAATTCATTTTGTTATTACTAATGTTTACCCATTTAGTTCAGTGTAAGTCCAAGACCCCTCTTCCAAAAGGACATTCATAGTTAATGGACATAGGTTAAAGAATCACCATGAGAGGATACACAATCCTGGATCATCATCAACTTCCACTGGATCACTAAATTCTCCAGTTGACCTACCACTAGATAGAGATGGAAACCCGCCAAATCCAAACCAGGGGGCACCTATTTCCCTTTAACTCTCTCTCTATCTCTCTTCATCCCTCTACCTCTTTCTTCCTCTTCCTCTCTCTTTCATTTTTTTTTTACCACTTTCTTTATCAAAACATTTATTTTTCACTTTCTCTTTTGTGTGGGTCTATCTTTATAAAAAAAACCTAAAAAACTAAAAAAACCAAAAAACAATCACTTAAAAAAAATACAAAAAAATCCAGAGTCATGCTTACTCACCATCGAGTTTTGAAGTTTTTTCCAACCATTTTGGGGAGTTAACAGACATGTTTTCATCTCAAAAATTTTGTATTTTCATCATAACTTTAGACAAATAATTTTGTGTCAAAATTAACAAATTTTGAATGCTCAATTTTTGATTTGGAAAATGCTTTTCCCGAACCATGAGGAACAACATTTGATTTCATGCCAAGGACACCTATGGACATATTTTCCAAATGTGTGTTTTCACCCCCATTTGTGAGTCTTGAGTTTTTGGACCTACGAGCTGAATTTCCTACTTTAGTGTGCATTAATATGATAGAGGCATTTTTCTGAACCACTTGAGAATCGCAATAGCCAAATAGCCTCCCATTTCCCTTA
Organism: Viscum album; assembly: GCA_963277665.1. Lineage (NCBI taxonomy): Eukaryota > Viridiplantae > Streptophyta > Magnoliopsida > Santalales > Viscaceae > Viscum > Viscum album. The sequence continues at coordinate 711,087,666 of OY728167.1, read as the reverse complement.
CATTAATCCTCCTTTTGAAAGCCCCTTCGAGCCTATGAAAACCTTTTCTTTGATAGCCACATTACAAGCCCAATACCTTTTCCCACCCAATATTAACATGGATTTTCATTGCATAGTTTTTTGAAATTTAAGTGTGGGGGGAATAGATTTCATTGTTTGGGTACCCTATTATTGATTTTCAATGAGTTTTCCTCTGCTTTAGGGAAAGCATCCATTTTATTGTGGGGGAGAGGCTGTCATTCAGTGTGTTTTTGGGAATGTAATGTACTTTCATTTATATAATTTTGTAAATGTTATTGACAAGTGTTCAAAAAAAATGATGAAACAAAATTAAAAACAAAATCAAAAAATGGGTTATTTCTTGGGTAGGTCAAAAATCACTCTTCCTCAACCTTTGATCTTATTATAACTATTACAATTAGTGTCGTGATGAGATCAATCATGGGTTGGGATATGAGTGTGAGATCTTTTCTAAGTTCAACTTTCTAAAAAATAAAAAAAATAAAAAAAGAACACTTGCATTATATACTTATGTCATTGGGAGAAGTTTTGTGGTTTTTAAATACTTCATCTTCTCATCCCCTTCAAATTTTCTTCCTCTATTGTGTCTTTCTTCACACAATTATTCCCCTGTAAATATGTGTTTTCATATCCTTCCAAGTTTTATTTAAAAAAAATGTGCATTTCTTTTTCTATGATGGTGTTTTACCCCATTTTTTCTATATTTTGGATATCATCTTCCCACCATTCCATATCCACAGAAAACCCCTAAAAATACCTCTTGATTTATTAGCACTTTGGATAAGTATTGGAAGCTGAGAGCTCTTTCAAACTCTAAGATTTTCACTTTTGGTTGGTGAAAGAGTGAACCTCCACAAATGAATTTTATCATCTTGAGAGGTGTGAGTTTTCAGTGTCCACATTTTCCATTTATAAATTTGGTCATGAAAAAATGAATTAGTTTTGGAACATTGTTTCTGTAACAAATTGTGGTGGAATTCAAAATGGTTGAGTGAAATATTCTAAACCTCCCCTGATTGGAGAAAACAAAATTTTAATATTTGTTGGTGAGTAAAAATGATTTTGTTATGTTTTTATATTTGTTGCACATGAGGACATGCACAAAACTAATTGTGGGGGATTTCATGTTGTTAATATTTTCATGTCTTATTATATACTCCCTTTACTGAATATATATGAAATTTCCATAATTTGTGTGAAATATTAATGTTTTAATACTAAGTATAAATTTTGAGCATTTTTAGAAGTAGTCCAATTGAGTCGCTTTACTATTTTATTTATAACTCTCACCCTAATGATCTAAATTGTGTGGTTATTGTTTTTTAGGATTCCTAATTCAATATAAAACATGTCATTATAATGGATCATGGTCTAATTCTACCATTTGAAGGAACACATTTACCACACAAGATGACCTACATAATATGTGAAGAAACTGGACTAGTCATGAAGATTGAATTAATGGGCTAAATATAGCAGTTAAAATTCCTTAATTCTCCTCAAAGGTTCTGGGGACAATGTAAGGATCCTTGGATAAAAATTTCAAGGCCCAACTCCAAAAACAAGGGGCCCAAAATATGCATTGAATTCCATCCCACCATTCTGGCCGAGAAATAAAATCAGTACAGTGTTCATGACATGTCTCCTGATTTAAGAATACAATCAAGCTTATATTTTTCAGTGTGAAAGAGGAGATAGGTACGGCCTACTTTGTTGAAGAAATAATTCGGTTTTGAAGTCATATTCCTATTCAAAAACCCCTTCACATTTTGGCCTTCAAAAAGATTGGATTGAAATGGACAGATTAAAATTGTTTAATTAACTGGTCATAACTTTGTCTCCATATGTCCAAATGACTCAAAATGTCTATAGGGGTCGGCCAACGTTATTATCTACAACTTTGAAGAAGTATATTTCTCGATATTTGGCTTTCTGAATAGCCAACATGGCGATGAAAGTGGGGGACAGATTGGGAATGCAAACAGTCCACTCCTTGGGCTATAAATAGTCTCTCCTTCTCTCCTTGAGAGGGGTTGGCATTTCAGAAGAGGTGAGATCATATTGGCACTGCCATAGTCTTGAAAAAGGCTTTTGAGGACCTTCCATACTCAAGTTTTCACTTTAGATACCTTTCCTCCTCTCTTTGTTTTCACTTACTTTCGTGTTCTTCGTTGTTGTAATTTTGTAAGTCCTTTCTTTTGTAATTCTGTTTTAATACAAGTGTCTTCTTCAATATCTCTTATTCTCCTCCACCTTCTGTAGATTAATATTAATTTTCTTAAAATAGTTTAAATACCTTTGAATCCCCTTACCTTCTTTTGATTCCTCGTTCAATCTAAAGTTCATTTTAATTTATCATCATTGTTCATGTGTGTGTGTCGACGTACCACTCTTTTCGTATCCCTTTATTTTTATTCTCTTCTTAATTTATAATCATAACCATTATAACCAGATTATTAAACACCAAAATGGATGAGTAAATATATCATTGGGTTGAGTTATAATTTAGGTATGTTAAGTGCTTGAGAGCTTTTTCTCGATGAAAATTCTTTGAATTAACATTGTGTATGATGGACTTAACATGTCATGGATTAATGAAATATTTTGTTGAACATGTGGTTTCCATGGATTATTGGAACCATAAATACACTACCATAAACAAGTAATGGTAATTATTAGAACCCTAAGTTATGTTAAGGCTTGGATTAAAGCTTTAACACTTAGGAATTCTAATCGACGTCAACTTGTGAAGTGTGTGTTAATTTAAATGCAATACAAAGGAAAGCTCAAGGATATCACAAGCTTAACTCCCTAATAATGAACTCACCCCAATCTTTATCAATTTTTTAAATCAATTATAGTCAATCAATCATTTCAATCAAGCTATGCAAAAAAAACCCTAATCAAAATAAAATCCACTAAAAACAAACGACTATTACAAAGTATCATCACCGAGGATTCGACCCGAGTGCTACTATACATATTATAAGAGCACCGGAACATTGACCGATAGGCGACAATCGTCCGTGCATTTCAACATCACCATGGTTTTTGTTTTTAGACTCCCAAAAACATCTAAACTGCATAATTTTACATGGTTTTCAATCAATAACCTCAAAAATTCTGAAAAATTCATCACTATTATATAATATTTATACCTGGATAATCTTTTTTGTATATACATTATAGAAGTGGTAAGGTTACATGGACTACCGCATTCTATTCTATCTGATTGAGATCTGATCTTTACCTTGAAATTCTAGTTAACTCTTCCGAAATCCTTTGATATAGAGATGTTTTTTAACACCTTATATCATCCTCAGACTAATTGTAAGTCTAATTAAACAATTAAAACCCTAGAGGATTGATTCTCGCTCAAATTTACCCAAGAGATGAAGTTAGAACAGTCCTTGTAGTCTAGCTTGGGTTATCGAATCCACAGAGACCTAAGAAGTAACCTATAGACACACACATTCTAAGGATTGTTTTTGGCTATGAAGTGGCCAACTTTGGGTTGATTTTAGATGGGTTTAAGTGAACTCTAAGAGACATAAGTGAATTCAAATTAAAAGAATGAGTTGATCCTAGGTTATCGCTCGGGGTGGATGGGACGTATTTTCTTTTTAATGATTTCAATTTCTTATATTTGAGATGGGTTCATTTAAGGAGATAAAACAACATCATCACTTAATGGTTTAATGCATACACCCTTTAATACTAATCACCTATGCACTTAAAGGATCAATGTTTTGAGCACTTCAAGGTAATGGTTCGTATTAGCACTTAAAGTGTGTGGCCTTAAATTCAACAAGGACGATGGAGTTTAAAAACCATCAAATAAAAATCTCAATTAAAGAAGTGATTATACATTAATGAGGTGATAAATAACATCCAATCCAGCCCCTTTATAATCCCTTGGATCAATCCATAAGTGGGTTATCCCTCCATTGATCCCATGGTTTCAATGGAAGCAGAAAGTAGACTCATAAGGGAGGAAATGGAAAAGTAAAAAAAACGTAATAAAATAACAATCACTCCACCGTTGTGTGATAATATCACAAGGTTTGGTATGAAAAAGTTCACAAATTGAACCAACGTTATCAAAGTGATAAGGATAAGAACAGAACAATAAGAGAAGAAGAACTTTTATTAAGAAACAAGGATGATTTAAAACAACTTACACGTGGAAGAAAAATTTGAGACAACAAAACCGCAACATAACATTACAATGAAAGGAAGCTCCAAGATCACTAAATCATCCAACACCACTGCCTTAAATAGGAATTTTTGAGCCCTTGGGTCTAGCCTCTAACAGTAAAAAGAATCTCAATTAATTTTGTTAGGCCATAGGTGGTGGAAAGCTTGTGGAATTTGGACTTTTCCACATTTGACCCGAGGTGGCAGCCAGCTTTCATCCACCGAACAGACGTGTTTGGATGACCTTCTATATGGACGAATCAGAGTGCTCCATAGGCGATGAAAATGGAGCTCCGGATGTCTTATAACCTTCTGTAAATTTTGGGCCCATTTGGAGTTGTGTATTCCGAGATATGATCAAATTAGTGGGATGTTTTTCTGGGCCGTAGAATCTGGCACAGAATTGTATCTCTAACTTGGAGCGCATAAATAAACACTATGGAGGCCGAATTATCATTGTATCCTGAAGGGTTATTTGTTCCTATAAATGTCTTCTAGCATCCCACGAAATATGGGATTCATTGGGATTGTATTTTGGGCCCCACATTCTCATCAGTGGGCTGGTTTCCAATCTGCCTTCTCCAGAATTGCTTCCTTTCATTTCCAAATATCTCCATCATCCTCAATGAATTATCCATTGATCCCTAAATGAAACATGTTCATATTGGAGTGTAGATAAATTTCCAAAAATATCAAATCAAAATATTTATAATCAGATGAATCATTTTGTACTTTAAATTATGTTCAAAAATGTACCACATAATAGTGCATTTTAAGAAGGTATTACAATCATAATGTGAAATGATGTTCAAAGTGTAAAATGCACTAAAATGGTGTTTATGAATAATAAAGAAAATGAATATTATATATATTAACAATGGATATTATCCTCATTTAGTGGCTAATCACACCCCCCAACTTTAGTTTTGCTAGTCTCGAGCAAAATATATCTCATCAAAAATGAAATTTGAATTCCATTCTCCAAAAACATTTTAATACACAATGATCACAAAAAAACCTTATACCAAAAAATCATGAAACTAATCAAAATATTTTAATACAAGATAGTTTCATAAGCAGATCCCAATCCCAAGCCCATTCCTTTGTTCAAATTCATTGTTATATTACATCCAATATCAATTAAGTATGAGGATGTGTTGTGCATCACAATAGACATGGGGGTTCATCTTTATTCAAGGGGGAAAATTACAGAATATCTAGGTGGAATCACATTTCAATATTAAGATGAGTATTCATTTTTTTGTATAAATTTTTTTTTTTTTGCAATTTTTCCATGGTAATTGAAGTTGCACTCAAAAGATTCAACCCCTGTAGCGAGACTTTGCCGATGACTCGCAGACTTAAAAACCTTAGGGCACCAAGTGAATCCCACATACTCGGGCATCATCTCAAGTTACCTCAGTCAAAAACAAATTCAAATTACCAAAAATAGAGATAAAATTACTAACTCTGGGCCAGACAACTATGGAGTCACGATCCCCAAGTGCCGAAAGCCATGCATTAGGTCATTTCATTTCTCTACGCGCAAATTTTTTTTTATAATTTTTTTTGAATACTCATATTAAACTAAAATGATCACCAAACCTATCCTATATATTTAGGGGACCCCATGAACTCAAACTAATACCCCACTATCCAAAGGACGTGCATTGTGATCTTTTTTTTTGATGAAAATATAAACGATGAAATATCACATTGGATAACCACACTTTCCAAAATCAATGCTCATGAAATTATAAAAGGATTAAAATCAGAATCAGGTTATGATAAATTATTTGATATTCAGTTTCAAAGTGTGCAATGTGTATTACCATGTTTAAAGTTAAAGGAATTTTTCCTTCCATTTTCACAATTTGTTTTCAAATCATTTATCATTTTTTTTGACACAAAATCATTTTTTATTTTATCTCCTCCCCCCCAACTTAAAATAAAACTATCCCCAGTGTTTAAATAAAAGAAAATTTAGAAGCGGGTAGAGGTAGAGAATGAAAGTTCAAAAAGTAAATTGAAAATGAGGGTCATGGAATGAAGTCACCTGGTGGTTGAAGTTTGAAGTTCTTGCTGCTCCAATTTATTCCTTTGATATCCATGTCGTTTGCAAAGTTCCCTAGTGGAAAAAGGAAAAACAAAACAAACAAAACAAACAAAAAAACAATATATATATATATATATAATAAAGGAATTAAAATATAAGTATATATATAAAAATTATTGAATAAGGAAGCACTAGAACCCGCAGGTTAGTGGTAAGCACGCGCCCCTGTCTCCCTTCAGTCCTGGGTTCGAGTCCCCGCGGCTTCGCCGGTTGTGACGGGGTTTGACCCACGGCCTATGCCGTGGAATTTTTTTTTATTATTATATTTTTATTTATTTATTTTTGTTTTTAAATTTTTTTAACCTAAAAACACATCAAAAAAAACTTATGATACATTCTCTTATTTTTAAATTTATGGGTAAGGTATTACTCAAGGATCACACCACGTGACATGGATGAATATAGTGCTCCCCTTTCGTACCCATCCATACTCATTATAGAAGAACATGTCAACAGTTTATTTTTTTTCAAAATATCAAAATTTCTCATTAACCCTATTTAAAATATAAAGTTGATTAAAACAACAAAATTATTGGAAACTTGAAAACCATGGGTTTCCTCCCATTCAGTGCTTTGTTTAACGTCGTTAGCCCGACATGGACCCTAAATCTATTAATTTGTTCCTGGTTCATAGGTTGGCTCAGTTAACTCAACCTCTCTTTCCTATTTATTGAATGATTCAATGAATGGTTTTAACCTTTGACCATTGACCTTGAAAATGTAACCACTTGTGGGATCTTGAATTTATACTGCCCCATGGGGGTACACATAATGCACTATGAAAGGTCCTGACCATATAGACCTTAACTTTCCCGGGTGTAAATGAAGTTTTGAACTATACAAGAGCACAAGTTTTCCCGGTTCAAAATGTTTGACCTTGATATTCCTAGATTGGTAGGCTTGAACTCTAGATTTATTGATCCTTGAATTTTCATAAGCCTTCATCCTTAGTTCCTCCAGTTCATTGAGATCTAATTTCCTTTTTGTTCCGGCCAATGAGAGGTCATAATCCATTTTCATAATTGCCCAAAAGGCCTTATGTTCAATCTCCACTGGCAAATGGCATGCTTTACCATAAGCCAACCTATATGGGTACATTCCTAAAATGGTTTTATATACAGTTCTATAGGCCCAAAGAGCATCTAAGAGTTTCTCAGACCAATCTTTCATAGAGGGGTTGACAGTTTTTTCAAGAATTTGCTTAATCTCCCTATTCGCTAACTCAGCTTGACCATTGGTTTGAGGATGGTATGTAGTGGACACATTATCAAAAATACCATACTTAGACATGAGTGAAGCGAATGGGCGGTTGCAGAAATGGGTTCCTCGAACACTGATTATATCCCTAGGAATTCCAAATCATGAAAATATGTTCTCTTTTAGAAATTGAATCACAACTTGATTATCATTGGACTTAGTGGGAATAGCCTCAACCCGTTTTGAGACATAATCAATAGCTAAGAGTATGTAGAGGTATCCCCGAGAGTTTGGGAAGGGACCCATGAAATCAATTCCCCAACAGTCAAATATTTCAACCACTAAGATGGGAGTGAGTGGCATTTGATTCCTTTTTGTGATGGACCCTACTTGTTGACACCTAGGACAGCTTTGAAAAAATGTGTAAGAGCCCCATGAGAGGGTGGTCCAGAAAAGACCACATTGAAGAATCTTATCAGATGTTTTCTTAGAGTAAAAGTGACCACCACATGCCTCACTGTGACAGAATTTAAGGATGGACTCTTGTTCAGATTCTGGAACACACCTCCTAATGACTTGGTCAGGGCAGAACTTATAGAGGTATGGATCATCAAACACATAGTGTCTAACATCAGAAAGAAATTTCCTTCGAGCTTGAGTCCCTAAGAATTTTGGAATGACTCTTGTCACTAAGAAATTTTCTATGTCATCAGACCCTCCATCCACTACTCACCCATGTTGGAAGAATCTCTCCATCCTCATTGGTTATCACTGTGATTCTAGCCTTTTTTGGAACCAATTGGATTGGGCTCACCCATTCACTCTCAGCTATGGGATATATGATACCAGATTTCAACAATTTCAGAAGTTCTTTCCTTACTACCTCCATGAGATTAGGATTGAGTCACCGTTGAGGTTGACGACATGGCTTTGAATCAGATTCCAGAACAATCCTATGAGTCCCGATAAGTGGGCTAATCCCAGGAATATCAGAAAGGGTCCAACCAATGGATTTCTTACGCTTCCTAAGGACATCTAGAAGCATCCTCTCGTGATTGGATTCAAGAGAAGAAGAAATGACAATAGGATGTGTTTGATTTTCCCCTAGGAAAGCATACTTGAGTGTAGCAGGAAGTTCTTTCAATTCAAGATCAGGTTGGTTCAGAATTTTAGCAAGAGATTGGGACATTGGATCAAGATCAATTTCTTTTTTTAGAGTTTCAGATAGGATTGATTCCTCACATGTAGAAGTTTCAGCTACTAGATCTTCTTGATTGGATTTAGGGAAGGAATTTAGAGGGGTCTCTATGAAAGTGGTTTCTTGAAAGGTTTCACTGATTGTTGGACCTAAGACTTCATCATAAGAGAAATTTGAAAATGATTCAAGCCAAGGAGATCAACTTCGTTTATATGAACAAAGGAAATCAATCTCATCCTGACTTAAACATTCATTAAATATTCCTTGATGTTCCATGGATTCATTATCAATGCTTCCTATCATGTTTACTTCATGAATTTCCTCATCATCCCCTATTTGTGAGCTTTCATTATAGATGTTCAAGTCTAGACTCATGTTCCCAAAGGTGATGGTCATGTTCCCATTTCGAACTCAGATAATAGAGTTTATTGTTGCAAGAAAAGGACGACCAAGGATGATTGGGGTTTGTTCTTTATTTCCTAAGTTTTGATGGTTGTCAAGGACAATGAAGTCAGCAGGGTAGATGAAGTTTTCAACCTTTACTAGAACGTCCTTTAAAATCCCCTTTGGAACCCTAATGCTACGATCAGCAAGCTGAAGTGTGACAGATGTGGGTTGGAGATCTTCTAGGCCTAACTGGAAGTACACAGCATATGGGATGAGATTGACACTAGCACCTAGGTCACACAAGGCCTTGACAACTTTGCTCTCTCCTAGTTCAACATTGATGTAAGGGCAACCCAGGTCTTTCAACTTAGGAGGAATGGTCCCTTGAATGGTGGTACTCACATTAGCAGCCAAAAGGACATGGTTTTTATGTGAAAATTTTCTTTTAAAATTGCACAAGTCCTTAAGGTACTTTGAGTAGGAAGGTATGGTTTGGATTGCATCGAGAAGAGGAATGTTCAACTTGACTTGTGAGAAGATTTCCCTCAATGTTTCACTCAGTTCAGGCTTGGGTTTCCCCCTCATGCGTTGAGGAAATGGTGAAGGTTGTGGGGTAGTTTGTTGAAGAGTTGTTTCCTTGAAAATGTTATCAGTTTCCTCAGTTTGATCTTTTGGTTCATTTGAATTTTCATCCAAGTTTGAATCTTCAGGTGGGTTCTGAATTAGTTGTTCAAGTTTCTCAATTGATTTCCCACTTCTTAAAATAGTCACAGCCTTTAGTTGTTCATGAGTTGTTTGAGCACAAATCGACTCTCCCCTTGAAGTTGAGGATGGCACCACCTGAGTATGCATGGGTTCCTTTCCAGTTTTTATGGTTTGAATTTCTTGTTTTAGGGAAGATACCTCTGAGTTCATCCTCTCCATTTGTTTTCACAGTTGTTCTAGTAGGCTTTGTGGAACATTTTGGGTGGGTGGTTGAGTAGGTTGGTTTATCCGAGGGGGATATTTTGGAGGTGGGATGGTTTGTTGAAAATGGACCGGTGGCTGTTGGTATTGGATAGGTTGGGTTTGGAACTGGTTATGGGTTTGGTAGTTCTGATGGGGGTAAGGATTTTGTCCCTGTGGATGGTTTGGTTGTTGGTTATCTTTCCAGCGGAAGCCTGGGTGGTCGTTATACCTTGGGTTGAAGGTGTTTTGGTATTGAGGATTTTGAAAGTTCAATGAATTTACTTCCACTGGGGGTCCTCCTAAGAGAACATCCTTGATGGATGGAATGGTTGGGCATTTTTCTGTCTTATGGTCATGTTTTTCACAAATTGTGCAAACAGGGTCAACAGTTTGGATTTCATGGACTTTCCTAAGGTCTATCTCTTCACCTTCCTAGAGAGTGCTACGAGTTTAGCCCTAAGGCTTTCCTCTTATCTAAGTGTATGAATTCCAGTAGTTATTTGTGTCTTTTAAGAATAAGGTGAAGTTCCCCATGTTTGTTTTTGTTCATAAAGGCTTTCTAGATACTCGTAAGAATCATTTGGGGCTTTGTTTTTAAAGGTTCCATTACACATCATGTCAATGAATTGTTTGTTCCTCGAACCCAACCCTTCATATAAAATTCTCACTTGTTCAGGAATAGAAAAACCATGGTGTGGAACCATGTTTAGAGTGTCTTTGAACCTCTCCCATGTTTCATATAATGACTCTCCCTCTTTTTCAAAAAAGTTTTGGATACTCTTTTTAAGTGCAATTGTTTTGTGGTGGGGAAATTATTTTTTGTAGAATTCTCTTTTTAGTTGGTCCCAAGAGTTGATAGATGATGGTTTCAAATTTTTTAACCAATTTTTAGATCGATCCTTTAAAGAAAAAGGAAATAGCATCATCTTAGCTGATTCTAGTTGATGTGGGGGACACATGGTTTCTACAATGTCATTGAACTCCTTAATGTGCAGGTATGGCATCTCGGACTCCATTCCATGGAATGTGGGAAGGTGGTTTAGGACATGGGGTTTAAAGATGTAGTTGGAATCTCCTAGGGAATTGTGTCTAATTCATGAGGGGGCATTGGTCCAGGAAGGTGTGAGATAGTCATTCATGGTTTCATCAATTGCATTCCCCAAGTTTGGGGCTGCCTCATTTGGGATTCCATTTTGGTTCTCACCTGGGTTTATGAGTTGGTTTCTTTGAAGACCTTCCACTGAAATGGGATCAATTTTTGACTCGGGGGTGTTGGGAATATTAGGATCTAATGAAAATAGTTCCCTTGGTGTACTTGACTCCCCAACCCCAGGACTATCCACCCTAACTAGATGGTTCGATTGATCACGGGTGTAGGCGGACATGCGCCAAAAGAAAAAAAAAATGAGAAAGGGACAAGATAAGAGAATTTGGATGGGAAAAGAAGAAATGGGGGAGAATATAATGGGTGTTTAGATGAATTACTTGGGTCCCCGACAACGGTGCCAAAATTTGATTCTCGCTCAAATTTACCCAAGAGATGAAGGTCGAACGGTCCTTGTAGTCTAGCTTGGGTTATCGAATCCACAGAGACCTAAGAAGTAACCTATAGACATGCACATTCTAAGGATTGTTTTCGATATGAAGTGGCCAACTTTGGGTTGATTTTAGATGGGTTTAAGTTAACTCTAAGATACTTAATTGAATTCAAATTAAAATAATGAGTTGATCCTAGGTTATCGCTCGGGGTGGATGTGACGTATTTCCTTTTTAATTATTTCAATTTCTTATATTTGAGATGGGTTCATTTAAGGAGATAAAACAACATCATCGCTTACTGGTTTAATGCATACACCCTTTAATACTAATCACCTATGCACTTGAAGGATCAAAGTTTTGAGCACTTCAAGGTAAAGGTTCGTATTAGCACTTAAAGTGTGTGGCCTTAAATTCAACAAGGACGATGGAGTTTAAAAACCATCAAATAAAAATCTCAATTAAAGAAGTGATTATACATTAATGAGGTGATAAATAACATCCAATACATCCCCTTGCTACTCCATTGGATCAACCCATAAGTGGGTTAGCCCTCCATTGATCCCATGGTTTCAATGGAAGCGGAAAGTAGACTCATAAGGGAGGAAATGGAAAAGTAAAAAAAACGTAATAAAATAACAATCACTCCACCGTTGTGTGATAATCTCACAAGGTTTGGTATGAACAAGTTAACACCTTGAACCAACGGTATCAAAGTGATAAGGAGAATAATAGAATAATAAGAGAAGAAGAACTTTTATTAAGAAACAAGGATGATTTAAAACAACTTACACGTGGAAGATAAATTTGAGACAACAAAACCGCAGCATAACATTACAATGAAAGGAAGCTCCAAGATTCCTACATCCTCCAACACCACTGCCTTAAATAGAAATTTTTGAGCCCTTGGGTCGATCCTAAAATATTAAAAAGCATCTCAATTAATTTTGGTAGGCCATAGGTGGTGGAAAGCTTGTGGAATTTGGACTTTTTCACATTTGACCCGAGGTGGCAGCCAGCTTTCATCCACCGAACAGACGTGTTTGGATGACCTTCTAGATGGCCGAATCAGAGTGGGCCATATAATAATAATATGGATCACCGGATGTCTTATAACCTCCTGTAAACATTGGGACCATTTGGAGTTGTGGATTCCGAGATATGATCAAATTAGTGGTCTGTTTTTCTGGGCCGCAGAATCTGGGCCAGAATTGTATCTCTAACTTGGAGTGCCTGAATGGGCACTATGGAAGCCGAATTAGCAATAGGTACTTAAAAGTTATTTGTTCCCCTACATGTCTTCTAGAATCACAAGAAATATGGTATTCATTGGGATTTTATTGTGGGCCCCACAGTCTCATCAGTGGGATTGTTTCCAATCTTCCTTCCCCAGAATTGCTTCCTTTCATTGCCAAAAATCTCCATCATCCTCCATGAATTCTCCATTGATCCCTGAATGAAACATGTTCATATTGGATTGTAGATAAATTTCAAAAAATATCAAATTAAAATATGTATAATCAGATGAATCATTTGGCACTTTAAATGATGTTCAAAAATTTACCACATAATAGTGCATTTTAAGAAGGTATTACAATCATAATGTGAAATGATGTTCAAAGTGTAAAATGCACTAAAATGGTGTTTATGAATAATAAAGAACATGAATATTATATATATTAAAAATGAATATTAGCCTCATTTAGTGGCTAATCAAGGATATTATGAGAACCCATTATATGTATTTCAAAGTTGGTTGGGCTCAAAAACTTCCTATAATCAAGTTTTATTACAACAATACTTTTCACTTGATAATTCATATGGATCCTTATGAATTTTTCTTTTTAAATAAGTATTGATCTCAAATGTTTTGGAATTAATTTATAGAAATAAATATATTTGGATATGAGTTATCTGAATAAATGTAAAATAAAGTTAGAGTCGTTCAGTAACACATAATGGTAGTATAAAGACAGCAAAAAATTGATGCTGAAAATCACTAGTGTGATTTAAAATTTGAACTTGATGATAAGGTGTTTGTAAAAATTTATCCATGGAAGAAGGTAATGAGATAAAAAAAATAATAGAAAACTAAGCCTTGGTTATATCTATACTTTTAAAATTCTCGATCATATCGGGACAGTAGCTTGTCGATTGACGCATCCACTGAACCTCTCTAAAGTTCACGATGTGTTCCATGTATCTCAACTGAAGAAGTTCATACTAGGTCCTTCACATGTACTGAACTCAAATTACATACCATTGGAGAATGATATTTCTTATTAGGAATAACACATGTTGATTTTGGATCATATAGAGAAAGTGAAACAAAACAAGACCACTCACCGGGTCAAATTTTTATAGTGAAACCACTAGGTTAATGAAGTTATATGGGGAGCTTGGGATGTGATGAGGCAGAAGCATCCTAATTTATTTATATCAAAGTGATAGATTTTAAGTAAAAAATTCATTTTAATGGGTTTATAATGTAATACCCTGATAATTTTAGGATTTTTTTGAATAAATTTAATTTCTTCAATATATTGTGTTACACGCAACATTGAGTTTTTACAAACCGTGACAAAATATTAAACACGAACATTATTACCTAGCTATTAAACTTGGTGGAATAAATTAGAATTACCATATTTTAAAAATTAATTATAATAGTTTTATATAAAGAAATCATATTTATAAAAAAGTATTTATTTTTTATTATAGTCATTATATGCATTGAAAAATACCTTTTTCTCAAAAAAATGATCTGCATTTCTCTTTGTGAAAAAATAATAAAATTTATTTTTTGAAAATTTAAGAAAATTTATTTTAAAAAATTAAATTAAATTTTGGAATCAACATATCAAAATTATCTTAGGATGTATTTTTGGAATTTTTCTGAAAAGATTAATTTTCTGATGAATATTGAAAAATAATGATTTATATTTAAAACTGCATTTTCTTTTCAAGAATTTATAGGGATACATTTTGTTTCAAAAAAATTTAAAAAGTTTAATTATATCACTTTTATTTTAATTAATCAAATATATTTTATTTCAATTAATTTAATATTGATGTTTGATATAAAAACTTTTAAAAAAATTGAAAATTTTCTCGTTGGAAAACCACTTTTCCCTCGGTCTATAGGGTTAATTTTGAATTAAAATTTTCTACTTATATGAATGGAATTTGGAAGAATGGATTACATATTATTAATATTATATAATAATATAAACTTATTTTTTTGACTAAATGAATAGTAAAAACAATAAAAATTAATTACCATGATTAAGGTTAAAAAGGGTTTACTAAGGGTTAAAATAAAAACAAAAGGCATAAAATGGCCTATAAATTTATACAATACTCATTTTCTGGTCATATTTTTACCTTAACACCTTATTGGTTCGATAATGACCCATTTTGGAGCCATTTGGCATGCAAAAAACTTGGGTACACGTTATTATTTTCAAAAAATTCATGTGTGTCCTCTCCTCCACTTTTAAAAGGCCACCCCTATCCTATTTTATTTACACTTCCAAACCCCTTTGATTCAGAAAACACCTACCCAAATACATTCCTTAATTCCCTTTACATATCCCATAGTCCATGGTTTGATTAGTAAACCCTCATAATAAGGCTTTAGGTATAAACCTTAAGAGGTTCTCTAAAGAAGATGTAAAACTCTTAAAATTGTGTTTTTGTATTATTTCTTATTACACAACCTTAAAATATTCTTCAACTATGCTAATATAATAACACCATTATATCTTATATACTTAGATTTTATTATGTTAATGTAATTACCTACATTAAACTCCTTTTCCATTAAATGGGAAACAAAATCATCGATCATGCGTACGGAGGACCACCACCTTGGAGACCGATGTTATTCGATTTCCATCATCACATATCATGACTACATATAATGATAGATTTAATTTTTATATTATATTTATGATATTATTATACCTTTTTTAATTTTAATATCACATATACCTTTTTACTTTCTATTTTATGGGAATATGATAACGTCGCTCATGTGTATGGTGGACTACCAAGGAATATATGTGATATATATATATATATATATTAAATGAAAATGATTTTGAAAATTTAATATATTATTCACCTTTATTTAGTTTCATTTTTTAGAAAATAAGAACAACATTCATGCGTACGTACATCCTACCATCTCCATAAATGGTATAATTCGTTTTCTATCTCTAAATTTAATGGATTGCTCTAAATACTTATATAATGAATATATATGATATTAATATCATGGTTAACATTATATAGATGATGTAAACATATTTAAAATGAAAGGATAAAAGATTCCAAACCAAAATATACATGGAAAATGAAGCAATTATTACTTGAAATGTAATTTTAATAAATAATTGTTAATAAATTAGAAATAAAAGGTCAAAATTAAATCATATATGGTATGATAAATATGAGTATGGTTCTATAATATATGTATAATAAACATATATTTATTATATAGGAGGTTATAATGTGTAAGAATGAAGTCAAGACTTAAGGTAAGGGATTTTCGGTCTCTCTTTTATTTTTGGGAAACATATGCCATATTCACAACTTGTTTCTTTTGTGTGGTGTATATACTACCCACGAATGTATTTTAGGAACATTCACATGAAAATTAACGATACAAATATACATATAAGGTTATCTATTTCATATGTCTTAGGAATCAAAATTTACCAAAGTGTTAAGGTTTTGATGATACAATCTCATCATTTTTCTGGATTGTTTATGATTATGAATTTTATGATGAAATATTATGATATATTCCCCAATAAATTCATTGATTTTCTTACCCTATGGTTATTTCTTGAGAATATACGTTTTCTATTCATCTCCCTCCCTTTATGTACTCATGATTCAAAAAAAATTAAAGAAAACCAGTTGATTTCTATATTCGGTCAAAAACCCTTTTTCTCTAATATCCATGCTCTCTAAAAATGTTTTAAAGAATGTTTTAATGTTACACTATGATAGTTTAAAGTTATTTATACACCTGTTTTACTTTTTATGAATTTTTTTGAAAGGAACATTCCTATCATTTTCCACACAAAACCTATTTGGATTTTACCAAAAATGTGAAAGGAATCATTGTTTGAATGTGTATGGCATGAATGGTATTTCCTGCCATTATAAATGATCAATGATTTAAATATTACCATAAAATTTTCAATTTTTTTTCGAATAAAATTTTTTATTTAATATTTGGGGAATTTTTAGATTTCAAATAATTTATTTCAATTAAATTAAATATCTTCCACAATAAATGTTCCAAGTGATATTTTAAAATCATTTTCTATCTAGTATGACTCCCTTTGATGTTAATTAAGCTTTAATGGAGATTTATTTTATATGGGATATACAATAATGAAATGTGTTATGAAACCCATTTCTTTTCATGGGTTCTAATATGATTAATTTTTTATGATATGGTGGAAAAAATATACATAGTATATGATTGGTGGGACCTATATCTACGTCCAATGTATTGGTTAAATATGGATAACTCATGATTAAATATTTTATTCGTGAACTAGATTACATGTTCACAATGTTATGTGTGAACCTGATTACATGTTCACAATGTTATGCATCAACCATATAAAATATTCACAATGTTATGTCTGGACCTTTCTTTCATGTCCATAAGGTTATGCATAGACCTAATTTTATAACCATAAGTTTATGTGTTGGCCTAATTTCATGTCCTTAGAAAAATGAATGAACTTTTTCCTATTTGTAAATATTCACAATGTTATAAAGTTATGTGTGTGCCAAAAATATATGTATTATGCCAATGTTATACTCTCATGACTCATTTTCTTTAATTCCATTATAATTCATGTATTATGAACTTACATGATTTTTTTGATGACTCATGTTTATGATCTACGATATTAAAGGTATGGTTTTCAAATGTTTTTCTCATGTTCACATACCCTTATGGTCATATTATCTAGATATATCCCTTGTTTACCCTTAATAAGAATCTGAGATCACCCTTTATTATGTTTATTTTCCCCAGGATATGAAGAAATTTATTACTCTTTATAAGTATAATAAGGGTTCTAGTTATGAATAACATACTGGGAGAAGGTGTAGTTCATTTATGGACCAGTTTTTTATGTTTCCAAGTTTCTAAAATCACTTGGCCAAAACGGTTCTATCATGGATCCTTATGTTATTTAATGAATATTATTCTGTTAATATTTAATATTGATTCTTTAAAAGTGTGGGTTTCTATATTTATGACCTAAATTATGTGTTTTTTCATATTTTGTGATTCCTACCTACTGAAGCCAAGTCACCTGGGGATAGTTGATGGGAAGACTTTCAATGGGTCGAGTTATCTGGTACTAAACTGATATCAATGGTTTATACTTGTTTCATGCAATGCGTGATATGTGACATAACTTCTCAGGTGTGATTAGCTAGGAATTATGCTAAATTGTTTACCACATGACTAGTGTGAGTTGGTTAAGGATGTCTAGGGCAACAACGGACCCTCTAATTTATATACCTTCATGAAATGGATGTCTATGAACATGAAATTGAATTAAATAATGATGGAACTAACTCTTGGGATTCCATTGGGGCTTAATTTAGTTTTATAATGAAATAATAGACCTAGATTAGTTCCTTCATCCTCCTTGGATATAGTAAGGATATGTAATTAGGAAGGGTCAGCCCAAGGCTTGACCGATATGGAAGTTTTGAGTTTCATTATAGCCTTTATGGATAATTTTATTGTTATTTAGGATGATTATTCCTCCCCCACTAGAATTTTTTCCTTGAAAAAAGGTTATTCCTTAACTTTAGACAAGTAAATATGTTCCATGTGAGAATAACCAACCAATATTGGGATTATAGTACATAATATGCTTTTTCAACCTTAATGTAAATTGAATATATATTGTTGATTGGGTTAATTATTATACCATGGAGTGATTTTGATTGTGTATATGGGAAAATATGCACATATTACTAATGATTTATAGAGTTGGGATGAAATTCCAATTTATAAAATACTATTCACGATGAGGAATGTTATTCCCATTATTTAGTATATTATGAATGAGATGGGATGCCCATTATTATGGGATGTAGTGCCCAGTAGGTCATGGAATGTAATTCCATGTGGCCTTGATGATGATGGGGATGGGATGTTATGCCCACTTTTGTGAATTTATTATCAAGAAATACATCCCATGTATTGATTACTATGATATTATGGGAAGCTAAGCCCACTATTTTGACTTTATTATTGAGACACACTACCCATGAGTTTTTTACTTAATATGATGGGATGTTATACCCATTAATGTGACATGGGACATGATTCCTAGTTGGTATTCTTATGATATGTTTAGAGACACCCTGGAACTAGCCAAAGCAAGTATGGTCATACCTAGAAGTGTATGTAGTACCCATGTCTATGATATATTATTTATTAGCAACATTTAATGTTATTTTTTTATGATCATATCACAAAATAATTGCACTTGTATTTACTATATATCTTTAGGTACACCATTGTTGGTGGCCAAATAGGTTTTAATCACTCCCTAATCATGAACCCTGGTGCCCAAGTAGACTTTTGGTAATGATCCATGTAGGGACAAAGGGCCCTTTTATGGATGAGTTGTGGAGCTTGGTAGGAGCTAGGATATGGGACCGAACATGGAATCAGGACCAGTTTTTCTATCATATCTATTCTTTTACTTATTTTTGATAATTTGGGTAAAAGTTTTACCCATGGGGTCCTATTTCTTTTTATATGACTATGTGAAATTATTGTTACTCATTTTTTTCAACATGGGAGTTTTTATTTATTTACTGATATCTTGTATCTATGATGCTCACTTTAATTTGGTTTAATTTTGTGGTTATTATTGATTATATTGCTTCCACTTTAATTTATGGACTTCAAAACCAAATATGGTTTCATCTAACAACTTTTTTTATATACCCTCATAGTTGGTCAACAAACTCTAGAATACAGGGAGTGTGATTATGGTATATAGCACCTTTTTCAGTAACAGTGGAGGTGAATTGGGTTGGGGATGATATAAATTGGTATCATAGTCTTTCTTTTCTTGTATTAATATTTTTAATATGGTATCTAGAAGATAATATGTGGTCAAATATTATATGAACCTTATGATTGGACGTAACTAACCCACATATTGGGAAAGTCTAGGTTACCAACGATGGGATTATTATTCTTGGATTTCCCTTTTATAGTTTTATTATTTCTACTAAGCGTGATTCATTATGATATTGATTTATATTATATTGGTTTTTTAATATTGTATTTGGGTGGAAAGTGAGTGTGTTCCCATACATGTTTTTTGGTACATAGGATTCACATTACATTGATGTGCTTGCATGTATCATAGAATCCTGATTATGATATGATGTTTGGTCATTTAAAGTGTCAGCAACAACTTATATAGTGTTTTACTATATAACTTGATAGTGGAATTATTATTTTTTGATCCATGATTTTATTTTATTTGTT
Source organism: Viscum album (assembly GCA_963277665.1). Classification (NCBI taxonomy): domain Eukaryota; kingdom Viridiplantae; phylum Streptophyta; class Magnoliopsida; order Santalales; family Viscaceae; genus Viscum; species Viscum album. Next base: position 711,067,503 of record OY728167.1, on the reverse strand, counting down.
ATAAAATTAAAAAATATAATCTTATATGTATCCATTTCTAACCCTATGAGAGATGGTATTTGGGGATAGAGAGGGAATTCAAGATTATATGTGATCCATAGTATGTTAGGTTATGTGTATATTATAGAAGTACTCTCTAAAAATTACTTATTATCCTATATTTTATATTTATACTTTTTATAAATGTGATTCGAAGTTGTTTTTTTGGCATTATAGTGACATTTCATCACGATAATTTTATGTTGAGCACCATGAGGGTAGGGATGAACATGACTAACTAGCTGTTGAGATGGGTCCCCCAGTTATTCAAGAACCTTATATTGATTGTTTACTTCGTGAGATTATACTTAATGTGATTTTTTATATAGGAAATAGAGTTATGAGAGTAGATCCTACCATGTTAGATCTTATCTGATATTTCCAATTATATTGTCCACATATTTTTCCAGAGAGGGTGGACCATAGAATTTATAGTTCTAGGTCGTTGATTTGTAAACTATCATCAACCAACTTGAGACTCTACCTAATTAGTGAGTGAATCATATGTTATATATTCTTCAAGAACCAATTTATTAATAGTGGGATATCTTATTCCAAGATGATAAACACATGGTGTTGTCTTATAAGGTATTTTAAATTGATTTTATGACGACCCTGATTTTTTATTATGAACCCTTTAAAATTTTGAGTTTAAGAGTGTCATTATGTAATGGTTCTTATATTTTATCAGGATTATTTCCTTTCAATTGTATTTTTTTGGGTTGTGTTATGGAGAGTTATGGAACTTTTAGACTAATATTTCCTATGAGGTGTTGCATCGTAATGGTAAGTATTGTGTTATAGCCATTGTTTTGAAATTTTTAGGTAATATGTTACAGGAGGCATTTCATCTTGAAAACCTTTTTCAAGTACCATATAGGTTCAAGTCATATGGAGTTATGAAAGTTAACTGAGTTTCCTGATTAGTAAAGGATATAGTTTATTATATCATAGTTTTCAAATCCTTAATTGATTTAGGACCTTTGTGGTGTGGTGGTAACTATTGTGTCCTGACTTTTTAGTCTAGCATTAAGGCATTACAGTGTGACATGGGGAGTCACACTATAGTGACCCAAGCCTTTTACACATATTATTTCATGATTTTAAGTATAATTATCCATGAAATACAAACCAAGGATCGAAAATTCCAGTGTCTTTGGAAGACTAGGTGCATAATTAGAAAACATGAAACTAGAATAAAAAAAATTATTAATCTCTATAAAGAGATCCTAACTCTCTTTGAGATCCTATAATAGTATAGGATAACATGGGGAATACATAAACAAAAGGGATGAGCTAAAAATCATAGTAAAGGAATAAATAAGGTAATGGATCATAGAACATTATTTAGAAGGAATAACATAATAATTTAAAAGGAATGTCTCATAAAAAACATACAAATTCATAACATAAGGAACATGGAATCATAAGATCATGGAAACATAGGAATGTGGATGAAACACACAACATGACATCAACATGAGTCAAGGATAACATACAAAACTATATCACATGGTGGATAGAGTCCCATAATGGATTAGGTTTATTCCCTAATCCCATACATAACGTATCATGAGACGAAAAATAACCCAGTGCATTAGAGTGATATTTGGTCTCACCCATAATAATATGTTCATGAATATGTGTTCCACAATAAGAAATCATACTTAACAAACATAAGAGTTACCCAATTAATTAAATGGGTATCATAATCATGTCATAAGGCATAACCAAAGGGCATATAGATATTAATAAATGAATAAATAAGAATATATAATGATAAATTATTCCCAAATAAAGTGAAAACATATAAAAATAGTGGTTTAGTAACCTTATAAATGTATCCCTTAATAAGGGTTTTAAGAGAAGAGTTAAATAGGCTTTAAAAGGGTTAAGAGAATAATAATTTACATAAAACAGAAAGTGAACTAAAATGGTATTCCAAATAAGAAGGAGTATTTTTATAAATCATATATGTTTTAAAATATTTCATTGAGTAGTAATTTAAAATAAACAAATAAAATGATATGTTCCCTTTAATCGACTCATTGAAAGTAATTAAGAACAGAACCTTTAATACATGTATATCCCCAAAAAATAAAGACTAAATAAAATGGTATATATGTTTGAGACATATATAAAGAATATATAAGATGTATATAAGAATAAATAAGTGAAAAATTCAGACAGATAAAGGGAGAATGTAACTTAAAGGAAATATGGTGGTTCGGAAAGATCCCTTACCTTATGTCTGAATGTGTTCTGCACTTACACTTAATTTCATAGATAATAAAATTAGATTCATTAATTAATTAATTTAAAACCACTTATATATGTATTTGATTTATTATAATTTTATTAAGTTCATTTTTGGCCATTTCTATGAGTTGTAAATTTCAATTTCTTTTTTCAGGGAGCGTTTTTTTCATGGTTTCATGGTCGGTCTACTTGTGTATAATTATGGAATTTTTTTTAAAATGGGAATAATTATACATAAGAGAAATTATATGTCACTAATGAATTTTTATGATTTTAAATGTTTTCATATATCATTTTTTATGGTATGATAATGATTCATTTGATAAAACGTTGATGATAAATGTTTCGTTTATTTTGGTGGTTTTTCAATCATCACAAAATAGTTTCATTTTATTTAATATTATGTCTATATATTAGTTATAAGAAATTAAAAAAGTTATAATATAGATATTAAAATATTTTTTAATCATAATAATGGTTTTATGAATATCCTTGAAGGCAGTAATGGAAAACAAAAACTCATTATACATGGAGATGGTAAACTGTCATAATTTGTACAATGGTATATTTCATTGAATAAGAGGAGATGAGAAAAGGGGTGGAGAGAAGATCTTAAATTATAAATATAAAATTATATTATATAAAGGATACTATTGTTATTATGATTTTATGGATGAAGTATGTGAAGATAAGGTAGAAGAGGAAATGAAATTAAAATAGATGGTTTGAGAAAGTTACCTCCTGAATATCACCTCCTTGAAGGACCCCTTAAGGAACATGGAATTGGTATTTTGTTGATACCAGAAGATCTTAAAGATGGGTAAGATGATTTTAAAGGTAATTGGGTACAATATTGACAAGACACAAGGCTTATAAAGTGTGAGGAGAAGGGGTGGTGAAGGGTGGTATTTAAAGGGGGGGAGGGGTGTTTTTTATTATTATATTAATTAGTTTATTAATTTGGCTCAATAATATCAATATTGTTTATTTTTATGACTAAATACAGTAAATGGTTCTCTATAGTTCAAACCAATGGGTTCCTAAATCATCCATGACTCAAAAATTCATGTATTTGGCTTATAATGTAAAATATTGTATTTCATTATCCCCTAAAAATTCAACTATTTTAAAAAACTCTAAAAAATTCAACCTACATGTAGATTTAAAAATATTCACCAGCTAATCCCCATAAGAGAGATTATTTTCCAACTATACCACCTCTGAGTTTAGTACATGTGAGGGATCTAGTATGTACTTCCTTAGGAGTAATATGTGGAATAAATCATGTACTTGAGGCATGGTTGGGGTAAGTTATAATCTATAGGTCAAATCTCTAACCCTGTTAAGAATCTAGAAGGGGTCGATGTACCTAGGAATTATCTTTCCTTTATTCCCAAATCTCATGGCCCTCTTCCTTGCAGATATATGGAGGAATACCTTATCACCATCTTCAAACTCTAGTTCTCATCGATGATTATTTATTATAGATCTTATATTGAATTAGGGTAACCTAGATATACTAATGGATGGTCTTCACCTTTTCTCCAATTTCCTTAACCATTTTAGGTCCCAACTGCTTATGTTTATCCACATCATCCAAACATGTTGGTGATATACATCTTTTACCGTAAATGGCTTTATATGGATCTATTTGGATTCTTGAGTGGAAACTATTATGGTAAGTGAAATCAACCAATAGAAGGTGGTGATACTATCCTCTTTTCAAGTCCATTGAGAATACATTCAAAATGTATTTTAGTTTCTGAATAGTTTGCTCAGATTGGCCATTAGTTTGGGGGGGATAAGTCATACTGAAGTTCAACTCATTATTTAGATCATGTTGGAGACTTTTCCAAAACATGGAAGTAAAACTCATATCATGGTTGGATATAATTGATAATATTACTCCATAGATCTTAACCACTTCTCTAATGTGTATCCGTATAATTTAGTCGAGTGATAAGTTCTCCCAAATTGAAATAAAGTGAGAAGTTTTTGTAAGAATATCCATAATGACCCATGTAGCATTATTTCCTCTGGATCTCTTTAGAATTATAGTGACAAAGTCCTTAGTGATGTTTTCCCATTTCCATATAGGTATGGGTAATGGTTGCATCATTCCTTAGACTTTTGTATTTAATCCTTCACCTACTGACATATCAGACACTTTTATGTTTATTCAGTGATCTACTTCATATTGTCCCACTAATAATGCTCTCAGATATCTCAATACATCTTTATGCTCCCTGAGTTAATAGAGAAGTTTGAGCTATGTACATCACCCAAAATCTATTTCTTTATCTTCGAATTGGATGGTACACATATTCATGACCCAAATTTTACAACTCCTTCCTTATAAATTTTAAAATATGAGTATTTCCCCTTTTTTATAGATTCATCCTTTTTTTGAATTTGAATATCACTTCTTTGAGCATCCTCTATCTTTTATAAAAGGAATGTATGAGTAATAATTTGTGAAAGGAATGATGATGTACCTTCCTTTATGATTACCAAGTCTATCCTTTTCAGGTATAATAAGAGTAGATCATTATCAATTCTAATCATTGATAATGTTACAGGATCCTTTCCATAGAGAGTATTTTCCACTTTATTTTTTTACTAGGATGGTAATGAATTGAGCAGTCATATTCATTGATGAGTTCTAACCATCTTCACTGGTGAATATTAATATCCTTATGTTTGAATATATATTTTAGGCTCTTAAGATTAGTATATATCTCAAACTTCAACCCATAGAGATAATACTACCAAATTTTTAATGTGAAGATCACAGCCGCCAACTCCAGGTCATGTGTGGGATAGTTTTTCTTATGAAATTTCAACTTCCTTAAGGACTAGGCTGCCAATTTACTATTTTTTATCAGTAAAGAACTTAATCCCTTCTTTGAAACATCATTTTATACCCCAAATTGTTCCACACTTATCAGTAGTATAAGTATTGGTGTAGTGATAAGCCTCTTTTTCAACTCTTTAAAGCAGCATTCACATTCATTGGTCCAGAAAAGATTTTCTCCCTTATAATTAATCTTGGTTAGTGTGTTTTAAAATCATGATAAGTTCCTCATTAATAATCTATAATACCATTATTGACCATGGAAACTATGAATATCTATTACAGATGTTGTTCTGGGCCACTCCTTAATTAACTTTGTTTTAAAAGGGTCCATATATATTCTTTTTTTGGTGATAACATGACCCAATAATGACACTTCATATATCAAAAACTCAAATTTTCTATACTTTATATATTGTTTCTCCCTCCCTAAAGTCTTTAAAATGGTGTCCAAATACTCTTTGTGTTTCTCCTTACTCTTGGATTATATCATAATATCATCTATAAAGAATACAAAAAAATTAGGGTAATCAATAAAGACTCTATTAATTGAGTCCATGAAAATTGTTGTAGAATTAGTGATTCTGAAGGGAACCACTATGAACTCATAGTTTCCATACCTCATTTGAAAGGCAGTCTTAGGAATATCTTCTTTCCTGACCTTTAATTGGTGATATACCAACCAAATGTCCACCTTATAGAAATACTTGTCCCCATGTAGTTGATCTAATAATTCACCTATCCATGGTAGGGGATAATTATTCTTTATAAAGATTTTGTTGATATCATGATAATCAATTAAGAGGCACATTGATCTATCCTTCTTCTCGAATAAGAGGACCGGTGCACCCCATGATGAAGCAATCAAGTGTAAAAAACCCTTGTCTAGATTATCTTGCAACGTATTATTCAGTTCCTCCAACTCAATGGTGTCTATATTGTAAGGATTATTTGATATAAGAAAAGATCTAGGTACAATATTAATTGATAACTCAACCTCATGGTTAGGAGGAAGTCCAAGAAATTATTCAGGGAATACATCAGTGTAGTCCCTCACAATGGGCATGTAATTGAGCATGATCATCTCCTTTGTCTTAATCATTTGAGCTATATATTCTTGATAATAAGGATATAATATCCAAAACTGATAAGATCATTCCAAAGGATATTCATTCTCCTCCTTACACATATACAAAATTGGGGGATTACTCAGGATGTGAATTGTTTTCTCCCCTTCCAAACAGTTGATGTTTTATTTTTATAAAGATAGTCGATCCCCACCCAATATAACATAAAACACCACTAAAATAAGTAATATGAGATTTTCTAGGTGGTTTGGTCCATAAATATTAACTGGTGGGGATTTATATAATTTAGATCCAATAATTTCCCCATTAGTTGTTCTCACAAACAAACAAACCTTCATATTTTGAGGTGGTGTTTGAATAGTTCTATTAAACTTACAAGATATGAAAGAATGCGTATAACTAGAATAAAATATTATGTTCACTATTCTTGAATGAATGAATAGTGTATCTATCACCACATCATTTTCAGGATCCACATCAATAGTAGTGATAGAATATTCCCTTCCTTGCGACCTTTGAGGTTTTTGTTGTTGATTATCTCCAAAAACCCTTGGCTTAGGGAATTAGCTCGCATAATTCCCATGTTACTTGCAGTTGAAACACTGAAATATAGGCTAAGTATTGATATGAATCTTCCTTTCTTCTTCCAAATTGGTGGGATTCATTATATACCTTTAATAATAATTATCTTGATTCCCCTCTCTTCCATATCTGAAGCATCTCCCAGTTCCATTTAGAAAGTTCTCGAGATGCTTCTTCCCCCACTTTTGATATGTGGAATGTTAGGTTTTCTTTACTTCATAGGATTTATCTATTGATCCTCCCATATTAAACACTATTTTCCTATTTTTATCTCTGATCCCATTAGACCACTGAGAGTCACCAATCACTATCTCATCCTTTAGAGACATCAGACAATATCCTCATAGTTATCAATGTCTCAATTCACCAAGTATTTTCATAGACTCGAATTTAACCCACTAAAGAAAATATCCACCTTAATTTTAGTGTTCATGAAAAATATATAGCTATATCGTTCAAGCCTTGTAAATTTTTCTTGTATATCCTGATAGACTCGTCTTCCTTTTACTTCAGTCCAAGGAACTCCCTCTCTATCTTAAGATGCTGAGTTAGTGGAAAATATTTATTGAAAAATATTTTCTCAAATCATTCTCAATCCATGAAATGAATTTCCTCATTAGACATTGTGATTTTTATTATTGTCCACTACTGATCAACTTCCCCATCAAAATGATAGACCACAATTATTAATTTCTATTCTTATGATCATTTAAGGAAAAATAATATCTTCTCAATGGAGTTAATCCATTTTTCCAGAATGATGGGATTATAAGATCCACTAAATATAGGTGTCCTTTTTCACATAAATGGTTCTACAGAAACATTTTCCTTCTTAGGGGAAGGGGGGAGTACCACACGATTTGAGTTATTATTCATAACTTGAGCCAGTTGATCTAGAACTTTCATGATATCCTAAGCTCACGTTCCCATTAGGTTTGGAATCTCATTAGGTAAATCTTCACATTGCCTGCCATATTGGTTAATATCATGGGTTCTCCTATTTCCTACCATTAATTAAACAAAGAGAAAAAATACAATTAAGTTTCTATAATACGTACATAATGAGCTTATAAAAAGGAAACCATAAACATGGAGGGAATAACTTATAAATTAAAAGTATATCCTAAGTTATGATTCCATAAGTTTCAACATAGGTTATTCATAGTGATAGGATTATCCCTAGGGTTCTTACTAAATTTTTCTAGTCCTAGTCCTCAAAAATAACAAGACCATGATCTGATACAAGCTATAGTGACCCAAGCCTTTTACACATATTATTCCATGATTTCAAGCATAATTATCCATGAAATACAAATTAACAATCGAAAATTCAAGTTTCTTTGGAAGACTAGGTACATAATTAGAAAACATGAAACTAGAATAAAAAACATTTTATTAATATCTATAATGAGATCCTAAGTACCTTTGAGATCTTATAACTACATAAGATAACATGGGGAATACATAAACAAAAGGGATGAGCTAAAAGGCCCAGTAAAGGAATAAACATGGGAATTAAACATAGAAAATGAGTTAGAAGGCATAACATGATAACATAAAATGCATGCATCATAAAAAACATAAAAACTCATAACATAAGGAACATGGAATCATATGATCTAAGAAATATAGGAATATATAATAAACACATAATATTACATAAACATGAGTCAAGTTTAACTGTCAAGACTGTATCACATGGTGGACAGAGTCCCATAGTGGGTTAGGTTAACTCCCTAATCCCATACATGACGTATCATGAGAATAAAAATTATCCAATTCATTGGAGCACTATATGGGGACACCCATCATAATATTTTTATGAATATTCATGCAAAAATAATAAATCAAACATAAGTAATAAACATAATAATTACCCATGGAATGAAATGGGTGTTGTAATCATGTCATAAGGCAAAACCAAAGGGCATATCATAATGGTGTCCATGAAGAAATGGATTTAAATCATAATTTGACATTAATAAATTTAAAAAATATTATTATATCATGATAAATTATGTCCAACTAAAGTGAAAACATTTAAAAAATAGTGGAATAGTAACCTTTGAAATGTACCGCTAAGGCGGGGTTTTAAGAGAAGAGGTAAAGAGTCCTTAAAAGTGGTAAGAGAATAATAATTTACACAAAACTAAAAGTGAAATAAAATGGTTTTACAAATAATAAGGAGTGTTTTTTTAAATTTTATAATTTTTAAAAAAATCATTGAGTATTTCTTTAAAAGATACAAAGAAAATAGAGAAGTTCTCTTTAATCAGCTTTTCAAATGGAATTAAGAACAAAAACTTTAATACATGTATATACACATCAATGGAAGATTAAATAATCATGGTATATATGATTGAGACATATATATAGAATATAGAAGAAGTATAAAAGAATAATTAAGTGATAAATTGAGGTGCATAAAGAGATAATATAACTTAAAGGGGATATGGAGGTTCGGAAAGATCCCATACCTTATGTCTAAATTCATTATTCACTTGCACTTAATTTCCTGAATAATAAAATTATATTCATTAAATTATTAATTAAGAACCTCTTGTAGATTTATTTTATTTATTATAATTTTATTATGTTCATTTTTGGATATTTCTACGAGTTAAAAAGTATAATTTTTTCATTATAGGAGTGTTCATTCTCACGGTTTCATGGTTGTTTTACATGTATATAATTATGGATGTTCTTTTAAAATGGGAATAATTATCTAGAAATGAAATTATATGGTATTGATGACCATCCATAATTTTAAATTGTAACACCATAAAATGATATATTTTTAAATGACTAAATGATATGACTCACGTCAACAAGGTTCACCTTTCTTTTTGAGAGCCTACCTGATTAAAACTCCATAGTTAAGAGTTCTTGGCTTGGAGTAGTGATCAAGATGGGTGACCCTATGGGAAGTTTCACAAGGTGTGTACGAGTGAGGACACAAAACACTAGAAAGAACATGTGTTGGCATGTGGGGACATTCATTAGTCTAATGATCCATTTGGGAATTTGGGTGGGCCCCAAGGTAGGGACCACATTTCTACAGAGAAACTGGTGGTACATGGTGGACTATGACCCGATAACCATTTTAACGTAGGGTTTTAGTGTTGTTAATGAAGACTAGTTGTTAGATTGGTATCAGAGTAGGAACCCATCCTTAAGTGTGGTGTACTACCTAGGTTGAGATATAGGGTCCACAATGAGGACATTGTCCTCTTAAGGGGATGAAGGTAATGCCTCATAATGATAAAGGGTTGAATAAATAAATTAATGACTCACGTCAACAAGGTGCGCCTTTATTTTCAAGAGTCTTCCTATTTAGAACTCCACAGTTAATCATGCTTATCCTAGATTAGTGATCGGATGTGTGACCATCTGGGAATTTTCTCAGGGTGTGTACGAGTGAAGAAAAGGAAAAATGGAATGAACATGTGTTGGCATGTGGAGAAATTAATTTATCTGATGACCCGTTCAGGCATGTGGGTGGGATCTATGGTAGGGACCACATATCTACGGGGAAACTGGTGGAACCTGGTGGGCCAAGACCTAACAACCATGTTAAAGTGGGGTGTTTGTGCTATCATTGGGGACCATTTGTTACATAAATGGTCCCATATATCATTTTGTTAGAATAAGGATGAATCATTTTATAAAACGTTAATGATAAATGATTAGTTTATTTTGTCGATTTTTTATCATTAAGAACTAGTTTCATTTTATTTAATATTATGTCTATATATTAGTTCTAGAACATGAAAAAAGTTCTAATGTATATATTAAAATCTAGTTTAACCATAAAAATGGTCTTATGAATAGACATGAAGGTGGTAATAGAAAATGAAAGCTTATTATCCATGCAGATGGTAAACCGCCATAATTTGGACAATAGTTACGTTTCTTGGGAGAGGATGGTGAGGCCTATCCAGGATGGAGTGATCAATGTGAAGATCTTAGTAGTCACCATTTAACGCATGCATGAGAAACTGACGTAGGAGGTGATTGATGAATGAACATTGTGGGGAAGACTATGGAATGGAGCCTGGGTGGGAACTTTCAATCTGCTTCCTTACATGGCTCTCCCTCTTGGTCCTCAATCAGTGGCCTTCTCCAGACACTTCGAAAGAACTCATAGTGGACCATAGGAAAGGGGGACATCCTGTTCTGGAAACACAACTGGTCTGGCGACGTGATCAGTTACCCAAGATTCCATGTTCCTACTATCTCTTTTAAAGAGGTGAGCCTCCACCCACATTTCATTAGGTTAGTTTTGGACAAAAAACAGTAACATATTTTTGATCTCACTGTCACCAACTCGGAGGCAGACAAATGTTTTTTCACTCCCTCAAAATCAGGGAGCTTCAATACGATGGACTTCTATCGGTTATTCAATCCTCATGATCAAAGTGACATATGGGTCATCTTCGTGTGGTGCAACAAAATCCCCAAAAATACAGCTCCCTTCCCTGGATAATCAAAAAACAAGCAATCCCTTCGGATGTCAATATCAAAGGTTGGGCATCAGTATGGCTTCTTTCTTCCACTACTGCAGGAGTAAATGTGAGGAGAGCACACAACACATTTTATTCGAAGGAAAATGGGCCCGTGAAGTGTGGAGATTCATCAGTTAGTTTACTGTGTACCTCTCTTAGGACCCCCTTGATACACCTTTCCTGGAGCATTGGTTCGAGGGGACTAACAATGCAGGAACAGAAATAATGTCGGGAATGATAATCTTAAATGCATGGTGTTGGGTTTTATGGAAATCCAAGAATTGAGTGGGCTGTGAGGGGCATACTTTGATAAGGAGATCCATCATCATGTGAACAAGGAGACTGCTAGTGGATTGGGTGAACTTCAACAACAACAAGAAAGATGCACCCTCACTCCAGCCACTATGTTTCCTCACCAGTAACCCTCCCCTGCTCCATGGAACAGGGTCATTGGGTGTGATGGCTCCCTCCAATGGACGGTTTCAAGCTAAATACAAATGGATAATGTATCTTGGGTGTCATACGAGGAGGAGGATTTGTGAGGGACCATAGAGGAACTGTTTTTCTGGCCTACATGGTATACTACGGTAGTGGAAACTCACTGGAGGAAGAGGGCGTGGCGATTCTGACTGGGATCACTCTTTGCATGTAATAGAATGTTAGACTCTCCTAGGTAGAAACAGACTCTATGGTCATTCATGACTCATTTCATGGGAAAATAACCACATTGTGGTCGATTTCCTACACCATATGGAATTTAAAATACCTCATCAACAATAATATAGAGGTCACTCATACCCGAAGATAGGGGAACAAAGTAGCAGATCACCTTGCATCCTAGGCTGATCATGCTTTCAAAGTCACCAGTCTCACCAACATCTCTTTCTTTAAACCTAAGGGGTGAATCTGATTAGAGGGGATTCTTTTTTCCTGCACTATTATAGGCCTCCTTAGGTATCAGGGTCCCTGAATGGAGTGTACACTTTACTGGAATAAAAATGATAACAATGATGATGATAATGGTTTGAGAAAGTTACCTCTTGAATATCACCTCCTTAAAGGACCCATTAAAGAACTTAGAATTAGTATTTTTTATATAAAAATATCTTGGATGTGGGGGAGAGTATTGAGAATGGAATTGAGAATAATATTGACTAGATACAAGTCTTAGAATTTGTGAGGAGAAGGGGTGGTGAGGGTGGTATTTATAGGGGAGAGGGGTGTTTTTGTTTATTATATTCATTAGTTTATTATTTTTTCTCAATACTATCAATATTTTTAATTAATATGAATAAATACAATAAATGGTTCAGGAAATTTTGAACCAATGGGTTCTTACATCATCCCTGACTCAAAAATTCATGTATTTGGCTTATAATGTAAAATTACATAAATTATCATATTTCATTATTCACTAAAACTTCAACTATTTTAAAAAAATCCTAAAAATTCACCCTAACCATTTTTGGACTATAATATTTAAAAAGTGGGATCCATTTTATGAAAATAATTTTCTAAACATGAGAAATTTAATTTTTAAATAAAATCATCATTTGTTCAAAAAATAATGATTTTAATATTATAATCAATTTTTGTGACCCTTTGAAAAATTAATTTAGTTCACATAAAATTATCTTATAATTATAACACAACATAATATCAATTTATGAATCTATTTTATAAAACTAAATTTTCTTTTAAATCATTATATTAATAATAAAATTGTAAATAAACATTTACATTTTACAAAAATACCAACACATAATTTATCATTTTTAAAACATTTATTTACTTATACCATGATATAAATTTATCATTTTTTATTTTTAAGAAACATAAATTTTATTTTATACTTTTATAGGTGAGGTTACTAATCTAATGGGCATAATACTATACTTAATAGTCACATTACTATTCCAAATGTTAGATTTAAAATAGTCATATATGTTCCTTAATTCCTATAATTACCTCTGATTTCATTCATTCTTGATTCACTTATACTTTCTATCAAGGTTATATGTTTTCATATTAAAAATGAATATTATATTATTACCATTATATTTTATTTATACATATTTTTCATGAGTGCGTTCATTCTAGTGGATCAAGACAATCCATTTTTTTTGTTATCTTATTTTCTATTTATTTTCCCTCTATAATATTTGGAATTCTTATCGGTTTATTTTATGACTAATTTATCATTATTAATTTACGATAATAATTTTTATATTGGGTTATCTATGTGATGTATGTATTTTATGAAAAAATTATAATAATTGAATACTATTGATAAAATTCTATGTTGTTAGACACACCATAAAGGATCCAACCCAAGGTTTCTTTATAAGTTGTGTACGAACTCTTTCTCTCTCAATTTTTCATTTTATCCCCTCGATCACTCAAATTTTTTTGGTGTGTTTATGGAGACATAATCACCTTGGAAGATCCTTTAACCATCAATGACTATGTGGTGATCCATTGGCACATCTAGAGAATGTATTTGAGTAGTAGTTATAACCATGATGCAAGGAAGGAATATTTTCTCATCCCATTCTCTATTATCATTGGAATTTGATAGTGAATATATCTATTTTTTTCTATTTTTTTCCTTATAATATCTCTGACCTAGACCATCATTGAAGTTGGTCAAATTTTAAAATTTGTATTCCTACTAACTACAGTATATGTGGCAAGCAGGGTCGAACCCACTAGGAAGGTAAATTTGACCACTATTCATCTAAAAACTTTGGAAAACTGCACTGTTATCAACAGCGGAGTGATTTTCTATTTTTCACTTTTTATATTTTTTTTATGTTTTATCTATTAAAGCTGAAAAGTAACACTATTTTTTATATTTTTTTAATATAGACTATAATGAAGCCAAAAACTAATCGAAAAGGATGAACAACTAAAATATAGAGTGCTGATAAATGAACTATCAGAGTAAACGCTCGGGGAAAATCTCCATTCTACTTGTTTTAAAGGTATTCCAATTCACTTGAAAGTTGTTGGAGAGTACCAATTTAATGAGTATGACTCACCTCCCTCGCCAGAAGTTAAATCACACAAGCCAACCAATTTAAGAGTTCACCACTCCAAAATTAATCAACTGTGAACTAGTTGAGAAATAACCCCAAGATGAACTCACCGTAAGTCTTTAAGTCTTTTTAATCTATTATATTTTGAAAAGTGTTTCCACAATCAATCTCACGAGCTGAATGTGAAATTTTGAGATTATGTTCTAGTGGTACAAGCAATTGGATGAACTCAGTATTGATCTCACCGATCAATACTGAATTCATTCACATGATAAGATGAAATGAGAATTAAAAGATAACCAGTGGAACTTCAATTATCCATGACCTAAAGATTTAGCTAGAAAACATGTTTTATATTATAATAGTAATTGAAGACATGCTAAACAGAGTGTAATAATTCAAACATAAGGGAAGTCAAACTCCCCGAAAGATACCCTGCTTCTACACTACTTCAACTCCTGGGAGTGATTCCAGAGTCGCCCTTCGGACTCCCTATGCACCTGATGAGAGAGAAGCTCTCAGATCTCCAATGGTTCCCTCCTCCTAGTGAATGCATATCCCCTTTTCAATCTGCTTCTAGCTCTGCTTAAGTATCATGTTGTCAAAAAATGCTTGTCACCACCACCATTTACTAACTTGAGTTTATCTTTCACTGTTGCACCGTACACATGCGTTTTTTCGCGTCTGGCACGTCGCACTAGTTTTTCTCACATAAATAACTCCCACTGAGTTAGTTGAATACACCTGGATGTATACCCGTCTCCTGAATGAACCTGCATAAGAAAAAACAATCAAAACAGTTAGAACAAGAATGAAATAAAAATTTATAATTTAAGAAGATAGCTTCTTAAAAAGTTTTCAAAAATAATTAAAAAAACTTTAAAATAATGTTGTTATATAAATTACTTTATTAGTACTGTTAAAAACTAGAAATTATAATTTAGAGATTATATCGAGAAGAAATAATAATGTAATAATATTATTTAGTTATATATTTAAATATAAAATTTATTAAATTAGTTAATGAAAACTCAATTAAACCTTATGAACATTTGTATTTGAGAATTTTAATTAATTATTAATTATTAAACTTTAAGTAATTAAGTAATTAATTTATTTATTTATTAATTAAATTTTTAGATTATGATATTTTTATTAGTTAATTCTATTATGTTACTTTACCTAAATTTATAAATTGCTAAAAACTTAAATTTTAAATATTAAATTAAATAGTCAAGTTGATTAAATAATTAAGTCAATAATAATAATTAAATTAAATATTATTTTGAATATTTAATTGTTAAATTATTAAATATTTTATTTAATTCTTTTATTTTATATATCTTAAAATATTTAAAATCCAACATCAAATTAATAATTTATTTATTTTAATTTAGAAGTTATTATTAAATAAGTTTAATTAAAGGTTAATTTTAGTTAATTAAATTATTAATTCTGTTTTATAAACAAATTAACCTGTATTGATTATTTATTTATAATTAAAATTGTTTTGATATTTTTATTTAGTTATTTTTAGTTTAAGTTTTTAATTTAGTTTTTATTTTAATTTATTATTATTATTATTTTTTTATAACTTCCTTTTTCTCCCCCCCCCCAATTCAGCACAACAGGGGGGTTCTTCGAGATCCTTTAGTGTTGTACAAAGAGGCCAGCGGTGGACCTTTCTTCAGTATCCCAGTGGCACAGATCCAACTCCTCAGTACCGATGGTGCGAGTTCCCTCTCTCACAACGACATTAAGATGAGGCGGCGGACATTGGATCTCCACTCCCTCGAACAGTGGTGCAGCGGCTCTAGCAGGTGGTGCGGCAGGACCCCCTCTCCTCATAGCGAAGAACCCAAATCAGCTTCCACTAGCAACAGGTCACAAAAGAAGTGGTGATAGTGGTCTGTGGTCCAGCTCCAGTGACTTGAAGAGTTCAAAAACAGAACTATTTTTCTGCATTTTTGTTTGATTTTGGTAAATTGGTGCGTGAAGTTGCTGTAGGTATTGGGTTTATTCGTTTTTGTGATGAACATACGCTTCATAAAAAGTAAAGGGTGATTGAATCATTGGGATGGTGAGTGGCCTCAAAACGCATGAGCTATGTGGCTTCAAGTTTTTTTTTCAGAACTGTGATGAGGTTTGGAAATCTGGATGGTTTCGATTAATCTAAATCTGAGTTTTCAAAACTGTTAGTGTTCGCAAGAGTTGATCTGACCTGATTTTTTTTAATCATGTTTTGTGTGTGTGAGAAGTTTATTCATGGTGTTTCAAAGGAATGGAGTGATTCCGGGTAGACCGACAGTTGTAACGGTGAGAAGGATAGCTGCATAGGAGAATCGAGTGTGAGAGAGGTCACCGATAAACTAAAATGAAGGTAACCATTAGTTAAAACTAAAGGTTAATGATAGAGAGAAAAAAAAGGGTCACTATTGGGTATAAAAAATATGCTCAACATTACTTAAAATAAAATGTCACCATTACAGTTATCTACAAAAGGGAACCAATAGAGTTTAATAAGAAAAGAAAGGTCACCATTGGAATGGTAGCTGCGAGTCACTGTTGCAGATAAAAAAACAAGGTCACAGGTGTAAATAGGTCACCGATACTTTAAAATTAAGGTTACGGACACAAATAAAATTAGTGGGTCACCGTTGGAACATAGATAAAGATCTAATGGTGACCATCATTAATAAAAAACACATAAATTAAACTTAAAATTAATACATAAATAAACTAAATAAAAATATTTAAAATAATTAAAAGAATGGTGAACACCATTAATTTAAAACCTGATTTTTATTAAACTTTAAACTTTAAAATTATTAATTGACAACACTTAAATTAATAACTAGATATTTGATAAAATAAATTGATTAAAGGCTTAAATTAATTTACTAAATAAATTAATTACAGGGTAGAAGTGAATAAAAATTAAGAGCATCGGTGACCCAGTAGGTTACCGATAGTTCTTGTCTACCTCACCGGTAGACTAGAATCAAAAGAAAATGAATAAATCATATAACTTCATACATAAGATTAAATAATTAATGATTTAAAACTCTAAATTAATTAATTAATTAACTAAATGAATACATAAAATTCAATGTGAACTAATTTATTTAATTTAAACTAAAATTCTTAACTTAATTAATTAGCAGGATAACTAGACATATTAATAAGTAAAGTTGAATTATTTTAATGAATTCATATTAAAGAATAAAATATTAAAATAAAGTCTAAATTGTAAAACAATGATTAAACAGTTGTTTATAAAAACGTTAATTTACTAAAAAGTCATGCATATTTTAATTAACCAAACTAATTAAGAAATAATTAAATTATAAAAGTAAAGTAAGAATAAAATTATTATTTTAAAGACTAAAAATACATAATTACTTATAAAAATTGAATAATTAACAAATTTAATTATAAAAATAAAAAAGTACAATTATTTAATATAAAGTGATTAAATAACTAATTAAATTAATAAAAATTAAGTAAAAAGATGTGGAAAAACTATGCAAAAATAGAGCCACATCAAATTCCCCCTCACTTAAGCATTTTTTGTCCTCAAACAATCCCATGTATTATTATCTTTGAAAACAGTAGTATGGTATTCATGATTTTGCTCAAATGTAACATGTTTGACACATAAGAAAAGAGGACAGAACATAAAAACAGGCTTTTGAAAAGATATTTTCAAATCAAGTCTTTCCTCAAACAAGTGCTCAAAAAAATAATCAATAAAGCTATGAATTATAAAGCAATGAATATGTCATGCCTCATATGTGATACAACTTAATGACTCACTTCAATCCAAGCTCAGGTTCTAATTTCAAGAGTGACAAGAGGAAAAATATCAATGTAATTAAAAATAAAACTAGAGGAACTTTGTACTTTGACAAAATCCTAGGTTCCAAAAATAATTATTATTATTTTGAATCACCTTATTGATACATCCTAAATGATTTCCATATAAACCAATTGTCCCCTTCTTTATTTGGAAATCATTATTCCCCTCACCCTAATGAACATGTTTTTGACTCTAGACACTTTATTTTATTTTTCCCAAGCCATGTATCATTGTGCTAAACATTGTTCAATTCACTTACTCAAAGTGTACAGAGGGCTTATAGTAAACAGAAACACACCCATCATCTAGGGTCTTAGAGACTTACTGTGGGATCCAAGATGGCCAGACTTCTCCAGTTTAAAAAAGATTTATATGACAACCATTTACATTGTCTCATTAAAGCAATTACTTTAATAATTAAAAGACAAATGAGTCACCTATGATTAAAATCAAACTTCCAATTCCAAGTCTATGATTATAACGCAACAAATATGTAACCCAAATCACTTACAGAAGTAGTTCCTAAACCGAATTTCCATCAAATCACTAAGTAAGATCACTCAGAAATTATCCAAACTCATTAATTTCATATTCGGAGCAGTTCTTAACTACCAATCAAAGCACTGTTCAAAGGAAATACCCAATTGAGTACAATGAAAATCCCAAAATTATGAAATACTTTTTAAAGAAATTACTTTAATAATTAAAAGACAAATGAGACACCAATGATTAAAATCAAAATTCCAGTTCTAAGTCTATGATCATAACTCCACAAACATGTAACCCAAATCACTTACAGAAGTAGTTCCTAAACCGAATTTCCATCAAATCACTAAGTTATATCACTCAGCAATCATCCAAACTCATTAATTTAAGATTCAGAGCAGTTTTTAACTACCAATCAAAGCACTGTTAAAAGGAAATACCCAATTGAGTTTAGTGAACATCCCAAAATTATGAAAGAATTTTGAAAAAAAAATTAACCATTTTTTACCAAAAAATTGAAGTTATAGTGGGAATTGATGGGTTTTTAGTTTAGAACAGTTTAACACAGTCAAGAATTAACCCCCTCCCTCAAACATAAAACCCAAATTTGTCCCCAAAGTTGACTTCTAAAGTGGAGATTAACAATTAAACATTAAAGTTCAAAAAATATTTTCAATTAAGTATATTTATAACAAGTACAAAGTGTCTTAATGATGTTCAAGAATATTGTTTTCCACAAAGAATAACTTACAACAGTTTCATTAACAAATACATGCATTAACAATTAATCCAGTGACAAAGATTTTCCATTAAAGTTCAAAAAAGGCATGCATCTTGTGGGTACAAAGAGAATTGGGTGTAAGGAAATTCAGAGAATACGATTCAATTAGATGTTAAATAATAGATAAGGAAAGAATTCCTAACACCACATAGCAAATCACAATAAACATAAAACACAACCTAAGCAAACATGTACCCCCCACACTTAATTTCATATAGTGAGAGATTATTTCAATATTTATCAATGAATTCAAATTTAACCAAGAGGAACATGCAGAATTTTTAATTTAACTTAGTGACATGTCGCAAAAGTTTTTTTTAGTATGCAAGATATTTATATGATTTTCAGCAATTATGAAGTTGACTTTCTTAAACAAGCAGAATTTTTTTTAAAGAGGATTGTTTAAAGCAAAACATGGAGCAGATTTTATCCTTAAAGTCAATAGGAGAATAAAAATAAATGTAACCAATATGAGTTGAGTACTTCCAAGAATATATTTGTCAATTTCCCTCCAGTATGGAAATTCCACTCCTTTATTGACACAAGCAGCAGCATCCTGAGACAGAATCAAGGGACATAGAACAAGAATTAATAGGTATTTCACAAAAATAGAGCACAGAAGCAGCACTTTATTCAAGGTTAAAAAGAAACAACATAACGACAAAAAGAACCATGCGTTGCCTCCCATGCAGTGCTATGTTTTTAAAGTCTTCAGCCAGACTTTATTCAAGATCAGTTTTCAAGCACAGTGAAGGAATCCAAGCCCTTGGTTGTCCCTCAAAATAAAGTTTCACTCTCTTCCCATTGACTAACATGGGTTTGTTTTCATCACCTATAATTTCAACAGCTCCATTCTTCAGAACTCTCACTATAGTGAATGGACCAGACCAGTTGGACTTCATCTTTCCAGAAAAAAGTTTCAGTCCAGAGTTAAAGAGGAGGACCTTCGTCCGGGTTTGAATTATTTGGTTTGAATGATAGAATCATGAAATATTTTAGTCCTCTCTTTATAAATTCTTGAATTATCATAACTCTCTCTCCTAATCTCATCGAGTTCACTCAGCTCAAGTAATCTCCTCTTTCCAACAGTCTTAAAGTCAAAGTTTAGAGCCATAACTACCCAATATGACTTATGTTGCAACTCCATAGGTAAATGAAAACACTTCCCAAACAATAGCCTGTAAGGAGAAATACCTATTGAGGTCTTGAAAGCAGTTCTATATACCCATAAGGCTTCATCCAACTTAAGAAACCAGTCTTTCCTGGAGTTTGAAACAGTTTTATCAAGTATTTGTTTAAGTTCCCTCTTTGAAATTTCCACCTGTCCACTAGACTGTGGATAATAAGGAGTACCGGTTTTATGAACACAACCATATTTCCTCATCAAATCTTTAAACTTATAGTTCTTAAAATGTGATTCATTATTAGTGATAAAATCTCTTGGGACTCCAAATCTTGTAAAGACGTTCTTCTTAACAAATTTAATTACATAATTGGCTTGATTGTTGGGCAGTGCGACTACCTCAACCCATTTTGAAACATAGTCAATAGCAACAAGAATATACTCATTCCCATGAGATGATAGAAATGGACCCATGAAATCTAAACCCCAGACATCAAAAATTTCAACTTCCATAATTCCTTTTTGGGGTAACTCCTGCTTTCTACCCACATTTCCTAGCCTCAAACATCTATCACAGACAACCACAAAACTTCTATCATCCTTAAAAAGAGTAGGCCAATAGAAACCAGATTGTAAGACTTTTTGAGCAGTTCTTTCACCACCACGGTGACCTCCCCAAGGTGAGGAGTGACAACTTTCTAAGAAAGGAAACATCTCTTCCTCAGGAACACACCTCGTAAGGATACCATCAGCACATCTTCTAAAAAATAGAGGATCATCCCAAAGATAATACATAAATTCATAAATAAATTTATTTCATTGGTAATTAGATAGATATTTGGGAAAGAAACCTACTGCCAGGAAGTTGGAAAAATATGATAACCTAGCAGATTGCTTGATTGACATAATAAGCAGCTTCTCATCAGGGAAGGAAGATTTAATCTCCCTAGAATCTTCAAATTTAGATTGAGTAAGAGGAAGCCTAGATAAGTAGTCACCAACTAAATTTTCAGCTCCCTGCTTATCCCTAATCTCTAAATCAAATTATTGTAACAACAAAATCTATATAATTAGCCTGGGTTTAGTTTCCTTCTTAGACAGTACATACTTTAAAGTAGAATGATCAGCGAAAATGATGACTTTGGAACCCAAAAAATACTATCTTAATTTCTCTAGAGCAAAAACAACAACTAGCAATTCTTTTTCAGTAGTGGTGTAATTCTTTTGGGCATCATCTAGCAGTCTGAGAGCATAATATACCACATGAAGTTTCCTATATTTCCTCTATCCTAGAACAGCACCTACATCCATATCACTAGCATCGCACATAAGTTCAAAAGGTATCTTCCAATTAGGTTTAGTGATAATAGGTGATGTAGTGAGTTTCTCTTTAATCAGATTAAATGATTTCAAACTATTTTCATCAAAATTGAAAGGCGCATCCTTGACCATCAAATAAAAAAATGGCTTAGTTATTTTAGAAAAATATTTTATGAATCTCGGGTAGAAACTGGCTTGCCCTAGGAAACTTTTAACACCTTTAACATTTTTAGGAGGTGGAATGAATAACATCAATCTTAGCAGTATCAACTTCTAGACCTCTTTTGGACACTTTATGACCAAGCATTATACCTTCTGTGAACATAAATTGACAATTATCCCAATTAAGAACAAGGATGGTTTCAATGCATCTCTCCAAGACTAACTCAAGATTTCCAAGACAAGTATCCAAAGTACTACCCACAATGGAGAAATCATCCATGAAAAAATCAATGATTCTTTCAATCATATCCGAAAAGATATCCAACATACACCTTTGAAAGGTGGTTGGAGCTCCACATAACCCAAAGGGCATCCACAAGTAGGAAAATATTTCAAAGGGGCAAGTGAAAGTGGTCTTTTCCTAATCCTCTAGATCAACAGGAATCCGGTTATAAACAAAATACCCATCTAAGAAACAGAAAAACTCATTACTAGTAAGCCTCTCAATCATTTGATCCAAGAAGGGCATTGGAAAATGGTCCTTCCTAGAGGTTGCATTCAGCTTCCTATAATCTATACAGACTCTCTATTTTTTTGCTTTACTAACTTGGATTTCTTCATTCTATTAATTTTTAACTACATTGAAACATCCCTTTTTGGGGACAACCTGGACAGGTCTGACCCAAGCACTATCAAAAATGAGATAAATCATTCCAGTGTCCAACAACTTGATCACTTCTTCTCTCACAACTTCTTTCATATTCAGATTCAAACTTATTTGACACTATACCCTAGGCTTATAGTTAGGCTCCATATGTATTTTATACATACAAAATGAGGGATTAATGCCCTTGATATTAGCTATTGTCTAACCTATGGAAGATTTAAACTTCTTCACGAAATTTAACAATCATTCCTCTTGGTTTTTATTCAGTTCAGCAAATATTATTAGAGGAAAAGTGGAGTTCTCACCCAGAAATGAATATTTGAGATGGGCAGGGATTGGTTTCAGCTCAAGAGTGGGTGGTTCTAGACTAGAAGGAAGAATCTTAGGCATGGTAGGTCCAAGATCTTCAACATATCTCTTGTAATGAGTTTGAAATGATGAAATATTTTCAATTTCATGCTGGGATTCATAAATAACATTGTTACTGTCTAAGGTGGGGAGCACACTGTCCATACATTCTAGATCATAATTTAACCAATTTATCAAATAATAATCACCTATTTTTCATATAAATTCTCCATAAATATCATAAAAATTGTTGGTCGGAGTGGATACTTAAGAGGGGGGTGAATTGAGTTCTAATTAAAAATTTATGTTAAAAATATTTCTCTTAAAATCCCCCAATTTAAAAAAAAAGTTAAAATGTAGTGAATTTATACAGATTTTAAATGTTCAATTAGTTTATCAAAGATTTATTAGGTCTCAGTTAATTCAATCTGAAGATTAAATTAACTTTTGAAGCTAACTTACTGGTTTACAATAAGTATAAACACTTGCTAATTTAAATATAAAAGTAACTTTAAAACTAATTATATTTCAAAGTAGTTAGAAGCGGAATATGAAATATATAGTATACTTATGAATTAAACTAAAATGTACAACAAATTTAACCAAGAGGTTCAGTCTCCAGCCGAGACTTAGTCCTCTCAAACAATTTATATAAATTGATCCACACCCTGGATCAGGGTAAACAATAGTGCAAAGACTATCCATGTTCAAAGAACTCTACCACAGTTCTACATGGTAAAAAAACAATAGCTCACAGCTGTCCAGGTCTTACTCGACCTCTACCACTATCTACAGTGGGATACAAGGGAGTTATAGAGTTTGAATGAGGATTTAAGAATCCTCCAGCTTAGCTCAGGAGACAGTGTGTGTGTGTGTAAAATAAACAGGGTACACACATTGCTCGAAATGTAAATAAAAGAATCACTAGGGTAAGTATGAATGAGTTTAGAAAATATTTAGTGATTGGAAGTGCAGCTCTGGACTCGTCTGATTGGTCAGAAAAGCTTCTGAGTCCTTCTCTGGTTTTTGTCTGAAAACAGAGTGTCGTTTTCTTCCTTGGTTTTTAGGTTCTGCTTATCAGCCTAAGTGCATGAAGTGTTTTTTGTAGTTCTTCACTAATGATGTAGCTTGTGTTCTCCTCTAGAATGAGTGGCTTCATGTATGTCCAGTGTTCTTGGAGTATGGATGTAGTCTTGTGTGAATACACCACGTTTCAATGCTGTTGAAACTTTGTCTTTTTCACCCTTTGTGTGCCTTCTTAGTTCCTTGATTCTCCTTGTATTCACACGCCATTCCATCTAGATCTTTAACTTCCCTTTTATAGCTTTCAGCTCCGGCAAAAAAGAATGATTACCTTTTTCATGGGTACTAGGTACGGTTCCCTGACATGCCAACAGATATCATTAAATAACATTAACTGCATTAAAAACATAAAATGTAATCGTTATCTTAATAAATAAATAATATTGAGAGTATAGAGTTTGACTGGTTGGTCAATCATTAGTAGCCTTCTGTTGGTAGATGTGTACAGTGTACTTTGTGTAGTAGTGACCTTCTATCAGTAGCTCTTTGAACTTGTATTGGTAACTTCTGATATCGGTAGCTCTTACTCTATGTATCGGTAACTTTTGGTATTGGTAGCTTTATATACCGGTGACTTCATTATATCGGTAGCTCTTGATCTATCGGTAGCTCTACTTTGTATTGGTAGCTTCATTCTATATCAGTGACTCTGTATATCGGTAGCTCTTGGTCTATTGGTAGCTCTGGTCTATTGGTAGCTCTGGTCTATCGGCATCTCTATGTATCGGTGACTGTCTGTATCGGTATCTCACTTAGTTCCAGTGATTATGTGTATCAGTAGACTTATGCATATCGGTAGCTCCATTCTGTACTATCGAAAGACTTGTTCTGTTGGTAGCTATCTGTATCGGTGACCATGTTTTATGCTTACCAGTGGACTTGTACATATCGGTAGATATGAGTATCAGTGACCTTAGCTTATTGGTGACTCTGTCTATCGGTAGACTAAGTCTATCAGTAGACTAAGTATCGGTAGCTCTGTATCGGTAGCTATACGCAGATTAGTGACTAACACTTAATCTGTTTTATGAAAAACATATCTGATTGGGTTAGAATTACTTCAAAACTTATATAAACAAAGAGAAACATTGATTAACATATTTCAAGGATTATTTTAATATTATTATCAGATATAATGTCATAGATTGAGCGAATTAGAATATAGATAACCATTAATTGAGATTTTCAAGGTATGAGAAAGCATAGTTGGGATTATCATAATAGGTGAGGTCAACAATCTCTCCCTTTTTTATAATAACAACTTGTGATATTATAGTTTTGAAATAGTGAGTAGTTGAATCAGAGAATATATCATTAAATTCAATTATCTCAGAGAAAACATTATGTTATAGAACATAATGTATCAGAGGTAGAATTAAATGCAATGATATCAGAGGGGAAAAGCATGGTAGTTCTTCCTTAGATAATATTTCTCCCCCTTTGAGAATATTTCTCCCCCTTTGATACTTTGATAATATTTCTCCCCCTTTGTGATAATCAAAAAGTGGGAAACAACAAAGAGAAGAGGAACAAAATGAGAAACAAAAGAAATCCAATTGTATTATATGTTGGAAAAAGGTATATAGAAATAAAACAAAATACAAGGCATTCCTATCAAAAATCTTATCCATGTATTCAATCCACATCCTCAATGTGTGATTTTCCCTTTGGATCAAAAGAGTATTCAGACTGTGTGGATGCTGGTGAAGTCTTAGAAATTCCAGAAATGATCACAGGGGACTAAGCCATAGAAAATGTGCCTGGCCTATACTGAGGAGTTCTTTGAGTGATCATAGGTGTAAGGCTTCTAATGGATTGGTCAGGGGTCATCGAGGAAGAGGCAGGTAAAGCTGGAGGTACAATCACTGGCCTAGCATCGACATGTAGGAAAGGTGGCAAAAGATTTCTGAAATCCATAATTATTCCTCCCACTCTCTCCATAGCAGATATGAAATCATCCTTGTTCTCCATGAATTTTCCAAGGCTGGAGTAAATTACCTTAGTTTGCTGACTTTCTCTCTAAAAACTTGATTGACATGAGGTAACTTCTGGTTTTCCAACAGAATATTGAAGTGATTGTTGAGTTGATGCTTGGTGTAAACCTTTTGGAAATATGATTCTACCTTGTATTTCACTTATTTCTGAGAGGCATAAGCTTCTCTCATATAGTCTTGGACTATCTTCATTATTTCTCTAGCAAATCTATAGTAGAAATCACAACTTTTCTCAGGTCGGATGAGTCCACAGAGCCACTAGTTGATGCTGAACCAAGATCCTCCTTCATCACAGCTCAAATCTGATTCAAATCCACTGAAGTTCTAGAAGCAACAAAACCAATAGAGAAGGTTATTGTTTCCTTGAATTTTTTGGTCAACCAACTAATAATGTTTTTCACTTGGGAATCCTAGGTGCTGACATGTTCTTTCATAGTGGTTTTAAAACCTTCAGACACTGATACCAACTAGCTCACAACACTTTTGAAATAGGCTAAGTCCTTGTCTGCTTGAGATTTTGAACTCATGTAAGATTCTAAAGAGATAAAAGATTTCTTTAGAGCTTCAACATCTGCTTCCTATCTAGATACTTGAGTCTAGTAGGATGTAACTTCTTCCACTATTTTTGCCACAAAGTTTGACATATTACAAATGAGAGAGAGTTCAAAAGATTTTTCCAAATTGATCATCTCTTCAACAAAGTAGTGCTCCAACTCAGCAACAGAAGCACTAAAGGACTATTTCAGCTCATCCTTCAAGGATTCAAGGTCAGCCCTGGTGATCATATCTACAGGAGCAATTACAACAGGTGCCCTTTCAGATGCTATGTTGGACACTGAGTCATTCATAATCGATTGAATTGATGACACCAGTGGAACTTCCATCTTCCTTGTCTCTTCCACAAAACTGACCTTAAGATTCTTCTTCAAATTATCCAGGTCATGCATTCTGACCACATCTTCAGGTAACAACTCAGTCTCAACATCATAAATTATTTTTGGTCTATTGAGAGATGCCTCATTATCAGAATCAGGGTAGTCTAATCCACAATCCACAAAACCTGGGTCTTCTTCCGAGTCCTCAATATCAACAGCCACTGAAACACTACCAAACCTGGTTTGATGCTCCCCCTCAATGGGTGAATTCCTATGTACAGAAATAACATTCTTAGCAGGTCTTTCTTCCTCAGATGAATCTTCTACTATCAATTCTATCTCGGCAATAGCAGGAGGGTCCTCTGGATCAGGTACATCTTCTTCTATTTCTCTTACTACATCCTTAGTAGGAACAACTTAGCTTCTAATTAATGGACTTAGACTTAAGTAGACAGAATCAGAGGCTTCAAGTTCATTCTCCTTTTCTTCTTCATGCTCAGGGGATGGCTGGTCTTCCTCATCAGCAGGAGTCTCTTCTTCTAATAGAGTTTCCTTTCTAGAAGATACAATTTCAGCAGCAAGACTTGGAGGTAAGTCTGGATCTCTTCCATCATCCATAGAAGTCTCTTCTTATTCAGTCTCATCACTGTACTCAGGTTCTTCTTCATCAGGTCCTAGACCTGGATGCCTCACATCCTTAGGTCTTGAAGGATGATCCACAGGATTGAATTTATCATATACCTTCTTGTCATCATTAACCCACTCTCCTCTCCATGGGTTCCAATTTATCTTCATGTATTTGAAAAATGTGCTTGTTATACAAAAATTATTCTTCACTACCACTGTCTCATCTTGAGACTCAGCTACCCCTTTCACTTTGATCATTACTGAGATCAAGTTGGCAAAGAATAGGGCATTAGTCTTTGATTTTGGCCTTGTCATGTCTTCCATTTGAATCACTAGCAATCTGCACAGATTCAATTTTACACAATGTCTCAAGAGATGCAGGAGATAGATATCCTGATATCTTAAATTCGCAAAGTCCCATCTCCTTGGTATTAAGACGTGCTAAAAAAACTTGAACAACAATCTGTTCTCTCCATCCATTTCAGCAACCACTACATGTCTTTGATTTCCGTCACTGGTGAGCTCCTCCAAGGAAGTCTCATAATCGAATATATCTCTTGTAGGTGGAATTGCTTTTGAGACATATCCAGAAACACCTTCGTGTGGAATATTCAAGCATTCATCCCACTCAACAGATTAAAAAGATATCTCCTTTTCATTCACATAAGAAATCACTCATTTCTCATCTTATGACTTCTCAAAACTCACAAACTCATAAAATTGTTTCACTAGATTTGGATAGTAGGGGCCATTGTTGTTAGAAAAGCAATCTACCCACTTTTGATCTTCCAGCACTTCGATCACTAACGATTTTATATGCAACAACCATTCCACACACATCTCTTTTTCAATCACAATAACTATATACTGCAAATGAGGGATCACTAGTCGCCTACTCGACCTAGTTATACCAACACTACCACTTGATTCTGGCTCGGACTTCTACTTCTTTGCATTCGGCTCATCAGTGTCATCTCTAATGGTAGGGAGTTTGGTTTTTGCCATCTTTGGTTCGAGGGATTTAGGGTTTTCAAGAGATTCGGTAGATAAGGTTTGAAGGTAAAGGGTTTGAGGCTCGGTGGATTGAGAAGTATCTAGGACTTCGTTTTATCATTTAGGAATCATAAAATAAATAAAAGTAAATAAAGTAAAAATGATTCAGATTCTGGTGGCAGACAAAAGTTTAAAACAAAGCACTCATCGGTAGGGTCTATCGGTGAGAATTCCTATCAGTGAGGTACATCAGTGAGGTTACATCGGTGAGGTATCACATCGTTGAGGTTACATCGGTGAGGTATCACATCGTTGAGGTTAAATCGGTGAGGTTACATCGGTGAGGTTACATTGGTGAGGTTACATCGGTGTGGTTACATTGCTGAGGTTACATCGGTGAGGTTACATCGGTGAGGTTACATAGGTGAGGTTACATCGGTGAGGTTACATACTGATCAAGGTTAATCATTCCCAACTCATGCCAAATGTAACTTAACCTATCAAAACTTAAAGGTTTGGTGAAAATGTCATCTAGTTTATGTTCAGTACCTATAAATTCAAGAGTAATATCACCCTTTTGGTAATGATCTCTCAAGAAATGGTGCCTTACATCAATGTGTTTGGTCCTAGAGTGAGATACTGGGTTCTTTGAAATGTTTATTGCACTAGTGTTATCACAATTGATAGAAATATGCTTAGAATCTTATCCATATTCCAAAATATTGTGTTTTATCTACAGAATTTTTGCACAGCAACTACCAGCAGCTATATACTCTGCTTCGATAGTGGATAAAGCTACAGAATTCTGATTTTTACTACACCAAGATACTAAGGATTTTCCCAATAAATGAAATGTTCCAAATGTGCTTTTTCTATCCAACTTGCATCTAGAAAAGTCAGCATCTGAATAACTTATTAACTCAAAGGATTTTTCTATTGGGTAAAACAAACCTAAGTTTACAGTGTGTTTATGATATTTGAAAATTCTTTTAACAGAAAGTAAATGATATTCTTTTAGATTAGCTTGAAATATTTCACACATACACACACTAAACATAATATCTGGTTGACTAGCAGTAAGGTAAAGTAAGTTTCCAATCATACCTTTGTAATTGGAGTGATCCACTGGTTTCCCAGTTTCATCTGCATCCAATTTATAGACTGTACTCATAGGAGTATCACTTTCCTTAATACTATCCAACCCAAAATGTTTTAAAATATCCTTTGTATATTTACTTTGATTCAAAATAATACCATTTTAATTTTGAAAAACTTTAAATCCAAGAAAATATTTGAGTTCTCCCATTAAACTCATTTCAAATTAATTTTGCATACTTTTTGAAAAATCAGTACATAAGGAATGTTTAGAAGATCCAAAAATAATATCATCAACATATATTGTTACTACCAAAACATCTTTAGAAATTATTTTAATAAAAAGAGTTGGATTAGAAATCCCTTTATTAAAACTTTTTGAAATAAGAAAATTACTAAATCTATCATACCAAGCTCTTGGAGCTTGTTTTAAACCATATAAAGCTTTAGAATGTTTAAAAAATCGATTTGGAAAATTAGGATTAGTAAATCCAGGTGGTTGTTAACCAAAAACATCTTCAATTATAAATCCATTTAGAAAGTCACTTTTGACATCCATTTGATATAACTTGAAATTCAGAAGAGCAACATAGGCAAGTAGAATCCTAATAGCTTCTAATCTAGCTATAGGGGAAAAGGTTTCCTCATAGTCTATATGTTCCTCTTGACTATATCCTTGTGAAACTAACCTAGATTTGTTTCTAACTATGTTCCCAGACTCATCAACTTTATTTCTAAAAACCCATTTAGTGTTTATTGTCAAAGTTTCCTTGGGTCTGTCAACTAATTCCCAGACCTTGTTTCTTTCAAATTGATTTTAATCTTCTTGCATAGCCATTACCCAATATTCATCATTGATAGCATCATTGATATTTTTAGGTTCTAATTGTGAATGAAAGGCTTGATGTTCAACCTGGTTTATTAGAGAAGCTCTAGTCTGTGTTCCTCTATCAAGATTACCAACAACAGCATCCAAAGAATGATTCTTTAGAATCCTCGTTGATCTAGTAAAGGTAGGACTAGAAATTTCAGGTTCATCTATAGGTTTGGGTTCAATAGAAGCAGATTCTGGAATATGTCCAGAACTAGATATTTTTACAGAAGGTTCTTTATTTTTATCATTAAGGTCCAGAACAGTCAAATCTTCTTCAAGATTTTCAAGAGAGGTTTTAGGCTCATGTGGATCAGTTTCATCAAACTTGATTTGAACAGATTCTTCCACACATTTGGTTCTTTTTTTAAAGACTCTATATGCTTTTCTAGTTAAAGAATAACCAATACAAATTCCCTCATCACTCTTAGAAGCAAACTTGTCCAGATTATCCTTTGTATTGAGAATAAAGACTTTGCATCCAAAGACTCTAAAGTAACTAACTTTAGGTTTTCTATTATTCCATCGTTCATATGGGGTCTTCTTGAGAACAGGTCTAATTAAGACTCTATTGATAATATAACAAGCTGTATTCACAGCTTCAGCCCAAAAATAAATAGGCAGATCATACTCATTAAGCATGGTTCTTACAATTTCTTGAAGGGTTCTATTTCTTCTTTCTACTACACCATTCTGTTGAGGTTTCCTAGCGGTAGAAAAGTTATGACTATATCCATTGTGTGAGCAACAAGATTTAAATTCATGATTTTCAAACTCACGGCCATGATCGCTTCTCAGGGTCTTAATCTTAAGTCCACTAAGGTTTTCTATAGACTTAGAGTATTTAACAAACTAAGAACAAGCTTCACTTTTGTGAGCTAAGAAGTATATCCAAGTATATCTAGAAATGTCATCTACTAAGACATAGACATAGTGCTTCCCATTTAAACTAGAAACTCGAGAATGTCCAAACAAGTCCATGTGAACCAACTTGAGAGGTTGAGAAGTTGAAACTTCTTTCTGTGATTTAAAAGAAACTTTATGTTGCTTTCCCTTTTGACAGGGATTACAAACTTTGTCTGATGGTTATTCAAGTTTAGGTAAGTCTCTAATTAAGTTCTTCCTAGTCAGTTTTTTAAGTGAATGAATGTTGTAGTGTACTAATCTTCTATTCCAAATACAAGACTCTTTATGAAAAGAATTTAAAAAAGTAACATTTTTCTTAGCTAAAGAATTTAAATCAACAACATAAACATTTTCATTTCTCAAGGCAGAAAATACTAAAACATTTTTAGAATTAAAAACATTACAAGAATCATTTTCAAAATTAATGTTAAATACATCATCACATAACTGAGAAATACTTAAGTGATTGTATTTAAGTCTATCAACAAATAAAACTTTAGAAATTAAAACTGAATTAATGTTACCAATCTGGCCTAGGCCGATGAATTTTCCTTTAGAATTATCACCAAAGGTTACATAGCCTCTATCAACCTTTATTAAGCTTTTAAAGAATGAGTAATCTCCAGAAATGTGCCTTGAAAATCCACTGTCTAAGTACCCTACCTTTTTGTGAGAACTCTTCAAATAGGTTTCCTATAAAACAGGTTTAAAGAGAAAATAATTTTGGTACCCAGATCTTCTTGGGTCCAGACAGGTTAGCCATCAAAGCTTTAGGTACCCAAATTTGTCGTAGGGGTCTCATATAATTTACAGAATCAATAGATTTTGAACGATAAACTTTATTTTATCTATAACCATATGAATAACTAGTTGAAGCATACAAATTTCCAGAACTAGAACAAGCAGAATTTTGTCCAGATTTAGGAATAAATCGATTTTTGAAATGTCTCTGTCCAGGTTGGTATCCCAAACCAGTAGTGTAATTTGGTGAAAATTTCTTACCTAACATTTGAGTAAGTGTATCTTTTCCCTTTGTGAACTTTTCTAAGTCCTTTATAAGTTTCTCATTATACATTTTCAGTTCAGTATTTTCCTTTAACAGTTGATCATTCTTTTCCTTTTCTATATCAATGGTAGATTTAACATTGGCAGTGAGAGCATGTTGTTTCTTTAGTGACTTATACTTGTCCTTAAGTTCATTAAATGTTTCTTCCATCATGTTACAATATTCAAAAAGTTCCTCATTGGAAATTTTTTCAGATTCAGAATCAGTTATAGAATAATAATCATTCAGCATAGGGGAAACAGGTACCTCAGAGGTATTGGTCATGAAGCACATGTTGGCATGATTCTTTTCAGAATCAGAAACTTAAGATTCACTTGTTTTGTCTTTCAAAGCACTCCAGGTTTCTTTCATGGATTTCTTGTACTTATTGTCCTTATAATCATATTTCTTTTTGAATTTTTTTTTTGGACAGTTAGCCTTGATGTGTCCTTTCTTCTTGCATTCATAGCAAACTATATCATCTTCCTTTTCAGATTTCTTCCAATACTTTTTCCAATGAACTTTGTTGTCATACCTAACCTTTTAGTTTGGTTTTATGAATAATTTCTTCTTCCTGTAGAACTTCATAAATCTCCTGGCTATTTGAGCCATTTCCTCATCACTGTCAGAGTCTGAACTTTCACTTGTTGAACTTTCAGTAGGTACATGCATTTTCTCCTTGTCTTTGCTCTTTGAAGCAGTAGACTTGAAAGCCACTGATTTTCTCTTGGGTTCATCATATTCTGTGTTCACTTTAATTTCATCCTCGTACATTATAAGCTTACTAATCAACTCCTTAATAGGTAGCTTTCTGATGTCACATCACCCTCGGATAGACACAGAAGTGCCTCTCCATCTGTCTGGAAAACATCTCAATATTCTCATGATCTTCTCCTTCTCTAGAACAACTTTTCCAAGAGATATCATAGTATTGACAATCTCATTGAACCTGAGATACATGTCAGAAATGGGTTCATCAGGTCTCATCGTAAAATTATCATATTTAATAGTATATGTATTCAATATCATTTCATTAACATTGGTTGTTCCTTCATGAGAAATACTCAAAGTATCCCATATTTCATAGGCAGTTTTACAAGAAGAAATTCTATTAAACTCTTCATCTCCTAAAGCACAATACATGGCATTCATAGCTTTATAATTATTATTGTAAGCAGTCTTTGTAGGTTCATCCCAAGTTGTTCTTTCAGTTTCTGGAATTTTATATTGTGACTCTATAGCAGTCCAAATATCAAAACCCATACTTACTAAATGAATTTTCATCTTAAGCTTCCACTGGGCATAGTTTGTACCATTAAAGAAAGGTGTCATGTTAGTATCAACACCTTATAGTCTATTTTCAATAACTATATTTTATAAAATATATTAAATAGATAAAATTTAGAACTAACAGAAATTTATGATCTTTAAAAATGAAACTAAAATCACAGTTTAAAAATAGAATGTTTTGAAAACTTGTATTAAAAAAAACAATTCTTCCTCTGATACCAAAAGTTGGTCGGAGTGGATACTCAAGAGGGGGTGAATTGAGTTCCAATTAAAAATTTCTGTTAAAAATATTTCTCTTAAAATCCCCCAATTTAAAAACAAAGTTAAACTATAGTGAATTTACACAGATTGTAAATGTTTAATTAGTTTCTCAAAGATTGATTAGGTCTCAGTTAATTTAATCTGAAGATTAAATTAACTTTTGAAGCTAACTTACTGGTTTACAATAAGTATAAACACTTACTAATTTAACTATCAAAGTAACTTTAAAACAAATTATATTTCAAAGTAGTTAGCAGCGGAATATGAAATATATAGTATACTTACGACTTAAACTAAAATGCAGAGCATATGTTACCAAGAGGATCAGAATCAAGCCGAGACTTAGTCCTCTCAAACAATTTATATAAATTGATCCACACCCTGGATCGGGGTAAACAATAGTACAAAGACTGTCCAGGTTCAAAGACCTCTACCACAGTTCTATGTGGGAAAAAAACAACAGCTCACAGTCGTCTCGGTCTTACTCGACCTCTACCACTATCCACAGTGGGATACAAGGGAGTTATAGAGTTTGAATGAGGATTTAAGAATCCTCCAGCTTAGCTCAGGAGACAGTGTGTGTAAAATAAACAGTGTACACACACTGCTCGAAATGTAAATAAAAGAATCACTAGAGTAAGTATTAATGAGTTTAGAAAATATTTAGTGATTGGCAGTGCAGCTATGGACTCGTTTGATTGGTCAGAAAAGCTTCTGAGTCCTTCTCTGGTTTTTTTCTGAAAAACAGAGTTTCATTTTCTTCCTTGGTTTTCAAGTTCAGCTTATCATCCTGAGTGCATGAAGTGTTTGTTGTAGTTCTTCACTCAAGATGTATCTTGTGTTCTCCTCTAGAATGAGTGGCTTCATGTATGTCCAGTGTTCTTGGAGTATGGATGTAGTCTTGTGTGAATGCACCACATTTTAATGTTGTTGAGCCCTTGTCTTTTTCACCCTTCGTGTGCCTTCTTAGTTCCTTGATTCTCCTTGTACTCACACACCCTTCCAGCTAGATCTTTATCTTCCCTTTTATAGCTTTCAGATCTGGCAAAAAATAATTATTACCTTTTTCATGGGTACTAGGTATGGTTCTCTGACTTGCCAACAGATATCATTAAATAACATTAACTTCATTAAAAACATCAAATTTAACTGTTATCTTAATAAATAAATAATATTGAGAGTATAGAGTTTGACTGGTTGGTCAATCATTTGTAGCCTTCTGTTGGTAGATGTGTACGGTGGACTTTGTGTAGTAGTGACCTTCTATCGGTAGCTCTTTGAACTTGTATCGGTAGCTCCTGATATTGGTAGCTCTTACTTTGTGTATCGGTAAATTTTGGTATTAGTATCTTTATATACCGGTGACTTCATTCTATCAGTAGCTCTTGATCTATCGGTAGCTTCATTCTGTATCGGTGACTCTATATATCAGTAGCTCTTGGTCAATCGGTAGCTCTAGTCTATCGGTAGCTCTGGTCTATCGGTAGTTCTATGTATTGGTGACAGTCTGTATCGGTAGCTCGCTTAGTTCCAGTGATTATGTGTATCGGTATACTTATGCATATCGGTAGCTCCATTTTGTACTATCAGAAGACTTGTTCTATTGGTAGCTATCTGTATCGGTGAACTTGTTTTATGCTTACCAGTGGACTTGTAAATATCGGTAACTCTGCGTATCGGTGACCTTAGCTTATCGGTGACTCTGTCTATCGGTAGACTAAGTTTATTGGTAGACTAAGTACCGGTAGCTCTGTATCAGTAGCTATACGCAGATCAGTGACTAACACTTAATCTGTTTTATGAAAAACATGTCCAATTGGGTTATAATTACTTCAAAACTTATATAAACAAAGATAAACATTGATTAACATATTTCAAGGATTATTTTAATATTATTATCAGATATAATTTCATAGATTCAGAGAATTAGAATATAGATAAACATTAATTGAGATTTTCAAGGTATGAGAAAGCAAAGTTGGGATTATCAAAATAGGTGAGGTTAACAAAAATGTTCAGTAAGTTTGGTGATAGCAGAAACACCCTCAAATTAACTCACAAAGCTCCTAAGTTTTGAAACAGAGGACTCTTCCATAGTAGAAACTGGACAGTTTTACAGTTCTGGAATATTTTCTAGATTGGGTTTTTGAGCAGAATTTTCAACTTTTAAAATCGATTTAATAGGATTTTCAGCTTCAAAATTATTTTCTTCAACAGAGGATTGATATTCATATTTTTCAATATTTTCAGTTGAGTTCTCATCTTATAAATACTCTACCATTGATCAATTTTCAGAAAAAATTGGTCCTTTAACATTTTAAAACACATTGAACTCTTCTTATTGTTCTCCAATTTTGAAAATAATTTTACCCTTAGATACATCAATAACAGCACCACCTGTGGAAAAGAAGGGCCCACCCAAGATGATGGGCACCTCTTGATCACACTCTATATTTAAGACTAAAAATTCTTCAGGTAAAAATAGTTTCCAACCCCAGCTAGAAAAACATCTACCCTACCCACAGGATGAGTGAAAGATCTATCCGCCAACTATAGTATGATTGTGGTGGGTTTAAGGTCACCCAACCTCAACTGTTGAAATAGTGAGTATGGGAGAAGATTAATGATAGCACCAAAATCACACAAACAGTTCAGCTGATCATATTTTCCTAGTGTGCAAGGTATGACAAAACTACCAGGGTCTTTCAGTTTAGGTGGGATTTTCTTTTGAAGTATAGCACTGCACTCTTCAGTGAGGTTGTAAGTAGCAAATTATTCCAGAGTTTTTTATTAGAAACAATTTTTTTAAGAGATTTCAAGTAATATGGGATTTTAATTAAGGCTTGAATGAAAGGAATGTTCACTTTAAGTTTGGAAAGGATACCAAGGAACTGAAGAAGTTCAGCCCTGGTGTTACTTTGTGCTTTTAACTTCTTAGGGAAAGGGATGGGTGGGGAAAAATTTTTAAGGACAGTAGGTATATCCCTCACCTCTTCATCAACTTTTTCTTTTCCTTTATTCTTTTGATTTTTAGATGAATTTTCAGCTTGAGTTTCAGGTGAAAAATTCAAATTTAAATCATTTTCATGACTTTTTTGTGAATTTCCAGTATATGTGAAAAGTAGATTTTTATTTTTAGATTGAAGCAGATTTACATTTTGGGAATTTTTAGTGAGTTTTTCAGTAAAAATTTGAGTATTAAGTCCACTTATAGTTACAACGTCCATGGAATTCTCTATAGGGTTATATTCAGTGGTACTAGGAAATCTACCTTTCTCCCTAGATGTAAAAATCTCTAGAAAGTTGGCCAAGTTGTGTTTCCATGTTTTTCATTCTCACATCAGTTTGTATTTTATTAGACACATATTGATTTTTATGTTTGGTCAGTTGAGTCATGTATCTTTCCTCTTGGGAGTTGATTTTCTTCAAAATTAGGTCAAGCTTAGAAGACATGTGATTATCATTGTTTCCTTGTACATTTGAAGACTCACCCTTTTATTGATTCTGAAAATTTGGTCTTGGTTGATTAGAGTAATTAGAGGTAGTGGATTGTTTGATTAAGCCTTGATCTTTCCAGGATAGGTTAGGGTGGTTCCTATAGCCTTGGTTGTAATTATTTGAAAAGGGATCTTCTTTAGGAGGCATTCTTGGACCATAATTTACAAAATTTTAATTCTCTTGTTGTTGAGCTGCCATATCAAAATTAAGAAAAAAGTATTTAGAATGCCCAAACATACCACACTGGACACACTGTTCTCTTAAATATTGGTTGGTATTTTGACAACCATGTCGGTTAACAGTTTGTTTAGAATTCTGGTTCATTAAAGATTGATGGTGGTTGGTGATTTCAGCAAGATGATCTTCAGTTTCATTCATTGAACCAATTCTTGGATTAACATTTCTATTTACTCTTTTCCTTCTTGAATTTTTATGTTGTGAATTCAGTGCAAGATTATTAAAATTTTGTCTAATTTATTCATCTCTTTTATCATTGTAATTACCCCCAGGAGCTTGATCTACTAGATTTTGTCCAAAGGAGGACATCACTTCATAGAATGTATCCATAAGAAGGTGTGATGGGAGTTGATGATGGGGACACTGGCTAAGCAGATCCCTGAATCTATCCCAAGATTCATGAAAATCTTCTCCATCCTCTTGATAAAAACAATTTATCTTAGTTCTAAGTTCACCTTTTAA
This sequence comes from Viscum album, assembly GCA_963277665.1. Classification (NCBI taxonomy): domain Eukaryota; kingdom Viridiplantae; phylum Streptophyta; class Magnoliopsida; order Santalales; family Viscaceae; genus Viscum; species Viscum album. The sequence goes on along the minus strand of OY728167.1, from coordinate 711,029,155 downwards.
GTCTTCAAGGATAAAATTTCATAATGAAAGAGTTATACACTTGATCCCAGTTTTCGAAAATGTTCTCATCTAGACTCAAAAACCAATTCCTAGAATTCCCTTTAAGGAAAAAGGGAAAGACTCTCATTCTAAGTTCATTTTTGGTAAGTCCTAGAAGAGGTAATTGCTTCACAGTGTTGTAAAAGTCTCCAATGAAGGCCAGAGATTCGTCATTAGAGAGCCCATTGGAAGTAGGCAATAATGAAATATGTAATTGTTTCAATTCATAATTCTTGGCTCTAAGACATAACCTAATGGATGATGGATTACTTAAAACTTGAGGGAGTTAAAATTCCCTCATCCAAGGCCTTTCCTATTCATCTAAGAGTTCTTGTTGATTTTGGTAGTTGTTAGGTGTAGTAACTCTATTATTTAATTTTTCCATTTCAGATGTGTTTTTCTTTCTTCTAAGAGCATTGAGATGTATGTCTATTTCTATGTTCAGTGGATCTAGACTAACAGCAGAGTGTCTTGTGCTCATAAAAAGTAGATCATCAATTCAAATAGAACAACTGTAAAGAAAAACAGTAACAGACAGTACTCAGTAGTGAAACAGATTTTTTTTATAATTTTCAAATTTTTCAATTTTTTTTAAAATTTTTATATATGTGATTTTTTTAGTGTTAATGACTTGTTCCTTCCCCAGAAACGGCGTCAAAAACATGACCTATACTGTCGTTGAAGTTGGTCGAAGTTTAAAATTTTTATTCCTACTAAATAAAGTATATGTGGCAAGCATGGTCGAACCCACAGAGAAGGTAAATTTGGACCCTATTCATATAAAAACTTTGGAAAACTCCACTGCCCTCAAAAAAAGGTTTTACTCTCTGTCCATTGACTAACATGGATTTATTATCTTCACCTATAATTTCAACAGATCCATTCTTCAGCACTTTCACTATAATAAAAGGTCCAGACCACTTGGACTTCAGCTTTCCAGGAAAGAGTTTATGTCTAGAGTTAAAGAGAAGGACATTCTGTCTTGGTTTAAATTATTTAGATTGAAAGATAGAATCTTGAAAAATTTTATTCCTCTACGTATAAATCCTTGAATTATCATAACTCTCTCTCCTAATCTCATCTAGTTTAATCAGTTTAAGTAATCTCCTCTCACCAATATGACTTATGTTGCAACTCCACAGGTAAATGAACACATTTCCCAAATAACAACCTGTAAGGAGACATACCTATTGGGGTCTTGAAAGCAGTTCTATATGCCCATAAAGCTTTATCTAACATAAGAGACTAGTCTTTCCTAGAGTTTGACATAGTTTTATCAAGTATTTGTTTAAGTTCCCTGTTTGAAATTTCCACATGTCCACTAGACTGTGGAAGATAAAGTGTACATGTTTTATGAACACAACCATATTTCTCCATCAAAGCTTCAAACTTATAGTTCTTAAAATTTGTTCCATTATCACTGATAAAAGATCTTGGGACTCCAAATCTTGTAAATATGTTATTCTTAACAAATTTAATTACATAATTGGCTTGATTGTTGGGCAGTGCAACTGCCTTAACCCATTTTGAAACATAGTCAATAGCAACGAGAATATACTCGTTCCCATGAGATGATGGAAACGAACCCATGAAATCTAAACCCCATACATTAAAATTTTCATCTTCCATAATTTCTTTTTGGGGTAACTCATTCTTTCTACACACATTTCCTAGCCTATGACATCCATCACAGCCAACCACAAAACTTCTAGTATCCTTAAAAAGAGTAGTCCAATAGAAACCGGATTGTAAGAATTTTTTAGTAGTTCTTTCACCACCATGGTGACCTCCCCAAGGTGAGGAGTGACAACTTTCTATGAAAGGAAACATCTATTCCTCAGAAACACACCTCCTAGGGATACCATTAGCACATCTCCTAAACAATAGAGGATCATTCTAAAGATAATACTTAAGTTCAGAAATAAATTTATTTCTTCAGTTATTAGATTGATTTTTGGGACAGACACCTACTTCCAGGAAGTTGGAAAAATCTGAAAACCAATCAGATTGCCTGATTGACACAGTAAGCAGCTTCTCATCAGGGAAGGAAGAGTTAATCTCCCCAGGATCATCAAATTAAGATTGAGTAAAAGGAAGCCTAGATAAGTGGTCACCAACTAAATTTTTAGCTCCCTGCTTATCCCTAATCTCTAAATAAAATTCTTGTAACAACAAAATCCATCTAATTAGCATGGTTTTAGTTTCCTTCTTAGACAAAAAATACTTTAAAGCAAAATGATCAGTGAAAATGATGACTTTGGAACCAAACAAATACTGTCTAAATTTCTCTAGAGCAAAATCAACAGGTAGCAATTCTTTTTCAGTAGTGGTGTAATTCTTTTGGGCATAATCTAACAGTCTGCTAGCATAATATACCACATCCATTTTCCTATCTTTCCTATGTCCAAGGAAATCACCTACAGCCATATCACTAGCATCACAAATAAGTTTAAAAGGTATCTTCCAATCAAGTGTAGTGATAAAAGGTGAAATAGTGAGTTTCTCTTTAAGCGGATTAAATAATTTCAAACAGTTTTCATCAAAATTGAAGGGTGCATCCTTGACCAGCAAAGAACACAAGGGATTAGTTATTTTAGAAAAATATTTTATGAATCTCTGGTAGAAACCGGCATTCCCTAGGAAACTTCTAACACCTTTAGCATTTTCAGGAGGTGTCAGTTTTTGAATAACATCAATCTTATCCATATCAACTTATAGACCTATTTTGGACACTTTATGACCAAGAACTATACCTTCTGTGACCATAAATTGACACTTCTCCCAATTAAGAACATGGTTGGTTTAAATGCATCTCTCCAAGACTAACTCAAGATTCCAAGACAAGTATCAAAAGTACTATCCACAATGGATAAATCATCCATGAAAACCTCAATGATTATTTCAATCATATCTAAAAATATAGCCATCATACACCTTTGAAAGGTGGTTGGAACTCCACAAAACCCAAAGGGCATCCCCCTATAGGAAAATGTTCCAAAGGGGCATGTGAAAGTTGTCTTTTCTTGATCCTCTGGATCAACAAGAATCTGGTTGTAACCAGAATACCCATCCAAGAAATAGAAATACTCATTACCAGCAAGCCTCTCAAGCATTTGATCCAAGAAGGTAATTGGAAAATGGTCCTTCCTAGTGTCTGCATTCAACTTCCTATAATCTATACAAACTCTTCATTTTGTTTATTCCATAACTTTTATTTCTTCATTCATTTCATTTTTAACTATAGGGAAACCTCTCTTTTTGGGGACAACCTGGACAGGGCTGACCCAAGCACTATCAAAAATGGGATAAATCATTCCAGTGTCCAGCAACTTGATCACTTCTTCTCTCACAACTTCTTTCATATTCGGATTCAACCTTCTTTGACACTATACCCTAGGCTTATGGTCAGGCTCCATAGGTATTTTATGCTTACAAAATGAGGGACTAATACCCTTAATATTAGATATTTTCTAGCCTATGGCAGAATTAATCTTGTTAGAAACATTTAACAATATTTCCTCTTGGTTTTCATTTATTTCAACATGAATTGTTACAGGAAAAGTGGAGTTCTCACCCAGAAATGAATATTTGAGATGGGAAGGGATTGGTTTTAGCTCAAGATTGGGTGGTTCTAGACTAGAAGGAAGACTCTTAGTCCTGGGAGGTCCATGATATTCGGAATATCTCTTGTAAGGAGTTTGAAATGATGAAATGTTTTCAATTTCATGCTCGGATTCAGAAATAACAGTGCTACTGTCCAAGGTGGTCAGCACACTGTCCAGACTTACCAGATCATAATTTAACAAATTTATCGAATAAAAATAATCTAGTTGTCTTATAAGTTCTCCCTAAATATCATTAAAATGTTCATTAAGGTTGGTGTTAGCAAAAACACCCTCAAATACACTAAAAAATATCCTATGTTCAGAAACATAGGACTCTTCCACAGTAGAAACTAGACAGTTGTCCAGTTTTGGAATATTCTCCAAATTGGGTGTTTGAGCAGAATTTTCAACTTTTAAAACAGATTCAACGGGATTATCAGCTTCAAAATTATTTTCTTCAACAGAGGATTGATTTTCAGATTTTTTTTAATATTTTCAGTTGAGTTCCCATCTTCTAAAGACTCTAGCATAGAACAATTTTCAGAAAAAGTTGGTCCTTTAACATTTTTAAACACATTGAACTCTTCTTGTTGCTCTCCAATTTTGAAAATAAGTTGACCCTTAGATACACCAATAACAGCACCACCTTTGGCCAAGAAGGGCCTACCCAAGATAATGGGAACCTCTTAATCACACTACATATATAAAACTAAAAATTATGTAGGTAAAAATAGCTTCCCAACCCCAACTAGCAAATCATCTACCCTACCCATAGGATGAGTGAAAGATCTATCAGCTAACTGTAGTATGACTATGGTGGGTTGAATATCACCCAACCTCAACTATTGAAACAGTGAGTATGGGAGCATATTAATGATAGAAACTAAATCACACAAAAAGTTCAGCTTATTAGAATTTCATAGTGTGCAAGGTATGACAAAACTACCAGGGTATTTCAGTTTAGGTGGGATTTTCTTCTGAAGTAAAGCACTACACTCTTCAGTGAGGTTGTAAGTAGCAAATTCTTCCAGATTTTTTTTGTTAGAAACTATTTTTTTTAGAGATTTCAAATAAGATGGGATTTGAATTAAGGCTGGAATGAAAGGAATGTTCACTTGAATTTTGGAAAGGAGACCAAGGAACTAAAGAAGTTCAGCCTTGGTGTTACTTTGTGGTTTCATCTTCTTAGGGAAATGGATGGGTGGGGCAAACATTTTCAGAACAGTTGGTATATCCCTCACCTCTTCCTCATCTTTTTCTTTTCCTATATTCATTTTATTTTTCAATGAACATTCAGCTTTATTTTTCAAGTGATAAATTTATATTTTGATCATTTTCATGGCTTTTCTGAGAATTTCCAGCATGTGTGCAAAGCAGATTTTTATTTTCAGATTGAAACAGATTTTCATTTTGGGAATTTTCAGTGAGTTTTTCAGTAACAATTTGAGTATTAAGTCCACTTATAGTTACAACAGCCATGGAATTCTCTCCAGGGTTAAGTTTAGTGGTACTAGTAAGTATACCTTTTTTCCTAGATGAAAAATCTCTAGCAAGTTGGCCAAGTTGTGTTTCCATGTTTTTCATTCTCACATCAGTTTTTATGTTGTCATACTCATATTGATTTTGATGTTTGGTCAGCTGAGTCATGTATCTTTCCTCTTGGATGTTGATTTTGTTCAAAATTAGATCAAGATTATAAGACATGTGATTATCATTGTTTCCTTTTTCATTTGAAGACTCCCCACTTTGTTGATTCTGAAAATTTTGTCTTCGTTGATTAGAGTAATTAGGGGAATTGGATTGTTTGATTAAGCCTTGATCTTTCCAGGATAGGTTAGGGAGGTTCCTATAGCCTTGGTTGTAATTATTTGAAAATGGATATTCTTTAGGAGGAATTCTAGGACCATAATTTACAAAATTTGAATTCTATTGTTGTTGAGATGGCATATCAAAATTAGGAAAAAAGTTTCCAGTATGCCCAAACATACCACACTAGACACACTGTTCTCTTAAAGATTGGTTGGTATTTTGACAGCCAATTTGTTTAACAATTTGTTTAGAATTCTGGTTCATTAAATATTGAAGTTGTTTGGTGATTTCATCAAGTTGATCTTGAGTTTCATTCATTGAACCAATGCTTAGATTAACATTTCTATTGACTCTTTTCCTTCTTGAATTTTAATGTTGTGAATTCAATGCAAGATTATTAAAAAAAATTCTAAGTTCTTCATCTGTTTTATCATTGTAATTACCCCTAGCAGCTTGTTCTACTAGATTCTTTCTAGAGGAGGACAACCCTTCATAGAATGTATCCATAAGAAGGTGTGATGGGAGTTGATGATGGGGAAACTACCAAAGAAGATCCCTGAATCTATCCCAAGCTTCATGAAAAGCTTCTCCATCCACTTGATAAAAACTAGTTATCTTAGTTCTAAGTTCACCATTAAGTCTTTGAGGATAAAATTTCATAATGAAAGAGTTATACACTTGATCCCAATTTTCGAAAATGTTCTCATCTAGGATCAAAAACCAATTCCTAGCATTCCCTTTAAGGAAAAAGGGAAAGACTCTCATTCTAAGTTCATTTTCTGTGAGTCCTAGAAGATGTAATTACTTCATAGTGTTGTAAAAGTCTCTAATAAAGGCTAGAGAGACCTCATTAGAGAGCCCATTAAAAGCAGGCAACAATGAAATATGTGTTTCAATTCATAATTCATGGCTCTAGGAGATAACCTAATGGATGATGGATTACTTGAAACTTCAGGGATTGGGAATTCCCTCATCCTAGGCCTTTACCATTCATCTAAGAGTTCTGGATGATTTTGGTAGTTGTTAGGTGCAGGAACTCTATTATCTAAGTTTTCCATTTCATTTGTTTTTTTCTTTCTTCTAAGAGCAGTGAGATGTTTGTCTATTTCTATGTTCAGTGGCTCTGGACTAACAGCAGAGTGTCTTGTGCTCATAAAAAGTAGATCACCAATTCAAATAGCACAACTATAAAGAAAAATAGTAACAAATAGTACTCGGTATTGAAACAGATATTTTTTATAATTTTCAATTTTTTCAATTCTTTTTTAAATTTTAATATATGTGATTTTTTAAGTGTTAATGGCTCGTGACTTCCCCGGAAACGATGCCAAAAACTTGACCTAGACCATCGTTGAAGTCGTTCAAAGTTTAAAATTTTTATTCCTACTAAATATTTTATATGTGGAAAGTAGGTTAAAACCCACAAGGAAGGTAAATTTGGTCACTATTCATCTAAAAACATTGGAAAACTCCATTGTTGTCTGCAGCGGAGTGATTTTTCTATTTTTCACTTTTTATATTTTTTTATGTTTTGTCTGTTAAAGAAGAAAAGTACCACTATTTTTTATAAGTTTGTAATCTAGACTAGAATGAAACAGAAAAATAATTGAAAAGGATAAACAACTAAAATATAGAGTGCTGATAAACGAACTATCAGAGTAAATGCTCGGGGAAAAATCTCTATTCTATTGGTTTAAAAGGTATTCCAATTAACATAAAAGTTTTTACGGAGTACCATTTTAATGAGTATAACTCACCTCCCTCTCCAGGAGTTAAATCACACAATCCAACCAATTTAAGAGTTCTCCACTCCAAAATTAATCAACTGTGAACTATTTGAGAAATGACCACAAGATGAACTCACCATAAGTCTTTAAGTATTTTGAATCTATTATCTTTTGAAAAGTGTTTCCACAATCAATCTCACCAACTGACTGTGAAATTTTGAGATTATGTTCTAGTGGTACAAACAATTGGATGAACTCAGTATTGATCTCTCCGATCAATACTGAATTCATTCAAATGATAATATGAAATGAGAATTAAAAGATAACCAGTAGAACATAAATTATCCCCGAACTAAATATTTAGCTAGAAAACATTTTTTATATCATAACAGTTATTGAACACATGCTAAATAGAGTGTAAGAATTCAAAGATAAGGGAATTCAAACTCCCTGATAGATACTCTTATTCTACACTCCTTCAACTCCTGGGAGTGATTCCAGAGCCCTCTGGACTCCCTATGCTCCTGATGAGAGAGAAGCTCTCGGATCTCCAATGGTCCCTCCTCCGAGTGAATGCATATCCCCTTTTCAATATGTTGATTTCTCTACTTAAGTATCATGCTGTCAAAAACTGCTTGTCACTGCCACCATTTACTGACTTGAGTTCATCTTTCACTGTTGCACCGTACACATGCGTTTTTTCGCGACTGGCACGTCGCACTAGTTTTTCTCAAATAACTAACTCTCTTTGAGCTAGTTGAATGCACCTGGACATATACCCGTCTCCTGAATAAACCTGCATAAGAAAAAACAATCAACACGGTTACAACATGAAGGAAATAAAAATTATTAATTTAAGAAGATAGCTTCTTAAAAAGTTTTATAAAATAATTAAAAAAAACTTTAAAATAATTTTGTTGTATAAATTACTTTATTAGTATTTTTAAAAACTAGAAATTATAATTTAGAGATTATATCGAGAAGATATAATAATGTAATAATATTATTGAATTATATATTTAAATATAAAATTTATTAAATTGGTCAACGAAAACTCAATGAAACCTTTTGAACATTTGTATTTGAGAATTTTAATTAATTATTAATTATTAAACATTAAGTAATTATGTAATTTATTTATTTATTTATTAATTAAAGTTTTAGATTAAAATATTTTTATTAGTTAATTCTGTTACGTTACTTTACCTAAATTTATAAATTTCTAAAAACATAAATTTTAAATATTAAATTAAATAGTCAGGTTGATTAACTAATTAAGTCAATAATAATAATTAAATTAAATATTATTTTTAATATTTAATTGTTAAATTATTAAATATTTTATTTAAATCGTTTATTTTATATATTTTAAAATATTTAAAATGTAACATCAAATTAATAACTTATTTATTTCAATTTCGAAGTTATTATTAAATAAGTTTAATTAAAGTTTTATTTTAGTTAATTAAATTATTAATTCTATTTTATAAACTAATTAACTTGTATTGATTATTTATTTATAATTAAAATTGTTTTGATATTTTTATTTAGTTATTTTTAGTTTAAGTTTTTAATTTATTTTTTATTTTTTTTATTTTTATTTTTATTTTTTTTATAACTTCCTTCTTCTCCCCCCCAATTCACCGCAACAAGCGGGGGTTCTTCGAGATCCTTCAGTGCTCCACAAAGAGGCCAGCGGCGGACCCTTCTTTAGCAGCCCAGTGGCACGGCTCCAACTCCTCAGTACCGGTGGCGCGAGTTCCCTCTCTCACAGCGGCACTACGGTCAGGCGGCGGACATTGGATCTCCTCTCCCTCAAACAGCGGCGCAGTAGGGGTGTGGTGGCTCCAGCAGGTGGTGCGGCGGGACCCCCTCTGCTCACAGCGGAGAACCCGAATTGTCTTCCACTAGAAACAGGTCACCAAAGCCGTGGTGACAGCGGTCCATGGTCTAGCTCCGGTGACTTGAAGAGTTCAAAAACAGAACTATTTTTCTTCATTTTTGTTTGATTTTGGTAAATTGGTGCGTGAAGTTGCTGTAGGTATTGGGTTTATTCAGTTTCGTGATGAACATATGCTTCGAACAAAGTAGAGGGTGATTGAATCATTGGGATGGTGAGTGGCCTCAAAACGCACGAGCTGTGCGGCTTCATGTTTTTTTCAGAACTGTGACGGGGTTTGGAAATCTGGATGGTTTCGATTAATCTAAATATGAGTTTTCAGAACTTTTAGTGTTCGCAAGAGTTGATCTGAACTGATTTTTTTAATCGTGTTCTGTGTGTGTGAGAATTTTATTCATGGTGTGTCAAAGGAATGGAGTGATTTAGGGGAGACTGACAGTTGTAACGGTGAGAAGGATAGCAACACAGGAGAAGCGAGGGTGAGAGTGGTCACCAATAAACTAAAATGAAGGTCACTGTTATTTAAAACTAAAGGTTACTAATAGAGAGAAAAAAAGGGTCACGGTTGGGTGTAAAAAATAATCTCATCATTACTTGAAATAAAAGGTCACCATTACAGTTAGCTACAAAAGGGCACCAATAGAGTTAAATAAGAAAAGAAATGTCGCCATTGGAATGGAAGTTGTGGGTCACCGTTGCAGATAAAAAAACAAGGTCACCGGTGTAAATAGGTCACCGATACTTTAAAATTAATGTTACTGATACAAATAAAATTAGTGGCTCACCTTTAGAACAGAGATAAAGATCTAATGGTGACCTTCATTAATAAATAACATATAAATTGAACTTAAAATGAAAACATAAATAAACTAAATAAAAAGATTGAAAATAATTAAAAGAATGTTGAAAACCATTAATTTAAAACATGATTTTTATTAAACTTTAAACTTTAAAATTATTAATTGACAACAAATAAATTAATAAATGAATATTTGATAAACTAAATTGATAAAAGGATTAAATTAAAATAACTAAATAAATTAATTACAGAGTAGCAGTGAAAAAAAATGAAGAGCATCGGTGACCTAGTAGGTTACCGATAGTTCTTGTCTACCTCACCGGTAGACTAGAATCAAAAGAAAATGAATAAATCATATAAATTCATACATAATATTAAATAATTAATTTTTTAAAACTCTAAAATAATTAATTAAATAACTAAATGAATACATAAAATTAAAAGCAAACTAATTTATTTAATTTAAACTAAAACTATTAACATAATTAATTAGTAGGATAACTAAAAATATTAATAAGTAAAGTAAAATTATGTTAATGAATCCATATTAAAGAATAAAATATTAAAATCAAGTCTAAATAGTAAAATAATGAATAAATAATTGTTTATAAAAATGTTAATTTACTAAAAAGTCAAGCAAATTTTAATTAACCAAACTAATTAAGAAATTATTAAATTAGACAAGTAAAGTAAGAATAGAATTATTATTTTACAGAATAAAAATACATAATTAATTATAAAAATTGATTAATTAACAAATTTAATTATAAAAATACAAAAGTACAATTATTTAGTAAAAAGTGATTAAATAACTAATTAAATCAATAAAAATTAAGTAAAAAGATGTGGCAAAACAATGCAAAAATAGAGCCACATCAATCTCTTTTATGAGTTCCTATTGATCACTATGAGGATTTACCTTTCATATTTAACCCTTGATTTTTTATTTACTGTATTTATCATTTCATTGTTGAATCGTTATTTTGAATTCATTCTTTTTCTCATGATTTGATTGAGTGGAATCTATCGGCCTTTATGATGATGGGATACAATGTTGGTGTTTTTCATTGTAGTCACGGATCAAAGAAAATAGTTCATGATAGAGGTAATGAGAGTGGTGAGTCAGTGTTTTGGGGTGTCAAGTTACATCTTGACAGTATTTCGACACAACAACAAAGAGGCCTCGTGTATCTCCCTTAGCCCTGATATGGAGTATCATGTCACTACACTATATGTTATGTTGTGAATACCTAGCATAAGTGCTATGTAAGATTATTTGGAGCTAATATTATAGGGAGATTACATATCATGAGTAAACCCAACATGAGGTGGGCCTCAATGTAAATAATTTCGGAATGGAGGGTATGACTATGTCATAAAATTAGTGTTTGTGGAATGGTTAAGTTAAATATGATATTGGGTTGTGGTGTGAAGGAAATAATTAAATAAACATTTGGATTATGATACTAAGAGGATGGAAACACATGTCGACTCTTGCATGATAACTTTCTTTTACATTGTGAAACTAGTGGGTTAAAATTGTGGCATGAAATTATAGATAATTCCCTTATGGTGTTAATCCCTAAAGAGAATAACCCAACATGACCCTTTCATGGGATTTTTTGTATATTTTAATTTTTATGTCAAATTAGGTAAAGGATATGGACTATATTGATATTTTCATCATGTATAATGCAATGGTGAAATCATGTATACCACTTGAGTCTGTTTACACCATGCTTTTGGTAAGTTTATCCTTTATCTCGGTAGAGATGATGACTGGGCTCGAGTGAGATGATCAGAGAAGACATGTGGTCAAGTAATCCTCTGGTAACATGAGAGACAATGAGTGATTCCCCCATATTCTTCATGGATTTTGGTATTACCCATACACTTGGGGTACATATCCTCAAGATCGAGCATGGGGTTTGTTCTCCCTTAGTATCGAAGATGTCTGGGTCCCTCACACACAACTGATATAGATCGGTACTCACAAATATGCTTAGGGTGTGGGTTATATATCCATTGAGTTTGGTACTCCCTCATCCAACACATAATTCTCAAATATGTGTGGGTCCACCATTAGGTTTCAATAATCCATCAACCGATAAGGTTACATTGGAGAGGCATGGGTCTCATGTTATATACTCAGAGAGGTTAAGTGGGTTTAGCTTAGCTGGGTAGCTTGGATTCATAGAGTTCATAATGGGATAAATTTACTTATGAATATGGGATATGGATGAATGGGATTATATGTCCTCAGTTCTCTAAATTTAAATAATATCTGATTTTTCTTTTGTATATTTTTTATTCTTCTTCCCCAGGTGGGTTATCCTTTACCTTTTTCATTCTGAGCTGACTAGTCCTTTCATTATTTATTCCTTTAGGGTTTTTGGGGAATCCTAATTAGTATGTATATATTCACTCTTACATGGGAATTTCTCCCACACTTGTCATATCATATAAAAACAACAAACAGTGCAGTGGGGACTATAGTGGATATAGTGTTGGTGGAGTGGGATCTTAGTGGTGCCCAGTGGTGAGAATAGTGGACGATGTTTGTGTTTAAAGCTATTAAATTATAGATATGCCTTCAACTTAGTTATTTTATTTTGGTTTTTATACTAGGTTTTTTTGGAATGTATTTTTCCCTTTTTACATTATGTATTATGCCTTTTACTCCTTTTTGGATCTTATCATTTGTCGCATGAATTATATATTGCAATTGGTTCTTATTTACTAGCTTGAATTATTATATCCTATGTAGAGGTGTGTGTATATATATAGGTGTATTAGGTTAAGGCATCCTATCATGTGTGATATACCTATAGGGTTCTATTCACTAGCCCTTGGCCTATTAGAGGTGTCATGGGGAACCACACTCAGCCTACTTCCATCCTAGGTGGGGTCCCAGTGGTTCAGGTTATATCATAGCATGTCTATCTTAGTGGTGGAATTTGGATTTAGTTGTTTGTGAGTAGAGGTTTAGGAACTTATGGAAATTGTATCAAGGGGTTTTGATTTGATCATTTAGTCCAGATAACCAATGTTGGTATAGTGATAAATATATCCATTCACTAGGAATCTGATAGCTTTTTTATCATCTTAGAGCTCCAAAGCGCCAGTTATAGGGAATAAGTAAACTATACATACATCATATAGGGATCAATTGTTATTAGTATTATATTTCATGAGTTAGATCCTTATATATTTGTTTACTCTCCTTTCCATCACAGAGTCTAATGAATGAAAAGGGAAAATACCTTAACACAAATTGATTCATCCTTTGAAGAAACATCAAAAATTGACAAAGGCATGAACAAGGATCTGCTTCAACATGGGCCAAGAAGGTTCCAAGACGGTCGCACAGGGTACCTGCGTGCTACATATTGGGCGCTCAGGTGACCTGCACGCCCTATTTGATTTCCGCTTGGGGTCTTCAGCAGCCTATAAATACCCCTTGTGGGCCCCCTATTTGGGGACGGAAAAATTCAAAAAGCCAGATTTAAGCTCACGGCACCCAAGTCTCTTCTGGAAGTCTTCCAAACACTTATAAGGTAATTTAATACCTAGAATTGAATCTCTAAACAGGGGAAACAAGGCCTAAGTGTTGAAATTCATCAACACCTGTACGCTTATGTGTTTAACCCTTAAGGGAAATGAACACACCTGCGCACCACCTTATCCCTTCACTAGAACCTGTGCGCCACTCTTTTGGAAGACCCTAGGGATAATACTAAGGGCTTGAGCCAAGCCTCGCCCAAGTATTACCCTATGGGTTGACCGTCGCGCAGGTACCTATGTGCCGCGCAGGTATACCTACGTGACCAGGACCTGCGCGCCCACGCAGGACCTGCGCGCCCACGCAGGACCTGTGTGCCTACTTCTTTTTGGGTGCCCCTCTTGCCTATTCACCACTCTTATTCAAATCCACCTCTCCTCTTCATGATTAAGCCTTCAGAACTCTCTTCAAAGCCATTCATGGAATGATTTCTAGGCTGGCTTCCTTATTGGAAAGGAATTTTGTGGAACATCTATCAAAACCTAGTGATTACATATCTTACTGTCACTAAGGTTAGAGATTTCATTCATTCAACCTCATCCTTTATGATGAGAGGATCTTTAACCTAGGCCTCCTTTTCAGGAATAAGCCCTAGTCCAAGTTCTCTTAACCTGGGCATCCTCTTTAGGAGTAAGCCCTAAGTCCCCTATTCATGGGCCTCCTTCTCATGATTGAGTCCCAATCTCAAATTCTAAATTCCCTTAACCTAGGCCCCCTCCTTAGGAGTAAGCCCCAGTTTTCAAATCTCTTTAACCTAGTCCTCCTTCTTAGGAGTAAGCCCCAGTCATAATTCCCCTTAACCTGGGCCTCCTTCTTAGGAGTAAGCCCCAGTCATAATTCCCCTTAACCTGGGCCTCCTTTTCAGGAGTAAGCCCCAGTTTTCAAATCCCTTTAACATGGGCCTCCTTCTCAGGAGTAATCCCCAGTCATAATTTCTCTTAACCTGTCTTAATTTACACTTGATTTGGGCTTCCTTCTTAGGAGTAAAACCCAATCATAAGTCCCCTCTAATTTGGGAATTCTTTTCAGGAGTAAGCCCTAAGTTAATTTTCCAATTCTCCAAAAAGAACATATACCTTTATGGACCTTCTTCCTGGGTTTCTTCCTTGAAGTAAAACCCAATATTAATCTATCTGGGTAGTCATACATACATAAGCCCCACATTATATCTTATGATTTCATCTTTCGTGGCACAATCGTCTGGTTTTACCAATACCTCTTGTTTCTCATACTGAGCATGACTCACGTGAGCTAAGAGCATAAAAGTAATTATGAAATCTTTCTTTGAGCCATCAATCATGCATAAAAATCATACTCCCTTACTCAAACTATGTGCGTTCTGATTCCTTTTCTAAACAAGGATACGTAGGTAGCCCATCTGCGGGTACGATCCCAACTCTAAAATAATCTATGTCCTTCTAAATGAAAATAAACTCCAAGTGCCCCGCTGAGTGACTTTAAAACCAGTATGGTTATCATAATGACCAAGATATTTCTATATAATATTTCGAAGGATACCATTGACTAAGAATCTCTAAACAAATACAGATGATTCTCTATCAACGAACAACCTCGAATACATATAAAAGATTCTCTAAATTTACTACATACTAATCATTGATTGTCAGATCTAAAGGAAAGCTCATTTTAATACTTGGTAACTTAATAAGGATTCATGAGCATAACTTAAATCTATAAAGAGAGTCCCGGAGTAGACAATAATTCCCCTAAAAAAGGTGTGATGAGTCCGACCTCCCATCCTCTCGACCAATGAAAATTCTTAAGCCCCATCGGTCCATAACTAATGAGAACCTACCTTTGGAAAGTAGGTCCTAATGGATATAGAATCATTAGATGTTTCTAGTTCTACGAACAAACCCGTTAGAACCTGATTGGAATGTTTGAACCTTAAACCAACGAGGTCATCCCCAATTACAGAGGAAACAAAAAATGGTGAACCCGGCGTGAATCCTTAACCAAGTTAAAGTGATGTTTTACTTATTTGTTAGGCCCCTATTTAAACTCAATGAGAGGGCTAACAAAACAATCAATAAGATATGTTCTCATCCAAAAGATGAAGTGGACGAACTTATCTTGATTATGTCTGTTATATCAAACAGGCACTCTTTTCCAAGATCTTCTGCGTTAAAGAAATGGCTTCTCTTAAGTTCACACCTGTGAATACCTCTGCTGTGAATACCTCTGATGCTACTCCTACTGGATCATCGTTCGCTCTGAGGAAGACATCACCTACTCAGTGTCTTCCACGCTAGGTATCAAATGCGCTGGTTAAGGAATACCATCAAAATGGTACTATTTTGAATCTGGAGGCTGCTCGACAAGCCCTCCAAGTCAATAATTCACCCTAGTCGTCCAGACAGCGATGACCAGCAATCAAGAAGCAGGTGGTGCCAACCACCGTCTCCAATAGTTTCGGGTCGTTCTCCCCGGAACGCAATCACCAGTCCCTCCCATATTCTGCAGAGGTGAATGAGAAGGTCACTGGAGGCCTTAATTCAAGGAGACAGGAGTCCTTCCTGAGGGCTCCCATCAACAATCACCGCCAGACTCCTACGGTAGTGTGCCCTCAACATGATGATGGTGTCATCTCCAGGCGTTCGGCTCAGGTTCCTCAAACCCGAGAAGGCAAGATGAACCACCAGAGGTGACGACCAGTCAACAGTGAGTAGGTTCTTATATCTTCCATTTTCAGATAATTCCACCAACCTAACTTGGTGGAAAGCAACGATCGAGCACATACACCCATCCATTTTAATTCTGATGTCCAGCAGACTCGTCTGGCAGCAACACACCAATCCCACCAGGAAATTCCGGCAGAGTACTATAGACAGGAACATACACCTATTTATAAATCATCAGCTAGTCACCAGGCTCGTCTGACTGCATACGTTGAATCCCGCCAACCCAATGTGTTGACAACTAGTAAACAGGCACATACACCTACTAACACTCATCAATCCTGCCAACAGCCTCGTCTGTTAGTATTGAAGGAAGTTCATCAACCACTTTCGTCAAAGTGAAATCAGTAGGCACATACACCTTCTAGTATTGATCAGGCCTACCAACAATCTTGTTTGGTAGCACTCAGAGAAGTCATTTGGAAAGCTCCGGTGTAACGCCCTGACCCCAGCTGCCCAGAGTCGGTGCATTACTTCGTAACATTGACATGATCACAAGAAATATCAAATCTCGAAAGACTGATTGGTTTAGTAGCCTTGGAAACACTAGATATATTCATAAGGTTTACATTACATCATTAAACGAAAAACTACTACAACAACATATTGTCTCCATAATCCACACTCATATCCCCACATAATATCCCTGCAGGTCATTCATAATTTACTTCTTCACTTCCTGGGAAAAATAAAACATAGAAAAGGGGTGAGCTCAAATTCCCAGTAAGGATAACAATATAACGGAAACTTTCATAAATAAGAATAAACATTTAAGGCAATGTATAACTAAAACAAAAGCCTTTAAAACTTGAACTTTCAACATAGTATGGCATAAATGAAATGAAATAATGCCATTTACTTATTCACATGGTTATTCTACTAATCGAATAATCACATGAAAAATCAATAACCACTTTCATAATGATGGAATGCATAATGTTAGACTATCATAACCACATAGCCAAGGCCTCGTGCCAAGACTACAAATAATATTTTGTCAAGGCCTTGTGCCAAGACACTAGTTTGTATTATGAGACCTACCGATGCATCGAGGAGCTATAGCGGTCTCCACCCGTCACATATTAAGTCCAATGAATTCCCATATGAAAAGGTTTAAACATAACATAAACATTCGTATTAAAACTAGCATAAGAAATGTCAATACTTTCACCATAAACTATGAATGGTATAAAAATAGCACATCCACAGTCAAACATATCACAAAACCTTCAATACAATATATAATTTTTGTATCATAATAAATCAACTTCAAATAATCTTAAAATCCATCAAAGGATGTTGACATAGATGAAATCAAAATTCTTTTTAAAGAAATATCTCCTTTTATTTTGAAATAATTTAAGATCCATATAAAATAAAACATTTTCTTTGAAAATATTCTTATAATCTTGTAAGGGAAGCTTTGAAGATTTTATAATGGCGAAAAATAGCCGCACCCGCCGTATAAGTTAAAAAAACATTCTTACCTTAATTCTGTCGAAAAGGTTAAAAAGGACCTTGTTTTGAAAACGACCGAAAGATTCCTTTATAAACCACTTATAAAAGTCAAAAAGGGTATAAATGAATTTAACTCATATTCTAGTAAATAGTAAAAATGTTTTGAAATGCATTTTTAAGAAACATGGATGTGGATGATAAAGAGATCCCAGTAGATTATTACGTATAAACAACCTTGGATAATGAAGAGGTTGTAAAGTAAACCCTTACCTTGTACTTTTCCTTGGTTGGGGTAGGTTAACCTCCTGTATAATGGTGAAATAGTTGTTATTAAATTATAAAAGAATCATATATATTAATATGATATCATATATGATCTTTTAACATTGATTTGTTAATAATATCTTAGAATTATCGTCGTTTCGGGAGTTAACTTACTCATTTTCTTTTATATGTTTTGTTACATAAGTCATGGTTGTTGTATCTTATTCATATCCAGAATGATATCCAATCCTTAAACATCATTTTTAAATCATCAAATGATAATTATACTTGAATGGATACGATGGAGAATGAATCTCATCGCGTTCGTGGAGACGGTAGTCCGTACGTACGCACGAGCGACAATATCATTCTTTTGATATTAAAATAATATATAAATGGATGGTATATCATATATACAGAATCATTAACATGTTATATTTATTATTTACATGAGTTACACATCATTATTATACCCATCCAAATAATATTATATTGAATAACAATTACACCACGACGTGGAGACGGTAAGCCGTACGTACGCACGTATGGTGACATGTTATTCAAAGGGTGGATAGAATACTGAATATGATTGTACCATATTTATAATAACATCACAGTATATGTGAGATACTGGAGTTATTATTTTAGAATGGTAAGAACAAAGGAAGAATAAGTGGAAGAATAAATGAACTTGGAGAAGGGTGGTGAAATCATTACCTCTTCTTCGGGTTCTTCCTTTTGATTTGATCAAAAGGGCTCCTTAGGTTGGCTTTCTGATCAAACTAAGGCCTCTAGGTTGTAGTGAGGGATGTTGGGAGAGTATTTGGGCAGAGTTTGGCCGAGCCAAAAGGCTTTGAAGGTGTGAAGAAATGAGAAGGAGGAGTGCCCTTTTATAAGAGGGGTGAGGGGAACCTTTGGAAAAGTTAGAAATATTAATTTATAATAAATTCATATTCGGTTTCTAAAGGCTCCAAAGTTGATTATTAAAAGGTTAAGGTGGGGATAGGTCGAAAACCACTCAACCAATAGAATTTAGACAGGTTTGGGTACTTATATTAACCTTATCTTTAAGTATTAACTCTAAGTTAATTAGTTTCACTTTTACAATGTCTCTTTGTATTTTTATATAATATGGTTAATAAACTTACTATATACATCCAAGCGACCCCCAAGTGGTCCATTAATTATGAACCTATCCTTATATAAGTCTCTTGGCCGAACCTTAGATTTTTAGGAATTTAATATCAATTAATAATATAATATTTTTTTTAAAAACTCTTTTATGTCAATTTTGACACTATTCAATAGTTGATTTTTGTGAAACTCATAACATATTGATTACTTAGAACAAAGTCAATTAAATCAATCCTAATATATCATATTATCCTAGAAAATTAGTTTAATTCATTAAAAGTTTCATATTATATTTTTTTGGGTATTTATAATATCAATTATTTTAATTCTTCACTATTATAGTAATTACTGCATCATCTTTGTGTCATAAATAAAATAAATTATTTAATGTCTAAAAATTATAAATAAAATATAATTATGTATTAAATCTTTTTATCTTTATAATTAATATTTATAATCTAAAATCCAACTTATATAACCCTATGTAACAATTGTTTTTCTAAAAGATATATGCTTGTGTCATTTTTGTATTCATTTTGACTTAATTAAAATAAAGTGTCATTATCACTTACAAGTGGATCCATGGGGTCCCAAAATTGACACAAAGATGCCCATGGTCGACCATGTATCAACCAATAGGGTTAAGACACGTTTTAGGGTAATTTATTTTTATTATAATATTATTTTTTAACCCTTATTTACCGGATTTACCCTTAACCATGGTAAATAAAATATTTACCGCAGTAATTATTCAAAATGTCTAAAAATAAAAGTTACCTATTTACACAATTTGAACATCCTGATTCCAAATATGGAATCCATTTTCCTAAATTCAAAACACAGAAGTGTCAGAAATTAATTTAAAATTAATTCCCGCTGTCAAAACAAAAAGCGTGTTTTTAAGAGATAATAACTATCAAAAGATTGACACTTGTTTATGTTCGGTTTAATTGTAAAATTATGTCCAATGACCAAAATTATATTAAATAGTAAAAATATATTCTAAATATACTTTAAAACCACTCAAATTCATAATTTATTACTATTAATTATTTTGATTAAAAAAGTTGTTTTTAATTAAAATTTAGTAATTTTCACTATTCATCAAAATATGAAAGTTATCCGAAAAGTACCAAAATTTCACCTTAGGCTAAATTTGATATTCCGAATCCAAAAATGAAGTCCATTTTAAAATATAAAATATATATAACTTCAAAAAGTAGGTATTACTATTCATAACAGCTAGTTTGATTGGTTACGGTGTGTTAGAACTCGAAGTTGCGTACAACACACGCTACTGTTTTATTCAAAGGAAAGCGTACTGTGGAAGCTTGGGATGTTTCATTTTAAATTTTTTGATGTCTCCATTTAGTCAAAAAGTTTAAAATATTGTATTTAAAAAGGTTTCACTATCAAAAGTTGATAAAAGTGCAATACTGAAAATGAATCTGTTCTTGCATTATGACTAAGAAACTCATAATATGGATTCTAAAATTATAAGGATTATATAAAGTTTAAAATTTAGTTAATACTATTCATGACCTCTTTTAATGGATTTTTTTTGTAAGTCATGGTGCAATTGAACTCAGTGTTGCATGTAGTGCAAGTTATTGAATTATTTTGAAGAAATAACACACTATGAAATCTTGGGGTGTTACATCCGGTGACAAATAGGTGGCATACTCAACTCTCTGCCCCCACACTTGAGTACTGTCAGAATTCACTGACAGGAAAAGGAGGACATGAGAAGGAATACACACCTACTCCAAGCACGGAATGGACGTATATCCTTCTTCCAGCATCTGAAGTCACCAAGAACATTCTGTCAATGGTGAAAGAGCAGAAGCAAATTCCTGCTCATTTCTGGATGCCTTTTAGAATATTATAACAACTTCAGCAGCATCACATGGAAAGAAATACAAATCTATCTCGACCAGTGGAGTGAAACATCAGCATATTACTCCAGAATAGACACACACCTATGTTCTAGTCTAAGAGGGTTGTGGGGTGTACTCCCCCATATCATACGGACAACCATGTCAGGCACATACACCTAATTTGAGTGGATATAATCACCCTAACCAAATAATTTCTCCTTAGCAGGAACATACACCTGCCCATATTGACTAATTTCATCAACAAGTGGTTCCTAAAGTGAGTAAGAAGGCGTCTAAGAAGAAGACCCTCCCAACACAGTCAAGAAATCAAGAGCCAATTTGTAATAAGGCCTTGCTCGATCCTGGAGTTCTTGATGCACTCAGACAATTATTTGTTGGAATTCAAGATTCTACTCCCTCATTTACCAATAGTGGGAACATTAATTCTAAAGGTCTTCATCAGACACTTCTTTATGAAGGCTTGCTTTATGACAATTCGTTCGATTTCAAAGTCTCATCTTCAGATGAGAGCCACAAGAACCCTATGTGTGGCCAGAAGATCAAAGAAGCAAAATGTTTCATCTTTTGTTGTAACCCACCATGGTGATCCTCCTCATAATGATGAATTTAGCTGAGAAAGTCCTCTCCGCAGTAGTAATTCACCTTGCCTGGAAAATGATCCAATGGACAATATAGTGACGAGAAATCCCTCTTATCTTGAGGCACCTGAAAATGTGAAGCCAGTCTTATCTGATGCTTTATCATTAGTAGGTGAAATACTTTCTCAATAAGAAGATAGCCCAGGGTGTAGGTCATTCTCCGAACCACCCCTGGGTCATTCATCTTCTAGTTTGATTAGTGAATTATCTACCAATATTGTTGAATCCGATGAAGCAACAAGGAGGCACCAACTCTGGTCTAATCAGGTAGAAGAATCTTCATTGAATGATAAAGAGGAAGTATTGAATATGAGAAAACAACTGGCAAAAGGTGAAGTGCCAGTCATGTTTTGGCCTTTGGCTGACTCTCAGTATGACATTACAGAGATGTTGACGGATGATGCAATTCATGATATTCATCTCAACATATAGAAAACTCTTTGTCAGTTAAAAAAGAAAATATTATCTTATGATGAATATGAAAATCATGTCAAGATAATAGAAGGGTTACAATGCCAAATTGACTTGGAATCTCTCTCAGTTTCTCGATATCCGAAGGCTGAAAAGCCGTAGAGAGCCCTTCAGCGTTCATACCTTGGCGCACTAAGAAGATTGCGCCAGTTAATTGCCAATGCCACATCTCGTATTCATATCAGGGGATGTGGTGTTCATGGAGCACTATATTTCACTGTAATCTCCAGTCAACAAAGCCCGTTGAAAATGGTCTCATGCAATTTTATTGCCCATGGCTGGCCACAACCAATTGGCTTTGTTTGTAATCAAAGGCTTGCTCAATAACAGGCCTCAACTAGTTCTTCTCAAATTCAAGCATACAGAGAAAAAATTGTTGAATTACTCCTGTATAAAGCAAATGAGAATATTGAATAGGCTTCCCATTTACAGAAAGTGCATCATTAAGTGACAGAAGTTTCAGAAATCATCCAGCGTTCATTTGAGCCGAGTGATAAAAGTGGATACAGGTTGATGCATCCAGCCAATTTCCATACTAAAGTCCACAAGATCAATAGAGATTTTAAGAAAGTCTCAGATATAGCATCTCAAGAACCACCCTAGATTTCCAGAATGGGGACTCTTTTAACCCAACCCTTAGAATCAACAAATAGGATTCGAGGAGTTTAGCAAGAACAACAGGAACAGGCCCAGTCCACCGGACTGGGGACTTTTTCAAACCCTCAATCTCTTCCTCAGAGAAAGTCAGTCTTCTCTCGATTAGGGCAGAAGCCACAAGAGGAATGAAGAGCTGAATTATTAGGAGATTCCATCCAAATTACGGTTCATCAAGAAGTTCCTGAAGGATCAAATCAACAAAAGGAAATGTCTCATCAAGGACATGGAAGAAGACAATATCGCAGAAATGCTGATAGAAGGGATGCAATGCGTTATGGATAAATTAATGTCATCAATGCCTTTTTTGCTGATCCTCTAGAACATGAGACTCACTCAGAGGGATCAGATTAAGAGTTTTCTGCTCAAGAAGTTGTGTGCACAGACACGAATGAAGAAGCTGTGCGTACACGAAATCAAAGGCTTACCCAAAATTTCGGTTTCCTTGAAATAACCAACTTCCCCCTCTATGAAAGGTGTCCAATAAGGGGAATGGAAATAATCAGGTTACATACCCTTCCTCTGGAGAATTCCAATCGTTCTCATTAGAGCAAATATTCATGCAACAAGAGGAAGAAATGAAATAGTTGAGGAGGTTGAATGCAGAACTACTTCAAGGCAGTCTTCCTCCTAAGCGTGCTGGAGTCATTCAGCCAAGGTAATTTGTTGTGGCTACTGAGATGGATAAAGAATATCCTCCTCTACCAGTACACCCTCACATGCCTAATCCTATGGATTAGGTGCAACAACAACCGGTGGTGTTATCATCAGTTGCAGTATCAGTCACCAGATCTGTCCAAACTCCAGTTAGTGCACCTGCTCGGGTACAAGATCAACCGGATGTTTCTCAAAAGTTAATAACTACTATTGAGTCATTAACAGCTTGGTTGGAAGCTATGGAGGGAAAAAGAGATCAAATTCAACCAGAAAAGAGATCTTACCCCGAATGGGTTGATGCAATTCCCCCCATCAAATTTTTCAAGTATCACATTCCTAATATTTAATGGTTTGGGAGACCCAAAGCAACACTTAACACATTTCGTTTCTCATTGCGATACTATGATGGGAACCCCTTAGCAATAGGAATTAGTTAAGATCATGTGTTTTGTACAGTCATTACAAGGGCCTACTTTTGATTGGTACACAATCTTGCAATCTTGGTCAATTATCGAATGGGAGGATCTCCGCCAACGATTCCTTCTTCAATTCAGCTCAGCATTTCCAAAGACAACAGTTTTTTATCTTAAAAATTTTAATAAAAGGGATAATGAAAGGGTTTTAGATTTCATTGCTCGCTGGAAGGGATTAACATATTCCCTAAACATAGAACTCCCTCAAAAGGAATTGTTGCCAATCTGTGTTGCAAATTTGCGTGATGAATTACGCACACCATTGATACCTATGAAATACTTAGGAGGGTTTCGAGACCTTACTTCGATCGCTCAGTAGATCGAAGACTCTCTTACAAAGACTAAGGATAAAACTCATGTAACTTCATCAGCTCCATGAAGGAGAATGGGTTGAGTAGAGAATGCTACAGTTATGCTCAAACAAGCACCTATACCTGCTTCTACTTCAAAACCTTCATCTTTCCGAAGGGGGCCACATCCTGAGCGTCAACAAAAGAGGATGTTTCGTCAAGATGATCAAAGAGATCAAAGACAGAAACAATTTGAGTATCTGAAGAGAAAAGTTTATTCTTTCCAAAATGAACAAGTTCCTGGTTACTTCTTTTCGGCTCTGGAAAAAATTTGGTTCAATTGCCAAGGCCCAAGAGGCCAAACAAGGAAGGAGATGATGACCATCCCAACTATTTCCCATTTCATTAGATGTTGGGGCATCCCATCCAGGATTGTTTTGTCTTCAAAGACCTCCTATAGAAAATGTTGGACTCGGGACAGGTAAAATTGAAAGGTTCTTCAGCTCAGGTAGCATGTGTTACTGCTACATATCCAGAGGAAGAAGGCAAGTGGCAAGAAGTCAAAAGAAAAAATGTACAGAAATATGATGATTGGATGGTATAGAAAACGATCAACCGAACTCATTCCATTTTGTGAACGCAATTGAAGAAACCAATTGTGTCTTATACCATGAATGCCACAGAAAATCCCCCTTCATTAGAGGGAAAATCCTTAAAGAAACAGCATAATTCAAAGAAAGAGGAACAATCAGAAGAAGATGAGATCATGTCAAATCCCAAGTTATCTTTGACTCTGGCAGATTTTATGCCATCTACTTCGAAGCCACGAGCACCACCCCACCAAATGGCACAACCTAAATTGGCTAGTCAGGCAGAGTCTTTATCGAATGAAGAGTTGATCTTCAGTTCTATTAATATGATTCACTTAACAGATCCTTATGTCATTTACAGTTTTGATTTCGACGAGCCTGAGCTCCCTGTATCAAATAGAGAAATTAGAGGGAATTCTAGAGGTCCGGGATACAGAGGAAGACGTGGATATCACAGAAGCCACTATTCCAATTCTACCCCTACTAGAACTGTGTATGTAGCAGAAACTCATGGTAGAGCCCTTCAGCGAGCTCAACAAGAACAAGAAAGTTCTTCTACACATGGCAGATTCAGTCCTGGAAAAGTCATTCCGGTGGATTAGTTGGAGGTTACACCTTCTTCCTCTCAGCAGGTAAATAGACCTATTCGGTCTAATCTTCTAAAGCTAGGAGTATTTCCAACCTCTACCCTAATACAAGATGCATCCACTTCCAAAGCATCAACTTCTAAGGCACCTGCAAAACCACATGTTCCTATTGGGAAACAAGGACCTTTAGATCAAAAATATGATGTCTTGAAGCATTTAGCCCATGTACCAGCCAAGTTATTAGTTCTAGATGCCTTGAATCTATCAAAGGATCTTCGGGAGGCACTCATTGAGTCTTTTTCAATACCTCAGGAGTTTGAAACTGAAATTGCTGCAGATGAAGTATTCCATGTAGAGAATAATCATGCAGAATTCCATGTGGTGATATCTTTTACTGATGAAGATGAAGATGATGTTGTGCATGGATAGATTAGACCTTTGTATTTATCTGGAAAGTTCAATGATGTAGACATCCAATGAGCTTTCATTGATAATGGTTCAGGAGTCAAACTCATCCCCATTCGTACACTTCATCGATTATGACTCACCGAATCTTATTTATCTCCTTCTACTTTGATGTTGAAAGGGTATGATAAAAATGAACAAGAACCTCTAGGAGATATCACACTTAGAACCCAGTTTAGAGACCTTGTATCTAATTCAGATTTCATGGTGGTTTTTCAGGACACAACTTTTAACATCTTGCTTGGAAGACCTTGGCTACATCAACATGCGGCTATCCCTTCATCATACCATCTATGTCTCAAATATTGTTTCAATGGAAAAATTGGGACATTGTATGGTGATAAATCCCCATTCAAGACATGTGAATCTCAATACATTGAGGCAGAATTATATCACATGGAGGGAAAGGAGAAATCCACAGCAAGGGAGGTTACCAAAGTTAATGCTCCATAAGGTTTGGAAAAGATTCCAGTAAACCCATTAATACATGTGAATACAGATTATGTGTTTCCTATTAGTCAAATTAAAAAGATAGACCCAAATCCAAATACTCTTATGGAAACTTCCATAATGTCAATTACGGAAATCAAGCCAGATAGCGTGGGAGAAATTGGTGATTCACCAAGCAATGTTTAAAGCTCAAATGGATATGTCTTCATTTCATCTGTTGAAATCCAGCAAGTCTATGCTTCTCTAACCAGGCCAGAGGAAGTTATAGCAATGTTAGAGGTGAACGATGATGTCGATTATCAATCCATTATCTCCTGTTTAATACCCAAGAAAGACCCTTCATCATCAATCGGGTTAGAAATGGAAGCTTCTTCTTTAAGATGTTCAAATTTTAATATCTCTTCTGATCATGGAAATTCCGCTTCATCATCTACTATGCAAGTAGAAACAGAAGAAATAACACATGTTCAAGAAGAAGAGGAAGATCTCAGAGATGTTCCTCCAGCTTTTGAAGAGGGTATCTCTACCACTGTGGATAAATTCAGAGAAATAAATCTGGGTACAAAAGAAGATCCATGCCCCACTTTAATTTGTGCAGACATGACTCTTGAAGAGCAAGAAATGTATATTTCATTTTTAAAGAAAAATCGAGATATATTTTCTTGGAACTATATAGATATTCCAGGGTTTTATCCTGATGTTTCTAATCGTCACTTGGTTTTTCTAGAAGAACATCGAGGATTTAAGCAAGCTGCAAGAAGAACACACCCAACTTATGCTTCCAAAATTGAAGTTAAGGTGGATAAGATTATCAAAGCTAACTTCTTCATAGAAGTTCAATATCCCAAGTGGCTGGATAATATTGTCCCTGTGAAAAATAAGAATGGACAAATTAGAGTTTATATTGATTTTAGAGATCTTAATCAACATTTCCCTAAGTATGATTTTCCAGTTCCGATTACAGAACTCTTAATTGATGCAACAGATGGCTCTGAAGAACTTTCCTTCATGGATGGATATTCCGGGTATAATCAAATCTGAATGTCTCTAGAAGATGAAGAATCTATAGCCTTCAGATCCCCTCAGGGTGTGTTTTTCTATCGGGTAATGCCCTTTGGCCTAAAGAATGCAGGCGCAACATATCAGCATGCCATGAACCATATCTTCAAACCCTTTTTAAGGAAGTTTTTTGAATGTTATGTGGACGATTTGGTGTTCAAATCCAAACAATTTTCTAATCACTTGGCTGATTTGGAAGTCATATTCCAAAAACTTCGACAAAATTAGTTAATGATGAACCCCTTAAAATGTGATTTTGGGGTAACCTAAAGATAATTTCTCGGCTTTGTTGTACGCCATCGTGGTATCGAAGTCGATCTTGCGAAGACAAAGTCAATCCTTGGTATGTCACCTCCTCGAAATTTGAATGAATTGAGAGGACTTTAAGGAAACTTAGCCTATATTTGGTGTTTCATCTCCAATTTGGCAGGAAAATTTTTACCCTTCACCAAATTGATAAAGAAGGGAGTCACTTACCAGTGGACAGAATAATGTCAAGAAGCATTCAACGTTCTCAAGAAATATCTCTTGAGTCCACCGATATTAATTCCACCTATTAAAGGAATAACACTAATCCTCTTTGTGACAGCTTTAGAGCGATCATTGGGTGCCTTTCTTGCTCAGAAGAATGATGCTGGGAATGAAAACAGCCTCTATTATCTTAGTCGGACTATGCTTGAAGCATAAACCTGATATTCAAGTATTGATAAGTGCTTCCTAGAACTAATCTTTGAAGTTAAAAAATTGAAACACTACCTGAAACATCATGAGGTCCAATTGGTATCTCATAATAACCCGCTCAAATCCATCCTTAGTCATCCAATGCATACAGGACTTCTGGAAAGGTGGGCAGTTATTTTGCAACAATTTGATATCCAGTATGTGTCTCAAAAGGCAATAAAGGGCCAAGCTCTGGTTGATTTCCTTGTTGAACATCCTTCAGTTGAAGATACATATTTAGATATTGAACTTCCTGATAAGGAAGTCTTCTCTATTCAAGATAATCTTCAAACATGGGAAATGTACTTTGATGTTGCTTCCAGAAGTCCAACAGGGAAGAAAATGGAAGATCCTAAATTCGATAAAGTTGGGTTAGGAGTTTTTCTCATTTCCCCAGAAAATACAGTGCTACCTTATTACTTCTTATTGTGGGAAGGCGGTACCAATAATGAAGTAGAATATCAAGATCTCATCGGAGGATTGGAGTTGGCGCTTCAAGCACAAGTGAATCACTTAAAGGTGAAAGGTGATTCAGACCTGATAATCAAACAAGTCAATGGGGATTATGCCATCAGAAAAGAAGATTTAATCCCTTTGTATGATTATGTCAGAGAGTTAATAGTGGAAGTTCCTACGGAACCGACATTTTCTTATGTCCCGCTATTACAAAAGGCTCAAGCTGATGCACTGGCCAATATAGCCACAGCTTTGGCAGATCCACATCGGGATGAGACAACCATCAATATTACCCACTGTCATACAATTTCACCTTATGTTCAAACCATAACAGGGGAAATCAATGAAATTAGTCCCATTTATGAACCCTATGGTTATACTACAGGATTGATGACACCGATCAGGGAATACCTTCAAAATGGAACACTTCTACCTGATAGAGCCGAGAAAGAACAAATCTGGCGGCGTGTGGTCAATTTTACTCTTCATGATAGCCCATATCACCTAGAGAAAATTCTCTACAAGCATGGTTTTGACAGAGTTCTCTTCAGATGCATTTATGGTGAAGAGACAATGGCTGTCATGAAAGAAGTACATGCAGGAGTCTGTGGTGCCCACCAGTTTGGACATAGACTATCTGTTCAAGTTCGAAGGCTTGGATACTTTTGGCCTTCAATGATACAAGATTGTATTGATTTCACAAAGAAGTTTCATTCATTCCAAGTACATTCCAACTTCATTCATCAGCCCCTAGATTTGCTTGACATGGATAAATACTCATGGCCATTTGTCACATGAGGAATGGATGTAGTGGGACCTTATCCTTCAGCTACAACCAAGCAGTTTAAGTATATTCTTACTGATACTGACTTCTTTTCCAAATGGGTAGAGGCAATACCTCTCAAAGAAGTTAGTTCAAAAAGCATTGTTAGCTTCATCAAGTCTAACGTCATTACCAGATTTGGTGTCCCTCATACCATATTGAAGGCCAATGGCACCAACTTCTGTTCATCCGAGGTATGGGGGTTGTATCAAAAATACAACATCAAATCCAACCATTCATCTCAGTATCATGCAGCGGACAATGGCCAGATAGAAGCCTTTAACAAGACTCTTTAAAACATACTTCAAAAGATGGTGGATAAAGATAAGAAGTCATGGCCTGATAAAATCTTTCATGCTTTATGGGCTTATCAAACCACCACCCACGCCGCAATGCGGTCAACTCCATATTCATTGGTATATGGAACAGAAGCATTCATTCCCTTTGAAGTTCAATTACCTTAGCTTAGAGTATCCATTTGTGATCAGTCATCTATAGATGAACAATCTCAAAAGCGATTGGATGAATTGTAATGGTTAGATGAGAAAATATTGTGCACCCTACATCACTTGGAAGTTTATCAGAATCGAATAGCACGAGATTTCAACAAAAAGGTTCATCTTCGTTCATTCATTCAGGGAGAATTGGTATTGGTTCTTAGAACTCCAATGATACCAGGAAAGAAACCTCCCAAGCTTGAGCCAAAATGGGAAGGACCTTACTCAATACATAAGGTCTACTCTAATGGAGCTTATTCTTTAATATAAAGGTATGGAGAACTCATCACGACTCCAACCAATGCCAGATTTCTGAAGAAGTACACAAATACTCCATCGTCCAATATGACGTTAAACTATGTTGTCCTTACTGCGAGACATTAAACTGCATAGTCCCTTACGTCCAGCAAGACATTAAACTGCATAACCAATGGTCCATGCATATGACCTTAAACCATTTGCACTTTCATCCAACATGACGTTAAACTTTGTCCCCTTCAACGGTCCATGCATACGACCTTAAACTATTATCATTTACAATGTCCAACATGACATTAAAATGTTTCATCTTCCAACATGACGTTAAACTGTAACGTCCTAGCTACATGACGCTAAACTGTACAGAAGTCCCTTACGTCCAGCAAGACGTTAAACTATGTTGTCCTTATTGTATGACATTAAACGGCATAGTCCCCAAAGTCCTTACCGCATGACTTTAAACTGCATAATCTTCTCTTACATCCTAGATACATTGCGTTAAACTGTACAACATCCCAATGTCCAACATGACGTTAAACTGTGAAAAAGTCCCCAATACATCCAACATGACGTTAAACTGTGTCCCCATTGTCTTCACTGCAAGACATTAAACTGCATAGCCATACGTCCTAGTTATATGACATTAAACTATACAACCCCTCTTTTGTCCTTACTGCATGACATTAAACTGCATAGTCCCCCAATGTCCAACATGACATTAAAATGTGCATCGTTAGGGTTGTTGATACCTCATGTTTCTCACACTGAGTATGAATCATGTGAGCTTAGAGTAAACTTCAACCATAACACCCTCTCTAGGCCACTAACCATGCGTAAGTCTCAACACCATTTTTTAGGTCGTTGTCCCCAAGAACAACTTGATTGCTAATTCATTCTTCAATTGAACTACAAGGACTTTGATCCTTGCCGTCTAGGCTGGGTATGTAGGCAACCTCCCGAGGTTCAAGACCAAAACCAATATCTTCACATTGGTTCAGCTCCATCTCATATGATGTTGATTTGTGAAGCCACCCCCAGAATCAATATCTTTAAATTGGTTCACCTTTGTCCTTGTTATATGATGTTAAACTGTACATCACTTTTTTCCTGTATGATAATAAAATACAACATTCTTTGATACCCTCGCCCGAGAGGGAATCGTTATTTACATTTATCTCCAATCATGTTATATTCTAAAGACTACGTGCATACATGGAAATGCCCGAACCTTTTATCTTGGGTCAAACCGTCAATGCACTAAAGTCCCACTTTCACCCTTCATATGTACAAACCAAATCTGTATAGAGGATATTTCAAGAACTACATGCGGCTTGATTTTCATCCTTATGGGATACGTAGGAACATTTTAGTATCCCTCGAATCTAGCCCCAAGACTTTGGACCTAACCCCAAATTTCACTTTCAGTCCCTCAGATGAAAAGTCCCCCTGTGAGAACATGAATGTGGTATGAAAACTCTGGTCCTTATTCACATCAGGTTCATAAAACACACACTGTGTATTCATTATTATGGTCTGAGCTCTATGACCCTAAACTAAGATCTTCTATACTTTCATCCCACATGACGTTAAACTTTATTTCAATAACTACATTTGGCTTGATTCTCATTCTAATGAGATATGTAGTGAAGTCCAACATCTCAAGACCTAGCCACAACATGATTATGGTTAGCATTGGTCTGTGTATATCTACATGCATTAGAAAATACCCATTTTTATGTGTCATAATCCTAACCTTAAAATACTTCCATATCTCCATAACCCTTTTCTTTACTTCTAGTTACAAAATGTCCAATTTCTGAGAATTATTTTTCCTGA
The DNA here is from genome assembly GCA_963277665.1 of Viscum album. Lineage (NCBI taxonomy): Eukaryota > Viridiplantae > Streptophyta > Magnoliopsida > Santalales > Viscaceae > Viscum > Viscum album. Next base: position 710,997,337 of record OY728167.1, on the reverse strand, counting down.
CTATGTAGTGCGTGCCCTTAGGTGGCCTTGCATAAACAGTCTACATAACAGAATTGTTAGCTAAAAGATACTATTATTTGTCTATGCAGCCAATGCCTTTAGGTGGACCTACATAATTCAACCCCCTAACGGGTTTGTTAAATAATGGTAACTTCATTATTGGGAAGAAAACCTCTTTTGTCCTTAGTTTTCTTAACGACAATATGTAGGGATCTGCAAAAATATCTGTCCTTAATATATTTTTCCCATACTCTTTTTCATGATCTGAAAGTATTAAAGTCTATGGTTTATATTTCCCTTCCCTATGTTTGGGTTAGACCTTCGTAGGAGTGACATTCATCGAATTCTTAGACAATCTTGTTTGGAGATATATTCTCCATATGCAAGTACCTCTCTCCATACAGCAAACTCTATGCTTTGGAAAATTTGAATCTCAATAAACTTCCACTGGCTTTTTAGCAGTAGAAAAGTAAATTTCTGAGAGTTCTTTTTCCTGACTATGCAGCACGTGCCCTTAGGCGGCCTTTCATAAGTAGTCTACATAGCAGACCTGTCAGCCAAAAGATGATATTATTTGACTATGCAGCCAATTCCCTTAAGTGGCCCTGAATAATTCAACCCCCTAACGGGTTTGTTAAATAGTGGTAACTTCATTCTTGGGAAATACTTCTTCTAATGCCTCTTAGTCCTTTTTCACATCATTCCTCAGATTCAAAATTTCTAAAGCCATAGTTTACATACTTTCCCTCATACTTGAATATGTTAATATGTTTTCAGATAAATTATCAAGGAATTGAGTCAATTTTAATCCATTCGGTCAAATCTATTTCGACCTTAAACATTATCCTTTTCATGTCCGACATGCATGACTTTAAACTGCCCACAAAAGACAAGGGAACTCTGAACAAAAGTCAAGTCCCAGCTCACTAAACATAAATTTCTTATGATTTAGGTAATATTGTGCAATTAAAAGATTCAAAGTCTTTAGGGTTATTTATAATAATCCTAGAAAAAATCAATCTATACTTACTAGGCCCATTGGTTTAGGTAAAAATTTAAAGTAGGTAGCAAAAGAATGCAGGAACAAATGATTTAAGATGAAAGTATTTTTCATTGATGCACAAGAGTTAGAAGGACATCCACAGACTGGACTCTCTTCTCTTTTTTAGGAATTACAAAAGACTTTCAACATAACTCTTCATTTTATTTACGACATCCCGAGCTTCATCAGCAGCCACCTGGAATTCATTCATTCAGCTGGATACAATATAAGATGCAATGATACCAGCTCTTCTTGGAACAATTGTAAAAGAATGTTCTTGAGTGCGGTTTGAGAAAATTTTCTACTGATCAAACAGTGACTCTGTTTCTGTCCAAGAGACTTGGAATATGGATACATGTATTTGAGAATGGATCATTGGAAGTAAATAGCCATTTGGAGAGAGTACTCTTTTCAGATATTGTCATAATGTCATGATAGTCTTCTCTCCACCAAGTAGCAACGGAAAATATTTCAGCCCATGGGTTTTCCATATTCATATCTTCAAGGAAATGGCATGGTAGAAAATTTTTAAAGTTCACACCATTTTTGTTGCTCTTAATGCAAAGAATAACCAAAATAGAGGAGTAGCAGTGTGGATGCATCTCAGGAATATAGTTCTTTGAATCTGGAACGTTGACTCTTTGCATATGACCATGTCCATACAGAGGTAGGTAGATGCTCTGTGGGAAATTAAGATGATATCTCTTCAACTACTTAGCCAAATATGTAAGAGTGTTGCCACAGATTTCATAGTAACCATGGCCAACAACGTTCATCATGTCATCAATCCGCTTGCTAGCCAGTTCATCAGCCATTCTGATTCTTCTAGGAGCCATTGAATTTTCACAAAGGTCGAATAATTAACTCTTAAGTGGGTTGATTTTTCATAAAATTTGGGAAGAAATTTGAAAAAATGGCTAAGGCATTAAGGCGCGCAAGTCCAATTTTGGCGCACAGGTTTAACTGTGTCGCGTAGGTTTGTGGCACGCAAGTATCACCGTGCAAGTCAAAATACCTCTGCAGCAACGTGACATGAATTGAAGAAAAGAACCGTAGAAAATCGACAACCTATGTGCCGAGAGAAACCTGCACGCTGAGAGAAACCTGTGCGGTGAGAGCTCGAACTGTTCAAATCTGGGTGCTTTGCACGATAATGGCCGAATATTTATAGGTCGGGCCACACCCCTACACGCCGAAGCCTGTGTGCCTCTCACCTGCGCGCCAGTATCTGTGCACTCCAAACCTGCGCGCCACCCTTCCTTGGTTTTCTTCTTTACCTCAGATTCACACCCTCCTTCTTTCAGATTCAACTCTGAGGGGGGACTTTTGTTGACGCTCCTTTCCATCACAGAGTCTAATGAATGAAAAGATAAAATACCTTAACACAAATTGATTCATCCTTTAAAGGAACATTGAAAATTGAAAAAGGCTTGAACAAGGATCTGCTTCAGTATGGGCCATGCAGGTTCCAAGACGGTTCCGTTGGGTACCTGCGCGCCACATATTGGGTGCGCAGGTGACCTGCGCGCCCTATTTGATTTTCGCCCGGGGTCTTCAGTAGCCCATAAATACCTCTTGTGGGCCCCCCATTTGGGGACGGAAAAATTACAAAAGCCAGATTTAAGCACCTGGCACACTAGTCTCTTCTAGAAGTCTTTCGAACACTTCTAAGGTAATTTCTTACCCAGAATGGAAGCTCTAAATAGGGGAAACAAGGCCTAAGTGTTGAAATTCACCAACACCTGCGCGCCTAGGTGTTTAACCCTTAAGGGAAATGGACACACCTGCACGCCGCCTTATCCCTTCACCAGAACCTGTGCGCCACTCTTTTGGAAGCCCCTAGGGATAATACTAAGGTCTTGAGCCAAGCCTCGCCCAAGTATTACCCTATGGGTTGACTGTCGCGTAGGTACCTATTTGCCGCATAGGTATACCTGCGCGACCAGGACCTGCGTGCCCACACAGGACTTGCACGCCTACTTCTTTTTGGGTGCCCCTCCTGCCTATTCACCTATCTTATTCAAATCCACCTCTCCTCTTCAATATTAAGCCTCCATAACTCTCTTCAAATCCATTCATGGCATGATTTCTTGGTTGGCTTCCTTATCTGAAATGAATTCTATGGAACATCTCTCAAAACCTAGTGATTTACAAATCTTTATGTCACTAAGGTTAGATATTTCATTCATTCAACCTCATCCTTTAAGATGAGAGGATATTTAACCTGGGCATCCTTTTTAGGAATAAGCCCCAGTCCAAGTTCCCTTAACCTAGGCATCCTCCTTATGTGTAAGCCCTAAGTCCCCTATTCATGGGCCTCCTTCTCAAGAGTAAGTCCCAATCTCAAATTCTAAATTCCATTAAACTGGGCCTCCTCCTTAGGAGTAAGCCCCATTTTTCAAATCTCTTTAACCTGGGCCTCCTTCTTAGGAGTAAGCCCCAGTCATAATTCCCCTTTTCATGGGCCTCCTTCTTAGGAGTAATACCCAATCATAATTCCCCTTAACCTGGGCCTCCTTTTTAGGAGTAAGCCCCAGTTTTCAAATCCCTTTAACCTGGGCCACCTTCTCAAGAGTAAGACCCAGTCATAATTTCTCTTAACCAGTCTTAATTTACTTTTTATTTGGGCTTCCCTCTCAAGAGTAAGACCCAATCATAAGTCCCCTCTAATTTGGGAATTATTTTCAGGAGAAAGTCCTAAGTTAAGTATCCAAATCTCCATAAAGCACATACACCTTTATGGACCTTGTTCCTAGGTTTCTTACCTGAAGTAAAACCCAATATTCATCTATCTGGGTAGTCATACATACATAATCCCCACATTAAATCTTATGATTGCATCTTTCGTGGAACAATCATCTGGTTTTACCAATACCACTTGTTTCTCACACCGAGCATGACTCACGTGAGCTTAGAGCATAAAAGTAATTATGAAATATTTCTTTGAGTCATCAATCATGCATAAACATCACACTCTCTTACTCAAACTATGTGGGTTCTGATTCCTTTTCTAAAGAAGGATACGTAGGTAGCCCATCTGTGAGTACGATCCCAACTCTGAAATAATCTATGTCCTTATGAATGACAATAAACTTCAAGTGCCCCGCTGAGTGGATTTAAAACCAGTATGGTTATCATATTGACCAAGAGATGACTATATAATATGTTGAAGGATACCATTGACTAAGAATCTATAAACAAATACAGATGATTCTCTATCGATGAAGAACCTCGAATACATATAAAAGATTCTTTAAATTTTCTACATACTAATCATTAATTGTCAGATCTAAAGGAAATCTCATTTTCATACTTGGTAACTTAATAAGGATTCACGAGCATAACTTAAATCTATAAAGAGAGTCCCGGAGTAGACAAAAATTCCCCCCCCAAAAGGTGTGATGAGTCTGACCTCCCATCCACTCGACCAATGAAAATTCTTAAGCCTCATCGGCCCATAACTATTGAGCACCTAGATTTGGAAAGTAGGTTCAAAGGGATATAGAATCATTGGATATTTCTGGTTCTACGAACAAACCCATTAGAAACCGATTGGATGGTTTTAAACTTAAACTGATGAGGTCATCCCCAATTCCATAGGAAACAATATTATTTAATTAATTTGTTTTGTCATGTTAAACTATAGGATTTATCCATGTAGATATTCATCTATGATTTCAAGGAAGGTTTGGGACATGTCTGTGCTGGTGATAGAGAATCCTATCACTAACTGGCTGAGAGATGAGGCTTCTATCTAGGGATTGTACCATTAGATTCCCTTACTGTTTGAGTGGGGAGAAGTTCCTCTACCTATGGTACAGAGATAAGACCCACTACCCATAGCCTCAAATAACATCCCTCCACCTATTGTGAAATATACAATTCTATTGAGGCGGGATAATGATGTGCATCAGCTAAGTGCACTTCATAAGTTTTAGTGATAGACTAAAAGTTTGTTAAGCATCATAGTATTTTCCTGGAATTGATTTGGGATAAACCCCAATATGTAAATCTCTTAATGTATTTATTTGGGATCTGGGAGGTCTACTTCTTAGGAAATGGAATCTCAAAGGGTGGATTATCATGGACTTACTGACGATCAAGGTAGTTCTTTCTTAGGATCCACCCAAGAGTATATTCAAGTTGTGTAATTTTATTTTTTTGTAAGGATACTACTATATATTTTTGGTAGACTTCTATGGGATTATATATCTCATGAATTCCCTTACCTGAAAGGGGAAACCCTTCTTATAGTTCAAGCAATGCCAAACATAATTGGAGGAGATGAAGAATGGGTTTATGAGTGCTCATGTTATGAGGTTTCTAGAGGAATTAGTTGAGTACATGGTGTTTAGATACAACTATAAATCTAGGCTCAGTTGTCTTCTAATGTAGAGGTAGGTGGTGATATCTTATGGTACCTAACATTTCATACCTTATGATAAAAATTACATATCCCATGATTTAGATCTGGAAACTATAGTGTTCACATTGAATACTTGGATACATTTCCTTCTTGGTGAGTGGTTCAAAGACAACATAGACTATAAGAGCCTCATATACATCTTCACCCAAAGAGACATTAACCTGATACAGAGGAATTTTTTTGATTACTTACAGGACTATGGCATCAAAAATATTATAAACCAAAGAAGGGAAACATGGTGGTTGATTCAATTAGTAATAAATCATGATCTCGATTGTTAGAGGAGGCATCTAAGTAGTTGGAAGAAATGTAATTGTCCTTGGTGAATAAGGGATAAGTGAGCTATCTTTGAATTTTTTTTTCTGGACCCTACACTTTTATAATTTTTGATAGTATTCAAGTTTAGATACATTTATTGTGAGATCATGTATGATCAGATATCCACAAGGGATGCACTATATGGGTTATCTAAAGGTAGGGAGCATTCCATTATCTTTCAAGGACGAACTATGGTTTTAATAGTGCTGCATGAGGAGGTGTTAAGTTATTTCCATAATTCCCCCTTAGTGGTGAATTTGAGAGTGAAAAAGACGCATCAATAAATCATGTGTCATTATTGGTGTCTCAGTGTAATGATGTGTATTTTTAAGTTTATATGATGGATTCTCACTGGTTAGTATGTGAAATATGATCACCAGGACTTAGCAGGGTTAGATCAACCTCTAGAGGTTTCAAAGTGGAAGTGGAATGGTATATATATGGATATTATTATAATAATTCCATGTTTGGTAGAGGTTGAAAATGAAATTAGACTATTCATCAACCAAATAACCATGTTGTCCCACTTCCTTCCTATTTGGTAACAGGTTTCAGTATAAATATTGGGTTTTTTGTGCATAGATGATATCATTTGGAATCAAAGAGTACCTATGATGATTGTTTTTGACCAAGATTCTTATTTCACATCCTAGATTTGGAGAAGTTTTCATGAGGTATTTGGAACCCGGTTTTGGTTGAGTGTAGTGTTCCAACCTCATATATATTTCCAAAAAGAGAGAACCATCTAGGTTCTAGAGGATATATTGAGGGCTTGTGTTCTATATTTTGGTAAGATCTAGGAAGATCACATACCATTAATAGAGTTCATGTAAATCAATAATTATCACTCCACTGTTGGCATATAACCTTTTGAGGCCTTTTATGGGAGACCTTTCAGGTCATGCTAGTGCAAGATGGAGATTGAAGAGTCACAGCTGATGGGGACAAAGTTATTAATACTTTTGGTGGTGAAGGTTCAAGTGATCCAAGATCGGATGAGGATAGCTCCAAGACATTATAATTATTACACTGGCCAATGATAAAGGTCTATAGAGTTTAAGGATAGTGACTAAGCTTTCCTAACTATCTCTCTATGACATTCTTTGTGGAGGTCTAGTCTGGGAAGCTAGATATCCCTTAGGCTCATCATTTCACTCCATATTCTACATTGGGTGAGAGTGATTTCCTACATCCTATAATTACCCTTGTAGTTAAACCAGGTGATCAACATCTTATATGTCTTACATCTGAGGAGATACATGAAAATCCTATAACATGTCATTGATTTGGGTGATATGGACATCAAGGATGATGCTACCTTCTCGGGGTACCTCATTTCAGTCGAGGACTAATGATAGAAGACTCTTCACAGTAAGGAGATAATGTTGGTGTATCTATTATGGTATCATGGAAACCTTTATAAGAGCTTATATTAATGTGAGAGTCAAATGAAGGCTTAGTAAACTTAACTTTTCGAGTATCTTGTGCTTTTAAAGATGAGAATCATTGAATGTGGGGGAGGATGTGATAATCTATATTTTTTCTCTTGAAACCTAGATATATTTTTAATATAAAGAGTCTCATTATAATTTGGTATTTATCTTACATCATTATTCATTACATTAAATTTTGGTTTTATGGGTTATATAATAGATGATTATGGCACCTTTTTATTAATATTATACAGGAGGTGTTTTTACAAGATGGTGATCACAACATTGTGTCTATCATTTTGATATTTCTGGTTAATCGGATGTGTGAGGCATTTCACTATGTCAACCTTTATCATGTTGTATTTAGGATTGATTCATGTGCAGTTATGAAAGTTGACTAAGTTTCAAATAGAGTTAAGGAGGTATTTAATCAAACTGTAGTTTTTTAATCTTGAATTGTACAAGGAAATTTGTGATGTGATGGTACCTATTATTATATCCTTTCTTAGCCTGGAATTAAGGAATTACTGCATGACATTCCAAGTCATTTAATAATGAATCTGACCTAATGTTTCTTTATAAATAGTGGTTGAACCAAATCTCTATTTAATTTTTATTTTATTCCCTCAACTTATTAACTTCCAGTAATGTATTTCTAAATACCTAGGTATCTTGTAGGATCCATCAACTCGTGATGATCATGTGGTAATCCCTTGGCACATTTATAGAATGGATTCGAGTGCTAGATATGAACGATATCTGAGGTAGGACTATTTTCTCATTTCATGATCAATTATTACATGATTTTGACTGTGAGTATATCTATTTTTCATCATTTTGTTTATTATATATCTACTATGAATCCCTATTAATTGCTATGTGAATTCCTATTTTGGATTGAACCCTTCATGTTGTGCTTCAAGTATCTGGTATTTCATTTAAAAATCCTTTTATCAAATCCCTTCTTATTATCATGGTTTGATTGAGTGGAATGCATCTGCCTTTATGATGATGGTTTCTTAAATTGGATTTTGGAAATGGAGGCATGGTGTAGAGAAGAGTGTACGAGAAATAAATTATGAGAGTAGTGATTCAATGTTGTGGGGTGTCTTGTTGAGGCATGAAATTATTTTTCATGTCGTGATGCAATGGTACCATGCATCTCCCCTATCCTTTCTAGGGGGATCATGTAGAAACAATTTTTTTATATCATGACCACCCCCTTTCCAATTCTATGTAATATTAGTTAGAATAAAATCTTTTGTTGGGGCCATACATCCTGAGTTAATCATGTATGAGGTAAGACATGATGTGATGAATTAGGCTCTAGCATGTAGGGGATAGATTTGGTATGAAAGTAGTGGTTACATCATGTTAAGATAAAGGTAATCTTGGGTTGTGGTGTGATGGAAGAAGATTTATCATGAATTTGAGGATTACAACACTAAGAGGATAATAATAGAAGATATCTATGATATGAGGAGTTTCTATTAAGACAAGAAACTACCAGGTTAGGGATTGCAGTGTGATAGTATATCTCACATCATAATGGTGTTGATCTCTAAAGAGAATTATCTGGCATGATCCCTTTATGAGAGTTTATATATCTTTTCATGTGTATGTCATATTAGGTAAATTAGATAGACTATCTTGAGATTTTTACTGGTTGGAGTGTGATGGTATGATCTTTTAGACCACCTGAGGTCATTTACATCATATTTTAAGTAATTTTAGGATTTATATTTGGGAAAGATGATCTAAGTGTACATGGGGATGGTTGCTCACTTGGTAGTGAGCGATATAGGTAACGGTTCCCCCGTATTCATCCTAGTGTTTATTACTCCCCCTCTAGGGGCGGAGGACCTCCAGATCGATCATGGGGTCGATAATCTATTAACATCGATGAAGTGTGGGTCCCCCATACATAACTGTTGGAGTTTGGTACTCCCCCATATACTCAAGGTACAGATCCTCTATCAATAGATTTTAGTTTTCCCTTATTTGAAAAATACTGGTCTATAAGGAATGGTTCCTCCCTCAGGGTTTTGTACTCCCTCAACTAACATGATCACCACAACAAGGCATGGGTACCCTATTATGTACTCTAAGAGGTGATATGGGATTGGTTTAGCTATGTATCTTGGATTATTAGGTTACATAGGGTGATGAATTTATTTGTGAATCTAGTATATTGATGGGTGGGACTCAGTTTCATTATCCCTATGACTTGAAAGTATATCTAGTTTCTTTTTCGTTTTTGTTCATTATCCCTAAGTGGGTTATCCTTTATATTTATGGTTCTGAGTTGACTATACCTTTATTTCTTTATTTGTGGTTTTTATGGAATCCTACTCAATTTTTATATACTCTATCTAGAATGGGAACTTCAATCACATGTGTTATGTCTTGTGCAGATAATGGTCATTTTAGTGGGGACTTTAGTGGATATGGTGTTGGTGGAGGGGGAGCTTAGTGGTGACCATAGGTGATGGTAGTGGGTGAAATTCATGTTTATAGATATTCCATTATAGATATCCCTTCACCTTAGTTTTTTTATATTTTTTATTTATACTAGTTTGGTTGGGAATTTATTTTTACCTTTCTACTTTATGAATTATGGTTTTGTACTTCTTTATGGATCTTATAATTTTATGCATGAATTATATACTAAATTTGGTTTTTATTCTCTTTCCATCATTATTATATTACATGTTGATATGTGTGTTTTTATATAGATTCATTATGCTATGGCCTCCCATCATGGGTGATATACCTACTCGGTGTTAATTAACAACCCATGGTCTATTAGAGGCAGATGTAGGGTTGAAGAATTAGGTTACTTTGGCCCAAGTAGGGTCCTAATGGCATAGGTTGTGTCATGTTTCTTAAAAAAATTATTTATTAAGACACTGAGAGCTGGTAGGGCTTGGGAGTTTATGAATCTTGTTTTGGGGAGCATGTTAGTGATGGATTATAAGACCCAATTTACCAAATTTATTTGAATTTCTCTTTCTCTAGAAAATTATGAGATCTCTAGGGATTTTTTTAAGGATGGTCTTTGATATAACATTAAATATCAAGTGAACATATTTAGGATTATGTTATTTTCTATGGCCATAAACTAGGACCTTATTATAGAGAGAAACTTGGGAAAGGATATACCTTCTAGTCAGTCAAGTTCTTATACTTGGACCGAGAGTCGATATTCAAGTAGTCAGAAGCAGTTTTTTAGTAATTCTCACCGTAGTGGTGATGGGAAGAACAGTCAAGCTTACGGTTATTCTTATTCCTAGCATAGTGTGACTCCACCAATATGTTATTAGTGTAAAATTTCAGGTTATACATGACTGTAATTACATAATACACTAGTGGATCTTAATTATTTCAAAAAGATAGGGAATCTATATAATTTTTGTTAGAGACATGCTCATCCCACTAGTGTCTATGTTGGTGCTTAGGGTTAGGGATCAGTGGATGGATTAGTTTATTTACCACATTTTGGTAGTTAGAGTTCTTATGGTAGATCATGGTATAGAAGTGGATGAGATAATTAGGGTCATTAGAGGCTATTGAGTAGTGATTCTTAGGTTAGTCAAGGGTCAAGGGTCTAGAATATAGGGTAGGGGTTAGTCAAGCTTCATTTCATCGAGCCTAAACCTACTAAACATGATAAGGGGAATTTAACTATTTAGGGTATGATCTTGGTAGCATTTACCCTTGTACTTTCTTTATTTGATACATGTGAATTGAATTATTTTATATATGCATAGTATACTTGTGATACTAGGTCTTACATAGAGTAAATATATGGATTAATGTATATTTATATTCCCATAGGGATGTGATTTGATAATATCCATTAATGTTCTAAATATTCCCTCATGAATAGTTTTTATCAGCATCATTAGGATTTCTTCATGTTAGCGATGAAATGTTTTTATTTTATTCTAGGTATGGATTTGTTTACTTGGTATCAAGTACACATCAACAACTATTATTAGTGGTTATGTTTTATTTATATTAAGGGTCATTATTATACCTTTTCTAATGATTGGGATTTTTATGCAGGACATTCATGTCCTGACAACTGGTAGCTTGGGATGCTTTCAGTCTAGTTTTATAATGTTGTTTTAGATGAATAAAAGGTGTGTCAGATGAGTTTTACTCTTATTATTAACAATTTATGGGATATCTTTTTTGAGGACTTCTCAAGGCTTCCACCCAAGATAGAGTTTAATTTTTCAATTGAACTTATGACAAGTATAGATCCCATATATACTCCTCCTTACAAGATGAATCCTATAAATCTTATAGTGCTCAATTCACAACTAGAGGACCTTGAGGTTAGGGAATTTATTCATCTAAACATGTCCCTTTGTGGTTCTTCTTTTTTTTACAAATAATACAGATGGGTTATTATTCTTATATTTAGACTAATGGAGGTTGAACCAGGTGATGGTCAAGAACTGGTATCCTCTTCCTTGTATTGAAAACATGTTTTCATAGCTGAGGGGATCCACATGGTTCTTCAATATCATCTTGGGGTTTGTTTATCATCAGCTATATATGGGTCCTTTTGATATTCCCCATAATTATTTTAGGAGATTCTATATCTTGTATGAGTATTTTTTTATGTTTTTTGGATTGATGAATGTGATAGAAGTATTTATGGCCCTAATGAATCAGTTCTTTCATCCTTATCTGAGTTTATTTGTAGTGGTTTTTGTTAATGATATCCTAGTATACTCCCAGTCATAGAAAGACTATACTCAGTATTTAAAGATCATTTTGAATACATTAATAGAACATCATCTTTATTCAAAATATATTAAAGTTTTATTTCTGGATCAGTGAGGTTCACTTCTTAGGGAACATGATATAATAGGAAGGTGTATCATTGGTCCTTGGGAAGGCTAAGGCTATAAATTCTTAGTATATATCTGAGAATAATTTTGAGATTTATAGATTAATGGGATTGGTATGCTATTGTAGGTTATTTATTCATTACTTATACTATTTTATAGAATTGATAACAACCCTATCCAAGAATGGGGTGGATTTTGAGTAGTATAATCCTTTCAAGAGATCCTTCTAGTAGTTAAAGGGTATATTTAATTCTACATAAATTTTAACCTTACTTGATTCAATAAAGGAATATACCCTTGTGATGCATCAGGATCTAGTATTAGAGTATTTCTAATTTAGTAGGGTCATGTTTTTTTCTTTTGATTTATCCAATTGAGGTCACATCAATGGAACTATCTGACTCTTGATTTGGAGCCAGTGGAATGGTGTACACATTGAGATATTGAAATCACTAACTTTTGGGTGATATGTTTGTGTTGTATAATAGCCTTAATATCCTTCAGTATATCTTTTCCTTATATGACCTAATCCTTTTAAAGTTTTGGTAGGTTGATTACCTTTTTTAATTTGACTTCAAGATGGAATATAACCCTAGAAATGGGAGTACTGTGGATAATTCACTAAGTGAAAAGGATCAATCACAAAAGATACAGGAGGCTTGTAGCAAGTGGTATTAGATAATACTATCTATAGATATTCATCATGATGTTTAGGAGTATCAAGGTAGATTGGCCCTTATGTCTATGGATTTAACCTCTTCACTCCTTGACATGGTGAATGAGATTTAGTTTTCTGAATCTAATTGTAGAGTTATGTGGGGAAATATATTTTATGGGGAACCACCACTTTATTGATCCCATGATGATAATGGGATCCTTTATATATGAGGTAAATTTTTAGTCCTAATTTTTATGCATGAGGGTATGATGTATAATTCACATTCCTCAATATGATTTGTTCACCCAAGGATTACCAAGATGTACCATGATATGCGTAGGTAGTACCAGGGCCCCGGGATAAAGAAATATAATGTGGGGTTCTTTATGTGATGATTTACCTTTTAGTGAGTAAAGGATGAGAACTAGTGACCCAAAAATATTCTTCAGTCACTACCCATTCCCGATCGGATATATGATGATGTGATGATGTACTTTTTTAATAGGGATATCGAGGTCTCCTTGAGGCAGTGATGTGGTATGGGTTATTATAGACTCTTTCAATAAGGTTACTCATTTCCTTATAATCAGGGAGATACTCTTGATTAATGAGAAGTTTTAGATGTATATTTAGGATATAATATATATTATAGGTGTGTTGGGGATTATCACTTCTTATTGGGACACTTGATTCATGCCACACTTCGGTAAGGGATTGCGAAAGACACTTTAAAATCAAGAAAACTTTAGCGCATCATACCATCCATGGAAGTATGGTCAATATAATAATATTATTAGGATTATAGAAAAAATATTGTAAGCATGTTTCTTGAATTTTAGTGTTTCATGGGAGATTCATGTATCACTTTCATAGTTCGCATATAACAACAACTACTAGACATCAATTCAAATGGACCCTTCAAGTCCTTATATAGTAGGTCATTTTATTCACTTATAAGTTGGTTATAGGTAGGAGAGTCACCTATTGTTATTATGAATCTCATTCAAGATATTTTGGAGCATATCTAGTTGAACGGAAAGATGTTATTGACTACCCGTAGTAGGAAGTGCTCATATGCAGATCAGTGACACCTCCCACTTGAATTTAGGGTAAGAGACAAAGTTTTTTTGAGAGAATAACCATGTTTGGGAAACTTTAATATTTGGAGGTGGGGAAATTTGGAACCTAGATATGTGGTTCCCTTTTAGTTTTTCAAGAGGATTGGTATTTTTGAATACTAATTATAATTTCCTAATATATTTCATGTTATGAATGATGTATTTTATGTATCTTAGGTCATGAGATAACACCATAGTCCCTTTCATGTTATCATAATTTATGTTTTCAAGATGGATCCAAATGGGTTGTTTTATGAATGACTCATTCATATATCGGTCATAGTAAGAAAGACTCTTCTCAAGAAGATAGCCCCTCTAGAATTTGTGTAGTGGTAGCATAGGCATATTTAGAAGGATACGTGGGAGCAGGAATTTGTTATGAAGTTATAATGCACAAATTTTTTAAATAATGAGTTTTGGGGATGCTTACTGACTCATATCAAGGTAAAGCTTCACAATAGTGGGGAGGTTGTTACACCCCATGTATTTCAAGGTGTTCTTATAATCATATTTTCACCAAAACCCATGTATTTCGATGAATTATGGGGAGTAGAGGTGGAAAGAGGAAATATATATATGTGGGACACTAGGTGGATTATGAACCCATATTGGGTACACTATGGCTATTTGGTACCCAGTAATAGGCTACCCAGAGTTTCCTTGGATAGTTTTCTAAAATTTTAAAATTAAAAAAATGATTTCTTACATTTTACTTAAATGATGCATCTCCCTCATTTTATTCTCTAGCAGCATCCAGGTTCCCCTCTCCCACTTCTCTCTATCTCTTCATTTCCAAGTGACAATTATCCATCATTAGTGGATAGATTCAAGTTCCTTCAATCCTGGTGAGTCACCTATGGTAAGGCTATGAATCTTCTTCGATCCATTTCTTGTTTATTCCATTATTTCATTGTGGTCCATAATTTGTGCACTAAATTGGGGGGTCTTCCATGTTTTTTAATTATTATTGATTGTATTTGAGTCACCTAGTGATATTTAATGAAAACTATTCTAGTGTTTTAAGGTAGGTAGTCCCAAATTATTCTTTATGTTTTATGCTTTTTTCATGTGACATGTGATACAAGGTATCGCTACTCATGTGTGATTTGTAATACATAAGAAATTATCATAATAAATAAAAATATTTTATTATAAATTAAGTACTATAAATTAAAGATAAAAATTTATTAAGAATACTATATCTAATAATGGACAATAGATAAAAATAAATAATTCTGGCACAAAATAGATGTCTCCTAGCTCGTATTATTTAATAAAAATTGTGGATATAACAAGTAGATCCCAAAAGAAAAATAATAAAAGATATATAATTAACATATTAAATAGTTAAAATGAGAATTATTATTTAGGGGATTGGTTTGAATTAATTTATAGGAAGTAAATAGTAAATATAGTTGTTACATGAGCATTGGGAATTATGACCATCAGTGATATGGTTGTTATAAAGTGATCATTGGAATTAGAAAATATTTAGAATGATGAAAAGTGGTAATTGATAAAAAAAAGGGAGAAAATCAGGACTTGACCAATATTAACAACCCTTATGAATTTCATTTATTAAATCATGGGTAGGAGGTAGCGTCAATAGGGTTTATCTTACACCAGGCCCAAGTAAAACATTAACAACTGAGGTTCGGGCAGAATCTTCTATGAGAGATGTTCAATTTATTTGAAAAAAATACTAGATCAATGTTGGTCGAACCACCCCATGAAATTACCACAATTCAAACATTACCCCGAGGGATTGTTCTAGTTTAATAATGGTTTATGTATCTATGAGTTAAGAAGTGTTAATGTGTAAATCCTTCTAGAAACAAAAGGGTGTTTACTATGATGCCCCATTTTTATTAAATAAATCATCCTCATTTAAAAGATAAAATATAAATAAATATAGGATAAATATACCAAAATGGATTTTGTATTTTTAATCACAAATTTAAAATTATAAAAGGGGTGAAATTTGGTAATTTTTTATAAAAATAGTAAAATACGGTAAAATGGTGAAATGCAGTGAAACACAGAAAATATGAAATCATATATATGTAATCATGGATAAATACATCCATCATATTTATATTTTCCTATTTTTTGAACTAAACATTATAGTGGAGTATTAAGTGAACTAATGAGGAACTATGGAAAGTAGTATACCACTTGAAATAATGGAAAAAAATATTAAAAAAATTATTCCATGGAATTCCACTCACGACACCTATAAATACCCACAAATTTTCTCACTTCTCCTCACACAAAATTAGAATTATCTCTTTATATATCTTTCATGGAGTATTTATCATATATCACTATTAAATATTTAAGATTTTTGTTTGTTTTAATGTTCGAATCTTGGCTAAGAATCTCAAGAGAGGTAAGGGTCCTTTTCTCTCACTTTTCAATTCTTATTTACATTTCCATTTTATTCTCCTTTTCTATTTCCAATTTTCTATTAAAATATTGTTCAAATGTCATTATAGGTACTTTCTTTATGATATATTATACATATGAGACCATGTTTCACTTAAATTATACTACATTTATAATTCATTATTTTTCTTAAACATTCTTATAGCCATAAAATCCATTATCTTAATCTCTATGTATGCCATGTATTCATGGTATTATGAATTTATTATTTCTAATAGGTTGGAATTTTACAAGGATGGTGGATATGTTTATGGTGGTGAATCTATTAGGACCCAAATGGATTAACCTCTATTATAGAACATGTGTACCTTTTTCATCATTTCATGTCGACCTGGAATACTTTCCTTAAGAAAATTTCTTATCCCTAATACGTATCAAATATGTGGGATTACATACTCATATTTTTTATAGGGTGTTTATCCAAAATTTATTTGGTCTCATTCCATTGAAAATAAATGTGTTTAGTTTTCCAGAACATGTTAATAATATTAATCTTATTATGTTCATGAGAACTATAATTTCGGGTTCTTTACTTGATAAGGGTACTTATTTGAAAATTTTAAATCCATAATTATTCCTTATATGACTCAACAGAACTCACCAATATATCTTTATTAGTTATATGAATGGTTAAATCTATTGACATGATCATATAATCCTTGGTTTTATATGGGAAAATTTTATAAGATGAGCTTCCTTAAGAAATTATGAAAATTATTTCTAGGTTTAATATTTTGTCATATATTTCTTATTGTATTTTATTATATTATGTAATTCATTATACTTTTATAGGGTATATGGGGCCAAGAATTATATATCCATTCAATTAAATAGTAGTTATCATGAAACAACTAATATAGGTTAATGGGATCATCCTTTCCCTTTATGTATGATATCTAGGCACAAATCCTAGATGGCATATTTATGTTATCTTAAATTATGAATTTCCATAATTTCCGTGATTATGTGAACATTCAATTTTATCTGTGAGATTATTTATTCCCTTTTTTATCCATGGATTATGTTATGCTTATGTATTCACTGATAGCATCATTTTTTATCTATTCTAGCTATATTGATTATTCCATTGTTATTCCATGTTAGATTTTGATGTATGTTATGCCTTACTGAGTAGTGGAGATCAAACTTTTCTTTTATTTCCTATTTAACTAGGTAATGAAGTATAATATTATGTATGACTAAAACTATGGATATCGTTAATAAATAATGATTTGTACTCGGTGATGAAATATGTGGTGATATAATGTAATTTTATATATTTAATCTCTTGATAATTACTAAACCTTGATCTTGGGTATGTAATCTCATGTAATACCATATAATAAATAATCCACCAAATCTGGGTGACAAATATTAGGGTAATTATAGTTGGTATTAGAGTAAGGTTTAGTAAAAACATTAGGAACTAAATTAATAGGAACTTAGGTTAAGAAAACATATTTTACCTCTAGAAACTTCTAGATAATTGGTTTGACAAGTATCCTAGGCATAAAACCATATTTTAAGAAAATATTATATATAAGTCTTGTTTTATACTATATTAGTTTATAATTACTAATTAAGCTATGAAATTTATTAGATAATGGAATCTATAATAAGAAATGTAAACTAAGGAAACAATCAAGGAAAATGTGTTTATTGTCTAAATAATTAGGAAAATAGTGTTAATGTGGTTTCTGAACAAATTATTAATATCCTAGGGAAATAACAAGGGTTGTGATAAATAACATTTCCTACATGTAGAATCTAATTTTTCCTCAACAAGGATCAACATCTTTAGATTATTTTATGAGGAAATAACTACTATTATTCAAGGGATCCACTAATCCAATGGTGTTAGAGAAATGGATAAAGTCTCTAGAGAATATAGTTATGTAATTGGGGTGTACTGATAAGGAAAATATCATCATGTTTGTATGTAATTTTAGGGGATATGTTGACCAATGGTGGTCACTAATTCAAAATAGTAAGGAGGGGGAGGAGATAGAAAACATTAAGTGGTGTTATGAAAAATAAATTAAATAATTTTTGGGTTGTGTTTATTGATAAGGATGTTGAAAATTATTATGTAAGGATTTAAAAGAATATTACAAGATCATAAGAAAGTGTATAGGAGTTTGTAACTTTTTTGTAGAAGTTACAATAGTTTTATCTATATGGTAGATGTCACGTTTTGATGCCTCTAGTCACATCATGAAATTGGTTTTCAAAGAAATAAAAAAGGATTGAATCACTCTATATATGTAATGTTATCCAATATATTACATAAGATTATTTAGAGGTGTGAGATATTTTTTACACTTTTTCTCTGTATGAGGAGTATTATCCATGTTGCAACACCTCTAGTTACATCATAAACTGGATAAAGTAAAGAAACTATTTTATAAATTTTGGTATCATGGGGAGGCTTGCATCATGATAGGAATCCCTGAGGTTTATTCTTTCAATTTTTTTAATGTTCATATCTTGGTAATATTTCATGTTTCATGAATGGATTTTAAAATGGAAATTTGTAAAATTCCTTTGATGTATAAGATTAAATTTTGTATAGGTAAGGAGAATACATAGGGTTATTTCCTTTTATAATTCAATGAGAATAATTTATCTTATTGTGGTAGTAATATCCATTCCATTAAGGGACTGAGGAATATTTCAGTGGATCTTCTATTTTGAAGGTTTCCACGTCATGGTAGGAGAATTTCACCATGGAAGCTCAATATGAGAGTGTTAGAATTTATAGAGTACAGGTGGCCACACTATGATAAATTAGTTTGTTATTAGTTTGAGGGTAAGATAATATTCCTAGATTTATATCCATGACATTTTTTGCTAATGTGAGCTATGAAATTTATAAGAAGAAGTTACATGCCACAATAAAGTGTTTTACATCATGGATTTATTAAAGATCGGGCTTGAATATTCAAAGGGAACTGAAGGTTGTGTGGTGGTGGTGATTATCATTTCATGAAAGTGTTGATTTGGTAGACCTATATATTTATATTTCTTATCATTCAGGATTAATTTATGGAAATTAAATAGTATATCTTGACTTGTAATTTAAGAGGGGTTTGAATGAATTTTCCCATCTTACCAAAAGTGGATTAATGATCTATAAAGAGGAAAACATAGTGATTCTATACATATATGAGGGACATATTTCTCATTACAAATTAGAAAAAAGGTTCACAGAATATTAGATAAAGGAGATTAATTAGAAAAGGAGGTATCTAAATAGTGGTATTCAATTATACTACTATAAAGTAAGAGGAAGAAGAATAAAAATGTATTATTATTGTAGGAGCATGGGTTTCATTGATGGATAAAAGTGGAAAATTTTTGATACACCCCTGTTAGTGTAAACTCACATGTTCTTCATGGAAGATCAAGACAACGACACTTGTGCGGGTAGTGAGCTATTAGAGTGTGAGATAGAAATGAGTCCTTTATTTCTATAAGGGTTGTAAACCTATAGGGATAGTGAATCCACTATAAATTATAACCAACAAGTAGTGCACTTAGTATTTCAATATTATGGAACATTACTATTGCATGGTCCTTGAATTATATTAGTTTGAGTAGACCAAGTGAATTGCTTGTGTCTATGATTTTTTTTATCTCTTCATATTGATTTTGAGAGAGAGGGGTGTTACTTAAAATTATGATGTAAGATCATTGGAAAGGTATTGTTTATGAAAGATAAAAATACCCAAATTCACCCCTCCCCCCCATAGTATTTATCTTTCCTAGGACCAATAAGTGTTATCATAACTAAAGGTTGTTGGTGGGGTATTATCTCCCATAATTTATGGAAGAAATCATTAACCACAAGTAGATTCTAATCTTAAATATTAATAATATTTAATTATGTTGGAATCTAATGAAACTCTATTTATAATCAATGGGAATGGATGTGTAAAAATTTTCCATACATGGAATTTCACCCAGCATAGAGAGCAGAGAATTATCCAAGAAAGACCAAATGGAACATGATGTCAATGCCGAAGGAGACAATACATTAGTAAGTTCTTTGTCTAAAAATATATAAAAAAATGTGATTTTATTCAAATCCTCACACTCCATGTGAAAAAAACTTCTCAACATCTATAAAGGTGATACCAATATATGTAAAGATAAATTTTTGGTACTATGGAACAAGTATGAGGATCTAAGGATGAACCTGAATGATTCTATAGATTTATTCCTTGGTCAGGTGAAAATAATTATGGTGTACATGGAAATAATTGGTGAAAACCGCAACAATATCAAAATCATAAAGAGGATTCTAATAATATTTATGATGAATTTCAATAAGAAGTCCTTTGGGATCAAAGAAAAAGACCCATGGGAGGGGATTCTGGATAATATTAATAACACTCACATTGTATAAGAGATTTGTAATAATAATAATGAGTCCACAATAAAATATAACTCTTAGGAAATGGAATTCAAAACTATGAATAATATTTCATTGAAGGATGATCCCAAATATTGGCAGATCAATGAGGTGTTTTTTCCTTTCCT
Source organism: Viscum album (assembly GCA_963277665.1). Taxonomy (NCBI): domain Eukaryota; kingdom Viridiplantae; phylum Streptophyta; class Magnoliopsida; order Santalales; family Viscaceae; genus Viscum; species Viscum album. The sequence goes on along the minus strand of OY728167.1, from coordinate 710,976,490 downwards.
CAAACCTCAAACGAGGAAAAAGAAGATTCAAAAGAAAAAATCCAATGTATTGTTTTGAATGTGGTAAAATTAGTAACATCACTAAAAATATATAATTTTGAATATGAAGAACCCATGAATAATTTATCTAGTGTGTGAAAGGAAAGAGTAATTCACTATGGAAATTATCCAAAAATATGTAAACAAAATTACAATAAGATGATATCACAGAAGAAATGGATGTGGATGATGTTGATAACTACAATGACCTCAATGAGGAAGTTCTTGTGGATATCATATAAAACCCATAATTAAGGGATAGTGATGATGAAGCCACAGATGTTGAGAAAACATTAGACCTCAAGTTTGAAATAGAATATACACTTGAGGATATAAATGTTTCGTAGTCTAAAATGAATAAAATAAAGGGAGTTGTATGTGAATATAAACTTTATAAAAATAAGTAAGAAGAATAAAAATCCATGTTAAAGGATGATGTTTAATGGATTGAATCTAAAAATTATGGAAACATAGAGAAATAAATTGAGATCAAGATCAAAATAGAAGAGAAATCTTGGATCATTGATGGTATAACTGATTATATTAAATATCATGTTAAAAATATTTGAGAATCTTGAAGGATAATTTGTTTCTATGAAATGAAAGTTATATTTTCAAGAAATACATCTAACTATAGGCATGTAATCAGTAATTTGGAATAAATAGGTTACAAAAAAGCTAATGATGTTCATGGGGAGACAACAAAGAAAGTAAATTATTTCCCACAATGGTAGTGGTTTAAAGATAATGGAAATATTGTTAAGGGGGTTGATCACAAACAAAAATCAATTATTATTAATTAAAAACCTCAAGAAACCATACCCTAGAAGAAGTTTGATTTGGGAGACTCTTAAGAAACCTAAAAGGCCATATGTGGAATAGTGAATTGATGAAATAAAACACTAAAAATATAGTTTTATTATTTTTGAAATATGGGGAATATACAATATGTGTGTTCCATAGAAAAAATACATTTGGGAGATCAAGTGAAACAAAAAATGTGATAATAATTTTTTATACTTTGTTTTTTTAACTATTATTGATTTTTTGTGTGATGTTTATCAAAAAAGTCTATATATTTCTCATCAAGGAAATAAATAAGTATACCTAAGGATGCCCTAAATAGGAGATTTATATATTGAGTATTTATTAAGTGGGATGAAAGGTTATAATAAATTTTCTTCTTTATAATATGAGGATGATTCGATGGATCCATAGGTGGAACAATCGTATTTACTACCAAAGGACGTATAACAGTGAACTCGGATTGGGATAGGAGATACTAAAAAGTCAAATGTTATAGATGTTTCATTAAAGTGATGGGTCGATCTAGAGTATAGATCTATGATATTAGATATAATTAATATATGATGGGAAATTATAATCGTATCATGGGAATAAAATATGAAAAAAATGTCTTTCTTACAAATGATGAATTTTTTAATATCATTGGCTCTAAAAAAGATAATATATTAGTCAAAGATCCATGTTGAACGGTTGTCTTGGGGGTTAAAGTCCTTGGTCACAATTTACTATATAAAATCTAATTGTGTGACTTGAGGCATGTGGTTAATTTTAATAATAAGTATTTAATCCTCAAAGGAAGTGATGGCTAGATTGGGATGCAAGGAAAGTGTACAAAGGGGAATCTATATCTCATTGGTGGATAATAAGATAGGTGATTTATATCAATATAATAAGAGAATATTCTATGGCATAAGAGGCTTCGGCACATGGAACAAAAGTATTTAGAAAACTTGGTAAAGAATGATGATTCTCATGAAATCTCTAACCTTTCATGTGATCACACTCACACATGTGATACTTGTTAAAATGGGAATATCATTCGGAAGACCTGTTATTCAATGGATAAAAATTCAAAGATATTGATTGAGTTTGTGTGCATGGATGTTTGTGGTCCTATATCACCAAAATACTTGGATGTAAAATGGTATTTTGTATCTTTTATTTATTATTACACTAGGATGGAATGCATGATGGTTATCTCCCATGGGTCAAAAGTTTTCAAGTGCCTTACACATTACAGAAGATTAGAGGAGAAGATTCATGGGATGAAAGTTCAAAAAATTTGGACTGATAATAGTAAAAATTTCACTAACAATCAAGTTGAATAATATCTTGATAAGCGCTAGATAAGACACCAAGTTTCAATGGTGATTAATACTTAAAAAAACATAGTCATTGAGAGGATGAACTGATTATTAACAATATAGATCAAGAAATACACATAGATAAGGATGTATTGAATAAATATTAGAAGTAAGTAGTTCTTACATTATAATATATCTATGATAGATCTTTTCAATGTCTAAATAAAAAAATACACCCTATGAGATGTGGTATGGGAAGAATCCAATATTAATTTAATTTTGAATATTTAGAAGTAAATGATTTATTATCAACAAGGATAAGAACCAGAAGTTTGAAGATCATGGGGATGGATATGTTTTATTATCTATTCATTTAAAATCAAGCAATACAAATTTTATCACAAAATACTTAGAAAAAATATTTGAAATTCAGGTTGTAATAGTTGTTAAAAATGAGCTGAATTTTCCATCCAGTGAGGAATTTTCAATCCAGTGAGAAATTTTCATGAAAAAGTAATAGTGTACTCTTGGAGGAGAGTGGTTTTGAATTGATAATACTAGGGGAATAAAATGGGGTTATAGAAGACTCTAAATAACACGCCAACAATGAGGTAAATACAATAGGTTTGGAAGCTATAATTAAAGCAAGGAAAGGGGTTAAAATCAATTATCAAAATATTTTTGGTGACTAGACATATATAATGTTAAAAAAGAATGAAAACTCTGTAGAAACCCTCTTTTTTAACACAATAATATCCTAATTTTTTTTTTAGGATTAAAGTTTTTTTAATTGGGTCAAAATGATGCATTAAGATCTTGACCAAATTGATAAGAATGAGACATGGGAAATTTTATCAAGGCTAAAAATAAAAAAAAATCATTGAAACATAGTTAGTGTTATAGAAAAAATTCAATGAATATATCATGCTGACTTGAAAAAAAATATATTATTCAAAGGGTATTCCCAAATTGAGGGAATTTATATTTATGGGACGTTTTCACTGATATCTTAGTTGGAAACCATTAACATTTTCTTGTCTATGTTAGTGAAAAAAGGACAAAAGGTGTTCCAAATGGATGTCAAATCAGTATTTCTTAATGGATTCCTTAAGGATGAAGTGTACATATAAAAACTATATAGATTTAATTTTTATAAAGGCAATATAAAAGTGTATTGGTTGTGGGTTGAAGAAGGAATTGTATTGGTTGAAGAAAGAATCAAGATCATCATATTCATGGATTCAAATGGGGTAAAGTTGATCAAAATATCTACAATAATAAGTATAATGATTAAATAATGTTGGTTCTCATTTATATTGATTTCATAATATTTGGATAATTATAAAACACACAATTCAAGAGTTTTTATGAATATATGAGGTGCGAATTTGAGATTCCTATGATTGGGGACTTAATATTTTTCCTTATTTTACAAGTAAATAAAGTAAGGAATGTCACATTTATTTATCTATCAAAATATGCTAAGGAATCCCTCAGTAGATTTGGAATGGATGAATCTATGCCAATGATAACACTAACAACTGCCTTGATGAAATTTTCAAAAGATTATGGTGTGAAGATGGTAAATGTTATGAAATATTTTAAATTCATTGTAATCCTATTATATATTACAGCACAATGACCCTTAAATATTTTTTACACATGAAAATATGCATGGTTCCAAGGTTTTTCCAAGGAAAACCACATTCTAGAATTGAAAATAATTCTTTATTAAAATAATAACACAATGTATATTTTGGTCTTTCTATCACAACATAGAAGAATAGAGGTTATTGGGATACATTGATATGGATTTGGTTAGTTCAGTATATGATCACAAGTCAATATCAGGTGGTGGTTTCTATCTTGGGTGTTTTTTATTTATTGGCTAAGCAACAAGAAATACTACAACTCACTTATCACTGTGGAGGCTGAATAAAAGTTTCTAGTCAAGTATGTACAAAGTTACAATGGATAAAGAGACTACTTGAGGATATTGGATTATATGATTAGATGTGATAACTTGAGTTCAATTAATCTTATAAAAAATATTGTACATCATTCATGGATAAAGAAAATTGTGATAAAGTATCATTTTATCAAGGAGAATCTTGAACAAGGGCTAGTATAGTTGGAGTATATGTCAACATAGGATAAAAGTTTAGATATCATGACAAAGATATTATCCAAAGACGAGTTTAAGAAGAATAAATTCTCTATTGGAATCTATATGTATCCATCCAACTATATAGTTTAGAGAAATGACCCCCACTCCCCATGGTATTTTCTATTTAAAACAATGGATGGTAACACTCTTAAATTAAATATTTGAATTACTAAATCTCATTTGTGAACTTTTAGAAAAGTGCTCTTTTGGATTATTGACAAAGGGAGAGAAGTTGTCTATAATTTACATGGGAGAAGTTACATGGTCATAGATGAAGAGATATAGATGATTGGGAGTGTTATTTACTATTTAAAAAGGGGGAGAAACCCTTATCTATTTTTTGTAAAGGGGTATAGTTCCTAATTATTAGTTCATGGGAAGAAGTATCTTGAGGAAGTGCTAAAGAGAATGCAAATCAAAATAAGTGTCTTCATGAGTAACTTTTCATTTAACTCTTTTTTCTCAGGATATGCTTAGATCATGTGGGCTTAGATTTATTGATTAGTGAATCATTAATGAACTATATGAAGGTAAATGGTTTCAAACAATATAGAAGGTTAGTTCCAATTTTTTTAGATTCAAAGGTTTTGAATCTTATATTGGATTTGGAATTATTCTCAATAAACCCAAAGGGGTTATTGTTTGTAAAAATCCATTGAAGAATTTTTTTCGGTTGTGTTTTTGGGAAAGTATGTTGAAATAGATTTTGTAAGACCTTCAAAAAATCTTACATGATCATAACAAAAGATTTAGGAGTTTTTAAGTAGTCTATATAAGTTATATTAGTTTTGTTTACAGGATAGATGTCACACTGTGATACCTATGTTCATGTCATGGAAGTGTTCTTTGAAGAAATCACAAATTCATGGAACATCATGTATACATAATATTATCCAATAATTACACAAGATAATTTAAAGGTATGCATAAGGTTTTAAACTTTATCTCTACATCCGGATCATAATCCATGACATGACACCTCTGGCTATGTTGTGGCCTAGCTAAGGCATAGGAGTGAGTTTCTGAAGTTTGGCATCATGAAAAGGCTTGTGTCATGATAATAAGCCACAATTTAAGGATTTAAGCTGATTTGGTGGTTGGCTCATGGGATTTTGAATTTCAATTTAAATTTATTTTTGGAAGGAAATTTTATAAAGTACCACAATGTGTCAGATTAAATTTTATAAAGCTAAGGAACATATCTAACATTATTTCCATTTCTAATTCTGAGAGAAAATGTAGTCGTTCCATGGTAGTAAGTTCACACCACAAAGGGGCTAGGTAAAATTTCAATGAATCTTATATATTGAAATTTTCCGTGTAATGGTAAGAGAATCACACCATTCAAGTTCAATATGTGAGTGTTATCATTTCTAGAGTACATGTGGACAAGTTTCGGTGAAGCAATTCATGTTGTGATGTGTGAGTAAAAGAAGAATCTTGGATTTATAGTCATTAATATTTCACATATGAGAGATGATAAATAAAAAATAAAAAAAATTACATTATTTAATGAAGATTTATGTGTCATAGAGTTACTAAATATTAGGTTCAAGGATTCAAAGGGCACTAGAGGTCACACTGTGGTGGTGATTCTCATGTCTTGATAGTGTCGAGTCAATAGACCTATATATTTATATTTTCTATCATTCATGAAGAATTTAAGGGAATTAAAGATGAGATATTCACTCAAAATTGAAGAGGATTTTTGGATTAATTTTCCTATATTACTAAAGGTTTATTAATGATATATCAATAAGGAAGCATAGTAATTCTCTAGAGATATGAGTGATATCATTCTCTTTAAAAAGTGAAAATATGGTTCATGGAAAATTAAAGAAAGTAGAGTAATTAGAAAAACGAGAGATATGAAGAGGGTAATTCTAGTATAATGCTAGAAATTTGTAGGAAGTAGATGTAAAATGTATTCTCACTGGAGGTTTTTCATTTTCATTGGTGGAAAAAAGAAGAGTAGAATTGATTCACCCATGCTGATCTAAACTCACTCATTGTGCATGGAAGATCAAGATAACAACACTTGTGGGGGTACTGACCTATTAGAGAGTGTGAGACAAATGAGTTATTTATTTATATAATGATTATAAACCTATATGTTCAGTGAGACTACTCTAAATTAGAACCAACAAGTAGGGTGATTATGTTTCAAGTGCATAACACATTATTGTTGCATTATCCTTAGATTATCTCAGTATGGGTGAACCAAGTAAAGTGCATATTCCCCTATGATTTTTTTCTTTATCACTTCATATCAATTTTATGGTAGAGGGTTGTTTCTAATAACAATGGATCAATATCATTGGAATGGGATCATTTTCAAAATATCAAAATACTCAAATTCACCCCCTAGGGTGTCATGAACCAACCCGGGCTACCCCTAACCTAGGCACCTGAATCGGTCAGTGACATTACCTAAAGGGTGTTCCCAATCTCTATATGATGGAAAATATTTACTATGAATAAAATTATATGCCTTTGGGAATGATTTATCTTAAATAATATTGATATATCAAGTATCTTGATAGATAACCTGACATGACCTCACCATACATTGGTGGTTCAGGCACCCAATTATGTAACATGAATAGACAGCTCAAATACATGAAACAACAATAATAAAAACATATAGAAGCACGATCAAATATATTATTAATGGAGTGAATTTATATAAGTCATATAATTAGTCCAAAAATAAAAAGTGATATGATATGTAAATATGATTAAGAGATAAAACACCCAGCATAAGTATTCTGAACAAAAAATTATAAAAATAATATGTTACTCGTCACCATGTGACATGAGGTAATCATCCCAATATCACCTCCATAACCTTAATGAAGCTAACATGAATACCCACAGCCTCCAAGTGACTCCTTTAACTTTACTAAATTAGAAAAAAAAAGTTTTTCAAACACCCATTGTTTTATGAAGTGTGTGATTATAACTAGTTCATTAGGATCCCACTAAGTATTATATAACCTTTATTACAAAGACCAAAGAATACTTGTTTGGAAATAATAATAAAAATTAACATTTTCAAGGAAATAAAAAACATGTTTTACATATGTATATATATATATAATTTAAAAATTAATAACTACTATTATAACAATAAAAAAATTATATCACACATCATTGGGGTGAACCCTAGGGTCACAAAGTCAAGGATCACTTAGAATAATAAATTCATTAGTTAGGGAATTACCCTTAACTAGTTTGAGGATATAAAATAACTTCACTGGACATTGGGATTATTTTACATTACATCACTAGATAACTAGTGGGAAGGTAAATTCACCCATTTAATATTTCCTAATTAAGTACCATGGGTTTCCAATAAAGTTTAATTAAACTAAATAATCATTCTTTACTAAATATTTCACCAAGAAACTTATAGAAAATCCAAATTATTTTTTAAAACAAACTTTAAATACATTTCCATGAATTGCATCAAATTGATTAATTGGGAACATCATACTTAATATAAATAAATATTTTAAAAAATCCACAACATCATTTATTGAATTTTATAAATTTTATTTTAACACCAAACATCTAATGATCAATCTAGAAAATGGAGATTATGGAACCATGTAACTTTACCACTAGAATTATAAGATACTGGGATGAATCCACTAGTAATGAAGAATAAAGAAGCTTAGAATCCTAAATTAAATCCTAACATTTTAATATGCATCATTTATGTTTTTTTAGAACAAAACCTTGGCCACCATGGATTTAGGGTAGAGAGAAAACCATGAAATATGGAAGAAGGAACCCAAAGAAGAGGAGAGGAGGGACTCACTTGATGATGTCTTAAATAAGTGTTAGAATAAGTGTTAGAATAAGTGTTAGAATATTAATTTCAAATATGGTAACTTTGTTCATTTCATAATTTCAAGTTTCTAGGTAGGCTGCACGGTTTACCAAAATCTACACAAATCATTTGGTTGATGTTTATTTCAATTGGGGAGTCGCATGGTTTGGATGCATGGTTAGTAAAACCATACAACAGCTATGAAAATATCCACTGAGACAAAACTGTAGGTTTTACATGATTTCTACATAGTTATCTATAACTATAAATCTTCATTTTCTAATGTATGTTTCCTTTTTGTCTAAAATTTTCAAACAAAAAGACCTAAAAAATGAGAGTTAATGATAAAAACCAATAAATAAATAATTTTTTAACTTAAAATGATATTGTGGGTGTGAAACAGGGTATTTAATTTTCATGGGACAAACAAGTGGAATCATTTATGGTGATTAATCTAGAAAAATATTTTCCTCAAGAGTATCATACTGAGATGGAAAGGTAATTCTTAAATCTACGGAAAAATAAAAAATATATGGTGGCTAGGTGTAAGGATAATTTCACAAGGTTAACAAGGTATTTTTTTGATTATATGATTAATCTAGAAATTAATATTGATTGTTTCTTTTATGGTTTAAATCTAATTCTTCTAAGATCATTAGTTTCTCAATCTATTTTAATATATGAAGAGATAGTAACTAGTTTAATAAAGACTCGAAAGAAGTTTTAAAAATCATTAATTTATAAAGGTAAAATAGATAAGAATATGATGGATTATTGACATGTTGAAATAGACACTGAAAATTAAATGAAGGGATGAGTATATTTCCCTATATATAATAAATGTGGAATAAAACATTATTGGGTCTCTTTATGGGGATTGGGTGTATGATTTAAATGTGGAGAGAAAAATCATTAATCTCATGAGTGAAAATTCAAGAGATACATGATTACTTTGTAATATTTAAATTGAAAGGTGATGGAACATTACTCTAATCAATACCCTAAGTGTCATGGTAATCTACCATATAAGAGGCATGTGGATCAAGGCTAATATTTTATGATAACAACTTCTGAATTTGATACTTCAAATAATTTTATGGTAGGTATATTGATTATAAACTCAAAGTTATCTAATATATTGTTTAATTAAATATCTATGAACTATTTTATTCCATGAATGTTTTTAAATAATATTTAATCAACTCTAGACACATTATGGAATACTTTATAAATTTGAACACTGACTGGTACCCTGATTCCAATAAAGATGTACCGAGTAATTTAAATTAGAATTCATGGGCATTGTATAGTTACAAATATATTAATCATACCTATAATATACTTTAGTGTAATTTTTGGTATGTATTAGATATCAAATTATAAATCAATATTTTATTATTGAGAGAAAGAAGTTAGAATTGTTAAATAAAGTATGGAATTACTTGTATTTAGAGGGGAAATTTCATTTCCTGAATCATATTTGAAACCACCCCCAGTAGCTTATCTTAATGAAATACTTGGAGAGGAATTATATAATATGTATTCTATAAAGGGGAAATATGTTTTTAGACTAGAAGATATACCCATTGTGAAAGAATATATTGATGAATTTCTTGATGAATTAACTGGATTTTCCCTTGATCAAGAAGTTGAATTTTATAATTATCTTATTCCTAATGAAAACCCCATATCTAAGCCACTATATATAATGTATATGTTGGATTTAGTTGAGTTAAAGAATAAATTATAGGATTTATGTGATAAGGGTTTCATTCATCCAATTTTTTAAACATGGAGAGCACCCATTTTATTTCTTAAGAAGAAGGATGTTTCAATGAGGTTATGAATTGATTATAGGGAAATCAATGGAATTTTTATAAATAATAAGTATGAATTTCAAAGTATTAATGAAAATTTTGACCAAATTAATGGTGATAAATACCTCTTAAAGATTTATCTTTAAACCATTTATCATCAGTAAAAAGTTAAAAGGGATTATTTAACAAAGATGGAATTTTATGTGAGGTATGGTCATTATGAGTTCATGGTAGTTTCTTTTTGGTTGAAAAATAAATCATATGTGTTTATATATTTTATGAATATATTATTAAAGTATTATATTGATAAGTTTTTAGTGGTGTTTATTTATGATATTCTTATATACTCAAAAAGTTATGTGGAGTATGAAAATCATTTATAAATCATTCTTGTGGTTTTGAGAAAAAAGCAGTTATATGGTAAATTTAGAAAATGTGAATCTTGGATTTAAAAAGTTTTTTCCCTAAGAAATTTTATATCCAAGGAAGGAATATATTTTTTCCCTTCTAAAAGAAAGTTTTTCAAGTAATGGACAAGGCCCACAAATATGATTTTAATATATAGTTTCCTTATATTAGATAGATATTATTAGTGGTTTGTTGAAAACTTCACTTGATTATATAATCCATTAACCAAGTTAACATGTAAGGGATTAAAATTAAAATGGAAAAGGAATTTAAAGATGGTTTTGAGGAATTTTAGAGGATATTTGTAAATGAATCTTTGCTGACTCTTCTATCTCGTAAAGAAGAGTTTTTTATTGATGAAAATGCATCAAGGAAAGGTATTGAATGTGTTCTAATGTAAAATGGAAGAGTGTTGATTTAGGAATATATATATATATATTGTAAACCCAATGAGATTAATTATCAAAATCATGATTTATAGTTGGTGATAGTGATTTTTTCAGTAAATATATGAAGATGTTATATATATGGATAGAAATATGACATATGCACTGACCAAAAGAGTTTGAAATATATATTTACTTATAAATATCTTAATATAATTAAAATGAGATGGTTGGAACTATTAAAGGATTATTATTATGATATACATTATTATATTGGGAAAGAAAACAAGGTAGAATATGAATTGGGTATAAAATTCCATGGTATCTTCTCCATGATGAGGGTGAATAATGATCCAATTCTACAAGATTTAGTAAGAATAGAATTAGAAATTATAATGGAATGGTAAATCCTTCATATTCTATGTAATTACACATACCTATTTATTGGATGGGATTAAGAATGCTCAATATGATGATGAGGTCCTGTAGAAGAATATAGAAGATGAGAGAAATGATAAATTACTAGAGTTTGATATTGATAAAGATTGATTTTTAATGTTTGGTAAGAGGTTATGTGTTCCAGCAATGCTATAGGTAAAGTATTTTTGAGATTTATCTTATTGAAAAAACTTCATTATGCATCTCAATAAAACTAATATGTGTAAGGATATTTGAAAGCATTTATAATGGGATAATATGAAGTAAAATATTTCATATTAAACAACAAGATTATTATTATTCCAATAAGTAAAGCCTCAAAGAAAAATTCCCAAAGGATTTAAGAAACAATTACCTATTCTAAAGTGAAATTTTGAAATAAAACTATGTATTTTATCACTGGGCTAGCAATAAATCTAAAGAAAATAATTCAATATTGCCCATTATAGATCATATTACAAAGTCATATCATTTCCTAGAAATTATAGAATATTTTTATTTGGATCATCATGATAGGTTTGGTATAAATTAATCTGTGAGACTCTATTCTATTACATTATCAATAATATAAAATCATGATCTAATATTTATATCAAAATTTTAGAGAAGAATTTAAAAGGATTTAAATAAAGAGGTTAATATTAGTACATGATATCATCCTCAAATAGATAGACAATTTGAAAGGACTGTCCAAGAATTATAATACATGTTAAGTTCATTATCACTTGATTTAAAAGGAATTTTTGTACAATATTTTTCTCTAGTAAAGTTTTCATATAATAACAGTTACCATTCCAACATAAAATGGCACCATATGAACCCTTATATAGAAATATATATCAAACTCCAGAATATTGGGATAAATTTGGAGAAAGAAATCCATTGGGCCCATAACTTTTGGAAGAGACATCATATAAGGTAAGATCCATCCAAAAGAATATAAAGGTGGAACATCGTGTATAGAAGAGTTATGTTAATAACTAGATTAAGGGTCTTTAATTCAAAGCAGGGGACCATGTCTTTTAAAGTATGTCTCCATAGAAATTGGTTATGATATTTGGAAGCAAATAAAAGTTAAGTCATATGTATATTGGTTCATTTGAAATATTTGAGTGGGTATGATTTGTGGCATATAATTTATCCATGCATCCAAACCTTCACCAAGTGCATTATGTCTTTCATATATCACTTCTAAGGAAGTATATGCTAGACCCTTCACATGTACTTAAGTTTGATCAAGTCCATTTGGATCCCTAATTTTCATATCATGAAGAGTCAATTCAAATTGTTTATATGATACAGAAAGTTATATAAAATTAGATAACTCAACTGGTGAAAATTATTTTAATGAACCACTAGCTAGAGGAGGTGACAATAGAACCTAAGGATTTAATGATAATAGCTTATCTTCATTTCTTTTTGGATTGATTTATAATTTTGTGGATGAAATTATTATAATAGGTAGAAAATTTAATGAACACAAAACTCTAATAATCATTAAGAATATTTTATTTTAAACAATAAACTACAAATCAAAGATAAAAAAATTTTAAGACTGTTATAACTAATAATGTAAAATGGACAAAAATAAATAATTCCAGTGTAATATAAATGTCTCATGGATCATATTATTCAATGAATATCATGACTATAAAAAGTAAAATATAATATATAAACCATAAAAGCCATGGAATAGATATATGAAAAGAAATAAAACTGATAATTATTATTTTAGTTATTTTTTTAATGAATTTATTGGATGTAAGAGTAAGTATATAAATTACATGACCATTTGGTATTATAACTATTGGTGATATAGCCAATATAAAATGACCATTATAATTAATCTATATTAAGGGTAATGAAAATTTATAATTGATGCAGAAGAGAGAAACCGAGGTCTTTAACTATAGGAAATCTCATATGGGTTTCATTTATTAGATCTTATTAAGGAGGTATAATCATTGTGTTTTTTCCAGACTAAGTCCAATAATAACATTAACAACTAAGGTTTGAGAGGAATTAACTCTAGGAGAAATTAAAGTTTGTAGAAATCACTACTAGATCAATGTTTTCTTAACCACCCTATTAAAATACCAAAATTTTACACCAAACCCTTAGGTATTATATTGGATTAATGATGGACTATGTGTTTAGGGTTTAATAGGTGTTGATGTGTAAATTTCTTTTGTAATAAAATGGTGTTTACTCCGATACTAATTTTTATTAAATAAATAAACCTTATTAAAAGTGTAAAATTTATATAAATAGAGGATGAATATGATAAAAATTATTGAATATTTAGAATCCTGATATCAAAATTACCTAAGGGGTGAAATTTTTAATCTTTGGTAAAAATAGTAAACTACAGTAAAAATTGTGAAATCCAAAAAAATACTGTAAATATGACATCATATATATGTAAGTATGAATAAACTCAACCAATATAGTTCTATTTTACAAATTTTATAACTAAACATTATATTGAATCCTTAAGGGAGGTAATTGGGCACTATAGGGAGTACGGGAGCACTTGAGATAATGGTAAAATAAAATATTCAATAATCAATTCCATGGAATTCCACTCACCGCACCTATAAATACCCACCCATATTATCATTTATCCTCATACCAAATTCAGATTATATATTTATAACTATCTCAAAGAGTACCTCCCATATAAATATCTTAAATCTTGAAGAGTTTGGTTAGTTCTAAGGGTTGGATCTAGGCTAAGAAGCTCAAGTGAGGTATGGGTCCTTTTTCTTTCTATTTTCAATTATTATTTACATTTCCATTATAGTATCCTTTTAAATTTATAATTTAATATTATAAAATGATTTTAATATTACTATAGGTGATTTTATTATGATATCCTATACATGTAAGACCATATTTCACTCACATTACACTCCATTCATAATCTGTTATTATGCTTAAAGATTCTTGTATCCACAAACTCCATTATATAGATCCTTATGTATGAAATGTATTTGTAGTATTATGGATGTATTATTTATAAGAAGTGGTATTTTTATAAGTATGTATGATATAGATTTATTTTTTTGATCCTTTATAGAGTCATAATTGTATTAAACTAAATTTGAGTACAAGCACACTTTTTCATCAATGCATGCAAGCCTAGATATCTTTCCTTAAAGAAATTTTATATCCATGATGCGTATGAAATATGTGTGATTACATGATATTATTTTTATATAGGATTTGTCAATAATTTATTTATTATTTTATCATTTAAAATACATGTATTTAATTTACAAAATTCATTAATATTCTTTATCTTAATGATTACATGATAACTATAATTCCATATCCTTCCCTTGATAAGGGTACTTATTTGAACATTTGGAATCCCTGATTTCTTTCTTATATGACTCAAGTAAATTAATCTAAATATCCTTTTTAATTAATTAATAACTATACCTATTGACATACTTGTATAATTATTGGTTCTATACGTAAAAATCTTATAAGATAATCTTCATTGAGAAATTATGCTAAGTATTTTAAAGTTGAACATTATTCCATGTATTGCCTATAATATTTTAGTATATAATGGAAATCATTGGAATTTTATATAAATGGTGGGGATTGGAATTATAAATCCCCTCAATGAAAAAGTTTGCCTCATGATATGAGTAAGATAGGGTAATGGTATCATTCATACCCTTTATGTATGATGTCTTAGTACAATGACTCGGCTTTATGTTTGTTATAACAACCCTGTTCTTTATTACACACTAAAACATGATTTATTAAAAAAAATTCACTTGATAAAACATTGAATATCTAGATGTCTAGTGTATTTTGGGCTTAGGATCATTACATAAACACTTAGTACATAAAGCACGCAACGTATTTATTGAAAACTTCCTTTGCATGACCACTACATTCCCTCGTACTTAGCATTGTATAGGATAACCTGAGGACATGCATAAGAAAAGGGTGAGCTATAAATACCAGTAAGGGAATAAACATGTAATAACATGAGGAATACAATACATGTTATACAATAGGCTTATCTTAATAGAACAAGAGAAACATGGACATAGAGGCATGATAAAGCATGATAATCATAACATGGAGATGTAGCAACAACACTTAACATGGAATTAGCATGAGCCAAGGCTCATTGCACATGGATCATGAGTAAACCCTCATTGCACATGAAGCACGATT
Organism: Viscum album; assembly: GCA_963277665.1. Taxonomy (NCBI): domain Eukaryota; kingdom Viridiplantae; phylum Streptophyta; class Magnoliopsida; order Santalales; family Viscaceae; genus Viscum; species Viscum album. The sequence continues at coordinate 710,961,089 of OY728167.1, read as the reverse complement.
ATCCCATAGTTTCACTTGAATTATCATGATTCAACACTCATTTCACAGGACGTATCATGATACTATACTTTACCCAATGCATTAGAACGCTATCAGGGTGCACCCTTCTTAAACATTTCATATCATGCATAAGTGTGCCACATGGATCATAAGACAAGGATTCATTAAACATCATCATTTATTCCACGATAAAGGAATTTGAAATTCATACATGAAAATATATAATCAATAATTAAATTTTCATAAATGTGAATACCCTTGATAGAGAAATGGTCATGCTATTCCCTACACAATGACTTTGGCTTGGAAAAACGTGGTGCAATTTCGGCAGCATAATAGCGTGACATAAGAATTCATAAAAACAATTGATGAGAGAGAAAGTGGTGTCTCATCATATGTACATGAAATTTAAATTAAGTGGGTAATATAGATACATGTCCCAACAATTTTAATGGAATTTAGATTCCTGATATAAAATAATTTCATGAATGTAAATGAGGAGAGAGAAATTCCATTCAGAATTTTAGCATAGTAACGAGTGTACATGGGGAGGCATTTAATGAGAGATAAAGGGGTCTCCCATCATTAAAACATAAGGAGGTAAGTATTGGGGAAGTGAAAAACTATACCCCAACATTTATAAATAAAATTAAAAGTTCATAACAACTTAAAAAATATTGAACAAAAATGAGAAAGGAAGAAAAACCCTTACAGGGAAGTGTACTTCCAAAGGCTTAGGAGATGATTATTGGGAGCTTGAGGTGCCTTGGGAGGATTCTAGAGAGATGATGGCAGAGGTTGGACGAACTTAAAAGGCTTTGAGTGAAGAGGAAGTGGGATCTTGGGTGGCTTTATATAGGAAAGGAGAGGTAATTTTTTATTATTTATGTTTGGGACACCTCACATTAAACTAATCAAAACCACAAACCATCCCATGGTTTTTGCCCATAGTTTCTGACAAAGGATAGTGTAAAAAAAATATTTTATAAGTTAAATGGCCTAACTTCTTAAAAAAATAGGGTTGCTTATGTGGAGGTGAGTCTCCCTCTCAAGAAAAACAATTTAATAAGACAAAATGTTTTATAAGTCTTGAAGGGTCCACTAAAGCTTTGTAAAATAAATAAAATAAACCTAAAATCACATTATTTTAATGGTAAAACATATATTGGCCGAAAATAATGTTTATATTATTTCATTACATCACTATTGGCTCATTATTATGTCATAAAACACATTATATATTGAAACGGTATTTAATTTTTACCCAAAAAATCGATTGTCTCAGAAAATTATGAAAATTTCACTGTTGGGAAATTTTGATGTCCTAATTCCAGAAATAACATTAATTTTATCTAAATAATTTTTTAAATGTGTGAATTTTTACTTTTAAAATAAATATCGACATTTATCGAAAATTCATGGGTTTTGACAAAAATGGCTTTCAAACCTTAATAAAAATTACAATTGCATTCTTAAAATTATACAATCATTTATATTTAATAATAATATTTTAATAAAATATTATTTAATTCAAAAGTCCATTAATTCATCAAAATAGATTTCTTAGTTGAATATTAACTAAAAATACTATTTGTACTTTAAAAACTATTTACAAAGTAACAGTAATAAAATGAATGTATATTCATTATTATAAAAAATATAATGCTCAAAAATCAATAAAAATAAGGCCTTATAAAATATAATTCACATATCATAGTTCTAATGTCTTGTTAAATAACCCCTTATAACAGCCGCATAAGACCATAGGGTAAGGTGCGCGATGGTGACAGACTCTTAGGGTGGATCAGATAACATTGCTCGAGTGGTAATCTCTATCAACCTCCACTTCTCTCGTAGGCGGTTCCGCTCGAGCTTAATGCATTCAATCTTGGATTGGGCTTGCCCAAGAGTGAAGGCCAATGACTCCACCTCCATTCTGAGCTCTGAAAAATTGGCTTTGTATGGGGAAGTCTACTGGATGGGGCCATCACTTCCTTTTTCTAACTAAATTTGATTTGTTAAAGACCTATAATTATAATAATCATGTGATCACCATTAAATGGCTATAATAGCAATAGTAAAAATTCTTAATGGTGTTTTAAAAATACAAAAACATAAAACAAAATAAGTGCATATGTTTTATAACCATTTCACATATTATGAAATTTAGTTGGATCAAGAAGTATTTTCATTAAAAAATGTTTGGGTCGTTACAATCTTCCCCCCTTAAGAAATTTCACCCTCTAAATTTCATTTTCCCACACTAAAAATAGATGAGGGTAACTATGCTTCATCATTTCCTCCAATTACCATGTCACTTATTCAAACTTTTGGTTTTTCCACAACATATTGATGATGGGCATTGTCTTATTTCGTAGAACATTTTCTCTATGATCTAAGATCTTCCCCGGTTTCTCCTCATAAGACAGATCATACTCTATCTATACCACCTCTGAAGAGAGTACATGTGAAGGGTCTAGTATGTACTTCCTTAAGAGATATACATGAAAGACGTCGTGTACTTTGGCCATGGTAGGTGGAAGTGCTAGTCGATAGGCCACAACCCCGACACGATTAAGAATCTAGAAGGGTCCGATGTACCTAGGACTTAACTTCCCTTTATTTCCAAACCTCATGACCTTCTTCCATGGAGATATGCGTAGAAATACTATATCTCCAACTTTAAACTCAAGGTCTCATCGATGGTTATCTGCTTAACTCTTCTGTCGACTTCGGGATGCCTTGATATGCTGTTGAATGGTATTCACCTTCTCCACCATTTTATTGACCATTTCTTGTCCTAGAATCTTACGCTCACTGATTTCATCCCAACATGCCAATGTTCTGCACCCCTTCCCATATAGGGCTTCATATGGTGCCATTCGGATGCTCGAGTGAAAAATTTTATTATAAGAGAACTCAACCAGAGGAAGATGTTTATCCCATCCTCCTTTGAAGTCCATTGAGCACGCTCTCAACATGTCCTGAAGTGTTTGGATAGTACGCTCAGATTGGATGTCAGTTTGAGGATGATAGGCTATAATGAAGTTCAGTTCAGTATTCAGAGCATGTTGAAGAATCTTCCAAAACTTAGAGGTGAATCTTGGATCTCGATCAGACATAATAGATAGTGGTACTCCATGCAACCTTACCACTTCCCTGATATATATACGTGCTAGATGATCCAATGAGAAATCCTCTTGAATTTTAGTGAAGTGTGCATACTTTTTAAGATGGTCCACAACAACCTAGATTTCATTGTTTCATTTGTATTTCTTCGTAAGTCCGGTGACAAAGTCCATGGTGATCTTCTTCCATTTCCATGCTGTTATGGGCAATGGTTCCATTATCCCCTTAGACTTCTGCCTCTCTTCCTTCACATGCTGACACATCAGGAACATTGATATATACTCAGTGATCTCCTTCTTCATATTACTCCACTAATAATTCTCTCAAAGATATCAATACATATTTTTGTTTCATGGGTGAATATAGAAATTTGAACTATGCACATCATCCAAAAGTTCCTTCTTCAGCTCCGGTCTTGATGGAACACGTAGTCTTTTCCCAAATCTCACAATTCCTTCTTCATTAACATTGAACTATGAGGATTTCCCTTTTCTGATAGCTTCCACTTTTTTCTGAATTCCCACATCATCCTTTTAATCATCCTTTAACCTTTCCAAAAGAGATGGTTGAGCAATAATTTGTGAAAGTATTGATTATTTTCCCTTATTTATGATTCTTGTGTCCATCTTCATTAAATCTAAGAATATTGGATCCTTTTCAATTCTCATCAATGATAGAATTGTTGGGTCCTTTCTACATAGAGCATCTGCCACCTTGTTCGCTTTCCCAGGGTGGTAATGGATTGAGTGGTCATATTATTTGATCAGCTCTAACCATCTTTGTTGGCACATGATAAACTCTTTCTGTGTGAATATATACTTGAGGATTTTGTGGTCCATATATATTTCACATTTCTCCCCAAAGAGATAATGCCACAAAATTTTTAAAGTGAAGATCACCACATCCCACTCCAGATCATGTGTTGGATAATTATTCTCATAAACTTTCAATTTCCTGGAAGCATAGGCAATGACTTTGTCATTTTTCATCAACACACATCCCAGAACCTTCTTTTAAACATCACTAAATACAACAAAAAGTTCTCCACTTGTGGGTAAAGTGATCACGAGCATAGTGATAAGCCTCCTTTTTAACTCCTTGAAGCTTTCTTTTCATTCATCACTCTAAGAAAACTTTACTCCTTTCTGAGTTAACTTGGTAAGAGGGTTGGACAATCATGAGAAATTTATCACAAATCGTCGAAAATATCCAGTTAACCCCAAGAAGCTATGGATATCTGTTACTGACGTTGGCCTAGACCATCCCTCTATTGAAACTATCTTGGAGGGATCCACAGATATCCCATTTATTGTGATGATATCTCCCAAGAATGAGACCTCCTTCAACCAGAACTCACAGTTTTTGTAATTTTCAAAGAGCTTCTCCTTCTGCAAGGTCTCTAGTACAGTTCTTAGATTCTCCTGATGATCCTCCTTGGTTTTGGAGTATATTATAATATCATCTATAAAGACAACAACAAATTTGTCAAGGTAATATATAAAGAATTTATTCATCAAGTCCATAAAGATTTCTGTAGAATTATTGAGTCCAAAAGGCATTAGTATGAATTTATAGTGCTCTTATCTTGTTCGAAAAATAGTCTTGGGGATATCTTCTTTCTTCACTTTTTCCTGATAATATCCCGACCGCAAATATACCTTGGAAAAGTATTGTTCTCCACGTATCTGATTGAACAAGTCATCAATTTGTGGAAGAGGATACTTTTTCTTTATCATGATTTTGTTAAGATCACGATAATCGATGCAAAGGCTCATTGACCCATCCTTCTTCTTGATAAAGAGGACTAGTGAACCCCATGGTGAAGCACTTGGGCGTATAAACCCCTTATCCAAATTCTCATGTTGTTGTTTATTCAGCTCCTCAAGCTCCACAACAGCCATTCTATATGGAGTCTTGGATATTAGAAATTCCCCAAGTATAAGATCAATTTTGAATTCAACATCTCTTCTAGGAGGAAGACCAGGAAATTCCTTAAGAAATACTTCAGGGAATTCCATCATAATAGGCATGTATTCAAGGATGGTTTCTTCCTTGGAATCAATCATCTGATCCAGATATGCGTGCTCATAGGGAATTAATATCCATTCTTGAGATTATGGAGCTAAAAAATATTAATCCTCCTCCTTGCACTTGTATAGAATCGGGGGTCGAATCTCCACACGGAGAGTGATTTCCCTATCATGGCAATTTATGTTGTCTCTATATAAGGAAATCCAATCCATGCCAAGAGTTACATCAAATTCTACCAGAGGAAGTATGAAAATGTTATCTGAAAAGTTCAATCCACATATTATGACAAGGGAGGAGTTATATTCATGGGGTGCAATGATTTCTCCCTTTTCCATACTCATCGACAACTTTACTTCCATGATTCGTGGTGGTGTTGGAATTGTTCTACTAAACTTTCAGGATATAAAAGAATGCGTAGAACTATGAACGATAACCCTACCTTTCACTTTTTGATTCTGGTTCTACTCTATCCATTATATACTTAGGGATGTGTATCTTAAAGAGTTAAACACATAAAGGGGAATCCAAAGACAAAAATATATGACATATAAAAATCTTTTATTTATTTAACTTATGAATCTATAGGCTTTAATCTATATTATCCATGATCTACTTTCTAACATATATTCTTAGGGGAATTTTTTAAATTACATTAATAATTTTTTGTACTAAGATTGTAAATTTTCCAAATCATATCCCCTGGGAGTGTCATAACCAAGAGTGCAGCAAGGCCCGTTTTCATGCACCAGTTCCCGTTTAAGTCTAGCTCAAAGTGGTGTTTTTGGGTTTACCCCTAGGATACATCTGTGTCGGATCCACCTCTACCTTCTCATATCCAGACAGGGATGTATTTTATTGATAAACCATTTACTCAATACTCACCAAAACATAGGGATGTTTTTATACTTAGTCTTGTCTCTAAGGCTTCACTAGGTTTTTTTAATCCTAATCCCAAAAATAACTAAACATATCCTCTTATACCAACTATAACAACCTTGTTCTATATTACACACTTAAACATGATTTATTACATAAAATTCACTTGATAAAATATAGAAGATCGAGAGTTATAGTGTCTTTGGGGCTTAGGATCATTATATAAAAACTTAGTACATAAAACACGCAACATCTTTACTGAAAACATCCTTTATATGACCACTACATTCCCTCATACTTAGCATTGCATAGGATAGCCTGAGGACATGCATAAGAAAAGGGTGATATATAAAGCCCAGTAAGAGAATAAAATGGAATAAAATAAGGAAAACAATACATGTTAGACAATAGTCATATCAATATAGCACAAGATAAACATGAACATAAAGGCATGATAAAGCATGATAATCATAACATGGAGATGTGGCAACAACACTTAACATGGAATTAGCATGAGCCATGGCTCATTTCACATGGAGCATGAGTAAACCCTCATTGCACATGAAGCATGATTATCCCCTAGTTACACTTGAATTAGCATGAGTCAACACTCATTTCACATGACGTATCATGATATTATACTTTACCCAATGCATTGGAGCGCTATCAGGGCGCACCCTTCTTAAACATTTCATTTCTTGCATAAGTGTGCCACATGGATCATAAAACATGGATTCATTAAACATCATCATTTATTCCATGATAAATGAATGTGGAATTCATACATGAAACTATATAATCAATATGAAAATGTGCATAAAGTTGAATACCCTTGATAGAGAAATGAGCATGGTATTCACTACACAATGACATTGGCTTGGAAAAACGTGGTGCAATTTCGGCAGCATAACAGCGTGACCTAAGAATTCATAAAAATGGTTGATGAGAGAGAAAGGTTTGTCTCATCATATGTACATGAAATGGGAATTAAGGGGGTAATGTATATACATGTACCAAAAATTGTAATGGAATTTAGATTCATGATACAGATGAATTTCATGAATGTAAATGAGGAGAGAGAAATTCCTTTCAGAATTTTGGCATAGTAACGGGTGTACATGGGAGGAATTTAATGAGAGAGAAATGGGTATCCCATCATTCAAAAATAAGTAGGTAAGTGTGGGGGAGGTTAAAAACCATACACCAACATTTATAATTGAAAATAAAAGGGAATAACAACTTAAATAATATTGGACAAAAATGAGAAAGGAAGAAAAACCCTTACTTGGAAGTGTGCTTCCAAAGGCTTGGGAGAGGCTTGAGAGAGGCTTCTTGGGAGCTTGGGGAGAAATGGGAGTATTCTAGAGAGATTAGTTAAGAGTTTGGACAAACTACAAAGGCTTTGAGTGAAGATTAAGTGGGAGCTTGGGTGGATTTATATAGGAAAGGAGAGAGAATTCTTTATTATTTAGGTTTGGGACGCCGCACATTAAACTAATCAAAAGCACAAACCAGCCCATGGTTTTTGCCCATGGTTTTTTCAATGGAGATTGGAAAAAAATATTTTATAATTCCAATGGCCTAACTTCATAAAATAATAGGGTTGCTTATATGGAGGTGAGTCACCCTCTCAAGGAAAACAATTTAAAAAGACAAAATGTTTTATAAGTCTTGAAGGGTCCACTAAAGCTTTGTAAAATAAATCAAACAAACCCAAAATAACATTATTTTAATGGTAAAACATATATTTTCCGAACATAATGTTTATAGTATTTTATTACATCACTATTGGGTCATTATGATGTCATAAAACACATTATATATTTAAACAATATCTAATTTTTACCCAAAAATTCGACTGTCTCAAAAAATTATGAAAATTTCATTATTGGATAATTTCAACGTCCTGATTCCAGAAATAATATTCATTTTATCTAAATAATTTTATAAATATTTTAATTTTTACTTTTAAAATAGAAACCAACATTTATCGAAAATTCATGAGTTTTGACAAAAATGGCTTTCAAACCTTAATAAAAATTGCAATTGTATTCATAAAAGTATATGATAATTTATATTTAATAAAAAAATCCATTAATTCATCAAAATATATTTCTTAGTTGAATATTAACTAAAAATACTATTTGTACTTTAAAAACTTTTTACAAAGTAACAGTAATAAAATGAATGTATATTCATTATTATATTCAAAATAATGCACATATCATAGTGCTAATGTCTTGTTACATAACCCCTTATAACACGCACATAAGACCTTAGGGTAAGGTGCATGATGGTTACAGACTCTTGGGTTGGCTCAGATAACATTGCTCGAGTGGTAATCTATATCAACTTCCACTTCTCTCGTAGGCGGTTCCGCTCGAGCTAAACGTATTCAAGCTCAGCATGGGCTTGGTCAAGAGAGAAGCCCAAAGATGCCACCTCCTTTCCTATCTCCGACAAATGGGCTTCATATGGGGAAATTCTACTTGATGAGGCCATCCCTTCCTTTTTCTGGGTAAATTGGATTTGCTAAAGCCCTATATTTATACTAATCATGTGATCATTGTTCAACGGCTATAATAGAAAAAGTCACAATTCTTAACAGTATTTTAAAAATACAAAAACATAAAACAAAATAAGTTCATATGTTTTATAACCATTTCACATATTAAGACATTTAATTGGATCAAGATGGAATTTCATTAACAAATTTTTGGGTCGTTACATTTATGGTGTCTAGAATTATGAATTATCATCCTTTACATTATTATGATATCACTTAATCTTATCTATGGGATTATTTATTTCATTTTTCATCCATGGATTATGCAATGATTATTTATTTACTGATATGGGATCATTTTTTATCTATTCTCAATATATTATTTATGATATTATTATATCATTTTAGCTTCTATTTTAATTTATATTTTACTAAGAATTTGATATCACCTTTTTCTTTGGTTTCCTATTTTCATTGTTAATTAAGTATAATATTATAAATATTATGATATATAGATAGATTTAAAGAATAATGATTTTTACTTGAATGATGTAATATGTGATGATGTAAAGTAATTTTATGTATCTAATTTCTTGAGGATTATTAAATCATGTTATTGGGTATGTAATTTCATGTAACCTGATTACCATGTAATAAATAACATGTGGGATCTAGGTAATCAGGGTTGGTGCATTACACAATTGAGATGGAATTAATTTAAAATGTTTTCCCCGTGACTTTTATGGGTTGGATAGGGATGTCTAGGGCCAAGATGCAACCCTTGTTGTTATACCATGATGCAATAGTCATCAATGGCCATGGCTATGAATTAAAGTAATTTGAACCTTATACATAAGATATCTTTGGGGATTCCTTGAGATTAATAATGAAATAATGGACCAATATTGGTGCATTTATCCTCTTTAGATATAGAGAGGTGTGTATTTGGGAGGGGCCATATTGAGGCTTAACCTATAAATAACTTTTAATTTTCTTGTTTGATTGATATTTATAGTATTTTTTCCACCCCTAACTAGATTATTATTAGTAGAAATGTTATGTCTTAATTTGAGATGTGTAAACAGGTTGGGTATGAGAGGAATTAGACTAGCTTGGGATTATAGTTTATTGGATTCTTTTTCAACCATAATGTAAATTGAATATATATTTTCCATTGAGCCAATTATTATTCAATGGTTTGATTTCGGTTGTGTATATGGGATGATATGCATGTATTTATAATAATGGGTATAGATGGGATGAAACACCCATTTGTAATATATTATTCATGATGAGAGATGTTATGACCATTATTTGGTATGTTTGACTAAAATTTCATGACCATTATTATGGGACATAATACCCACTAGTCTATGGAATGTAATGTCATGTGGCTTGATGATGATGGAGATGGGAAACTATGACCACTATTGGGATTTCATTATAATTAAGTACTCATCATGTACTAATTATTATGATATTACAGGAATTTATACCCACTATTGAGACTTTATTATTAGGATTCACTTCCAAAAATTTATTTACTTTATATAAAAAGGCATTATTTCCATGGTTGTTTATAAGGATTTTATACATAGTTAGTATTCTTATGATGTGTTTAGAGACACCATAACACTAGATGAAGCACGTATGGTCACACCCAAGTGGTTGTGTAGTAGCTATTGATATGACATATTATTTATCACTTCCATTTTTTGTTGTTTTACATAAAATCTTACCACATTGTACATGAACTTTTATTTAATAAAAATGTTTTGGGACACTGTTTTTTGTTGCCTAATAATTTTCACTCACAGCCTACATGGGAACCATGTTACACAAAAAGACTTTATGGTTTTTAATATAGGTAAAGGAAATTTCCATTTTATTTATGAATAAGATATGGAGCTTAGTAGGGGGCTAGTATATGGTACTTGGAATGGAATCGGGAATAGTTTTTCTATCAAATCTAGTATTTTTCTAATTTTTTATACTTTTTGTATGAAATCAACACATGGGAGATCATGTTTTTTTTATTTTATTGTGTGACATTACTTCTACTCATTTTTTATAGCATGGAAGATATTATTAGTTTCTAATGGATTATAGCTATGATGTTCAATTTTATTTGGTTTATTTTTATAATGAATTGTTATTATATTTATTCAGCTTTGATTTATGGATTTCATTACCAAAGAGGGTATACTCTCCCAACTTCATTCATATACCCTTGACACTAGTAAGAAGATGTTGTAATATGGGGAGGTGGGGTTCAGGTATATGGCACCTGGTTTAGTCAAAGTGGGTGTAAATTAGGATACGGATGCTATAATTATAGAACTAGGGATTCTATCAATAATCTTTCATCCAATTTAAATTTATTTTTACAATAGTGGGGTTGTTGAACAAGTTAAAGAGCTCAAGTATCATGAGATATCTGAATATATTATTTATTTATTTCAAATCATTTGAGAGATTATTGATAGAGGTGATATTGAGATATATCAAGTTCATACATAGGATAATATTAAAAATCCCATTTTATAAAAAAAAACATGACATCCACTGTATTTCTCTTAATATTAGATACATGGGATACTAAATTTAGTGAAAGTGGGAGATTTTTAGTAATTTTGGCCAGAATTTAGTTAATTTTTTGTAAGCTTAGGGACATTTTGTATCATTTTATGTATATTAATATCCATACTTTATTATTAATTTATGTTTTTTATGTAAAACAAGAGAAATTATATAATAACAACCCACTGGAATATATGTATTATCGAGTTATCCATGATTAATGATCATCACATTAGGTTATAATGATATATTAAGACCTGTATGAGTAGGGTCACTTGTATGGTGATAAAACTGATCACCCATGGGATATAAGTTGTTGAAATTATTTCATATTGAGCTACTTAAAGTACACCACAAGGATTTTCATATATCTATCATTGGTGTTTCTTAAGTAAACATTGAATATGGACACTTCAACTTGATATTTTCAAATCAGCTCCCTCTTTGGGTGGTTTCCAACTTTGATACCCTATCTAAATTCAGTTGAGAATTTGTCTTAATAGAATGTAATTTTTTATGACCCTAATCAATTGGAGGGATTTAATTATTCAAGATGGTATTTTTATGCCCATATGATGGGTTATCACATCTTGGACCTCAATTGAGATATGACTATGTATGTTCATGGTTATCTCAAGATAATTACATATGATGTAATTATATAATATTTAGTTATTTTGATAATTAAAAAAATAGATATGCTATATGGGATTATCATTATCCTTTTATTATGCTTAATCTAGATGTAAAGAACCAAGGAACATAGCTAATAGACATATGATGGATTGTGTCATGCCAACCCCCTTTTTAATTTGGATAGTTATGATTATTTTATATATACTTCTCTTATTTTATGAATATGAATGATATTTATGATCATTACCAACTTTATAAAGGACCCTTAGGGTCACACATAAGATGATTTTGATTTTGATTTTTTAGAATAATGTGATTAGTCCTGATGTAAAAAATGTTTATATTTACTATAAAACCATATAGGATTTGGGTTTTTCAAATTTAAAAAATTTAATAAAATAATATTTAGTAAATTAAACAATTAATGCAGCGTTATAATATAAATAATGAGTTATTTATACTATTAATACATAAACTTGTGGAATTTGAAAATACCAAAGTGGATTTCAACTTGGGATTGATATAATGGGCTCCCAAGGCCCATTAAATGAGAGAAACTCATGGGGAAACCTAATGTGGATATTGAAACACCTCATTTGTTAGTTTTAACTCGTTTTGAGGCTCATTAATGTACCTACCAATTTGTTTTCGGTCTTAATCAATTTTTGAGGCATATGTAATGCTTTAAATGACCTTTATTGGGTCTTTATTGTAACTCAATTGTTTTTCTATGGATTTGGATTCCTTAGAGGCTATTTAATTCCCCACTTTATATAAATAGTAAGGATGGTTGTAGGAATCATTATATATGTTCTATAATGTTTTTATCATACTTTTTTCAATAATTTCCCATTTGTAATAACTAGAATCATACAAAAAAATAGTATATTGTGGTATTTTATTTGTAGTGTTTCTTTAAAACCACCAGTAAGGTTTAAAAATATTTATTTCATCTTATTATCAAAGATTAGTGAGAACCACCACTTATTTTTTATTTTGTGGTAGTTTCTTAAAAAACTATCACTAAATATTTTGAAATAAAACTATTATTGATGGTTACAAAAAACTAACATGATTTTAACATTAATTTTATCACATGGAATTCCTTTTCTTCCTTCTCCTTGCTCATGAAATTTCCTCCCTATCAGTTTCCTATAGTCCCACATATTCATGTCCATAACTTCCACTTCTCTAACTATCACTCGCTGCCCCACCACTTCCTCATTGGTTGTCCCAATCAACAGTATCCCCTTTATTTTATCTTCAATCATCTTGATAACTAACCTATAACCCTATAAATTCATCTTCATTGACATGACCCAACCCATAAGGGGTCTACCTAGACTGGAAGTAGGCCAATTTGGAAACCTCAATCCCACCTCAAAAAGAACAAAGTCTAGCGACTAGCACTAAGGAGGCATAAAACATGCATGTGAGGGCTTAGCATAAACATCATGTATCAAAAGATATACAAATCACCATCCTAAAAAAGGATTCACAACCAAAAAGGATATACATATCTAGAAAAAAGTAAAAATATGAATGTGTACCTCTCAAGTGTTTGGGAGAATGAATCCATCACATTTCACCTTTTTCAATCCAAAACCTTCTAGATGTTGAAACTAACTAGATACATCAATTTCCATTTTTGTATTACCAGGTCTGAAATTCCACTAATTTGTATGTCATATTCACAGAGAGAAAAAATTATGGGCCCAAGGTTCATGCAGAGGTGAGTATAAAAATACCTAGTATGAAACCCTGAAAACAAAGGGGAAATGGGATCACATATTATCATAAAAATAGGTATAAACCATATAAATACCCAATGAAACCAAAGGGACCACCAAATTGGAGATAATACCTCACTTGACTCCCACATACAATCTATACCCTATCTAGTAGGGAAAACTAGGGAAATCCCAACTACCCACTCATCTATATCATGGAAAACCCTAAACAAGTCCCACTAAATAGGGGAATACACCTCCTTGATTCACCATCCACCATAGAAGACCAACTCAATTAGACTAGGAAAGGGAAACACTTACAACACCTTCAATACACTCTAGGAAATTGGATTATATTCTTAGTCAATGGAGGCACAACAAAATATAAACTACACTTCCCTTACCAAATTCATTTCCAACACATGAGGTGAAAAACTAGAAATACTATTACGCCATTATTCCTTGAATGAGTCCTCATGCCACAGTGATCTCACCATAGCATGTATCTAGTAGTTCCCAGTGCTCACAGAGCATGGAAGAGGATTCCATGCTTCAGAAAACTTATGGTAAAGGTAGGCCTCAGTGAACCAGAACACAAGATAGGAACCTAGTGTTTTAGACACACTCAAAGTAAGAAGGAAACAATCATAGAAAGAGTAACCACTGCTAGAACTCACTCCTCTATAAAAATAAAACTTAAAGGGACAGAATTAAAGCACCTCTCGTTCTACAATACTTTTTGTGCACAAAATATCTATGAATATCAATCATCATCATCACCAAGATATGAAAATAAAAATCATTATACGAGACCCACATCTTTCCATAATGCACACACCAACCAAGTGAGTACCAAACCCAAACATGAATCTATCTCTACCAAATCAACCACCACCAACACCGAGTCAACACTACCACCATGTTTGAAGTCTTGTGCCATACCGAATGTGTAGTACTTTCCGTAAATATTATATGTCACCATTTTTTAAGGAACATATAATGCTTCCTAATAGGGGGCTCTGAGAGATCACATTATAACATGGAGGAACCATTCCCTTACCAACATGGGGGTGTTGACTCATCAATCGAAAGGTTGTTCTCACTACCTAACCTAGAATGAAAAGTATTAGTGAAAGTATCAAAAACTAGATTTGATGCTATTGAAAATATATAGAAATAGACCCTAAAAATCTAGTAAAAATGAACCATCAAAGATGATCTATAAATAATGCTCCATATCCCTTAGTCATAACTCAATACATAACACAAAATAGAGAGGACATATACCATCTGATTAAAGACTGGACAGAGAGTCCATCTCGACCAAGGAGAAATAGTCTAACTCCTTTGTCCTCCATTCCCAATTCACATGAATTAATACCAACTTTGAGGTGAATGGTGAGAATGAGGGAATTCTCCATGAGTCTCACATCGATCAAATACCTGTATAACTACTCTATTGTAAAGAGAGTACCGCTCATTCCTAGCTGAACATCAGCATCTGCATCCTTCCATCCTTTGAGAATCCCAAATCACCAACAACCCTCAGATGGTATCAATCTATGAAAACAAGTTTGGTTCCCCTATATAAAATTTAAATTCACCCAAGGACAGTCTACAAACCTCACACATTCTATTGTCCAATATTTTCACTTTTTTGGCTTCACCAAGGTATTAAGATCTATAACCACCCCTGAAGCACCTCCCAAAATACCTGTGATAGTGAGAAGGACTCTACCACCATGTTTTCAAAGAAATATACTCAAAATGGATTCCACTTATATCCAAAACTTTTTGCATGGTGATAAAAAGTACAAAATCAAAGAATAGGACAGTAAACAGTGTGTACTAGGGTTACATAGAGTACACTCTCAAATTCCCAGCCTCAGGCATTTACTCTCGTCCAACTCACCATGTACTTCATCAGTACACAAGGTACCTAGACAAAATATGGGGTGTGGGATGCACAAGAACCTATCTGTGTACCCTAACCCATCATGCTTCATGTTACCATTCATAGAATGTACCTGTACATGCCACGTGCCACACATGGGTGTCTAGCTATGTACATTGTCAGACCCTGAGTTATGTACCCTGGGGTAACAAATAGAGTGTATATCTAGACTACATATCATATAAACTATTTCTTCAACCTAATATTATTTGACCAAATATATTGTGTGTGTTCATGAGATCACCTGGTATGTAGTCAGGATTTCTATACGCAGAATGCCTTTGATCTACCCAATCACCAAAAATACCCAAGAATAGATCTTAAAAACAAAGGATGAACAATAGTAAATATAGATTCCAAAAAAATAATTAAAAAATTGGTTCAAAATGAGGTATAATTTAAATAAAGAACCATACCTCTTGGTAGATCACCAGAGCTTCAAGATCCCATGCCTTTGATTCCTGATCTATAGTTAATACATCTAGATTAGTTCTCTAATAATCCCTAGACAAATATTTCTCCCTCAATTTCCTCCTCTTGACTTTACATAATCAATATGGAAAGGGGAGATGTGACATCCTATGTGCTTAGGGAGATAGGGGAGAGGAATATAGTGTTTTAAATACCTAAATTAATTTAATAAAAAACTCATTAACTGGGCCCGATCTAGGCCCAAAATCTGAATGGGAATAATATCCCACCTAGGTAAAATCCCCCATTTTAGATTCAACTGTCGAATCATAATTTCTCTTTGGATCTTAATCAAGGAGATATAAATGTATAAACCAGTGCTAATAAATAATATTTATTTTATTAAATATTTAATATAATAAATAAAATTCCCAACTCATAATATCATCAACTCCGACCCTAGGCTAAACGTCACATTCTATAGTTAACAGAACCATTGGAAAAGAAATTGAGGTCGTCCTCTAAGAAAAATTGACCACTTTTCTCTTTGTAAAGGCTTAAGGATAAAAACTCCAAATAATTCTAAGGCTTTCGCATGAAAAAACCTAGATCAGTACATTATCCCCACCTTAAGGAATATCATCCTCAAAAATAGAACAACCACAATGGTTCTCAAAGAATTCATCAAGATAACCTCATACAGAAAACATGCACACTACCATATGATCTCCTCTAACTTAGATGGTCCATAAAATATAGGGATCCCAAATAGTTCCCATTTGGGAAGGCATTCCTTATCAATGCTCATTTGGGGACTACTACATACGAGATTCCCTTTCTTCCATGTCTCCACTCATCCTTAACCCGTTATGGGTAGAGATCAAAACCCAAGTGAAACTCACCTTTCAAAATCCTCTTCAAGGTTTCAAACTCACACCCTTGTTCCTCCCACCATGGAACATCAAACAAACCAACACAAAGTACGCCACAAACCAATGGTATCTATTGGATATAGTTTGTTCACCAAGGAATTTCCTATAGGTGTGGCACTCCCTACCATAAAATGAGGAACCCCAATACATTGAGATAATAAAATCACAGAATCATCCACTCTGAGGAGTCTTAAAAGGAGTGGCACACCACATCGCAAGAACCCATCACCTTTCTTGTTAAAAAATAAAAAATCTTGAACATCAACCTCTTATGTTTTATGTCATCAGGGTAACATCAACCCTATTATCCCTTTCCTTATGAAAGGCTAAAAAGATAAGATGTTTGTGAAATTGACCCTATCTGGGTCCTCATCCACCACATATGATCTGATACATCCACTTCAAAACTCAAAGACGATGCCTACTCAATTTCAAACTCCCATTATCAACCCAAAAAAAATAATCTCGAATACCCACATCCCTTGAGAGGCCATAGGGAATATCCAAAAAAACAATATTCTATGCCGCCTAATAGGGAACATTATCAAGAAAATTAACTACTTTTCAGACCGATATGTGTGACTAATGAACTCACATGGTCCAATGCACCTCTGATGAAGTACATAGCATGACCCAGTGTGAAGCAAATCATGGGGAACTACATGCATGGAACCATTAATGAAAAAGAATAAAATATAAGCCTAGATCAAAATTTACTTCACTCCTCATAACTCCTAGAAGCATTCCAGGGACAACCTTTCAAACCCGTGAAGGAACTAGTTAAAACCTTTAAGGTTTGGACCCACTCACTAGCTTGGTCTAACTCTCAATGAAGTGAGTCGCAATCCATTTTCTTGATATCCAAAAAAAATACATGATATCAGCTACTCACTTAGACTCATCCTAAGGGTGGTAACTCATTTATAGTACAACACTACTGGGTCTCACCCATCCATAGAATAATCTCTAAGGAGATCGATACCAAAATAATCTCTCACCATTGGTAGAAATGAGGATAAACTACCACCTCTAAGAGATGCCTCTAGTCTCACTGCACTATTCCAAAGGCCCTAAAAGGATCTATGGAACCCTGATAAGTAAAGAAACATTGTGATAAAAGTACATACAGGTAATAATGAGCACATGCACCCCAAAAAAAGGTCACAGGCTACACCTTGGTCATGTCAGGCCCAGTCAAGCTTGTCCATCCATTACCCATGCCAATGGATGATCATCACGGTGATCATTATCCATCCTCCTCTTACCATCCATTAGTTAAGGTATAGGCACAAGGGATTCCCCATACACATGAATGGAAACACCCATATAGATAGGGCATCCAAACCTATCATTCAACTCATCATGCACATATCTATCTGAAAAAAGTCCCCCCCAGGTAATACAAACCTGAGCTAAGGATCGTCCTAAACAAAGCTCTCAATCATGATATCATAACAAAATAACACACCAATCCAAAATAACATCAGTCACTAATCCATGGTGAAGGACCCACACCTCATCAAATGTCTATGTATTGGTTTAGGGTGTTACAACCTCACCAGAGGTGGTCCCTACACTTGGAATCGTGATGGAGGCACCACACCATAAGGTAGAATAATAATACCATATATTGTATTGAACATTGGCCTATATATATGGAGGACTCGCATTCTATCTCATAGGGGAGTACTAATTCCTTTATAGGATGGAGGACCCACACCTCATCAGGATCAAGGGAGTACCGACCCCATATCTATATAGAAGGTACGTCAACCAAGGGTGGGAACCTACCCTACCATGGAGGACCCACACCTTACCTAGAAAGGGATTAAAAACTCACATAGATAAAGAACCACATATTTTCTAATTACAAAAATTATCCTCTATAAATGGAAGACCCACACCCTGCCCGATATGGGAGTACCAACACCACCGCGGTATGGGGGACCCACACCACATCAGATCGAGGGAGTAAAGACCCCATTCTCGAATAGAGGACCTTTTACCCAAAAATGGTATTCCAAACTCCTATACCCATAGGGGAGTACCAAAATACACAATTTCATATGGAGAACCCATGCCTCACCAAAAAATACATAGTAGATGAGAGAGTGGTGACCCCAACATAGGATCCCTTTCATGTATATTATTTTAAATGGGTGAGACACCATCTCTGTAGATATAGGATCACTTCCCCATACAAATAGGTGAGATACTATCTATATATATTCATAGGTAAGGGATTTAAACCCCAGAATAGATAAAATACCATACCTACTTGTAGTATAGTTTCAATCATTACATTGTAGATAGAACCTCCTAGATATCCCACACATCGAAAGGTATTCTCTAGTCTCTTATTATTCATGAAAAGGTATATTTTATACCCCAAGAAAAAACAGTTTCATAAATAAAATAGATCCTTCCCATCGCATGGAATCGACATTTGAAGATAAGATGTCATTCCATGATATCATAATGCACAAACTATTATATGATGTAAAGAACTATTCAATTTTACCACAAAACCCATGCTCTAAGAACTCAATTTAGGAACAAAGATTATCAGATTCATTACATAGGAATACATCGGATGACACACCCTAGTTGAGCTCTCTGGTTAGATAACTAATCCTAATCATCATTAAGTATTTTTGTACCACATGTCCCAAACCAAGGATCAAATGTAATATATCACCAAACTCTATTCTAATTATTGACCTACTCTAATTCCACTCTGACACAACCTAACCCACCTGGGACCACCAAGACTGGAAATAGGCTGAGTGTGACACCTCAAACCCACCTCTAATATACCAAAGGCTGGATACTATCACCAAGGAGGCATAAAACAGACATGTGAGGCCTTAGCCTAAATATCCCATATCAAAATTTATAAAAACCACCAACTAGAAAAAGGATTAAAACCCACTTAGGATATACATAATTATCTAAAAGACAAAAAACCATGTGTGCCTCTCAACTGCATGGGATAAGGAAGTCATCACATTACACCATCTCCAATCTGAACCCTTCCAGCTGTTGAAACTCATTGGCTCCACCAAGATCCATATCTATAGTACCATATCTAAAAGTCCACTAATATGTATGTCATCCACATGGACTCAACATGTGTGGACCCAAGGCCCATGTAGCAGTGAGTATAAAAATACCCAATAGTATACCCAAAAAATAAAAGGAAAGAAAATCCATAAATCAGCACACAAATAGGGATAAACCATATGAATTCCAAAAATCACCCAAGGGAACACTGAATCAGAGAGATTACATCACTCGAATCACATATATGATAACCACCCTATCTAATATAGGGAAACCAGGGTTAACCCAACTAACCACTCATCTACATCATGGGAAACCCTGAACAGATCTTATGCCTTGGGGGAAGATACCTACCTACTTCACTATCCACTATGTAAGACCATCTCAATTGGTCTGAGAAAGGTAAACACCTCACAAAACCACCAAAAAACTATAGTAAATCTAAAAATATTCTCAATCAATGAAGCCACATCAAATTATTTATTATACTACCCTTACTAGATCCATCACCAACATATAATGAGGACAACTAGAATTTTTTTCATGCCACTATTCCATAAATGAGGCCCTACACCACAAATATTTCTCCAGATAATGAATCTAATAGCACCTACTACTCACCACATATTAAAGAGAAGTATACACTCATAAAAACCTATGTGAAATTAATGTCTTATCCAAACAATGTAAAAGATACCAACCCAGCATCCCATACACATGAAAAGTATGATAAAAATAATCATGAAAAGAGTAACCACTGTTGTAACTCACTCCTCTATAGAAATAAAACTGAGAGAAAATGAACTAAATCACCCACCACTCCAGAAGACTCAATGCTCATGAATGATCCATGGAGGTTGAACATATTCATCACCAAGATATGAAAACTGAAATGATCACAGGGAACCTATACCTCACCAGAAAATACACACCAACTAAAGGAGTATCAACCCCAAACAATAATCTTTCTCTTACGAATCAATCACTGCCAACACAAATTCAACACTGGAACCGTATCAAAAATATCACATTAAGGTGAGGGAATATACATGAAGAGTATAAGTCACCATTTTTGGAGGAATACCCTGCACCTCATAAGTTGGGTTATTGAGAGATAATAGTCTAGTATGAAGGACCCATGCCCCACCCTACAAGTGGGTTCCAACTCCATCAACTTAAAAGAAATACTCACTCCTTAACCTGGAATAAAAATTATCAAATAAAGAATATGAAACTAGATTTCAGTACATTTCAACTCTATAGGCATCGACTGTGATGGTTTGATAAAAATGGACCATCAAGGATGCTCTATAAATTTTTCTTTATCTCCCACAATCACAACCTGATATATAACGCAGAAGAGAGAATACATAAACTATGAAAATAAAGACTAAACATAAAGGACATATTGTCCAAGGAGCGATATTCCAACTCCTCCATCTTCCAAACCCAAGACACGTGCACTGATAACAACTCCAAGATTCATATAGAGAATGATGTATCCCACTATGAGTCTCATACTTATATAAGACCTTATAAACTAATATTTTGTGAATAGGGTATCGCTCTCGCTTAGCCGAACACTAGAATTTGTGACCCTCCATCCTCCAAGAATCCAAAACCATCAAAAAATATTATAGGGTATTAATATATAAAAGTATAAAAGGGTCCCCCACATGACATCTAAACGTGTCCCGATATGGTCTACAAACCTTGTACCTACGATACTCCAATATTTTTTATATCATTATCGTCACCAATATATTAACATCTAAAACTAAACCCAAATAATATCACCAAATACCACTAATGGAAAATAGGAACTTACCATCAATTTAAACATGGAAAGATAATCGGAATAGACTCCCCTTATGTCTAAAATAAATTATAGAGTGATAAAACGTGTAAAACTAGAAGAATAGGGTGTTACGTGGAATGTACTAGGTGTACATGGTGTTCATGTCGAAACACAAAACATTGGGCATGTACTCTAGTCTAACCCACCATGTACATCCCCAATACATAGGGTGCCCAGATGTAACATGGGGTGTGGGATACATGGGTTGTAACATCCCAGGTAATGAAAGAATAAGTATTTTTCATATTTATTAATATTTATGAATTTTATTAGTAATTTTACCTTAAAAGGTATGTTATTTCCAATAGATTACATGACATGAAACAATGGGTTTTTTCAAAATCTTGTGTTTCACGCAAGACTGAGTTTTACCAAATAATAGTATACTATAAATATTATTATTTAATATAGAATTTATCTCCTAGTAATTATATTATTGGGAATGAATAATACTAACTATGTTATGTTTACACATGTTTATAAAATTTTTTACTTTAATATAATAAATTTAATAAGAAAAAGATAATAATAAATCTAGTTTTATGCTTAAAAAATTGTATTTTTCTAAAAAGCAGTTTTACCACCTTTTAAATGGTGAACCTGTTTTAAATATGATTTTTGACACTATTATAATTTTTATATGAAAAAATAAAATAATTTTTTAAAATATATATATGAAAATTTACATTGGGTGAATTTTTGAAATTAATCCAAGAACTTTAATATTTTAATGAATAGTGAATAATATTTAATTTTAGTTCAAAGATACATTTTCATCCAATTTATTTATATAGTTATATTATATTTTTAATTGGTTTAAAATTATAATTAGATAAATTTTATATCATTTAAACCTATTTAGGCCATTGGAAACAATTTCACATTGAATTTATATATAAAAACTTAGAAATTTTTTGAAAATTCTTACTTTAAAACCCCGCTTTTCACCCTATCTACAGGATTATTTTTAAATTAATTTATGCCACATCTATGATTTTAATTTGAAAAAATGATTTACATATTTTGAATAAGAATAATTTCTAATATATAATAATTTAAACTTAGTTTTTTACCAAAAATATTAGTGAAATTGAATAAAATTAATTACATGGATTAATGTAAAATTATGTTTACTTAGTAGTTAAACTTTAATCTTAAGAGTCCAAATGACGTAGAAACTTTTCCATAACCCATTGGTTGGACATTATTAGACCATATACCATATTTTTTCTAATTGGGACCATTATTTTAGTCACATGATGTAAGGTAAACCTCTCAATAGTGTTTACCATTTTATATTTACAAGAATGTCACTCCCCCTCCACTATAAAAAGACACTCAACATTCCCATTTATTCACGCATATCAAGCCATTTTTATCATCCAAACACTTGAAAAATAAGATAAAAAATACCTACCTTATCCCTAGAGTCCTAAAATTTGGATGAAATCCAACCAGTAAGTCCTTTGGTGCAAAAAAAATGGAGTTACCTGAAGAAGATGTAACTTTCATAAACATGCATTTTTTACTTTGTTTCCTTATCCACTCCCTTAATTTATTATTATTTCATGATTATATAATAACATAAATATCATAAATATAATGAAATGTTTTATTTTAAGTTTTCAACCTACACCTACACACACATCCATTAACTGGGTAATGAAATTATCATTCGTGTACGACGAACTACCACCTCACGTAATGTTGTCATTCGTTTTTTACTACCTATCATGTTTAGAAATTATGATGGACACAATATTTTTATATGATATATATATATATATGATATTTATGATGTATTAATACTTATATAATTATTATATTCACATACCTTTATTCATTCCATTTTGGGTAAATACGATAACATCGTTTGTAGACATGTGGACTACTGCCTCCTAAAAGCGATGTGATACATTCACACATTAAATGGAATGTATTGAGGATGATTTTATTTAAAAATACATGACATAAATAACTATGATTATATTAATGACATAATTAACTTTCGAGATATATAATATATCATTTTCTTTATTACCCTTTCAAACACTGAAAAACTGATAACGTCATTTGTAGACGTGTGGACTACCACCTCCTCAACATGATGTGATACATTTTACATCATAATAATTATATATATAAGTATATATGATTAAATAATATGGTGTTTATTATATAATTTTCATTATATAAATAAAAATTTTACTTACCTTCTTTCCATAAAAATCATTGAAAAATGGGAATGTTACTCATGCGTACATACGTCCTACCATCTCCATGATTATAACGTTGGTTCGTTTTTCATAACCATATTTAATGGTTGGTTTTAAAAGTGTAATTGATGTATAAATATGATAATTATTTCATTATTATTATTCTATATAAGTTTATATAATGACCCCTTTGACCATACTTGACCAACCAAAGTTGTTTTTGACACATAAACCAAATATGGTCAATACACTATATGTAAACTTAGTTGTCTAAGTGGTTTTTTAGAATATTGTAATAAGTAAAAAAAATAAATGATAAAATTGAAAATGGTTATAAATAAAGTAAATAATTAAAATTATTTTATTATTCATGAATATAAACACACACGTGACAAGTTGGATTCAAGGTAATGGATTTCATCTTAATCTCCTTTCATTGAGGAATTTATTGATGATATGCACCTTAATTATTTTATAAGATGTATGTACATCCCCTTTTATATTCCATAACCATATTTTATCTATTATCATTTTATTTAATGTTTTGTTAAAATTTATTCTTTCATGGGGCTTGTGATTTAAATGTTCAAAGTGGTATGGGACTCTTTGAATGTTTAGAGATTTAATCCTTTATTATATTTAAATATTATTGATATTATTTTACATATTTATTTATATGGATATAAAAGGGATTATAAAGGAAATTTTATCTCCATTTTGGTATTTGTATTCCTCTACAAGCCTTCATGTTTTTAAAATAAAAAATAATCCCCTATTTCCCTTTTTTCATGGTATTTTGTTATTGAAAATGGGTTTTGAAAATGGATTGATTATTTCAATATCTTAAAATGTTTTCTCATGATTTAAAATAAAATATTATGAGTGAATTTTTGAAAATTGAAATATTTTATGTTTTATGATTATATAATGGTACTTGTACATTTGATTGGTGGTTCTGTGATAAACCAATGACATGTGGTTCTATGATAAATTAACTATGGGTTAGTCTGTGATAGTTATTTAATGAATTAGGTATAGAATTTGGTCATATGGCTATTCCATTTATAAGAGTCACATGTATGTAAGTTTACTGCATGGTTATTCCATTTATAATAGTGACAAGTATAATTATGTCTCAAGATACCTTTATGTATTTTATATTCTTGTTATGGGTTTTATGGTAATCTTGTGGTTACAACAAAGGTATGAAATGAGATTTTTTTTCAAATGAAAGTATTTACTACTCATTAAGGGTGAAAAGTATTACTTTGAGATAAAGTTTTAATGGGTTTTAATGTTATCAATGGACTAATGGTTTCCTTATTTTATATCTCTTACTAAGATTTTTATGCTCATCCCACATTTTTTAAAGTTTTTGCATGACTTAAGGAGGATTATAGGATTTTAAGATGTCATTTTTAATGTTATAAAGAGTTTTCATAAAACAGATCATGATTTATTCTAAATTTATTATATTATGGTAAATATGGATATTGTTCAGAAGTGTCCAATTTGTATTTTTATGGTTTTTTTATGTATGAGTTATGGACTAATTATCAAAAAAACTAAACCTGAATAGATCCTCAATGTGAAAGAAATTAAAATTACTAAATTAACTTAAGATTATGTAATGTCTAAGTCCAGGTCCTTATAGTTGGTATCAAAGGTTAGTTTATAAATTTAGAGGTTAGGGTAATATTAATAACTTTCCCTTAAAACATTTTATCTTATGGTCAAGTTAAAATGTTATAGAATTTAAAGATTACTATGTTGCTTCATATAAATTATGTTTGTTATGAATGGTTTTCTAGCAAAGTAAACAAGGAAGATATGGTGGGAAGAAACTGAGAGGAAAATATCCTTCCAAATCAGCATCCCAATATGGTTGGAATTGGAACTGAGTAGTTTGTTACAAAGATGGATCGGTTGAAACTGGATATAAATAGTGATGGTTTCCATACAAGATAGAAACCATATCTGCTATAGAGGAACATGATGATAGTAGAGCATTTTATGCAGCATCATCACCCATCATTCAGTAGATCATATAACCCCGTAATAGCTGATGGATGGATTAAACCCCAGGAAAATATATTTGATGTCATGGTTTGTTCAGATCACTAAAAGGTAAATCTTGTAATTTATCATTTTTAAGGTGAATCCAACTGGTGGTGGTAAATGGTTATGAATATCATGGAAAGAGAAGAGATTTATTCCTTGTAATGGGATGAATTTAAAAATATTTTCCTTGAGAAATATTTTCTTAAGGTTGTTAAATTTAGGATGGAAAAATAATTATAGGAACTGAGACAAAAGGAGGAAGATTTTGTGGCTACATACAAATAAAACATCACTCTACTTGTGAGGTGCATTCCAAATTTTATTTGAGATATTAATAGTAAGATAAATTATTTTTACTTAGGATTAAATCTAAGATATTTAAGGGAATTTTCTTCTCGTGATTTCAAGAGCTATGAGAAACTTGTTCGATGTGATGAGAAGGTAGAAATGGATATTTATGATGATCATGTGTCCCATAAAAACAAGAAAAATAATAGGTACAGTTGTAAATAAATGTAAAATCATTCATCAAAGAAGTTTGAAGGTAAGAAAAAAAAATTCCCATCTTCTGAGAAGTGTGGTAAAAATAATCTTGGATAATGCCTTTAAAAATATAGAAAGTGATTCTGATGTGGTAAGTTTGGTAATATGGCTCATGACTATAAGTAATATATTTAGTAAATCAATGAAAAGCTAGTAGTGAGATGTTTTAGTTTCAATGAGTTTGGTTATTATTACAATGTATGTCCTAATTTGATTGCCCAAGGTGGAAACAATCATAATCAAAAGAAAAAGGGTGCAACCAAATCTTTTTCTATTACTACAGTTGATATTGGGACATCAAATAAAGTGGTGGTAGTTATGTAACTGGTTTATTAGAATAATTAAAATAGTGTATTTGACTATGGTTCTTCACATTATTTCATTTCTGAGAAATTTTAAACTACATTGGGAATATCACCTCATGAAAATAAGATAGATCTTTTGGTAAAAACTCTAGGTGGGAGTATTAAAGAAACCAGGATTTATAGTAATATTCCTAATGTCATTAGTGGTATGATATTTTCTGAAAATCTTATTGAACTTTCCATAGAGGAGTTTGATATCATTTTGGGTATGGATTGGATTTTAGTTAATCATGCTAAAATAGATTGCAGAGCCAAGAAAGTTTTATTCAATGATCTAATACATTTATTAACATACTTAGAAACTAATAAATTGATAAAGGATTGTAGTGAATTTTATATAGATCATGTTTTTGAATACATATAAAAATTTTTGATTAGTGAAATCCCAGTATTAAATGAATTTACATATGTTTTTACAAATTATTTTCCCAGTGTTGTTCTGGATCATGAAGTTGAGTTTACTATTTATTTAGTGCATGGTGTTAAGACTGTTTCTAAACCCCCTTATTTAATATCTCAAGTATAACTTGTGTAATTGAAAAAATAGTTACATGAGTTATTAGATAAAGGTTTCGTTCAACCTATAACTTCTCCCTAAGGTGCTCATATTTTATTTATGAATAATAAATATGGTTCTATGAGACTTTTTGTTGATTATATACACTTTAATAACATCACTATTAAGAAAAAGTATCCCTTGCCTCATATCGATGATTTGTTTGATCAGCTCTAGGGTGCTCATTATTTTTCGAATATTGATCTGAGGTCCGAGTACCATATAATGAAGGTAAAGAAGAATGAAATTCCAAAGATGGAATTTCGGATGAGATATAGGCATTATGAGTTTGTATCTATGCCCTTTGGGTTATCTAATTCACCTATTGTATTTATCAATATTATTAATAGAGTCTTACATTAGTTTTTGGATAATTTTGTGGTTGTTTTTATATATGATAATTTTTTATATTCTAAAAACCATGAAGGACATGAAAGTCACTTTAGGATTGTTTTGAAAACCATATAAGAAAAAAACTATATAGAAATTTTAGTAATAGTGTATTTTGGTTGCAGTAAATTTTATTACTTGGAAATATTGTTTCTAAAGATTGAATAATGGTTGACCTTTCTAAAACAAAAGTTCTTAAAGAGTTTCCAATACCTTCCAATATAATTGACATTCGTAGTTTTCTTGGATTAGCAGGTTATTATTGAATTTCTATTGAAAACTTTTCATGGTTATCTATCCCACTAAATAAAGTTAACTTGAAAAGGAATTAATTTATTCTATATAGAAGTATGTGACATTTGTTTTAATGAACTAAAAATAAGATGGGTCAATGCCCCTATTTTGGCCTTGCCTTACAAAAATTATGAATTCATCATCTATAGTGATTCTTCATTGAAAGGAATTAGTTGTGTCTAAATGCATAATAATCGAGTAATTACTTAGGCTTCATTACAGTTGAAATCTCATGAGTTAAATTACTCAATTCATGATTTGGAATTAGTTGTTGTTGTTTTTTATTTAAGAATTTAGAGGAATCATTTATATGGAATAAAGTGTGCAATTTATTCTGATCACAAAATATTGACGTATATATTCACCCATAAATAATTGAACATGATACAGAGAAGATAGCAATAAATAATCAAGGGTTGTGATTTTATGATTCATTATCGACCTAGAAAATCAAGTAAGGTGTTTGATGCTTTTAGTCAAAAAAGTAATTCTACATTAACTATGTTACATTTGGAACATGACCCTTTGGTTAATGATTTGATAAATTTTGGCCTAGAAGTTATAGATGTAGGGATATCTCATATTTTGTTTTAGATTTTAGTGCATTTTATTTTTTCATAAATAATTAAGATAGCTCCGAGGGTGGATCAATATTTGTAATAAAAGGTATAATCTTTTAAGAATGGTAAGTTTCATGATTTTAATATTTATGAAGGAGTTTTTTTAGGATTTGGAAAAAGATTATGTGTGCCATGTGATTTATAGTTGAGGAAATATTTGTTGACTGAAGCTGATAGATCTCCATTTTCCATTCATTTGGGAAGCACAAATATGTAGATATAACTTTAGGGGTATTACTGGTGGGATGGAATAAAAGGAGACATTGCTTAATTTATCGTGAAGTGTTTGACTTGTCAAAAGTTTAAAGAAGTGACAGTTATTAAAGGGGATTCTTCAACCTTTTCCAATTATGGAGTGGAAGTGGGAAAATATATCAATGGGTTTTGTGGGATGATTTCCAAAGACTTCTCAAGGTAATAAATAAATTTGGGATATTATTTATCGATTAACCATATTTTCACATTTTTTTCTCATTCAGGCTATAATGTCTCCAGATCAGCTTTATAAACTATATATAAATGAAATTTTCAGGTTACATGGATTGCCTCTCTCCATTTTATTATACCATCATCCCATGTTCATATCTAATTTTTGGAAAGGACTTCATAATTTTTTTGGTTACTGAATTAAATTTTATTATATTTTTTCATCGTTAATCTAATGGATAATCTGAGCGTATTATTTGAACCTTGGAAGATATTCTTCATTCTTGGTCAATGGATTATTAGGGAAGTTAGGATCAACATATTTCTTTTTTTTTTTGAGTTTTCTTATAATAATATATTTCATTCCAATATAAATATGGCATGTTTTTATAAATTATATGGAAATAGGTTTCATACACTAGATTTTTTGGATGATGTAGGAGAGAGGAAGTTGACAGGACCAAAGTTGGTAGAGGAAACAGTAGTGAAAGTTCAGTTGATTCAATGACACATGATAACAGCTCAGGGATGGCATAAAATTTATGTGGATAACCGGAGAAAATATATTTCTTTCAAGGTAGGGGATCATGCCTTTATAAAATTTTCCCCATGGAAAAGTGTGATTCATTTTGGTAAGAAGGGGAAGCTGAGTCCATGATTCATTGGACCATAATAAATCCTATATAAAGTTTGATCATTTTCCTAACAAGTGGACTTACCTCCAATTTTATCCTTTATACACAATGTATTTCATGTTTCAATGTTAAAGAAGTATGTACCAGACAAATCTCATGTTTTGAGACCTGAAGTAGTTCAGTTGGAAGAGAACATTTCTTATGAGGAACAATCGGTTCAAATTTTTGAACATAGAGATCAAGTATTGCAAAACAAGTTAATTCATCAGGTTATGGTTTTATGTAAAAACCACATGGTTGAATAGACAACATGGGAATATGAAAATTATATAAGGGAAAAATATCCCCACATGTTTGATAAGTGATTAAAATTGTGAGGACACAATTTTCAAAAGTGGGGAAGGATGTAACATCACAGGTAATGATCGAATAAGACATTTTCATATTTAATAATACTTATGAATTATATTAGTAATTTTACCTTAACAATGACACTATGTCCAATAGCATAAATGATATGAAAGAATTATTTTCTTCAAAATATTTCTCTACACCAAGACTGAGTTAAACCAAACAAAAATATACTATTAATATTATTATTTAATATGGATTTTATATCCTAGAAGTTGTATCAGAAGGAATGAATATTACTAACTGTATTATGTTTACACATTTTTATAAAATGCTTTAATTTCATCTAATAAATTTTATAGGAAAAAGATAAGAATAAATCTAGTTTTATGCTTAAAATGGTATTTTTCTAAAAAGTAGCTTTACCTCCTTTTAAATGGTGCACCTATTTTAAATAAAAATTTTGAATTTTTTTTAATTTTTATATGAAAAAATAAACTTATTTTTTAAAATTTAGATATAAAATTTGACATTGGGTGAATTTTTTGAATTTTTCTGAGAACTTTCATATTTTGATGAATAGTGAATAATACTAAATATTAGTTTAAAATTGAATTATTGTATAATTTATTTATATAGTTAAATTATGTTTTTAATTAGTTTTAAAGTATAATTATATAAATTATTTATAATTTAAACCAATTTATTTCATTTTAAATAATTTCACATTGAATTTAGATGTAAAAATTTAGCTAACTTTTGAACATTTTTACTTTAAAACTCTGCATTGTTATCCCGTCTCTGAGATTAATTTTAAATTAATTCCTACCAATTATGTGATTGGAATTTGAAAAAATGGATTCCATATTTTAAATAATCATAATTTATACATTCTAATAAGTTTAACTTATTTTTTGACCAAAAATATTAGTGGAAGTGATTAATATTAATTACAGTGATTAATGTAAAATTGTGTTTACTTAGTGGTTAAACTTTAATCATAAGAGTCCAAATATCCTATAAACTAGTAAAAAACCCATTGGATGAAAATTATTTTACCAAGAACATAATTTATCTAATTTTGAAAATTATTTTATTCACATTATGTAAGGTATACCTCTCAATAGTGTTTACCTTTTTATATTTACAAGAATGTCACTCCCCCTCCACTATAAAAAGGTACACACACATCCCATTTATTCACACCTATCAAGCCCTTTATATAATCCAAAACATTCCCAAATAAGATCCCAAAATTCCTCCACTAACCCTATATTCCTCACCTTGGGCATAAATCCAACCAAGAAGTCCTTTGGTGCAAACCAAAAGGAGTTACCCGAAGAAGAGGTAACTTTCATCAACCTGCATTTTTACTTGTTTTCCTTATCCACTCCCTTAATTTATTATTATTACATGTTTGTATAATATAATAATTATAATAAATATACTTATATGTTCTTATATTAAGTTTTTGACCTACACTTACATACATTTCTATAAAATGGGTAACGAAATTATCATTCGGGTACGGAGAACTACCACCTCACGTAAAGATGTCATTACTTTTTCCTTTACCACCTCTCATGGTTGAGAATTATGATGGAAATAATATTTTAACATTATATATATATATATATTATATTTATGATGTATTCATACTTTTTGAATTTTTATATACACATACCTTCATGCTTTCCATTTTTTGTAAATACGATAACATCGTTTGTGGATATGTGGACTACCGCCTCCTCAAAGCGATGTGATACATTCACACATTACATGGAATATATTAAGGGTGAGTTTAAATAAAAATATTTGACATAAATAAAATGCATATTATATTCATGACATGATTTCCTTTATATAAATATAATATAAATTTTGTTTATTACCCTTTCACACACTGAAAACGTGATAACATCATTCGTGGATGTGTGGACTATTGTCTCCTCAATGCGATGTGATTTTATTTACATAATAATAATTATATTAATAAGTATATATGATTAAATAATATTTTAATTATTATATAATGGTCATTCTGAAAAGATAACTGTTACTTACCTTCTTTCTATAACGATCAAAGAAAAATGGGAACGTTACTCATACGTATGTACGGCATACCGTCTCCATGATTGTAATTTTGGTTCATTTTTCATAACTGTATTTCAGGATTGGTTTTAAAAGTGTAATTTATTTATAAATATGATAAATATTTCAGGATTATTATTCTTTATATGTTTATATAATTACTCCTTTGACTATAGTTGACCTACCAAAGTTGTTTGTGGCACTTAAACTAGATATGGTCAAAACACCTAAAAAAACTTAATTGTTTAAGTAGTTTTTTAAAACATTGTAATAAGTAAAATAAAAGTAATGATAAACATGAAAATTTTTATGAAGAAAGTAAATAATTAAAATAATTTTATTATTTAGGAATATAAATACACAAATGAAAAGTTAGATTCAAGGTAAGGGGTTTCGTCTCAATCTCCTTTCATTATGGTATTTCTTGATGATATGCGCCTTTATTATTTTTTAAGGTGTATATACAGTCCCTTTGACATTCCATATAAATATTTTATCTATTCTCATGTTATTTAATGTTTTTTAAAAATTTATTCCTTGATGGGGATTATGATTTAAATGTTCAATGTGGTATGGGACACTTTGAATGTTTAAAGATTTAATCCTTTCATCCATTTCAATATTCTTGATATTATTTTACATATTTATTTATATAGATATAAAAAAGGATTATAAAGGAAATTTTATGTATATTTTGGTATTTTTCTTCCTCTAAAAGCCTTCATGTTTTTTAAATATTAAGAAACCCATATTTCCATTTTTTTGGTATTTTTTATTTAAAATGGGTTTTGAAAATGGATTTATTATTTCAATATCTTGAAATTTTTTATTGTGATTTAAAATGAAATTTTATGAGTGAAATGTTGAAAATTGAAATATTTTATGTGTTATGATTATATAATGGTACTTGGACATTTGACTGGTGGTTCCATGATAAACCAATGACAGCTGGTTTCATGATAAACCAACGATGGTTGGGCCTGTGATATCACTCCAATTCATTGTGTATGGAAGTTAGTTGTATGGATATTCAATTTGTAAAAGTGACATGTATGGAAGTTAACTGTATAGTTATTCAATTTATATAAGTGACAATTAATATTATGTCCCAAGAAACCTTTATGTATTTTTTTTAATTTCTATAGGTTTTATGGTAATCTTGTGATTACAAAAAAAGTATGAAATGAGATTATTTTCAAAGGAAAGTATTTAATACTTATTAAGGGTTAAAATTATTAATTTATGATAAATTTTTCATGGGTTTTAATGTTTATCATTGGATTAACGGTTTCCTTCTTTTATATCCCTTACTAAAATTTTTGTGCTCGTCTCACTTTTTTAAATGTTTTTCATATGAATTAAGGACAATTAAAGGATTTTAAGATTTAATGTTGAATATCGTGAAGTTTTTTCATAAAAGAGTTCATTCTCTATTTTAAATTTTTTAGATTATGGGAAAAATTGATACTGTTTGGAAGTGTCCACTCTGTATTTTTATGTTTTTACTATGTATGAGTTATGGCCTAATTCTATAAAACTCTAAACCTAAAAAGATACTCATTGTTAAAGAAAGTAAAATTAATGACTTGACTCAAAATTATTTAATGTTTATGGTTAGTTCCTTATATGGGAACTTGGTCATGTGCCCTAACCTAGTCTGTATCATGTTCCCTGATATAGCATGTACTTGTACACACCATGTTCCACACATGGGAGTATAGCTATGTATATGTCCAAACCCAAATTCATGTGCCCTAGGGTACTACTTGGTGTGTATTTCTAGTATATACACCATTTGGTCTAGGTTTACAACATGATATGCTTTGACCAGGTATATTGTGTGTGTTCTTGAGATCACATAGCGTGTAGTCAAGATTTTCATATTTCGAATGCCTATGATCTACCCAATCACCCAAATCACCTAGTAATCGATTCAAAAAAAGGATGAAAATTAATCAATATATATTTAAAAAAAATAACAGGAGAAATTATTAGTTTAAAACAAATTGTAAATGAAATAATGATCCCTGCCTCTTGGTGGATCACCAGAGCTTCAAGATCGCATGCCACCAATTCTCAATCCATGATCACAAAATCCATATCCACACTTGAATCAACCCTAGATGAATATTTCTCTCCCAATCACATTATCTTGGATCCATGACATCAAAAATAAAGGGGGTGTTTTCTCTTATAACTTTATCCCGAGGGTAAATGCCACATTCTAGAGTCAATGGAAACAATGGAAAAATTTATGAGGTTTTCCTATATGATAAAATGAATTTTTTACCCTTATCAATGGCTCGGGGATCAAAACACCAAATTATGCTATGCCTTTAGCATGTAAAATACTAGATCATTCCATTCATGAACAGTTAGAGTTTTCCTTCTTTATAAATACCCTATGATTTCATAATTTTGATGATTTAAAATTAGAATTATTTATAACTTCTTGAATTTTTACTTACTGGTTTTCATTTAGTTCTATTCATAATTTTCCTATAAGGAGTTTGATTAAAATTTATAATCTTTTAGGTTACTAAGTTTATCCTCCAAAGCAACAATCTCATACAGAAAGAGAATGTTATTTTTTTCACATTAAATAATTTTGTATCTTAGTGACTATATTCAGAAGAAAATACATAATTTTTGTCAAGGATTATAAATATGAATCATCTAAAATTTAAAAGATATTTGTTTCTTATTTTTTATGAATTATATGGCAAATAAAGATAGAATCTGAATGGTCAATAATATATGGTTTTGAATTTTATTACAGTGTTATAATACTACCCATATGTATTATTGTTTTTATTATTTTATGGTCAAAGTGGAAAAAGTAGTAATAACATGATTGGAAATACAAAAAGTAACAACATTTTAATATAATGTTTTGGTAATTATAATAATATAAATTATTTAAGTAAGTTCCATGTTATTTAATGATATTCAAAGCCTTTAAATGTTATGTATTTTCTATTTATTTATTAAAAAATAATGGTTTTTCCTAAATTATTCTTTGTTTTAAATGGAATTAATGTAAATTATACTTAAAACTAGTTTCTATAGTATTTATTACCCTTAATATGGATATATATCTATATATTATTTAGTAATCATAAAATTTTTTATATATGGTACAATGTGAAAGCTATGAAATGATATATCATTGAAATGTATATTAATTTATTCAATATCCTTCCTTTAAATTATTTTTTAATGTATATTATTGTTTAATTTAAAATATATTAATTCAATTATCCTAACTCATTTTTTATAATAATTTATTGATTTATATCATACATCACATTCTAATTAATTTCATACTAATGTTTGATATAATAATTAAGAAATTGAAATGATTTAAATATACTGGTTGTCCATATACAACTCCTATGTAGTCACACTACAAAATAATTAGCTTTTTCCATCAGGGTATATCTATTGTTAAAACTGAATTTTCTATTGGTAAATTGTTTTACCGACAAAAATTTTACTACCACTAAATTGTGGGTAAAAACTCTATTACTAACTTTTATTGCAATAGATAAACTAGTTTCGTTTCAATTATAATAATTCCAATATATAATATATATGATGGTTATAAGATTTTTCAATAGATTTATCTATTGATAATATTACCATTAGAATTTTTAAACAATAATAACAATTAATATTTGTTTGTAAATTATATTTTAAATAAAGTATTATGTGTGGATATTATAATATTCATTGAAAAAAACTTATATTATATTTATTAATATAATTATATATAATATACTTTATTATATTTATTATGTAATTATTTGAAACTCAAACAAATAGAGACCTTATTTGGAGAAACATGTTCCAATATAATTTAAAAAAATCAAACTTCATAAAATTTTATGAAGCTC
The DNA here is from genome assembly GCA_963277665.1 of Viscum album. Classification (NCBI taxonomy): domain Eukaryota; kingdom Viridiplantae; phylum Streptophyta; class Magnoliopsida; order Santalales; family Viscaceae; genus Viscum; species Viscum album. The sequence goes on along the minus strand of OY728167.1, from coordinate 710,924,939 downwards.
TAAGAAAACATGTTGCAAACATGTTCAAACATGTTCAAAATCCAAAATACTTTACATGTAACTCAAACAAAAATCATTCACAATATTCTTCTTTCACACATAAGCTGTCATTATCATGATTCTCACTGGTGGAATGGTCTATGCTTGCAATTTCAACAACTTGGTGATGACATGTGAACAATATCATGGATCTCATATCCAAGAATATATATCATCCACCACTCCTTGTAGAAACTGATGTGGATTTATTTTCCACTCTATCTTGTAGATCCTCCAAGACATAACTACCAAAACCTACACATTATATGAACAAAATAATACCAAAAAAATTAATAAAAACTAAATGTTTCACCATTAATCAGGAACTAATTAAAATGGTTGGACATAATAAATTCATCAAAAATCATTATATATGATTAAAAATATACATGATTCAATATTTACAAAATATTAACTCTCACAATTAATTAAAACACTTGTGTGAAACTTAAATTAAATGAAATACTTTTTCTTTTTTTTTAAATAATGAAAACTTATTTCCTTATAAAATGGATTTCAAATAGTGACGAAAACTTTTTTGGATCAAGGGAACATAACATTTTTCATATATTATAGACAGGATTTCATGCATCCATTTTATGAAAAATAAATAGAAACTAAATAACATCATGAAAGAGTTACAGGGTAAAAATAATATGATATCTTTTTAAATAAAAATGAATATTGACTACTGGATGTATAATATAAATATGGTAAACAACAAAAAATGTCAAAAATAAATGAATTCAATTACTCACACTTTCTTGAATGAAATAAATAATAGTAAGGAACCTTTAATCGAAATTATTGAAAACTACTAGTATTAGTTACTAATAATTATAATTGATTTTGGAAAAATTTTGCTAGATTACTTAAAATCAATTTGACACCTCTTAATAAAAACTTATTATAGGACTTACCACTTATGATAAATATTGTAATGACCCGAAATTTTTGAATAATTTTTTCTTCCAGAAAATGTGTGTTATATTATTTTGTACTAAAAAATATATAAAACATTATTAACAAATTTAGTGATACCATTGGGTTCAACCGTTATATGACCATTGGTCAATTATGATTGTTAGAAACTATACTCTTAATGTTAAGATTAGTGATTATAAATAGAAATGACAATATTTAATGCAGAAAGAAGAGTCGATGGCCTCATCCAGTAGACTTGGTCTGTACAAATCCCATTTGTTGGAGCTTGGGAGGGAGGTGGTGTCATTTGGATTTTCTTTGGACCAAGCCCAATCCGAGCTTCAGTATGTTAATCTTGAACATAATCTTCTACGGGATAAGTTCAAGCTAATATAGATTACCACTCTGGAGATATTATATGATCCACCCCAAGAGTCTATCACCATCATAAACCTTACCCTTAGGTATTATGTAGTTGTTAATAGGGGTTATGTAACTAGGTATTAGTCACTTCTTGTGTATTCCCTTTGTATAAATAAAATTCTTATTTCCATCATTTCCATTCTAAGATTAGTTTTTCTTAACGATATAATGAATTAGATAAATTTATTTTTCAAGTAAGAATGGTACTTTTCATAAGTATATAAATTATTATATTAAACTAAGGTTTTATTAATAATTTTATTATAATTAAATAGTGTTATAGATAAACTCCTTTTTATTATAAATGATGATAAATGATTAAGTAATCTGTTTGATAAGAATTATATTTTTATATGATAAAAATAGAAATTGTATTTTTTTCAATATAAATTAATGAATTTATTTTTGATGAATTTTTGGAATAATTAAAATTTTAATGAAATTTTATGATTAAATAATTTTTATTAAATATAAATAATCCTATAATATTTATGAATTCAAATTTGATTTTTATTAAGGTTTGGACACTATTTAAGTCAAAACCCGTCAAATTTCAATAAAGGTCAGTTTTTATTTTAAAAGTGAAAATTCAAATACTTAGAAAATTAGTTAGATAAAATGAAAATCGTTTTTTGAATCAGAACATCGAAATTATCCAATGGTGAATTTTTCATAATATTCTGAGACAGTCAAATTTTTGGGTAAAAAATTAAATATTGTATAAATATATAGTGTGTTTTATGACATCATAATGACCCAATATTGATGTAAAATAATTATAAAAGGATATATTCAAATAATATATGTTTTACCTTTAAAATAATTTGATTTTAGATTTGGTCTATTAATTTTATAATGCCTTAGTGGACCCTCCAAGAATTATAAACTATTTTATGATTTTAAAATCATTTACTTGAAAGTATGACTCACCTCCACATAAGCAAGGTCAATATTTTATTATGTGCGTCCCTTTACCTTATAAAATAATTTAAACTAATCCCCTTTGGAAAAAACCAAGGGCATAAACCATGGTATGGTTTATGGTTTTGAATATTTTATATTGTAGTATCCAAAACCTAAATAATAAAGAAATATCTCTACTTTCCTATATAAACCCACCCATTCTCTCATTCCACTTCAATAAAACTCCTTTAATATTTTTTTTGATGCTTTCCACCGGGGCACGCGTGCATCCATCACGCAGAGGACACGTGGCTTGTCACCCAGTATTCCTGCTTTCCAAAGGCGGGTGGCATCCATTCCTTGTTTAGGGACGTATGCTCCTTAATCGAAACGGGATGATGGGATGTCGGTTCTTCCTTCCGTGGATTCCTCCTCGGAGCTTGTTACCTAGTCCAGGTCTCCATCATAGATTTAATACGTTATTATCTAATATCTTCCCGGTGTCATATCTCCATGGAAACCGGTTAATTACGCCACCCCCGTCCAGACCTTCCAAGGGGTCCAGTCAGGGCAGCAACCTTCAGTTAGGTGAGTAGTCACGTTGAGGCATCACTGGCGTGTCTTGACACTGGTATTATGGCATGTCCATCTTTTGTCACTTTTTATAAGGCTTCTCGAGGGCGCGGAAGCCCGAGGCATCCCACATCGAACGCGGGGAATCTTATGCCATTGGCATGTATCTGGGGTTTTCCTCAGCTTCCCATGTTTAACACAGGGCATGCCACAAGTTTAACGTCCAGTGGAGACAGATCAGACTGATCAGAACACTGATTAGAGTGGATCAGAAGGAGTAACCCCCTGGGGGGAACACCGATGTTGGAGCCAACACATGGGCGGCTTCCCAAATGTTGTGTAGGGGAACGAAGTGGCATGATCCCACCGAGTTGTGGCGGCCTGGGTAAGGATCAGGATGGGTGACGAAAGGTTTTGGACTTGAGCTTATAAGAGACTTCTTATGTATCCCTGTGTAAGGGAATCAAAGTCTACGTAGTTCGATGGGGCTATGGGACACCAAGTGAGGCGACCCGTGAGGATGAATGCATGGAGGGGACCCAGAAGAAGTGGAACCTCCAGGTTAGGGCATGAGCTTCTTGAGACACATAGGCTCGAGGGAGAGGTCAGGATGGGACGTGGGTGATGGGCTTGAGCCTTGCGGAGGCTTCCTACGTATCCCCGCGGCAGGGAATCAAAGACCGCGTAGTTCAGGTAGGATGGGGGTTAACCGACGTGAAGATAGTCGAAATGACCGGGTGGTGGGCTTGAACCTTGTGGAGGCTTCCTACGTACCATGCCTTAGCATGGATCAAAGTCCACATAGTTCGGATCGGCTGGGGATTACGCTCTAACGTGGCCCAGGGTGGTATGGGGCTTATGCCCTGAGGCAGCCCAAGGTGTTGGTGAACCGACGTGAAGGGGGTCGGAACAACTGGGTGGTGGGCTTGAACCTCGTGGAGGCTTCCTACGTACCATGCCTTAGCAAGGATCAAAGTCCACGTAGTTCAGAATGAATTGGGGCTTACGCTCTGAGACGGCCCAAGGTGGTATGGGTCTTACACTCTGAGGAAGCCAATGGTGATGGTGAACTGACATGAAGGGGGTCAGAACAACCGGGTGGTGGTATTGAACCTCGTGGAGGCTTCCTACGTACCATGCCTCAGCACGGATCAAAGCCCGCGTAGTTTGGAATGAGCAGTTTAACATCATGCAGGACGGAATACAGTTTAACGTCATGCTGGATGATAGGAGTATGTAGTTTAACGTTATGCGGGGCGAATATTCCATGGTCAATGCTCTCTCTAAGACCACGTGAGTAATGCTCGGTGTGAGAAACAAGAGGTTGCAAGGACCCGGTGATCACGTCGTGAAAGGTGCGTCTGTGGGAAGTGGGATGGGGATTAGGCTCAAGGCTGCCCAATGAGGAAACAAGGGCTTACATGTTGGTCCACGGCCCATGGAGATGAATATAGGAGGAGCATCGTTCCTCATCACACCCCTGTCCAGTTCAGATGCTGAGGGGGTGAGGAGGAACAGAGGCGCTGACTCCTATGAGAAGGGCTAAGGGGATTACCCCAGGGTGGCTGCCCAAAGAGGAAACAGGGGCTTACGCGTTTGTTCGCGGCCCAGGGAGATGAAAATTGGGACTTACTCTAGGGTGGAGGCCCAACAACGACAAATCCCAAAGGGAGGGGAACGGGTGAGAAATCCCTTATAGCCCTCTAACCTCTTGGTCCTTGGCACTGGGGGAAGTACGGAGGTGCATGGGTGCTACCTTCCGCAAGAATGGCCAGGGGCTTACGCCGAGGTGGTTGCCCTTTCCCCATGGACAAATTCCACTCCAAAAAAGAAGATATAATCCCCTGTGAGGGGTGATCCCATCCCCGTAGAGACCAACGAGAGTAGAGAATGCCCGAGCTGAGGAACCCCACAAAGGATTTGTGGGGGCCATGTCACAGTTTAACGTCATCTGTTGAGTATAAGGGTGCTCGACAGTTTAACGTACTCAGTTCGGACAAGGTGGGATCACTCCACACCCCTAGGACTTACATAACTGGTACCCTCTACACCTTGGTGAAGGGAGGGCACCGGCAATGCCGTTGTTGGGGGGTGTTGTGGAGCGAACCACTTGGGGGCCCACGTTTGCATGACTATGCGAAGAAGCAATAGCCGTTAGCATGCCAATGCGAAGAAGCATGTGGCGAAGAAATGAAATGGGAAAAGTCGCCCAAGGGACCTTGAGGTTACTTCATACGAGCCTGGAAGGTCATATGGGAAAACACTGCATGGTGTGTATACCTAGTGTGTATGTTCGGGGCATTCACAAGGAGGACATCGGGCGCCTACACAGGGAGGCACCCGGGGAGCACCAAGGTGAGGGGTACCGAGGATTGCATGAAAAGTAATGACTGGCATGCAAAATCACCAGGATGGCATGTAATTGGGGCAGAGGGACCAGTAAGATTGCGCTCAAAGGATGTGAATTGTGTGCAAGGGTCAGAGGTCGTGCGCAAAGGTAAGGGCACACCCAATTAAAGGGATGGCACAAAATTGGACCGTTTTGCATGCAATGAAAGGAATTACGCACAAGGGAGGTACCCTGAATGGTTTCGAATTCTGTTTAAGCCAGTGGGATCTCGCGCGAAGGTGGATCCCGGGGTGAGGTGACGTGAAAAATATCAATACCTGAAAGCCATCTTGCGCGCGCGGAAGTTCGATTTCGCGCCCGAGAGATGGTTTGAATTCCTCAAACTCGAAATGGAAGGGGTATCCTTCTATTTATAGGCATTCGACAATGCGGAATTCAGTGTGGCGCGAAAAATTTTGAATTCTAGAGACGGCGGCGTGAAATTATTTCGTTCCTATGCCAGGGACCCTTCATGAATCTCGAACCCTTTCCACGCGGGACTCTTTTTTCGCGCGCATACCCCTTTTTTCCGTGCAACACTTTCGGGCCCTCTGGACCGAGCCTCTGGGCCCGAATATGACTTCGTTTTGCCGTTTCCAAACTTCCTTCAGTAAGTATGAACTTTTCGGCGTCTATAAATATCATCCATACTCTTGTCTCTACTCCCTAGAGTCCTCCTAGGGTTCCCCAAAGCTCCCAAGAAGCGTCTCCCAACCCTTTGGGATCACACATCCAAGTAAGGGATATCTTCCACTCTCCTCTTTTATCAAGCATTTTTTTTATGAAATGTATTTTAATTTCAATGTTCATATGTTGGGATATGTTCATACATACTCCCCTTACTATCCATTTTATTTATAAATAATGATATCTTCCTTTCACTCTCATTAATCTCCACTATGATTCCTTAAATACACCTGTTACTATGCTGAAATTATGAAAGGGAATTCACAAATCCTCTTTTCCTTTAAAGTTCTCTATTATGTGGTGTGTCTTTAAAATTTCCATACCATTTTCTTATTTCCATTTTATTCTGTCCTTCTACTATATTATGAGTCTTTTATGAATGGTATACCTATTTCCCTTATAAGGCCTCATCCTTAAACATTACATAATCTTGAATTAAGTTAAAAATTCACATTGAGGATCTTTTCAGGTTTAGAGATTTAGAGAATTAGGTCATAAATTATACATAACAACTTGAATATTACATGTAGACACTTCAAATCATTATCCATTTTTTCATAAAATAAAAACTCTTAAAAGAAAAGATACATGTTTAGTTCAATGTTTTAAAAATCATGACTTTTACTTGATCCCAATCTTGACCCTATTCCACTTTAAGTCATGTGAAAAACATTTCAAAAACTTGGGATGAGCATAAAATGATCAGTAAGGGATACACAAAGAAGGAAAACAGATAGTTTTTCAAAACAACATGTAAACCATGAATACTTTATCATAAGTAATAATTTTCACCTTTATTAAGTAGTAAATACACTTTACTGAATAAAATCTCATTACTTACCCTTTTCTCACCAAAATATTTCTGTAAAACCCATAGAAAGCACACATAACATATAAAAGGTAAACTTGGGACATAATCATACTTAAATAGAATAACTATATGGTCTACTTCCACAAATCATTCTTACAAATGGAATAGCCATATACCCAACTTCCATACCCAATGCATTGGAGGTTATAATATAACCACTCATTGTTGGTTTATAATGGAACCACCAGTCATTTGGTTTATCACGTAACAACCCATCAAATGTCCAAGTACCAATATATAATCATCACACATAAAACATTGAAAATATTAACATTTTAATCATAAAATTTCATTTGAAATCACAATAAAAAAATTCAAGATATTGAAATAGTAAATCCACTTTCAAAACCATTTTCAATACCAAAATATGTAAAAATGGTATATGGTATTTATTTTCCATTTAAAATCATCACGACTTTTTAAGGAAGCCAAATATCAAATAATGCTTGCGGAGGTGGAAAGGTTGTTGTCACCGCATATGTTAAAAACATTCCTTTTTTCATTTAGAAAAATGTTACATATAAAAAATATTCCCTTTAAATGAAAATAAAAGTTAAAGGGTTTTATTATACACCATGTAAAATAAGGAGGTGTATATTATCAAAACATACCTCAATGAAAGGATATTGAGACGAAGTCCCTTACAAAGATAATTTATTAAATAAAATAGCTCAATTATGTGTATTCAATATAAGTACATATAATTAAAGTAAAAATAAAATATAGGATATCAAAATTTATTTCTCACATATTCATAGCACTACATAATCAAGAAGTATAAGTTTAACCCAAAGAATGGAAATTGGGTTAAAGTTCTCTTACCTCGTGTCTGACTTGACTCGTTCATTCTTTAATTTCCTGAATAATAAACTTAAGTTAATTTATAATTTATTTAGAACCTTTTAGAATTTTTTTATTCCTTTTATATCACTTATTAACTTTCTATAACAATTAGTTAATTATTTGAGTTCATATCATACATTTTTTCAATGTTCATAACTTGAGTCAAAATGAACTTTTTATAATTATAAATTGTCCATGTGGTCAAAATTTCATTATATCCATAATTAAATTCATGATTTATATATTTTATATATCATATATATCCAGTATATATGTATTTATAATAGTCCTTAGCATTTTTATATAAGAAATAAAATACACCATTCGTGGAGACGGTAAGTCGTACGTACGCGTGAACGCTACTTTCATTTATTTTTCCTATTTAATGGGATGAAAACTAAATAATAAATAAATATATTATAATTAAATTATAATATATATGTTATATATGTTACATAAGTTCATTAATTCCATCCTTTATATTTTCCATGTATATTATGAATGAGTCATATCACTTTGAGGGGGCGGTAGTCCGCGCTTCATCAAATGAAATTATCGTATTTATACAACATGAAAAGCATAAAGGTATGTTCTAAATGATAATTACATAATCATATAGATAAAATAAATATAATATATATAATATATAATTACATTTTCATCATAATTTCCACCATAAGAGGTGGTAGTAGAAGATTGAACAATCATCATTTCATGATGCAGTAGTTCGCCGTCCACAGAAACAGTATGTTCTATACCCATTTGACATAGGTTTGTATAATTTTATCTAGAATACTTATCATAAAAACAAACTAGTATATTGAGGATATTGTTTTTATTATTTAAAATAATAATAGTAAGATCATATGGAGTGGATAAGGAAAACATAATGGAATAGAACTTGAGAGAAGACGTTACCTCAAATCAGATAACTTATTTTTATTAGAGCCAAAGGGATCTATTAAATTGCCTTATTCCTAGGGGGAGGATTATAGGAGGAAGGTAGGTAGGTTGGAAGCTTACTTGGGAATATTTTGGACAATCCAAATGGGATTGATAGGTGTGTGTAATGGTTAGAGATGGTGTCCTTTTATAAGAGGGAGGAGGGGTACTTAAGGAATATCTTGAATTATTATTTCTGTATAAATTCTATTTCGAGTATAAATGTGTCAAAATTCATATATATTTAATATAATATGAATATAAGTCTAAATAAAATCATCCAATAATAATTATATAGGTTTTGGATATTTTTTAATCCTTATATTTTTTATTTAACCCTTTTTTACTCTCACCTTTTTATCAACAATTTAACACTTTGAGAATCAAAATAGTTACCAAAATGTAACAAATATCCAATTAAAGAGTCAATAATTAAATTTTAGACTTATGATAACTATATTTCCTAATATTAGACTTTTTTTAATTTTATAATATTTAATAAAATATTTTATATTTTAAAATATGAATTATTTCAATTTTGACACTATTTATATCATGATTTTTAAAAATACATAACGACTTGATTGATTAGAAAAAACTTCATTAATAAAAAATAAAATGTAACTATAATCCATATAATTAGTTTATGACATCAAAATAACCAAATTACATTTATTTTAACAATTTTAATATCATTTATTGGAATCCTTTATTAATGAAGTAATCACTACATCATCATTGTGTCATAATTAAATTTATTTATTTAATATCTAAAAATTATAAAAAAAATACCATGATTTAGGAAATATTTTTATCTTTATAATGAGTATTTGTAGTCTAAAATATAACTTATATAACCCCATATAAAAAAAATTTACAAAAAGATACATGATTAGGTTATATTTTCCTTAACTTTAAATTAAAAGTAATTAAATGTCATTTTAACACACAAGTGCCTCTATGGGGTCCTAAAATCAACCCAAAAATTACTATAGTTGGATATATCTCATAAAATAGTATTATGACATGTGTTAGGGTAATTTAATATTATTATAATATTATTTTTTACCTTTATTTACCAGATTTACCCTTTAACCATGGTAAATAAAATATTTAGTGAAGTTATTATTCATAATATATAAAAATAAAAGATACCTATTTACAAAATTTGGAACTCCTAATTCCAAATATGGAATCCATTTTTCCAAATTCAAAACATATAAGTTTCAGAAATTAATTTAAAATTAATTCCTATTGTCAAAACGAAAAAGCGTGTTTTGAAAAATAATAACTATCAAAATATTGACATGTGTTTATGTCTAACTAAAAAGTGAAATTACTTTCAATGAAAAAAATTGGATTAAATGGTAAAAACATAATATAATTATACTTTAAAAACAATTAAAAAGATAATCTAATCATATAAATAAATCAGATGAAAAGACAGTTTTGACTTAAAATGTAGTATTTTTCACTACTCATTAAAAAATGAACTTTATCAGAAAAATACCAAAAATTTACACAAAGTGAATTTTTATGTCCTGCTTCTAAATAAAAAGTTTATTTTTTCAAATCGAACATATAAAAATGACAAAAACTAGATTTAAAATTGGTTCTCCATCAAAGGGCAGAAAAACTACCTTTTAAAAAATATTAGAGTATTTATGCTTAAAATTGGATTCATTCTCCTTTTAAGCCTATAAATTTTATTGGATAAATGTGAAAATATTTAATAAACATGTTTAATCATAATGTGGTTAGTTCTTTTCATTCCTTCCAATACAAAAGCTAGATATTAACTACTATTTAAAATAATAATATTATATTATTATTATTTTTTTTAGTATGACTTAGCCTTGTGTGCAATATAAGATTTCGGAGAAACCCATTGTTGTGTGTCGGGTACGCCATCGAACATAGCACCCATTTTAAAGTAAAATTAATATTAAATTCACATTATTAATAAATATGAAAATTTCATATTCTTTATTTACCTTGGATGTTACATCCTTCCCCCATTTTAGAAATTTCATCCTTGAAATTTTAAAATTGGGCTCAAAAACATCATTGGAATTCCCACATCAGAAAAAGTGTCAATAAAACTATATCTTTAAAAGAAATAAATATAAGTACAAAGGTCACCTGATATAACACATACTAGGATTCCTTGTATGAAAACATGAATATGAAGGATAAACTAAGTGTCACGTTCTGATGGATAGTGATTGAAAACATGATTAGAAGAATGTTAACCACTAGAAAATCACAAACGTGTGATAGGTTAAACAGGCATTGATTCCCCAGTAGGAAAAGTAAACGGACAACGTTTTTTGTTTTAAGTTCCCTTTGGAGAATTTATTTATGAGATTGACTAAGAACATAAGGAAATATACTTACTTTTCATGTAGTGTTTCATCCGTTAATAAGTTTCTAAAAAAAACTCATCTTTTCTCCAAATGATGAGTATTCAAGATGACTTGGTCACACGTGAAGCGCTGGAATCAACTTCTAGAGAATAAAAAGATCCACAAAAGAGGAACCATATATTTCCCTATCTTTAGACATTAACCAAAACCAAAATGGTTAGTACAAGATAAGATAATCCCCAAAAAGGATAAACTTTTATAAAAAGAAATACTACTCTTAATATCCAAAATTTCACAAACAATACCCAAAGATCAAAAAATAACATTAAATACACAATTTTCCTCAAAATTATTCAAAATAATCCAAACTAAGTTTGAAACCCAAAATTCATAATGATTTGATCACATAGTCTTCCAAAAAAATCTTAACATTTATCTCCAAATAACATCGGATACTTTTAAAGTCTCATACTGAAAAGTAATTAACCTAATCACATGTTCTCTATGATAGGTTATTCATTTCCATAAATAACCCAAATCACTATAATTCCACAATAAAATATATATTCTTCCAAATAAAATTTCAACCATTACTCCACAAATTAAATCCCATAGCATTCTATATTACTTGGGCATATAGTGTTCCCAAAAGAGATAAAGTCTTCCAAAATAACATTTATCACTTAATCACCAAATCATTTTCCTATACTAAGGATATCCATTTTATAAATCATAAGTTCCAAAAATCAACATATTCTTTATCCATAAAATCATTTAACTAAAAATAATTAATCATACTAACCAGGGACTTCACATAGTCCAGTGGTAGGCGATAAATCTTAGTCACACTTTGGTTGTGGGTTCTATTCCCACATCTTTGTCCGATGAGACGAGTTGTCACACGGTCTGCGTGTTGTCCTTTTTATAAAACTCAAAAATAACCCTAAAATCATTTAACCTCAATGGTTTTCTTGTACCTCTCATTTTCATCTCAACTCATAATGGCCTCAATATCTTAATTTATGAAGTTTTATATATATATTGACATTCTTTTACCCTCATATGATAAAATAACACTATTCCCAAAGAATGAACATCATACCTTGATCATGGTTTCCACCTGGTTTCATCATCATCTTGTTCACATATATAGATGTTCCATGCACTGCAAAAATTATTTAGTGATCCTTTAAAATAATATTCTTCCTTTATCAAAATACACCTCGTACAACTTGGGTCATGTGGGTGTTCACAAAAAAAGTTTCAGAAAATAATCATGTTTGACATATAATTTCAAAACATCTGATAAAACTTGATTTTTATAAAATAGTCAGACCGAGTTTGAGTTGAAACTTTCAATCAATGGTCCTTTTAAAATACCATAATTATGTGATTAAAGACTATAATTTAAAAGCAAATATAAATAGGTTGCGCAAGAGTATCCTTCTTCAGCACCTTTTTCAAAATCATAATATGCTTCAAAATATCACGATAAGGTAAAATATTTGAAAATGCCTTGATAATATTTACCTTTCTTGAAAATATGAGAATATTGAGAAAATATGATTTGATTAAACACAACCCATTATCCACGATGGTATCGAGGTATGGAGGAGGTGTTTGATATCTCAAACAATTTCTTGCAATAGAGTTTTATGTTATAAAATGTTTCAGAATTGTCTAGACATGACTTTGAAATAATTATTACAATCAAGTCATCAGGAAGATATAGGAATTTCGTTTGAGATCCTCCTCCTTCCATTTTTAGTAGACTTTCCTTGATCTGAAAAAGTTATAAAATAAGGATTTAACTTAAAGAGTAGACATAGAGACTAACCATGTGTCTAACAAAAACTTATAATCCCTAAAGTTGTCTAAACCAACCTCTGATACCAACTATATGGCTCAAGACTTAAACATTACATAATCTTGAATTAAGTTAATAATTCAAATTTAGGATCTTTTCAGGTTTAAAGATTTAGAGAATTTGGCCATAACTTATACATAATAACTTCAATATTACATGTAGACACTTCTACTCTGTATCCATTTTTTCATAAAATAAAAACTCTTAAAAGAAAATAAACATGTTTAGTTCCATATTTTAAATAGCATGACTTTTCCTTGATCCCATCCTTGACCCTATTCCACTTTATGTTATGTGAAAAACATTTCAAAAACTTGGGATGACCATAAAAATCTTAGTAAGGGATACACAAAGAAGGAAAACTGTTAGTTTTTCAAAACAACATGTAAACCATAAATACTTTATCATAAGTAATAATTTTCACCTTTATTAATTATTAAATACTCTTTACTGAATAAAAGATCATTTATTACCCTTTTGTAACCAAAATATTACCATAAAACCCATATAAAGCACACATAACATATAAAAGGTAAACTTGGTACATAATCATAGTTAAATGGAATAACCATACAGACAACTTCCACAAATCATTCTTACAAATGGAATATTCATACAACTGACTTCTATACCCAATTCATTGGAGTTTATAATGTAACCCCTCATTCTTGGTTTATCATGGAATCACCCGTCATTTGTTTTATCACGTAACCACCTGTCAAATGCCCAAGTACCATTATATAATCATCACACATAAAAGATTGAAAATATCAACATTTTAATCATAAAATTTCATTTGAAATCACAAGAAATAATTTCAAGATATTGAAATAGTATATCCACTTTCAAAACCATTTTCAATACCAAAATATGTAAAAAGTGTAAATGGTATTTATTTTCCATTTAAAAACATCATGGCTTGTTAAGGAAGCTAAATATCAAATAATGATTGCGGTGGTGGAAAGGTCGTTGTCACCGCATACGTTAAAAACATTCCTTTCTTAATTTAGTAAAATTATACATATAAAAAATATTTCATTTTAATGAAAATAAAATTCAAAGGTGTTTATTATTCACCGTGTAAAAGAAGGAGGTGTATATTATCAAAACATGCCTCAATGAAAGAAGATTGAGACAAAGTTCCTTACAAAGATCATTTTTGTAAATAAAATAGATCAATTATGTGTATTCACTATAAGTAAACATAATGCAAGTTCAAATGCAAGATAGTATATAAAAATTTATTTCTCATATAATCATAGCATGACATAATCAATAAGTAGAAGTTTAACCCAAATAATGGAAATTGGGTTAAGAAGTTCCCTTACCTCATGTCCGACTTGACTCGTTCGTTCTTTAATTTGATGAATAATAAAATTAAGTTAATTTATAATTTCTTAAGAACCTTTTACAATTTTATTATTCCTTTTATATCACTTATTACCTTGCAATAACAGTTAGTTAATTATTTGAGTTCATATCGAACATTTTGTTGATGTTCGGAACTTCAGTTAAAAATGAACTTGTTATAATTATAAATTTTCCATGTGGTAAAAATTCAATTATCTCCATAATTATATTCATGATTTAGATATCATATATATCATATATATCCAGTATATATGTATTTATAATATTCCTTAGTATTTGTATATAAGAAATGAAATGCACTGTTCATGGAGATGGTAAGTCGCATATACGCATGAACACTACTTTCATTTCTTTTTCATATTTAAATGAATGAAAAATAAATGATACATAGGTATATTATAATTCCATTATAATATCTATGTTATATATGTTATATAATTTCATTACTTCCATCCTTTATATGTTCGATGTATAGCATGAATGAGTCGTATCACTTTGAGGGGGCTGTAGTCCCCATTTCCTCAAATGAAATTATCATATTTATACAACATGAAAAGAATAAAGGTATGTTCTAAATGAGAATTAAAGAATAATATAGATAAAATAAATATCATATATATCATATATAATTACAGTTCCATCATAATTTCCACCATAAGAGGTTTTAGGAGAAGATTAAACAATCATCGTTTTGTGAGGCAGTAGTTCTCCGTCCACAGAAATAGTATGTTCTATACCTATTAGACGGAGGTGTGTGTAAGTGTAGTTAGAATACTTATCATAAAAAAACCTAGTATATTGAGGATACTGGTTTATTTATGTAAACAAAGAATTATAATATCATAGGGAGTGGAGAAGGAAAAAATAATGGAAAGGAACTTGAGAGAAGGCGTTACCTCAAATCGGGTAACTGTTTTTTATTTGAGCCAAGGGAATCTATTAAATTTACTTATTCCTAGGGTAAGTATTATAGAAGTAAGGGAGGGATGTTGGGAGATTATTTGGGCAGATTTTGGATGAGCCAAATGGGCTTTAGAGGTGTGTTGAAGGGTTAGATATGGTATTATTCTTAGTATGTATTCAATAGTCAACTAATAATAACAGTATTAATGTAAAGATATTTACTCAATAATAGAAATAAATAGTGAAACTCATTTCTTTAAAAAAATTAATGAAGAAGTAAATTATAGAGGAAAGAAAATAATATGTACCATTGGGTAAACATATGATAATGATATACTCCTCAATTCAATTTTCCAAGAAATCACATCATAAGAAATACCATGTAAGTAAATAAATAGTAAATAAGTGATATAGGATGACTTATAATTTTTTAACATTTTATATGTATAGGCCAAGTGAAATTGATAGTCTATGATTTATAAAATAGTTATAGTGGTTATAATCTGATTTGGTATATGGAATTGTATAAGTATGATAATAGTTCACTTATCATATTATCTATCCATTTATATCTTGTTAGATTTAGTAAATAGTATAGATAAAACATGTCCATTATCATAAACCTAATAATAAGGGAATCCCCATAGAATGATAATGAAACTAATAAGAAATAATAGTATGGAGAAATCTTATGAAAGTCACACATATTAAAAACATATCGGAGATGATAGTTACTATTGAGAAATAGAAAGGCCAACTATTATTCAAGTCACACATATACAAAGGATCTTTAAATCTTTTACTATTACGAAAATATCATGAAAGTCACACATATTAATAACTTTTATGCAAGTCACGAATATAAAAAGGATCTACAGATCATTTGTGTTTATAATAATAAAATTTGATGCTTGTGTTTCTAAACACAGTTTTTTTCATTCAGAAATAGAGGATTTCAAATATTGAACCATCGATAGAGGGGTTTGGAAATCCTGGGTAGTATTTATGTTCAATTCCATAAGAACCACTAGTGACATTACATGTTGTGTAAATTTAAGAGAATTCTAAGACTTATTCCAATATTAATGAAAAACTTCCATCAAGTAATAAAGGAAAATTTAATAACATAATATTGTTCAGAAATTAAAAAAATGATAATAGTATAATAGAACAGAAACATAATTTCAAAAGACATATATTAATTAATTTTAAATACTAAAATAAATTATGATTCTTTAACTTGAAACAATGATATTTTATAATCAAATAAATATATCATTGTGATGTTCAAAATATAAATGAAATTCAATATAAATATCAATTGTAATCTAAAGTTCAACTATTTAATCTTTGAAAACAGGTCATATATTATAAAATATCTTATAATTATATACTCTCAATATCAAATTCAATATTATACTAAATAATTAATGTAACAAAATAAATATAATGCATTTTCACAACACGTAGAATGGGAATCATACATTAATCAAGAAAATATACAACATTGTGTAATTCCACACACCAAATAAATAAATGAATTATAATCAAATATGAAATGGAGAAACCATATTGAAAAAATAATGAATGAAATCCCTTCAAATTAGATTATTTAGGGTCTATTCATGTGTTAAACATTCAATATCCAGTAATTAAAGGTGAAATTTTTCAATATGGATTGTATGTTTTACTAAATATTATTGAATGAAAACATTTAATTCATTTAAAATGAATTCATACCTAAAATGAGACTTACAATGGATCCTGGTCAATTTAGATTTCAATAAATCACCCATTCATTATCATGGGGTCCTTTCCCCAATTCAATATAAAATACTTTGTGCAAAAAGTAATTTTCATGTGTAAAAATTTATTTTCTTTTCAAAGTGACCATTATATTAGAATTAAACATAATATTTAGAAAGGTTTCATCACTCTTATGATGACTATCATTGTGCTTTTATCGATGAGTGATGAAATGTAGAATAGAGGCATTCGGTCATCCTTCACAGCCCAAAATTGGGAAATCATGATAGAAATTTAAAAAAAATTCAATTCTAATATGTTTACCCAAATTTTAATCTTTCGGTTTCTTCATTGGGATAAGTGAACAATTCAATTGAGCATGTAGTTCCATGTTAACGAACTCATGGGATAATTATTCCCATAAAACCATATAAAAGTTCATTTGAGAGAAAACCCCAAAAATTAACTAGAATGTGTACCTTTACTGCTTATTTTTTGATAAATCACGAAGAGTTCCATGTATATCATGCCACCATAAAGATATTTCACATTATCATTGTCTATATTAACTTTAGTTCCTCTATACTGGTGAAATTCATTTCATGATGGATGGGAAATTCATGAGGATTTTGAGTCTTCTGAAGAATTGGAAGATCTTGTTGGAGTACTAGAATAGGTTCCTGGTTTCATAAGATCCTAAAGGTAGGAAATTTGAGGACTCGAGATTCTGGGGCCTACCCAAATATTTCCATATGATCATTAACGTTGTCAAAAATAATCTAATCTACACCCTTGTTGATTTATGAAGCAATTACCAGTACCGAGAATTGGAAGGTGTTCAATTATTCATGCGGGTGATTATACACATGTGGAGTGGAGTGATTATTGATTTGAATCTCTTCTATATAATCAATACATAAGATGGGTGAACATGTTTTCATTTTTCCTTCCATCGATATGATCTTTCGAAACACTTTTGTATTTAAAAGTTAATGAGATTTCACTTAAGGTTGTTTTCTCATCCTTGCATATCATTAATGGTGAATGGATATTCTTGAGTTCTAATCTTCTGAATAATACTTCAAGGTAATTTTCATTTATCTCTTGGTATGAAATAGTTAACTTACTATATATATAGTTTCTCATACATGTTCAAAGAAATCTAATTTATTTTATGCAACTAGTTTCTCCAACTATTCCATAAAAGTTTAATTTCATATCATGTATGATGTTATGGAGAAAAAAACTTCTTAAGTTAATGGAAGTATGTATTCTATAAGGTAGAAATTAATATTTAATCTTCTCATCAATTTTAATATCAAAAATAAATGAAACAGAATAGTTGAACAATATAAAGGTTTTTTTTTAAATAATTCAACATTTATTTATGCACTATATGTGATATAGTATTTTGTTCAACCATTCCGTTTCATTATTATCAAATCACCTTGGATTCATAGTTTACTGGAAAAATCCTACAATGATAAATTTCTAAGAAATGTAGGTAATGTGGCTCCACTATTATATCATGTTTATTATGTAATTTTTGAGAGGTGTAAAATGGGTATGAGTCTCTTAAAAAGGATTCATCATGAATTAAATCACATTTGATGTACCCAAAAAAAATTCATGAGCATTTTTTATTAGGTATGTTTGAAATTAAATATAACATGATATATTGATAAGTTTTAATTAAATTTAAAAACTGGTTTTTTAGTATAACATTTCTTGTCCATTTCCTCCATAATTAGAAAATAGAAGAGATTTCCCTTATTTAAACTGAAAAATATTAACTTTCTAACCTTACCATAATGGATAGGACTAATAGAAACAACTCTTACAGGATCCATCTTAGGGGTTTTTTAAGGGAGAATAATTATAACAGGGGTCTTGGAAGGTGGAAGAATCTTATCCAAATGAACATGATTCAATTTTGGGATAAAATGATTTTATTGAGATAATTGTGTAATTAGAATTATAAAATCACTAAAAAAACAAGAATAAGAATAAGAAAGGTTGTTTCATCATAATTTTACTAAAACCTTAACTAGAATTCTATTTAAACACTAGATACACATGATTTTTGGTGATTAAAACTTTAATAATAGAAGTTCATACTTGATAAGAGGCCAAAACATCAATCTATTGAATTTTAAATGGGTTATTTTCCATTCCCCTCCATACACCTCATCTGTATAGTTAAAAGGGAAAAAATGTAATCAAACACCAACAGATGAAGGTGTGAGAAATGGTAGATAATTAAAGGTGTAGATGTGGTTGTGGTTGATGGCGATGAACCAGGAGTGTAAGTATAGGAGGGTATCACCACTGTGTGATCGAAAAATATTGGGAGGTGACTAGGGAAGAGGGGAGACAGGTGAAGAAAGTTAAAGGTCGGAACCTATTTTCATTTCTTTTTCTTTTTTACATTTTTTAAATGACTAATTGTTATATGTGAATCATTATGTTTATTTTCCGTTTTTGGAAAAAAAAAATTAAAATATTATATAATAACTTATTTCAAATAAAACATATTTAAATTACAAGTTTGATTTTGTTTCAAATAGAGTGTTTTATATTCCTAATATTTATCAAAATATTTTTGTTAATATCAATATAATTTTTTTAGTAAAGTGTTAAATGATAGTGATACAAAAATAATTTTAAATGATTTGTTTATAGTGATTAAATACTATTAATAGATTTATATATTGAAAAAAAACTATTGGTAATAATAATTAATAACAATAGATTTATTTGCTGGAAAAAAATTTGGTATTAATATGATAAAGAAACAAATTAAATTATTAATAAAACATATATTGCTATTAAATAATTAATAAAAATAGATATATATGTTGGTAAGAATAGATGTTGTTACTTGAATTTAATACTAATAAAACTTAATATCTATTGTAATTTCTCATTTATACCAATATATATATTTTCCATTACTAAATTTTTTTGGTATAAGTCAAATATTTTTTAGTATCAGGTGACCCATCTCATACTCTCCCACCTTCATTAGGTATTCTCCCTAATGTTAGTATTTTCCATTTTTGTACAATTATTCCATCCAATATTCTCTCATATATATTAGTTATTCTCTCTATCTCTAGTATTCCCCCTCCATCTTCAAGGGTTCCATTAGATACGGATAGGGGGTCAGATCATCTAGTTGATCAGCTGTCGCTGCCTGAGCATTTGGATTCATTATTACCATCACAAGGTTATTGGAAAGTTATTATTATTGGTAAATAATTATTAATGTAAAAAAATAATTTATTAAATATTTAAAATAATTTTTGAATATATTTATTTAATATATGCATATAATAATTTGATAGAATTAATACTCCAAATGTTTGAAGGTTAAAAAATTTAAAATTAATTGTTCCATTTAATGTGTATGGGGTGCCTACAAATGAAATAATAGGTTTAAACAGGCATATATTAGTCCATATATCATGTGAGATAATGTCCCTTCCCATCATGTGTCGTTTTTAGAGACACATTTCCATTAATTATAAAAATGAAATATTTGATAAAAACTAAAAGTAAGTCAAATTAAATATTAATATTTTATTTTAACTCATTTTCTTATCTGATGTAATTATCTATTTATTTAGTCATATATTATTTGTATATTATTTTCCACTTTTATGTCCATGGACCCCTTCTATGACAATGGACATTGAAAAGTTTAAGAAAATAATAGAAGGTATTCAAGTACAAGTTATGATGTGAGCTCAATGACACCACTGTAATAATTTTTCAAATGTATGAAAAGGAACTGGAAGGGATACCTCTATATGAGTGGAAGGTGTTTTTAGATATGTATCGTACATATTTATATAAGTTATTTTATAATTTCTTACTATAATTATCATAATTTCATAAAAATATGTAGATTTTTATTAATAATTACTTTTTTTCTAGGAATATTCTATAAAAACACATAAAGAATAGAGAAATAGTTAATTACAAACACAAATGGGTCTAAAAGTTTTTTTTTATAAGATTTAGAAATGTTATTTTTTGTTTTTATGATATAGGAAAAAGAGGTTGGTTATGATGTTAGTCGAACTGTGATGTGTTTCGACGTCCATAAGAAGAAATTATGTCAACGAACCTTATGTATACCTTGGGGTAAGAAATATAAACTACAATTTTGTATTTATAAATTAAAATGTCATCTTAAATTATGATTAATTTTTATTATAAAATTAAATATGCATGGGATGAAAATACCACATAATAATCATTAATCTCCCATAGTGATGTTATTTCCCATTTTTTCAGCAAGGAGAATCCTATCTGTGTGTGAGGTATGGTTTTGGATCATCCCCATCATGAGTATTTAGGATATATAAATATTATTTCACTATGAAGCCTTCTTTTGTAGGTCCCATTATTGTTATTATTCCAAATTCTGAATCAAAAAAGAAAAAATGTGATATTGGAGAATGTAGTGAAAGAGAAAGAGTCTTTATGGGAAAATCAGGATGAGTAGTTTATAGCGGTGGGGAGTGAATTGGTGAGTATATTTTAGAACATGAAAGGGAACATTACTATGAAAATTTCATTATTGATACACTATAATCCATCATCACTAAAATAGTTATATTTATTCAACTAGATTTACATTATTATGATAATTATTTTAACAATATTCTATATACTCAATATTGAAATAAAAATATTCATATTCTAGAATTATTGAATCCAGGCACTAAAGACTTGTAGTAGGTTGGAAAATGAGACACTTCAAGACTCATGCTTCAAGTTCTATTACAGAATATATATACTTTTACACAAATCACAATAATTACAACCAGCTTCCAAGATGAGAAGTTTGGTGTCTTTGGGAATTAAGCATATATTAGATCATCAAACTATATAATACCATAAAAATATATTATAATCCTTCATCATAGGCCCCATATATGTTTATTAAACCCTTTTAATATATGAATTCACTTGAGGATATATATCAAACAAAGTGTGAGATAAAATCACAATAATGGGAAAGAAATGGAAACATGGGAAATATAATCAATATGAGATACCAAGATATCAATAAGTAACTATGGAATTATAACATAGAGTAATCATAATTAATTAAATGGGGTATGAATGAGGAATACCATGAGGTTATCAATTTAAATAATGGAACATAAGAGAAGGAGTTATCAAAATAGATCATGGAATAATGATAAACCAATCATAGGAATGTGGAACATTGATCAATATAATTAATAAATGGGTGATAATAATCATCCTAACCATATCATAACAAAGGGATCATCATGAGAAGAATTAAGGAATGATTTTAAAGATAAATGGAAATTTTAATATGTATAAAAATGAAACATTATGAATTTGTGGTCAAATCCCACACATAAGTTGTGAACAAAGATGGCATCATGTTCGTGCATAACATATGTGTACAAATCATCATTTCATAAAACATGAACAAAGATATCATCATTTTTAGGCATAATACACATAATCTCATGATATATATCACATTACCCAATGAATTTGAGGATATATAATTCTAGACCCACCCATATCATTATAATATGCTCATAATCGTGCATGACACATAGAAAGAAAACTTATGAAAATCACACACTTGAAATAAAATAATGAAAATTAATGGGTTTTATATAGATTTCATAAAGAATATTTCAATGAATAACCTTTTATTTTTACAAAATAATAATGTAAAACATATTTTTAGACACTAAATATTATAATAAAAGATCATAGGTTATTTTGAGAAGTGAATATAACTCATTCTTTTTGAAAATAAGTATAGGTGGCTTAGAAATAATCTAAATGAATCATAAGAATTAATATTCATATAATAACAAAGATAAATAAGTGAAAAGTAATTTATAATGGATTGTAAAGAATCATGTTGAAAACAAATAAAAAAAGGTGATGAACCCAAAAGGAAAGAGTTGGGTTTGATATTCTTCTTAACTTAGGTCTCGTTTTATTTTTTTCACATTTTTTCCTCTTGTATAATAAACTTATGTTTATTAAAACATGAATACATAAGTGAATTATATTCATTTTTATCATTATTTATCAGTTATAATCATTGGAATATATTTATTACTATTTCATTTGAAAATATATTGGCTTGAAGACATCATTTCTATTAAATTATCCCGTTTTGTTTTGATTTAATGATTTTGATTATTTTTAATTTATAATTTTCTAAAATTATTTATTAAAGATAATAATACATTAAAATAAATTTATATTACATAATATACACTAACCATCCATGTAATGTCCAAGCCCGGCTTACCCTCAAACTGGTAGTCGGACCGGTCGCCACATGACCTCAAGCGCGTCTCCCGGTACGCCTGAGGATGCCAAATAGCAACAAGGGTCTATGGATAGTTAGCGGGGAGACTATACCCTTATATTCAGAGTGCACAGTGGAAATAGATAATAAACTCAAACAATAGTATAAGTAGATATAAATCAATATTCAATTGAATAAACAAAGTGGCCAACGCCAGTTTATACAATGTATGCATGTCATGGTGATACAAATCTAAAAGAAGTAAACAAAACAGTATGTTTTACATCCCAGTATAGAAATAAGGAAAAGACTCAAATCCCCTAGGGAGATCTCTGCAATCATCCTGATGTCCCGTTCATTCCTTTTCTCCCAACTCCCAGGTACAAGAAAACAGCAACAAGCAATATCCAAGGTCCTGCAAACAAGTAGAGTCTACCCGAGTACCCCAATGCAATGGAAGCCTGAGTAGGGTGTGAGATATAAATATTAGTAGGCCAGGACCACCTGTGACTAGCTCAATCTAGACAATTCAATATAATTAAATAGTGTGTAGTTATAATTAAGTAATAAAAAAATTGAATAAATAAACTAAAACCCATCAAGGTTCCTAAGGGACACCTGACAGAGATACCTACTTCGGCTCGTAGCTGAAAATTAGAGTCAGAATAGGAACTACATATATATAATGCATAAATAAATTTTTTAACACATTATTTGATATTCATTATTTAACCACAAAAATACCTAGGTTCCCATGGACACCCGTATCTCAATACCTTTCTTAGTCGTGCCAGATTCTAGACCATTTCTCATTTTCAATTCACAATAATTACATCACATCAGATTTTATTAACCGTTTAATTCAATTCACGTACGGCCAATTGGACCCACAGTCCAATGTAAATTAATGGGTGTAGAACATCATGTCTAGAACCATCATGAGTGTTTGGAGCATCAGTCCTTGTCTCAAAACTTATGGGTATTTGGAGCATCAGTCTCTATTCCATAAAAGAATATTTGCATACATATTGGGTGTAGAACTCCATGTCTAGCACCCCGTGAGTATTTGCAGCATCAGTCCTTGTCTCACAACCCATTTATCAATCATAAATATATATTTATCATGGGAGTACAAATTCATGTCTATCACCCCAAGATCTCATCCATTAATTAATTCACAAATTAATTAATCGATTTAGTTAATTAATTCAATAACTAATTAACAACATCGCACTCACTACTAACTCAACAATTAGTTAAACACAGAAATTCCATTCATTAACTCGACAATTAAAAAATCATAACTATAACATTAATTAATTTAACCATTAATTAATCTCATCATTTTCTTTAGTTAATTTAACAATTAACTAATAAAAAGTAAACCCTATCAAAATCATATAATTAAAAATAAAATTAATTATCACACAACAACCATCTCAAAATTACATAATTAATTCACCAAATAATTATCTCAATGAAACCATCCCAATATCACATAATTAATTCACAAATAAATTATCTCTAAAACAACTCTTTCAATATCACACAATTAATTTAAAAATTAATTATCTCAAGGAAGTTGTTTCAATATAATATAATTAATTTGCAATTACTTTATCCAAAACTTATCCCAAATCAATATCTCATAATTAACCACCCAATTAATTATCAATATTATAATCTCATAACACATGATTAATTTAAAATTAATTATATCAACTTAACCAGTTTAATATCTCATAATTAATCCCCCAGTTAATTATCATTTCAAAGCACATAATTAATTATTGCAACTTAACCAAATTAATATCTCATAATTAATTCCTTGATTAATTATCATTTCAAATCACATAATTAATTCATAATTAATTATATCAACTTAATCAAATTAATTACTCATAATTAATACCAAGATTAATATTCTTCTAAAACCACATAATTAATTCATAATTAATTATCTCTACATAACCAAATTAATTCCTCATAATTAATCCCCTGGTTAATTATCATTTCAAAGGACATAATTAATTCATAATTAATTATTTCAACTTAACAAAATTAATATCTCATAATTAATTCCTTGATTAATTATCATCTTAAAGCATATAATTAATTCATAATTAATTATCTCAACTTAACCAAATTAATTACTAATAATTAATCCCCTGATTAATTATCATTTCAAATCACATAATTAATTCAAAATTAATTATCTCAACTTAACCAAATTAATTACTCATAATTAATCACCCAATTAATTATCTATTTCACAACCTCAAAGCATAAAATTAATTCATAATTAATCATCTCATTTCTCCAATAAACAATTTAATCTAACATTGCAGTCAACTTTATCAAAAACAATAAACAGAAAAACTTCATTTTATTAATTAGGAATAGTTTAGAACCCTACTTCAACAAATTTGGTCGAGCCCAATCTTCCTAACACAAACCACAACCTGCTCGCAAATACACACTTCCATATTAATGTGTGTGCATACTAGGAATTGATCGCAACACCTAACACCAACAACAGGCACTCACAATTAATGCGGTAGGGACCAACACACATCAAAATAATCAACCGCAACCCAAATACTTCATAAGCACCTAATTCAAGGGGTGCGATGTAACAACCAAAAAATTCATTAATGGAAATTCCTCTCAATCTTTTTAAATGTCTTATTATGTAAAATGGTTATGTAAAACATATGAAATTCCTTGGTTTTATGTTTTTGAATTATGACCATTTCTAATATGGTTGTTGAATACTGATCACATGATTAGTATAAATATAGGGCTTTAACAATCCAATTTACTCAGACAAAGGAAGTGATGGCCTCATCCAGTAGAATTGCTCTATATGAAGCCCATTTGTTGGATCTTAGAAAATAGGTGGCGACATTGGGATTCTCTCTTGACCAATCCCAAGATGAGCTTCAATAGGTTAAGCTCGAACGGAATCGTCTACGGTAGAAGTGGAAGTTGATAGAGATCACCATGCGAGCAATGTTATTCGAGAAACCCCAAGAGTCTGTCACCATCTCACACCTTACCCTTAGGTCTTATGCGGCTGTTTTAAGGGGTTATGTAATAAATCCTTATCACTATGATTATGTACATTATTTTTTATATAATAAATAATGTACTTTCATTTTATTATTGTTAATTTGTAAGTTGTTTTTAAATCACAAATGGTATCTTTAGTTAATATTCAACTAAGAAATCTATTTTTATGAATTAATGGATTTTTGAATTAAATAATATTTTAATAAAATATTATTATTATTAAATCAATTTTTATTAAATAGAAATTATCGTATAATTTCATGAATTCAATTGTAATTTTTATTAAGGTTTGAAAGCTATTTTTTCCAAAACCCTTGAATTTTTGATAAATATCGGTTTTTATTTTAAAAGTATAAATTCACATATTTATAAAATTATTTAGATAAAATGAATATTATTCTTAGAATCAAGAATTTAAAATTATCCACTGGTGAATTTTTCATAATTTTCTAAGACAGTTGAATTTTTGGGTAAAAATTAAATACTGTTTAAATATATAATGTGTTTTATGACATCATAATGACCCAATAGTGATGTAATAAAATACTATAAATGATATGTTAGGACAATATATGTTTTATCCTTAAAATAATGTGATTTTATATTTGTTCTATTAATTTTATGGTGCCTTAGTGGACCCTCCATGACTTATAAAACATTTTATCTTTTTAAATTGTTTTCCTTGAGAGTGTGACTCACCTCCACATAAGCAACCCTATTATTTTAAAAAGTTAAGACTTTGGAATTATAAAATGTTTTTTCCAATCCCATTTGGAAAAAACCATGGGCAAAAACCATGTGCTGGTTTGTGGTTTTGATTAGTTTAATGTGAGGTGTCCCAAACCTAAATAATAAACAATTCCCTCTCCTTTCCTATATAAACTCACCCAATCTCCCAATTCCTCCTCACTCAAAGCATTTGGAGTTAGTCCAACCTATACCCTAATCTCTCTATAATCCTCCCAAGGTTACCCAAGGTCCCTATAAGCCTCTCTCAAGCCTCTCTCAAGCCTTTGGAGGCACACTTCCAAGTACGGGTTTTTTCTTACTTTCTCATTTTTGTCCAATATTCTTTAAGTTGTTATGCCCTTTTAATTTCAATTATAAATATTGGGGTATGGTTTCTCACCTCCCACATACTTCCCTATTTATCTTTGAATGATGGGAGACCCCTTTCTCTCTCATTAAATTCTTCCCATGTACACCCATTACTTTGCTGAAATTCTGAAAGGAATTTCTCTCTCCTCATTTACATTCAAGAAATTCTTTTGTATCATGAATATAAATTCCATTACATTTGTTGGGAAATGTATCTATATTACCCCTTACTATCCATATAATATAAATATGATGAGACACCCATTTCTCTCTCATCAACCATTTTTATGAGTTCTTATGTCACACTGTTATGCTGCCGAAATTGCACTACGTTTTTCCAAGACAAAGTCATTATGTAGTGAATACCATGCCCATTTCTCTATCAAGGGTATTGACCTTTATGCACATTTATTTATTGTTTAAATAGTTTCATGTATTTATTCCACATTCTCTTATCGTGGAATAAATGATTATGTTGAACGATTCAATGTTTTATGATCCATGTGGCAAACTTATGCATGAAGTGAAATGTTTAAGAAGGGTGGGCCCTGATAGCACTCCAATGCATTGGGAAAAGTATAGTATCATGATACCTCATGTGAAATGGGTGTTGACTCATGATAATTCAATTGAAACAAGGTTTTACTTGTGCTTCATGTGCAATTAGGGTTTACTCATGCTCCATGAGCAATGATCCTTGGCTCATGCTAATTCCATGTTAAGTGTTGTTGCCACATTTCCATGTTATGATTATCATGATTTACCATGCCTTTATGTTTATGCTTCTCTTGTGCTCTATTAATATGCCTAATTTCTAACATGTATTTTATTCCTCATGTTATTCCATGTTTATTCCCTTACTGGGCTTTATATCTCACCCCTTTCTTATGCATGTCCTCAGGTTATCCCATGCAATGCTAAGTACGAGGGAATGTAGTGGTCATTTAAAGGAAGTTTTCAACAAATATTTCTAATTTTTTATGTTCTAAGTTGTTATGTAATGATCCTAAGACCCAAATACACTAGACCTCTTGATATTCTATGTTTTATCAAGTGAATTTTATGTAATAAATCATGTTTAAGTGTGTAATAAAAAGTAGGGTTGTCATAGTTGGTATCAGAGGATAGGATTAGTTATTTTTGGGATTAGGATTAGAAAACCCTAGTGAAGCCTTAGAGACAAGACTAAGTATAATAAAAACATCCCTATGTTTTGGTGGGTATTGAGTAAGTGTTTTATCAAGAAAATACATCCCTGCCTGAATACGAGCAGGTAGAGGCGGCTCTGGCACAGATGTATCATAGGGGTAAAACCCAAAAACACCGCTTTGAGCTAGACTCGAATAGGAACTGGTGTACGATAACGGGCCTTGCTACACTCTTGGTTATGACACTCCTGGGGGATATGATTTGGTAAATTCACAAGCTTATTATGAACCATTATTAAGAGAATTAAAAAAAATACCAAAGAATATATGTTATAAAGTAGATCGTGGATAACATAGATTGAAGCCAATAGATTCATAAGTTAAGGAAATAAAATTTATTTATAAGTCATTTTTTTGTCCTTGGATTACCCTTTATGTGCTACCCCTAACATTCCTTTTATTCCAGCCAATGGCCGGTAATAGGAGGACTCGGGCTAACAACCGATGTGAAGATCAATGTGATGACTATACTAATGAGATTCCCAATCTGATGGGAGCGGTAATCGCGAACTTTGTCACACTTCTCTCTTATCTAACTCAAGATTTTAATAGAAACATGGGTC
This sequence comes from Viscum album, assembly GCA_963277665.1. Lineage (NCBI taxonomy): Eukaryota > Viridiplantae > Streptophyta > Magnoliopsida > Santalales > Viscaceae > Viscum > Viscum album. Next base: position 710,895,826 of record OY728167.1, on the reverse strand, counting down.
AATAGTAACGTTAAACCCCCCCCCCCCCTTAAGAAAGAACAAGTTGCAATCAAGACTTCATGAGATAAAGTCCTCCTACTTTTAATGGATCATTTGATCCCTTAATCGCTGAACAATGGATAAACTCCATTGAAAAGATCTTCTCTATCCTTCAATGTTCCGAACAAGAGAAGTTTCTTCTGGTTTCTTATCATATGAAGGGTGAAGCTGATCAATGGTGGAAGTTGATCAAAAATATGAAGCCTGAGGAGGAGATCAAGGTGTTGGAATGGAAGGATTTCTAGAAGATGTTTTTTGATAAATATTTTTCATGCACCCTCTGGATTAAGATGGAAAGGGACTTCCTTGCCCTTAAGAAAAAAGATGACTAATCTTTTGGAGTGTACAAGTCAAACTTCACAAGGCTTGAACGCTACGCTTTCGGCTTTGTCATTACCCTTGAATGCAAGGTCGGCTGCTTCTTTGGTGGGCTGAAGCCTATCCTGTGGAAAGCACTGGCGATCCGTGACTTCGACAGCTATGAGGAAATTGTTCGATGTTCCCTCAATGTTGAAATGGAGATCATAGAATCTCAAGGGTATCATGGGGATAATAAGAGTAAGGTGGACTTCAATGCTGGAGGTCTGATGGATAAATCCAAAGGTGCTAAGAATATCCAGCACCCCACTTGCCAAAGGTGCGGAAAGAAGCACCCCAGAAATTTCCTAAAGGGGATGAGGAAATGCTTTAGGTGTGGAAGAGAAGGGCACCTATACATTAATTGTCAGCAAGAAAAACCCACGGCTGTGATAGAGGATATGAATGCTCCATTCAACTCTAAATGCGTTGTTCATTTCTACAACTGCAAAGAACCAGGGCACCTTGAAAATCAGTTCCCTAAGCCAAGGGTTTTCGGAGTCAACCAACAACCTCCATGGAAGCATGGGCGGGGTTTTTCCATCACTACCGCCGAAGTGAACCCCCACAACAAAGTGGTGATAGGTACGCTTGTTATTCATTCAAGAATAGTGAATGTTCTTTTTTATTCAAGGTTTACGTGTTCTTTTATATCCCGAAAGTTTAGTAGAACAATCCCAACACCACCAAATATCATGGAAGTAAAGATGTCAGTGAGTACGAAAAATGGGGAAATCATTGAATCCCAAGAATATAACTCCTCCCCTATCATAATCTGTGGATTGAACTTCCCATATAACCTCTTCATACTCCCTCTAGTGGAATTTGATGCAATTCTTGGCATGGATTGGCTTTCCTTATATATAGCCAACATAAATTGCCGTGAGAGGGAAATCACTCTCCATGTGGAGAATCGACCCCTGATTCTGTAAAATTTCAAGGAGGAGGATGAATCTTCTTTAGCTCCATCATATCAAGGATGGATATTACGGCCCTATGAGCACGCATATCTGGCTCAGATGATTGAGTCCAAGGAAGCAACCATTCTTGAAGACATGCCTATTATGAGGGAATTCGCTGAAGTGTTTCCCAAGGAATTTCCTGGTCTTCCTCCTAGAAGATATTTTGAATTCTCAATTGAAATTATACCTGGGGCATTACCAATATACAAAAATCTATATAGAATGGCTGTTGTGGAGCTTTAATAGATGAAGAAACAACTACAAGAGAATCTGGATAAAGGGTTTATACACCCAACTGCTTCACCATGGGGTGCACTAGTCCTCTTCGTCAAGAAGAAGAATGAATCAATGCACCTTTGCATCGATTATCTTGAGCTTAAAAAAATCATGATAAAGAACAAGTATCCTATACCACGGATTGATGACTTGTTCGATCAGCTGTATGGAGCAAAATACTTCTCTAAGTTAGATTTGTGGTCGGGATATTATCAAGTAAGGGTGAAGAAGGAAGATATCCCCAAGAATGATTTTCGTACAAGATACAGGCACTATGAATTCATAGTAATGCCATTCTGACTCACTAATTCTCTAGAAATCTTCATGGAATTGATGAATAGAGTCTTTATATATTACCTCAACAAATTTGTGGTAGTCTTTATAGATGATATTATAATATACTCCAAAACCAAGGAGGATCATGAGGAGAATCTAAGAACTGTTCTAGAGACCTTGAGAAAGGAGAAGATCTATGAAAAGTAAATCAAGTGTGAGTTATTGTTGAAGGAGGTCTCATTCTTGGGACATATCATCACAAGCAATGGGATATCTATGGATCCCTCAAAGACAGCTGTAATAGAGGGATGGCCAAGGCCAACATCGGTAACGGATATCCGTAGCTTCTTGGGGTTAGCTGGACATTATTGAAGATTTGTGAGAAATTTCTCACGATTTTCAAACCCTCTTACCAAGATAACTTATAATGGAGTAAAGTTTTCTTGGAGTGATGAATGCGAAGAAAGCTTCAAGGAGTTAAAAAGTAGGCTTATCACTGCACCTGTGCTCACTTTACCCACAAGTGGAGAACTTTTTTGGTATTTAGTGATGATTAAAAGAAGAATCTGGGATTTGTGTTGATTCAAAATGACAAAGTCATTTCCTACGCTTCAAGGAAATTGAAAGTTCATGAGCAGAACTATCCAACACATGACCTTGAGTTGGTTGCATTGATCTTCACTTTGAAAATTTGGCGGCATTATCTCTTTGGGGAGAAGTGTGAAATATATACGGACCACAAAAGCCTCAAGTATATATTCACATAGAAAGAGTTGAACATGAACCAACGAATATGGTTAGATATGATCAAAGACTATGACTGATCAATCTATTACCACCCTGGGAAGGCGAACAAGGTGGCAGATTCCCTAAGTAGAAGGGACCCAATGATTCTATCATTGATGAGAATTGAAAAGGATCAAATATTCTTAGATTTGATGAAGATAGACATGGGGATCATAAATAATGGAACATCATCAATCCTTTCACAAATTATCACTCAACCATCACTTTTGGAAAGGTTAAAGGATGCTCAAAAGGATGATTTTGGAATTCAGGAAAAAGTGGAAGCTATTGGAAAAGGGAAATCCTCAGAGTTTAAAGTTAATGAAGAAGGAATTGTGAGATTTGGGAAAATACTATGTGTTCCATCAAGTCTGGAGCTAAAGAAGGAACTTTTGGATGATGCACATAGTTCAAATTTCTCTATTCACCCAGGAAACACAAAGATGTATCGAGATCTCGGAGAGAATTATTGGTGGGATAATATGAAGAAGGAGATCGCTGAATATAAATCAAAGTGTCTAGTGTGTCAGAAAGTGAAGGCAGAGTGGCAGAAGTCTAAGGGGATGATGCAACCATTTACCATACCAGAATAGAAATGGTAGAACATCACCATGGACTTTGTCACAGGACTTCCAAAGACATCTAAATGCAAAAATGCAATATGGGTTGTTGTGGATCGTCTTACAAAGGTTTCACACTTAATTGCTATTTGGGAGGATTTCTCATTAGATAAACTGGCACGGATATATATCAAGAAATTGGTAAGGCTTCATGGAGTACCACTATCTATTGTGTCTGATCGAGATCCAAGATTTACCTCTAAGTTTTGGAAGAGTCTCTAACTTTCTCTGAATACTGAACTGAACTTCAGTATGGTCTATCATCCTCAAACTGATGGCCAATCCGAGAGGACTATCCAAACACTTGAGGACATGTTGAGAGCATGCTCAGTGGACTTTAAAGAAGGATGGGATCAACATCTTCCTCTAGTTTAGTTCTCTTAAAATAACAATTTCCACTCAAGCATCCAAATGGCACCATATGAAGCCCTTTATGGTAAAAGGTGAAGAACACCGGAGTGTTGGGATGAGTTCGGTGAGCGTAAGCTGCTTGGACCAGAAAATGGTCAAAGAAATGGTGGAGAAGGTCAAAACTATTCAGCAGCATATCAAGGCATCCCAGAGTCGATAGAAGAGTTATGAAGATAACTGTCGAAGAGACCTTGAGTTTAAAGTTAGAGACATGGTATTTCTATTCATATCTCCGTGGAATAAGGTTATGAGGTTTTTAAATAAATGGAAGTCAATTCCAAGGTACATCAGCCCCATAGATATTCTTGATCGTGTCAGGGTTGTGGCCTATGGACTAGAACTTCCACCTACCATGACCAAAGTACATGATGTCTTTCATGTATCCCTCTTAATAAAGTAAATACTGGACCCTTCACATGTACTTCCTTCATAGGTGGTACAATTAGAGGATGATCTTTCTTATGAGGAGCAACCAGTGAAGATCTTAGGTCATAGAGAAACAGTTCTAAAAAATTAGACAATGCCCCTCGTCAAGGTGTTTTGGAAAAACCACAAGCTTGAAGAAGCAACGTGGGAATCATAGGATGTGATGAAGCAGAGTTACCCTCATCTTTTTAGTGTGGGAAAATAAAATTTCGAGTGTGAAATTTCTTAAGGGGGGAAGATTGTAACGACCCAAACATTCATTAATGAAAATTCCTCTCAGTCTTTTTAAATGTCTTATTATGTAAAATGGTTATGTAAAACATATGCACTTCCTTGGTTTTATGTTTTTGAATTGTGACCATTTCTAATATGGTCTTTGAATAGTGATCACATGATTAGTATAAATATAGGGCTTTAACAATCCAATTTACTCGAGAAAAGGAAGCAATGGACTCGTCTAGTAGAATTGCTCTATGTGAAGCCCATTTTTCAGAGCTCAGAAAATAGGTGGCATCATTGGGCTTCACTCTTGACCTAACCCAAGTCGAGCTTCAACAGTTTAATCTCGAACAGAACCCTCTATGGGAGAAGTGGAAGTTGATAGAGATCACCACGCGAGTAATGTTATCTGAGCCACCCCAAAAGTTTGTCACCATCGCGCACCTTACCCTTAGTTCTTATGTGGCTGTTTTAAGGGGTTATGTAACAAATCCTTAGCACTATTATTATGTACATTATTTTTTATATAATAAATAATGTACTTTCATTTTATTATTGTAACTTTGTAAATTGTTTTTAAAGCACAAATGGTATCTTTAGTTAATATTCAACTAAGAAATCTATTTTTATGAATTGATGGATTTTTGAATTAAATAATATTTTAATAAAATATTATTATTATTAAATTAATTTTTATTAAATAGAAATGATCGTATAATTTTATGAATGAAATTGTAATTTTTATTAAGGTTTGAAAGCTATTTTTTCAAAACCCATGAATTTTCGATAAATGTCAGTTTTTATTTTAAAAGTAAAAATTCAAATATTTAGGAAATTATTTAGATAAAATGAATATTATTTTTGGAATCAGGACATCAAAATTATCCAATAGTGAATTTTTCATAATAATCTGAGACAGTCAAATTTTTTGGGTAAAAATTAAATACTGTTTAAATATATAATGTGTTTTATGACATCATAATGACCCAATAGTGATGTAATAAAATACTATAAATGATATTTTCAGAAAATATATGTTTTATCCTTAAAATAATGTGATTTTATATTTGTTTTATTAAATTTATGAAGCCTTAGTGGACCCTCTATGACTTATAAAACATTTTATCTATTTAAATTATATTCCTTGAGAGTGTGACTCACTTACACATAATAAACCCTATTATTTTAAAAAGCTCATACTTTGGACTTATAAATTATTTTTTTTCAGTCCCATTTGGAAAAAACCATGGGAAAAAACCATGGTATGGTTTGTGGTTTTGATTAGTTTAATGTGAGGTGTTCCAAACCTAAATAATAAACAATTCCCTCACCTTTCCTATATAAATCCACCCAAGCTCCCACTTCCTCCTCACTCAAAGCCTTTGGAGTTCTTCCAAACTCTACCCTCCTATCTCTAGAATCCTCCCAAGTTGACCCAATCTCCCAATAATCCTCTCTCAATCCTCTCATAATCCTTTGGAAGCACACTTCCAAGTAAGGTTTTTTTCTTCCTTTCTCATTTTTGTCCAATATTCTTTAAGTTGTTATGCCCTTTTAATTTCAATTATAAATATTGGGGTATGGTTTATAACCTCCCACATACTGATATATTTATGTTTTAATGATGGTAGACCCCTTTATCTCTCATTAAATTCCTTTGGTGTACACCCCTTACTATGCTGGAATTTTGAAAGGAATTTCCCTCTCCTCATTTACATTCAAGCAATTCTTTTGTATCATGAATCTAAATTCCATTACATTTGTTGGGACATGTATCTATATGAACCCCTTACTTTAAAGGTCATGTAAATATGATGAGACACCCCTTTCTCTCTCATCAACCATTTTTATGTGTTCTTATGTCACGTCGTTATGGTGCCGAAATTGCACCGTGCTTTTCCAAGCCAAAGTCATTATGTAGTGAATACCATGCCCATTTCTCTATCAAGGGTATTCACCTTTATTCACATTTACTTATTGTTTAAAGAGTCTAATATATGTATTCCACATTCTCTTATCTTTTAATAAATGATTATTTTGAATGATTCAATGTTTTATGATCCATGTGGCACACTTATGCATGAAGTGAAATGTTTAAGAAGGGTGCGCCCTGATAGTGCTCCAATGCATTGGGTAAAGTATAGTATCATGATACGTCATGTGAAATGGGTGTCGACTCATTCTAATTCAAGTGCAACAAGGTTTTACTTGTGCTTCATGTGCAATGAGGGTTTACTCATGCTCCATGTGCAATGAGCCTTGAATCATGCTAATTCCATGTTAAGTGTCGTTGCCACATTTCCATGTTATGATTATCATGCTTTATCATGCCTTTATGTTTATGCTTCTCTTGTTCTATATTGATATGCCTATTTTCTAACATGTATTGTATTCCTCATGTTATTCCATGTTTATTTCCTTATCGATCTTTATAGCTCACCCTTTTCCTATGCATGTCCTCAGGTTATCCCATGAAAGGCTAAGTATGAAGGAATGTAGTGGTCATGTAAAGGAAGTTTTCAATAAACATGTTGCATGTTTTATGTTCTAAGTTGTTATGTAATGATCCTAATCCCCAAAGACACTAGACCTCTTGATCTTCTATGTTGTATCAAGTGAAGTTTATGTAATAAATCATGTTTAAGTGAGTAATAAAAAGCAGGGTTGTCATATATGAAACCAATTATAGGGTCTATAGTCTTACCTGAAATATTACAGCACTGAACCAAATCAAGCCCAATAAATTCTCCTTAAGTGGTGGTCATCAGAATATTGACCAACAGGTCCCGATACATCTTCTGTACCACCTAAAGCCGGAAGAAAAGAAAAAACAGAATTAATCTCGAACCATAGGGTTTCGGCCTAATGGAGACCTGGTGTTGGAGAGTCAAAATAGCCAATGAGAAGAATGAAATGCATGGATAAGAACTTACCTCACCTAGATGGACAACTTTTGTGAAGGAACCAAAAGCAACCGGGTGTGCGAAGAGGATCCAGAGGAGGGGTGGTGGTGCGCCTCACCATGGGAGAGCCGAGGGGAGGGGGTCAGACCTCACCTGCAACGCGCCTCAACCTATTTATTTTCTCCCTCGAATAACACAAATTAAAATAAGGATTAATATAATAATAATAATGATAATAATAATACCCATTATATTATTATTATTATTATCAATTAATTTACACATCTCTTAGACAAACCTCAACCTCCCTATTTAACACATCATTTAATTAAATTCCTTTCCAACCAAATTTAATTAAATAAATTTTCCAAACAAAATATTATTTAATTAAATTCTCTCAAAATAATTTAAATAAAAAAACCTCAACACCTCATTAATCATCATTTAATTAAATTTTTTCCAACTAAATTTATTTAAATAATTTCTCTAATTCATGTTATTTAATTAAATTATATAAACATAATTTAATTAAAAAATACAACTCATCAAAATTATTTAATTAAATTCCCTCAACCTCAGTTTAATTAAATAACAACCCCCATTTCACAACGACTAATTAAATTCTTCTTAACCTTGAATTTAATTAAATAAAACCTCCATTTCACATTAATTAATTAAATTCCTCTTTACCTTGAATTTAATTAAATGAAACCTCAACTCCTCATTTCCACATAATTTAGTATTACCATTTAATATTACCCTTCTTTGATAACCCCAAACTCCTCATTTATAAGCCATTTAATTAAATTCCTCTCACCTTAGTTTAATTAAATAAAGACTTCAACTCATAATCATTTAAAATAAATTTAATCCCTTTAATCTCAAATTAATTAAATAACTTCTCCATATCAACATAATTTAATGAAATTCTATCAAATTTAATTTAATTAAATGAAACTACTAATATCTCATTTAATTAAATTCCATTCAACCATGAATTTAATTAATTTAAATTAACCTGAAACTCAAAACTGGGTAAAACGCATGGTTTAACTCGCACGATCTGACATACCATGTGCAGACCATGCACCCTCTACTGAATACTTGGAGTATCTTAGATGGTTGACCTGCATGGTTTGACTAATCATGCACAGCCCATGAAAACACCTCTGTATTTACTTTTTAAAATTTATTTTTTTGTGTGTGGTGCTCCCGAAACCCATCGAGCCACCCGGGAAACTCCTAGAGCCTTTACTCAAGCCTGATATAAACACTTAAAACAAACCCAACTCGTGAAACTTCATCACGAATCATGGTTTTAAAACTGACCCAAGAATTAAATGAAAAATTTCAAAAAATTGTATTTTAAACTGATTCAAAAACACGGGACTTTACAATCTATCAACCTTAAAAACTTCTCATCCCTGAGAAGCCATCAGGAGCTACTACAACACCGGCCAACCCACCAAGGTCAAGAAGTCTCATTTGAATGACCGTGTTTCATTCTAAAACACCCAACGCACCTTCAACCATTTTAGAACTCCAAGCCTTGACTCTTTCCTTGAAAAACATTACTGACCCATCAAGCCCATACCCATCGTTAAACCAATGAAGTGCCTTTAAAATAATTTTAACACCAATAAAAAGTAATACGAAGTCCTTACTGGACTTTTGGTGACCTCTCTAAGTCAAGCCATCACAAGGCTACTTTTAAACCGTCTTGCCCTAGCATGAATAAATGCATAACCCAAAGAACCTCGCATCCTTCATAAAACCCATATAACAACCACTTATCAAGACCAACGACTTTTAAAGCATTATCACGACGTAAAACCAATGTTATCTCAATGCCTCCAGGAAGAGCTCAAGATAGGGGACATGCTCTTCTCAATCAGAAGAGAACACTAAGTGTAAACCAAGGTCACCAAGAAGGTCAAATGAACTATCACCATTCAACTCTTTACAAAAAGCTCAGCTTCACCTACCGATGCATCCTCAACCAAAACCTGATGCCTATTTCACCCAAGGAATTCATGTCCATTCAAATCATACCACTGAAACTCTTCCAAAAAAACAGAGTATCCAAAAAAATTGCGCACACCACCAACCTTATCAAGTCGTGCCACCAAGAAAGCACCGATACATTTACCAAAACCATTGTGACACTACCCACCTTAGGAGTGTCCATGTCATGGAAAGAAAAGACTAGCTGCTTCCATTCACGCTATTTCAGAAAAACCTTAAACACATGTGTGATGTTGCATGAACCACGATCACCACATCAACATCTCGCATGAACACCAAAATTTGAAACCAATTGGCATTTCAAAACACCCAAGTCCCAAAAAGTCCTCCCAAGCAGTGGGATGATCTTACCTTAATGCCCCAATCTCTCTACTTCAGAGTTAACCCGGGAATGTCTTTAATGACTGACCATGTCCAAGGCATGTTGAACCTATTGAACCAAGCATTCTTCAGTGATTATTCCCAAACCAAGATTCAAGATACAATGAACATCCCTCAAAACAAGGGTGTCATTCTTTAAATCCAAAAATCCTACTATGGACAAAAACACTTAAATGGTTCCAACATCAAAAATCTCACAGAGGAAACCAAGAAAAATCCCCATTTAAACATTTTTCATTCAATGTCATTTCATTTTAAACAGGAAATTTAGCATATAAATTCCTTTTTAATGTAGAGGCTACCTCTGAGGGTCCCATTTATTCTAATACAGGTTCTTCCAAAAGAAACCCACGACAGTTCATTCACAAAACTCAACATTTTTACATTTATAACTATTTTCAAACACATTATGGTTATACAAGGCTCAGTCACATCAGTTTCCATCTACCAATCAATAAGGCTCCCATACACCTTACCACTCGCATTTGGATCCCATTTATCATATTAAATTTCCATTTAACATTTTTAACTTTAAAGGACCTTTTTCAATTATTCCAAAACATGGGTTACCCATTTCCCAGTTATAAGGATCCCATACATCTTATAATTGAAATTAGATCACGTTATAAACTCAATCAATAAATTTCCACTCATAAATCCATTTACACATCAAAAAATCTCTAGAATTATATTATAATAAGTAGCACAACAACATGTTATAACACAGAACCATGGAATATAATCATCTAAACATGTTATACAAGAAGGCATGCTAAAGTAGATCAAAACATGGCATTCCACCAAAGGCACAAAATCCAAATTATCAGGCATCCTACTAATCTGACTACATGGCATGTCATATGCATGGCATGTGAATCTCTAAGTGCCTAAGATAATTCATGTAATGCAATTTCATTTCCATATTAGTCCAAGTAAAATTTTCAAAATTCTCAAAATCAATAAGCAACGGAAAATACACTAGTCACTCAAGGTGAAATCACATCAACTGTAATATCAAATGGTATAAAAATTAATTCCCATTCCTAGCCACTTGGTCATTTCCCGTACATGGGGTGATCTGTCCCAAGAATGGATATTAACTGAGTGCCAACACTTTACTATTCTTCTATCTACCAACCCAAAATAGAAAAACAAAGGGAAAATAATGAATACCTAAACTTTTGATACCACATTGTAACGTCCAGGCCCAGCTTACCCTCAAACCAGTAGTCGGACTGGTCGCTACATGACCTCAAGTGCGTCTACTTGTATGTATGAGGTTTCCAACTAGCAGCGAGGGTCTATGGATAGTCAATGGGGATACTATACCATCATATTTAGAGTGCATAGTAGAAATAGATAATAAACTGAGACAATAGTAGAAGCAGATACAAAGCAATAGTCAACTGAATAAAGAAAGTGAAGGTCCTGGGCGCAGCGGAAGCTCGTGGGTGGATGTTCCCACTTGGTTTTTTTCATTAGAAATGATCAATCCGGGATCAATACGATGACAAACGCCAGGCTCCACGGATCAAATCACAAAAATAGACAAAGAAGAAGAATAGTCTCAGAGCCACAAATGAGGATCATCCAAGGTTGATTATAATTAATTTAATTAATTGACAAGAAGTACCTTTTATGGAATTCTTTCTTCATTGATATTTATAATCATGTTCCAATGTGATTCGTCGTTGCGTCGTAGAAGTCAAGTGTACGCTTCCTCTAGTGGTGATCCACATGTGCACCACATATCTCTGGACATCGCCAAAAGAGTCTCCAAGTGATAGTGTGGAGAATCCTTTGCTTGCATTGTCCACCTTAGATTGCCTTTATATGATGGAGGAGGATCTCTCTCGGTCTTGAGAGCATTCTTGGAGGAAGGAGTTCTTTCGGCCTTGAGAGAATTCTCCAGAATTGTTGTGCACAACGATTAGGGAAAAGTGTTGGGGTTGTGAGGATATTTATAATCAGGTTTGAGGTTATAGAGTTATGACAATAAATGAATGTGATACGCGTTTTATTTATTTCATTAACTCTTATTAAAAAAACTCATGTCGAATCATTAATTCCTTGACATGCACCTAGGTTATAGAGTTATGACAATTAATGAACGCATTACACATTTTATTTATTTCATTAACTCTTATTAAAAACCACATGTTGAATCATTAATTCCTTGACATGTGCCCACACTAATTATAATAAATATCATTTAATAAAACAATATTATTTCCTCAAAATCCCGAATGAAAAAACTACATGGCGTGTAATCATTAATACATGGTGTGTACTTGTTTTTTCATTTCCTTTCCAAAATGAAAACTACACTGTGTGGACATTCAATGTACACGGCTTTTATATCTTGTTTTCATTTTATTCTTCCTCTAGAATTAAAACGATTTAGGATTCCTTGAATAATTATTAAACCACATACGGGAATAATCTTTAATCTACTTGAGATACGTGGATACACTTAGTGTGTGACCTTCTAGGTCTCTTTCTCATTGGCATTAGGCGGGCTTGCCTAAAATCCAAGATTACTATCTAGAAATGGGTGAAGGCACCCAAGAGAAATAAGTTGACGCCGCATTGACATGTCACCTCATACGAACTCTTACCATGTAATTAAATCCCTTTTTTCAATATCTCATCAAGCTGTTTTCATGGCAGTGTCATAAACCTATATGCTCGATCCGTCATTCTTTGACTTCTAGAAATAAACTCGTTGTGACACCATGGCCATGGAATTTGGGAAATAGTTCTATTTCAATCAAAGGGCCTGATATATCTACTTCCATAAATATGTAAGGGACAAATCCTTCCTTGACTTATCCATTAACAACATGTCATTCGTGATGCACCCAACATACCCTACTTTCCGCCAACTGTCTTCGTGACGGTTTTCGTCAAAAAATCTAAGTGAGTAAGTCATGCCATGAGTTAATGATAATCATCCAGTCTAAGAACCATTACACATGCTCATAGATAGCAATGTCCAATGACACCACAATATGTGGAATTCCTACTGGCAGGTCTGTTCTCATAATCTCCCATCTTGGATATTACCTAGTGGAAACTCCATGAGAGAGAGTCTCATCTTGTTATGAGTACTCATACATGACGGTCTGTATACTATGTGTCCTATCATAGTATGTCATCCAACCATAGAACTTTATTTAAGAATATTGTTATATCATTTCAAGGTTCTCATAATAGCGGGGATCATCCATGACCTTATTAATGCAATAAATATTCTAGGACATTATTATATTATAGTCATACAGAACAATGAGCAATATATAATAAGTGTACATTCATGTAATCAAAGTATAAACATTTGGTTCTAAGGACACCAACTCTAAAAAACTCCCACTTGGACTAAATCAAAATGCCTATGACTTTTAGTCCGCTAGACCTCACATGATGGTCATGTTTCTACTGAGTCAAGGCTTTAGTCAAGGGGTATGCCACATTGTTTTCCCTGGAAATACTGCTCACTGCAACTTCACCTCTCTAAGAAAAATCCCTCAAGAGATGATACTTACAAAGTTTGTGCTTTGTTCGCTGATGTGACCTTGTCTCTTTTGCAAGTTCCACCACTGCAGTATTATCACAATAGAGTGTGATAAGATCTTTAATATTAGGTACTACATCCATATCTTGGACAAAGATTCACATCCATACTACTTCTTTAGCTACCTCAGATGCTACGATATACTCGGAATCTTCTATAAAATCTGCGACCACACCTTGCTTTGAGCTCTTCCAGCTCACTACACCTCCATTCAAACTGAATATGTATCCAGTATGCGACTTCATGTAATCTTGATCAGTCTAGAAACTAGCATCTACATGTCCTCTTATGACTAGTTCCTAATCTCCTCCATAAACCAGGAACATATCCTTACTATGTCTCAAATACTTAAGGATAGTCTTGACTGCCATCCATTGGCGGTCTCCTAGATCAGCTTGATATCTACCTGCCGCACTTAATGCGTAAACAACATCTAGCCTTGTACATAGAATAACATACATGACTGACCAGAATGCGGATGCATTAGGGATCCTTTCCATTTTCTTTCTTTCCTCATGTGTCTGAGGACACATTTTCTTAGAAAGATGAATGCCATGTGACACTGGAAACCATACCCTCTTGGACTGTTCCATACTGAATCTCTTCATTATCTTATCAATGTATGTACATTGACTTAGGCCTAGAATTCTCTTGGATCTATCATGATGGATCTTGATCCCAATAATATATTATGCCTCGCCTTAGTCTTTCATAGAGAATCATTTATCCAACCACGACTTAGCTGACTGTAATATGGGTACTTCGTTTCCAATTAGTAATATGTCATCAACATATACTATTAGAAAAATGATTGCACTTCCACTAAACCTTTTGTAGACACAAGGCTCACATTCATTCTTAACTAATCCAAATTCTATTACGGCTTCATCAAAATGAGTGTTCCATGACCTTGATGCTTTCTTTAATCCATAAATGGATTTCTACAACTTTCATACCTTGTTGGCATCATTTGTAGTCACAAATATTTCAGGTCATGTCATGTAGACATCTTCCTGGAGGTTCCCGTTAAGGAATGTTGTTTTGACATCCATTTTCCAAATTTCATATTCATGGTAAGTAGAAATTTCCAATAGGATTATGATGGATTTCAGCATCGCAACCGGTGAAAAGGTTTCATCATAGTCAATTACTTGATGCTGTCTAAAACCTTTTGCAACCAGTGGTGCCTTATAGGTGTTGACTTGTCCCTCCATGTCCAGTTTCTTCTTGAATACCCATTTATTACAAATATACTTTACATCAACTGGATGATCTACCAAAATCTAGACTTGGTTTTGGTACATGGAATCTATTTTAGAATTCATGGCTTCTTGCCACTTGGCAATGCCTGTGCCTTCAACTGCTTCCTTTTAGGTAAGAGGATCATCATTGTTAACCAATAATGAGTCACCATCCTCAGTGACAAGAAAACCATATCGTTATGGTTCTCTCACCTATCTCGTGATCCTACATAGTTCTTGTGTCTCTGGAACAAATTGTTCTTCCACGGGGCTTTTTGGAATCTATTCTTGTACCAAATCCTGTGTATCTTGAGCCTCGACTTCATCGAATTCTATCTCGCTCCCACTATATCTTTTAGAGATGTGCTCCCTCTCAAGAAATATGGCGTGTCTTTCCAGTAACCTTTTTATCTAAGGGGTTTTATAGTTAATATCCTCTTGTTTCCTTGGGATATCCTATAAAGGTACACTTTGTTCCTCGGGGTGAAATTTTGTTACCTGAATAGGCCTTAAAAAATTCTTCACTACCCCACACATGTAAATTTGATAACATGGCTTTGCGTCCACTCCATAACTCGTATGGAATTACATTTATCAATTTAGTTGGTACTTGGTTTAGTATGTGTGTTGTTGTTTGTAATGCATATCCCCAAAAGGATAATGGAAGACTCGCATGACTCATCATTGATCTCACCATGTTCAACAGGGTGTGGTTCCTCCTTTCACTTACACCATTACACTGAGGATTGTATGGAGGAGTGAGTTGAGATAGAATCCCAAACTCCCATAAGAAATCAATGAAGTCCTGATTAAGATATTATCCTCCTCTTTCTGAGCAGAGTTTCTTAATCTTCTTACCAATCCGGTTCTCAACTTCATTCTTGTATTCTTTGAACTGATCAAAAGAATATAACTTATACCTCGTTAAGTAAATATATCCATATTTACTAAAATCATCAGTAAAAGTTATAAAGTACAAGAACCCACCCCTTTCTTCAACTGTAAATGGTCCACACACATCTCTGTGAACTAATTCGAGAAGCTATTTAGCTCTTTCACCTTTCCAACTAAATGGGGATTTGGTCATTTTTCCTTGTAGACACACGTGACATACACCAAGTGGTTTTAGTTCAAAAGAATCTAAATACCCATCTGGATTTAATTTTGTCAAACGTTTCTCATTGACATGACCTAACCAGTGATTCCAAAGTTGGGTGTGGTATGAGTCATGTGAATTAACTTTTTCATCGATTTTCATTACTTGGTTTGTGTAGTCTAGCACATAAAGGCCATTATATAAATGTGCCTGGCCAAAAAAAATGCTATCTTTATAAAAGTAGCAACATTCATTTCCAAACTTGAAGATGAATCCATCAGTATCTAATATGGATACGAAAATAATGTTTTTGGTTATAGAGGGTACATAATAACATCCTTTTAATACCAAGACCATCCCAATAGGCAATGTGAGGTAGTAGTTTCTGACAGCTACAACAACGAGTCTGGATCCATTGGCTGCTCATAGATCCACCTCACCTCGGTCAATCTTTCAGAATCTACTTGGTTCCTGTATTTGGATATAGATGTGAGCACCACAAGAATTATCCAATACCCAATTTGTAGAAATATATAGATTTCATTCGATAACAAGTGCACCTGAAGCTTCCTCTTACTTCCTTGGTTGGGTGCAGTTTTTCTTCCAGTGGCCCTTATTGCCACATGAAAAACAAATAGCCTCATATTCTCTTGCCTCCCCTTTGATCTTCCTTTTCTTGGAAGGCCTTGAAGAAGCTTTGGGATTAAAGCTCTTCTCCTTCAATTTACTTTTATTCACCATTAGGACAGAAGGCTTTTCACGCTTCATAACATTGTCCAATTGGAAAATGAGGATTAGAAGATCAGATAGAGACTTCTCAATGTTTTTCATGTTGAAATTTACAACAAAGTTAGATAAGCTCTAGGGGAGTGATGCAAGAATGAGATCGGTACCCAATTATTTGGGGATTTTAAACCCTAGAACCCCCAAGTGCTCAATGTAGCCAATGATCTTGACTACATGAGGCCTGGATGGGGAACCCCCTCCAAGCTTGCTCTAAAATAGAGCCTTGGAGATCTCAAACCTTTCTTGTCTTTCTCTCTCTTGGTATAGACCACGAAGGTGCTTGATCATGCTATAGGCATCCATGTCTTAATGAGACTTCATGAGCTCACTAGACATAGATGACATCATCAAACATTGAATGTCGAGTGCGTCCTTCAAATGTTGATCATAGACCAGGAAATCTTTATCACTCATCACTTGGGAAGGAGAATCAGTAAGTTAGGACTCCAGCACGTAAAAATTTCGTTCATGGCATAGGATAACCCAAAGGCGCCTAAACCATTCCTGAAAGTTACTACCAGTGAGGATATTGTCTTTATCCATAATTGATCGCAGGGATAGTGTGGTTGACGAGTTTTTTATTTTTATTATACAATTAAAAAAATAAGATCATCAATACTTTCTTGGTTACATTTTATGAGAAATAATAAATTTTATTAAGTCTCCCACTATTTTATCAAGTCCCAATTGCCCTCACCATTGAACTTGGAATGTCCAGTTGCTTTGACATTCTAGTGGAAAGGATCCATATTCCCCTTCGCATAACCCCAACAAGGGTTGGTTAAGCTATTTAAAGGTATTTAGGTAGGCAGGTCTTTTCCAACTGTGATCTTACAATTCCTTGATTTGTTGAGTGGACTCCCCAGTCTTGAAATCTTGACTTGGATTTCCTCAACACTTGCCTCCATTTTACAAAAAGACTAGAAAGGTCTACTTTTATTGATGTAAAATGTTTATGTCAACCCAAAACTTTCATAAGAGATTCCTTTATAAAAGTATGTTTCCCAACAAGGGTTGTTCAAACACATAGTTTTATTGAATCTTTCCCTTAATCAAGTAACGGAAGGATTGGTCTAACTTAATATGGTATTTGAGGGATTTTAATCCATTATGTGTAATTTCACATTATCACATTCTTGTTAACATTAAGTGATGATTGCTTAAGTGATTATCCATGTTCTAATAATGTTTACACATAGTCCATTGTTTATTTTATTCCATCTTTGCATGCTTGCTTAAGTGATTAACCATGTTCTGATAATGTTTACGCATAGTCCATTTTTTATTTTATTCCATCTTTGCATGATTTTTTATTTCATTAACTATTTGATCGCTACAACACATACATAATAAATAAACCATGCAATCATACATAAATAAAATAATATGGCATGATCATGAGCTTATATTGGTTAGTTTATCTAGCGGTTTTGATAAGCTAACCCTGACCTAGGGAAAAACACCTCGAACCTGATGGTTCGTGTTTTGTAGCTCCCACCTGTCCACCTTTGTATCTTCTTGGGTTGGTTTCACATCAGCTTCGAATTTTGAACCATATCCTCTGGCTTGGGAGATCCTCTATTACATGGGGTTTACATTAAAGAAACCATGGGTACGCAGGCCCTACATTTTATTGAAAGATGGATCGCAGGATAACAAATTTAGATAAATTTAAATGAAACCATACACACATAAAGGGTATTTTTTCTAGCTCATGATCATCCATAGCATGCAATGACATTTACACATATTCAGTATTCAAATTATTTTATTCAAGATAAGTCACACTTGAATTCAATTAATTATGATCTTATAATTAATCAATTCTTTATCTAAAATTCCTTTCTGAATTTACTTAAGATTTTTCTCATCCATTTTCCTTGTATAGACCTTTGTACTTTGGAGGAAACTTAGTGAAATTCCATTTTTAGAAAGTAAACGGTGTGTAGGCTACATTACATGGAGTGTATTTGTTTTCACCCTTTATCTAAATTACATGTTGGGGGCTTTGGCGTGTTTTTTTTACTTTGTAAATTTTGGAGTACACGGCATATAGATTAATCTAACACAACGTGTACTTACTTGTTACGTGGTTAACGGCCTGGAAATCATGTGTACGTGGTACATGGCTTCTCCTTGTACACGGTTTCACCTAGGTTGGATCGAACTACACAGCGTGTTGATTCAACATACACACCGTGTATTCTAGTTTCCACCCATCGTCCAGTTCTGGTCAACATGTTGTATTAAAAACATTTTTATGCTCAATTCACATGGCGTGGTTTGGCGGACCAGTACTGGTTCGTTGAACCTAAGTACACGGCATGTAGTTTTTACTACATGCTGTGTATTCTTGTGTTGTACAAATAGAATGAGCGGATCCTCCGGATGAGTTCCTCATTTTTATTTTAATCAAAATTAAAATTGAAAGGTCGTTTCTGTGATGTGAATCAAGAAATTAAGGAGGAAGAACAGATCTCATTTATTCAGTTTTATAGAACAATTTATCTTGAACTGAATCAAATATAAATGCGTAAATTATCAACAAAAATTAAATAACTATAATCAACATTGTGATCGCTCTGATATCAATTGAAGGTCTCAGGTGTAGAGGAAGCTCATGGGTGGATGTGCCCACTTGGCTTTTTCTCATTAGCAATGATCAATCCAGGATCAATACGACGATAAACGCCAGACTCCACGGATCGAATCACAGAAATAGACAAAGAAGAAGAATAGTCCTGAAACCAAAAACGAGGATCATCACAGGTTGATTATAATTAATTTAATTAATTGAAAAGAAGTACCTTTTATGTCATTATTTCTTAGTTGATATTTCTGATCACATTCCGATGTGATTCGTCGTTGCGTCGCAGAAGTCAATTTTAGACTTCCACTAGCGGTGATCCACACGTGCACCACGTATCTCTAGACGCCGCCAAAGGAGTCTCTGAGTGCTAGCATGGAGAATCCTTTGCTTGCATTGTCCACCTTAGATCGCCTTTATATGATGGAGGAGGATCTCTCTCGGTCTTGAGAGCATTCTTGGAGGAAGGAGTTCTTTCTGCCTTGAGAGAATTCTCCAGAATTTTTGTGCACAACGATTAGGGAAAAGTGTTGGGGTTGTGAGGATATTTATAATCGGGTTTGAGGTTATAGAGTTATGACAATAAATGAATGTGTTACGCGTTTTATTTATTTCATTAAATCTTATTAAAAAAACTCATGTCGAATCATTAATTCCTTGACATGTGCCCAAGTTATAGAGTTATGACAATAAATAAATGAATTACGCATTTTATTTATTTAATTAACTATTATTAAAAACCCCAGTCAAATCATTAATTCCTTGACATGCGCCCATGTTGATTATAATAAATATCATTTAATAAAATAGTATTATTTCCTCAAAATCCTGACTGAAAAAACTACACGACGTGTAATCATTAATACACGATGTGTACTTGTTTTTTCATTTCCTTTCCAAAATGAAAACTACACAGCGTGTACATTCAATGTACACGGTGTGTATATATTTTTTTCATTTTATTATTACTCTAGCATTAAAATGATTTAGGATTCCTTGAATAATTATTAAACCACGTATGGGAATAATCTTTATTCTATTTGAGTTACTTGGATACACTTAGTGTGTGACCCTCTAGGCCTCTTTCTCATTGGCATTAGGCAGGCTTGCCTAAATTCCAAGATTACTATCTAGCAATAGGTCAAGGAACATAAGAGAAAGAAGTTGACGTCGCATTGACATGTCACCTCATACGAATTCTTACTGTGTAATTTAATCCATTTGTCTCAATATCTCATCAAGCAGATTTCATGGCAGTGTCATAAACCTATATGCTTGATCCGTTATTATTTGACCTCCGAAAATAAATTGGTCGTGATACCATGGCCATGGAATTTTGGTGACAGTTCTATTTCAATCAAAGGGCCCAAGATATCTACTTCCATAAATATGGAAGGGACAAATCCTTCCTCGACTTATCCATTAACAACATTTTATTCATGACGCACCCAACGTACCTTACTTCCCACCAACTGTCTTGGTGACGGTTTTCGTCAGGAAATCTAAGTGCATGATTCATGATATGAGTTAATGATAATCTTCTAGTCTAACGACCATTACACACACTCATAGATAGAAATGTGTGATGACACCAAGACATGAGGAATTACTACTAGTAGATCTATTCTCATAATCTCCCATCTTGGAGATTACCAAGTTCGAACTCCATGAGAGTGAGTCTCATCTTCTTATGAGTACTCACACATGACGATCTGTATACTATGTGTCCTATAATAGTATGTCATCAAACCGTAGAACTTTATTTAAGAATATTTTTATAGCATTTCAAGGTTCTCATCATAGCGGGGATCTTCCATGACCTTATTAATGCAACAAATATTCTAGGACATTATTATATTATAGTCATGTAGAACAATGAACAATATATAATAAGTGTACATTCATGTAATCAAAGTATAAATAGTTGGTTCTCATGACACCAATTCTAACAAAAAGTGGCCAATGCCAGTTTATACAATGTATGCATGTCATAGTGATACATATCTAAAAGCATTAAACAAAACAGAATTCTTTACATCTCAGTATAGAAATAAGGAAAAGACTCAAAGCCCTAAGGACAATCTCTATGAGCATATTCAGCTCCCGCTCGGTCCTTTTCTCCCAACTACCAAGTATAAACAAACAACAACAAGCAAGATCCGAGGTCCTGCAAATAAGTAGAGTCTACTTGGGTACCCCAATGCGATGGCATCCAGAGTAGGGTGTGAAATATAAATCTTAGTATGATGGGACCGTCAGTGTCTAGATCAATCTAGACAATTCAACATAATTAAACACTGTGCAGGTTTAACGAAGTAATAATAGAATTGAATAAATAAACTGCAACCCATCCAGGTTCCTAAGGGATAGCTCATAGAGATACCTACCTTGGATCATAGATGAAAATAAGAGTCTAAATAGAAACTAAATGTATAATTCATAAATAAATTGTTTAACACATTATTTGATATTCTTTATTTAACCGAAAAAATCCCTAGGTTCCCCTAGACACCCATATCTCAATACATATCCCAGTCGTGCCGGATTCTGAACCATTTCTCATATTCAATTTAAAATAATTACATCGCATCTTATTTCATTAACCATTTAATTCAAATCATTTACGACCAATTGGACCCACAGTCTAATGTCAATTAATGGATGTAGAACATCATGTATAGCACTCTCGTGAGTATTTAGAGTATCAGTCTTTGTCTCACAACCCATGGGTATTTGGAGCATCAATCCTTGTCCCATAAAATAATATTTTCATACATGCTGGGTGTAGAACGCCATGTCTAGCACCCTATGAGTATTTGGATCATCAGTCCCTGTCTCACAACCTGTTTATAAATCATACATATATATTTATTATGGGTGTAGAAAGTCATGTCTAGCACCACAAGATCCCTTCCATTAATTAATTCATAAATTAATTAATTGAGTTTGTTAATTAATTCAATAACTAATTTACAACATCACACTCACTACTAACTCAACAATTAGTTAATCACAACTATTCCATTCGTTAACTCAACAATTAACAAATCATAACTATAACATTAATTAATTTAACCATTAATTAATCTCATCAATTTCTCTAGTTAATTTAACAATTAACTAATAAAAAGGAAACACTCACAAAATCATATAATTAATTCGACAATTAATTATCACACGGAAACCACCTCAAAATTACATAATTAATTCACAAAATAATTATCTCAAGGCAACCATCCCAATATCACATAATTAATTCACAAATTAATTATCTCTAAAGCAACCATTTTAATATCACATAATTAATTCACAAATTAATTATCTCAAGGCATGTGTTTCAATATAACATAATTAATTTTAAATTTATTTATCTCAACATAAACCAAATCAATATCTCATAATTAACCCCCCGATTAATTATCTATATTATAATCTCATAACACATAATTAATTCAAAATTAATTATCTAAACTTAATCAGTTTAATATCTCATAATTAATCCCTCAATTAATTATCATTTCAAATCACATAATTAATTTATAATTAATTATTTCAACTTAACCAAATTTATATCTAATAATTAATTCCTTGATTATTTATCATTTCAAATCACATAATTAATTCATATTTAATTATATAAACTTAACCAAATTAATTACATGTAATTAATCCCTCGATTAATTATCATCTCAAAGCACATAATTAGTTCATAATTAATTATCCCAACTTAACCAAATTTATTACTTATAACTAATACCCTGGTTAATTATCATTTCAAATCACATAATTAATTCATAATTAACTATTTCAACTTAACCAAATTAATATCTAATAATTAATTACTCAATTAATTATCATCTCAAAGAACATAATTAATTCATAATTAATTATCCCAACATAACCAAATTAATTACTCATAATTAATCCCCTGATTAATTATCATTTCAAAGCACATAATTAATTCATAATTAATTATCTCAACATACCCAAATTAATCACTCATAATTAATCAACTGATTAATTATCTCTTTCACAACCTTAAAGAGTAAAATTAATTCATAATTAATCATCTCATTCCTCTAATAAACAATTTAATCCAACATTGCAGTCAATTTTATCAAAAGTAATGAATCAACAAAACTGCATTTTATTAATTAGGCAAAGTTTAGAACCCTACCTCAACGAATTTGGTCAAGCCCAAGCTTCCTAACTCAAACCATGACCCGCTCACATATAATCACTTCCACATTAATGTGTGTGCATACTTGGAATTGATAACTAAACCTAACACGAACAACTGGTACTCACAATTAGTGCGGTGGGACCAACGCACACCAAAATAATCAACTACAACCCAAATACACCATAATCACCTAATTCAAGGGGTTTAAAACCAATTATCGGATATATATCAGTACAATATTATGATGGAGGTGAAAAAAATCAAGCCCAATCGCTTTTCCTTCAGCGGCAGTCATTGAAATGCGGACCAATGGGTCCCGAGACATCTTCTGCACCGCCTAAAGTTGGAAGAAAATAAGAAACTGAATTAATTCCAGACCTTGGGGTTTCAGCCTAACAGAGACTGGGTGACAGAGAGCCAAAATAGCTGATGTGAAGAACAAAATTCAGGGACAAATACTTACCATGCTAATATGAACAACTTTCATGAAGGAATCGAAAGGAATCGGGTACGCGAAGATGAGCCGGAGGAGGGGTGGTGGTGCGCCTCGCCATGGGAGAGCCGAGGGGAGGGGGTCATGCCTCACCTACTGTGTGCATCACCCTCTTTATTTTCTCCCTAAAATAACCTAAATTAAAATAAGGATTAATGTACTAATAATAATAATAATAATCCCCATTATATTATTATTATTATCAATTAATTTACACACCTCTTAGAACAACCCTAAACTCTCCATTTAAAACATCTTTTAATCAAGTTCCTTTCCAACAAAATTTAATTAAATAAATTTTCCAACTCATTATTATTTAATTAAATTATCTCATCATAATTTAAATAAAAAAACCCCGACACCTCATTAATCATCATTTAATTAAATTTGTTCCAACATAATTTAATTAAATAATTTCTCCAATTCATGTTATTTAATTAAATTCTCTGAACACAATTTAATTAAATTAGAAACTTCAAATCATCAACATTATTTAATTAAATTCTCTTAAACTCAGTTTAATTGAATAATAACCCACATTTTTCAATGACTAATTAAATTTTTCTTAACCTTGAATTTAATTAAATAAAACCTAAATTTTGCATTAATTAATTAAATTCCTCTTTACCTTGAATTTAATTAAATGAAACACCAACTCCTCATTTACATATCATTTAATATTACCATTTAATATTGACCTTTTTTTATAACCCTAGACTCTTCATTTACAAGTCATTTAATTAAATTCTTCTCACCTCACTTTAATTAAATAAAGACTCCAACTCATCATCATTTAAAATAAATTTAATTATTTTCATCGTGATTCAATTAAATAACTTCTCTATATCAAAGTCATTTAATTAAATTCTCTCAAATTTAATTTATTTAAATGAAACCCCCAACTTCTCATTTAATTAAATTTACTTCAACCATGAATTTAATTAAATTGAAATTAACACAAAACTCAAAATTGGGTAAGCTGCACGGTTTAACTCGCACTGTCTAACAAACTGTGCTCAGACCATGTGCCCACTACCAGATACCTGGAGTATCCTACATTATTGACCCTCACGGTTTGACTAATCATACGAAGCCCATGTTAATGCATCTACCTTGCCTTTTTAAAACTGAGTTTATGGGTCCGGTGCTCCTGAAACCCATCGAGCCACATGGGAAACTACTAGAGCCTTTACGCAAGCCTGATATCAACACCTAAAACAAACCCATCTCATGAGACTTCATCCTGAAGCATGGTTTTAAAACAAAACAGAGCATTAAATGAAAAAATTTCAAAAAAAATATTATTTTAACCCGGTTCAAATACACGGGACTTCACAATCCATATAGGAAGTGATAAGTAAAGGATTCACAATTTCCTTGTAGGCAGATGAAACGGGCCATTATCAAGACATATCAAAATAGGGGGAGAGAGATTATATACTATAAATAGATTAAAATAGTTATACTAGTATTATAATAACACTAACATGTTATATACATATATATGAAATACATTATGAATGTAAGAAAAGGTAAATTGATTGGGATAGTATAATTAAGAATATAAAAAAACAACAAAAAGAGAATTGGGGTTACCTCTTCATGGAAGAAATAATCCTTTGTTAAAGACATGTAGGCATGGTCTTTAGTGACTCTATAAAATCAAAAATGGTACTGGGTGGATTATGAGAGCGTAAATGGGTAGACCTTGGGCTTTGAGAATCGTATGGGAAGTATTTTTACAAGGGAAGGCAGAGATGGTATTTTTAATTTAGGAGATGAGTATTTTGGGGTTAAAATATTGATCATTTTATCATTTAGTCCAAATATGTAAGGTTAGTATTGGTTCCCATGACATTTAATTGTTTATTATTAAAAAAAGAATGGTTATTTAACCTTCAAAATGATCCAAAACAAAATTTCATCTTGTGAATACTTAATTAAAGGTAAAGAATCAAAAATATTTTTTATTATAAAAAAATATAACTTATATTTCAAAACCTAAAATATAGGTTTCTAAATTCAACATATTTTTTAAATGAATCATTTTACTCCACAAGAACATATTTTTTTGAGAAAAAGGATTCAAAAAATTTTAATACATGTTTATATCATGATGGTTTTATAAATGTTACAGTATTCATAAAAAATTGTATTCTTTATTATTCACCAAAAAATCAACTTTTTTAGAAAAAATACCAAAAATTCACCCTAATATAATTTTTACATTATGATTAAAAAAAATTAAGTTCATTTAATGAATTTAAAATTTTAAAATTATAAATTTAACTTTTAAATAAAATCACACAATATATGGAAAACAATTTATTTAGAATAAAACTTATTTCTTTCATTAGGAGTGATTAAATTTATATTTGTAACTATCTATTAATTACTATATGATTGATAACTAATTATTTATACATGAAAAACAATGACATTTTATTAAATTATACTTTTAATAAAGTGAAATTTAGATTCTAAATACATAATTGATCAAAGTGTTTTAATGTAAAAAACTTTATACACTATGATTAAAATTATAAGTGAATGACTAGTTTTATTTTATAAAAACAACGTTATCAAAATTATATAAAAAATTGATAATAATACACTATACATAAGAGTAGTTACATTTTCAAAAAAAATAATTAATATTTTACAGCTTTATTTTATTATAAAACATGTTACATAACGTTTTTTGAAGGGAATTTTTGGAGTAATAAAACATGTAGATAGAATGTGATAACAACCAATTATAAATTTAATGAACGATAATGAAAATTAAAAAAACGTGATATGGTATTATTTTAGTGAAAATTTATATTTAAACATTCATCATATGTTTTATATAAAATGTTATAGAATATTTCTTTCAATGGTTATATGTTTCAATTTTGTGACTATGAAAACATGTATCATGTTTTTTAATAATTATATTTAAATGAATTAATTAACATGATGATATGACAATAAAACAATTAATAAAATTAATATTATTATTAAATAAAACTATATATGAAAAAAATAATCATTAACATGGTATAATAAATTTTATAAAACTATTTTAATAAAAAAATCATTATACTTGAATTAATATTTTCAAAAAAAATAAAGGAAACAACTTAGTTAATAAATATGTTGATAAATTATTGGTTAATATCATTAAAAATAAAATCAAATAATTGAATTTAACAATTATATATTTAATTTAATAGAAAAAAATTCATAAAAAATATTCTTTTGAAATCTAGGATGTTACATTTCACCCCCTGAAGAAATTGCATCCTTGAAATTTTACTTGTTAGTAAACACTTATTAATTACTATGAATATTTTCATGAATTTCATTTATAAACTCAAATGTTAACTTAAATGTTATCTAATTTAATCTCATACAGTCATACTAGTTGTACTTAATATTTTACTCTATAGAAAATGGTTATCTATCTAGGGATCTATACCCAAATATTAATAATCCTAATTCCTAAAAACAAAAAAACTCTAATCTAATACCAAATGAGAAACACTAAGATCCAAAATTCTGCATTTAGTGATAAATCTACATAATTTTACACAAATAAAAAAATACAACCAACTTCCAAGATCAAAATTCTGATGTCTTTGGGAATTATGAACATATTACATCATCAAACTATATATTTCCATAACAATATATTCAAATACTTCGTCATAGACCTCCTATAGATTTATTTAGTCCTTTTAAATAAATGAGGTAACCTGAGGATGTACATCAAAGAAAGGGTGATCTAAAATCCTAGTAAGGGGAAAGAAAGGGCAACATGGGAAACATAATCAATAGACTGACTAAAAATTAATTTTTTTTTCAAAATCACTTTTGAGGAAAAAGTGGGAAACCAACCATTTCAAATTCAAGGATCATCCAACGTAGAAGTAAGTCACATAATCAATACCAAGATATCAATAAGTAACCATGGAATTATAACTTTGAGTAATTGAAAGGTATTACAAATTATATGAATGAGGAATACCATGAGTCCATCAAGTTAATCAAAGGATCATAAGACAAGAATTGGTTATGAAAATATTAAATAGAATAATGATATGTCAATAATATTAAACTGGAACGTGAGTTAATATAGTACATGGGTGAGAATAATCATCATAATCATATCATAAGAAAATGATCAACATCCTAATCATGAGGGAATGATTTGGAAAATGCATGGTGTAAAAACATAAGTAAATTTAAAATTAAATCAATTTAATTCCTTATTAGTATTCATGAATTAAATATTATATATTTATATTCACTATAAGGATATTAGGTGATTTTTATGTCAAAAGGGAAAAAAGATTTATTTACAACCAAATTGGATTTTCATGCAATATATGGTTTTATTTAAAAGATTTATATCCAAATTATAGAATTTCAATTTGAAAAAATTAAATTTATTTTTTAAATTATCAGAGTATTGTTATGATAATTTTCTAAAAAGTTTTATTTTTCAATGAATAGTAAAAATATGTATTTTTATTAAAAGTTGTCTTTTTGTTTCAAGAATCTACAAAGCCACACTTTTTTTTAAATTGTTTTTAAAGTAAAATTAGTTTAATTATATTATTAATAATATAATTATGTTGTTTTTAAGGAATTTTATAATTTAATTTGGTAAAAAAACATTTTTATACTTAAAAAGAAAATTTTCTAAAAAACTGTTTTTATCGCGTTTTTCAGGTTTAATTTTAAATTTGATTCTGCCACTTCTATGAATTGAATTTGATATAATTTATTACATATTTTTAATAATAATTATTAATATTATTTAATAAGTTCAACATATTTTTTATCATAATTAATAGTAAAATTAATAAAAAACGGTTACCACAGTTAAGGTTAAAACAGGTTTACAAAGGATTAAACTAAAGAGATAAAAGTTAAAATGACTTAAAAACTTTTATAAATTATATTTTAGAATCATATTATAACACTATAT
This sequence comes from Viscum album, assembly GCA_963277665.1. NCBI lineage: Eukaryota > Viridiplantae > Streptophyta > Magnoliopsida > Santalales > Viscaceae > Viscum > Viscum album. The sequence continues at coordinate 710,867,207 of OY728167.1, read as the reverse complement.
CATATAATATTAATAAATTGTCTATTTTAGAGCCATTTTATGTGAATAATACATTAATATATTTTAATCTTTTTAAAATTTCCAAGTGTGTCATCTCCCCCACTTATAAAAGGACACCCCCTCTCCTCTCTTCTTCACAATTTAAAAGAATTTTCTTCAAGAAAATAACTACAAAAATAACTTATTTAAATCACACCAAATTTCCTAGAGTCCCTGTTTTGATCAAAAAACCAACCTAGTAACACATTAGGTATAATCCTAAAGGGGTTTTCTAAAGGAGTGGTGTGATTCTTAACCGAGTGTTTTTGTTGTATTTCTTATTATAACTCATTAAAATATTATTAAAACATGCTGAAATAATAAAAGTAGTATGTTACATATAATATAATGTTTTTATATTAATATAATAGCCTATATCCATCTCTTTCTTTTATAAAATGGTAAACGGAACCATCATTTGTGTGTACGGAGGACTACCGTCTCGCGAACCGATGTAATTCATTTTTCACCACAACCTCTCGAAGATGGTTATAATTATGGATTTAATGTATATATATGATATTAATAAAATGATTAAAATTATTTAAAGATAATATATCATATATTTTCTTACCATTACATCTATTTAAAAATGATAATTTCGTTCGTGCATACGTGTGGGATACCACCTCCATGAAGTGATATGATTAATTTTTCATCACCAAATCACATGGATTATATACATATATACATACATATATAATTTTATTTAAAGATATAATATAATATTTATAATTTATTAATTATAATTTAATTATAAAATAATACTTACCTAATTTTCATCATGATCGTTGAAAAATGGAAATGTTACTCATGCGTACGTATGGTCTACTCTCTCCATGATTGTAATGTAGTTCATTTTTCTTAACCATATTTCATGGTTAGTTTTAAAAAATTTATTGATATGTAAAAATGATAATTATTTCATTATTATTATTTTTTAGATTATTTTATAATGAAATATTTTACCACAGTCAACCTATTGAATTAATTTTGGACATATGAGCTGAATATTATCAAAACAACTAACATGAACTTAAGTAATTAAGTAATTAATTATAACATGGTAATAAATAAAATAAAAGTAATAATAAACTTAAAATTTTTATTAATAAAGTTAATAATTAACATAAGTTTATTATTCAGAAATATAAATAATGTATGTGATGTGTTAGACTCAAGGTAAGGGACACATTACCTTAAAACCCTCATTTTAAATATTTTTAAGATTTATTTTCAAATATTTTTTCTTCCATGCCCATATTCTAAAAATTATTTTATCGATGTATTTATATGGAAATAAATAAATTATAAGAAAAATTTTATTTCTATGTTCAATTTATTTCAAAGTTTTTTAAAAGGAATTTTTTATATATTTTACACAGAATTGTTTGACTTTATTTACAAAAGGAAAAAAGTAATGTTTGATTTTAATATATATGGCATCAACGGACCTTCAATCTGCTATAACTGTTATTTTTTAATTTGGATTCCTTTATAATATTTCATGTTTTACTCAAATAAAAATCCTATTTAACTTTTTTCTATGTAATTTAGTTTTGAAAATGGGGTTTTAAAAGGAAAGGGTATTTCAATATCCAAAAATATTTTTCATATGGGTCTAAAGGAGTTTTTAAAGGGTTTTATGATAAAAATGTGAAAGCATAAAATCTTTTATTCATGATATAGTAAATTTTTATTATATATTTTGATGGGTGAGCCTTATACAGCTTATACAATAGCTGATTGAGATACAACTTATATGACGGGTGACCCCAATATATCTTATACGATGGGTAAGCCTAATATAGCTCTCCAATGCATTGGGTAATGTTCATTGTCTTCAAAAGAGGGAGGTAGTTAACTAGGGAGGTTTATCCTATGTATTTAATTAGGATTCAATCATTTTTAACATGATTTTAACATGGATTATGAATATAATGTTCTAAGTTTATTAAAAGGGGTTTTAATTTTCTTGTTATGGATTTTTAAGGATTTATTTGAGAAAATAGTGTGAGTTTTTCATATGGTTATGATTTATTTCATATTCTCAAAGAATACTATGATAAAGGTAAAAAATTTATCGGTTTTAATTTTTTTCACAATACTAATGGATTTCTTTATTTTATGTTCCTTACTGAACATTTTGTTCTCATCCCACATTTTCAAATGCTTTTCATAGGGTTCAAGGATTGGTAAGAACAAAGAAGAAATTGAGTTAATAGTCATGAAGATTTTTCATGAAAATAAAATTTGTTTCTTTTTAAAAGTTTTATATTGTAGTAAAATGGATACTAATTATTTTTGTACACTTTATAATATATGGGTTTTTATGTAATATTTTTGACCTAATTCTATAGACTCTAAACCTAAAATATTTTTTGGAATGCAATAAAGTGAATTATAGTCTAAAGACACAATATAATGAAATTTTTAAGGTTGGTTCCTTATATTTGGTATCATAGAAAAGGTTTAGATAACTTTAGAGGTTAATATAATGTTAATAGAATAACCTTGAGATATTATACCTTAGGATTAAGTTGAAATGATATGGAATTTTAAGATTATCATGTTGCTTCATCTAATATATGTATCTTCAGAATGGTTTTCCACATAGGAAATAGGGAAGTTGAAGTATAAAGGTATCAAGAGGAGAATTTCCTTCTAAATCAATATCCAAGAATGGTTGGAATTAGAAATAAATAATTTATTGAATTAATGGATCAGTTGATGAAATCTATAAATGTTTGTGGAATCCATGCTAGAGAGTAACCAAATTTACTATAGAGTATCATGTCGGTAGTTGAACATTTCATGAAACGGAACCCTTTGAATTTCAAGGGAACCTTAGATCCAGTGATAGTCGAAGGATGGATCAATTATCTATAAAATATATTTGAGGTCATGGTATGTTTTTAACATCAAAAGGTAACTCTTTCCATTTATCATTTTGAAGGTGAATCCGATCGATAGTGGTGATTGGTTAAGAATAAAATAGATATAGGAGTTTTATTTCATGGAATGGGACACATTTAAGAATATTTTCCATGATAAATATTTCCCTAAGGTTGTTTAAATTAAGATTTAGAATCAATTTTTTGAATTTAATAAAAAATATAAAGATCCAGTAGCCTCATATGGAGTAAATTTTACAAGATTGATCAGGTACATACCAGATTTTATTTTGGACCTAGATAGTAAAATTAATAGATTTTAATCGGGATTAAAACTGAGTTTATGAAGATATTTGGCCTCATAGGAATTTAAAAGTTATGATAATGTTATTTTTTGAGATGAGAAAGTTGAGATGGATTTTTATGACACTTATGTTCCTCGAGATGATAAGAGTAAGAATCAATTGAGGTGGAAATAAATGGAGAAATAGTCAAATAATAAATTATAAGGTAATCCCTCAACATTTTCCAATTGTAGACAAAAACGTTTTAGAAAATGTTTGATAGGATTTGGATAGTGTTACTAGTTTGGTATGTTTGGTATAGGGCTTGTGACTACAAAAAAAGAGTTCTAAACAATCTAAGAATGGGGTAACAGATATCCATCCAACAGTGATATTTTTTAATTTCAATGCTTTTGGATATTATGATAACATGTTTCCAAACCTAGTTACATAGGGTGGAAATCATCAAGGTCAAAATTAAAAAAAAAAATTAAAAACATTTGTTTTTATGTAATGGATCGGACCTTCCTTGTCCATTACACTATCAAATTCAAGTGTTTGGGGTATCCTGGGGACCATCGGTGACTCGTTAAAGAGTTTTCCAAATTGTAGGTTGAACAAACGGTGGCATCGATCAGCTGTCGGTGGCACCGATCAGCCGTCGGTAGCATCGATCGGTCGTCGGTAGCACCGATCAACCGTCGGCGGCACCAATCGGCCATCAGTGGCACCAATTGGCATCGGTTCCAGGGCAACGGTTCCAGGGCGACTGTGACTCACAAATCGGTGATTCATTTCCAGTTTCTCTAGGACTTTCCAATTTCTCTCCAATAACATATCTTTTGACGTAAAATTGTTTTAATACCCCCTTTCAGAGAGTTTTAAATCCTGTAAAAGACGTTTTAAACCCCTAAGAGTCAGGAGACCCTTGAGTTACCAAAATGTGTATCCTTTTTTCCTATGTTTTACACCCTTTCCTATGTTTTCCAGTTTCTCCCATGTTACGTGTTTCTTTCTCCCTTTAAAGGAAATCTATTAACTCAGAGCCATTATCTCTACCATCTTGGAGGAGAATTATTAAATATCAATTAATCCCAACGTTTGAAACCTCCCAGTCATGTGGTCTAGCCACGATCTAACTTTTAAGTACTTCAAAATAATCTCCTTGATTTTAGGATATGGCATCTTCTTAAGTTGAGACCATCTCTTCCGTATTCCTTTTTGTTTCTCTTAGTGTACCTCGAGAATTAATCATAAGAAGAATCGTGTGCCCATGATAGAGCCCTTCCTGCTCAGCCTTGGAGTCCTTAGAGTTCTTCCTCTGTAATTCATGTATCCCTAGTTCTTGACGCAAAGAGATAACTTTGATATTTGATCATCCAGGTAGGGGTTTTTCCTTAATCTCCCTTTATTGTACATCATGTGGGGAGGTTATGATGATGTTCCCCCAGGATGTAGATGAAACCAACTTTAACGAATATAATAAAAAGAATTCTAAATAATGAATGGGTGGGAAATTTAATGATGTTGTTGCATTATACCTTTGTTTTTATGTTGTGAATTGTATGGTCTCATTTCCACTAAAAATTGTGGTTATTGGTGGTCCTTTCTTGCGCACTAATGAAGCTCTATTTTTCTGGATAATCTTGTGTTTGGATGACTATAACATGGAAACTGGTTAATCACATAAACTTGGTTGATTAAATGGATTCCCAATGAACAATAATCCTTGTGTGATCACCCCAGTTAACTAAACAGAAGGAAGGAACTTAATGAATGGTGTGGCTAAATTTGAAAACTTCCTTACTCTGTTCTAGTAATATGCATGGTTGTTCTATTTAAATATTTTTTGGTGACTTAAAAAGGGGATGGAATATTCTGGTTGAGAATTTGTTGTCTTGTAAATCTGAGGCCATGTGGAGTTGGTATGTTGGGGCATGGTAAGGTTCCAGTACTTTGAGGGATCTCATGGATCCCTTTTGATGTTGTTACTTAACAAGAGAACTGGGTGTGAATGCTTAAATGTTTGCTTGGATGTTTTCCATAAGTTGTTGTTTGGGCCTGTGGTTATGCCTATTAGTTTCTCGGTAGTGGAGGAATGTTTTAAACGAAACCACTTTAACATGATAACGATAATGCGTACAATGGGGGATTGTTTTCCAGAAATGGGTTGTGCTCTAGTTGTGGTTGTTGTGTATTTTTGAATGTAGGGATAGCAGCAAGAGTGGTTGTGTAAGGTATGGTTGTCTATTTCGGGACCCTTAGGTTGGGATGAGTGCTTTTTTACCTATATGTATAAAATTTAGTTATTGTGTTTCTTATACGCACCCCCCCCCCCCATGTTTAGAACTTCGTACCGAACACCCCCATTCATGGAGGAGGGTGTTTTTTCCAACATTCTTTTGAGTGGTTGGTTATTATCTCCTTTCTGCTCCATCTTCTAAGTATCGCAAGACTCTTCGGGTGGGATATGATGGCCTAAGGTTCATTATAGACCAAGGATATTTGGGTAGGGTGTGTTGTGGTGGTTGGCCCAGGTGTGTGCGGGAATTTTTGTTTCCCAAGTGTCTTCAGGATGAGGCCCAAGTGTCTTTAGGTGTGGCAGTTCTTGTTCTGGCCCAGGTGTCTTTAGGCATGGAAGTGGTTGTTCTGGCCTAGGTGTATTCGGGTGTGGTAGTGTTTGTTGTGGCCTAGGTGTCTGTGGGTGTGGATATGTGTGGTTGTGATGGACCGGGTGTCTGTGGGAGAGATTTGTGGTTGTGATGGCTCATAATATTGTTGTTGGGGTGGTAGTGGGACTGTAGTGGAACTTGTGGGGGGGGTCTGATGAATAGGGTGTCCCAAATAAAAAGTGGTAAAGCAGTGCAGGGTACCCGAATATTGATGTGTTATTACTATTACTTTACCTAACTTTCATTATTTGGGGGTGTGCCTTGGTGAGGCTGGGTGGATATTTTCCTTGCTAGGTGTTTTGGTTACCTCTTTTTTCACGGGGCATTAGAATGCCTCCCCACTTGTTCATGAGAGTTTTTGGTTTCCTTACTGAGTATACCTATATACTCACCCTACATATATAAAACTGCTTTTAGGTTTCCATGAGGATTTTGAGGACTGTTCCGGACCTTACTAGCTCGGGCTTCTGGGGTTATCATTGCTGCTTTTCTTTCTTTGGTACTTTTCATCAGTGTTTTTTTCTTGTACATTGTATCAGTTTATTTTGAACATTTATATAGGAATGGATTTTATTTTGGCTTTACTATTACTTTTACTTTAGAGTTTTTTGGGATTTACTATCTTATCTCCTGATCTTTTTCTATAAAAAGGGTAATGCCTTCCATTTTATGTGAGATTCTATACCCTTTTAGCTAGTCTCTACTTCAGGGCCTATTGAAGGCGGGACTCGGGGGTCATTATCTCTCTTTCAACTTGAAGAAAGAAGGGTATGTCAGTTTGTTGTCCCTTCCCTCATCTTGGTGAAGTAGGGTCATGGAGAAATGGTATCAGAGGTGATGGTTGAGAGATATGATGGAGTTCGGGGTTAGGCATAGTGAGTATAGCATGGGATGGTAGGGAAATAGTGTTAGGAAGTCTTGGTATGTGAAATAGGCTATCTAATACTGGCTAGGACATAGGATTTTAGGGCCCCCTATGATCCGATGAAAGGACTCTTGACCTACCGAATGACCAGGTGAGGCTACACTGATTGTAGGGTAGAGACCCTAGAAAAGGTACATACATCATAATGACTTGTTTTTGTGTGTTTTGGGTTTTTTTGGAATTTAAAATAAATAAAAAGTTTAAACAAATTTTAAGAGAATATTTCACACTACTTGGGCTTAGGCATTCCATGTTTACCTTGTAGCTATGGCACCCGAACGACGTCCACAAGTAGTGTGGGAGATAGAGGCCCAGTAGGCTGATATAGCTGATCAGTGGAGGACTGATCAAGAGGAGGATGATCGCTAGTGGCAGAAGACACTTCATGCCTTTCAGCGGCAAAACCTCGGGAAGTACGAGGACAACATCTCAGACATGGACATGGAGAGCTAGATCGAGGATCTGGTGATAGATTTCATCTTGATCCAGGATCCGTTAGAGTATTGGGTTCCTCTGTTCATGATCCATATGTAGGGAGCAGTTCATCAGTGGTGGATGCTCTATCTTAGGTAGAAGAAGGAAACTAAGGTTTCATGGACTGACTTTGAGAAGGAGTTCCAAGAGGAATTCCTTTCTTCCATGATGAAGGCCAAAAAGAGGCAATAACTTCTCTCCCTTTAGCAAGGTATTATGATAGTAAGAGAGTTGGGGATTAAGTTAAAGGATATCCTTCGTTTATCTCTAGACCTCTTTCCGGATGAGGATTCGCAGGCAAGATGCTTAGAGGAGGTGCTCTAACCTTCTCTTCAGTACGTTGTTACTCCCTTTACTATACCGATGTACTTAGAGGTCCAAAACAAGGATAAAGTGGTGAGGAGGATTCACACACTGGGAGGTGTGCCACAAGATGGGATCTAGTTGATCTCATCAAAGGGGAATTTTTTTAGCAGTATGCCTCTAGTATCAAGGCCTTCCAGGTTTCGACCGACGGGGAGTAGGCCTCAGTAGTTCCAGTTTCGATCTTCCGGTCCTTGCCCTTTCACTACAAGCCTAGGACTGAGGTACTTTATATGTGGAAGTCGTGGGAATCTTTGGAATTAGTTCCTAGAATGAGTGTAGTATAGTGGGGGTGGGCAGGTCCAGCGCCCACCTTAGCAACACCAGTTTTCGGCTATACCTTTTCAGCAGCAGCAGCAGGGACAGTGAGCTCCCGCTCCACCGAGGGTGGACAATGTCAGAGGAGGCCGACCTCAGGGTGATCCTTAGGGACCTCAACCAAGGAATGTTCGGGGAGGCTCCTGACAGCTGAGGGGAAGGGGAGTTGGGTGTGGTCAGTTTCATGTTTTAGAGGCAGCAGTTACAGGAGGGTTAGAGGTCGTTCAAGGTACGATCATCTTTTTTAATACTCTTGCTTGTGCCTTGTTTGATTCAGGATATTTTCACTCCTTTGTTGCACCTAGTCTAGCCCATGCCTAGGGAATAGATATAGAGAGACTCTATATGCCCCTGGTGTTGAGTACACCAGTTGGAGGTCAGACCATCCTGTTTGATGTTTGTTGAGGATGCAGACTGATGTTGGGGCTGCATCAGTCCAACGAGGATCTCTTTTTGCTACAAATGCAGCCATATGATGTCATCTTGAGAATCGACTGGCTATTTTCCATGCATTTTGTTATCAACTGCTTCTGGAGAATGGTCATGTCCTCATATATGAACGGCCATAATGTAGCTTTCGTTGGCGAATGAGGTTTCTAGTAGGGCAGCTAGTGCATGGAGCCCCTTTTTTCCTTATTATCCAGGATGTTAATGGAATCGGCAGACACAGAGATGGTGTAAGTTTTGTGGATTGTTAGTGAGTTCTTGTACGTCTTCCCTAAATAGGTTGTGACTCTACCCCCTCGACATTATATTGAGTTCAGGTTAGACTTACAACCCGGTGCCCATCTAATATTGATGGCTCCCTATCTGATGGCACCTTCTGAGCTATGGGAGTTGCGAATTCAGGTTGATGACCTGATGAATAAGGGTTTTATCTGACCAAGTGCATCCCCATGGGGTGCTCTAGTCTAGTTCGCAAAGAAGGAATATTTTGTTCTGAGGCTGTGCAGAGACTACAAGAGACTGAATCAGGTGACGGTAAAGAAACTTTACCCCCTCATAAGGATTGATGACATTTTTGACCAGTTGAAGGGAGCATGTTGGTTCTCAAAGATCGACTTGCAGTGTGGATATCACCATTTGAGTTTGAAGGAGGGTGAAATATCAAATACTACTTTTAGGTGCAGATATGGGAACTTTGAGTCCGTGGTCATGTCGTTCGGCATTACAAATGCACCATTTTTGTTCATGGGACTCATGAACTCTTTTTTTTTTGTGAGTATCTGGACCGGTTTGTAGTTGTGTTCATCAAAGACATTCTGATCTACTCAAGATTAGAGGAGGATCGTTCCAAGCATCTTAGGATAGTCTTGGAAGTCCTCCAACACCACCAGCTCTATGGGAAGTTGTCCAAGTACAAGTTCTAGACATGAGAGGTGCACTTCCTTGGACACGTGATGTCCCAGTAGGGAATAGTGGTAGACCCATCGAATTTCAAAGTGATTATTTCTTGGGCGGCATCTAAGAACCTGGAAGAGGTTCATAGTTTCTTGGGACTGGCAGGTTACTACCTGAGGTTCGTACCCAACTTCTCTCAAGTTGCATCACCTTTGATGGCCTTGACCATAAAAGACCAGGCCTTCGTATGGAGCAATAAATTCCAATAGGATTTTATTTTTCTAAATGGAAAGCTGATCAGTGCCCCAGTACTGAGTTTTCTAGAAGAAGGGTTAAAGTTTGAAGTGTTCTGTGATGCTTCCGGTCTAGGATTGGTGTGTGTGATGATGCAGTAGTGGGGAGTGATCTCTTATGTTTCTAGGAAGTTACGCCCTCAGGAATGTAACTATGCCACCCATGACCTAGAGCTTGCAGTAGTGGTGTTCTCCCTGATGTTTTGGCAGCATTACCTCATCAAGGAATGCTTTTTGGTCTTTACAGATCACAAGATCTTGAGGTATGTCTTCTCCTAGGGAGACCTGAACTTGCAGAAGTGGAGGTGGATGGAGTTTCTTCAGGAATGGGACTTTTATATCTCCTACACCTTAGGAAAGGGGAATGTGGTGGCTGATTAGTTTAGCAGGAAGTCACAGAAGAATGTGGTTCTAGAGTCAATATATTCTTGTAAAACAATTGAGGAGTTGGATACTTTATGTCTAGGCATGAGAGTGGAGGATGGTAAAGGTTGTCTGTTTCATATGACAGTGTAGTCCTCCTTGGTACGGAAGGTGGAGGAGTCTCAGTGGGGATACTAAGAGACTGAAGTGATGTGTGATTGTGTTAGCTAGGGTGATGCTCTAGAAGGATGGTCTAAGGATGTTCAGAATCATATGTTGTTTCGTGGAAAGATATTTTTCCTGGTGGTGATACATGAGATAGTTCTCAGTGAGTTCCATAACTCACCCCTGGTGGTACACCCAGGAGTTTCTAAGCTAAACTAGGTCTTTAGAGATCAGTTTTGGTGTCCCAGAGTAAAGCGGGAAGTGGAGGATTTTGTGGTAAAGTGTCTCATGTGTCAGCAAGTGAAGGATAGACACCATGTTCTTGGTGGTCTGTTACAGCCCTTAGATGTTCCTGAGTGGAAGAGGGATGGCATATCGATGGATTTTGTCATGGGACTACCCAGGTCTGAGGTAGGTTCTGATTCTATCTGGGTAGTGGTGGACTGGTTGATGAAATCGGCTCACTTCTTAGCAATTAATAAGTAGATCATAGTGGATGCCTTAGGACAGAATCATATGGGTGAAGTTGTGCAGCTTTACGGAGTTCCCAAAACCATCATTTAATATTGGGATACATGCTTTACTTCACGGATCTGGAAAAGATTTCATTGTTCTTTTGGCACCCAACTTTTCCTTAGCACAACTTTCCACCCTCATACGGATGGGCAGACAGAGATAACCATCCAGACACTAGAGGATATGTTGTGAGCATGTGTTATGGACTTCGTAGGATTATGGGTGTGACACTTTCATCTAGTATAGTTTTCCTAAAATAATATATATCATTCTACCATTGGTATGGCACCATTTGAATCCTTGTATGGAAGACCATGTCATTCACTAGTGTGCTAGAAATAGGTTGGGGAGGCAGGTGTTCTTGGCCCGGAGGTGGTGCAGAGTACAATGGAGAAGGTTCAGCTTGTGCGTGAGAGGATAAAGGTGTTTCAAGACCGGCAGAAGTCATATGTCGATCCTAATAGGAGACCCTTGGAGTTCGAGGTTGGGGACCACATTTTCTTAAATCCCCCCCCCAGTGTGGGTAGCAAAGGTTAAGCAGGGGAAGTAAGCTTTCTCAGAGGTTCATCGGACCCTTTGAGGTGTTGAGATGAGTCGGCGAGGTGGCGTATCATCTGGCATCACCACCGCTACTGGAGAAGATTCACAATGACTTCCATGTATCTCAACTCTATTGGTATCTGCATGATGACTCCCACATCCTCAACTGGGGAGAGTTGGATATCAAGGACGATGCAACATTTGTGGAGCGACTGGTGAGAATCTAGGATCGTAAGGAGAAGGTGCTTCATGGATGGACTATTCCCTTGGTTTCTGTGTTTTTGAGGCATGGTGTCCTCGAGGATAGTACCTATTAATGGGAGGCACAGATGCGTGCCTAGTACCCAGATTTGTTTTTATTTTTTGGTTTTGTTTTTGTTTTTTGTTTGTTTTGTTCTTGTTGTGATGTAATACTTGACCTTATTTACTATAATATGGGTTGTTTCCCTTGTACTCTGAATGTGTGTGAAAAGTATAGATTTTGGGGAGGTGAGGACATGATCCCTAATCAAGAAGCATTAAGGTGGATGCGATTAAACCTATGTGGGAGATTCAGTGCCTCCCAAAGCAGATAGTATCTTCACATGGGAAAAGAGACGCCCTAATCCATAAGTCTAGATGGTGTGACCTTTATATGTTTGTGCGGTTACTTGGGGGAGAATAGTGGTAATGTTTCTGTAGTTTTTCAGGAGATAGATTTGAGATAGATTCTCCAAGATGTCGAGGTTTGTTCTGACTTTCGAAAAACTCTAGGGTGTTTTTTTCCTGAGAGGTATCTTAGGAGGTGGTTGTTCGGAACCCTCTCTTTTCTTCGGGTTACTCTTAAATTCTTAAGGGTGAGAATAGTTTGAGAGGTATCTGTTGTATTGGTCTGGACCTTCCTGTTCCATTACTTTGTAAAATTATGGTATTTGGGGTATCCTAGGGACCATTGGTGACTCATTAAAGAGTTTTCCAAATTTCAGGTTGAACAAATGGTGGTACTGAAGGACATCGGTGGCACCGATGGGCATCAGTGGAACTGATGGGAATCAACGGCACCGATCAACCATAGGTGTCACCAATCAGCAATCGATGGCACCAATCATCTATCGGTGGCATCGATGGGATGTCAGTGGAATCGATCGGTATTGGTGCTATGACGATGATTCCAGGGCGACAGTGACTCACCCATCGATGAGTCATTTCCAATTTCTCCAAGGCTTTCCAATTTTGCTCTAGTAATGTGTCTTTTGATGTAAAACCATTTTAATACCCCCTTTCAAAATGGTTTAAGGCCCGTAAAAGATGTTTTAAACCCCTAAGATTTGGGTGACCCTTGAGTTACCAAAACATGTGTCCTTTTTCCTCGGTGTCACATCCTTTCCCATGTTTTCCATTTTCACCCCTATTATGTGTTATTTTCTCCATTTAAAGGAAATTTATTAACTCACAGCCATTATATCCACCATATCTGAGGAAAAGTATTAAATCTCAATTAATCCCAATATGTGAAACCACCCAGCTACATGGTTGAGCCACGATTTAACTTTTAAGTATTTCGAAATAATCTCCATGATTTTAGGATCTGGGCTCTTCTTAAGCCGAGACCCTCTCTCACTATTCCTTTCTATTTCTCTTAGTGTGCCTCGAGAATTCATCTCAAGACTAATCTTGCATTAGTGATAGAGCCCTTCCTGCTCAGCCTTGGAGTCCTTGGAATTCTTCCTCTCCAAGTCGTGCATCCCCAGTTATTGGCGCAATGAGAGAACTTCGATCTTTGATCCTCTAGGTAGGGTTTTTTCCTTAATCTCTCTTTATTTTTCATCATTTGGGGTCGGTATGATGATGTTCCCTAGGGACGTATACGAAACCAAATTTAACGAAGATAAGAACTGTATTTTTAAAGAATGGAGGGGTGGTAAAGTTTATGATGTTGTTATGATATACCTTTTTTATGTTTTGAATTGTATGGGCTCATGTCCACTAAAAAATGTGGCCATTGGTGGTCCTTTCTTGTGCACTAATTATGATATATTTTTCTAGATAATATTGTTTTTGGATGACTGTAACATGGAAATTAGTTAATCACATAAACTTGGTTGATTAAATGGATGCTTGATGAACAAGAATCCTTGTGTGATCACCCTGGTTAACCAAAGGGAAGGAAGGAACTTAATTAATGGAGGGGATAAATCTAAAAACTTCCTTGATCTGTTCTAGTAATATGCATGGTTTTTCTATTTAAATGTTTGTGGGGTGACTTTAAAAGGGGATGGAATGTTCTGGTTGAGAAGTTGGTATCCTGTAAATCTGAGGTCGTGTGGAGCTGGTATGTTGGGGCTTGGTTTGGTTCAAGTGCTTTGAGGGATCTAATGGATCCCTTTTTATGTTTTTACTTAAAATGGGATCTGGGTGTGAATTCTTAAATGTCTTCTTGGATGTTTTCCTTCAGTTGTTGTTTGGGAGTGTGGTTATGATTGTTAGTTACCCGGTAGTGGAGGAGTGTTTTAAAAAAACCACTTGAACATGATAACAAGAACAGGTAAAATGGGGGATTTTTTTCTATAAATGGGTTGTGCTCTGGTTGTATCTATTGTGTATTTGTGCATGTAGGGATAGCGGAAAGAGAGGTTGTGTACGGGTTGGTTGTCTATTTTGGAACCCTTAAGTTGGGATGAGTTCTTGTTTATCTATATGTATACAATTTAGTTCTTGTGTTTCTTATACGCACCCCATCCATGTTGATAACATTGTGTCGAACACCCCCATTCATGGGGGAGGGTGGTTTTCCCAATATTCTTATGAGTGGATGGTTATTATCTCCTTTTGGATCCCTCTCCCAGGTATCCCAAGACTCTTTGGTGTGTTGTGACGGCCTAAGGTTCATTATGTCCCAAGAATCTTTGAGAAGGGTGTGTTGGGGTAGTTGGACCAGGTGCATGCGGGAAGGTTTGTTTTCCAAGTGTCTTTGGGATGAGGTCCAGGTGTCTTTGAGCATGGAAATGGTTGTTCTGGCCCAGGTGTATTCGGGTGTGGCAGTGGTTGTTCTGGACCAGGTGTCTTCGGGTGTGGAGGTGGTTGTTGTGGACCAGGTTTATGTGGGCATGGATATGTGTGGTTGTGGTGGCCCAGGTGTTTTTGGGCGGGATGTGTGGTTGTGATGGCCTATAAGTTTGTTGTTGGTGTGGTAGTGGGACTGTAGTGGAACTTGTGGGGGAGGTCTTATTCATATGATGTCCTAAATAACCAGTGGGAAAGCGGTGTGGGGTACTCGAATATCGATGTTCTATTACTATTACTTTACCTAACTTGCGTTATTTGGAAAGTGTTACTTGGTGAGGGTGGGTGGATAGTTTCCTTACTATGTGTTTTAATTACCTCTTTTCTCATAGGGCATTAGAATTCCTCCCCACCAATGCATGAGATCTTTTGGTTTCCCTATTGAGTATACCTATATACTCACCCTACATATATAAAACTTCTTTCGGGTTTCCAGGAGTACTTTTAGGACCATTCTGGACCTTACTAGCTTGGGATTCGGGGGTTTCCATTGCTTCTTTTCTTTCTTTGGTACTTTTCATCAGAGTTTTTTCTTTTACTTTGTATCATTTTATTTTGAACATGCATATGGGAATGGATTTTCTTTTGGATTTACATTTAATTTTAGTTTTTTGAGATGTTTGGTATTTACCATCTTATCTCATGATCTTGTTCTATAAAAATGGTAATGCATTCTATTTTATGTGAGATTCTATACCCTTGGTGCTAGTCACCACACCGAAGCCTATTGAATGTGGGACTCAGGGGGTTATTATCTCTCCTTCAACTTGAAGAAGGAAGGGTCCGGTAGTTTGTTGTCCCTTACCTCGTCTTGGTGAAGGAAGGTCATTACATTCTACTATAGTGGTTTTTGGTCCATATCATGAAGTGGTAACATGTACATTACTTGTCTATTCAACTTACACCAATGTCCTATTTGACTATAGATCTTCCCATTCTTTCATTTATAATAAATTTTTCAAATAAAATGTGAATATCACATCATGAATAGAATATTGAAGTTTTGTTGAAAAATTTAGGTGGAAGTATTAAAGCAACCAAGATTTATAATAATATTCATGTTGTTATCTATGGGATGTCATTTCCTAAAAATATTATTGAACTACAAATAGTAGAGTTTTATATTATTCTTGGAATGAATTGGATTTAAATTTATAATTCTAAGATAGAATGAACAGATAATAAAATTATATTTAATTATTTCATACCTTTGATAACATGTCATGAAGTTGAGAACTTTATTAGAGATGGTAGTGAAAGTTCCCTAGCTCATCTTGATGAAAAGAAATAAATTGTTCAGATTAGTGATGTGCAATAGTAAAGGAAAATAGGGATGTACTTCCTTATGATTTTTTTGGTGTTAGTCCTCATTGGGGGGTTGAGTTTGCTATTTAATTAGTCCTTTATGCTAATACAATTTTAAACCCCCATTATCAAATGGCTCGGGTAAGACTTTTGGAATTGAAAAATTAGTTCCAAGAGTTTCTAGATAAAAGTTTCATTCATTCTAACACTTAACCTTAGAGTTATTCTGTTATATTTTTTAAAAATAATGATGGTTAAATGAGACTTTGAATTGATTATAAAACCTTTAATAACATTAATATTAATAACAAGTATCCTTTTCCTCATATCAATGATTTTTTTAATCAGCTTCAAGGAGCATTGTATTTTTCAAATATTGATCTGAGGTCAGGTTACCATCAGTTGAAGGTGGAAGAGAAAGATATTTTGAATATGGAATTTTTAATTAGATATGGGAATTATGAGTTTATAGGTGTTCCCTTTGGGTTTTCTAATACACCATCTATATTTATGGATATTATTAATAGATTTTTCTATGACTTTTTAGATAAGTTTTTGGTTATGTTTATTGATGATATACTTGTATATTCTAAAAGTCATGAGGATGATGAAATACACCTATGGATTTTTTTTATAAGCCTTAAAATAAAAGAATCTATATAGAAAATTTTTTGAACGTGAATTTTGGTTGCAAAAAAATTATTTCCTTGGGTATATTATTTCTAAATATGGAATAACTATTGACCCTACTAAAACTAAATTTGTTATAGAATGGAAAAGTCCTAAAAATTTCATAGAGATTTGTAGTTTTCTTAGTTAATGGGTTACTACCATCGGTTTGTTAAAAAAATTCAGTTATCTAACTCACCGACTAAGTTAACTCGAAAAAGAGTTAGATTCATCTGGATAAAATAGTGTGAGGATTATTTCTAGGAATTAAAAATAAGATTGGTGAATGCTCTAGTTTTGGAATTTCCCTCTATAAATAGTGAATTTTTTGTCAACAGTGATGCTTCATTGAAGGGACTTGGTTGTGTTTGGATACAGATTTATTACGTAATTTCATATTCTTCATGTAAAATTAAACCTCATGAGTTAAATTATCCTACACAGGACATGGAATTAGCTACTATTTTTTTTCTTTAAAAGTTTAGAGGCATAATTTTATATGGAGTAAATTATAAAATATATACTAATAGAAAAAGTTTGACGAATATATTCACTCAGAAATAGTTTAATTTGAGGAATAAAATATGGTATGAATTGATTAAGTATTATGACTACATGATTCATTACCATCTTGTAAAGGAAAAAAAGTAGGAAATTATTTTAGTTGGAATGATAATTCTATATTAACCATGTTATATTTAGAAAATAACCCTTTGGTTAATGATTTAATGATTTTTCCCTAGAAACTGTACATACAGGAACCTCTTATGTATTGATTTAGGTGTTAGCACAATAATATCTATAAAAAATAATTAATAAAGTTCATATATAGGATCCGGTTTTATAGGAAAAGGTATAATCAGTTAAGAAGGGTATGTTTCTAGAGTTTAATGTTGATGAATAATGTATTATCATATTTGTAAAAATATTATGTTCACCTTGTGATTCCCATTTTAATAGATAATTACTGAGTGAAGCTCATAGTTTCTTTTTTCATTTATCCTAACATTACTATAATGTATAAAGACCTTTGGGAGTATTAATGGTCGTATAGAATGAAAAAGGATATTTTTGACTTTAGTATGAAATGTTTGATTTGTCAATAGGTTAAAGCAGAACAAAATTTATTGAAGGGGATTATCTAGCATTTTATAATGCTATAATGGAAATAGGAGAATAAATTCATGGATTTAATGGTGGTATTTCCAAATTAATCTTGAGGAAATAATGTGATTTGGGTTATTTTTTATTGACTAACTAAATCTACACATCTCCTTCTCTTTTGAGATAATATTTTTTAAAATTAGATTTCTCAAATTTACCTCAATGATATATTCAGGTTACATGGATTTCCTGTCTATATTGTATCTAAGATTTATCCTATATTCACATCTAATTTTTGGAAAGGCCCTTCATAATTCATTTGGTACTAAATTAAATTTCAATACATCTTTGCATACCCAATCTCATGGATAGTCCGATAGAATGATTTAGACCTTGAAAGACATGATTCAATATTTTTCAATAGATTACTAGGTAAATTGAAATAGGAATATTTCATTATTTATTTTTCATATAACGAAAGTTTTCATTCTAGTATACAGATGTCATCTTTTGAGGAATTATATGGAAAGCAGTGTTGGACTCCATATTGTTGGGATGAAGTAGGTGAAAGGAAGTTATTAGGAAAATATTTGGTTGAATAAAAAGTTGAGAAGGTGAATATGATTCAAAAACATATGAGAATAGCTTATATTATTTATAAATTTTATACGGATACCCAGAAGAAAGATCCTTCTTTTTGAGGTAGGTGATTATGTTTTTCTTAAAGTATCTCCATGGAAAAGCGTTATGTGTTTTGGTAAAAAGGGGAAGATAAGTCCAAATTTTATTGGACCATATGAAATCCAAGATAAAGTATGATCATTTTCCTATTTATTGTCCATAAATTATATTTTATCTTAGGTATATGATTTATTTCATGTTTTGTTGTTAATAAAATATATTCCAAATGCATCTCATGTTTTGATCCCTGAAGTAGTTCAGTTGGAATAAAAAAATATCTTATGAGGAAAAAACTATTCAGATTATTGACTTCATAGAGAATGTGTTTTGGAATAAGTTTATTCACAAAGATAAGGTTTTTTTATAAAAACCATATGGTTAAAGAAGCAGCATGAAAATCGGAAAATTTTATGAAGTAAAAATATCCCCACTTGTTTAAGTAATGAATAAAATTGTGAGAACACAATTTACAAAGGGGGGAAGAATATAACAAACCAAGTGAAGCTAATATTAAATAAATCTATTGATTTATTATTATTCATGAATTATATCTTATAGAGTCATATTCATTATAATAATATTAGGTAATTTTTCAATCAAAAGGGAAAAAAACTTTATTTATAACCAAATAGGGTTTTCATGCATTATATTAATTTATTTAAAAGATTTATTAATAATTATAGAATTTTAATTTGAAAAATGAAATTTATTTTTAAAATCAACATTCCAAAAAAATCTTAGGTTGAATTTTTTATAATTTTCTGAAAAGTTTGATTTTTCGATGAATAGTGCAAATTGTGTTTTTCTTAAAAAATTTCATTTCGTTTCAAGCATTTACAAAGTTAAATTTTGTTTTAAAATGGTTTAAAAGTAAAATTAGTTCAATTATATTATTTATAATCCAATTATGGTATTTTTAATTAATTGTTTAGTTTAATTTGGTATAAAAACATTTTTATACTTAAAAATATATTTTTCTGACTGAACACTATCATTTTTATTGATTTTGGAAACACACAAAACACAACACACAAGAGATACCCCATGGAGGTCTAAATTAGTGGAGGTCTAAAGAATATTTAATAAAAAAATTGATTCCACCAGGAGTAAAGGATCATATGTTAAGGAATAGGGTATCATTTTGGTTTGGGGAAGCCTGGGATGCCAAGAAGTACACAACCTTATTCCCCTCACGCCATGTGTGACTGATCTCTATATGGGAACCCATTATCTTTTTTCACTTGCAGATATAATATGCTATGATCTAGGGACAACTTCCACTACCTCATAGTTCTTTTTATAGGATCAATTTAGTACCCCTAGTTTTGGGTACATAACCCTTTCCTCATGTTTTTTATATAAAAGAGGTGTTTTTTTCTAAATGTTGTGTCTTTGATTGGGTTTCCATAAAATAAAAAGTTTCCATAAAATATAGAGTTTCCATAAAATAAAGATTTTCCATAATATAAAGAGTTTCCATAAAGTTGGGTGTTTCCATAAATTGGGTTGTTTCCATAAAGTGGGTTGTTTCCATAAAGTGGGGTTTTTTCCATAGTGGGGTGTTTCCATAAAGTGGGGTGTTTCCAAAAAAGTGAGTTGTTTACATAAAGTGGGATGTTTCTATAAAAAATTTGTTTAAAAAAAAGGGTAAAGGAGAATGATGGGAGATTTTGGGGGTTTTATAAGGAGTTTTGGGACCAAAAGGAAGGTCACACGATCCATACATGGTTGGCCCAAACCGTGTGGTCAAACATTGCACAGAGATCAAATCTAGATCCTATTTTCTAGGAGCTTACTCGTTTTTACTCTATATATTTCTTTTTGGCTTCAAAACGCCCCTATTTCGAGATTTCTCTCCATATAAGGCTGGAGAACCCTCCCCACACGAGTTGGAGCCAACCTAGAGCCTTCCCTTGGTGATTTCAAGCCCGATTCTTGGGGTAAGTGACAATCTTCTTGGTTCTTTTCTGTTTTCTACAAACTCATCCTTCTATCTTTCTCATTTTCATAGATATACAACTCCTGTGGTTATATATAAGTTTTTTAATGTCAATAAAGGCTAAATATGGTTTTTTTCATGATAGAGGAAGATATCTAAGTTGCTTTCTTGGAATCTTGATCCAATTCTTGAGGTATGTCACAATTCTTTCCTGATTTGTCAGTTTTCATAGATATGCTTAGATCTACTTCTCTGATCTCCATTATTTCTCATATCTGCACCTATAGTGGGTATATCTACATTTTTTGATGCCAAATAATTCAATTTTGAGTCGTGATCTTTCTAGGATAAGAGAACTAAGGTTGTTCTTGTAGAATCGACCCACCTTCTTGTGCATTCTTTGTTTTTTGTCGAGTTTTGTCAAAAACTTCATGGTAGGTGGCTTCACTCTCTTCTCCTATTTCTATAATTGATTGTATCAGTTTCAAATTGGTTTATTTGAATGGGATTTATTTTTAAAATCATGTAATAAATCTTCTTTAGTGATGATTTATGTTTTTTTTAAATTGCATGATCTGAGTTAGTAGTTGTGAAAAAGGGGGTTTAGTTTCATGAATTTAAAATGATAATTTTAAATTATGAATTTTTTGGAATTTCTAAATGGTTGATGAAAAATGGGTTTTCAATAGAAATGGTTTTCAATAAAAATTGAAATTTATTGAAATGGTTTGGCATTGAAATTATTATTACAGAAATGGTTTTCAATAAAAAGGTTTTTTTATTGAAAGGGTTGTTTTCGCGTGATCATTGGGCATATGTGGTGTGTGTTCATGTTAGATATATGGGGCTTGGTTGAAATATGACCTTGTACTTGGTGTCAAAGGGTTAATGGCACATGGTAAGTTGCATATACGGGGCTTGGTTGAAATATAACCTTGTGCTCATAGCCAAAGGTTTAATGGCACATGGGAAACAATTACCTTGTGACGACTTGGTAGATCAATGAGAAACTGCTCATGAGTATGAAACTATCATAACATAGCATGCATGGTTGGTTTCATGGGTTTGTGTAAGGGTTTGTTATGAGAAAAAGGGATATTGTGAAATGGTTTTGAAGCTTGTTTATTTATTTTTCTAGAAAAATATCTTTCTTGGAAAATTGGTTTCAATTTCACTTGTATGCATTTGGTAATGAATAGATTTGGAAACTTGTTTATATTTAGTCATAAACTATTTTTGAGAAAACAATTTATATAAAATATTTTATATAATTGTTTTTAACTCTTATATCCTAGTGGCATGATTAGGGAAGTCATTGGTGAAAACCTTCTGAGTTTTATACTCACCCCTGCTTTGGCACATTGGTGCTTTTGCAGATGCTATCTTCCGGGACAAGGGCAAAGGTAATATTTCACATGTGTTTATCACTAGCTCGTAATGTTTGGGTTGTACGGATATTGTGGATCTTGGAGATTGTGGAGCATGGAGTCTTGTGGTCTTTGGAGAGTCTTGTGTAGTTTATCCACTATGTACTTTGATACTCGGTTATTCTTCTATTTTTTCTTACTTTGATGTGGTTTTGAGATACATGAAGTTGTTGAGTTTTATTTCATTCGTTCATGCATCATATAGTGAATTTTTTTTATGGTTTGAAATTTTATTGGTTTATTTCTTAAATGGTAAATCTTCCCCCACTTTTATTTGAAACCCTTCAGCATTTATTTCCAGCCTTTAGTATCTTGGGGATATCGGTTAAGGCCTAGTAAAGACTTGTTGTACTCTCGGTCCAATGGGAATTGGCGGGTCATTACAAATGGTATCAGTCTGGTCCTTCCTTGGTGGTACAAATGATATCAGCTTGTTCGGTCCTTTCCTAACAAGTAGTAATCAGTGTTCTTGGTCTTGGAGTTGAAATCCCTTCTTATTTATTCCTTGGGTCGAAATATTATAAAGGAGTAGGATTGTCGGAACTTGAAATGTATAGCATAAAAGGACGTAGCTAAACCTTTTATGTTGAACATCAATTTACCAAGGAGTTGGGTAAATAAGTGTTTATAGACACTTCTAGGATTTTGAAATCTCATTGTCATGGGTTTAGCCAATGAGACGATCATGACATGCATTGTAGAGGAATGAATTCCCACTAGAAGTGCATACATCATTTCGAGGAATGATTCATGTTGTGAAAAAGTTTTGATTTTTGAAAAATAATGGAATTATTTTTCAAATGAATGGTATTGAAAATGGGAATGCTTTTGGTATTTTGAAAATGGTTTAATTTTCAAAAAGCATGTTAAAAGTTTTCAAAAATGGTTAAACATGGAAAAAGGTTGTTTTTGGAAAACAATGTTGTGATAGTTGATGTGATAGAATTTTAAATTCTAATCCATCAGTTGATATAGAGTGTGACTTATAGAGTTTGTTGTTGGTTTAGAAAATGGCACCCGATAGGCATCATAAGAACTAGTTAAAAGAGGCTATTGAGAATTTGGTTGCACCCGAGCCATAGGTGAACCAGTATTTGTTCAAAAGCATCACTCAGGCTATTCAAATCGTTGAGTTGGGACAGTATTTGGATTCTCCGTTTACGATATCTTTCACTACTGAAAATACAAGTTGAGGAAGTACATTTTCTCCACCAGAGGGGCTGAGAACTCTATCACTAAGATGAATAGGAAGTGGGGCACCTATTTTCTTTTTTTAAAACTTGAATTGATGTCTTCTATGATAAAACTCCAAACTCCTCTCGATGAAAGATAATGTCGAGCCTTCATGTGTAGAGCTTGTGTTATAACTGTTGATGGAGTTGAGGTGAAATGGGACTTCTCGATGTTGGATATGGATGTCTATGATGTAATCCTAGGTATGTATTGGTCGACAATGTTCAAGGCTCAAATCGACTGTTATAGGAGAACAGCTAGTTTCATGACTGAGGACAGCATCGAGCATCTCTTCAGAGGAGAGAGGATTGTAAATAAAGGTGCAAAGATCTTGTTGGAACAAATGTTGGGAATGATCTCTTATCAGTTGTTAGTGTTGACTTTAGAATCAATGGAAGATATCGATAAAAATAGTTTTCCAGTTATTGTAGATCAATTTCCATATGTCATTCCCAAGAATTTCTCAAGGTTACCACCTATAATGGAAGTTAAGTTTACGATTGATCTCCTTTTGGGGACCAGCCTGATTTACCATCCATATTATATGATGGAACCAATAGAGTTACAAGAATTGGAAGTGCAATTAGAGGATATGTAAATCAAGGGTTTCATTCGACCAAGTACGTCTCTGTGGGTAGAACCAGATTTTTTTCGTGAAGAAGGAAGATGTAACTCTTCAGATGTGTGTTGATTGTCGTAATCTTAACCAAGTTACGATAAAGAAAAGATATCCACTTCCATGCATTGATGATCTTTTCGATCAATTAAGGGGATCGTAGTGGTTCTCCAAGATTGACTTGTGATCAGGATATCACCAATTTTCAGTTCGGAAATAGGATATTCCAAAGATAGCTTTTAGAAGTAGATATGGCCACTATGAATATGTAGTCATGACTTTCGGTCTAAAAAAATACACCAGTAGTCTTCATGGCATTGATGAATCAGATATTTCAACAATATATGGATTATTTTGTTGTGGTGTTTGTGGAAGACATTTTGTTCTATTCAAAGACAAGGTTTGACCATGAGGAGCACCTGGAAACAGTGTTAAAAATCATGAGAGATCGCCGTTTGTATTCTAAATTATCAAAGTGTGATTTTTGGATATAGGAAGTATGTTTTCTTGGCCATGTCATTTTTAAAAAAGGAGTTTCTGTGGATCCTAAAAAGATATAAGTTGTTATCTCATGGAAACCACAAAATAATGTATTCAAGATACGAAGTTTTCTTGGTATATCTAGTTACTACCAACGCTTTGTGCATGATTTATCACAACTAGCTTAGCCAATGACATCTATGAAAAAGAATAATGCTCCATTCCAGTGGATAGAGGAATGTCAGAATTCCTTCCAGGAACTGAATGTTTGACTTACATCAGCACCTATCTTGATCTTTCAAGAATCAGGACAGGGGTATGTGGTGTATTGTGATGCTTCAGGATCAGGTTTGGGCTATATTCTCATGAAAATATATCATGTGGTGCCTTATGGTTCAAGACAGTTGAGGGTGCATGAGAAGAATTACCCAAAACATGATTTGGAGTTAGCTTCATTCGTCCATTATTTGAAAACATGGCGACATTATCTCTTGGGTGAGAAATTTACTATGTTTTTTGATCACAAAAGCTTGAAGCACATTTTCCCACAGTGAGATTTAAATCTTATTCAAAGGATATTGATGGATTATCTCCAAATTTTTGAATTTGACTTGATGTACACACCATGGAAAAAAATCGATGGTGGATGCATTGAGTAGAAAGTCATATGCTCAATTGGATAAAGAAGCTTTAGATGAATAGAAGTTGATGTCATTCTTATCTGACATGCATGTGGAATGTGAAGACCAAGGTGATGTGGAAATTTTCTTTTCATATACACTTGTTCTTGGTTTAGTAAAAATTCTCAAAGATGCACAAACATCTGATGCAGAATGTCTGGTTGTAAGTTCAAAACTCAACGGTGGGGAGACCATTGAGGGATGGAAACTTGATGGGGGTTCAGTTTTGTGTTTCAGATATCAGATGGTTGTACCTATGGTTTTTCAAGAACAACTCCTTCATTATTACCACTATTAGAGATGGGTTGTACATCTAGGTACACATAATATGTATAAGTCATTGAAGGCGTAGTTTTGGTGGAGCGGCATGAAAAGAAAAGTGGTTGAGTTCGTCTTGTGGTGTTTAACTTGTCAGTAGGTTAAAGCATAGCATCAGAGACTAGCTAGTATGTTAAAATCTTTGCCCATACCAATGTGTAAATGGGATCAGATAGCAATGGATTTTGTTAGAGGTCTTCCAAGAACGGTCCAGAAACATGATTCCATTTGGGTGATAGTGGATCGTCTAACCCAGTAGGCCCATTTCATCCCTATTCGTGAAACTCATGCGGTGGAGGATCTTTCAAAAATCTATATCTGAGAAGTGGTAAAGAGGCATGGTGTACCAGTGTCAATAGTATCAGATAGAGATCTGAGGTTCACGTCTCATTTCTGGAAATCCTTACAGCAAGCCCTTGGGACTCAGTTGATTATGAGCACGGCATTTCATCCTCAGACGGATGGAAAATCCGAGCAAATGATACAAATGTTGGAAGACGTGTTGTGGGCTTGTGTAATGGATTTTGGTGGCTCAAGGGAGGATCATATACCCTTAGTGGAGTTATCATACAATAAAAGCTATCAAGCCTCGATACAAATGGCTCTGTTTAAAGCATTGTATGGGTTTTCTTGTGGTTCTCCACTATGCCGAGTGGAAATGGGTGAAACTTCACTAGTCGGGATAACCCTTTTCCAAGAAACAACAGAGAATATCCAGTTGATTAGAAAGAGGTTGGAGATGGCTCAGAGTCGTCAGAAATCTTATGCAGATCACTATCGAAGACCACTGTCGTTCGCTGTGGGTGATCATGTCTTCTTGAGGATATCTCTCAGGCTTGGACATCATCATTTCAAGAAGCATGTAAAGTTATCTCCTATATACATTGGCACTTTTGAGATACTGGAACAGGTTGGAGAGGTGGAAAATTGGTTGGCATTACCACCATAGTTTAGCTCGGTTCATAATGTGTTCCATGTATCCCAGTTGAAAAAGTATCGCCATGATCCTGACCATGTGATCAGATGGGATCACATTGACCTAGAACTGGATTCATCATTGGTATATATCTCATTGTGGATCATAGATAGACAATAGAGAGTCTTGCATGGGAAAAGCATCGTCTTAGTGTGGGTTTTATTGAAACATGGTCAGATTTGGGAAGAGACTTGGGAATGTGAGAAGGAAATGAAAGAGTAGTGGCTGGAACTCTTTTTGGCTAGTGAGGGTTTTCTACTTTCCGAGTATGGAAATACCAATGGTGGGGAGAATGTAGTACCCCTAGTTTCGGGTACATAACCCTTTCCTCATGTTTTTTATGTAAAAGAGGTGTTTTTTTCTAAATGGTGTGTCTTTGATTGGGTTTCCATAAAATAGATAGTTTCTATAAAATAGAGAGTTTCCATAAATTTGGGTGTTTCCATAAAGTATGTTGTTTCCATAAAGTGGTTTGTTTCCATAAAGTGGGTTGTTTCCATAAATTGGGGTGTTTCCATAAAGTGGGGTGTTTACATAAAGTGAGTTGTTTCCATAAACTGGAATGTTTCCATAAAAAATGTGTTTCAAAAAAAAGGTAAATGTGAAGGATGAGAGAGTTTGGTGGTTTTATAAGAAGTGTTGGGACCAAAAGGAAGGTCACACGATCCATACACGGTTGGCCCAAACCGTGTGGTCAAACCTTACGCAGAGGTCAAATCTAGATCCTATTTTCTAGGAGCTTACTCGTTTTTTATCTATATATTTATTTTTGGCTTAAAAACGCCCCTATTTATATATTTCTCTCCCTATAAGTCTATATAACCCTCCCCACACAAGTTGGAGCCAACCTAGATCCATCCCTTGGTGATTTCTAGCCCGATTCTTGGGGTAAGTTCTGATCTTCTTGGTTCTTTTCCATTTTCTGCAAACTCCTCCTTCTCTCCTCATCGTTTTCTTAGATCTACACCTATTGTGGGTAGATATAAGTTTTTTAACTTCAAGAAAGGATAAATATGGTGTTTATCATTATAGATGAAAATATCTAAGCTTCTTTCTTGGAATATTGATCTGATTCTTGAGGTATGTCACAATTCTTTCCTGATTTGTCACATTTTCTTAGATCTGCTTAGATATACTTCTATGATCTTCATTATTTCTTAGATCTTCAACTATAGTTGGTAGATATACGTTTTTGGGTGCCAAATAATTCAATTTTGTGTTTTGATCTTGCTAGGATAACAGAACTAAGGTCGTTCTTGGAGAATTTACCCGCCTTCTTGTGCATTCTTCGTCTGTTATTGAGTTTCATCAAAACCATTGAGGTAGGTGGCTTCACTCTCATCTCCTCTTTCTATAATTTATTGGATTTTTTTAAAATTGGTTTATTTTAATGGGATTTATTTTTAAAATCATGGAATAAATCTTCTTTAGTGATGATTTATGGTTTTTTTTTGAAATTGCGTGATCTTGGTGAGTAGTTGTGCAAAAGAGGGTTTAGTTTCATGAATTTAAAATGATTATTTTAAATTATGGATTTTCTGGAATTTCTAAATGATTGATGAAAAATGGGTTTTCAATAGAAATGGTTTTCAATAAAAATGGAAATTTATTGAAATGGTTTGGGATTGAAATTATTTTTACAGAAATGGTTTTCAATAAAAAGGTTTTTTTATTGAAAGGGTTGTTTTGGCATGATCATTGGGCATATGTGGTGTGTGTTCATGTTGGATATACGGGTCTTGGTTGAAATATGACCTTGTACTTGGTTTCAAAGGGTTAATGGTACATCGGAAGTTGCATATACGGGGATTGGTTGAAATATAACATTGTGCTCGGTGCCAAATGGTTAATGGAACATGGGAAACAATTACCTTGTGATGACTTGGTAGATCAATGAGAAACCACTCATGATTATGGAACTGTCATAACATTGCATGCATGGTTGGTTGCATGGGTTTTTGGAAGGGTTGGGTATGCCAAAAAGGGATATTGTGAAATGGTTTTGAAGCTTGTTTATTAATTTTTCTGGAAAAATATCTTGTTGGGAAAATTGGTTTCAATTTCCCTTGTATGCGTTTGGTAATGAATGGATTTGGAAACTTGTTTATATTTAGTTATAAACTTTTTTTAAGAAAAAAAATTATATAAAATGTTTTATATAATTTTTTCTTACTCTTCTATCATAGTGGCGTGAGTAGGGAATTTATTGGGGAAAACCTACTGAGTTTTATACTCATCCATGTTTTGGCACTTTGGTGCTTTTGCAGATGCTATCTTCCAGGAAAAGGGAAAAGGTAATGTTTCACACGTGTTTAGCACTACCTCATAATGTTTGGGCTGTTCGGATATTGTGGGTCTTGGAGCATGTGGAGCATGAAATCTTGTGGTCTTTGGAGAGACTTGTGTAGTTTATCCATTGTGTACTTTTATACTTGTTTATTCTTCCATTTTTTCTTACTTTGATGTGGTTTTGAGATACATGAAGTTGTTGAGTTGTATTTCATTCGTTCATGCATCATATAGTGAATGTTTTTATGGTTGGTTGGTTTATTGTTTTATTTCTTAAAGGGTAAATCTTCCCCCACTTGTATTTGAAACCCTTGTTCATTTATTGTCAACCTTTTGTGTCTTAGGGATGTTGCTTAAGGACTAGTAATGGCCTATTTTACTCTCAATACAATGAGAATTTACATGTCATTACAATCAAGGAATCCATCTCCACCACCTTCAGATTTATATGTCATTGCTCACTTAACTCCAACCCCGTAACCATCACCTTTACCTCAGCCTAAAGGGCATCACCTTTTCCATAAAAGAACAATAATGCAGTGATGACAGACCCCCTCTGGTCCCTTATAATGCCTCCACCTCTCATATCCTCCCTCATGATGGACTCATCTGTGTTGATTTTGAACCTGATTCTTAAGGGATACCAACGTACCCAATGCCCCTGTCTCATCCTCCCTATCTGGTTGGATGCACCTGGGTTGAGAAGCCTTACTGACAGAGCTCCTTGGAATTCTGTACACAAACTGACCAGGTCTATCAAGGTGTTCTTCATTTGAAGTTGATGTTGGTTCTAGTGTCTATGATATTCTTGTGGAGATTGTTATTCATATCTTTCCAAATGGACCAACATCCTTCCACTAGGATGATTTCCCAACCTTTACTCTCATGATTGTGATATCTTGTGCCATTAAACCACTGACTGAAAACATTCTCCTATATCCCTCCTTGATCATGCCACCCTGGGAAATCTTTGTACGCCTGCCATGTCCAGTGATCCCATTCGCTGTCGAAGAAGAGGTGCCCCACCATTTCTTTTTTGGGATTTTTACAACACCAGCATCTGGAGGCCATGGTCATGCCCATGCGTTGGATGTTTTCATTAGTGGGCATAAAATTATTCCTCACTTTCCACATCAGGAAGTTAAACTTGGGGAGAATCCCCTTTCACCACAATTTGTCCCCCCATGGGTCACTGGTATTTGGGTCCCTCCTCACGTGGTCATAGGCCTTAATTGAGAACTCACCCGACGAGGATCACATGAAGATGAGTTTGTCAGGATCCTCACTAACAACAATCTCGTAGAAGGCGACGTGTCGATTCTCTTCAAGTATGGTATGAATAAAAACATAGTTTCTACATGATTATCTAAAGGACATATCTAGTATGGGACAACCTCGAAACCACAGCCCCCCCCCCCTCAATCCTAATGTCAGAAGTTCACATCTCTTCTACCCACCAACTACCTAGCATGAGGACGCAAGACCTCCGTGTATGGGTGAATCAACTTCTATATCCTCTATAGCCAAGACCTATGCATCGCCACATCCAGTAAATATTTATCTTTCATAATAATCCCCCATATATTTCTTCCTTCCATATCCTCCCATAAAAGTTTAGTGTGCATCCCTTGTATGTTAGAGGAGACACTCCTCAAATTGATGCCCCTTCAGTTATTGGTTTTTCTAGACGCTTCCCCAAGGCCTAGTGATGTGTTCCTTCCATCTTTCCATCCCATATGAAGGACACCATTATCCTCTCCATGTTTTCAATCACACTTTTGGTAACCTTCATGGTGGAAAGGAGATGCATGGGGATAGAAACAAGTACACTATTTACCAGAGTAATGCACCCTCCAAAAGATAGGAACCTATTTTTTCAATTGAAAATGATCCACGTAATCTTGGCCACAATATTATCAAAATGATAAAAACAAAGGGAGTTAGGAAAAACCAGAACTCTGAGATACTCCATAGAGAATGAACCTCTCCTCATCTGTCATCCAGAGTCCAATAACTCATGTTCGAGAGTTTCTTAGCAGTATAATAGAGGATTTTATCCCTGCTCACCAACTACCCACTTCAATTACAATATTCCCCTAGAATCCCATCCATTCCATTCACTAATCTCCTACTTCCATTAATAAACAGAATTGTATCATCTGCAAACATCAAGTGTGAGATACCCTTTATAGCATGCCTATCCTGATATGGAATAACTTTGACCATGCACAGACCCATTTTTATATAGTATCTTAGCACATTTTGAGAGAGAATAAAGAGAGTGGGGGATAGAGGAACCCCTTTCCTTAGACCTCAGTAGGCCTTGAAGAACCCGAACTTCTTATCCATAAACAAAGTGGAGATCCACGCTGAGCTAAAGCAACAGAATAATAGGTCACATGTCTAGTTGGAGAAACCCATGCAGGCCAAAAACTTTAAAATAAAACCCTATTCCATCCGATCATAGGCCTTTCTCATGTATAATTTTATTTCCAATTTATTCTTGAAGGTCTTATTATTGATCCCACTAATCATTTCTTACACCACTCAAATCTCACACTTTATTGATCTCCCTTTGATGAAGTCATGTTTCTCTGTTTCCATCCATGTATTTAAGTGAGGCTCTAACCTTTTATTGAGGATTTTGGATATAACCTTGTATAGTATGTTTCACATGCTTATAGGTTGGTACTTTTCAATAGACTAGGGTTTACACACTTTCGGTATCAGAACCATCTTGGTTAAACCGGCTATACGCGTAGGGTGTCCTCCCTATAAGTATTCCTACACCACTCTCACTAAATAGCCTTTTATAGTATCACATGAATCCCTGTAAAATGAACCAGGTATGTCGTCTGGCCCTGGTGAACTGTCTAGGTTCAAAGTCCAAACTGCCTCTCGCACTTCATCCTCTTCTGGAGGCCTCCTCAAGTACTCATAAATCTCCTCTATAACACTGCTTGGGATGTCCTCAAAGATCTTTGTTGCCTCACTTATATATCCTTATACCATGTTAGTATTGGTTCTTTCCAGTAAACCTTTGATGTTTTTGTTTTCCATTTCTCCAAATTCATCACGGTCGTTGGAGTAGGATCCATCCTCCCTGAAAATATTTGTCATGTGAATATGACACCTCTCTTTTATACATGCATCGAAAAAGCCAGTATTCGGGTCCCCCTTGTGAAGACATATTACTCTAGCTCCCTATCTAGAAAGACTCTCCTACCTTAACAGAATATCAGTGATAATACCCTTCTTGGACCTTAGTTTATTAAATAATATTTCATCGTATTCTTGTTCCAGGATAGCCCCCATGCATTCAACCTCCTTACTGATCACAAGCAGGTCCTAATCACAGGTGGGAAAAATATTCCTCCACCTTCGTAACTGATGTTTGAGCTGCCTAGTCTTATTATGGAATGATATCCATGGGTTCTCTGAGTGAGTAAAATTCAATGCTTCCCTGACCACGTCATTAAATCCAGGATCTTTCAACCATGACCTAGAAAATTGAGTGTGATCGTATCTCAAAGTTTTGGATCTTATAGAAATCTGCAGTGGAGAGTGGTCAGATAATAACCACACCATGTGAGAGACTTTCATGTCCAAAAAGAGAGAAATATAGGCCTCTTTCATCAATAACCGGTTGAGATGACACAAAGTGTGCCTTCCACCCCGTTGATTATTATACCAGATGAAGAGGTCGCCCTCAAAGCCCGTATCCATAAGGCATGTTCTAGCCAAGAACAAAACAAAGTATTGGCATGAACTCCTTGGAAAATCACCTCCCCCTTGTTAATATTATGGAGATTCTATAGTATTAAAATTGTCCATGACAATCCAAGGGGTATTATCATCAACAAGGCCTTCTAAGTCGTGCCATAGAACCTCTCTATTCTGGTAATTGCATTTATAGTAGACAAAGGTCAATAAAAAACCTTGATTAACTACCAAAATTTTTATATAGAGGTACTGGTTTGACGCATTGAGCATTTTGACTGTGATATGTTCCTTCCAAAATAACCATATTTGGGAGTTTGGAGGGTTCCCGTGCATGAATCCACATACTCTGAGCCTCTGAGCATAATGGTTAAAATAAACTAAAAACTTGTCTAAATTATATTGTATGTCCATATTCAGATCATGTATCATTTAATATTTTTAAATGGTCTCTTTTATATCCATTTGGTGTGAATAAATCATTAATATATTTTAATCTTTTTAAAAATTCCAAGTGTGTCCTCTCCCCCACTTATAAAATGACACCCCCTATCCTATCCTCTCCACACATAAAAAGCCTTTTGGTTTGGAGAATACCTATCCAAATTACTTACTTAAATCCCTCACCACATCCTATATTTGCTAGTTTAATCATAAAACCAACCTTGTAAGGATTTAGTTATAAACTTAAAGGGGGCGTCTGAAGAAGTGGTGTCATTCTTAACAGGGTGTTTTTGTATTATTTCTTCTTCTACATCCTTAAAATATTATTAAAACATGATGAAATAATAAAAATAGTATATTAAATATAATTTTATGTTACTATGTTAATTTCATAAACTATATTCATCTCCTTATTCCATCAAATGTGAAACATAACCATTGTTCGTGTGTACGAAGGACTTCTGCCTCACAAACTGATGTAATTCGTTTTCCATCACCGCCTCTCATGGATGTTATAATGATTAATTGAATGTATATATATCATATTAATGACATAATTAAAATTATTAAAATATAATATATCATTTATTTTCTTACCTTTCCATTCATTGAAAAATGATAATGTCGTTCGTGAGTACATGTGGACTACCACCTCCACGAAGCGATGTGATTCATTTTTCATCACCACATCACATTTATAATATATATACATATATATAATTTTATTTAAAGATATAATATGATATTTATTATATAATAATAATTGTTTAAAGATAAAATAATATTTATCTTATTTCTATCATGATCGTTGAAAAATGAAAACATTACTCATGCATACGTACGACCCACTATCTCCATGATTATAACTTAGTTCATTTTTTCATAACTATCTTTAATGGTTAGTTTTAAAATTATAATTTATGTATAAAAATGATAATTATTTCTCTATTATTATAATTTATATGATTTAATAATGACGTCTTTGACCATAGTCAACCTACCAAATTCATTTTGGACATATGAGATGAATATCATCAAAACATTTGATGTGAACTTAATTGATTAAGTAATTAAATATAACATGGTAATAAATAATATAAAATGATTAGTAAACATTAAAAGGTTTATTAATTAAGTAAATAATTGACATAAGTTTATTATTTCAGGTGATAAATAATGTGTGTGGCGAGTCAGACACAAGGTAAGGGACACTTTACCATAAAAATCTTATTTTAAATGTTTTAAAGATTTATTTTATAAATATATTTATTCCATGTAAATATTATTATGGATGTATTTAATTGTAAATAAATGAATTATAAAGAAAAAAATTTTTGTTTTTTGACTTTATTTCAAAGATTTTAAAAAGGAATATTTTTTAAATGTTTTGTACTAAATGTTTTTACTTTATTTATAAAAGGTGAAAGAAATATTCTATTTAACATATAAAGAATCAATGGACTTTCATTCCACCATAACCATTATTTTGTGTTTGGATTCCTTTACAAGATTTCATTTTTTACTCAAAGAAAAACGATTTTCTCTTTGTTCAGGGTATTTTAGTTTTAAAAATGGGTTTTTAAAAGGAAAGGGTATTTCAATATCCAAAAGTGTTTTACATATGGGTTTAAAAGAGTTTTTCAAGGGTTTTATGATGAAATGGTGAAAGAATAAAATGTTTTATTCATTATATGGTACTTGAGAATTATAGATGATAAATAGTGATCCCAATAAATCTTATATGATTGGTGATCCTTATACAACTTATATGATGGGTGAGCCCAATACATCCTATATGATGGGTGAGCCCAATATATCCCTCTAATTCATTGGGTAATGTTCCTTGTCTTCATAGGAAAGATTGAGGAAGTTAACCAGGGATGTTTACTCTATGTATTTAACTAGACTCTAGTTATTTTTTACATGATTTTAACACGGGTTATGAATATAATGCTCTAATTTTCCTAAAGGGGGTTTCTATTTTTTTAATAGGGTGAGGGGAAAGACCCATTTATTGAAAATAAAAAAGTAGACCTCTATTCAAAATTGGGAAAAGAGGGAACCCATTACAATCGTAGAGGAAACATCCTTAAGAAATGAAAGACCTGAAGGAAATAAAGGTCATGAGTGACTAATGGGGGACAAACATTAAAATAAGAAATAGAAAATGTATCATTACCCCCTTCCATACAATGCAACAGTGAATTATCTCATAGATAATGTTCCACCCTTCCAAGAATTTTCATTGTGATAGACCAACACAATGAGGTAGATCACCCCTCCCATCCACATGAACATGTGGATGGAGGATAGGATAATAAGTTCCAGCACACCTATCCCTCTTTTGAGGTGTCCACCCAACAATGCTTGTTAGAAACTCGCATCACAGTCAACCTAATTCAATGAAAATATAGAAAAGAAAAACACTGTGAAAAATCAATGGTAGGGCACCCATTTGTCCAACCAAAATAGGACAGATGATTGGATGATGGGTGTCAACACACCCATCCCTCTATTGAGGGTGACCACCCAGTGATACCTCTAGGAATCTACACCACTAACCAAATACAATGAGACAAAATATATAGCTCAAAAATACATCTACCCAAATAACACACAGACCCAGAAAACAGACAGGTCTCAATAACACCATGCTTGAACTCACTGAATCAGAACCAACCACAAAGAAAGACTTTGATGAAGCCAAAACTGGAACCCACTATCGATCATAAGCCAACGGTATCCCTGATATGCAACCCACATCCACCTGAACCACTACTGAAAAAAATCGATCTCTCCATGATGATTCTTGTTGGATATCACCATAAATCCATCCACCACTAGAAAACCAAAATTTCCACCCAAAGGAAGCCAAGCCACCGCGTGAAACATCATCATCCAGGAAGGTCACTAGACCATCAATCCCAATGATCCATATTGTATCCATTAGTATGAGTAGTGAAATATCATATCTAAACCATTTATATAGATGCAGATGATCATAGAAGACTAATATCATGGTTGAACCCAACATTCCCTTCAAATGACCCGGAGTAGAAGAAGGAAGCAAAAATGTCTTCAGAGAAGAATAAAGAATGAAAATACCTTAAGATATACCAAATAATATCTATAGAGTGAATAAACCATCAAAACATATACCATATTCGCTGAGTATAGAATCGTGATGGAACACTGGAAAATGAAAAACCCTAGAGGAGGGAGTCGTATCTCCAAGCGAGTGTGGAACCATCTCCTGGGAGGGAGTATTCTCTGATCTAAATGGGGTTCCTATTTTCTTGTTATGGGTTTTAAAGGATTTATTTTAATAACAAAGTGTGATTTTTCATGTGGTTATTATTTATTTTATAATCTCAGTGAATATTGTGATAAAGGTAATATATTTATGGGTTTTTATGTTTTTTACTAGACTAACATATCTCTTTATTTTTTTCACTTATTAATATTTTTGTGCTCATATCATGTTTTAAAATATTTTTTATGGTGTTTAAGGATGGGTAAGAACAAATATAAATTCAAGTTGAAATTTGTGATGATTTTTTCTAAAAATTAAATTTGTTTCTTTTTAAAAGTTTTATATTGTTGTAAAAATTGATAGTGATTAGTTATGTCTACTTTGTAATATATGAGTTTATTTTGTAAGAGTTATGACATAATTCTATAAACTCTCAAACTAAAAGATCTTTGGGAATGTAATAAAGTGAATTATATTATAAAGACACTAGATAATGTAATTTTTAAGTCTTGTTCCTTATACATAGAATGTGGAATATGCATGAAAATAAAACATTATAACATTGGGGTTAAATCTCACTCACAGTTGTAAACAAATCTAGAATCATGTTTATGCATAACATATGTTTAAAAATCATTATTTCAAAAAATATTAACATTGATAGAAAATTTTTAAAACATAATACACATACTATCAAGAGATAAATCACATTACACAATGAATTAGAGGGATATATAATTATAATCCCACCCATATCATCAAAAATGCTCATAATAAAGAATTATATATAGAAAGGAAACTTATAAAAATCGTACACATGAAACAAACCCATGAAAAATAATGGTATTCATATAGATGTTGTAAAGAGTATTTCAATGAATAAACTTGTATTTTTACAAAATAATAAATTAAAATGTATTTTTATGCATTAAATATTGGCAATAAAAAATCATGGGTTATGGTGAGAAGATGAAATAAATCAAGAGGAAACAATGCGATGTTTTTGGAAAATAAATACTTTTTTAAAATCATTATAGGTGGCTTATAAATCATCTAAATGGAATAGAAGCATGCATATACCAAGAATAAAAATTGTAAAGAATTGAAAAATTAATTTAGAATATATTTTGAAAATTCATGTTGAGAAAAAGAGAAAAGGTGATGAAGTTAAAAGGAAATAATTGGGTTCAAGATTCCCCTTACCTTAGATCCTATGTTATTTCATCACATTTGTTCCTCCAATATAATAAACCTATGCTTATTAAAACATGAATCTAAAAGTTAATTATATTAATTTTTTCATTATTTATTAGTTTTAATCATTGTAATTTATTTATTACTATTTATTTTGAAGAGAGGATGGATTGAAAACAAGTTTCCTTTTAAATTATCCCATTTTTTTCGATTTCATGATTTTGATTATTTTTAATTTATCATTTTGTAAAATTATTTACATAAGATTATAATAAATTAAAATAAACTTATATTACATAATATAAAATAACCATCCATTTAGGTGATGATAAGTAAAGCATTCGCAACGTCCTCATAAGTGAATGAAACCAACTATTATCGAGACATGTCAGAAGAGGGGGAGAAAGAGTATATACTATAAATATATTAAAATATTTATTCTTGTATCATAATAATATTAATATTTTATATAAATATATATGAAATATTTTATAAAGGTAGAAAAAAGGTAATTTGATTGTCATAATAGAAATAAGAAGAGTTAAAAAACAATGAAAAGAGAATTGAGGTTACCTGTTCGTGTAAGATTTACTCCTTTTCTAAAGATTTGAAAACATGGGGTTGAGTGGCTCTAAAACATCCATAAGGGTACTAGGAATATTAATAGATTGGAAATGATTAGATATTGTACTTTTATAAGTTTTTGGATAGTGTTTTTTCAAGGGAATGGAGATGGGGTATCTATACTTGAGGAGAGGGGTATTTTTGGGTTAAAATATTGATTATTTTATCAATTAAGACAAATACTTGTGAATATTATTTTTTACCATGACATTTAATAGTTTATTATTAATAAAATTATGGTTATTTTACCTTAAAACCAATTTAAAACCAAATGAATTATTGTGAATACTTAATTAATGGTGAAGAATCAAAAATTGTTTTTATTAGAATAAAATATAACATAGGTTCCAAAACATCAATAATTGGTTTATAAATTCAACTTATTGTTTTTAAATTAATTTTTTTACTCCTTAAATAAATATTTTGTTAAGAAAAAGGTTTCATAAATTTTTAATTAATGTTTATATCATGATGATGTCATAAAATTTATGGTATTTATGAAAAAAACTGTATTTTTTACTATTCACTAAAAATAAAAAAATTAGAAAAATACAAAAACTTAATTCTAATATAATTTTGACATATATATTACAAAAATGAATTAAATTTCATAAAATTAAAATTCTAAAATTTATAAATTTAAATTGTATATAAAATCACACAATACACGGAAAAAAATTTATTTAAAAAAATGTTATTTATTTTATTTTAAAATATTAAATTTATATTTTTTTATTGTCTATTAGTTATTATATGATTGATAATTAATTATTTATACACATAAGAAATTATATTTTATGATATTATTCTTCTAATTATGTGTAATTTGGATTCTAAATAAATAATTGAGAAAATAATTCCACTTCACTTCAAAGTCCATTTTTTGGATTTTCAAAAAACCCACTTTTATGGGTTAAGTGTGAACCCTCACAATCACCAAGATATAAAAAAACCACAAGAAAACTGAAATTAGAAACAAAAAAATATGATAAATATCACCACATCATTCCAACATACTGACTAGTGGAGAAACTTTGATATTTCTAAGATAAGTCCTTTATTTCAAGATTGGGGAAAGACCATCATCTATATTCAATAATAAAATATATAAAACCCAAAAATATAAGATAATAATACATATATAATAATTCCCTCTTCATTTCCAAAATGGTAACATCGATATGTGAATCAAACCATTTCTGTAAGTCTTCACTGAGGATGTGAGGTAAACTTTTTCTCTTCATTTTCAATCATCCTCAGGTGTCAGTTTAATAATAAATGATTAATAATTGTTTATTTCTTCAAGATAACCCTTTAAAAAAAATCATATACATCTTTCATTAAAAGGTAAAATTCCTTAGGGAAATTTAAATCCCCATGAGTCTGATCTTCTATTCCCTTTCCTTTAGTGCTAGCCACATAGTTTGTTTCCTCGTACACTTCTATATAATCAATTAGTATGATGGCCCTGATTATTATCAATCTTGGGTAAAGTGGATTTTTAACTAAACTCATCACATCCCACACCCTTTACCATGATGGTTTTAGTATTTTACCTAATCATCATTGTTTAGGGCAGGTTGAAGTAGTCCTTAAGAGGTATGGATTTTTTCCAAGGGGACATAGAGAAACCCCCTAAAGTGATAATTCATTTTTTCACTTCGACTGAACCTAATAGGAAGAAATAATCATATTTGGGATCATCATAAAATTCCAATGAAGATTTTAATTCCTCCTACTCCTTAGAAAATTCAAAAATTCCATCAAATATCTCATCCAAAATATGTTTCTTGAGTTTGGGTCACCGGAGACTCCAATTTATCCATAGAGCTTTCTTTGGTGTGTTTCTTATTCTTACTTGACCTAAAAATATCCCATCCTTCATAATAAATCTTTTTTCTATTATTATATCCCAAGTAGAAAAAGTGATTCCTTAGTGGGATTCCCAAAGAAGGATTCACTTCAAGATACCCTCCTTCCAAGTAGGCACACCTCTGCACTGTCTCAGACTACTCCTACTAGGTTAAAACCTTCTTTAAATTATCTATTGGTGTGCCTCCAATCTCTATCAAGGATACCTTCACTAGATCCTCATCAGATTAAAAATGGGACACATTATCAGTAGTTGGATTACATCTTTCCATAAGTAAGGTGTCAGTGTTTCCTTGTAGAGTTTTAATTGTATGTTAATGACTATTTTTTCTTTTATAAAAACAACATGATCAAAATTTATAACCATTTTGTTATATAAATTCACTATAAATAAATTTAAATACATTTTCAAATAAAAAATAATCAATATTTCATAATTTTATTTTATTAAATACATTTTACTTAACATTTTACAAATAATTTTTTAGATTAATGAAATATATACATAGAATATGATAATGACCATTTAGAAATTAAATGAACTATAATGTAAATTCAAAAATAATGGTAGGGTATTGTTTTATTGTAAAAAATTATTTAACCATTCATCATATGTTTCAAATAAAATGTTATATGCCATTAATTTAAATGGTTATATGTTACAATTTTGTGACTATGAAAACATGTATCATACTTTGTTAACCATTATATTATAATGACTTAATTTTCATGATGATATGAAAATAAAACTATTAATAAAAGTAATGTAGTTTTCAAATAAAACTATACATGTAAAAAAGAATTGTGAATATGGTAAAAATAGATTTTATAAAACCATTTTAATAAATAAAATTATATTATACTTTTGTAAATATTTTGAAGAAAAACATGTAAAGGAAACAACTTAGGTGATAAATATGTTTATAAATTCTTGGTTAATATCACTAAAAACAAATAAAAGAATTCATATTTTATATATTTGATTTAAGAATGAAAATTTCATTAAAAATATTCATTGGAAACGTAGGATATAATGTAAAATTTAGTGCATGGGTAGAAGTAGGTGCAGTGAGCATCATCGGGGGGTGTATGTCTGAATCAGTGAAGTAGGGATAATGGCAGTTCCCCTCAGTAATATTTGTGAGGAAAAACTTTAATTCTTCATTTGAAGTAACAAACTAAAACTTAAAATGTTATATATATGTGTTTAATTGTGTTTTTTATAAACAAGAATAAGGGTGAAGGTGGTTCCCCCAACTTTTTATTTATTTGACTATTGAAATTTTTCTACTGAATTTTATATGGTTTTTGTATTATAGGTAGAAAGGTATTTAGTAGCCCAGAATCAGTATTTTGAAATTTTAGTGTAAATAGTGGTGTATTTAACCACCACTAAATAAAAAATCATAGATAATC
This sequence comes from Viscum album, assembly GCA_963277665.1. NCBI lineage: Eukaryota > Viridiplantae > Streptophyta > Magnoliopsida > Santalales > Viscaceae > Viscum > Viscum album. The sequence continues at coordinate 710,826,738 of OY728167.1, read as the reverse complement.
TATCAATGGTGGTTAAAAATATCACAACCCCCTCCCTCAAAATATACCACAATGAGGGGAGAGAAATAATAACCCCTAAGTCCCACCTCCAGTAGGCCCTGGGTTGGTGGTTAGCATTGAGGGTATAAAAATATCATGAAATAAGAGTCATTAACCTCTATAATAATATTGGATTGAGATATAAGGTTATTAATCCATAAAAAAATCAATGACATAGTATAAATTGAAACCAAAACTATACCACAATGCATGTATAAATAAAAATGATATAGATAAAAGTATCTAAAAGTAAATAACTATAATCAAATATAAAGTAGAAAAACAGAATCCATCTAAGGTCCAAGCTAGTAATGTCCAACATGGTCCATATAATACTCCTAACAAGCTAAAAATTAGTTTATATACAAAGGGTGATAATAAAATTATACTTAGAATGAAAACTAAAGTCTCTCATGCACATGTAAAATAATAATACTAATGTAGCTATGAGAAAACAAAAGAACCAACAGCACCTAAACAGTTCAACTATTCATCCCAACCTCGCCAAGGTACACTCCCCAAATAATGCAAGTTGGGTAATATAGTTTAATAATAGTCACATTGATAAAAGGGTATCCTACACTACTTTCCCACTGGTATGTCACACCCACACCCCAACATCATACTTCATGATGCTCTCATCTCTTATGAATACCACACCACCCCACATGCACATTCACATCTCATCTCGCCTGCAGACACCTAGGCCACCACCCCACAAGCACGATCACATCCCATCTCACCCACAGACACCTGGGTCATCACATCACAATCACTTCCATAACAAGAGTAGTAGGGTATCATGAACATAAAGTAAATCAACCTTGTTCCCTCCACCTACCATGAATGACCCCCACCATAAGTATCCCCACAATAATTGTCATAACACATCTTGCCTGAAAACACCTAGGATACATCACATCTCACCTGAATACACCTAGTATCTCCACCCCACAAGCACGACCACATAACTTATCACCTAAATACACCCAGTCTATCACAACCACTATCTAGTTTTCTAAAAGGCCTCAATCCATCATACCTTGTGCAATACCTACCTCACCTAGAAGAGAGAGTAGGAAAGGCTGGGTACCCATCCATTCATCCTCCTCACCAGATGTCGGGAAAACACACCCCCCATATGACTATACGGGTGTCGGCACATAGTGATTGATGTGTGTGGGGTTCATATAGAAATCATAAAGAATATAAAATTATTTACATAAATCCACACACAAGACTAACCTATAGGTTCCCAACCAAAATCTAACCAAGTCACAAAAACTTCTCTTTCGCTACCACCTCTAAATGCATAACACCAAACAAATCACAAGCCACATAACACCACAAACCAATTCCCATTATCTTGTAAATTTGTTTCATTAATAAGAATCATCCACATTTAACCACATATACCATAATTTATTTATTAATTATCCATTTCCATCCCATTAATCAAACTAATCCCCATCCATTTCAAACATTATTAAATAATTAATTATTCCATCACTACCCATACATCTAGAACAAAGAAACCACACATCACAAGTATCTCATCATCTCCATCACACCATCACCTCACCACCCCAAAAGCATGACCAAACAACCACCACCTCACCACCCCAAAATAACATCCAAACAAACACTACCTCGTCACCCCAAAAGTAAGACCAAACAATAACCACCTCATCGCCCCAAAATTAGGGCCAAAAAACCACCACCTCACTTCCCCAAAAGTGTGGTCAAACAATAACCACCTCGCCACCCCAAAAGCACATACAAACAACCACCACCTCACCACCCCAAAAGTATGGCCACACATCACAACATACCAAGAACATTTACAAATTTTAAAAGGGGGTTTTATCATATTAAACTTTATCTTAGTGGTATTATCGCACAATCCATAATCCTAGGGAACCATTTCATTATCCAAAAATAAGTGGTTAGTCAATAATCAATTTTAGGGTGATATCAAAAAATCACAACAAAAGAATCCATCACAGTACATATCATCCAGCACACACAAAATCCCCTAATGGCCATAATTTTCAGTGGGGCATCAAACCCATAAAATCCATCATATCAGAATAATATAAAAGCTATAAGAGCATGAGAATAAAACCCCTTTACCCTTCAATTTCAATTTAACCAATTCTTTATCTTTGATTAAGCCAACCTAACCATAACCCATAGATAAAAAAGAGTAAAACCCTCCCTCATGATACACAATAAAGATAAATGAGGGATTTCCTACCTCAAAGAAGATTTTTTTACTCATTGCGCACTGTAGGGAAAAGAAGAAACGCCCAAAAACCATAAAAAATCACCATGAGAAACTATAGATCAACCTACAATGCACCCAAATATAATCAAAACATAGCCCAAAAATGCCCCAAACCAAAACAACATCACTTTAGCAAATCATCATGGGAAGAATAGAAGAAGATATCCAAAAGGGAGAGAAGGGATTACCACTGATCGATAACGAACAACCACAAGAACCAATGGAGAAAATAGGGGAGAAGAGGGAAAGAAGGTCTCCTCGAGGCACCTAGGGTTCTTCCAAAACAAGAGAGGGAGAAGTGTGTCTAAATTAATGAGAATAGGCCATGAAAAATTACTTAAAACCTATAATCCCATAGGTTTCATGTCGTGTAACAATTACACAGTGTGTAATCTTCAGGTTTTCGAAGAATACTAACTTTCGCCAAAAAATATGTTTCCCGGCCTTTATTTTATAAAAATTGTGAATCCAAATTACACGACATGTACTCATCTCAAGGGATAACTCTTAGATGATTTAAGATCTATAAACCAACTAGTTACACAAGTCGTAAACCACTATTTCATTTCGTGTAAACAATAAATGACGTGTATTCCCTACAATAGCTCTATTGCACCTCCAACCTCCACTAAAAACTCCCAGAACCTCCCCCCGAACACCTCCAACCACCAAAACTATAAAATTAATAGACCATGAAGGTATGGACCGTTATATCAAATACCTCTCAAATGACTCTCACCCTCGAGAATCCAAAACTAATCCTAGAAGGAAAGGGGTTCCAACCAACCACCCTGTGAGATGCCTCTCAAGGATCTCATCATACATCAAATGCTACCACCAGCCGAATCTACCAAACTAAATGGTCACAGAACATATCATACAACCTCATCACCACACATCCACAACATGTCTCCTATCACACAACCACACTACCACACAACCATCTCCACCTCTACACAGCCCAAATCAACAACCATCATAACCAACTAACTGCACTACCCCAAACACACAAATCGTGGAATTCCATCCACCATGTCAAGATATTATCCGATCTGGGTGGCATTGACTCACTCGAATTGTATTAATCACATCATAGTTAATGCATCTTGATTAGGAATCAGGACCTCCCCTTTTCATATGTTAGGGTTTTATCACACATCACACATCACAAAGTAAGTGAAATACATCATCTTATAAAATAGAAGGATCCAACATCACATGCCAAAGCATAAAATAAAAAAGAAAATCTCAAAAAACTCTGGGTACTGGGAACATATTTTTATCTATCACTCCCATGTACTATCCTCTAGAACACCATGCCTCTGAAATACATTAATCAAAGGAATGGACCACCCATGTAGTGTCATCTCTGATGATCCTTGATATATATTGGTCTCTCCATGAATGTTTCATCGTTCTTGTTATCCAAATCTCCCCAGTCAATGACATGGGATTTATCATGAGATACTGATGAAGTTGAGAGATTTGGAAGAAATCATGGATCCTCTCCATCCATGGTGGTAAAACCAACTGATATTCCACCTCATCAACTTTCCCCAACACCTCAAAGGGCCCAAAAAACCTAGGATAAATCTTACTCCCCATGAAAAATCTAAACTTCCCATGTTAAGGGGAAACCTTCATGAACATGTGGCCCCAAACCTCAAAATCCAAGGGTATCCTCCTATTATTGGAATAAGACTTATTCTGGTCCTACGCTGCTTTCATTCTCTCACAAACTAGCTAAACCTTCTATGTCATTCTCTTCACTACATCGGGACCAAGAACTGCTACCTCCCCAACCTCCATCCAACACAATAGAGAATGAAATAGCTACCCATACAAAGCCTCAAATAGGTCCATGCCAATGGAATAGAGAAAGTTGTTTTTATATGAAAACTCAACCGAATATAGGTTTCATACCCAATATCTACCAAAGTCCAAGACGCACACCTGTAAAATAACCCTCAACATCTGGATAGTCTTCTCCATCTTATCATCCATCTGAGGATGGAAAAGAGTGTTGAGGTGTAACTAAGTTCCAAAATCATGTTGTAATCCCCTCCAAATTCACAAGGTAAAATATAAATCCCAATACAAGAAAATGGACCTTGTAAATCAATGAAACTACACCACCTCATCCACATAAATCTTGGCGAAAGAATCCACTGTTCTTGACTCCTTGATCACTAATAAGTGGGATGATTTCATCAAATAATCCATTATCACCCATATAACATCATAGATTCTCTAATCTCAAGGTAACCTTATGAAAAACTCCATCTAGATGTTATCCCATTTCCACTCAATAACATATAAGGGTTACAAAAAATCACTAGGAAAATGATGATCGACCTTTACCTACAGAAAAACTAAACACTTCACCATAAACTCCACCACTACCCATTTCATCTTAGGCCACCAAAACTATATCTCAAGCCACATTACATCTTGGAAACTCATAGGTGTATCACCAAAGGTGAGATATGAAACTCAAAAATAACCCCCTCGTGCATCACTACAAGAAGAAACAACCTCCCATAAAATAATATCTAGTTCTGACCATCCTCTAAACATCCCTCTAGAGCATCACCATAGCCAACACACTCGTGAATCACCTCTACCTATGAGACTCCCCATTGAGACTCATCAAAATGCTGCATCAGAGAAGACTTCCCCGTCATCTAAAACAAATAGACTCTGCCAACATCCACCCTTGCATCTAAGTGAAAGGCTCCCAACTCCTCCATTTCTCTCCAAGCATCCCCAGACTCCCAAAAAACATCCTTCCCTAACTTTCTACTCAAAGTGTTGGCCACAAAAATTCCCTTTCCTAAGGTGTAGGGATCTTGAAATAATAATCTTGAAGAAAATCCATCCACCTCAGCTACCAAAAATTCAAATCATGTTGAGAAAATATGTAACTCAAGATCTTGTGATCTGTGAAGGCCAAAAAGTGCTCCCCAATGAGGAAATTCCTCCATAACTTCAATGAAAAACCCATAAATCCAGATCATGGGTGGCATGGTTATGACCGTCAAGATGTAAATACCTAGTCCCATAGGTGATCACCGCCATCTGCTACATCCACATTCATCCCAAACCCAAATGGGGAGCATCACAAAACACCTCAAAACTAGAGCACTGACCAACTTTCCATTCAGGTAACTGAACACCTCTTGGAACTGATCACTCAACACAATATCCTAGTATTTCCTATTCAATGATGTCAATGGGGCTACATATCGAGAGAAATTGGGCACAAAACTCTAGTAATTGCCTACAAGACCAAGAAAACTATGAACCTATGACACATTCTTGGGTGCTTCCCAAGAAATAACTACCTCAACATCCACAGTTCCACTACCACACCCTATTGAGGCACCACATGCTTGAGTAAATTCACCTCTCATTTCCAAAACATACACTTTGACAACTTTCAATAGAGATGGTGGTGTCAAAGGAACAGAAAAGTGACTCTAATTTGATCAGAATTCTCCTCCCATTAATTCAATTAGATCAATATATAATCGATGAATATGAAAAAGAACCAGCCTGGGAACTCATGGAACATAGATTCCATAAGTCCCATGAACACAATTGGTGAATTCGTAACACCGAATGGAATGACTAAAAAATCAAAGTTCTTAAACCTTCATCTAAAGGAAGTCTTCAAGATATCACTCTCCTTCACCCTCAACTGGTGATATCCAGACTACAAATCAATCTTATAAAACCAACTCACTCCTCTCAGCTGGTCAAAAATATTGTTTATCCTAGAAAGAGGGTAATGGTTCTTGAATGTCACCTAATTAAACCTCTAGTAGTATACAAAAAACCTCATACTAACATCTGACTTCTGGGTGAACAACACTAGAGAACCCCATGGTGACACACTATATTGGATAAAACCCTTTTTCATCAGATAATATATTTGAATCCTCAACTATCAAAACTCAAAAGGTTACATCTGATAAGGATCCATCAAAATCATAGAATCACTAGGCTACAAGTATATCCTAAACTCAACATTATTTCAAGGGGGTAGGGTTATAACATCCTTGGGGAAAACATCCAGAAACTCTCCAATGAACATGGGAACCTCTTCCATCCTAGCCTCTACTAATTCCACAAAAATCTCAGCCAATAAAGAAAGAAGGGGTGTCACACACTAACTTCCCACCTGACAACCCCACTCGCCAATGAAAACCACACACTGAACATCCATATATGATAAAATGACTCTCCTATGGAAGCAGTAAATAACAACACATATTGAATACAACTAGTTGATGTCTAGGATAACATCTTATGGATTCATATGTAGCAAGAAAGTATCCCCATGGGATGGATGTGGCCCCATCATCATTATACATCCCCAGCACATAGGCCTCTGACTATAATATTAAACACCAGGGGAATGGGAAGCCTCTCTACATCTAGTACTAGAGCATGGACTAGAGCAGGTGAAACAAAGGAGTAAGAAGCTCAAGAATCAAAAAAGGCACAAACAAGAGTACTAAACAAACCAATCGTACCAATGATGATCTATGTCCCCAATCACACTACTGCCTCCACTGCATGCAACTAGCAATGTCCAGCTCCTCTACCTATCCACTGACTACCAAATCCACAACCACACTACGTTTTAGGTCCTTGAACATAAGGAACATCCTGAGTTTTCCCACTACCTTCTTCATATCCCCTCTTTAAATAATAATCTTGTTTCCCCAGCTACTGAAACGGTCACATTGGCAATTGTTGTTGAGGCTGGCACTAAACCTTTCTGCCCCTACCAAACAGATCTTAGAGAGCCACTGGGCACTGGTTCTAGTGATGGCCACAAACCCCACAACCAAAACAAACTAGAACAAATACCCCAAGAAAATAATTAAAACCACTAGCCTCATATGGCTATAAAGGAATCCACTGAGGTCGAATATCCACTAGTCAAAACCTAGAAGGTCCTAGTGCCTGAGACCTACAACTGAAAAATGTAATCCTCAAGGAACCCTATTGGTTCCCCTCTCATGATAATCATCCTCACAAGTGAATCTTCTTGATCACCACCACCTTCTTCTGAACCTCTAGATACATCAGAAATGTAAAAGGAGTAATCGCATACTTGATAGAAGCGAGGTGTGCCTCATCAAGACATCTCGCATGAGACTCATCATTTAGAAAAAGATATGGGGAAAATGAATAAGGTCCTTAAACATTATTCCCAAATATAACACTGAAATTATCCCCTTATAAAGAGAAATAATCTCATGCCTTTTTACTAAATTTATATTCAAGAAGAGGAAATATCCTTAGAACTTATTCTATAATTTGACCCATGAAACATCTGCCTCCTTCCACTCTCCAAGATACAACGTCCACCAATGATGCACAGCTCCCCACATATGACAAACCACTAAAGGGACCCAATATCCCACTTTGGACCAGATCATACTGAAAGTGATCTCGAGCTCCTCTATCCATCTCTCTATCTTCATATCTGAAAAAATTCCCTCGTACTTCCCCAAATCCTACCACTGGAAAGTACACAACGCCCTCTACCAAGCCATATCCTCCTCTACTAGATCAACCCTATGGTGATCGAATGGTTCATCCTGCTAAACCTAAACTACCTAAGCTATACGTGTATGATGAATAGGATCCATATCTAAAAAGAAAACAAGAATCTCTTAGTCCTAGTAGTATGGAATTTTATTTAGATTCATTTTAATTCACATTATACTTTTTAACCTTCAAAAAACAACCCAATTTAAACAAGAACACAAGTCATCATGATTCATATACCTCTCCTAGGTCTCTTCCCTATAAATAGGTCCACCTTATTTAACCATTCAATAATCTCATAGTTCATGCACTGAATCATAGGGGGCCTAATATCTCATGTCCTAGTTGGTCTCCCTAGCCTATGTCATGCACCAAGGTCAACTAGAATTGTTTCCAAACCAACCCATGTAATCCTCACTATTCCTAACTCCAAACATAATCTTATATCTCAACCACCACCTTTGATACCATTCTGTCATGACCCCCTCCCTCCAAACATACAACAATGAGGGGGGGTATGATGACCCCTAAGTCCCGCATCCAATAGGCCCTAGGTGGGAGACTAGCACCGAGGGTATAAAAATCTCAAGAAATGGGAGGCATTACCCTCTATAATAATATAGGATTGGGAGATAAGATGAATCATCCACAAAAAACTCCATAACATAACATAAAAATAAACTAAAATAATCCAACAATTAATGTAAAAATAAAAATAATATAGATAAAAGTCTCCAAAATTAAATACCCAAAAGAAAAGGTAAAGTAGAAACACAGAAGCTATCTAAGGTTTGAGGTTGTAATGTCCATCACAGTCTATGTAATCCTCTTGAAAACCTAAAAGTAAGTATATATATGTAGGGTGAGCGTAAAATTATACTCATTAGTAAAACCAAATTCTATTTTGAACATTTGAAAAAAACATACTAATGCACTCGTGAGAAAACAGCAAAACCAACAGCACTGAAACAGGTCAACTATCTATCCCATCCTCACCAAGGCACACTCAACAAATAACACAAGCCAAGTAATATAATATAACATGAGTCACATCGATAAAAGGGTGTCCTGTACCGCTTTCTCACTAGTATGCCACTCTCACACCCTAATTTCATACGTCTTAGAACCCCCATCTCTTTTGAATACCACACCACACCACAAGAATGATCACATAATATCTCTCCCATAGACACCTATTCTACCACCCCACAAGCATTGTCACATCACATCTCATCCATAGACACTTAGTCCATCACATCACAACCACTACCATAACCAGAGTAGTAATTTATCATGGACATAAAGGAAATCAACATGTTCCCTCCTCCTACCATGCATGACCCCCACCATAAGCTGCCCCACAAGCACAGTCATTACACATATCACCTGAAAAAACATGGGCTACATCACATATTTTCTAAAGACCCCTTGCCTCACCGCTCCATAATCACGGCCACATCACATATTTCCCAAAGACTCTTAGGTTATCACAACCACTATCTAGTGCACTAATAGACCTTTTTCTATCATAGCCTATGAAATACCTACCTCTCCTGGAAGATAGATCGGGAAAGATCAGGTACCCATCTATCCTTTTGCCACACCAGATTTCGGGAAAAAACACCCTTGTGTGACTATGTTGGTTTCGTCACATAGTTCACGATGTGGGTAGGGTGCATATAGAAATAAAAAAATATACAAGTATCTACATATAGCCACACACAATCCCAACCTATGGGTTCACAACCAAAATCTTACTAACTCACAACAACTTCGTTTTCGCTTCCACATATAAATGCATAACACCAAACAAACCACAAGCCACATCACACCACCAACCAATTCCCATTATCTATCCAATTATTTTAATTAATAGGAATTATACATATTTAACCACATAGTTCATCATTTATTTATTCATTATCCATTTCCATCCCATTAACCAAACCATGCCCCATCCATTTCAAACATTATTAACCAATTAATTATTCCATCACTACCCATACATATAGAAAAAATCAACGATGCATCATAACCATCTTAGAATCCCCATTACACCATCACCACACTGCACCAAAATTACGACCAAACAACCACCACCATTCCACACCAAAAGCACATCCAAAAAACTGCCACCTCACCACCCCAAAATCACAGCAAAACAAAAACCACCTTGTCACCCGAAAATCGCGGCCAAACAACCACCACCTCATCACCCCAAAAGCATGTCAAAAAAGTACTTATTCACCCCAAAATCACGGCCAAACAACCACCACCTCACTACCTCAAAAGCACAGCCACGCATCACAACATACTAAGGTCATTTTATATATTATAAAAATGAGATTTTATCACATTTCCTTTTATTTTAGGAGAATTTTCACACAATCCATAATCATGGGGAAACCATTTCATTAGTCAAATATAAGTTGTTAGTCGATTTTCTATTTTAGGGTGATATCAAAAAATTAAGACAAAATAATCCTTCACAAAACATATCATCTAGTGCAAAAAAAATCTCCCAACGACTATAGTTTTTAGTGGGGCATCAATCCTATACAATCCATCATATAACAATAATATCACAGTTGTAAAAGCATGAAAATAAAACCCCTTCACCCTTCAATTTCAATTTAACCAATTATTTATATTTCATTAAGCTATCACAAACATAATCCATAGATAAAAAAGAGTAAACCCCTCCTACATGATACACAATAAAGATAAATGAGGGATTCCCTACCTTAAAGATGCCTTGTTCTATCATTGTGCACCACAGGGTGAAAAAGAAATGCCTGCAAACAACAATTCCACTATGAGAAACCACGGATCAACCGACACTACACCCAAAGATCATAAAAAACAGCCCATCACATTCCCAAAACCAAAACATCATCGTTTTAGTGAATTTATAGGGGAAGAATGAATGAAAACAACCAAAATGGAGAGAAGTGATTACCACTGAACACCAATGAACAACCACCATAACCAATGGAATAAAGAGGGGATAAGAGGGTCATAAGGTCTCCTAGGGGCACCTAGGGTTCTTCTAAAATGAGAGAGGGAGATGTGTGGATGAATAAATGATAATCAAACAAGAAAAAGAACTTAAAACCTAGAATCCCATAGGTTTTATGTTATGTAACAATTACATGGTGTGTAATCCTCAAGTTTCTAAAAAATTCCAACTTTCATAGAAAAACGCATCACCTTCATCTTTAATTAATACAAATCATGAATCCTACTTACACGAAGTGTACTCATCCCAAAATATACCCCTTATCTGATTTACTAGCCATGAAAAAATCGACTACATAATCTGTGAACCACTATTACATGTCGGGTAAATAATAAACTACTTTTATTCCCTACAGCAGCTCTTCTGCACCTTGAGCCTCCATTGAAAACTCCCAAAACCTCCCCTGAACACCTCCAACCACCAAAACTAGAAATGTAATGGACCAAGAAGCCATGGGCTATTGAAAAAAAATTATACACTAAAAACCCACCACTATTTACTGATATGGTATCTCCTATATATTAGCAGCATTTTTAAGCACTTCTAATTTAGCTGGAAAAAATATTTCCTACATAACCACCAATATAAAAAATGTGGTGGTTAAAACCACCATGAAATTATGATAAAAATGAAATTTTAGATAACTTAAATATTCATTTTATCTATAGTTTCAATATAAATTCCTATTGACGGTTCACAATAGTTTTAAATAATTATCATGTAGTTAAAAACATCATGGAATAATAACCAACTAAAAAATATGTAACAGTTTTAATAATTTTCAAAAGTTTTAATGTAGTAGTTTAAGGAGCCTATAATTATTATTTTCCTTGTTGTGTCACTTGGACGATAATAGGGTTCCACTAAGTCATTATTGATTAGTGTTATTAGTAGTTATTTAAGGAGACTTGGATTTATCCCTTCACGATTAATCTAAATATTCCAAACCATTTCAAAAATGTATTTTTATTTTATAATTTTTTTATTATGTTATTCATTTATTCATTGTGATATAGGATAGGTCTTACTATTACTTCCAATACATACTAAGTTCCTATATCATTACTAAAATCAAGCTTGGTAAACATTTTAAAGTTATTTATTTTGATATTTAATGTTGAATTCTATAATATTGATGAATTAATTTACCAAAAAGTGGTAGAACAAACTTTGGTATGTTATACATTGGAGTGTCATTATGTTATACAGTTGTTTTGTTTCATTCATCACTTTATTATTATGAATTCTCCATAGTATGTAAACTAGAATATATGAAATTTAATACATCAAAAAACTATTTAATGCATTTATTCTAGAGTTTAATCCATCATTTTTAGTATATCAAAATTCTTATACTTATGATACTTATTTCTTTTTGGTAGATTTCAAACTTTATAAAATGTATTGAAAATTACTCAAAAAAATAAGAAAATATGAATTTTTTGTTTCCACTACCAAAACTAAATAGATCTAGAAAATACATTTGGAGGGTAACTCAATTCTAATGTCCCAAAGAAATGCTACAAGTAAAATATAGTCACATACTAAGAGAAGGACCACACCCTCACAAATAAAATCCCATTATCTAGTCACTAAAATTTTGTGCATATTTACTCTGTTGTTAGCACCACATGGAGAGGAGATAAAGAATACTTAACTAACCATACCAAAGTCCCACTCAAGTGTTAGATGTTTGGTGGCACATGAACACAATCATGGTTGGAAAATGAGTCTCTAATCTCAATTGCATTGAAATAATTTTCATCAAATTACATCAAATAAAACACACAATATTCATCAAGATATCATCACCTTATTTCATTCATCGTAATTGATTAAAACCATTCCTATAAATATTCATCTCTAGAAAGGAACATGTTGAAAGATTTGTAGAACCGCATAGAAAAACCTATTTTTCAACACATAATCAACATTAGTATAACATTATCACATCAACAAAGCATAAAAATGAATCATCATATCTTAAATGGAAACTTATAGAGAGGAAATATCAATCCTCAACCCATATAGAATTAGGAGAGACAATGACACCTACATTGATTAAAATATTTTAGAGTATCCTAGTTTCCAAAAAAGTATAACTTGGACAATATGAATTTAATAAAAATAAAATAATAGAATATCCCCTTTCACCATGGATGAATATCACCATGATAATCCTTATATATAGATAATGATAATTATTCATTTGTATCATATATCTAAATCAACAAATCTCTACCATATCTGTGGGAACCATGATATGAATTTTACCAAAAAATTGATCAAATCCTAAATTAAAACAACAAAAAAATGAAACTGGGTCTCATAAAACTCTATTGAGAATGATAAAACATTTTATAAATTATATATTGAAGTAGCACATCCCATATATAGCCTAATTGGACCTTTATTATATAATCAAATAAAATAATGAGCTAACTGAATCACTTTAGGAATAGTGACAGGTAGTCATTTACATCAATGGGAAATAATCATTAGACAGTGATGAAAACTCTAAACTCTAATCAGAGTTAATCATCCTAAATTCAACTATCATTTCAAATTTAAAAAATAATGAGGATCGAGTGTTGATTCTACCAGTTGGTGAGGTCTCTCTAAGTGCATCCAAGAGACCCAGGTTCAAATCCAGGCGGAGGCAAAATTTCGGGTTAGTGTAGCAATATTGTAGCAGGTATTGTTTGGTACTATAGCAGCTAGAACTATTCACCTTGGGCTACCAGTTTGGGCTTGGAGTCCTTAAGGCCTTTGGGCCACCCAGGCCTTCGGGTCAGTAAGTCTTTCGAGCCACCTTTAAGGAATTTTGGCCATCTCAAGTCCTTCGGACCACCTTGAGGCCTTTAGGGCCACCTGATATGCATATGCATAGACAGATTATACTAGGAACCAGGTCCAAAGGAGGATTCAAGATCATGTCACATTCACCAGAGCAGGGCTAAACAGATTTGGAAGAATGAGAGGGTATGGAATTTCCATCGGTACCGGGCATGTGCATCTCTGCACAGGACAGCTAGCTAAATAAAATAACACTTTCAAACTATATAAAGTAAAACCAATATGAACCAACATTTCCAAGTCACTTATATATACACATAACCTCAATCAAACAGAAACATATCTCATTTACAATAATTTTAAAAGGAAACAAGAAATTATAACTCTCAATTAAGAATCCCATAACAACAATTTTTAATGAAATATCATATGAAATACAACCAAAAAGACTCTAATTATCAAAAATAATCTTACCAATTAAATTCATAATAATGGAATAAGTTATGTAACATAATTCCAAGGAGAATTAGAGAATGTCTAGAATATAGAGACTCATTGTCCATCCAGTAGTAACATTACCATCCTAAGACCACTCAGAAATGTTTGTACCGATAATGCCATGTGACCTCAATCACAACTCCTCGTATGCTAGAGGTTGTCAACTAGCAATGATGGTCTAAGAAATTACTCAGGAGAGACTATAACCTCATATTAGAGTAATAAAACAATATAAATTACCAAATAACATCCATGTAAAAATAATAGTATGCATAATCACTAAATAAGAATCATGTTGTAACAAATGTAAAGCATAATCATATAGTAATACATAAACAGATCACCCGCTAGGCCAGTTGTATATAAAAAATAAAAAAATTCCAAGAAAGATATACTACCATACCTAACCCTCATCAGATCCCATGATCCAAATACCCATTGATTAGTTCCATTCGAACATATAAACATGGGCCTCTTCCCTACCTAAAACTATACTCATGAGTTCTACTTGGGTAGCAAAGTTTTAGGGCTGCCTGAGTAGGGTGTGAGTAAAACTCAGTAGGCCACCACCAACGGTGTCCCAAACATAACTAGTAAAGAATTTTATACATGTGTGATATTCTTAGAATAATAAAATATAGTACATAATTATAATAAAATAATCACTTTCAATCCATGAGTTCTAAGGTGACATATGGGATCAACCATACCTGCTTCGACTAGTGTCAAAGTGTCTATAAGAATAAATCATACCATCTAGAGGATATATAGGATGTATGTGATGGTAACATAATATGATCCTTATTAGTGGAAAATAACTCATAAAACATCCCAATATATCCCTAAAAATACTAAATGTGCACCCAAAAAAATAACTCTATGGGAATTGGAAAAATAGAACATACCTTTAATGTGTGTGAATGGGTGTCCATATTCTTCATAAATGGAGTAGGATTTGATGATGATCATAAGATAAACAAACATAGGTTTCATACTTATGTATTTAATCTACTAGAAGAAGGATCCATGATCGTATTATGAGGATATCAAAAAACATTATAGGTGTTAGCACATTCACCATTTAACAAAATATATTTAGAGAAGAAGAAAGATTCTATGATCTTTTAATAAAACTGATGATCTTCAGCAAAATACTATGAATGATCTATCAAGAACCTAATGAAAGGAACTTATTACCTTTTAATAGGTATTTCCATGATCAACTCTCTTTATACAATGAAGAGTGTCAACCTATATTGTATATATTACTCCCAATTGGGTTAATTCATTAAACGTTATGCATGAATTTATAATCCATTTCATGTATTAAAATCAAAGGAAACCATGTGAGAGTAATGAGGTAGTTTCAATCGAAGGTAACTATATAGCTAGGTTACATAACATTAAACCAATCTATGTTTGGCAGTTTCATGTACTTCATGCTAATGATATCACATTCCTATCATAAATTCAATATATAATACCCCATATTGTATTATAATACAAGCAAGTTGTATTGTATAATATGCATCATATGTATGTCATAGGATTTAATATAGGACTTACCTTTTAGTGCATATCTATAAATCTCCTACTTTCACTAAAATATCATAAATACTTTGTGATAAAATTCACAATTATTTTTTGAATCCATCCAAAAATATTTTAGATATGATTTTATCAAGATATCCTAATTGTGGAACAAACATTTTTTTTGAAACTTGATCCTTATACAAAATCCTAATTATGTGACCCCGTTAGCCTTAGTATCGTTGTTAACAAAAATTAAATCTCTATTTCATATATGTAAGAAAAGAGTGACCTCTAGAAAAGCATATGTGCTACTCAAGATACTAAGGGGTCTAGTGTGAACTCTATCAAATATACTCATATATCTATATGAATATTTCCACCACATGATGTATCATATACTGTTGTACCCCACACTCTTTGATTTTCATGATCACAATCACTTTCATTTTTGTCTAACATTGTTTTTAAGTGTTGTGGATGATAGGCAAAAGATTGCCAAAGGATTGGCCCAAGAATGGTCATCAAGTGGACTGAATTTCAGTCCACCGGCCAACCGGTGTGATGGCACCGGCCAGCCGGTGGACCTGGCAGAGGCTTTGCCCACTGCCAGGTTCCACCGGTCAGCCGGTGGCCCTGCACCGGCCAGCCGGTGGCACCCAGATCAAACAGTGTGAGCTACTGTCTTGCCACCGGCCAGCCGGTGGCTCTGGCACCGGTCAGCCGGTGGAGTCTGGACAGAAGCATCCACCCATCTCCAAGGCACCGGCCAGCCGGTGGCCCTGTACCGGCCAGCCGGTAGCCCTGGTCAAACTAGCCGTTGGCTTTGACCAGTCAACTCCAAAAGCCTCCCAACGGCTCCGAGGCCTTTTCCAACGGCTCCAAATCCCTCCAACGGATACTTGAAGGTTCCTAGCCTATAAATAAAGGCCTAGGAAGCCCCGGAACGTCACCGAAGCCACCGGACACATTGTTGATCATTTTGGCGAACCTCCGGCGGATTTCCTCAAGGAACCCAACGTGCTCCAATCCAATTCCACATCCAAGAGCACCATCAAAGAAGCTTGGAAGCGGCCTTCAACATCTCCAATCAATCAAAGGCGCCCAAGTCTTCCTCCAATATGGTTTTTCTTGTTTATTTATTTTTGAGCTTTAAAATTGGGTTTGTGCCTACAAACCCCAAACTCTTTCTCATCCCCCTTTCTTTTGGGTTCTCACACCACCATTAAGGTGTGAAGAGGTTAGTCAAGCCTTTCCTTTTAAAAGGCTTGAGTTTTCGGTGAGCTAGCCTTCACCCGTTAAAAAGGCTAGTGGGTTCTTGCTAAACCATTAAAAGCAAGTGGGTTCTTGCTTAACCAATAAAAGCAAGATGTAATAGGTCCTAGTGCTACCTCAAAGCCTAGTGGGTTTCTTGCTAAAACCATTGAAAAGCAAGCGGTAGGAATCTCTCAACGGTTGAGTTGGGAGCGGAGACGTAGGCCGGGTTTTGGCCGAACTCCGTTATCAATTTCGTGTGTCTTGCCTCTTTTTTTTCCGCTGCACTTTCAACTTTGATTTTAATTTGTTAATCTTTTTTTAAAAGGCAATTCACCCGCCCTCTTGCCATCATTCCTCGTTTGTTCCGACCCAACAATTGGTATCAAAGGGATAATTTGAGTAATACCTTACCCGGTTTCAAATTTAAGATCCATTAAGATGGCATCAACCTCTTTCGCCCCCGAGGGCCTCTCATTGGGTCGGGCTCCATTTTTTGATGGGACCGACTATAATTATTGGAAAACCCGCATGACCACTTTTTTAAGAAGCATAGGATATCCCATATATAAAATTGTCATGCAAGGTTATACTTTGTCTACCCCCGACGAATCCAAATGGACCCCCGCCGATATTAGAAACTTTGAGCTTGATGGCAAAGCCATGAATGCTCTACATTGCGGCCTTGACCGAAATGAGTTCAACCGAGTTTCCACTTGCACCTCATCTCATGAAATTTGGAAACTATTGGAAGTGACCCATGAGGGCACTAACAAAGTTAAGGATACTCGGTTAGACATGTATAGGCAAGATTTTGAAATCTTTTCCATGCATCCTTCCGAATCTATTACCGATATGTTTACACGCTTCACTGACATTTGCAATGGAAGGAAATCTCTTGGTGATGATGTTTCAGCCGAGACGATGGTCAAGAAGATCTTATGCGTCCTTCCGAGCTCATGGGCACCAAAGGTGACGGCGATCCAAGAAGCTAAGGACGTCAAAAATATGCCGGTAGAGGAGCTCATCGGATCTCTCATGACTTATGAGATCACGATGAGGAGGAAAGCTCAAAAGGAGGGCACACCAATCAAGACACCAAAGAACATTGCCCTCAAGGTTCAAAAAGAAGTAAGCTCCTCCTCATCCTCGTCTTCCTCATCTCCTTCATCTTCAAGCGGCGACTCGGAAATGGAGAATCTCGCCCGCCAAATGCACAAGTTTATGAAGAAACACAAGAAGAAGAAATCCCGCAAGCACCGAAAGCAAGAACCCACCGAAAAATCTGAGCCCAAGGTGAAATGCTACGGGTGTGGCCAAAAAGGGCATTACAAGCCCGATTGCCCACTCAACAAGAAACGGGCCACGCCAAAGGAAAAAGGAAAGAAAAAGGTCCTCAAGGCGACATGGAGTGACACCTCCTCATCATCCTCCTCCTCCTCCTCAAGCGACCAAGGTACAAAATGCCTAATGGCATTCCATGAGGTAACTTCTTCCGACTCCTCCTCCTCTTGTTCTTCAAATTCAAATTCTTTAAATCATCTTTCTTATGAAGAACTCTCACACGCTAGAGACCAACTAGAAAATGGTTTTCACGAACTTTCTTCAAAATTTGTTTCTTTGAAAAAGAATTTCAAAAAGCTTTCCTCCGAAAAAGACCAACTTCTCAAAGAGAAGGAGGAGATGTCCCTCAAAATCCAAAATTTCCCAAATGTTGATTCTTTGGAATCAACCATAAAAGACCTAAGGGAATCTTTAGCCAAGTTCACCCAAGGTGAACAAAATTTGTCCAAACTCTTAGGTTCTCAACGAGTATCTAGAACCACCAATGGACTTGGCTACACCAATATAGCTTCCTCCTCCCATGCACCCACTGTTTTTGTAAGGGGGAGCTCTAGTTTTAAATTTTGTAACTATTGCAAAAAACCCGGGCACATGATATATGAATGTAATTGTAAAAACGCCCGGTATGGTCAACCCAAAAGTATTTTCTTTTCCGATGAGTTCTATAGGAGAAGACCCGCTACAAGGCAAGTGTGGATTGAAAAATCCCTCTTAGCGAGTCTCTCCGGGCCTAAAATTGTCTCTTTTCAAAATCCCTCTCCCCGGTGATTCATTGTTTTTATTTAGGGGGAGTTAGGTTCTTTTAAGCCTTTTTGTGAATTAAAAATTTTTCATTCAAAATTCTCATTTCAAATTTTTTATTCAAAATTTTCGATTCCAACTTTCAATTTCAACACTTGGTTTCAAAATTTTCATTTCAAAATATTCAATTCGAATTTTTATTCAAAACTTTCAATTCAAACTGTTATTCAATTTTCAATTCATTTTTCAATTCAATTTGTATTTACAATTTTCATTTCAAATTTTCATTTCTAGTTTTTCAAATCTCTTTTCCCTCAATCAAGTTTTATGCCCCATTCTATTTTGATAATCACAAAGGGGGAGAAATTTCTTGATTGATTGGGGGAGAATCTTTTCTCTCATGCTTAGTATTTATTTTCAATTTTTCATTTAAATCATGCCTTCATTTAAGTTTTTACATTGCTTAGATAAGTGATTGTGATCATCAAAATAGGGGGAGATTGTTGTACCCCACACTCTTTGATTTTCATGATCACAATCACTTTCATTTTTGTCTAACATTGTTTTTAAGTGTTGTGGATGATAGGCAAAAGATTGCCAAAGGATTGGCCCAAGAATGGTCATCAAGTGGACTGAATTTCAGTCCACCGGCCAACCGGTGTGATGGCACCGGCCAGCCGGTGGACCTGGCAGAGGCTTTGCCCACTGCCAGGTTCCACCGGTCAGCCGGTGGCCCTGCACCGGCCAGCCGGTGGCACCCAGATCAAACAGTGTGAGCTACTGTCTTGCCACCGGCCAGTCGGTGGCTCTGGCACCGGTCAGCCGGTGGAGTCTGGACAGAAGCATCCACCCATCTCCAAGGCACCGGTCAGCCGGTGGCCCTGTACCGGCCAGCCGGTAGCCCTGGTCAAACTAGCCGTTGGCTTTGACCAGTCAACTCCAAAAGCCTCCCAACGGCTCCGAGGCCTTTTCCAACGGCTCCAAAGCCCTCCAACGGATACTTGAAGGTTCTTAGCCTATAAATAAAGGCCTAGGAAGCCCCGGAACGTCACCGAAGCCACCGGACACATTGTTGATCATTTTGGCGAACCTCCGGCGGATTTCCTCAAGGAACCCAACGTGCTCCAATCCAATTCCACATCCAAGAGCACCATCAAAGAAGCTTGGAAGCGGCCTTCAACATCTCCAATCAATCAAAGGCGCCCAAGTCTTCCTCCAATATGGTTTTTCTTGTTTATTTATTTTTGAGCTTTAAAATTGGGTTTGTGCCTACAAACCCCAAACTCTTTCTCATCCCCCTTTATTTTGGGTTCTCACACCACCATTAAGGTGTGAAGAGGTTAGTCAAGCCTTTCCTTTTAAAAGGCTTGAGTTTTCGGTGAGCTAGCCTTCACCCGTTAAAAAGGCTAGTGGGTTCTTGCTAAACCATTAAAAGCAAGTGGGTTCTTGCTTAACCAATAAAAGCAAGCTGTAATAGGTCCTAGTGCTACCTCAAAGCCTAGTGGGTTTCTTGCTAAAACCATTGAAAAGCAAGCGGTAGGAATCTCTCAACGGTTGAGTTGGGAGCGGAGACGTAGGCCGGGTTTTGGCCGAACTCCGTTATCAATTTCGTGTGTCTTGCCTCTTTTTTTTCCGCTGCACTTTCAACTTTGATTTTAATTTGTTAATCTTTTTTTAAAAGGCAATTCACCCCCCTCTTTCCATCATTCCTCGTTTGTTCCGACCCAACATATACATCATATTTATACCTATATAATTCATTTTTTTATGACATAAAGTGACCACTAGACATGGATCATGTCGATTTAGTATTGGACAACTCGTTTTTTCTTGATTCTCAAAAAAATACTAACCAAGTCAATGAGTACATAACATGTCATTCATTTAACATATGATAAAATCACATGTACCTCATCCAAGTATATGAGCACATCATATATAACTCAACTATTCATGGTCATGAATTTCCTCAATCTAATTCAATCAAGGTTCAGATGTTTTTTCTTTTTATATAAGGGTAACAATATCATACTAGTTGTGCTCTAACTGAGGACATGATCAATAACATACTCGACCACCCCCTGATTAGCTAAGTTACAATGACTTTTATAAGAAATGTATCAAATTATGAAGGTTATAATACTAGGTATCATTATAACATTAGGTAAAATGATTAATAATAAGAATATACCTCTAAGTATATTGATGATTCATTACATTCCATGATATATACATTAGAGAGTAAATCCAAGTAATAAGTCTCTATTTATCACCTTGTGAATACATTATTCATAATTCATGTACAAACATTTATAATGAGTAGAAGATTATATTCTGTATAGCATGATACATTTTATTTTCTTAAAACTATTTTAAGAATAATTAACAAAAACCATACATAATAACCTATTTATCATAACAAATATGATTAACTACTAGCTCAAATTCAGGTTTGTTACATTTTCTGGGGTTTTGTTGGCTCGTTACATCTATTTATAATTCTCACATATCAATGTGACCACCTGATAAAAACTCTCCCAGTAAACTCTTTAATGAGTAACATCTATGAAGTAAGCCAGTCTGAATAATGGTGATACATAGGAATCATATTCCTAACATTAAATTATTTTAACATTTTCAAACTCCTTAACTTTAAAAAACAAATGTTATGATTTTAACCTCTATTGTCTACTTAGAACTTTAATCTTAACATAAGTATCATACATAGAACCCATGCCTTAAAACTTTTCCTTGAAATCAATGAAACTATTTACATTATTACTAAACATCATATCCTAGGATCATTTAGGATAAAGTGACATTAATTCTAATATGGTAACTAAATATAACTCTTTATATTTTTCACATACTCTTTCTAGCCTCTTAAACACTATGATTGTTTTTAATATCATTCTAAGATACAAAAAACACACTTGTGTTAGGAAATAACATTTATTTCCTTTTAGAAATAAAATTTAACAAATAATATATATTCATATCATATATGGTAATCATTTCATTTGGATAAATTTATGAAAATAAGAGTTTATTATTTAAAATATAACCCTGATGGGTATAGGGAATAGCTGCCCTCATATTTTAACAAATACCTAGATATGGATTTTAACCTGGATAAAAAAAATTTATCCTTATATCATTTTTTCTAAAACATATTTTAGAATCTAATTAATCAAAAACATGTGTATTGAATTAATTATCTCATATTATTCATAGCAACTCTTTGTTAATAAAAAACTCCTATTATCATATGAAATAAATTTTATAACTATACATATCATTTATTTAGACTAATATGGGCTTGATAAACTCCTTTACATTCAATTATTTTATGTATGAACTCTTTTCTTGATCACATGAATTAAAACTACAAGCTATATCAATTCTTCCTTTTATTTTGAACAACAACATAATTATAATACTTGTAAAATATAGATTTAGTATCTAATATCCTTCAAAACTAAATAATAAAATTCTATAACATTGATACCTATCATGGATATTCTATGTAGTTTCCAAAAATCCTTCACTTATCTTGAAAACTCTATCATATATAATCATTACTTATCATACCTAATAATACCTTAGGTTTCAATGACCTTAATTGGATATATGAAGAAACATTGTTAGACTTTCCAACTAATTTTTATTCTTCTAGTTTAAACTTTTACCCACTTATACTATCTCAACGGTTCAAGAACCTAGAAATAAAAAGTACAGTTAATTTTTTTCTCAACACTTGAGAATATCGAGTAAACTTTTATTTAAATCATTCATCTTGTCAGAAAATTTCAATAGAATACAAAAAAATTATTTACATAACCAATATAATACTTATCATAAATCCTCACTAAGTCGTTAATATATTCAATCATATTTAATATATGAGTAGAGAAAAAAAATAATTCCTTCATCTCAAATTTGATGTCTTTTAAACCTTAAGTGAATCGTTTTATGCTTCACATAAGTATCTATAATCACATGTTAAACAACTTCAAAAATTTCGTTACTTTGGAAATTGTTTATTTAACAAATAGAATTTTTTTTACTTAAGAAATTTCCTTATATTACTAGTCTTAAGAGTTTCTTACATTAATCTTATCCTTATCAAGGATTAATGTCTAAGTTTAGTTTGATGATAATGATTCTATTTATCAATAGTATAATATTTTATCATATTAGTATATTTTTTACATATTTTCATCAAGGAATTTTAATGAAATTAATCTTGCTAAAAATGATCACCGCATACATCATATCCTTTTAGTGATCCAAGATCCATATTTCATCATGACTTACATTGAATTGTGCACATGAATAAGACAGGACTATCTATGGTATACAAAAACCATGTCATTCATATCATATATTATTCTTAGATATATGAGTGGATAAACTTATTTATCCAAACCCATTAAATGTATTTACTCAACTCTATTCCTCTATTATCTTAAACATTATGGTTTTCCAACTTTTTCAACCCAAATAAAACACCAAAAACAAGGAACCTAACCATTAGGGTCAACTTATTATGTGCTTTCCTTATGTAAGATAATTCATGGGCACCTAACTGTTAGGGTCACTCATACTGAATGATCAAGGTCATGAAAAGTGTGGATATGTAAATAATCTCACGCTTATTATTTTAAAGGGTTTTTATTTAAAGTATCACTAACATAATATACATCATATGCATATTAAGTTCATAATTATTGCATCATATACTATATTTATTTTCGCATGTTTTATTCCTTTGTGTATGTATTCCTCTAATGATTTTTTTAGAATCCTTATTACATACACCAAATTAAAATGTTCTCACCACATTAATGTGTAACTATTTACATAACCCATAATTTTTTGTTACATACCCAAAGAAAATCCAAGTATAGTCATATATATCCAAATGCATCTTATGCATAAGGAAAATGAAACTTTCATGTAAAGGAATAGAGTTATATGATATTGAAAAACTCCACATGAGTAAGATCTAAGTGATAGATATCCAACCCCTTATGTTTCTAGAAAAAGTAATAATCCTCAAGGTTGGTATATTGTCTGACCCCAGGTCCCTCCCCCAGGGAAGGCTTTACTCAAGTGAGAATTAAATTCATGATATTTCTAATACCTAATATGTAAAAACTATATTCAGAAACTATTCTTATACTTATAACTCTAAAAAAATGAGGTCAAGGTAAATGAAAATTAAATCTTATAGTGTCATACCTAGCATGAAATGAAAGTTTTTATCTCTTATAGAGAATTTATCATAAATCATATGCATTATTCACATTCTATAAAAAAATTAAACATGAATAATATAAAGGAATAAATAATCAAATAAAAACTTTATTTAACATTAGAAGTAAATATGAATTATTATATTTAATTTAATCTTATTAAAACATATTTTATAAATCCTAATAAACATTATAATTATAAAACTATAAGTATGGATATTTTCTAGATAAATAGACATTTTATTTTATTTTATTTATAAATAAGGTTCATCCCTAGTTATCCCACCTAAGAATCCATCCATAAATAGAACAGTGTAAAATCTTGAGATCAATATGGCTAGGAAAAAAATCATGTAATCATGGTTCAATACCAACACAAGGAGCATGGGGTAGTGCTAGAGAAAATCCATGATGCAGGGTGGAATTATAGGCCTATGGTGTAGGGTAATACAAAATTATTTCAACAACCATCCTTAGAAAATTCTGTGTAATAAAAAAGTTCTATCCTGAAGAAAAGTTCAATGTAGGATGCATTTCATAGGGCATTATTCATACCTGCACATGCAGAATGCCACACTCTCTATATGCAATCCATATATTCTGTGTTCACATTAAATCTTCATGTTATTCTTGTCATTTTTATATCATGTATCCCACACTTTCATGAAATATACAGGCCACACTTGAAATCACATTATCTCGTAGAGTAATGTCAAGCTCATCCTTATATTATGTCAGCACATAACATAATTCAAGGAAAAGAAAAAAGAATTCTCTATTTTCCTCGGTTCAAAACACAAGAAAAATTATCCAAAAACACCTTCTCTACTTCACCCTCATGATCATGTTAAAAACTTAACATAATTTTACTAATGTAGTAGGTTGATACATCATTACATTATCACATAATGAAATTTTGAATGAAACCAAACTAGTTACAGTGCATATATCACATTATTCATTTAACAGTGAAAGAAACACATTGATATATTAAAGATGGTGGATTTGATACCACTAATGGATATTATGGGGTCATTTTATAATCCTTATTAGTATAACCCAACACATAACACCACCCAATATATCCTCTAAAGTACCAAACATACATGAAAATTAAGAACAACATGGGTTTAGGAAAAATAATGCATACCTATAATTATTTTACAATGTCTTCTATCTTCTTCATAAATAGAGTAAGTTTTAATGATGATTATAGGAGAAAAAATGTAGGTTTCCTACCTATTTAGGTGACCATTGGCCGAAGGTTCCATGATCATATCGTGATGATCTCGAAACAACAAAGGGGTGCTAACACCTTCACCTTGTGACAAACTATATTTCAGGAAGAAGAAAAATTCTATAATATTTTCATGAAACTAATTGTATTCAATAGAATACTACACCTGATTAACTAATGATCTAATGAAAGGAACTTATTCCCTTTTAATAGGTAGTTCCATTCTTGACTCTATTCATACAATGAAGATCATATACCTATATCATATATGTTACTGTTAGTTAGGTTAATTCATTTTATGTTATAAATTCATTTGTAATAGATTTCATAGATTAAAACCAATGGAAACCATATGGGACTAATAAGGAATTAACATCCAAAGGTAACTATACTATCAGGTTACATCGCATGCAACCATGTTATGTTTGGCAGACGCATTCACTTTATGCTAATGATATCACATTCCTATCATTAAGGGAATATACAGTGTCCCATAATATATTATAATACAATCATGTTGTATACTATGATATAAATCATATGCGTATCATAGGATAAAATCTAGGAATTTCCATTTAGTTTATATCCATCAATATATCCAATCCTAAAACTATGTCAGTAACACCCTGGGGTACCACATCCTACCCCAAAACAATGAGAGTATTATACAACCAGAGGTCCCGTGTCCTACCCAAAACCTTTCATACATCAATCCACCAGGGGGTCATATCCCTTACATGGAACCAATATATCAACCACACTGGGGATCACATCCTCTACCCAGAACTAGTATATAACCATCAATTCAACTCACTTGGAACCTCATATAGCATACACCTAGGGGTGTCTGGCCTTGGAAAATAAAGATAATTCCTAAGGGGATCCATGATCTACCTTATAACCATGAAAATACTACCCGTGTAGATCCACATACATCCCCAAAACCATAGATCATACACCCAAGGGGTCACATATCCTACCTGGAATAGGTATTGGGTATCCATTACCTGGGGAACATATCCCACCTCGATGCATGAACCCTCACTCACATATATATAACATACACTTGAGGGGGCTGCATCCCATACCCAGAACCTGGCACTATGCCTCCATTACCTGGGGAACATATCCTTTACCAGTGATTGAACCATCATGTCTTGTATATCACATACACTATGGATCATAGCTCACCTAGAACTTTATAAAGCATTCACCCATGGTATCCCACCCTAGAACCACAAACATATCATATATATATATATAACACATATACCTTGGGATATGTCCCCTCCCTAGAACCTCATATCATACTACATGGGTTGGTCACCCACCTAAACCCTACAAGCATCTCCTAGGTTATTCTATAAATAAAATAACCTAGACCCTTCAAACAATCCATGCTAGATTATCACTATTGATCCTCAGGTTCTAAGGTGACACTGAGATTTGACATTACCTACTCCCTTGTACTGGCCTTACCTTGGGTAAACATGAATCTAGGGTACGCACCAAGGTCCCTTAGATCTCATCATAGTCTAGACACCCTACATGGGATCCTCTTGGCCCATAGGCCCTTCCCTAACTCTATCCTCAATGGCTAGTCCAAAACCTCATCAAAAATCCATGTTGCAACTTAGTCCATCAAACTAGAGATAATCCCAAGATAACTTTCACCAAGGCCCTTGGAAACCCCATGCTAAGTCCTTGAACTGCACACTCAACCCTCACTGGGTCCATCTTACTTATCCCTTGGGAGATATTTCAACCTAATACCCAAAGTAAACTCCACTTTATCACACCACATCTAGTCCTAGAGGACTCATCACACTCATATCACATATCAAGTCCCTAATCCACCCTCACGATGGTGTTCCCCATAATGAGTGAATACACTATCATATCACTCATTACACTAGGCATAATCCTCTCATACCCGCCTCACTATACCTAGGAAACCAACATAGGCTTATACATACCTCATCTCAAACTCCATGACTTATCATAGTCCTCTCAAAAATCTATCCAATATCCTCACCCCTTGAGGATATAATCATTGGGTGAGTTCATTTTCCACAATTATACCAAAGCACCCACTCTAAAATTAGGTTTCTCAATCCATGATTTTATAGCCATGCCCTTGTACATCAAAATCCAAGGCATTATACAAGTGTCAATGATCCATCATGGCCTACGACACTCCATTCATTTCAAAGTATATAAAAAATATATTTCATTTTATTTTAAGGTTGATCACCCATGTGTGGTGATAACACATATCATATGCTATATTAAAATTCCTATACCATGGGGAAATGTTCAAGGATATCCTTATACAAAGAGCCGTTTCTTTTGAGATATCTCAATCATCACCACCCAAGATAATTCAAGCATAATATTATCTCCCAAGATCTTATCTCAAACCACAATGCATAATTAATTAATTATAACAATTTAAAATAAATTTTATAATTTAATTAAAAAAAGGAATAATCACTTAAAAACTCACCTGGCGGGATAAAAGTGCTAAAAACATGAGAAACGGGGTGTGGTCCACTCCAAACATACACCCGAATCTAATCCACACAAAATCCCTAATTTAATTTCTCGAATAAATGATCAATTAAACCCGATTTTATAAAAAACCCAAGAAATATTTATAGGGTGACATACCTCAAACCAAACAATAAGAAATGATGGGTGATCATCCTCTCGAGTAATCCACTATCCACACCAAGTAAAAGTCCCATCATTTGGGATAATTTTGACCATGATCTGATGAAAATAAGTGTTAAATCCATACCCAAAATTGTAATGAATCAACGATGATAATATAAAACCAAAATTGATATAAAATATAGAATATAATACCATAAATCACTACAGAAATACCCAAGGAATCTCTCCTTTTCATGGGAAATCACATACGAGGAAGATAGGGGTGAATTAGGAAAATAGTTCTCCCCCACATACTTGTTCAATGAAAAAAATGGGGTTAGCTAGTAAATTAAAAATCTACCCATACTAAAAAACTAACCTATGAAATTGTTATGGTGTGACTATAAGGGTTACAGTGTGACACCTCCTCCCCGAGTCCTATCACGGTTGGGTCATGATGCATCCCCCCATGGGTCATGGTGTGAAAACCCCTGGAATAGGGGTTTCACCTCAACCAAAAACTATCATGATGTAGCTCACCTATCTCATGGCATGACTACCACCAGTAAAATGGGTAATCCCATTTTCAAACACCATCACAACATGACCCATATGGATCATGCCATGATGAACCCCTATAAAAAAACATACTCGCGGACCCCCAGACTTTGTGGAATAGACCCATCCTTCTATATTGTGTGACTCCCCTATGATCCCTTTTAAAAAATAGTTCTCCATCTATGACACCCTCACAGTAGGTCATCACGGAATGACTAGCCTCCTGCAGCCAAAACCAGTAAAGGGGTGGGGACCACCCAGACCCTGTTTTGAGGTTTACCCAAGCACCTAGAACACCTCATAGGCCTCAATACATATATAAAAAAATATACTTAAGATATTACAAGCCTTTTAATTTTTATCTAAATCCTAATTATCTAAACGTCCCTTACTGTGGGATAAAAAAATAAAATTTCCTCTAAATTTTAAAACCTATAAAGACATGGGTATTTAAAATATCCCTGCTATAACACTTCACATCCTCAAGAATTATTGGTGTCCCTTTAGGCATAAATCCTAACCTACCCTAGTTGTTAATTCATGTTAAATTCATCATGTCCCATTCCCAAATGTTGAATGATATTATTCTATACAACTCCAAACACCAGGGAGAATTATTTCTAAAACCCAAGAAACTCACTCATCTCTACTTATATTACCAAAATAGTGGTTAATCGCGCCTATCTATCTCGAGACACCATGGTGTCATCAACCGATTCATCCCCAAGTAAATGATTCTCTCTTCCATAAGGATCTTCTCATAAAGGCCAATTCCAAACCATGGTGATCCCCTCCATAGGAATCTCTTACCAAGAATGATTTCCTAGTGCTCCATCAACATGCTTGGTTTGGTTTCCACTTTAACTCATCCAATTTCATGAAAAAACATTGGTTGATCATCCTATGGTTGAATAATCCCAAAAACACTTGGCATCACCCACTAATGTCTTATCTCATCACTTGATCACAATGATTTAATCCTCATAGGTATCACGATATCATATGTATACCCACATCAAATTCCAAACCTGGCACTTATTGTAACTTCATGGTGGGGCCCTCAACCACCCACACTATCCACCATGCTCACACCTTAAGAATGAGAACTCCTCTAATCTTAACCACCCTTGGATCACATCAGTTTCATACCAAGCCTGATGCCAATATTCAGACTCCATTTTACACCACATATGAATCCCAAATCCAATATCTACCAAAGATCTAGATAAAATTAAATCTCTATATATATTGTAATCTAAGTTCCATATCAATCTTCCACTAACTATTCTTACCTCATCAATATCCCTACCCACATGAGGTTCGTACCTCCATGACTGATAAGATTCTCCCCACCACAAGAGTATCCTTATCTTCTCCTGCTAAATAACAATATTAGTCTCTATAGGATATACTATGTCCATTACCATATATAATGAGTGGTAATAGCCATCCTAATCATACCTGAGCACCAATAGGAAATGTTTATTGTTACCTATTCCCAGCTTACTAGAAATGTCAACCTCAGCATCCACTAAAACTATGTATTTAATGAGGGCCACACCCTCTATGGATGATGGATTTCTCCCCATAATATAGCTTCCCTCATACCACTACTTGATCACAATGCTTGATAAGTTTCCAACATCACATTCATTTCACTCCTATCAAAACATGATCACTGGTCATGTAATACCCAAATATTATCCATCCATAATCCCACCATACATTATAGAGGAAACACTTCCCATTATCATCCAACACCCTAAGAATCCATGTCCACAAACATCCCACAAATCCATCAATTTTAGGCCTTCAAACAGCCTCTCACTAACCTAAAAATAATAATAACTATGAATAATATCATATGCACTTTCCCTTGTAAATAAATGCATCTCTCGGGATCCATACTGACACTAAATCTCCTCCCTAAGGTAGATTGAACCCTTAATAACCCTATCATAGGTTATATTCTAGTATTCATCTCAGTCTTATCCAAACCCAATGGGTGTATACTCTCATACTACATGGTCACCCAACCTGACTCATGATCCCATGAGTTGTATATCCTCAAACCTAGGCTCACACACCTAAATAGATTACCATACCCCACGTCATGTCAATCTCATCTAGCCAGAAGCAACCTTGTACTCTTTTCCTTCCAATAGTCTTGAAATCTCACTCATGACAAGTATAAATACACGGTCACCCTCCACCTTGGGAATTATCTATAAACCATAAGAGTCTACCCATTCTCAACTCATCCTAGGACAAACTATATAGGATCACAATCTACAATACATAAGGAATATCCATTCCAACACCATGTCTCTATTATTAATTATTATGCATCAATCTAAATTTCAAATAATCTACCCTTACTTCTTGTTTTTAAGGGCACTCACAAAATTGGGCTAACCGATAACACCCTGACTCTAATAACCCAAATATGGCATCTAATTTATTAAATTTTCATATATACAATGGAAATAACCATGAAATATCGGTCTATTTAGTAGTCTTGGAAACCTATATATAATCATGATTCCCATATTACATTGTAAATATAAAATACATAGCATAAGAAGTATTATTTCATCCTTGATATTAATCATAATATCCTTCTTCATATCCTAGGGAAAGAAAAATAAATAAAAGGGTGATATCAGATGCTTAGTAAAGGTTATGTACACCAGAATCCATCATGATTAAATAAGGCATAATCAATATGGAATGGTAAATAACTAAGAATACATGAAATTTAATCAATAACTTTAGAAAAAATGAATCCATGGATAATATTAATGTATTAATCTCATGGATAATAATGAATGGATTGTCAATGAAGGAAATGATTAATAATGGATTTTATGATCTCGTACATCATGATATCTATACCATAAAGACCCTGTTCTAAGACGATTTAATTGATAAGTATATATACACTAAAAACCCATTTAATTTGGCCAAATGATTTGTCTTGTAAGACTTTTCAATGCATATAGGGGCTATATAATTTTATTCCCCACCCATAAATACATATCTAATACATTACTCATATATTTAATTTAATTCGTAATAATATTCCTTAACAATATATATCTATATTGAGTAAAGAATATGGATCTATCAAGGTTTTCCTCAATCAATCAAATAAATTTCATAATAAAAAACCGTATATAAAAATGGTATATGGTTTAGGAATTAATCATATAAATGAAACAAATAATATTAATATTTAATATAAATGTAATGCCCTGATGATCATAAGAAAGTTAATATTTCAATGGAAATTAAATGGACACAAAATTAATAATAGATAAAATATGACCATCAATTCATCTGAAATTTAATTTTTAAAAGAAAATCATATCCAATGGAGAAATAAATAAAATGGAATAATAATATTAAAATAATATTTAATTAAATATTTTTCATTTTAAAACCATTGAAAATTTTTATAATAATCTAAGAGCATAAAATTGTTATGGCGGTGGGAAAATCTGTTAACATTGTATATGTTAAAAAAATATTCCTTTTGACTTTTTTGTAAAAAAATCAAAAAATACCCATTAAAAAAATATTATCAATATTCCTTTTATAGTAGCAGTATGACATGTCAGTCACACAAACCAAAATGAAGAAAATGATCCCCACAAACGGTGAACCAAAGTAAGAGATAAACTAATCAAAACAGCACCAGTTGTCCAAGACCTAAGTGATGAGTTATGTATGATCATTTAATGACCATGTGCAGTAAAATATAACCCAAACACAGCCAGATATATCTTTGAGAATCAATGCATAAATAAACTGTATAAACAGTGTACCTGTAAATTGACAACAACAACGGTCTTCTTCTTTCCTAGAGAAGAGAATTCTTGATGAAGATCACGTAGTAGTGAACAAAAGCACCATGTATACGAGGGCGTACACAGACTAATGGATCTGCAATCATATCGTGAGGATTCCCTATGCTGAAAGGATACTAAAGCCTTCATCTCAGACAATGAACAACTGTGTGGGAGGAAGAGAGAAATGAGAGGCTAGCTCAACATCGATTGTTTTCAATAGGAGGGATCACATCCCTTTATATAGCCATTCATGACTAGTTTATAAGGTGACATAATAATATTTAGTTTTTAATTTAAACTCGGTCTTGCATGAAATGAATTTTATCAAAATAACTTGAAATTGTGTGTAACACAATCTGAGTATAGTGTTGTGTATACCGCAAGCTAAGCCATTGTTTCATGTAGCACAATCTTATCTTGGTGTAGAATACAACACAAGACATCAAAGAAATAAAAAAAAATCTTATAAAAATATTGGAGTGTTACACCGTCTCAGTGCTTCACTCCAAAAATAATCCAAATAATAATATAAATTAATATATAGAAAAAGCAGAGTTATTACAAGAAAGGATCATGTAACATTATCCATGAAGAGGATGGAGTGTTATCTAATCTTATTTGACATGTAATTGATGGAACTGATAATAATAAAAGAAGGAATATCATCTTATATTTGTCATATGATTTCTCAACCATCCCTTATAGAGAAGGTTAAGGAAGCTCATAGGGATAATGTGGAGATAAAGAAGAAGGTGGATACTTTGAGGAAGGGGAAAGAATCTGAATTCAATACTAATAAATATAGAGTAGTGATATGTAGGAAATTACTATACATACCATCAGAGCATAATATAATGAGGTATCGGATGAATAATGCTCAAAGATCAACATTCTCCATCCATGTTGGTAGAATAATGATGTATAGTGATTTCCAAGAGAACTATTTGGGGGAGAATATAAATATTGGGATAATTTAATATACATCATAGTTCCTAGTATTTTGAGTAAGTAAAGGAAGAATGAAAAATTATAAGGTGATTATGCAACCATTACCCATACCTGTATGGAAATTGTAAAACATCACTATGGATTTTTCATAGATATTTCCCAAGACAAACATAGGAAACAATGCCACTTGGGTTGTGGTGGACCATATTAAAATGAATACACATGGAATTTCCATTTAGGAGGACTAATAACTTGATAAACTTTGATGGATATAAATTAGAGAATTGGTGAGGCTATATGGAACACCACTATCAATTATATAATAATGATATTCATAATTCAACTTAATTTTTATTAGAATTATCCATTAAGATATGAACACATATGTGATATTCAGTACATCCTATCACCCTTAGACTAATGGAACATATGAATGAACTATCTAAGAACTTGAGGGTATATTAAGATATTTCTTGATAGACATCAAAGTTGGTTGGGATGAACTTCATTATTTAAACAATTTATCAAAAAAATTACTTCCATTTCAATATTTAGATGGATCCATAAAAATACCTTTACATAATAAATACTAGAAATTAAAAAAAAATTGTGATGAAGTAGGTGAACATAATCTATTTGGACCTAAACATGTAGAAGAAATTATTTAGAAGGTCCACTGCATTCAACAACACTTTAGAGAATAATAAATTTGATAGAGTAGTTATGTTGAGAACCATTAATCAAACCTAGAGTTTAATGTTAGTGATAATCTATTCCTTTGTATATATCCCTATAACAGAGTCAAGATGTTTGGGAAGTAGGGAAAACTAATTACTATGTACATTTCCCCCTTTTATAGTATTGATCACATCAAAGGTGTGGCATGTCGAATTGTACTTCCACTAAACCTATCTCAATTTATGACATATTCCATGTATCTCTCTTGAGGAACTATATAACAAATCCCTTGCATTTAAAAATCAATAGGTGGTATAATTGTAGAATGATATCTCTCGTGTGGATCAACTATTGATAATCATGGACCATAGAGACACTATTCTATATACTATGAAAACTCATCTAGTCAAAGTCATTTGGAAGAACCATTCATTCGAATATGAATCATTGGAACCAGAGGATGTTATGAAATAGAAGTTACCTAATTTGTTTTCACCTTAGTGTAATAAATGAAATATAAAGGTTTACATTTCTTAATGGAAGAATAATTTAATGACCCATCAATATATATATATACATAATTTACCATCTAAATATTTGTGCACCATATTTAGTAATATATTATATTATAAAAAACAATGTTAAAAATTTATTTCGTTGGTTTTGAATATTAAATTTAGTTAAAAGTTAAACCATGTAAAATTCATATTATTAAAAATAGAAAATAAACATAAAAATAATTAGAATAATAAAATATAGATCATATTTATCTCTAAGAATTATAGAACTCACAAAAAAACTGCAAAAAGGAAAAAAATAATTACACTCAAAGGTTCATTTTGTCAGTGAATAATATTGTACCATGAAAGAAATTAATGTAATGAATTTATAATTAAAATTGGAGGTATTTATAGGTTTTATATAAATATTATTACCATTGGGATGTATGACCATTGGTAATTATAATAATTGGATATTATAATTGCTGGATGTTTTGATTATTAGGTATTATTATTGTTAGTAATGTATCAATTATAATTTTACCTATAGAATAAATGTATTTTATGGGTAATTATGAGAAATAATTTATGTATTATGTAGAAATGATGGACTCAACTAGTATAATAGTGGTTTAAGAACCATATTTATCAAAGCGTGGGAGGGAGGTAACGTCATTGGGGTTCGTACTCCACCAATCCCAAGCAGATCTTCATCTACCAATGATCGAGAAAAAATCCATAAGGGAAAAGCTCATGTTAGTAGAAATCTCCATTGGATCAATATTTCCTGAGCCACCCCATGAAACTATTACCATCACAAACCTTACCCTAAAGGAATATGTCGATGGTATTAGGGGTTATGTATCAAGAACTTAGTATTATAATCTAGCAATATTATTTTTTTAAATTATATATTTGTTTCTCTAATCCAATTTTGATTATTATTTTATAAATACTCATGAATATAAAATTAATTTGATAATTATAAAAAATATAATTGTATTTTTGGAAAATATATAATTTCAATAAAAGAATATTATGGTAAATGAAATAACTTTAAAAAATTGTCATTATAGTGATATAGTCCTATAAAATACAACTTATTTTTATATAAATGATAATATAATTTTGTAATGTCACGGGTAATTTTTGTAAGGTTCATAATGTAATTTATGTCATAAAAAATGTAATTTTTTAATAAATTTTGTTTTCACTTAAAATATAAAATTATTATATTATGGAAATTATATAGATATAAAAAATATCAATTTTGAATTCAACAGGTCGAAATTAGGCAGTGGGTGATGTTTCATAATTTTTTTTTTGATAGTTGAATTTTCATGTAAAAATTAAATAGTGTAGAATATAAGTTTAGTATTATAACATTATAATACCCTAAAATGAGTATAATTAATTATATAGAGATATTTATCAACACAAAAGAGTTTTTTCATTAAAATAATTTTTTTATCGTGATAACATTATTTTTCCAAACCAATGGAGAACCTTCCAAAACCAAAAATAATATTTTAGGATTTGAAATAAATTTAATTAGGAACATGACTCACTTACACATCATGAATGATATTATTTTAAGATTATAGATTCTTAATTTAATAAAATATCAAAAACCACTCCTCTAGGGAAAATACCACAGGAATTATTATGGTTTTTTATTTTTTAGGAGCTAGGTTTCCAAGACCTATGTTTGAAAATTAATAAACAATCCCCCATATTTTTTTATACATACCCTTCCCTTCTCCCATTAGTCTTCACACTAAATCCTTGAAACATAAATTTCTACTCATTTTCCCTCTGTGGATCACTCCTAATGTGTTTTAAATATTCTAAGGATCTCTTCTCAAGATTTATGGGGAAACCTCTCAAGGTAAGGGATTATCTCCTTCCTCTTTTCCATTAAAATAATTCCTCTATAATATGTATTTTTATTATCAATTCATTATGTTGTATTCTATTTATAGATATTGTTTGACTATCCAAAATTTTCCTTAATAATGTGATACTATATTCCTCTCTAATTTTTTTCTTCTATGAACATTAATGTACACCCTTTATGCCTCCAAAATCATCTCTTTAATTTTCATAGAATACGTTTATATTGTGAATACCTATCCCAATCTTCATTCAAGTGAATTAAACTAGATATAACTATACAATTATTATTTAGTAATTCCCCTTATGAAACTCAAATTCCTTAATCATGTGATTGATATTATGAAATATATTCAAATGATATACGATCGATGTGGTTTACATAAATTTATACATATAAAGGGTGCACTCTAATAGCACTATAATTCATTAGGTAATGTTTTCAGCTCAAAAGATACCATTTTTGGTGAAAATACAGGTATTATATTCACACCATGTTATAATGAAATTTTGTTAAGGCTTTATTTATGATTATGATTTCATGTTTTATATTTTATGCACATTCCTATGATTCCATGATTTTATGATGTCATTATATTATGTCATG
This sequence comes from Viscum album, assembly GCA_963277665.1. Lineage (NCBI taxonomy): Eukaryota > Viridiplantae > Streptophyta > Magnoliopsida > Santalales > Viscaceae > Viscum > Viscum album. Next base: position 710,789,480 of record OY728167.1, on the reverse strand, counting down.
ACTTCATGTGAGTGTGTATAATCCTTACTACTTTATGTTATTAGGATATTTCTCTTGACTCCCATGTATTTATTATCATTGTTTTATTAATTCATTATTCCTTTACTGATATTTATAGTTTATTCCTTCATTTTTTATATCCCTGTATTATTTTTTCTAGTATTACGAGTTCAATAGAAACTAGGGGTACATTATAGAGTTTTAAATAATGATATTCCATTTATATATAATTAATAGTTTATGTAACAAATTTTAAAAATACTCTAGGCCTATCTATATAATAAGAATGCATTATATACATTTTTATATTAAAAATAATGAATTAAATAATTAGATATGTGGGTGGTTATTCTAAGGGCCTAGTATGATATTACTATAGATTAAAATAAGAGGTGAATAAAATAAAAAAATAGTAGTAGAACTAGTCCGCTCGATCAACCTGTAGTTGTCCCCTATCTTTTCATTCCATGACTAAAATTTTTCCTTCTTATATAATGATCAAGAGGGATCCTTCCAATTCAGCAGCTCTGAGCCACTTTTGAGATGAACAAGCATCTTCTTCTTCTTCAAGAGATCTTGAGTCTCTAAAATGTACCTAGTTTTAAATATCTCATCTATAATTTATTCATTTTCTACCATGTGTCACTATTTTTTATTCAGATTCAACTAATATGATCTCCTCTCTAATATTCTTCTTACATGGAAATCATCCCATGATCTTCACCTTCTTCTTTGGTTGGATGGGAACCATGTAGATTCTGAGTATAATCCAAGGGTGGTTTAATTATACCATAATAATGTGATTTTTATTTAAGTTCATTCTAATATTAATTTATAAATACCATTTTTTTAATCCCAATAGATTAAACTTTCATAATTTCCTAATGTCATATGATCCTTGAATGTTGGAAGTAATGTCATATGATTGGGAACCTCCATTGTCTGACATTTAGCTCTTCGCAGGAAGTCACACACTAGATTCCATATAGTTTATTCGGTGTTTCATGAATGGATAGTTTGACTCTATAATTCTCATGATAGAAGTCATAATATGTGTATTAGATTGATTCTAAAGTCATATGATGGCCATCTAAGCCATATGCTGATTCATGTTTTCTTAATCTTGGCCAAAATCATATGATGGGAAACTATAAAGTCATACAATGGATGAAAATTCAAATGAAGTTTGGTATCTTTTCCATTATCGTATCTATAATCATGTGAAATCATTTACACAATGTAGTATTTTTTTGATTTAATAATGAAATGAATTAAAAAATAAAAATTTCGAGACTATCACTAATTAAATTATAGAATTAATTTATAAATTTTAAAAAAAATCTATGAATGAATGAAACAATTATATATCTGTATTTATCCACAAGACATTTCAATTCTAGATTAACTAAAGTGAAAAAAATTATATGATTTACTCAATTTTAACTAAATTATGTGGTTAATTTCAAATTGGGAATAGTAAATAAATGTGAAAATATTGTGTCTCATTAGTCCCCCACACTTACACTATTTCATTGATAGGAAAGAAAATTAATTCTACCTAATAAAAATATTATTCTTCCTAATTAGAAACATAGAAGCCATAAAATAATAAAATAGAAAATTCATTAACTTAAAAAATATCATACATCCTCCATGATCCTAACTTATTTAACATGTCAATTTTCTATGGTTTTCAGCCTTATTTTTCTACCCAAGTCACTTCAAGACCCACCAAACATTGGGAATTTATGTTTTCACTCTAGGGACATATGATTGTGTCCTTATTCTCACTTCTCTATGTTATTGTGAACATACTATATATAGTATAAGATCCTAAGTTATCTACGTATATAAACCTATGTGAAACTCAAGAGGTCATCCAACAGGTTGTTTTGAGGTTCAAAGGTTGATAATATTTAATTTTATAAAATTTTTGGAAGAAAATGGGTGTTTAATCTATTATGTTCAAATCATGATGAATTTCATTAATTATGTGATGAAAGTACTCACTAAACTCCTCTCAAAGTGTATCACTGAAAAATCAAATTCTCATTTTTTCATTCTATGTTAGTCATATCCACTATGTAAAGGCGATGATGACCTTCCACTTTTCACCATTTATTTTTTTGTATATGTTTTTTTTATTTTTAAAAATATTATTATTCACATGTATAGAACTATTTTTTATGTTCATTTTTTTGGACATAATTTGGAAAACATATGTAAAAAATTTTTATTTTAACTTGTGAACCCTACTTCCCATTTTATATGTTGGAACCAGATCACTCAAGCTAGAATAATTATTTTTTTCTATTGATTCATAACTAAAATAAGATGTTCCTTTTATATTGGTGGAAGAACACGTTAAAACTTGCATACCTTTTATGGAGGTATAACATGAAGAAGACATGATTTTTGGGAAAAAGGATTAAAAATTTATAGATTTAATGAAGGTAAAAAGATAGTGAAATTAAAAATCAATAAACTAGGAACCAAATAGAATAGATTGAGGTATAATAGATGTTCCAGCTTGATCACTCGCAATAATAAGCCCCAATATGATGAAGATTCTATAGTAGCATAATATATGAATACCATTTTGATCAAAATAAAATATGTTATTCACTGAGTTCCCTTTATCATTAATGAATACCTATCAAATGTTCTGTTCTTAGTTTTTCTAATTTATTGTTTAATGGTCAGATCTATTATGATTTCCAAAATATGAGATATTAATTATGGCTTTAAATCCTTATGATATGATACATAGTATGTTTAATATATATCATAAACCTATGGAACAACATGATAACACATTAGCAATAACTTCATGTTCCACTGATACATTGTAAAACATTATAGTTTCAACATATCATGCATCCGTGTTTAATAAACCGTTCAATTCGTTGATGTAGTCTTGAGATATATCTTGATAATTCGCTATCCTTAATGTAATTTCAAAAAACCGATCGATCTATATTTTAGATAGAATATGTATTTACAATATTATGTAAGTAATTAAACCTATTTAAAATAGAAAAGAAAACACAACAAACTATATGGAAACTACGGTAACATTTGGTCCTATGTTAGTTAATAGAAAAATAAAAATTAGGAATCCAAATAATGAAAAACAAAAACAGAGGATCAAAATTACAATTACATTTTAAAGACCTCATTTTCTCATTTTTGGACTCTAAACTACTTTTTTGTTTATAAACATTGAGTTATAGTTTAAGACAACATTATGTAATCATTATAGTATAATTATCATAATTTCAATTACATTATTCTACAATGGTATCATACACTTCCCACTTAAGATTAAGTTCTTAAAGATAATGTAATATCATGATTAAAATCATAACACCCAATATAATGATAGCAGGATCTCAATTAAGAAGTGTAAGAGTATGCTATTTCAAAAACTAAGAGTATCTTCCTACTCCCTTGTTATCTATTAACACATTCCAAAATACACATAAACCATAAGAGTAATACTATAATGTTTATGATATAACTATTTGAAATAATTTTTTCATAGATAAAAACATAAGATATTCTAAGATATATAAGTAATATTACATAGAAAAAATAAATAAGAAATATATTGATACCTAAGAAATTATTATGATTCATTATATTTAATAAAAAAAATATTTAAATTTTAATATGCATGAAAAACTGAAATTCATAATATATTTTCATAATCAATAGAGATTCTTAAGTTTTTATCCATTTTAAAACTATATGTACATAAGATAGAATATATTTTTCATATGTAAGATACTAGATATTCTAAAAAATCACAATATTTTTTCTCAACTCCATGAATACGTAATATATTTAAAAATAGAAGAAGAATCATGATTAATATATTATTCTAGGAAAAATTATTCAAAATATGAATAAAAAATAAACATAGTGAATAATCAACATCAAAATAAAAATAATTAAATAAATAATTAATTGGAAATTAAAATTATCAAAATAATTAAATTGAAGAGCCAATAAGACACTAAAAAATATCCCACTTTGATAATTTAAAACCATTATAATATTATCCCCATTTTTATAATGATCAAAAATAATTAATAATAATTTTGGTTCATAAAAAAATAAAAAAATTGATTACAAGCTCCTCATAAAAATATCCATTTACGAAATATCAACATGCTTCAACAATTAAAAGAGAAAAACTACCCTAAAATATAACATAATTAAAAATATATATAAACTATTAGGATATAAAAAATTATATAAATATATATAATTCCTTCTAATATTTATATTTATCTTAATTAAAATTTTATTTATCTTCCATCTTGATGTAATATTGCTTATTAGAAATGACATCTTGACACTTTACTCAGAAAATATGTTGTTGGGTAAGTGTTTCTCAATGAAATACATGGATTAATATGCCTATGTACTATGTATTAAGATCTATAGAGATATATCTAAGAGGCTAATTGAACTTGGTTAGGACACTTTCATTGGTTAAGTGTTAAAGTGGTTTAGCATGGAGAACTCCAAAAATGGTTCTATACGAGTGTTATATGGAATAAATCTTAAGATGATTCGGGATCCTTATAAAGAGTTATCAATGATGGATATAATTACCTATGAATTTTTTATAGTTTCTATCATATATTCCATGTTGTGTACTTGACATGATGTGGCCAATGATCTTAGAATTACTTTTAGATACCAATAAAACCCTTAAAAGAGTCATTGGATGGCTGTGCAGAATATTTTAAGTACTTGAGAAGGATTAAGGATATGTTCTTGATCTTTGGAGGAGAGGATGAGCTCTATGTAAAAGGTTACATAGATTCTAGTTTCCAATCTAACAAAGATGATAGGAAATATCTGTTTACTTTTGTATTTTTTTCTAAATAGTGGTGTTATTAGTTGGAAGAGTTTCAAAAAAGACATCATAGAGGACTCGACAATATGTTTGGAATACATCACTGCATCAGATGCTACAAATGGATCTATTTAGACCAAAAAGTTCATTTTTGAACTTGGAGTAGTTCCTAGCATTAAGGGAACAATTTATCTATAATATGAAAACAATGGAGGCATTACTCAATATAAGGAACCTTGGTCTCACCAACATACCAAAAACATACATTTTAAGTACCATATCATATGGGATATCACTGAGAGGGGTGATGTAAAGATTTATAGGGTGGCTACATATGAAAATATAACAGATCCATTGATGAAACCATTATCATATAAGAAGTACGAGGGTCATGTAGAGTATATTGGTAGACGATACTTGAGATATTGATGTAATGATTTCATAATGTATCATGTTGTTATAATAAATTAAACCTCTTTTTGTCATTCAGTCATATATACTACAATTTATTTTACATGAACGGTTGAATGATAATGTCCCCTAAAAGTATGATTTTGAGTTATCCTTAATCAATAATCGTCATGGAGTATTATGTGTTGTGATTATATGTTAATATTAGCATGAATAGAATTGTATAATTATTAAAAATGTTTTTATATGAGATATGAAGAATAGATTCATGATTTAATAAGTAGATACTTATAACTTGGATTGACCTACTAAATTATATCTCATGGAATGTCATACAGTCACTAATATACTTAGGGGTGTATGCTTAATATCAATCCTTCTTACATGAGGTTATATATATACCTATCAGGGGAACCTTCATACTTTTATACCTTAATTATGCAAGTAAAAAGTGCTTGAGCTAATCAGGGGGTGGTTGGGTATGTTTCTGATCATGTGATCGGTTGGAGCACAACCAAGATAGGATTTTTTTTCACTTGTAAAACGAGTAAAGAAATATAAACCTTTATTGAATTAGAGTAGGAAAATACATATAAATCCTTAGTTATGCCACGTATGTTTTTCTTAATAACTTAGATGAGGTACAGGTGATATTCTCATCTCTTATATCAATTATATAAATTGTGGAGCAATGGCCCAAACTCTTTTAGGCCAATGGTGGTTTTCTACTTTCCATGGATGGAAAGGCCAATGTAGGGAGAATGTATCACCCTCGATTTCAAGTACTTAACCCACTACTACAAATTTGGGTTTATACAGCACTAGGTTTTATCACCACTAGCTAAAAGCACTGATAAATGGGGTATTTATCAGTGCTAAAAAAAGTGTTGATAAAGTGGGTCCTTTATTAGGGCTAATAAAAAAGCACCGATAAAGGGGGGATTATCAGTGCAACTAAAAAATCACTGATAAAGGGGTCCATTTATCAGTGATGGTAAAAAATAAGTGATAAAGGGGGAACCTTTATCAGTGTTTTTTTACGATTTTTGATAAAGGGAACCCTTTATCGGTCCTTTTTTTAGCACTAATAAAAATTATATTTCATAAAAAAAATTATAATTCATTAAAAATAATATATTAATATTTAAATATAATATATATTTTTAAATATGTTTTAGAAAAGGCTAAATATGCATCTAAACTTAATATATAAGATATTTAGTGAAAATGGATTATAAAATAATTAAAAAATATTATTAATTAACAATTTTCTAATTATTATTGAGTAATAGTCATTTAATAAAAATTTGATGAAATAAAAATTAAATGAATTTATGAAGGGTCTAATATAAGTTCAAAACATGACTTGAACTTCAAACGGCCATAACTTTTGACCCGAGTGTCCGTTTGGGCTCAACCACATATCAAATCGAATTATGTGAAGATATCAACACCATGGTGATCAAGGGATCCCATGGTAACATTTTTTGAGGCCAAAAAATCTCAAAATCCCTCCAAAACTGAGTTTTTAGTCAAGGTATCCCAATTTTTTAATATTTTATGGAATTTAAACCTCATTTAAGGGGGGTCTTGTTGTCTTTTTTCGATGAAGACTAAATTTATTCCTAGGGATTATATTCATATTGATATTCTGATTTTAAATTTTTATCATTTTTCATAATTTATTTTTATTTATGATTAAATATATGCATATTTTATTATATTTACTTATAATAAATCAATTTTATAAATACAGATTTACATAAAATTATTTTTTAGATATATAGGCCATATGGAAATAAATATTTATTATTAGTTTAATTTAAGATAAATAATTACCCATTTTATTTAACTTATAAAAATGCATTAATATTTATATATATACCTATAAAAGTAATGTTTATATATAAACATGTGTGTCAATAAATAAATATACATTTATGTGTACATTTATGTAAATAAATACATATATATATATATATACGTGTGTAAATATTTGTGTTTGTATGTGATAAATATAAATTTGTACTTGTGTGTGTAAATATGTGTGTATGTGTGAGTGTGTGTGTCAATATTTTGTGTATACATCATATATAAATATATTTTTGTATAAATATATCATTATCATTAAATATAGTATATAAATGAATTTACTGTAAAACTATATGAATACACACACACACACACATATATATGTATATATAATGATTATATATATATATATGCATGTGTATTGATAAAAAAATTTATATTTATATTTATATTCTAATATATGTAAATGAATATTAATATATAATATATTTAAATAAATTTAAGTATATATATATCATACACACATGCACACTCACAAAAACATATATTTTATAAATACATTTAAAAATAATTATACATATGTGAATAATTAAGATGTATGTAAATATGTATAAATGAAGAAAAATTATATCATAAAAAACAATAAAACAAAGCAGGGCAGTGGTAAATAGGTTTGATTTGCACTTGAAGGCCATGGGATCAAATCCAGGCGCGTGTGTGGGTGGGTGAGCAGTTGTCTAGTACTAGGGGGTCATGAGCGTTGAGGAAGGGGATGGGTGTTGGGCCGTTAGAGAACTAATAAAGGTTGTCTCAATCACTGATAAAGGATATAAAAATATATTTTTTCAGTTTTTATCAGCATTAAAAAAAGCGTTGATAAAGGATATCTTTATCAGCACATTTTTACTAGTGATAAAGGGTGACTTTATCAATGCTAAATAAAAATCATTGATAAAGGGGGTCTTTATCAGTGCTAAATAAAAGCACTAATAAAAGCCCCTTTATCATCACTTTTTTCTAACGCTGATAAAGTTCATTTTTTAACCTCACTTCAGTAGTTAGTGCTTTTTAAGCACAGATAAATGCCCTTTATTAGCATTGTTAAAAGTGGTTTTTGTAGTAGTGACCCTTTATTTATGTATTTTAAGTATATAAAGTTATGGGGTTAAGTTTTGGGAGTTTCATAGGGGTTTTAACATGTTTTTAGGCTTTTATATAGGTGCACGGTTAGAAGAAATCGTGCAACGCCTCCCAGGAAATCATGATTATGAAACAGTGGGGACTAGGTAGGCGCACGGTTAGGCATATGGTTTGTCCAAACTGTGTGGAAACCTAGGAGAAACCATGTAAGGATGGAAAGAGGGGAATAGTATGGATGGAACATGGTTTGTCTAACCATGTGATCCAATCGTGCGAGGGTTGTTTGGAGGTAGTGGCTCATGCACGGTTAGCACACGGTTTGCCTAACCATACGCCCTAACCGTACACAATGAAAAATTAGATTTGAAAATCATGGATATAATATGATTTACCTCCATAATCCCTCATTTTTTTCTAAAAAGTTCATATCTATAATTCCTCTCCCTCCTAAGGCTATGGAGACCGTTCCTTTCAATCCGAGAGTGATTCCTAGGAAAATCAAAGAGCATTAGAGGCCCAGATTCGTCGGTAAGTGCTCATTATTCGTCATTTTCCTTAGATTTATTTTTCTTCCCTCCCTTGTAATCATGGATCTAATCTATTAGGGATAGATCCAAGTTGTGTGATTCTAAAATTTATGAGATTTGTTGGCTTCGATTAAAGGAAATAAGATCTAAGGATGATTTTAGGAGTTTCAAGATGGGTTTTGAGGTTGTTGTGTCATTCTTATTTTCACCAAATTTTGAGAGGTAGGTGGATTCTATCTCAACTACTCTTTATTAGAGATTGAAGGCTTTCTTTCAAATTTTTTGAATTTATTGAATTGAATTTTTAAATTGATGTGTGATTCTTGAAGGAAACCCTCTTTAGTGATGGTTTTGTGAAATTATCAAAGTTGGATGGTTTTGTGGAAAGTGATTTTGGTTCATTATTTTAAAAAGATGATTTTAAAATTATGGTTTCATTCTAATGCATGGAAAAGTGTTTGAATAATTGTTTCCAATAAAAATAATTTTTTTATTGAAATGGATTGTTGTGAATTCTGACATATTTGGTTGGTGTGAGTTTGTTTTCATTAAACGTGACCCTATGGAAGGGGTGTGTGTCATTGGGGCACCTAGTATTGGTTACCTTGTGATGAATTGGTAGAGGAGAGACCACTCATGAGTATGGAACTGTCACCGAGAGCATGAATGTGTGGATGTGTGAAATGGGTATGCCAAATGTGATTTGAGAAATTCTTTAAAGATTTGTTTTATTTCTTTCTAGGGAAATCTGTTTTGGTTCATAAAGTTTTTATGTTTTGATATAAACTACTTTAATTTTATTTTAAATTGTTTTATATAAATGTGAAAAAATGTTCTTAACTGGTGGCATGAGTTGGGAAGTCATTGGGAAATCCTACTGAGTTTAGACTCAAACCCTACTTGGGCACTGTTGTGCGTTTGCAGATGTCATCTATCGAGACATAGGTAAAGACAAGGTATCTCGGTTATTTAGTGATGATTCTTGATTCCTTGAGATTTTCTTGTTGAATTGGAGCTTAGAGCATGTTGGGAGTTGCTGAGTTTATGTCACTGGTGTCTTTGAGTTTCGTTGGTTTTGGTTTCCACTTCATACTCTGATATTTTTGTTGGTGTGGTTACTCTTTGAGTTGTATTACATTGTACTCGTGTATCATATGGTGGTTTGTTTGGTTTCTTCTAATGGTTTGGTTTTTTTATTTTCAAAAGAAAAATTTTCCCTCAAATTTTAATGAATCCCTTTATATTTATTGTCAGTATTTGGTTTATTGGGGATGTCACCTAAGTCCTATTACTTCTCAAGCCAATGAGAAGATTTAGGATGCAACATGAATTGTACTAGTAAAAAATGTACCACATATTAAAAGAGCTTAAATGGCCCAAGAATTAATTCACAAGCTTAAGTGGACTCATACTCAATATATGTGGGCTGGTTAATATTTATATGTTAAATATTATATGTTTATTATTTATTATTCATTAATAATAAGTTTTTTTATTTTATTTTAAAAAATACATTTTAAATCCTGATTATAAATTTCATTTGGTCCGCAAAGTGGCCAAATTAAAATGTGGACCAAACTAGACTCAATTTTTTATGCCCACATTAAATATGAGCCTAGCCCCCCCACAGTTAGCTGGGAAGGTATGGATGGGTTGGTGTTTGGGGTGTGGTCCTGGGGTCGAGTTCCCGGGTCAACGGTTCATTGTACATTTTTTTAGTGTTGTGTATTGCACTTGCGATTGTACCAAATCTATATATATACTAAAGCTGGGTGGTTTCCTATACACGTTTCACCCTATCTTACTTTCTTCTCCATACAAACCAATTTGGATAATCATTTTTGTCGAAATCAATTACACCCTCTCATCTCCCTTCACCTTTATCTCCCACTACCTCCTCCCTTACACTTTGTGCCTTCGGCTTCTCCGCCTCCGTCTTCTCCACCTCTGGATTCTCTACCTCCGCCTCCTCTGCCTATAGTAGCTCCACCTCTACCTACTCTAGATCCTATGCCTTCAGCTCCTATGCCTCTAGCCCCTCCACCTATTCCTACTTTGACTCCACCTACTCTACCTTCTAATCATCCACATCTTCTTGCTCCACCTCCACTTGCTCCACCTCTGCCTCCATTGTGATTTCGACAAAAACCCTAGGTTGGATTATTTTCTAGAAAATCGTATTCTTTTATCTATTGAACTATATTGGAAGAGAGTGTTCATTTTAGATCTTGGGTTATACCAAACGCTTTGAGGTCTCCCTCCTTCCCTACCTTCCCACATCTCCTCTGAACTGAACTACCGGGTTATTTGAATCTTCTTCTGTAGTTATTTTGATTTAGTGGTTCAAGGTACATGCCTATATTTCATTTTTTTAGAATTGGTAGGATCTTAACTGGTTCTATTTTACGCTTTGTTTTCTAAGAGAATATAGTAGAATAGTTAAAATGAAACAAAACAAAACAAAATATAGACTTAAAGATTCTCCTTAAATATTTTAATTTAACCAAGTGCATATCTCAAAGTGAGGGTTCACTAATGTTTTAATTGGAATTGAATGCACTGAAAAGGATTTATGATGATTGCCTTAAGTTCTTTCACTAGTTTTTTATGAACAATTCTGTTGGTTGAAGAAACTTTTTGTGAATCTGATTATTGGGAATCTTAACGGTAAATTAAATTTAACATAAAGGGTTTTATATTTTAAAAGTTTGGACCTATAAATATAATTAGAATTGTTAGGGATGCACAGAGATCGATTCAAGACAAGGAAGTTATGATGAGCTGGAAAAACTCTTTCAGTCGTAGAATCAGTGTAGCTGCACCAAAGGCCAGGACTAGAAACTTGTCACCAATTTCTGCCTAGAACTGTGTCTTAATTCATGATCACTGATGGAAAATTAGTGGGATTCTTTCCTTTGATTGGATTCCAATGTGTGGATTATCTTTATTCCAGAATATGGGTTCACATCGAAAAACATGTATTTTATGGGAAGGTATCGATTAAGATGAAGTTGGTACTTGGCAATTATTCTAGGAATATCACTGCTTTCTATGTATGCTCCTTCAGTCTTCAAGACTGATTATTTTTTTGAGCTTTTTCCTGGTATAAACCTTTCTTCAATTTGTTCCAGATTTTATGTGTAAATGCATACTAGCTTTTTTTATTCGTTTTTTCTCTAATTTCAACTTACTGTTATTTTTTCCTTTGTCTAGTTTCTGATATATGGACTCTGTCGATTTCAATAGAAAGGTTCACATAGAAGAACAAGTTTTTTCATGGGAAAGTATCAGTTCAATTGAAGTTGGTACCAGGAAATCCTCCACTACTTTCTATGTAATCTTAATAAATCCATCAGAATGGTTATTTGTTTGAGATTTTCATATCTATATCAGAATACTTTGGTATATTATACATTTAGTAGCCTTTTTAATTTATAGTTTCAATATGCCTACATAAAACTATAAAGTTTTACTATGAAGTACTATATGCTACTTTATAATATGCACTAAAAATTTTAAGCATTGATTTATAGCATTGTGTGAATGCATGAGCGAGTACAAGTTTTTTAAAATATGAGCCTAAAAAAATTGGGAATTGTTAGGCCTGATCCATGTTGTCCTATCCCGCTCCATCACAGTCTAGCCCATTAAGTGTTGCAGAAATGTCAGAAGTAATAAGTGAAAAATGATTCACATATGAAGAGTTAAAGGGGGAAAAAAGAAACAAAATAAAATCATAGGACACAGTAATTTATGTGATTTAGGAAATGATTCATATGTCATAGAGAGGAAAAAATTACATTATGATTGGGAACGGAAATATAGGGTACAATCAGAGTTTCAAGCACATAGAAACCCTAGCTTGAATGAGATATATGTCACAAACCGCATAGTAAGTCCACTGTGGTACAGTAACCAGTTGCTGGAAATGACCTATCATTATCGCCAATCACATGCTTCTATAGGGTCATGCAAAAGTCCACATTGGTACAGTGTCATGTCGCATACTGCTACAGTGAGTCTGCACTGCTATAATGTCCTATCGATGTCATCGGTCATCCCTACTGTAGTGAGTCAACATTGCTACAATTACCCATAATTTGAATCAGGGACCTTCAACTCTCACACTTCCCCCTGCAACCCCCAAGACCACACCATGGAAGTCATACTGTGAGATTTGCAGTCTGATGTGTAGTATGGACCATTAGCATTTGGTCCAACTCCATCCAAATGGATCAGATTACACCATTCCAACAATAAGAACCACATTGATGTATAAAAAGTAGAATATTCCCCCAGGGAAGTAGCCTAATAGTTACACATTTAAGGGGTCCCATGGGAGGTATTAGGTTCGAGTCTCCCTGAGTACTTGTATTTGTTTAAGATTTTCTATCTTTCTTGGTATCCCCCTCCCTGGACTATTCTAATATAAAAATTAGTATATGAAATTTGATAAGTATCTCAATTTACCACTGTGAGTATGGAGTGATTACTTAGCATGCCCCATACATCTGCATGATACATCCACAGTTTTCCTAATGTGGATTTCCTTCCACCTTTTACGGTATTAAGTTATTTTTAAAACCAAATAATCATGATGGTTGATAACAAAACCAAACATAAAATGCTAATATACCTACCACCTCCAATGAAAAGTTAATTCCAAATTTTCAAACCCAAAATCTCTTGGAGGTCATAGAGATAAAATAAAAATACAATATCCCAGCATCTAGGTTGAAACAAAAATGGTAAAATCAAGCCTAGATATCAGAATAGCCTTCATTTTCAAAGATTCCCAAAATTGGTACCTAAAAGTGTCATCATAATGTTCAGAATCTCCACCTCATCATCAGGGTCACAATTCCCAGCCCTCACAGCTGCACACTTCCTCAGCAAACATCGAAGGGCCGCACATGTTTCGGCATCCAGAGGCACATCCATAGTCGCACACACTGCGAACAGGCACAAACAATCATTCCTCAAAACACTGCCCAAATCCTCCATGGTATTGATATGTCACTTGAGCATGGATGATCGGGTAGCCAACCCCATGCCAAGGAGAAAGGATAAGGAAGGCTCATCCATCAAAGCTGAGGGTTTAGGAGAAACGTTCTCATTTGGCTCATCAACTTCTCCGACATCCTCAATGAAATATTTGGAAGGCTTGTCCACTGGAGATGAGGGTTTAGGAGAAACATGATTGTTCACCTCATAGACCGCCTCAGCATCATCAATGATATTTTTAGGGACCATGTGATTAGGAAGCATGAAGAATTTGTGAAAAGTGAACATGGTTTGAAGCTTTTCAATAGAAACCTCTTGAAGATCACACAAATCCTATAAAAAGGCAAACCCATATAAGATCTTAGAAGATAATTCAGAAATATGGTAAATAACAAAGGTTTACCGCAAGAAAGCATGTACCCATCTAAGATCCGAGAAGTTGGTAATAAATGCATCCTCCCAGTATTTTTACAGGAACAGGTGTTACGGAAATTTTGGGAGCAACGAAGTGAAAAAATGATTCACAAAAGAGTAAAAAGGAAAAATAAAATAATAAGAATAAGATCTTGGACACAAATATTTACGTGGTTCGTGAAATAATACCTACATCCACGAAGAGGCAAGAAATATCATTAGTTTTTAGAGCACAAATTACAAGAAGTATCAGAGCTTCACACACAGAAACCCTAGCCCAAAATGGGCTAATAAGAAGGATGAAGAACTATTCCACCAACCGCACAGAAAGTTTGTTGTGATACAGTATTGTGGTCACCCAAGTCTAAAGTTATACAGTGGTCGGAGACTAGAATTCCACAAAGTTATAGTACTGATGTCTCCAAAATCTACCCTGTTATAGTAGTCATGTCAAATTCTACACTACTATAGTGCTCTATCAGTGTTGAACGGTCAACTCTGCTATAGTCAGTCAGAGATGCTACAGTGCCCCAAGATTTTGGTTGGGAACCTTAGACCCCCAGAACCTAGAGCAAGGGCGTGTTTCCCCCTACAACCCCAATGATCTCACCAGAGAGCTCAACCTGCGGAGTTGCATCCTGGTGCATAGTATGGGCTGGAATCATTTGGCTCAATCATCATTCAGAACGGATCGGGCTACACCAATACAAAAATCTCCCACTTAGAGATTTATCCTCTATGCTAACCTGCTTTGATGCCACTAACTAAGGAAACTTACTTAATTTACGCTTCTTATATTCTTAACTCACTAGTGTCGTGATTTACATTCACAACTTCAATTTCAAGATGACGATTAATGAAATAGCATTTGTTTCCCTTTTTGATCCCATCATGTCCTCCCTTATTCTGTCTCTCATCCTTCATTCATCACCAGAGACCAACAGAGACATAGCAGTGCCTCAACATCTGTATTATCATCAACTTTGTCAAAATGTCTGCCAAATTGTTGGTTCCATAAATCTTATGCAATTTCAGTAACTCATCCTATATTAAACTTCTGATGAAATGATACTTCAATAGAATGTGTTTTGACCAGGCATGAAACATTGGGTTCTTTGCAAGATGTATAGCACTCTGACTATCACATTGAAATAAATTCTCTTCTCTTTTTCCTCCCAACTCATCTAATAAGTTCTTCAACTAAACCATATCATTTTCATCTTCTGTTATAGCAATGTATTCTGCCTCTATGGTGGATACAGTCACTACCTTCTACAATTGTGATATCCAGCTTACTACAGTTCCTCCACAGGTAAATACATAACCTGTGGTACTCCTCCTCATGTTGATATCGCCTCCAAGGTCAACATTCGCATACCCCTGTAATGAATTTCTTTTCCCAAAGCACAGAGATACCTCTTTGCTTCCCTTCAAATACCTCAGTATGCACTTCACATCTTCCCAATGATGCATTCCAGGTTTATTCATGTGTCTTCTCACAACTCTCACTTCATGAGCAATGTTGGGTCGGGTTCATACCACAACATACATAAGGCTTCCAATAGATGATTCATATGAAAACTTTTCCATGTACTCAACCTCTTTTGGCGTCTTCGTTGATTACTCATTCGATAGTTTGAAATGGCCTGCCAAGGGAATAGAGACTGGATTTGCTTTAGAATACTGAATATTCTCCTAACCTTCCTAATGTAGTCATCATGTGATAACATTAAGGATCTCATTTCACGGTCTCTCTTTATCTTCATCCCCAAAATCTTGTCAGCTTCTCCATGATCTTTCATTTTGAACTCCTTAGCCAGCCGCCCTTTCAACTCATCAATCCTCTCCAAAAATGATCCTAAAATGATCATTTCATCCACATATAGATGAAATATAATATATTCATCACCAAAATACTTTATGTAACAACATTGATCTATGCCACATAATTTGTATGCATTTTTAGTCATTAATGCATCAAACTTTTTGTTTCATTGCCTGGGTGTCTGCTTCAACCCATAAAAGCTCTTTTGGAGTTTTCACACGAGGTTATCATTCCCAAACTTAATTTATCCCTTTGGATGTTTAATGGCCCAGACTGCTCTAGTCTATTCCTTTGTTGAAATCTGGTGTTTGAGGTGTTCTGGGAGGTCAAGCTGACTTATACCCAACACTTTTCCAAATTACCAGACTATTTCATGAAACTGTCTCACAGATACTGTCTCACAGATATTGTCGCACAGATATTGGCTCACAGATATTGTCTCATAGATACTCTCTCACAGATACTGTCTCACAGATACTCTCTCACAGATATTGTCTCACAGATATTGTCTCACAGATACTGTCTCACAAACTGTCTCATAGATACTGTCTCACTAATACTATCTCACTAATACTATCTCACTGATACTGTCTCACAGATACTATCTCACAGATACTTTCTCACAAATATTGTGTCACAAAAATGGTGTCACATAAACGGTGTCACAGAAACAGTGTCACAGAAACGGTGTCACAGAAACGCTGTCACAGAAACGGTGTCACAGAAATGGTGTCACCGAAACGGTGTCACAGAAACGGTGTCACAAAAATGGTGTCACATAAACAGTGTCACAGAAACAGTGTCACCGAAACAGTGTCACAGAAACTGTCTCATGAACAGTGTTTCCAGAACACTTTCATATTTCCTTTTCCAAATTTCAAGATTTTTCCAGTTTCAACGATTTAACATTTTCTTTGATGTAAAATGAATTCAAGGCATTATTTTAAGGTATTTAAGTCTCATTAAAATCCCATAATTCCAATATTAATTTTCCTAAGGCTCAGGATTCCTTTACTTGGTCAAACTACGTGGTTTAATGTTATCCTCTTTTAATGGAAAATCCAACGTATCTTAAACCGTTGCTCCGTTAAATATTCTAAAGGGGAATGATATCTTCCTCCCTTGTTCTTAATTATTATTTCATGGTATGAGACAATCGAACCTTTCCTTCATTCCTGTAGGAGTTGTGCAGTCAAACTTTCCTCCATGGTTTGGTTCCCCTTGAAGTTCTTCTTTCTACAAGTGCACCCCTTATTTTGGTGCAACTAAGCAGTATCAATCAATCTTCGATATAAGGTATGATCTATCATTTTTCTTTTGGGTTCATCTCCTTATATTTCTCCATGCCCTGTTATGGAATTCTATCTCCATGTTTATAATGTATTTTTCTTGGGTTTCGGTTGGTACGGTCGTGCCGCAGCATCCTCGGGTGGATGCAATTGTCATGGGAGGAGGCGATTGTGATCCATTGTGTGGATAATTCTCGTATAAAGAACGTCAAGAACCTTTTGAGGTAGGGGATTCATTTCTTATCTATTCTTTTACATGTATTTTAAGAGTTAGCAGGATTTATCCACTGGATCACAATGGAATTGATGTAATAAATATTTGAACTAGATAAATCAATTGGTATAGATCGTATGTTATTGCCTCTTATTTTGATGGATAGTGTGATATCTATGCTTTCTTTGTTTAGAATGTCGTTATTGATAGAAATTGTTAAAGAATGTAAACTGGGATTAATTGTAATTGTTTTTCAATGATAAAGAGGTGTGTAAATGAATCTGGTTGTTATTTTTGTAATTTTATGTTAATTAAACTTATGAAATAAGCATGTTTAATTATTTTTGATAGCTTAATATTTAGGTTTCCCATAGTTGTAACCTACAAATAATAAATCGGTTAATTACATATGGATTACATAACTGACTTTTTGATAAAAACATAATTCCTAGTAGGGTTCTAAGTTACACTATTGCTTATAAGGTCGAGTGCCTTGTGATTTGGAGCCTTGATAGCTCGTTATGTTTGAAGGATGGATGCCTTGTTTAAGGTCCAAGAGCCCAATTCATATGATGTTTGTTTTCCTACTGCTTGTGTTGTGATGTGACCCTGGATGGTTGTTGTGATATGTGGGGGTAGGGAGGCCCATTGGTTGTGGAAGCAGTTGGCGCCTAGAGTGGCGAGATGCATCAGTTTATGCATGTGGGTGTCGAGGAGGACACAAGAGATGATGAAAAGGATTGGATGTGAATGTTTGTATGCTTACTTATTCATGTTGGTTTTTTATCTACATTACCTTCCCCACTACTCAAGGCAGTTTTCATTCTTACCCTCCTTCCAGAAGGGGTGAATACGCGCGGGGTATTCCATGTGCTTTCTGTGTTTAGCTAATCAAGTTGGGATGGGTATATTCTCTTGTTATAGGTAGAAAAAACTTGACGGGTAGTTCATCTACTCACCGAGTTGATCCCCCTTGTGTTTAGTAGCTTATAATGTTTTTCTAGAATGCTTGGGAATATGGGAAAGTAATAATGGTGTTAATAAATGATTGAATTAATGATGTTTAACCCATGGGGTTGGAGTTTGTTGGGGCGTAATGTTAAGGTTACATTTTAAAGGAACAGTGGAATTTGGGTGTGATGCTAATGAAATATAATGTGGAATTTTTAATGGTTAATTAATGTTTAAAGAATTAATTAATGTAAAGTGAAACTGGAGGGATAAAGTAATATAATGAAGATCTTTAAATGGTTGTGTGCTTATAGTATACCTAGTCTTAGAAGTGGAAGTCAGGATCCTGAGAGGCGTTAGCTGCAGTTTAGTCTAAAACTAGGTTATGCACATAGTGTGGTTGTGAGCTATAATATATTCTGTACTTTTTGTGTTTCCATACACTACTCCACCCTGTAAGTTAGGGAAACTGACACCTCGGGGATTCTAAGCCCTGGGGGGTGTTTTCCCCAAAATTCTGATGGGTGGATGGATGGCTGACTACCCCCTTTGGCCCTGCTCTCTTCTCTTGGTAGTTACTTATGCTGGTAGGCACAATGGTTAGTTTTCCCCCATATATGTGTGTAGAGGGATATAATGTCTTGTGGTTATTCACACATATATATTCTGGATATAGTTTCCTATGGACTACTATAGGTGTAATGTGTATAGGCTGTGATGTCTTGAGGATCCTTACTCAGTGTATGGGTTGTAATGGCTTGAGGTATAATGCCCGACGTATGATTCACGTTGTGCGAGTTGTGGTGGCTCCCAGAAACTACCTGGTTACTTTGGTTGTGTGGATGTGGTGGTTGTACTGTATGAGGTTCATGTTGTGGTGTTTTTCCCAGGTGTCTGTGGGAAAGACTTTTTGGAGAGAGATGCTTAGGACGTACGAAGTTGTGGAAAAGCGGCAAACCTATGGGGAAGTGGTAGTGGGGTACCCTTGATATTCTTTATTATATTATACACTCGTTTAAGCAATACTTGGTGAGAGTATCCATAGTAAGGTTGGGAACCTAGTATACCTTTTTAGGTGATGAGTTAGTTTCACTTTTTGTTCACTGTGATTTAGCATGCTTTCTTTACTTTTGCATGAGAGGCTCTGGGGAGGATCTTACTGAGTATACTATTATACTCACCCTATGTATATATAAGTTGTTTTTCAGGTCACTTGGTGTGGGTTGGACATCAGGCTGGTTACTACTAGATTGGGGTTGCAGGAGTTGTTCGGGCTTCATGGTTACTATCATTTTTACTTTCTTTTGGTACTTGCAGTTTTCTCTTTTAGTTGTAGTAGTTTTTGCATGACATTACATATGTGTACTTGGGTTTCTTTTATATTACAGTATGAGTTGGAGTTAGTTGGTGTCTATCTTATCTCTCTATCTTTATCATTTGTTCTCGTATAGGGTAATGCCTCCCATTTGTGTGTTTATTATACCCTCGGTGTTAGTTTCCAACCTGAGGCCTACTGGAGGCGGGACTCGGGGGTCATTATCTCCCTTCTCACATTGTCGGCCTAGGAGGGTTACACCTTGTGGGGAGGGGGTCATGACAGAGTGGTATCAAAGGTCTAGTCGAGGGATAAGATGGTTTTTGGTGATAGGCACAGGTGAGGTTGCATGGGTTGGTAGGGAAACAGTGTCAGTTAAGTTTATAAAGTGATGTAAACACTGGATATCGGCTAAGATGTAGGCGTTTAGGGCCCCCTGTGATCTGATGCACGGACCTTTAAGTTTTCAGTGGCTACTAAACGATGTGATACTAGTTCTAGGGTAGATACCTAGGAAAGGATCATTCATCATTATTCTGTGTTCCTTTGTTTGAATGGGTAGACCTTGGGATAGGTTAACCAAAAATGAATAAAAGAAAAAAATTAATTAATTAATGTTGAGTATTCCATATTCCAGGTTTAGGAGCTTTAGCTATTTTTTATTTTGCATGTATGGATCTGGTTCAACGTCCTTGTCAGGTTCGCACAGAAGATGTCCAGTAGGTTGTGCCAGTAGATCACTTCAGGGTAGAGGTTGACGACGACGACACTTGGAGGAGGAAACTTCGTGATTTTCAGTACCAAAGTCTACAAAAATACCAGGGCTCTGTTTCAGATGCAGTCACAGAAGACTGGTTAGAGGAGGTTGAGATAGCCTTCCGTTCAATCCATGATCAGAAGGAGAACTGGGTGTCTTTGGTTGTTACGATGCTGCGTGGAGCAGTGAGGCAGTGGTGGTTCTTGTTCCTCAGGTACCGTGAGGAGTTAGAGATCTCATGGGAGGAGTTTCGAGACAAGTTCAGAGTCGAGTTTCTTTCTTTGACCACAAAGGCATCCAGTCTCCTGGAACTTCTTACCATTCAACAGGTGAGCTCTAGTGTGTGAGATTTTGGAATCCATTTCAGGAACCTTTTACAATATGCTTCGAACATGTTGCTAGATGAGGGGACCAGGGCGAGGCATTTCGAGAAGGTTTTGCATCCATAGATCCAGTGCCAGGGCACCCCGTTTATGTTGAATACATATCTTGAGGTGCTAGCGAGGGAAGAGGTCGTCGAGAGGAAATTTGATAGAACCATATCGTAATGAGAGGGGAGTAATCATGATTCCTCGCGAAGTAGAGTTGTGGTCTGGGGTTCCCGATTTTCTGGGTATAAGAATTTTTGTTTGGTCGGGGGTAGGTCCCAGCCCTCAGCATCTCGTTTCTCAGGGGTCGGTGGATCTTAGTCCTATGCCAAGGGATTAGGTGCTTGTTTTTATTGTGTAGGATGATTTCATCATCATCTAGAGTGCCCAACCTTTTAGAGAAATTATCGTGCACCAGGTGTTCCACTCCAGATTCCTCTGTTGAGGTAGTTCCAGCTGAGGCAGTAGTAGTAGGTTGCACCATCTTTGGATCAGCAGAGAGAAAATGGGGAAGGTAGAGGACAGCCCAATGATGCTCCCCATCCTCAGAGAGCAGAGTTCGGCCATGGTGGTGGTCGTCATCAGGGTCATAGAGGCTGCGGAGGAGTTCGTGGTCAGCTTCATGCTTTAGCATTGCCAGCACCAGGCAAGTTGGACATCATTCGAGATACCCTTTTCTTGTTTTCTACTTGGGTGTATACCTTGTTTTATTCAATAGTGAGTCACTCCTTCATATCACCTGCCATTTTCCATGCCTTGGACTTGAGGTAGAGAGGCTTCCAATGCCCTTGGCATTGACTATGTCAGTTGGAGGTCGAGCTGACTTGTTTGAAGTATGTAGAGACTGTGAGCTAGTACTGGGGAAGCACCGCTCTTGGGGAGATTTCCTATGTTTATAGATACAACCATATGATTTAATACTCATCATGTATTTTTTGTATTCATTTTAGGCTATCGTGGATTGCTTCGGGAGGTAGGTGGTGTTCTTCGATGTTGATGGAGATTCAACGGTGTTTGTTGGTGAGAGAGACCCTCAAATGGGTCAGAGTAATGTTTCGTCCTTATCATCCTTGATGGCTGAGATGGTGGTAATTTATTTGGAGGTTTAGTAGCTAGTGTTTCCCAGGGTCATAGAAGAGTACCCTGATGTATTTCCAGAATAGGTTGTAGCGTTACCCCCTCAATGAGAGATCAAGTTTGGGATCGAGCTACATCCAGGAGCGTCTCCTATCTCTATGTCCCCATATAGGATGGACCCTTATGATTTATGAGAGATACGTATACATCTTGATGGTCTATTATAGTGTGGTTTTGTTCGGCCAAGTGTTTCACCATGGGGTACACTGTTTTTGTTCGTGAAGAAGGCTGATGGAAGTTTGCGGTTGTGTATCGATTATCGTCCCTTAAACAAAGTGACAGTGAAGAGTCGCTATCATCTTCCACAGATTGATGATTTATTCGATCAACTGAAGGGTGAAAGATGGTTCTCAAATTTTGACTTCCATTCAGGATATCATCAGATGCGTGTGAAGGATGAGGATATCCCGAAGACTGTTTTTATTGTCGTCACGGGCATTAAAAGTTTTTTATAATGTCGTTCGATGTGAGGAATGCTCCAGTTGTATTCATGGGATTGATGAACATTGTGTTTTTCAATTTCTTGGATAAGTTCATGGTGGTTTTCATCAATGACATCCTTGTGTACTCCATGTCTGAGGAGGATCATGCAGAGCATCTACACGCCGTTTTGGGAGTTCTTCATCAACAGTAGCTGTTTGGGAAGTTTTCAAAGTGTGATTTTTGGGCCTGAGAAGTTTTTTTCTTGGGGCATGTGGTGTCCCAGTAGGGAGTAGCTATGGATCCATCAAAGATAGAAGCATTTTTGTCTTGAGAAGCCCCCAATATAGTGGTAGTGGTGCAAAGTTTCCATGTTCTTGTAGGATACTACAGGAGGTTCGTAGATGATTTCTCTCGGGTTGCGACTCCTCTGATAGCATTGACCAGGAAGGATCATGCGTTTGTGTGGAATGATTGGTGTCAGGCAGCTTTCGAGTATCTTAAGGAGAAGTTGGTAAGTGATATAGTTCTTTTTCTTCTAGAATAGGGAGTTTAGTTTGATGTTTTTTGCGATGATTCGCATATGTGGTTAGGATTTGTTCTGATGCAGCAGAGATCGGTCGTTTCTTATGGGTCTCAGCAGTTACATCCCCATGAACTTAACTATTCCACCCATGATCTTGAGTTGGAGGCAGTGGTGTTTGATCTGAAGTTGTGGAGACATTACCTCATTGGAGAGCACTTTTTGGTTTTCATCGATCATAATATCCTAAGGTATGTTTTCTCCCAACATGACTTGAACTTGTGGCAGTGTCGATGGATGGAGTTCTTAAAAGAATACAAATTTGAAATATCGTATACCCCTAGAAAGGGGAATGTTGTAGCTGATGCGCTGAGCAGGAAGTCGTGTAGTGATGCGGTGTGTGAATCTAGTGATTCTTGGAGAGTGATGGAAGAACTTTTAGCATTACATCTCGATATAGGAGAAGTTGGGGGGGAAAGGTTGTCTTTTTTAGATAACGATGCAGTCATATCTGGTGCAACATGTGGAAGAGTCCCAGTTGGGGGATCTATAGGTGGAGTTCTAGAGAGACCGATTTGTTTGTGGCGAGGCCCCTGATGGTTGGTTTGAGGATGAACAACACCGAGTGTTGTATCATGGAAGGCTTTTTGTTCCTTTGGAAATGTGTGATATGGTTCTCAGAGAGTTCCATAGTTCGCCTTTAGCAGTGCATCCTGGTGTGACAAAGATGTATTGAGGCTTGAGGAGTCAGTTTTGGTTGCCTGGGATGAAGCATGCAGTTGTGGAGTTTGTGTCTCAATGTTTGGTCTTCTAGAAGATGAAGGTCGAGCACCGTGTCCCTAGTGGTTTTCTCCAGAAATTATATATTCTTCAGTGGAAGTGGGAGGACATCTCAATGAACTGCATTACTGGTTTACCTCAAGCTCATGGAGGACATGATGCTATTTGGGTGGTAGTGGATCGTTTAACAAAATTATCCCACTTTATAGCGATCAAGGAGTCGAGCTCAGTGGAATTTTTATCGAGGCAGTATCTGAAGGAGGTGGTGAGACTCCACGGAGTCCTGAGGAAGAACATTTATGATCGAGGTCCTCATTTTACCTCTAGGGTGTAGAGAGGTATCCAGCATACTTTCAGTTCTCAACTATTCCTTAGCACTTCTTTTCATCTGTAGACGGACGGTCAGACAGAGTGGACTATCTAGACTCTTGAAGACATGTTGTGCTCTTGTGTCTTGGATTTTGGAGGTTCGTGTATGAGGCACTTACCCTTGGTGGAGTTCTCTTAAAATAATAGTTTTCACTCCACCATAGGTATGGATCCATTTGAATCCCTTTATGGATGACCTTGTCGTTATCCATTGTGCTAGACTGGGGTTGGAGATTTTGTAATTCTTGAACTGGAACTAGTGAAGAATACGACAGAGATGGTTCAAGTTATTTGTGAGAGGATGAAGGCAGTGCGGGGTCATCAGAAATAATATTTCGATCAGAGGAGGAGACCCTTAGAGTTTGATGTTGGGGATCGCGTGTTTCTGAAGGTGACTCCCCATCATGGGCAGCGAAGGTTTTGTTGTGGTAGTAAGTTGTCTCCTTGTTTTTTTGGTCCTTTTGAGGTGTTGGCTCATGTTGGAGCTGTGGAGTATCGATTAGTGCTTCCCCTGCAGATAAGATGGATACATGATGTTTTTCATGTGTCATAGCTCTGTTGTTATCTTCATAATGAATCTCACATCATTGATTGGGGAGAGATCGATGTTGATGATGATGTGACCTTCGAGGAGCATCCTGTAGAGATCCAATACCACAAAGATAAGGTGTTGTGCGGGCATTCTATCCCCTTGGTTCGTGTCTTGTGGTGACACGGTGGCGAGGAGAGTACCTAGGAACGTGAGTCGAAGATACGTGATCAGTACCCCGAGTTGTTTTATGTTTAACTCTTTTCATGTAAAAATGTTCATTTTTGATGGGATACCTTTCATGTTTATGAGATGCATTTCTTTTGTTGATTTTGTGGCTTTCTCTATTTTGAGAGGTATCTCTATGGGTGATTGTTCAGACCCCTTATTTTTTGGGTTGGTTTTGGATTCTCGAGAACAATGATGTTTTGAGAGGTATCTGATGTAATGGCACAGACCTCTCTAGTCCATTATTTTGCTTAAATCTAGTGTTTGAGGTGTTCTGGGTGGTCAAGGTGACTTATACCCAACACTTTTCCAAATTTTCAGACAGTTTCATGAAACTGTCTCATAGATACTGTCTCACAGATACTGTCTCATAGATACTGTCTCACACATACTATCTCACAGATACTCTCTCACAGATACTGTCTCATAGATACTGCCTCACAGATATTGTCACGCAGATATTGTCTCATAGATACTATCATTGTCTCATAGATAATGTCTCACAGATACTGTCTCGTAGATACTGTCTCACAAATACTGTCTCACAGATACTGTGTCACAGATACTGTCTCAGAGATACTGTCTCACAGATACTGTGTCATAGATACTGTCTCATAGATACTGTCTCACAGATACTGTCTCATAGATACTGTCTCATAGATATTGTCTCACAAATATTGTTTCACAAAAATGGTGTCACAGAAATGGTGTCGCAGAAACGGTGTCACAGAAACAATGTCACAGAAACAGTGTCATAGAAACGGTGTCATAGAAATGGTGTCCCAGAAACGGTGTCACACAAACAGTGTCACACAAACGGTGTCACAGGAACGGTGTCATAGGAACGGTGTCACAGTAACGGTGTCATAGGAATGGTGTCACAAAAAGGGCGCCATAGAAACGGTTTTACAGAAACGGTGTCACAGAAACTATCTCATGAATAGTGTTTCCAGAGCTGTTTCATATTTCCTTTTCCAAATTTCCAGATTTTTCCAATTTCGCCAATTTAACATTTTCTTTGATTTAAAATGAATTCAAGGTCTTGTTTTAATAGATTTAAGGCCAATTCAAAGCCCATAACTCCAATATTAAATTTCCTAAGGCTCGAGATGCCTTTACTTGGTCAAACAACATGGTTTAATGTCGTCCTCTTTTAATGTAAAATCCAGCATATCTTAAATCGTTGCTCTGTTAAATCTTCTAAAGGGGTGAGATATTTTCCTCCCTTGTTCTTCATTATTGTTTCCTGGTGCGATACGCTTGAACCTTTCCTTCCTTCCTGTAGGATTCATGCAATCAAACTTTCCTCCTTAGTTTGGTTCCCCTTGAAGTTCTTCTTTTTGCAAGTGCACCCCCTATTTTGGTGCAACCAAGAAGTATCGATCAATATTTGATATATGGTATGATCTATCATCTTTATTTTGGTTTCATCTTCTTATGTTTCTCCTTTCTCTGTTATGGCATGCTATCTTCATGTTTCTAATGGATTTTTCTTGGGTTTCAATTGGTGCGGTCATGCCGCGGCATCCTTGGGTGGATGCAGTTGTCATGGGAGGAGGTGATTGTGATATGTTGTGTGGATAATTCTCATATAAATAATGTCAAGAACCTTTTGAGGTAGGGGATTTGTTGATTATCTATTCTTTTATGTGCATTCGTAGAGTTAGCATGATTTATCCACTAGACCACAACATAATTGACATAATAAATATTTGAACCGGATAAATAAATTAGTATCGATCGTATGTTATTGCCTCTTGTTTTGCTAGATAGTGTGATATCTATGATTTCTTTGTTTAGCATGTCATTCTAGATAAAAATTAGTAAATAACATAAACTGGGATGAATTGTAATTATTTTTCAATGATAAGAGGCATTTAAATGAATCTAGTTGTTGTTGCTATAATTTTATGTTAATCAAACTGATGCAATAAGCATGTTTAATTATTTGTGATAGCTTACTGTTTACGTTACCCGTAGTTGGAACCTAATAATAATAAATTGGTTAATTTTATATGGATTAAATAACTAACTTTTTGATAAAAATATAATGCCTGGTTGGGTTTTGAGTTACCCTCTTTCTTGTAAGGTCGAGTGCCTTCTGCTTTGGAGCCTTGATAACTCGTTATGTTTGAAGGTTAGATGTCTTGTTTAAGGGCCAAGATCCCAATTGATATGATGCTTGTTTTACTGTTGCTTGTGTTCTGATGTGATCTTGAATGGCTGTTGTGATATGTGGGGGCAGGGAGGCCCATTGGTTGTGGTAGCAGTTGGCGCATAGAGTGGCGAGATGCATTGGTTTATGCATGTGGGTGTCGGGAAGGACACCAGAGATGATGAAACGATTTGGATATGAATGTTTGGATGCTTTATGATTCTTATTGGTTGTTTATCTACATTACTTTCCCCACTGCTCAAGGCAGCTGGTCTTGCTTACCCTCCTTCCAAAAGGGTAGAAGACGCGCGGGTTATTCCACGTGCTTTCTGTTTTTAGCTTCTCGAGGGAGGATGGGTCTAAGCTCTTGATATAGGTGGAAAAGACTTTACGGGTAGTTCATCTACTCACCGAGTTGATCCCCCTTGTGTTTAGTATCTTAGAATGTTTTTCTAGAATTCCTGGGAATATGGTAAAGTAATAATGATGTTAATAAATGATTGAATGAATGATGTTTAGCCCATGGGGTTGGAGTTTGTTGGGGCGCAATGTTGAGGTTACATTTTAAAGGAACAATGAACTTTGGGTGTGATGCTAATGAAATATAATGTGGAATTTTTAATGGTTAATTAATGTTTAAAGAATTAATTAATGTAAATTACAACTGATAAAAAGTGATAAAGTAATCTAATAAAGCTCTTTAAATGGTTGGGTGCTTATAGGATGTCTAGTCTTAGAAGTGGCATCCGGGAGCCCAAGAGACGTTAGCTACAGTTGAGTCTAAAACTAGGTTATGATCATAGTGTGGTTGTGAGATATATTATATTCTGTACTTTTTGTGTTTCCATATGCTAATCCTCCCCTTCAGTTAGGGAAATAGATACCCTGGGGATTTTGAGCTCTGGGGGGTGTTTTTCCCAACATTCTGGTGGGAGGATGGATGGTTGACTGCCCCCTTTTGCCCCGCTCTCTTCTCTTGGTAGTTACTTGTGCTGGTAGGAAAAATGGTTAGTTTTCCCACATATATGAGTGTAGAGGTATGTAATGGATTGTGGTTATTCACACACATATATTCTAGATATAGTTTCCTATGGACTACCATAGGTGTAACGTGTATAGGTTGTGATGGCTTGAGGACCCTTAATCGGTGTATGGGATGTAATGACTTGAGGTATAATGTCTAACATATGATACACATTATGCGGGATGTGGTGGCTCCCAGAAACTACCTGGTTACTTTGGTTGCATGGACGTGGTGATTGTACTGCATGAGGTACATGTTTTGGTGCTTCGCACAGGTGTCTGCGGGCAAGCCTTTTTTGAGAGAGATGCTTAGGATGTGAAACATTGGGGAAAAGCGGCAAACCTATGGGGAAATGGTAGCAGGGTACCCTTGATATTATTTATTATATTATACAATCTTGTATTCAATAATTTGTGATAGTATCCATGGTGAGGTTGGGAACTTAGTATTCCTGTTTAGGTGATGAGTTAGTTTCACTTGTTTTTAACTGTGTTTTAGCATGCTTTCTTTACTTTTTCATGAGAGGATTTGGGGAGGATCCTACTGAGTATACTATTATACTCACCCTATGTATATATAAATTTTTTTCAGGTCACTTGGATCAGGTTGGAGATCAGGTTGGTTACTACTATCTTGGGGTTGTAGGAGCTGTTCGGGATTCATGGTTGCTATCGTTTTTACTTTCTTTTGGTACTTGCAGTTTTCCCTTTCAGTTGTAGTATTTTTTGCATGAAATTACATATGTGTACTTGGGATATCTTTTATATTACAGTCTGAGTTGGAGTTTGTTGGTGTATGTCTTATCTCTCTCTTTCGCATGTGTTCTCTTAGAGGGTAATGCCTCCCATTTGTGTGTTTACTATACCCTCGGTGCTAGTCACCAACCCAGGGCCTATTGGAGGCGGGACTCGAGGGTCATTATCTCCCTTCTCAAATTTCCGAGCTAGGAGGGGTACACCTTGTGGGGAGGGGGCTATGACAGACTACTACATATAGATGTACTCCTCTAGATATTCATGAGGGAAATTTCTCTTCACATCAATCTGCTCAAGATACAGGTCTTCTAATGCCACAATGTTGAGAACCACCCATTTGTTCTGCAAAACTTTCTTCCCCTATGGAAGATTTGTCAACTCACAAGTATTTTTGTCATGTAGTAAATAAATTTCTTCCTTCATGGCCAAATCCCACTTTCTCAACTATTTCAACTGTATTTCCTCATCTAAACATTCTGATTCTCTATCGTCAGTCAATAACATATAATTTAAAGATGGGGAATACCACTGCCCAAGCCTTTTCACCCTTGTTGATCTCCTCAACTCTAATGAAGTATTAGGTTCCACCAGTTCTGATGTCTCATGACCAGGTACACCTTAAAGCTCCAATTTCTCTTTGCACTCTGATTCGATGTTCTCATTTTCAACTTCACCTGCATAACAATCCTTATACGTGACACCTTCATTAAATACCACATTCTGGCTTCTGATTACCATCTCATTAAGATCATCCCAAAAGAGATAACCAAACTCCTCATCACCATAGCCAATAAAGAAACATCTTTTGGACTTATCATCAAGTTTTTCTATTTCATCAGCATCAACATGTACATATGTCAAACAAAAAAACACTCGTAAATGTGAAAGTATTAACTCCTTACTAGACCAGAGCTCCTCGGGTATACATTCTCCCATTGGTAATGATGTGTAAGAGTTGGTGTCCTATAACCAACTGGTTTTACTTTGATTACATGGATATTTAATGTATTATTGGATATTGTTCATTGTTCTTCATGACTGTGATGTAATAATGTCCTAGAGTATTTGTTTCATTGATAAGGTCATGTCAGTTCCATGCTATGATGAGAACCTTGAAATGCTATAACAATATTCATAAATATAGTTCTGCGGTTGGATGACATGTTATGATAGGACACATAGCATGCAGACCGTCAAGTGCGAGTACTCATAAGCATATGAGACTTCCTCTCATGAAGTTCTCCCTTGGTAATCTCTAAGATAGGAGATTATGAGAACAGAACTGCTATTAATAATTCTGCATGTTTTGGTGTCATCAAATATTTCTATCTGCGAGCATGTGTAATGATCCTTAGACTTTAATATTATCATTAATACGTGTCACGACTTATGCACTTTGATTTACTGATGAAAACCGTCATGAAAACAGTTGGCAGGAAGTAGGGTACGTTGGGTGCATCATGAGTGGCATGTTATTAATGGATAAGTCGAGGAAGGATGTGTCCCTTCCATTTATGGAAGTTGATATCTCGGCCCTTTGATTGAAATAGAACCGTCATGCTAAATTCCATGGCCATGGTGTAATGACGAGTTTATTTCAGGTAGTTAAAGAATGATGTATCAAGCATAAAATTTGATGACACAATCATGAAACCTGCTTGATGAGATATTGTGACAAAGGGATTATATTACACAGTGAGTGGTCGTATATGGATGTCGTTGTTGTGACTTTATGTTCTTTCTCTTGGGTGCCTTGACCCGTTGCTAGATAGTACTCTTGGACTTTAGGCAAGCCCACCTAATGCCAATGAGAAAGAATCCTAGAGGGCCACAAACTAAGTGTTTTTGGTGGTCTCGATTAAATTCTATTCGAATTTAATTAATAAAATTAATATTATTCTCAAGACCATGGAATAATTTTATTCAAGTTAAAATCATCACATAAATTAAATCAAATATACTTATTTATTTTATTAAACATTTGATAAATATTTATTTACTAGTTTGTAAATAAAATATTTATTTAAGAGAATAAATTATTTATTTATTTATTAGAGTGTTCAATAAATGGAAGTGGAGTTCGAGTAGACCAAGTTTGGTCCGGTAGTAAAATAATTATTTGCAAGATGGTAAATAATTATTTAACTAGTTGGTCCAAATTAAAATAACACTACTATTATTTTTGTGATGCAGAATTTATAATTCCATTTTGTTCAAGTTGGCGCACCATAAATAATGGCGCGGTATTATTATTAAATGCATGGGTTTTCTCTAAGTTCATGAATGTATTTAATTTTTTCTATGTAATTAAATATTGTAACTGAAATACCATGTATATAAATAGGTAAGTACGCCTATTGTTCCATACACCAAAACCACACCACACGCCTGGTGAATTGAGAATTGTTGAGCCAAACAATTTCTCTCTCAAATCCTCTTCTCTCCCCTCTCAAGAACAAGAGACGTTCTTCAAGGCTGAAGAACAAGAAATCAAGAATGACCGACACAAGACACTCGCTTCACTACGCTAGCACCCGGAGAATGAGTGGTGTCGATCAGAGGCCATCGAAGTGCGTGTGGATCACCGCTAGAGGGATTATAGTTTGGATCCTTACAAGAACAATGATATAATTCAAAAGGGTCATTCTGGAGGATCAACATCATCAATGAAGAAAAATACCAAAGATACAGGTATTATTTTTCTTTATGAAATTAATTAAATTAATTATAAACATGATGTGCAAGATCATCTCTAAAGATTCGGGCCTCTTTCTTCTTTATCTAAATCTTTGATTATATTATGTGGAGACTGGATTTTATCGTCGTATTAATCCCAAAATAATCATTGATCATGGTAAAAATCAAAGTTGGGTGTCGTCCCAACCATGCTTTCATTGCGCCCGGAACCTTCAAGTGGTATCAGAGCGGTTACATCATAGTTTATAATTATTTAAATATTTCATTGATGAATTATGCATTTAATAATTTAGTTGTTTCAATTCAAGTTAATCATTCTGAAAATCTAAATCTCGAGATCTATTCCTCCTCTTTCGTTTCTCATTCACCTTATAGAAACAATCTTTTCTTTTAATTTTGATTAAAATAAAATAGTGGATCTCATCTGGAGGTGCCAATGTTTCCTGGTCGTACAACACTAGAACAGACGGTGTGTATTCGGCAGTACACGCCGTGTAGTCAAGATTCAATACATCAGATTGGTCCGCCAAACCTAGTCGTGTGTTAGAGTCTTTCTAAGTCTTAAATAACTCTGTGTGTTGATCAGGAACAGGTGGCACGCGGTTTCCAGATTACACATCATGTGGCCCAATGGACACGGCGTGTAGTCCCTTCAGGTTAGGGTTGGACTGTGTACCATGTACATGGATTTCTCGGCTAGAGACCATGTAATGAGGAACTACACGGCATGTGGCCCACTGGACACACCGTGTACTCCAAAGATTTCCGAAGTATACTCACACGTCGTTTCCTCGGGTGTGTACTTCGGATAGACGGTGAAAAACAATACACGCCATGTAGTTAGAACTACACGTTGTGTACTCATCCAAATTACGCAGATATTTTAAATTTATTATTATATTATACATACCCTTGGGACGTGTACCATCGTTTGGGCATAAAGCTGAGGCACAACACAATATAGGTGTTTTAAATATATTTTTTTAATTTAACATCTGTGTAATGTTCATTTCTACTCATTGGGTAGTTATGAATAGGAATTCACCAGCTTTCCTCCAAGGTACAAGTTACGTACAAAGATAATTTTAAATGAATTTATTTGTTTAAAATTATGATGGATGAGAATCTCAAGGAAATTCAGAAAAGGGTTTAAGATAAAAGGATTGATTAATTAAAGATGATAATTAATTTATTCGAGCGTGATTTATCTTAAACAAGAACAATTAAAGAATTGATTGCTAGTTTTATTTATGCGTAAATATCATTGCATGTATGGATGATCATGAGCTAGACCAAGACCTTTGTATGTGGATGGTTTCTTTTAATTTATTTATTTGAATTAAATTTTTTATCCTGTGAGCCTTCTCCTCATTAATATGTAGGGAATGTGTGCCCAAGGTTTCTTTTATGTAAAACCCCTTTTACCCCTCACCTAAATGTGAGTTAAAAAAAGTGCATATGTAATGGATGGAACTCCCAAGCTAGTGGAGTCGGTTCAAGCTGGAGCTGAGATGAAACCAATCCTAGGAGATACAGAGGTGGATAGGTGGAAGTTGTAAACATGAACCCAAAAGTTTCAAGGTGTTTCTCCCCTAGTTCAGGGTTAGTTTATCAACCGCTAGATAAACTAACTATTAGAAAAGCTCATGATCATGCCATTTACTTTATTTTATTTCTGTCAGTTGCATGGTTTATCATTATGGATGTGTTGTCACGATCACATAATTAATGAATTAAACAAGCATGCAAGATGGAACTAAAATAAACTAGACTTACGCGTGAATATTATCAAGACATGGTTAATCAATTAAGTAAGTTCCACTTAATATTAACAAGCATGTGATAATGATAATAAGCAATTAACGAATAAGAATTAAAAAATCCCTCAAATAAAATATTAAGTCAGAACAAGCATTCTGTTACTTGATTAAGGGGAAAACTCAATAAAACTATGTGTTTGACCAACCCTTGTTGGGACACTTACTTTTATACAGGAAGCCCTTATGAAAGGTTTTGGGTTGACTTAACCATATTACATCAAGAGGAGTAGCCCTTGCTAGACTTGGTGTAATATTGGAGGCAAGAGTTGAGGAAATCCAAAGTCATGATTTCAAGATTGGGGAGTCCACTCAACATATCAAGGAGTTGCAAGCCCACAGTTAGCAAAGACCTACCTACCTAAATACCTTCTAATATCTTGACCAACCCTTTTTGGGGTTATGAGAAGGGAAATATGGATCCTTGCCACTAGAATTTCATGGCAACTGGACATTCCAAGTTCAATGGTGAGGGTTATTGGGACTTGATAAAATAGTGGAAGACTTAATAAAATGTATTATTTCTTATAAAATGTAATCAAAAAAGTACTAATGATCTGCTCTTTTAATTGTAGAATAAAAATGAAAAACTCATCAACCACACTATCCCTATGATCAATTCTGGATAAAGACAACATCCTCACCGGCAGTAACTTCCAAGAATGTTTTAGACTCCTTCGGGTTATCCTATGCCATGAACGGAAGTCTTACATGCTGGAGTCGGCATTACCTGATCCACCTGCCAAAGAGGCGAGTGATGAGGATTTCTTGGTCTATGAGAAACATATGAACGACGCGGTCAACATTCAATGTTTGATGTTATCATCAATGTTTAGTGAGCTCATCAAGTCTCATGAAAACATGGATTCTTATAGCATGCTCGAGCACCTCTGTGGTCTTTACTAGGAGCGAGAAAGACAGGAAAGGTTTGAGATCTCTAAGGAACTCTTTTAGAGTAAGCTTGGAGAAGGTGCCCCAGTTGGGCCTCATGTAGTCAAGATCATTGGCTACATTGAGCTCCTGGATGTTCTATGGTTTAAACTCCCTGAAGAACAGGGTGCCGATCTCATTCTTGCATCACTCACTCAGATCTTCCCAAACATTGTTGTCAATTTCAATATGAACAACATTGAGAAGACTCTATGTGATCTTCTTATCCTCATTTGCCAAGTGGACAAAGATATGAAGCGCAAAAAGCCTTCTATCCTTATGGTGAATAAGAGGAAAGGGAAGGTGAAGAGCTTTAAGCCCAAAGCTTCTTCATGGCCTTCCAAGAAAAAGAATATCAAAGGGGATGCAAGGGAATAGGAGGCTGTTTGTTTTTCATGTGGAAAGAAGGGACACTGGAAGAAGAACCACACCCATCCTAAGAAGCAACAGGAAGCTTCAGGTGCATTTGTTATCGAATGAAATCTATATGTTTCTACAAATTGGGTATTATATACAGCTTGTGGTTCTCACATAAGTATCCAAATATAGGAACCAAGTAGATTCAGAAAGATTGATCGAGGGGAGGTAGATCTACGAGTAGCCAATGGAGCCAGACTTGTTGTTGTAGCTGTCGGGGACTACCGCCTCACGTTGCCAACTGGGATGATCTTGGTGTTGAAGGGTTGCTATTATGTGCCTTCTATTACTAAAAAAATTATTTTTTTATCCAGATTATATACATATGGATTTGTTTTCAATTTTGGAAATGGATGTTGCTTCTTTTACAAAGATGTCATTTATTATGGTAGGTCGCATTTATACAACAGATTTTACATGTTGGATTACACAAACCAAGTAATGGAAATCGATAACAAAGATAATTCATATGACTCATACCACACCCAACTTTGGAATCAGCGTCTAGGTCATGTAAATGAGAAATGGTTGAAAAAGTTACATCAAGATGGATATTTAGATTCTTTCAAACTAAAACCACTTTGCGTATGTCATGCATGTTTACAAGGCAAAATGACCAAATCCCCATTTAGTGGGAAAGGTGAAACGTCTAAAGAACTTCTTGAATTGGTTCATACCAATGTGTGTGGACCATTTCTAGTTGAATTAAGGGGAGGGTACTCATACTTCATAACTTTTATTGATAATTTTAGTATATATGGATATATCTACTTAATGAGGTATAAGTCTGATTCTTTTAATAAGTTCAAAGAATACAAGAATGAAGTAGAGAAATAGATTGGTAAGAAGATTAAGAAGCTATGCTCAGACCGAGGTAGATAATATCTTAATCAAGACTTCATTGATTACTTATGGGAGTTTGGGATCCTATCCCAAATCACTCCTCCAAACACGCCCCAGTGGAATGGTGTGAGAAAAAGGAGGAACCGCACCCTATTGGACATGGTGAGATCAATGATGAGTCATACGAGTCTTCCATTATCCTTTTGAGGATATGCGTTACAAACAGAAGCACACATACTAAACCAAGTACCAACTAAAACGATAAATGGTATTCCATACGAGTTCTGGAGTGAAAGAAAAGCTATGTTATCGAATTTACATGTGTGGGGTAACGAAGCGTTTGTTAAGGCCTCTTCAGGTAACAAACTCGCACCCCGAGACACAAGTACTGCGTAGGTGTACAAGAGAGGTTAGAGAACTGGAATGGTACAGTTTTCTAGTTACCAAGGATAGTGACTCCTTATTAGTTGATAATAATGATCCTCTAACCTACAAGGAAGCAGTAAGTGGCACAGACGTTGCCAAGTGGCAAGAAGCCATGAATTCTGAAATGGATTCCATGTACCAAAACCAAGTCTAGATTTTTGAAGATCCTCCAGTTGATGTAAAGATTGTTGGTTGCAAATGGGTATTCAAGAAGAAACTAGAAATTGAAGGAAAAGTCAGTACCTATAAGGCATGACAAGTTGAAAAAGGGTTTAAACAGCGTCAAGTAATTGACTATGATGAAACCTTCTCACCAGTTGCAATGCTGAAATCCATCAGAATTCTACTTTCCATTACAGCTTACCATGACTATGAGATTTGGAAAATGGATGTCAAAATAGAATTCTTTAATGGGAAGCTTCAGGAAGATGTCTACATGACACAACTTGAAGGGTTTGTGACTCCAAAGGATGCCAATAAGGTATGCAAGTTTTAGAAATCCATTTATGGATTAAAGCAAGCATCCAGGTCATGGAACATTTGTTTTGATGAAGTCATAAAAGAATTTGGTTTTATCAAGAATGAATGTGAGCCTTGTGCCTACAAACGGTTTAGTGGGAGTGCAGTCGTTTTCCTAATAGTATATGTTGATGACATATTACTCATTGGAAACGAGATACCATTCTTACAGTCTGTTAAGGCATGGTTAAATCAGTGCTTCTCCATGAAAGACTTGGGCGAGGCAGCGTATATTCTTGGGATCAAGATACATCATGATAGATCCAAGAGATTATTGAGCCTAAGTCAAAGTACATACATTGATAAGATACTGAATAGATTCAGTATGGAACAATCCAAGAGGGGATTTTTGCCAGCATCACATGGCATTCATCTTTCCAAGAAAATGTGTCCTCAGACACATGAGGAAAGAAAGATAATGGCAAGGACTCCATATGCATCAGCGATTGGGTCGGTCATGTATTTCATGTTATGTACTAGGCTGGATTTCACCTACGCATATA
The DNA here is from genome assembly GCA_963277665.1 of Viscum album. NCBI lineage: Eukaryota > Viridiplantae > Streptophyta > Magnoliopsida > Santalales > Viscaceae > Viscum > Viscum album. The sequence continues at coordinate 710,752,511 of OY728167.1, read as the reverse complement.
GTGTGGTAGGCAGATATCAAGCTGACCCAGGTGACCGTAATTGGATGACAATCAAGACTATCCTAAAGTATCTGAGGTGTACTAAGGATATGTTCCTAGTTTATGGAGGAGATGAGGAACTAGTCATCAAAGGATATGCAGATACTAGTTTCCAGACTGATCGAGATGACATGAAGTCGCAAACAGGATACATCTTCACTTTGAATGGAGGTGCAGTGAGCTAGAAGAGCTCAAAGAAGAGTGTGGTCACAGATTCTATAGCAGAGTCCGAGTATATCGCAGCTTCTGAGGCAGTTAAAGAAGCAGTTTGGATGCGAAGCTTCATCCAGGAGCTAGATGTGATACCTAGTAGTAAAGATCTCATCACACTGTACTGTGATAATACTGCAGCGGTGGCTCTCGCAAAAGAGCTAAGGTCACATCAGCGAACGAAGCACATACTTTAGAAGTATCATCTCTTGAGGGATTTTTCTCAGAGAGGTGAAGTCGCAGTGAGCAATATTCCCACAGAAGACAACATGGAGGACCCCTTGACTAAATCCTTGACTCAGCAGAAACATGATCATCATGTGAAGCGAACTGAAAGTCGTAGGCAGTTGTCTCTAGTCCAAGTGGGAGTTTGTAAGAGTTGGTGTCCTAGAACCAACTGGTTTTTCTTTGATTACATGGATATTTAATGTATTATTACATATTGTTCATTGTTCTTCATGACTATGATGTAATAATGTCCTAGAGTATTTGTTTCATTGATAAGGTCATGGAAGTTCCCCACTATGATGAGAACCTTGAAATGCTATAACAATATTCTTAAATATAGTTCTGCGGTTGGATGACATGCTATGATGGGACACATAGCATGCAGACTGTCAGGTGCGAGTACTCGTAAGTAGATGAGACTTCTTCTCATGAAGTTCGCACTTGGTAATCTCCAAGATAGGAGATTATGAGAACAGACCTGCTAGTAGGAGTTCTGCATGTTTTGGTGTCATCGGATATTTCTATCTACGAGCGTGTGTAATGATCCTTAGACTTTAAGATTATCATTAATACATTTCATAACTTACTTACTTTGATTTACTGACAAAAATCATCACACAGACAGTTGGTGGGAAGTAGGGTACGTTGGGTGCGTCACGAGTGGCATGTTATTAATGGATAAGTCGAGGAAGGATTTGTCTCTTCCATTTATGGAAGTTGATATCTCGGCCCTTTGATTGAAATAGAACCGTCGCACTAAATTTCATGTCCATGGTGTAACGACGATTTTATTTCAGGTAGTCAAAGAATGACGTATCAAACATAAAAGTTGATGACACAATCATGAAACCTGCTTGATGAGATATTTCGACAAAGGGATTTTATTTCACAGTGAGAGTTCGTATGTGGATGTCCTTATTGTGACTTTATGTTCTTTCTCTTGGGTGCCTTGACCCGTTTCTAGACATTACTCTTGGACTTTAGGCAAGTCTGTCTAATGCCAACGAGAAAGAATCCTAGAGGGTCACACACTAAGTGTTTTTGGTGGTCTCGGTTAAATTCTATTTGAATTTAATTAATGAAATTAATATTATTCTCAAGACCGTGGAATAATTTTATTCAAGTTAAAATGATCGCATAAATTAAATAAAATATATTTATTTATTTTATTGAACATTTAATAAATATTTATTTACTAGTTTGTAAATAAAATATTTATTTAAGAGAATGAATTATTTATTTATTTATTCGAGTGTTCAATAAATGGAAGTGGAGTTCGAGCGAACCAAGATCGGTCCGATAGTAAAATAATTATTTTCAAGACAGTAAATAATTATTTAACTAGTTTCCACAAATTAAAATAACGCTGCTATTATTTTGTGACGCGGAATTTATAATTCCGTTTTGCGCAAGTTGGCACACCATAAAAGGAGATAACCAGAGCACCTAGCAAGGAAACTACCCACCCAACCTCACCAAGGCACACTCCCCAAATAACGCAAGTCAAGTAATGTAATAGTAATAACACATCGATGTTTGGGTACCTCGCGCCACTTTCCCACTGGTTATTATAGACACCCTACGCGTCAGACCTCTCCCGCCATTCTCACTGCAGTCCCACTGCCATACCCCGCCCGCACACACCTGGGCTATCACAACCACACATCTCACCCGCAAACACCTAGGCCACAACCACACATGTAACCACGCCCGCAGACACCTGGGCCAGAACAGCTACCACCACGCCCGAAGACACCTGGGCCCAAACAACTACTGCCATGCCCGAAGACACATGGGCCTCATCCCGAATATACTTGGGAAACCTCCTGCCCGCACACACCTGCACCAACCACCACCATGTAACCTGCACGAAGAATCTAGTGCTATAATGGACCTCAGGCCATCACAGTCTGCCCGAAGAATCTTGGGCTACTCGAGAAAGGGAGCAGAAAAGGAGCTAATAACCAGCCACTCATAAGAGTGTTGGGGAAAACACCCTCCCCCGTGAATGGGGGTGTTCGGTACAAAGTACTCAACTTGGATGGGGCACGAACAAGAAACATAGGAACTAAATTATACATATAGGTAACAAGCACTCATCCCAACCTAGGGGTTCCAAAACCAACTCATACACAAACACTCTCGTTATTATTCATTCATAAAAAGAACAACACCCATGGCTAAGTCACAACTCATTCCCGTAAACCAGTTCCCCATTGAACCTGTTCTTGTTTTCATATTCAAGTGATTTCATTTAAGTAATTCTTCACTACTAGGAAACTAACAGGCATAGCCACAAGCTAAGGAAGGAGAAAACACCCAAACAACAATTTAAGCATTCACATCGGGTTCTCTTGTAAAGTCACAACAACAAAAGGGATCTGTGAGATCCCTCAAAGTACTGGAACCAAACCAAGCCCCACCATACAGCCCCACACGACCTCAGATCCAAAAACCAACAACTGCACAATAATAGAGGATCTCATCCCCATCCACGTCACCCCACAAGCATCAAGCAGAACAACCACATATGTCACCAAAACAAAGCAAGGGGGTTTCCAGATTCAAGCACACCATTCATTTAGTTCCTTCCTTCTGTTTGGTTAAACGGGGTGATCACACAAGGATTATTGTTTATTGGACATCTATTCAATCAATCGAGTTTACGTGATTAACTAATTTCCATGTTACAATCATTCAACCATCACAGAGGGAAGGAGTTCTTTAGTGCACAAGAAAGGACCACCAACGACCACAATTTTCAGTGGATGTAAACTCATTCAATTCACAACATATAAGCACTGATAAAAGAGTACAGCAGCATCATAACACACCCCTTCATTCTTTAAAAGTCCATTTATTATCTTCATTAAGGTTTGGTTTCGTCTGTCCCCATAGAAACATTAGCATAACCACCCCGCATGATACACAGAAAGAGAGACAAAGGAAGAACCCTATGTGGATTATAAATGATCGAAGTTTCTCTCCACGCGCCAAGAATTGGGGATGCGCAACTTGCAAGGGAGGAACTCCGAGGATCCCAAGAGTGAGCAGAAAAGCTCCAACACAAGCGCACCACTTGCCTCGGGAAGGGGGACTCCAACGCACAAGGAAGAAAAAATAGATCATCTGGGAAGAAGAAGAACAATTTCCCATGCGATTAAAAGGTGAGATCCTGGAGTTACGGGATATGGAATTTTGAACGGCTTTAAAGGCGAATCGTGGTTTCACCACACGGTTGGGTGGTTACACACGATGGAATTGATTGATATTTAATAATTCTCATCGGAGTGGTGGCCATAATGGCTAAGAGTTTAAAGGAATTCCTTCAAACAGAGGAAAACGCGCGTAACAGGGGCGGAACTGGAAAGTATAGGGAAAGGGTGTGACACTGAGGAAAAGTCACACGTTTTGGTAAGTCAAGGGTCACCCAGATCTCGGGGGGTTTTAGATATCATTTATGGGCCTTAAATGGCTTTGAAAGAGATTATTAAAACACTTTTACGCTAAAAGATATGTTGCGGGAGTGGAAAAAGTCGGAAAATTGAAAAAGAACGAAGGTTGGGACACCGTTCGGTGAGACACCGTAACGGTGCCACGGTCACGGTGCCATTATTTCGGTGTGTTACCGTAACGGTGTCACCGCCACTGTGCGACTGTCACGGTGTCACCGTAACGGTGCCACCCACCGTAAGCACCAAAACCACACGCCAAGGCAAGTACGTCTATTGTGTCATACACCAAAACCACACCACACGCCTGGTGAATTGAGAATTGTTGAGCCAAACAATTTCTCTCTCGAATCCTCTTCTCTCCCCTCTCAAGAAGGAGAGACGTTCTTCAAGGCCAAAGAACAAGCGATCAAGAACGACCGACACAAGACACTCGCTTCGCCGCGCTAGCACCCAGAGAATGAGTGGTGTCGATTGAAGGCCATCAGAGTATGTGTGGATCACCGCTAGAGGGATTCTAGTTTGGATCCTTACAAGCGCAACGAGATAATCCGGAAGGGTCATTCCGTACGATCAACATCATCAACAAAGAAAAGTACCAAAGATACAGGTAATATTTTTCTTTATGAAATTAATTAAATTAATTATAAACATGATGTGCAAGATCATCTCTAAGGTTTTGGGCCTCTTTATTTATCTAAATCTTTGATTATATTCTGTGGAGAATGGCGTTCATCGTCGTATTGATCCCGGAATAATCATTGATCATGGTAAAAATCAAAGTTGGGTGTCATCCCAACCATGCTTCTGTTACGCTCGGAACCTTCATGATGGACTCTTGTTAATGAGATATGTTATCATGTTCATTGCATCATCCCAGAAGATCTTAGGTGACCCTGAATGTAGCCTCAAGCTCCTGGAACGTTCATTCAGTGTCTTATTCATCCTTTCAGCTACACCAAACTGTTGTGGTGCTCCTGGGATAGTCTTCTCCCAACGAATTCTATTATTAAAACAGAATTCTCTAAACTCTTGACTGTCATACTCTCCACCGTTGTCAGACCTCAAGCATTTTAGATTTGATCCTGACTCATTTTTCACCATGATCTTTCACTTTTGAAACATCTTAAACACATCATATTTTCTTTTCAGAAAGTAAACTCATACCTTCCTTGTTGAGTCGTTAATAAATGTCGCATAATATTGTGACCCTCTAAGTGAATATACTGGTGCAGCCCCCCAAACATCTATGCGCACCAGGTCCAGCTTCCCGGCCTTTGGTGTTCTACCTCCTTTTGCAAATGATACCTTCTTCTACTTTCCAAGGATGCAATCTTCACATAAACCAACTTCCACCGACTTCAACTCTGGTAGCATTCTTTTTTGTCGTCAGCACCTTCATCCCCTTATCATTCATGTGGCCTAGTCTGTAGTGCCACATTTGTGAATCTCTGACAAAATTTATTGATGCAAGCATGTCTATTCTTGTTTCTGTCATGTTGTACAAGGTACCACTCTTTACTCTCCGAGTTATGACCATAGCTCCCTTGGTAATCTTCAATGAACCACTAGTAAACGTGGTACTGAAGCATGTATCATCATGTTGTCCGATAGAAATAAGATTTATTCTTAAACCAGGGATATACCTCACATTTTCCAGAACTAGTAGACTCTCATTTTTGGTCTTGATATGTGTATCACCCTTCCCCATGATCTACTGGGGTTCATCATCAGCAAGATGTACCTTTCCAAAATTTCCAGAAACAAAATTGTTCAAGAAACCCTTCTCCACTGTGAAATAGAAAAACACCCCTGAGTCTAAAATCCAAGACTCCATAGGGTTATCCATGCTCAACAGCAGCACATCATCGGTTCCTCCAGCCGTTGTGTTTTCTCCACTGGTTTCAGGTCTCTTCCATTTTTCCTCCACTCCTTGACATGTCCTTTCTTCTCGCAAATCCAGCAGGTAGGACTGGTCCCCTTTGCCTTATCTCTGCTCTTTCCTCTTGACTTTGATCGTCCTCTGCAATTGTCTCGCTGTGGATATTTTCTCACTCCTACATTCAGTTCAGAACCAGAGAATCTACCTGATTCTCTTCTTCGGATATCCTCACTGAGGATCAGGTCTCGTACATCCTTCAGAACCAGCTTGATATTCCCCGAAGAATTGCTCACGGCTGTTATAGTCGCTTCCCAACTGTTAGGTAATGAAGACAGTAAAACCAGTACACATACCTCATCACCAAGTGTAATTTCCACCGATGTCAGTTGACTTATGATGGTGTTGAATTCGTTGATGTGATCTGTAACAATTCTCCCTTCAATCATTTTCATATTGAACAATCGTCGCATCAAGTGCACTTTGATTGCCGCAGAAGGCTTCTCGTACATATTCGAGAGAGCTTTCACCAGCTCAATCGTCGTCTTCTCCTCTCTGATGTTGAACACCGCGTTTTTGGCCAATGTAAGGCACACAATACCCAGAACTTGTCGATCCAGCAGCTCTCACTCTGACTGCTCCATGTCCTTTGGCTTTAAACCCAGAAGCGGCAAATGCTTTTTCTTCTGGTAAAGATAGTCTTCGATTTGTATCTTCCAGTAGCTGAAGTTAGTTCCATCGAAGCGGTCAATCTTCACCTTGCCTTCTTCCATAGCCATCGTTCAAATCGAGAAATCTGAACTCAACCCTTAAACATCAGTTGTTGCGGAAACATCCGGAGCAACGGAGCGAAAAAATGATTCATAGAAGAGAAAAAGGAAAAAGAAGAAGATGATGCTGATGATCTTGGACACGGAGATTTACATGGTTTGGGAAATGATACCTATGTCCCCAGAGAGGTAGAAAATATCACTAATTTCAAGAGCACAAATTAGAGGGATTATCAGAGCTTCACCAACATAAACCCTATCCCAAAATGGGCTAATAAAGAGGACGAAGCACATTTCCATCAACCGCACAGAAAATCCGTTTTGCTATGGTGCTGCGGTCACCCCAAGTCTAAGGTGTTAAAGTGGTCGGCGACTAGAAGTCCACAGAACTACAGTAGTAGTGTCTCCAAAGTCTGACCTACTACACTAGTCGTGCCAAAGTCCGCACTGCTACAGTGCCCTATCGGTGTCGACTGATCAGCTCTGCTACAGTCGGTCAGAGAATAAACAGTGCCCCAAGATTTAGGCCAAAGGCCTTCGGCCCCCGGATCCCCCGAGCAGGGGCGCGCTGCCCCCTGCAACCTCAAATGATCTCACCGAGGAGTTGCGGCCTCGTGCACAGTATGGGCAGGAGGCATTCAGCACAATCATCATCCAGAACGGATCGAGCTACACCAATCCAACAACAGGTGATCCGGACAATGTGTCATTTCCAGGATCAATGGCATATACACGGTCTGCTCTTTATTAAGATTTTTCCTGTCAAGCTAGGCCACATTCACCTTTGGAATCTGTGTTGCTTCCCACTTGAAAGCATAAAAGGGTCCAAGCTTTAATTTGTTTAGTCCATGTTTGTAACTGAACCCACCAAGGAATTGCTTGGATAGTAATACAACGAGAAAATTACTGAAGATGAAACAAAATAATAGATCTTTGTTTCAGTAATGATCATTTGTAGATTCCAGAGAATGAAAGGGCAGAAGTCGTCATCCAAATATTGGATAATGTTGAACAGTGTTTTCATTTTCTTGAAAGGTATTGGTCGACAAACCAACAGGCAAAGATCAATCCTTATTCATTTTCTATGAAAGAACCATTCGTATATTGGATAACATTTGACAAATCGTTATTTGATAAAAATAATAAAACAAATGTTTATTAGCCAAGCAACTGTGAGGTGATGTCAACTACAATTATTCATTCTTTCACATTCATGATAATCATTTTTACAACATAAATATTTTTATCAAACAATGTCAATCCAATCTCCCTTAGCTCATCATTTGTTCATTTGAACTTTTTCTACTACCGGTGTACCTTCCAAACTGTTTCCTTGTGTTACTTGTCGTTGCTACTACATTTTATCGTCGTAGAAAAACTTGTTCATGCCTCTATTTTTGTTAGAAAGATCTTAAAAAATCCTAAAAATACATCCTCATTTTCCTATGGATACAATCCTTCACTGCTATACTCGCTTGGTGTAGGTAAATAATCATTGAATACTTAAAATCAGAATATATTTATCATAGATGTTGCTTTCTAGACCTTTTCTCAAAACCATCAACCTAAACTGATGAGCGATTCATTCGAGGTTGAAAGAACAGACTTTAATTCAAAAAATTATTAATGAGGAGATTTATCTTCAGCAATTAGAATAGCAAGTAATAATTGGGTTACTATTACATATAAATGTGTGGGAATGTGTCATGTAATGCAAACTTGAACCTTGCATCGGATTATTAATATTTATCAAACAGAGCATCAACCTTCATCACCCGGTATGAATAATCAGCAGAACATGCATCGACCCAAATGAATTAACAAATCCATGAGAAACAGTTGATGCGTACGACTCAAGTGCTAACCTCCACTTCTCTATAGAAGCAAACCATGGATTACTCATATGCATCTTACCAAGAGCCACAAACATCTTTAGATGAGATACTCAGAAGATGACTAATCCTAATGATAGGAAAATCAACTAGTATTACGTATTTTTTTAGTGTAATCTAGAATAAGAAACAAAAAGTTGTATGCTGATTGAGTATTGAGACAAAATACTAAGCAACGACACATGTCATATTATTGAAAATACTGTCATAAGAATGTGGAATGTCAACTTCTCACCTTTTTCAAAAAAAATGTGCAATGTCAACATTAAAAGTGTATTGAAAAATGAATTGAATTATGTAAATGGAAAATATATTTTAGAAAATGAAACTGAAATTATGAAAGTTCTAAAAAAAAACTTGTTTATCTTTTAATTTATTATGATAATTTATTTTAATCATATAAGTGACCGTATACCATGTGTTGCTCAGGCAAGTGCTTGGTGCCTACTGTATAAATCCAGTTTTTTAGCTAAAATGAAGAGGTTTGCCAAAACAGAATAAAATTGCTATTCCCTGAAAGCCCTTAAAAGCCAATGGCCAAATCATCCCTGAATAACTGATGTCTCTGTAATCTAGTGATCCTAAACTTACTAACGTATTTCCAATGAAAACAATTGATAATCACCAAAGTACACGAATAAGGAATTGTATGTATAAAACATTTAATGCTCAAATTTTAAGAGATAAACAAAGGGTTCTATTGAATACTTAAACCAGAATTCTCAATCAATAACCCATAGCCACTCTTCAAAACAAGAACAACAAGACTGTGAACCAAGTAAAGAAACAATAGTTTTGAGAATATCAATACCAATGCTCAAAAAAGCAGATAAGACGCCGAAGATATTCTAATCCATCCTCGGGAGGGCCGGAATCAAAGTCAGGGTCGCCGTCGACTGAAAAAGCAGGCAGGCCTCAATATGCTACTATATTCAGCTAAGTATGTGCTCAAGAACTGAAATTCAGATTCATGTATTAACAGTTTCTCACTTTCCATTTACATTGGCAGAAAACATTTAAAATGCAACAAGTTTTCTCAGGTAAAATGGTGGCATTTAAAATGCAAGTCAACACGCCTAGGAATACAACACAAGTATGTTGTATATATTCATAACAGATCTTTTGCAGGTTGCTTTCAGCATCCTTCAATGCACACAGATTTTCAGATGGTTCTTTCTTCCCTTTGTATCCACTGCACCTGTGCAAAAAAGAAATTGGAAACATATCAAATTGTCACAACCAGAGAATCATTCACATGTTGACAAGAGATGGAATGGATTGACAAAAAACCAGTGGTGATATAGCTTCAGAATCCTTTCAAAGGGTGTTCAAACTGTATAGATAAGGGTTCTTTGGGTTATAAGGATAACAAATAACAAATAATTTCAAAAATGTCACAAAAGAAGCCCCAAGGAAAATTAATAGGGGGAAGCAACAATAAACAGGGATAGCAATACCTGTTCACGCAAGGGATTGACAGAAAGGGAAGGGAGCCATTAGAGGCACTGGGAGTGATAAATCCCAATTTAACATTAATGACCAATACTCATAAAAAACCAGGTCAACCGTTCCACAAAAAACACGACAGAAAAGACTGGCCAAGGGAATTGATAACAAAAATCAGCCTAATTTTCTGGAACAAAAGATATATAGTGATAAACAAAAAATAGAAAAGACTCAAAATTGTAAGAAAAGCCTAACTCCCAACACAAAGCACATAAATGTTGATTCACTAGCAAGATAATAGCCATAAGCACACACATATGGGCATCTCCCAAAGCTAATAGCCATAGCCGGGCCGGTGACATTTATTGAAATGCACATACCCTGCCTAGTAGCACACAAAACTCCCCCAATGATATCATGGGGACCAGACTTTGATTTCATGTTTATGTTGAATTACACTTTGAAATCCCTTTAACTATGGTTTTGTAGAAGCGGGGTATGATGTAAGCTTTCTTTTAAGGCGTCTGACAGTGAGTCACATTTTAGGATATCTATCATATCCTACTGGCATTTGCTTTGATTTTTTGGTTTTAGGCATGATGGATCTTTCACACAAACTTCTCAATCTACATAGCTCACCCAAGAAATGCACGCACTAAAAAAAAAGTGAAGTCTTTAAGATGAGAGTTGACCCCAGATGTATACCAAGAATTGCAGGAGCCTCTTGCTTCTTTGTAAAGCGTTGATGAGGATCCCTTTGTCTGGTAAAACTCGCCAGACCATTATATTCCCTCGCCACAACAGGATCGAGGGCAGAATATACATCACTCCACATCTTTTTCTGCCCTTCAGTGTCTATGAACCGCAGGGCCTCTAACTGCGCCCTTGAGTAAACTCTACTAGAACGAGCACTGCTTGATTCGATATTGGGAGCTGAAATATTTCGGTTTCCATTTGCTTCTAGCGCCTTCTTGGCACCTTTTCCTCTTCTCCTCGGCTTCTTCTCCTTGTTCCTGTTTACATTTTTTTTGAAATCTTTGACAAAAGGGACACCGTCCGCCTTCTTGCCGTTGCCATTTCCGACTTGTGACGCTTTAGGCAACTGAATTAGTGCCGTTTCATCTATTACTTGGATGTTCAGGGAACATGTCGGAGAAATTCTAAGAATTTGTCCGACCAAGCTTTTCTTTAATGCGGGATCAGCAATTTGATCATGAGTTTCGACGACCCCCTCGATTTCTTTACTGTTGAATGGACCACCCTTCAATTCGATCGACCTTCCATAAGCAGCAGATTCGGCAACACGGATCGATTCGACGGGAAGGCTCCTCTCCTTTGTTTTCGGGAGGCTCTCAGTTAGAATCTGCTGAGTCCCGTCAAAATCTGGAGAAAGAGGACTCGTCATACTTCTTTTGCCGCCTTCGACAACAGAACCCTTCCGAACTTCGCCCAGGGCATCAGATTCTTGAAACCCAAAAACGCACGATACCCCAAAACCACACTTTACACCGACCAATAGATCTGCAATCGTATCGCGGGGATTCCTGAATGCCGAAGGGGTGCTAAAGCCTTTGTCTTAGACGATGAACAACAGTGTGGGAGAAAGAGAGAAATGAGTAGTTTTCTTAGCATTGCTTGTTTTCAACATGAGGGATCACATTCCTTTATATAGCCATTAATGTCTAGGGTATAAGGTGATATAATAATATTTAGTTGTTCGCTTAAACTCGGTCCTGTGTGAAATGAATTCCATCAAAAGAACTTGAAATTGTGTGTAATACAAATTGAGCATAGTGTTGTGTATACCGCAAGCTAAGCCAGTGTTGCATGTAGCATAAGTTTATCTTGGTGTAGCATACAACACAAGACATCAAAAAAATAACAAAAAATCTATCTTATAAAAATCTTGGGGTGTTACACCGTCTCAGTGCTTCACTCCAAAAATAATACATATGACAATATAAAGTAATATATAGAAAAATCAGTGTTGTTACAAGAAAGGATCATGTAACATTATCCATGAAGAGGATTGAGTGCTATCTAATCTTATTTGACATGTAATTGATGGACATGATAATAATAAAAGAAGGAATATCATCTTATATTTATGAGATGATTTCTCAACCATCCCTTATGGAGAAGGTTAAGGAAGCTCATAGGGATAATGTGGAGATAAAGAAGAAGGTGGATACTGTGAGGAAGAGGAAAGAATCTGAATTCAATATTGATAAATATAGAGTTGTGACACGTAGGACATTACTATGCATACCATCAGAGCCTAATATAATGAGGGAGCAGATGAATAATGCTCAAAGATCAACATTCTCCATCCATGTAGGTAGAACAATGATGTATAGTGATTTCCAAGTGAACTATTGGTGGGAGAATATAAATATGGGGATAATTTAATATACATCATATTTTGAGTAAGTAAAGGAAGAATGAAAAATTCCAAGGTGATGATCTAACCATTACCCATACCTTTATGGAAATTGGAAAACATCACTATGAATTTTTCACAGATCTTCCGAAGACAAACATAGGAAACAATGCCACTTGGGTTGTGGTGGACCATATTAAAATGAATATACATGGAATTTCCATTTAGGAGAACTACTAACTTGATCAACTTTGATGGATATAAATTAGAGAATTGGTGAGGCAGTATGGAACACCACTATCAATTATATTAGAATGAGATTCGTAATTCAACTTAATGTTTAATTAAATTCTGCATTAAGATATGAACATAGATGTGATCTTCAGTACATCCTGTCACCCTTAGACTAATGGAACATCTGAATGGACTATCTAATCACTTGAGGGTATATTAAGATATTTCTCGATAGACATCAAAGTAGGTTGGGATGAACTTCATTCTTTAAACAAGTTCTAAAAAAAATACTTTCACTTTAGTATTCAGATGGATCCTTAAAAATACCTTTACATAATGAATTCTAGAAAAAAAATTTGTGATGAAGTAGGTGAACATAATCTATTTGGACAGAAAAAGGTAGAAGAAATTGTTGAGAAGGTTCAGTCCATTCAATAACACATCAGAGAATAATAAATTTGATAGAGGAGTTATGTTGAGAACCATTAATGAGACCTAGAGTTTAATGTTAGTGATAATCTATTCCTTTGTATATCTCCCTATACCAGAGTCACAATGTTTGGGAAGTAGGGAAAACTAAGCCCTATGTACATCTCCACCTTTTATAGTATTGATCACATTAGAGGCGTGGCCTATCGAATTGTACTTCCACTAAACCTATCTCAATTTCATGACATATTCCATGTATCTCTCTTGAGGAAGTATATAACAAATCCATTGAATTTAATAAATAAATAGGTGGTACAGTTGGAGAATGATCTCTCTCATGTGGATCAACTATTGATAATCATGGACCATAGAGACACTGCTCTATATACTATGAAAACTCAGCTAGTCAAAGTTATTTGGCAGAACCATTAATTCGAATATGAAACATGGGAACCGAAGGACGTTATGAAATAGAAGTTCCCAAATTTGTTTTCACTTTAGTGTTAGAAATGAAATATAAAGGTTTAAATTTCTTAATGGAGGAAGGATTTAATGACTCGTCAATATATATATAAATATATATATATAATTTACCATTTAAATATATGTACACCACATCTAGTAATATAGTATATTATAAAAAATAATGTTAAAAATTTATTTCATTAGTTTTGAATATTAAATTTAGTTAAAAGTTAAACCATGTAAAATTAATATTATTAAAAATAGAAAATAAATATAAAAAATAATTAGAATAAGAAAATAGGGATCATCTTTATCTCTAAGAATTATCGCACTCACAAACAAAACTGCAAAAAGGAAAAAAAAGAATCACAATCAAAGGTTAATTTTGAAAGTGAATAATATTGTACCACAAAAGAAATTAATGTAATGAATTTATGATTAAAATTGGAAGTATTTATAGGAAGTATAAAAATAAACTTACCATTGGGAAGTATGACCATTGGGAATTATAACAATTGGATATTATAACTGCTAGACATTTTGATTATTGGGTATTATTATTGTTAGTAATGTATCAATTATAATTTTACCTATAGAATCAATGTATTTTTTGGGTAATTATGAGAAATAATTTATGTATTAGGTAGAAATGATGGACACAACTGGTAGAATCATGCTTTATGAATCATATTTATCAAAGTGTGGGAGGGAGGTAATGTCATTGGGGTTCATACTACACCAATCCCAAGAAGAGCTTCATCTACCAAGGATCGAGAAAAATTCCATAAGAGAAATGTAACGCCCCGACCCTAGTTACCCAGAGTCAGTGCATTATTACATAACATTGACATGATCACAAGGGATCAAATCACGAAAAACCGATCAGTTTAGTATCCTTATAAGTACTAGATACAAACATAAGTTTTACATTACATTATGAAATGAAAAACAACAACATTGTGTCTCCTTTTAACACATTCATCTCCCTTAGAATATCCCTGTAGGTCAGTCATAATATACTTCTTTGCATCCTAGGAAAAATAAAATATAGAAAGGGGTGAGCTCAGATGATCAGTAAGGATAGCAATATAGAGGACACTTTCATAAATAAGCACAAGAATTTAAGGAAATGTATAAGACTAAAACACAAGCATTTTAATCTTAAACTTCAGTATAATATGGCAAAGATAAATCAAATAATGCAATTTACTTATTCACATAGATATTATACTAGTCGAATAATCACATGTAATATCAATAGCCAATTTCATAATGATGGAATGCATAATGTCGGACATCATAACCACATAGTCAAGGCCTAGTGCCAAGAATACAAATAAGATTTTGTCAAGGCCTTGTGCCAAGACACTAGTTGTCTCATGAGAACTACAGATGCATCGAGGAGCTATAGTGGGCTCCACCTGTCGTATACTAAGTCCAATGCATTCCTCATATAAAAAGGTTGAAACATAACATAAACATTCATATTAAAACTAGCATAAGAAATGTTAATAATTTAACCATAATCCATGAATGGTATAAAAATAAAACATACACAGTAAAACATGTCACAAAACCTTCAATACAATATGGAAGATTGTATCATAATAAATAAACTTCAAACAAGTTCGAAATCCATCAAAGGATGTTGACATAGATGAAATCAAAACTATTAGAGAGAAATATCTCTTTCTATTTTAAAATCAATTAAAAGTCATGTAATTATAAAAGAAAACATTTATTTTGAAAATATTCTTATAATCTTGTAAGGGAATCTTTGAAGGTGTTATAATGGCGGAAAATAGATGCACCCGCCGTATAAGTTAAAAAAACATTCTTACCTTAATTTGTCAAAAAGGTCATAAAGTACCTTGTTTGGAAAATGACAGAAAGATTCCTTTCAATTTTTTTTATAAAAAGTCAAATAAGGTTATAAATAACTTTAACCCATATTCTAGAAAATATTAAAAATGGTTTGAAATAAATTTTTAAGAAACACAGATGTGGATGATAAAGAGGTCCCAGTAGATACTCACGTATAAACAACCTCAGACAACAAAGAGATTGTAAAATTAACCATTACCTTGTACTTTTCCTTAGTTGAGGGTAGGTTAACCTCATGTATAATGGTGAAATAATTGTTATTAAATTATAAAAGAACCACATACATAAATATTATATCATATATGATATTTTAATATTTCTTTGTTAATGATATTTCAATAGTATCATCGTTTCAGGTGTTAACTGATTCGTTTTCCTTTATATGTTTTTCAATGTAAGTCATGTTTTTTATGGATAGGATGTATTTGATTCATATCCATAATGATATTAAGTTCTTAAATATTATTTTTTAATCATAAAATGAAAATTATTCTTGAATGATTATGATGGGAAATGAATCTCATCGCGTTCGTGGAGACGGTAATCCGTACGTACGCACGAGCGACAATATCATTCTATTGATGGTAAAAATGTATGTAATTTGATAGTATATCATATATAAATAATCATTAACATGTTATATTTATTATTTACATCAATTATACTCATTATTATACCCATCCAAATAATGAAGTGTTGAAGAACAAACTACACTACAACGTGGAGACGGTAAGCCGTACGTACGCACGTATGGTGACTTTGTCATTAATAGGATGGATAGAGTAATGAATATGGTTGTACAAAATTTATAATAACCTCATGGTATTTAGAAGATACTGGAGTTATTATTTTGGTATGGAAACAACAAAGAAAGAGGAAGTGTAAGAAGAAAAGAACTTTGAAAGAGGTGATGAAATTATTACCTCTTCTTCGGGAGCTTCCATTTGATTTGATCAAAAGGGATCCTTAGGTTGTCTTCTGATCAAAGTAAGGAATCTAGGTTGAATTGAGGGTAGTTGGGAGGATATTTGAGTAGGTTTTGGCCGATACAAATGGATTTGGAGGTGTGAAATTAAGAGAAGGGGAAGTACCCTTTTATAAGAGAGGTGAGGGTCACTTTAGGAAAAGCTTGAAATATTATTTTATTATACAATCATATTCAGTTTATAATGGATCAAAAATGATTTATTTCGAGGATAAAGTGGGTATGGGTAGAAAACCTCTCAATAAATAGGTTTTAGAAAGGTTTAGGTCACCATATTAACCTTATCTTTTAGATTTAACTCTTAGTTAAATAGTTTAACTTTTACCATGTATTCTTGTATTATTAAATAAATGGTTAATAAACTTACTATAAAAAGATAAGAGAACCCCAATTGGTTCATTATTGATATATCTAACTTTATATAAGTTATTTGGCTGAACCTTATATTTTTAGGAATATTATATCAATTAATAATATAGTATTTCTTTTAAAATCTCATTTATGTCAATTTTGACACAATTTAGTATTTGGTTTTTGTGAAAGTCATAAAAAATTTATCATTTCGAATTTTTTTTATTTAATCAACCCTAACATGTAATATTAAAATATAAAATTAGTGTAATACATAAAAAGTCTCAATTTAAAATTATTTTAATATTTATAAATTCAATTATTTTAATCTTTCAATAATAAGGTAATTACTGCATCATCATTGTGTAATAAATAAATTTAATTATTTAATTTATAAAAATTATAAATAAAATACCAATATGTAGGAAATCTTTTTATATTTATAATGAATATTTATAGTCTAATTTATCTTATGTATAACCCTATATTAAAAATGTTTTAGTTATTAAAATTTGAATTTAACACTTTTAACTTTTCTTTAAATAAAATAATAATAAATGTACTAATCTAATCCAAGTGGACAAACAAGATCATATTTTATTCCTAAGGTTGATTTTAGTCGAAATAAACTTATCCAATAGAATTAGGACATGTGTTATGGTAATTATAATATCATTTTTACCATTAATTACCCTATTTACTTTTAACCGTGGTAAATAAAAGTCAAAAGTTACTATTCACCAAAAATTATTTTAATCATATTGAACCACATTTTACTTACTGATATCAACCATGTCTCTCTCATTTTTGAAATTCAATTCATAGAAGCGGTAAAATTACATTTTATACAAAATTTTTAACGTGCCTAAAAGGTGGGTAAAAGACATTAAAAAAAATTCAATAAAATTTTATACCTCTAATTTTATTATAAAATGACTCCAATGAATTAAATTGAACTAATATAGGTATTATGTATCTATTTTTACTTAAAATAAATTTAAATAAAATAAATAATTATTTAAATAAAAATTCAGTTTTAAACAATAACGCAATGTTTTTCACTATTCATCAAAAATTGAAAGTTTTTAGAAAAATAAAAAAATTCACCCTAATATAATTTTGATATTCAAAATCTAAAAATGAAGTCCATTTTGAAAAATAAAATTTATAAAATTTCAAAAAGTGGGTATTACTATTCATAACAGTTAGTTTGATTGGTCGTGGTGTGCTAGAACTCAAAGTTGCGTACAGTGCAAGCTATTGCATTATTCAAAGAGAAGTGTACTGTTGAAGATTGGGGTGTTACATTATTCTCTTCTTAAAATAATCTCATCCTTGAAATTTCTAGAATACTACTGCATAAAAAGCTTTGGGTGGTTCTTCATCATAATTTCCTCAGGTTCCCACGTTGCCTCTTCCATCTTGTGGTTTCTCCATATAACTTTTACCAGACAAGTCATCCAGTTTCTCAACACTTGTTCCCTGGTATCAAGAATCTTGAGAGGCTCTTCACAATAAGATAGATCGGCTTTGAGTTCTATTTCTTCATAGGTGAGTACATGCGTTGGGTTAGACATGTATTTTCTCCACAGTGATATGTGGAACACATCATGAACTTTAGAGAGACTTGGAGGCATTTCCAAACAATAAGCTACAACTCCAATTCGTTCTAGAATTTCGAAAAGTCCGATGTACCTGGGACTTAATTTAACCTTCTTACCGAATTGCACAACATCCTTCCATGGATATACCTTCAAGAAAACATGATCTCCTACTTGAAATTCCAAATCTTTCCTTCAGTTATCAGCATAGATCTTTTTCCTACTTTGCGTTGCTTTGATGTGGGTTTGGATAATCTTCACCTTTTCCATTGTTTCCTCAACAAGTTCTGGGCCTAAAAGTTTTCTTTCACCAACATCATCCCAACAAGTTGGCGTGCGACATCTCTTTCCATATAATTCTTCATATGGTGTCATCTGAATACTTGAATGGAAGATATTGTTATAGGAAAATTCTACCATAGGTAAATATTGATCCCACATACCTTGAAAGTTAAGTGAGCAAGATCTCAACATGTCTTCAAATGTTTCAATAGTCCGTTATGATTGTCTGTCAGTTTGAGGGTGGTAGGCAGTGCTCAAACGAAGTTCAATATCTAGGGATTTTTGAAGAATTTTCCATAATCTTGATGTAAAATGGGGATCATGGTCAAAAACAATCGATAGGGGTACTCCATGAAGTCTTAAAACTTCATTAATATATAGTCTTTCTAAACGTTCAAGTGTTAAATCTTCTCTTATAGAAAGAAAATGTGCTGACTTGGTAAGATGATCAACAATGACCCATATTGCATCGTTCCTTTTAGGATTCTTTGGTAGCACCATGACAAAGTCCATCGCAATTTCATCCCATTTCCACTCAGGTATGGGAAGAGTTTTCATGACTCCTCTAGGATGTTGTTTTCCAGCCTTCACCTATTGAAAAACCATACATCTTGACACATAATCAACAATATCCCTCTTCATGTTATCCCACAAAAAGTTCCTTCAAATCTCTATATATCTTAGTGCTACCAGGGTGTATAGAGAAATTGGAGCTATGAACATAATCTAACAATTCCCTTTTTAGATTAGCTATGTTAGGAACACAAAGTCTCTTCCCAAATTTCAAAATCCCATCTTCATATATGAAGTCGATCATTCTCCCATCATTCACACCTTTGATTTTCTTTTGAAACTCCTCATCATCAGTCTGATAACATTTTATCCTTTCTAGTAAAGATGGATTGTAAACCATTTTAAAAAGTATTGATGTTTCACCTTCCATGATTATTCCCATATCCATCTTTATTAGATCCATGAACATAGGATTCCTTTAAACTATCATCCTGTTCAAAACTCCATGATCCTTTCTTCTCAAAGCATCTACTACCTTATTTTCCTTTCCTAGGTCGTAGTGTATAGTGAAATCATAATCCTTGAGTAGTTCAAGCCATCGTCTTTGCCTCATGTTGAGCTCTTTCTGTGAGAAAATATACTTCAAACTCTTATGATAAGTATATACCTCACATTTTTCACCATAGAGATAGTTTATTCATATCTTCAAAGAAAATATTACAGCTGTTAACTCAAGATCATGAGTGAGATAGTTTTGTTCATGAGTTTTTAGCTATCATGATGCATATAAAATAACTCTATCATTCTGCCTAAGGACACCACCAAGTCCTTTCTTTGAAGCATCACTATAAATAACAAACCCATCATTCCACAATGGTAGAGTCAAGATAGGATAATTGACTAATATTATCTTCAGTTCTTTAAAACATTCTTCACACTCTTTTTTCCAAACAAATTTAACCCCTTTACGTGTGAGCTTGGTTAATGGGTTAGCCAATCAGTCAAAATCTTGGACGAAACGCTGATAATAACCTGCTAAACCAATAAAACTGCGTACCTCAGTTATACTCGTCGGTGATGGCCATTCTTGTATTGCTCTAGTCTTAGAAGGATCAACAGAGATTCCATCCTTAGAGATAATATGGACAAGAAAATAAATCTCTTGAATCTAGAATTCACACTTTCTAAACTTACCATATAATTCATTTCTTCTAAGAGTTTTTAGAATAGTGCACAAGTGATTTTCATGATCTTCATATCTTTTGGAGTAAACCAAGATATCATAAATAAATACCACCACAAAGTCATCAATATATTCATTAAAAACTCTATTCATTAGATCCATGAAGACAGATGGTGCATTAGTCAGTCCAAAAGGCATTACTATAAACTCGTAATGCCCATACCTAGTACGAAATGCCGTCTTCAGAATTCCTTCCTTCTTCACACACATCTGATGATATCCAGATCGAAGGTAAATCTTTGAAAAATATTGAGCTCCATGAATTCGATCGAATAAATCATCAATGTGGGGTAGGGGATACTTGTTCTTTATTGTTATATCATTGATCTCCCTATAGTGAATGCACAACCTCATAGATCCATCTTTCTTCTTAACAAAAAGAACAGGGGATCCCCGTGGAGAAACATTAGGACGAATAAATCCTTTATTACTCAATTACTCTAGTTTTTTCTTTAGTTCCACTAATTCCACAATGTCCATTATATAAGGGGTCTTCGATATGGTCCTTGAACTAGGAATTAAGTCAATGAAAAACTCAATTTATCGTTCTGGAGGATGTCTAGGTAAATCCTCTAGAAACAAATCAACATACTCTTTCACAATAGGTACGTCCTCTATTTGAAAATTCTTTTCCTCACCCATAGTTATTTCATTCTTTTCCTCCCCAATAATCGAATTTAGTAGAGATACTGGGGGTGAATCTAGATAAGAATTAGGTGGTGACGTTTCTGATCAAAAGATAAGGTACTCCTTATCATCATCGAAAATTGTAGCCTCCTTCTTCTTACAATAATTTTTCACATCATGGTCTGAAATCCAATCCATACTGAGGATTATATCAAATTCAATCATGGGTATGATGATGAGATCAGCAGATAAATAACATTTATATGCCCTAATGGGGAATGATTCACAAAACTTTGTTGTAATGATAATTCCCTTAGGAGTTTTGACTGAAAACTTCCTTGTTAAATCAAATTGGAAATATCTAATTTTCTTAGAAAACTGGGAAGATATGAAACAATGCGATGATACAGAATCAAATAAAGCATTGGATAAATTTGAGGAAACCATTAAATTACCTACCACCATGTCATTCAGAGCATCAACCTAAGCAGTAGTGATCACATAAGCTTGGAATTTCTCCCTTGGCCTTTTCTGAGTTAATTTTACTTGGTTCTTAGGACATTCATTTGCATAATGTCCCATTTCTCTACAATTGTAGCATTCAACATTGACAACCTTTTTCTTTCCCTTGAAATCATGAGCTTGGTGGCCTTTTTAACCACACTTATAACAGACTCTCATTCCCTTCAAGTAAGTACCGGGGTGTTTCTTCCCACATTTACTTCAGGATGGAAAGTCAAATTTTCACTTCTTCCCCTTATTTCCATATACAGAGTGTTCAGAAGATCTCTTCTTCTCTTGCTTTTATTTAAAGTCGTAATACTTAGAGAATTAATTTTCTATCTTGATAGCACATAAGAAAATATCTTCGTACGATGAGAAGTATTGTGAGACTAATGATAAATGGAGAAATGGTTTTAACCCATCGAAGAATCGATCAATATTACTCCTTAGGTTACGTATATAATCCGCTTCATGCCTTTCAAACCTTGTAAAGTTAGACTCATACTTTGTGACATTTTCATCCTCCTTTTTCCTCAGACTCAGAAATTGTCTTTCCATATCCGCTCGATGGTCACAAGGAAAGTATTTTTCTAAGAAAATCTCTTTATACTCCCTCCATTCCATATTTTATACTTCTTCATCCTCATTTTTGTTTTGAATTAATGACCACCACTGATCTGCATCTCCCGTGAGGTGATAAACTGCCATAAAAAACTTTTTCCTTTCTGCTACTCCCCAAAGCATGAAATATTTTATCTAAGGAACTTATTCATTGTTCATATACAAATGTATTTGTAGTACCATTGAATGTTGGTGGTTTTTTCCTCATGAAGTGGTCTAACATTGATCCTCCACATTATGGATCAGGTTGCTCCATATGGGTAAGGTTATTATTCATAAGCTGAGTGAGTTGTTCCAGTATGGTTATAAGTTGTTCAACACCAGTTGCATCACCAGATCCACTATAATTATCTTGAGTAGGAGGGAAATCCCCACATGGATTACGTGCGTTGATACAGTTTCCATTCCTTCCACTGGGTGCCATTTCTAAACAATTAAATACACTAGATTAGTTTATGAATCGCAATACATAATTCCAAACTTGTAAAACACTAAACATAAATTGAACAGTTTATGGATATAATCCATAATCATAAAAATGTTTTCTTTGAGGAAGTATATACTCATAAATAATTCATAATGGTTTGTAAAGAAAATGTGAATTATCCTAAGCATATCCCCTAGGAGTGTCATAACCAAGAATGTAGCAAGGACCGTTGTCATATACCAAGATAACCTGGGTGAAGCCCGAAACTTCTTGTCGGAGTTTTCACTCCTAGGTACATCTGTGCCAAAGCCTCCTCTACCTGCTCATATCCAGACATGGATGTATTTCTTAGAAAACCCACATAATATTTATATTACCAAAATTCTAGGAAGTTTTTCTATACTAATCTTCAAAGTCTATCTTAGGGTAATGTTCTATAATTAGAGTTTTTTTCTTTCTAAATATAACTTAAAAGGTTTGTACTAAACTTCCTTTGATACCAACTATAATGCCCTGACCCTAGTTACCCAAATTTAGTGAATTATTACATAACATTAGCATGATCAAAAGGGATAAAATCACAAAAGACCGATATGTTTAGTAGCTTTGGAAGTACTAGATACAAACATAAGTTTTAAATTACATTATTAAATGAAAAACAACAACATTGTGTCTCCTTTTAACACATTCATCTCCCTTAGACTATCCCTACAGGTCAGTCATAATAAACTTCTTCACATCTTGGGAAAAATAAAACATAGAAAGGGGTGAGCTCAGATGCTCAGTAAGGATAACAATATAGTGGAAACTTTCATAAATAAGAATAAACATTTTAGGCAATGTATAAGACTAAAACACAAGCCTTTTAAACTTAAACTTCAGCATAATATGGAAAATAAAAATCAAATAATTCCATTTACTTATTCACATGGATATTCTACTAGTCTAATAATCACATGTAATATCAATATCCAATTTCATAATAATGGAATGCATAATCCCAGAAATTATAACCACATAGTCAAGGCTTCGTGCCAAGACTAAAAATAATATTTTTTCAAGGCCTTATTCCAAGACACTATTTTATCTCATGATACCTACCGATGCAT
Source organism: Viscum album (assembly GCA_963277665.1). NCBI lineage: Eukaryota > Viridiplantae > Streptophyta > Magnoliopsida > Santalales > Viscaceae > Viscum > Viscum album. Next base: position 710,728,940 of record OY728167.1, on the reverse strand, counting down.
CGAGGAGCTATAGCGGGCTCCACCCGTCACATACTAAGTCCAATGCATTTCTCATATGAAAAGGTTGAAACATAACATAAACATTCGTATTAAAACTAGCATACAAAATATTAATACATTAACCATAATCCATGAATGGTATAAAAATAAAATATCAATATTCAAACATATCACAAAACCTTCAATATAATATGTAATATATTATCATAATAAATCAACTTCAAACAAGTGTAAAATCCATCAAAAGATGTTGACATAGATGAAATCAAAATTGTTTGAGAGAAATATCTCTTTCTATTTTGAAATCATTTAAAAGTCATGTAATTATAAAAGAAAACATTTATTTTGAAAGTATTATTATTATCTTGTAAGGGAAGCTTTGAAGGTGTTATAATAGTGTAAAATAGCCGCATCCGCCGTATAAGTTAAAAAAAACATTCTTACCTTAATTTGTCGAAAAGGTTATAAAGTGCCTTGTTTGGAAAACGAAGGAAAGATTCCTTTCAATTTTTTTTATAAAAAGTCAAAAAAGGGTATAAATGACTTTAAACCATATTCTAGGAAATAATAAAAATGGTTTGAAATACATTTTTTTTAAGAAATACAGATGTGGATGATAAAGAGGTCCCATTAGATACTCATGTATAAACAACCTCGCACAATAAAGAGATTGTAAAATTAACTCTTACCTTGTAATTTTCATTAGTTGAGGGTAGGTTAAACTCTTGTATAATGGTGAAATAATTTTTATTAAATTATAAAAGAACCACATACATAAATATGATATCATATATGATCTTCTAATACTTTTTTGTAAATGATATTTTAATAGTATCATCGTTTCAGGTGTTAACTGATTCATTTTACTCTATATGTTTTCTAACATAAGTCATGTTTATTATGAATAGGATGTATTTTATTCATATAAAGAATTATATTAAGTTCTTAAACATTATTTTTTAATCATAAAATGAAAATTATTCTTGAATGATTACGATGGGGAATGAATCTCATCGCATTCGTGGAGATGGTAATCCGTACGCACGCACGAGCGACAATATCATTCTATTGATGGTGAAAAAATATGTAATTGGATGGTATATAATATATAAAGAATCATTAATATGTTATATTTATTATGTACATCAATTATACTCATTATTATACCCATCCAAATTATGAAGTGTTGAAGAACAAACTACACCACGATGTGGAGACAGTAAGTCGTACGTACACACGTATGGTGACTTTGTCATTTATAGGATGGATGGAATAATGAATATGGTTGTTACATATTTATAATAACCTCAAAGTATTTATAAGGTACTGGAGTTATTATTTTGGTATGTAAACAACAAAGAAAGAGGAAGTGGAAGAAGAAAATAACTTTGAAAGAGGTGATGAAATTATTACATATTCTTTGGGTGCTTCCTTTTGATTTGATCAAAAGGGATCCTTAGGTTGGATTCTGATCAAAGTAATGCATATAGGTTGAAGTGAGGGTATTTGGGAGGATATTTGAGCAGGGTTTTGCCAAGCCAAATGGATTTGGAGGTGTGAAATAAGAGAAGGGGAAGTACCCTTTTATAAGAGAGGTGATGGTCACTTTAGGAAAAGCTTGAAATATTATTTTATTATACAATCATATTCGGTTTATAATGGCTCCAAAAGGATTTATTTAGAGGATAAGGTGGGGATGGATCTAAAAACTCTCAACCAATAAGTTTTAGATAGGTTTAGGTCACCATATTAACCTTATATTTTAGATTTAACTCTTAGTTAAATAGTTTAACTTTTACCATGTATTCTTGTATTATTATAATAAATGGTTAATAAACATACTATAAAAATCCAAGAAAACCCCAAGTTGTTAATTATTGATATATCTAAACTTATATAAGTCCTTTTTCCAAACCTTAGATTTTTAGGAATATTATATCAATTAATAATATAGTATTTGTTTTAAAAACTCATTTATGTCAATTTTGACACTATTTAGTATTTGGTTTCTGTGAAAGTCATAAAAACCTTATCATTTCGAAAAAAATTTATTTAATCAACCCCAAAATGTCATATTAACCTATAAAATTTGTTTAATACACAAAAAGTCTCAATTTACAATATCAATTATTTTAATCTTTCAATAATAAGGTAATTACTGCATCATCATTGTGTCATAAATAAATTTAATTATTTAATGTCTAAAAATTATAAATAAAATACCAATATGTAGGAAATATTTTTATATTTCTAATGAATATTTATAGTATAATTTATATTATGTATAAACCTATATTAAAAATGTTTAATTATTAAAATTTGAATTTAACACTTTTAACTTTTCTTTAAATAAAATAATAATAAATGTCCTAATCTAATCCAAGTGAACCAAAATGATCATATTTTTTTACTAATATTTATTTTAGTCGAAATACACTTATCCAATATAATTAGTACATGTTTTAGGGTAATTATAATATCTTTTTTACCTTTAAATACCCTATTTACGTTTAACCGCGGTAAATAAAACTCAAAAGTTACTATTCACCAAAAATTATTTTCATCTTATTGAACCACATTTACGTACTGATTTAAACCATGTCTCTCGGAGTTTTTAAATTCAATTCACAGAAGCGGTAAAGTTACGTTTTATGCAAATTTGTTAACATGCCTAGAAGGTGGGTAAAAGACGTTAAAAAAAATTCAATAAAATTGTATACATCTAATTTTATTATAAAATGACTATAATGAATTAAATTGAACTAATATATGTATTATGTATCTATTTTGACTTAAAATAAATTTAAATAAAATAAATAATTATTTAAATAAAAAGTCGGTTTTAAACAATAACGTAGTGTTTTTCACTATTCATCAAAAATTGAATGTTTTCAGAAAAATACCAAAAATTCACCCTAAGATAATTTTTATATTCAAAATCCAAAAATGAATTCCATTTTAATTTTTTTTATAAAATTTCAAAAAGTGGGTATTTCTATTCATAACGTCTAGTTTGATTGGTCGTGGTGTGCCATAACTCGAAGTTGCATACAACGCAAGCTATTACATTATTCAAAGAGAAGCATACCATTGAAGCTTGAGGTGTTATAAGAAAATCTTGGGTTAATAGAAATCTCAATTAGATAAATATTTGCTGAGCCACCCCATGAAACTATTACCATCATGAACCTTACCCTAAAGGAATATGCTGGTGGTATTAGGGGTTATGTATCAAGAACTTGGTATTATAATCCAAAAATATTATTTTTTTAAAATTATATATTGGTTTCTCTAATACCATTTTGATTATTATTTTATAAATACACCTGAATATAAAATTAATATGATAATTATAAAAAACATAAATGTATTTTTAGAAAACATATAATTTCAATAAAAAATAATATCATGGAAAATGAAATAACTTTAAAAAATTGTTATTATAGTGATATAGTACTATAAAATACAACTTATTTATATATAAATGATAATATAATTTTGTAACATCGCAGGTAATTTTTATAAGGATCAGAATGTAATTTATGTCATAAAACATGCATTTTTTTAATAAATTATGTTTTCAATTAAAATCTAAAATTCTTATATTTTGAAAATTACATAGATGTAACAAATATAATTTTTGAATTCAACATGTCAAAATTAGGTAGTGGGTGATGTTTCATAATTTTTTGAGAGTTGAATTTTCATGTAAAAATTAAATAGTGTAGAATATACGTTGAGTATTAAAACATTATAATACCCTAAAAGGGATCTGATTAATTATATAAAGATCTTGATCAACATGAAAGAGTTGTTTTCATTAAAATACTTTATTTTATTATGATAATATTATTTGTCCAAACCAATGGAGAACCTTCCAAAACCAAAAATAATATTTTAGGATTTGAAAAAATTTTCATTAGGAAGATGACTCACTTCCACATCATGAATGATATTATTTTAGGATTATAGATTCTCAATTTAATAAAATATCAAAAAACAATCCTCCTTGGAAAATACCATAGGAATTATTATGGTTTTTTATTGTTTAGAAACTAGGTTTACAATGTATATGTTTGAAAATTAATAAACAATCCCCCCTCTTTTTCTATACATACCCTTCCCTTCCCCCATTAGTCTTTACACTAAATCCTTGAAACATGAATTTCTTCTCATTTTCCCTCTATGGATCGCTCCTAATGTGTTTTAAATATTCTAAGGATCTCTTCTCAAGATTTATGAAAAAACCTCTCAAGGTAATGGATTCTCTCCTTCCTCTTTTCTATTCTAAGAATTAATTTATAATAAGCATTTTTATTATCAATTCATTGTGTTTTATTTTGTTTATAGACATTATTTGACTATCAAAAATTTTCTCGATAATGTGATACTAAATTCCTCTCTAATTTTTCCCTTCCATGAACTTTCATGTACACCCTTTATGACTCCAAAATCATTTATTGAATTTTCATACAATACATTTATGTTGTGAATACCTATCCCAATTTTCATTCAAGTGAATTAAACTAGATATAACTATACGTTAATTATTTATTAATTCCCCGTATGAAACCCAAATTCATTAATAATGTGATTGAAATTATGAAATATATTCAAATGATATACGATCGATGTGGTTCACATAAAGTTAGACATATGAAGGGTTCACTCTAATAGCACTATAATGCATTAGGTAATGTTTTCAGCTCAAAAGATACCATGTATGGTGAAAATGATGGTATTATATTCACACTAGTTATAATGAAATTGTGGTAAGCCTTTATTCATACTTATGATTTCATGTTTTATATTTTATGCTCATTCCCATGATACCATGATTTTATGATGTCATTATCTCATGTCATGCCTTCATTTGAGTATGTATAATCCTTACTAATTTATGTCATCATGATATTTCTCTTGACTCCCATGTATTTATTATCATCATTTTATTCATTCATTATTACTCTATTGATCTTTATAGCCCATTCCTTCATTTTTTATATCATCGTATTATTTTTTCAGGTATTACGATTTCAACAGAAACTAGGGGTACATTAAAGAGTTTTAAATAATGATGTTGCCATTTATATATAAATAATAGTTTATGTAACAAATTTTACAAATACACTAGGCCTATCTATTTAATAAGAATTCATTATATAGATTTTTATATTAAATATCATGAATTAAACAATTAGATATATGGGTGGTTATTCTAAGGGCATAGTATGATATTACTAGAGATTAAAATAAGTGGTGAATAAAATAAAAAAATAGTAGTAGAACTAGTCCGCTCGATCAACCTACAGTAGTCCCCTTATTTTCGTTACATGAATAAATGTTTTCCTTCTTATAAAATGATCAGGAGGGCTCCTTCCAATTTAGCAGCTCTGATCCGCTTATGAGACAAACGAGATTCTTCTTCTTCTTCAAGATATCTTGTGTCTCTAAAATATTCCTAGTTTTAAATATCTCAACTATAATTTATTCATTTTCTACCATGTGTCACTATTTTTGATTTAGATTCAACTAATAGGATCTCTTCTCTAATATTATTCTTACTTGAAAATCATCCCATGATCTTCACCTTCTTCTTTGGTTGGATGGGAACCATGTAGATTCTTAGTATAATCCAAGGATTATTTAAGTAGACCATAATAATGTGTTTTTTATTTAAGTTCATTCCAATATTAATTTATAAATTCCCTTTTTTAATCCCAATGGATTAAACTTTCATAATTTCCTAATGTCATATGATCCTTGAATGATGGAAGGAATTCCATATGGTTGGGAACCTCCTATGTATAACATTTAGCTCTTCTCGGGAAGTCACACACTGGATGTCCTATAGTGTCTTCAATGTTTCATGCATGGATAGTCTGACTATATAAGTCTTACGATGGTAGTCATAATATGTGCATTAGATTGATTCTCAAGTCATATGATGACCATCTAAGCCATACCCTCATTCATGTTGTCTGAATCTTGTCCAAAATCATATGATGGGAAACTATAAAGTCATACAAGGAAAGAAAATTCATTTTAGGTTTAGTCGCTTTTACATTATCATATCTATAACCATGTGAAATCATTTCTGTAGTGTAGGCTTTGTTTGATTTAATAATGGAATTAATTAAAAAATAATTTTTTTGAGTCAATCACTAATTAAATTCTAAAATTAATGTATAAATTTCAAAAAAAAAATCTATGGATGAATAAAACAATTATATATATGGATTTAGCCATAAAACATTTCAATTCCAGATTAACTAAAGTGATAATTTTGAAATTATTTCCTCAATTTTAAGTAAATTATGTGGTTAATTATATGAATGAATAAAATGACCTCACACATGTTTCCCTATATGCAAGAGGTTATCGATTATCATCTATGGTCAAGAAAGACATCGTAGAGAGACTATAACCTCGAAATAAAGTAATCATCAAAGTATACAATGGAAACTATAATAATAAAAAACAATATTAATAAAGTACCAACCCATTTAGTAGAATTATGACATGTCAATCACACAGACCAAAATGAAGAAAATTATCCCCACAAACGGTGAACTAAAGTAAGAGATAAACTAATCAAAAGAGCACCAGTCATCCAAGCCTGAAGTGATGAGTTATATATGATCATTGCATGACCATGTGTAGAGAAAGATAACCCAAACACAGATTGATCTATCTTCGAGAATCAATGCATAAATAAACTGTATAAACAGTTTACCTGGAAATCGCCAACGGCAGCAGTCTTCTTCTTTCTCAGCGAAGAAGAATGATTGAAGAAGATCATGTAGTAGTGAACAAAATCACCCTGCATACAAGGGGGTACACCGACCAATGAATTCAAGATCATATCATGAGTATTAACAAATGATAAAGGGGTGCTAAAGCCTTCCTCTCAGATGATGAACAACAGTGTGGGAGGAAGAGAGAAATGAGAGGCTTGCTCAGCATCATTTGTTTTCAATAGGAGGGATCACATCCCTTTATATAGCCATTCATGATGTGTTTTATTAAAAAAAATGCATAGACCATATTAATCTATCCATATACATTTATTCTCATAATTCATTGAATCATATTCAATGAGAGTTCAAACCAATTTATCCATTGATAACATATTGTAACTAATAATAAAACCATTTAGGAGAAATAAACATATACCAAATATATATATTTATGATCGCATGTGTTTTAATACATGCATCAATGAATGTAATTAAATATAAAATTTATATATATATAATATAATATTATATATATATATATATTAGTGCACATCTAACAATATCTCACTTTCGCTAAAATCTTATAAGGACTTTATGTATAACTTCACAACTCTGTGAATCCATCCAAACTCTTTTGGATATGGGTTTTCATCAAACTCTCCTCATTTTGAAAAAAAACTTTCTCCAAAGTTTTATCTTTATCCAAGGGCCTAATTGTTTGACCCTTTGGGCCTTGGCAACATTGAAAAAAAAACTATGAATTCTCTATTTCATAAATGTAAGAAAAGAGCGGCCTCTAGCAAAGCATCGATACTAATCAAGATACTAAGGAGTTTGGTGTGATCTCTATCAAACATACTTGTATCTCTATAAAAACATGTCCACCACAAGATGTGTCATATACATCATATGTATATTTTTTAACCCCCTTTTCCATGAAATTGAGTGACCACTAGACACGAAACATGTTAATCTAGTATAGGCCTCTCTTCATTTTCTTGATTCTATGAAAAAACTAACTAAGTGGATGAATATATAACATGTCATTCATATATCTAATAATCACATAACTTGTCACTTATATAAGTAGTTGAACACATCATATGTGAAATGAATAAGAACGGTCATGCCTTTCCTCAGTCTAATTAAATCAAGGATCAGATGCCATTTCTTTTCATACAAGTGGATAAATCCCTTCTTGGTTTTACTCCAACCGATGACATGATCAACAACATACCCAAACACCCCATGATTAGCTATGTTCATATAAAAAATTGTGTAAGTAGGGTATCAAAGTATGAAGTTTCTCATTCTAGGTATCTCACCAACCTCATGTAAGAAGGATTGATAATAAGCATACACCCCTAAGCATATCTACGACCGTATAACATTCCATGAGATATATTTTAGCAGAAAAATCCAAGTAATTAGTCTTTACTTATTACCTCAAGAATCTATTATTTAATATCTCATATACAACCCTTTTCAATGGATATAAGATTTTATTAAAGCTAACCTTTTCATATCATCATAACCCATTTACCCCATGAGGATCGTCGGTTAGGGACAACTCAAAGTTTGTACATTGAGGGGATATTTATCATTCTTCCATTCATGTAAAATAAATTACATCACACATGAATGAATAATAAATGAAGTTTACCTTTATTATAATGACATGATACTTTTATAACCATTAAAACTAATCTCTTATAGAGATATAACATGACCCTCATGTAGTTATTTCAATAATGGATTCATTTTCTGAACATTACATCCATATGTAATTTCTGTCACATCCCCATGTGAACATCTGATAAAATACTCCCACTAAATACTTAGTGAGTGACATTTATGAATCAATCTAGTTTGAATAACGGTGAGACATATGAATCATATTCCTTAAGTTCAACTCTTTGAACTTATATTCAAACTCCTTAACTTCATAACATCAAGTGTTATAATTTTATATTCTATTGTCTACTTAGAACTCTTTCTAAGTACATCATTGTTTCCTTTGGAACCTTTTCCATTAAACCTTATTTTAAAATCTTTTGTAAATAATGTAACTATTTACATTATCACTTTACTAGCATTTCCTAAACCTTTTAGTAAATCAATTGAATTTTACTTTGTAACTAAGCTGAAATAACAATGATATTTACTTTATCCTAGTAACTAAATGTAACTATTTACATTTTTATTTACTATCTCATATCCTAACTCTTTAGGATAAAAAGTGAAAAATAACTCAAACTAATATTGGAACAATATTTTATTTACATGTTTTTGTTAACTTTAAACTTCTCTAAGTTCATAAATACTACCATTAGCCTATTAGACATCATATTCTATTCAAAATATCTTTCTAAGATTAATTTGTGTTTTTAAGAAATTAACATTTATTTCCTTTTAGTATTAATATTATAATATCCTGTATTTTTCTAGGTATGTCTCTCTATGAATTTTTTCGTTAAAATTATTTCGGTTGAGTTTTTCCTCATATTTAAACCATGGTGGGCATGTTTCATCATGGATGTCTTTTTCTTTGAATAAATGTAGACTTGAGTTGTGAGTAAGGGTGTAATTTCGGTCTGGCCCGAACAACCCCATGAGGTAGCCCGAGCCCGGCCTCGGGCCGGCCCAAACCTTCTGGCTGAGTTGGGCCATAGGCAAAGCCTTACAGGATTTTATTATTTTAAAAATAAAATATATAACAAGTTAATTTTTTTTTTCAGATTAAGGTATTTTTAAAATGAAATTTTAAATGTATTTTTAAAAAGTATATTTTAAAACATTTATTTTAAAACATTTTTTTAAATGTTTATTTTATTTTTTTTAAATCATTTATTTTAAAAATTTTATTTTAAAATGTTTTTTAATGTTTTTTTAAAACTTTTTTAACAATTATTTTAAAACATTTAATATAAAACGTTTTTAACCTTTTTAAAGATTAATGTATTTATAAAACATTTTTGCAACTTTATTTTTAAAATTTTTATTTTAAAACATTTTTTTAAAATGATTATTTGAAAACATTTTTTGAAAAAAAAAATTTAACCTTTTTTTAAACGGTTTTTAAAAGGTTTTTTGAAAATGATTTTTTAAAAAATGTCATTTTTTAAATTCATTTTTTTAATGATTAAATATTTTTTTTTGTAAAAACATTTTTTTATTAACATTTTATAGTTGAAACATTTAACAATGGGTGAATATGTTTTTTTTCTGAATAGATTTATATATGTGAATATATATATATATATATATATATATATATTATATACAAGTTTAAATAAAAAATAATGAGGGATGGGGGGGGGTGCGCAGTAGTGGCCAGGTTAATTTTTTTGTTTTCTAAATAGATTTATATATGTATATATATGTATATATAGTATATATAGTATATATAATATATATAATGTATATAATATATGCAAACATACTTAAAAAAATAACGAGTTATTATATATATATAACGTCAAATCGTTGATATATAATTATATATATTATATCATACCTAAAAATATTAAAAATTATTTAACAAATAGATAAAATATTTGTGATGAAAAAAGAACATAATAATTAAACATTAAGAAATTGAACTATTTACTTGTATAACGGAAAAAAATAAAATAGTGAGATATATTTAATAAAAAATACATTATATATTTATTCTATTACAAAAGTTCATTACACCTAACATAAAAAAACCAATCATCTGATTCTGATGTTGTGTCTTTAGTTGGGATTGGCAACATTTTGAGCTCATCATCAACGTTGAAAATTTCTTGTTGTTGATCTTGCTCATACAAATGATCCCTTATCACAATAAGAGCTTCATCCATGTCTAGTGTAAGTCGTGTACGATAACCATTGATAACTCATTCACCTTCACTAAAAGAAGACTCAGATGCAACTGAAGAAATGAGAACACTAAGTACATTATAATAAATTCATGTTAGTACAATCCATGTAGATTCATAATCTTTCCATCAATTTAAAATATCAAAATCATCTTCATTATCAATTTGTGGAGAGTCTAAATATCATTGCAATTAAAATGTTCTTGCACTAGAAGATTCAAAAATCTATATATTTTTTATAGTTGTCCATATACTTCCACTGGCACAAGAAGAATTTTTAGATTGTGTGGGTTGTCTATTAATATCAACGCGTATAATAACATTATATTCATTATATAATTGTTCTAAAAAAATAAAATATACCATCAAATTGATATTCATTATCAAAAATAATTTCTAAAAAAGTTTTCAATACAATGTATTTACATCTTGAATCTAATATAATTGTCTTTACAAATATTATAGGTAATGGATCAGAATATTTATCAAAATTTTCTTTCATGGAATTAATAATGGGTATATAATATTAATAAAACATATATTTTATAAAAACAGACATTATATCTGTTAAATCATGTAAAACTAAAGGCGATGTAGGAATATATATATGTGAAACCAATTGAGTCGATTTTTCAAATACATGTAAAAAATATTTATATAATTTAACTTTACCCCAAACATTTTCATGAGGGATAATAACCTCGTACTATTGTCAACTAGAAAAATTAATCTATTGATTTTCTTTGCTTTAGTGATAATTTTAATATATAATATGTGGAATTCCATCTATTTTCAATATCTAATTGTAATATTCATTATTTCATATTTTCTTATTGACAGATCCTTATATATACTTGTACACGATTAACAGAACTATTAATAATACTAATAAATTTTCTAATAATATCTACAAAAACTTTATAAATAGATAAACCATATTTAACAATAAAATGTAAAATATGAGTACAAAAACGACCATGAAATATTCTTCTATCACAAGCTAATTTTAATGCAGATGTAAGATATGTCATTGTGTTATTATAATAGGATTAATTATCCCTAGTAATTGTAAATAATTTATTCTGTAAAACTCATTCAGAAATATGATCTCTTAATGAAACTCCCAGTGAATGAACAATATATAACAATTCAACTAATTTGAATGAAAGAATTTTTTATGAAATTTCCAATCATTATCAATAAAATGAGTAGTAATGTATTGATATTCCACATGTTGATTAAAAGTCCATAAATCAGAAGTTAAACAAACACATCCATTTAATTCTTTAAAAATACTTGTAATATCTAATTTAATATTGTTAATTTTTTGTAAAATTATTTTTCTAGTAGTATTTCTTAAAAAATGTTTATATTGAGGTGTAAATTCTCCTTGAACTAAATTAGTAAAATATGGAAATTCACTTGTATTAAAAGGATGATCTTTTTTAATTATATAATCAACTATCGTCTCCTGTTCATATATAGGATCATAAGAAAAATTACTTAATTTATTACATCATAATTGAATTTGTGTTCTAATATCCGATTAATTGCTTTTAATATGTGCATTGACATGCCTTTTAAGGTGGCTAGTTCCACTATTAGATGAACTTGTAAGTAACTTAGCACAATATTTGCATTTTTCTTTTAATATGTTTATGCCATTGTATTCATTGACATGAATTTTTTCAAAATGATCCCAAATATTAGATTGATTTTTAGGCCAAGATGACAGTGCAACTTGAGGATGATGGGATGAAGATGGAATATTAACACTTGGTGAACCAATTGATTTAGGATCAATAGATTTATATGGATCCATTTAAAAAACAAAATAAAATAAATTTTAAACATCAAATAATAAATAAAATATCGTATTGGGAGTATATGATGAAAACACAATGTTGATATTTGTGTTCACAGACGACTTGAAAATATAGATGAATCACTGCAATGATGTTTGTGTAGTGCTATGGTGGCAGGCTAATAGTAGTTCGATGGAGGATTTGGACAATTTAGAATAATAATGATAAAAAGAGAGATAGTTTAAGTTATTTATAATGAAAAAAATACATTATTTTTTTATTATGAAACGGTCATATGACCATTAGTTTTTTGTACACCCATTAATCTTCTCAAGTAGTCCTATGACCGTTTGAGTTTTTTATCATATAGGGAGGGGGCACGCACGGTCCAAGGTCAAACCATGAGTTATTTGTTTTAATTTAACATGATTTTTTTATTGTTTAAAAAAAATTATGTGGGTGTGGGGGGCGTGCTGTGCCGGCGGAAGGGGAGGGGGAATGGTGCACTGGCGGAAGGGGGTGGGGGGCATGTGGGTTATGATTTTTTTAGAGGGGCATGCATGGTTCAAGTTCCAAGGGGGGGGGGGGGTCATGTGAGTTTTTTTATGCTGCAAGTTCCAAGGGAGTGGGTTTTTTATTAACATATTTGTTTATATAAATATAAATATAAATATAAATATAAATATAAATATAAATATAAATATAAATATAAATATAAATATAAATATAAATATAAATATAAATATAAATATAAATATAAATATAAATATAAATATAAATATAAATGTATATATTTAGATATATATATATATAAATATAAATATATATAAATAAATACATAAATATATATTGACAGTTTTCATTTAGGCGCACCGCCTGGACCAGTTGGTCTAGGCACAAGCTTGGAAGCGTGTGGTAATGGGGTTCGAGTCTCCCTACTAGCAGTTTCCCTGATGAATTTTTAGAACATGCAGGATTTTATGGGCTGGCCCGGCCCAGCCCATGGACCTCCATTAATGAACCTAGGCTTGGACTGAAAAACCATTGGCCCAAGCCCGACCCGACCTGACTCAGGCGTTGCTGGGCCGGTCCAGTCAGGCTTTCGGGCTGTCATGCCATAATTACACCCTTAGTTGTGAAAAAACTTGATAAAATCGAAGAGGATCCACACGGAGAGCCTTTGTTGTAGAAAATGACTTAAAGTCCAAAGATGTATGTTTATTTGAATTAATGGAGTCTAGGTATAAATGTTTCAAGTGTTACCAAGGGTTATTGGTAAGTTGATAATCCGTAAAAGAGGTTCGGGTTTTTATATGGAAAATGGGTAGAAAACTATCTACAGGACATTTACGCACTGTGTAAATGGGTTTCATGATGTGTAAAATCCAACAGAATCATCTCATGAACTGATACATGGTGTGAAATAAATACATGTCGTGAAGACATTACACATATTTTAATGTTTGGATGAATGAAATATTCAACCAAGATGATGAGTTTTTCAGGGTATCCCTTTAAAAATAAATACATGATGTGTAAATGAATTACATGCCCTATAATTTCCCAAGAAAGTTTTTAAAGAGTGGAGTGCATGAGTTTGATCTCATTCCCTCACGTGAAACTACCTCCTCTCAACCTTAGTGTAGCTTCTAGGAAATTTTGGAGCACCTCTCTTGATTCCAGGCATCCCGATCACGCATCCGATCCCAAAAAACCATCAGACCATGTTTGGATCATCCCAAATTAGGCTTTTCTGGGACGGACCGGTCAAGATTTCAGGCTGGGCCAATCAGGCTTTCTGGTCTTCGGCAATAATTACACCCTTAGTTGTGAGGAAACTTGAGAAAACCGAAGAGGATCTACACGAAGATCCTTTTTTGGATAAAATTACTTAAAGTCCAAAGATTTATGTTTATTTGAATTAATGGAGTCTATGTATAAATGGGTCAAGTGTTACCAAGGGTTATTGGTAAGTTTAGAAGTCATAAAAGTGGTTTGGGTTTCTATACGGAAAATGGGCTGAAAACTATCTACAGGACATTTAAACACCGTGTAAATGGGTTACATGACGTGTAAAATCCACCGAAATAATCTCATGAACTGATACATGATGTGAAATGAATACATTCCATGAAGACATTACACATCTTGTAATGTTTGGATGAATTAAATATTCAGCCAAGATGATGATTTTTTCGGTGTGCCCCTTCAAAAAGAAATACACGACGTGTAAATGAATTACACTCCATGTAATTTCCCAAGAATATTTTTAAATAGTGTCCTATGTGAGTTTGATCTCATTCCATCATGTGAAAATACCTCCTCTCGAACCTAAGGTAGATTCTAGAAGATTTTGGAGCACCTCTCTCGATTCTAGACGTTCCGATCACACATCTGATCCCTGGTAAGTGATTTTGGTTAGGTTTTCCATTCTCTCCCTTTGATCTCCAGTCGTTGTGATGTAATCCGTTAACCGTGAACATTGTTGGTTTTGATCTTGATCGGTTTTGATGTTAATCAGTTTTGATCTAGGATCCTTCCTGCGATCATCCACACCTTCATATTTGTTGGCGTTCATCATTGGAAGCATTTTTTGATATTTAGTTAAAGGTAGGGGGTCTAAACCTTAATCCTATGGTTTGATAATTATCATGTATATGAAATATTGCAATTGAGACAATATAATTTGTGCCCGAATAAACTAAATGATGAATTGGATTATTACTTGGAGTCCATTTGGTCATTGACCTATCTTATGGCCACCGTTCGGGTGAGAGAACCCTTGATTATAAATGAATTGTTTAATGGATTAATGTTTGTTTATCATGACATGATATTGGGTGTTTTCTTGATATAGATTCATCTTGGCTTGGCCTGATTATTAAAGTGACTTACATGTTATCGGTTTAGAACCAAATGATAAATGAAACGTGAAATTGAAATATGAATGGTAATTTTCATAATTAACGATTGAGTTGTATGATGTGATATTGTGATATAATTATTTCCATGAAATGAGTTGTGATTTCTATTCCATAATGATGATATAGGGAATTTTCCTAGTTGACATGATGAAATGCTTATATACCGGTCTATTTCCTGAGACATGCTATAATTCTTCTATAGTGGGCTTTTCCATGAGATAGGCTAAAATGATTATGTACCGAGATATTCCCTAAGACATGTTGAAATGATTATATACTGGGATTATACTTGATACATGTTGAAATGCTTACATACTGGCCTCGAACCTGATTAAATGCCGATGTAGCAGGTTTTGACCCATATTTGTGTGCTTTATACCTTGGTTATAAGGTTATGTTTTACCATGTTTATATAGTTATGGTTGGCATGGTTGTGAGACATGCTCAGAGACATTCCGGCATGGCATCGAGGTAGGTTATGTTTTACCATGGTTATATGGTTATGGTTATAATTTTAACGTCCTGACCCAACTGACCACTAAGACGGTATCCAGACCAGTGGGTCACACGACCTTAAGAATGACTCCCCATATGCCAGAGGCTGCTAACTAGCGGTGAGGGTTTAAGTAGGTGATAACGGGGAGACTATACCCTCATGACCAGAGTAGCACAATGGTATAATAAAAAAGTAAACAACATATAATAACATAATTAATAATAAATTAAAAACAGAGCAACAAAATAAGAATATAAACTAAATATAAAAGATGTCTAACACCAATATACAATAGATGCATGCATTTACTGATGTTGATACATAACTAAAATAGTATATTTACAACAAGAAATGAAATACAATATAATACATGTAAAAGAAAAGAACAAAATCCACAAGGGTGATCTCCAAAAGCATCCCGAGCTCCAGCTCAGTCCTGTGATCCTAACGCCTAGGTACAATAAAAACAGCACAAGAAACCATCCATGGTCCTGCGAACATAAGGTCTACTCAGGTACCTCAGTGCAATGGTGGCCCGAGCATGGTGTGAGATATAAATCCCAATAGGATACCACCCATGCTTTCTACGACTGAATATAGTCCATGAATAATAAATAAATAAGTGTACTGGTAGTATGAATAACACAACTGAATAACAAATAAATAAAAAATAGCCTACTCAGGTTCCTAAAGGACACCTAGCGGCTCTAATTTCTTCGGCTCATAGTCGGAATGAAAATCTGATTATGAAATATATATATAGTAATAATATATATATATATATATATATATAGTATAGCCACATACATAAATACATACATATATACATATATATATAGTATAGTCACACACACACACACACACACATCTCATCCATTTATATGGACTAAGTGTGTGCTAACGCTAATGGCCATATACATGGAATACTAGCTGTTGGTTGGACTCGATGTAACTCAGACATCCATAACCAGTATAAACAAGCCTATAAGCTCAAGAAATATGGTAAATTCCTTACATCCCAATAGAGTGTGAGACATCGTGAACTCAATACTTGGGATGGTGAGTGTTCTGTCATTTCAACCTCTAAATAGGGAGCGTGGCGCCTCATCCCAACGTCCTACATAGTATAAATGGTGTGAGACATCATGAAATCATCACCTGATGTAAGGGAGTGTAATTTTATGCCATGATAAATATATTACTTACTATTGTTCCACACCCTATATCAAGGAATAAACATATAAAAATAATTATAACCAGATCCATGAAGAATTACCTCTCATTATTTACATTTATTAATCCATTATCTATAACAAAACCACAATATAAGCATATAATGTACTCAACATAAAATGATTGGCGTGGCCTTGAAACCCTTTACAATTCATTTCCATTGAAAAGTTTAATATAATAAAGTCATATCCTTTAATTATAACATTTTATTTATTCAAGGAATAAAATCCATCATGAACATGCCATTCTATTTAATACATGCCATTTAATCCATGAAAAGATGACAATTTAATAAAAAAAAGCAACAAGGCACTTAGAAGGTACCATGAACACTTGGGAATTTACCTACTTGGAAAAACCCATTTATAAGAAAAGATAATCACTTAGGAGGTGCTTGGTTCATTATCCATTTAGATTGGTGTGGTCAAGCCATGCAGTTAGGAGGTTCATTGGATCAATAAACAGTTTTATGGAAGTTGGAAATTCCATTTATGAAATCAATAGAGTCCATGTCCTAAACATTCTATATATCTACTGACAAATACAAGCATAGATGAACCTCTAAAAAAATATGGCCAAGCATGAATCAAATAACTAATCATCATTTATATCTTAGAAGATAGTGAACCTCATCCGAGGGGTTTTATTATAAAATCATGACATTTTTATCAAAAAATTCATTTAACAAAATTATGCATTTCATTCAAGAATCATATCTCAATTAACTAAAATAATCATTTCAAAATAAACTACCATACAATGTAATTTTACTATAAATCTCAATGTAGCACTTAGGAGGTTCCATTACCAATTTAAAAAACACCTACAAGGGTATATTTCATTATTAATCCAAGACAAATGATTAGAATGTTTTATAGGCATTTAAATCATTTAATTAAAAGGGATAAATATAAGTTAGAACACCCATGGGGTATCTGTAATGGAGTTTAACACCATCAAACTACTCAACAATTCCCAACAAGTGTTATACAAAGTGTGATGACCAATTTAATATGAAGCAAACAATTATAAAGTAATGCATGAAAAAGGTTGGCATGTTATGCAACAAATCTATTCATAAAATGAAAAAAATAAGGAAAAATCTATAGATCACCTACCTTATACCATGGAAAAATCAATGTTCCAATATCGAGGATCAATTTGGTCTGGTTTGGAAGAAAACTAATAAATAGACTTCCACCCTGAAAATAGGTCAAAAGAGCTTTCACCTCAATAATTTTTTCAAGAGAATATTAAATGAATAACGATTCAAAAGGAATTGAGAGCTTACCGATGTAGATCCATAGAGACTAATGATGCTTGAATCTGATGATAGACATAAGAGGAATCATGAATCCTAGTTTAGGCTTGGGAGACACTCACGACGCCAAGAAGAGGAGGAGACCATTGGAGGAAGAAGAAAGAAAATGGAAGAAGAATAAAAGACCTCATTAAGTGAATAAAGGTCATTTTACCCTAAAAACTGGGTCGCACGGTTTGGACATAAAGTTTGGCCAAACTGTGCATCAACCATATGACACCCACTGCATTAGAAACCCACCTCACATGGTTGTCTCGCATGGTTAGCCTAACCATGTGATGAATAGTGAATAAGTACTGCTTAAGTGGAACTAACTGTGGGATCTAGAAACACAATTTGTGTAAAACCATGTGTAGACCATGTGGGGCCCATATTCTCCTCTAAAACAGGCCGCACAGTTTGCTTTCAAGGGCCATACAGTTTCAGACAAACCGTACACCTCTATCTGACCACCCATATCTTTGATTTTTGGGGCCCAATGCTCCCGAAACTCAATAAGACACCCGAGGGACCCTTCAAACCTTCAACCACATCTAAAAAAACACATTTAAGTGTTCTAACTCTTATAATTGTGTTTTGAAACTAGGTTTAAAAAACGTCCCATTTAGTAATCACCAAAATTCAAATTCCCTTTGAATTTCACCTTGGCTAAAAAACACGGGTCGTTACAACCTCCCCCCCTTAGAACTTCTCATCCCCAATAATACTTCAGGGATAAAGAAAATATCACATAACCTAGAAGGTTCACGAAGTCCTGTTAAAATGGTTGAGTTGCATTTCAAAACACCCAACACACCTACGAGCACTTCTTAAGCATACGACACTTAAGCCGTCAAAACCCAAGCCCACGCTCGATTCCCAACTAAAAAACCAAAATGGTTCTTACCCAATCTAGTTAATCTAGAGGCACAATCATGATGTTGTATATTTAAACATTTACCGACGGTGCTCCCCACCATGGTTATTATCATTTAATGGACAATTCTGAACCACAAATCCACCATTGGAATTGCCTTACAGAGTACGCCCTAAGTGTTCTAGCGACTCCCCTGATGTATTTTATTAAAAATAGTTAAACAGTTGATTCCCCATATACCTCAAAGACAATTAGAGATTGATTTACCATGAAAATACCTAACCAACACATACAATACTCACCTCCTCCTAATTACATGCCCAAAAATGGCCATCGTGACCAGAAACAATAACCAAGAAGGAAACAAGTCAAGATACTCCGGTCGACTATTCTCAAATGCCTAGACCAGACGATCGACATATTTGAATAGAACTCTAATACATTATTCCAAGTAATTTTTCATTTACAATGAACACATACACCATGGATCATACCTACCTTTCAGTGACATTCCTCGGTTAAACCATCACCTAGCCATTTAAACTGTCGTGCTGCCGCACTAACAAAGGTGTAAATCAGATCCAGTCCACTGGAATTATTACCCTTTTGAACATCACCTCCAAGACCATCAAAAAGTCTAGGTTAACCTTGGATTTATCAAATTGGAGTCCAAGGAACTAATCCCAAGGTATTCCATACTCCATGTTTACAAGTAAGATGTTGGTACAAAGCCAAGACGTCCACATCAGATTATTGACTGAGCCCAGAGCGATATCCGCTTGCTGGTCATATAAAAGGAAATGACTAGTGTCCAAGAGTCCATCAAAGAAGTTCCTACATGGAAACCCAAGTATCACCCAGTACTAACCATGCCTTGAAGAAAAACCATGTGTTTGCACACAATTCGACGAAACACCCAAACCAGCCCAACATCTTTTAAACTTTATCATAAAATAAGACCAAAACTATCTTAGCACATCAATGATGATGTCAAGATAAGGGACATGCTCGTCTTTAAGCAGAATACACTAAGAGGATATTGAATATTACCAAAAAGATCAGTTGAACCACCACTGGTTGACTTACCTTGAAAGAAGCTCGACTTCACCTGTTGACACACCATCATTAACCGATCACAAGCTTTCACCACACGAGTTGTCCCATGATCGCTAAAATTAACCAATGAAGTCTATTCAAGAACAATAGTGTCTATTAAGGGTTTATTACACACACAAAATACATCAACATCATGCTACTGAGAAATCACTAAAAATATTTTGTTGGATCAAAATGTATATGAAGATGAAAAACTACAGGGGGTGAGTTTTAAGTTTAAAAACATTCATTTTTAACCTTAAAAGAAGATTTGTTTAACAAGGTTAAACAAATCATATTCAAAATTTCTCTTAAGTATTTAAAATGGTAATCAGATTTGGATCTAGGGTCTGATAAAATAAATATCATAATCAAGTAGATTCTGATATGTAAATCGACAGGTAGTAATGAGATTATATCTTGACAATGTATAAAATCGCAATCAGTAAGCAGTGGAAACATAATCAGAGTTTAATCGTATTCACAATAGAAAAATATTTATCAGACTATTCATAAAAAGTATCATAATCACAAAGGTTATGATAAATCAGAGTATTAAAAAAGGTAATGGTTCTATCATAAAGCATATTGAATCATATTAAATGCAAAACAAATGTATCATAATCAAAGATATTAAGATAAAAAGGATACAAATATAAATATGAATATAAAAGTATCACTTTCTATTATATGAAGTGGAAATAAAGACATGTAATAAAGAAAGTAATATAAATGAATACAATTCTTTTAACCCAAAGAGAAGGGTATCCGATAACCCAGAATAAAGGTACCTTGTTTTATACTTATATGAAATTATGCCTTTCCCTTACCAAGGGAATCCCTTCACATGATGATCATTCCTTATCGCTATCACCATGAGCCCTTGATATGATGACCAGATTCTCTGTCTGCCCATCCTCAACATCCCTTGATACGATGATCGAATTCTTTGTCTCAGTATCCCCACGAGCCCCTGATATGCTGATCAGATTCTCTATCTCACTATCCCTGTGAACCCTCGATTGTATTCATGTGATCCGTCATTCTGATTACAAAAAAAAATCAAAAAGATTACAAGTGCATGGAACAAGAAGTTCACTCTTGTAAGATTCATATCCCTCGCACACTGATATTTTTTCAAATGAAATGATCATCACTTTTCTTCAAAATCTTAAAATAGTTGGGTATTTATAGGTACTCTTCCAATGATCATCTTGATCCAACAACGAACATATTTCTCTAAGTTTTTTCACAATGAATCAGACACCTAGAACTTTAATGGTCGTATTATAACAAAATATCCAATTTCATTTTTATGTAAACCATTTCCAATGTAAAATGTATTTTATTACAATAGAATATGGTTACTCGTATTTACAATTTAAACTTAGATAAATTCGATGGATTTTCTTACAGAATTTCATTACGATTTTATTTATGAGTATGATTCCGATGATGTTAAGTCTGATTATAAAAACTTTTGTCAGTACGAATATAAAACATAGAGTCTTTAAATATGATTTGATAAAGGTGATTCCGATTATTATTGGTTCTATACTCATTATGATAATTGTAATCAATAAAGTAGGTTTATATTCATGAAAAAGTTTAAAAATAATTCTAAGAATGGTAAAACCTATATGTTTTCTAAAAAAATTATTAAAATAATTTTGAAAATAAAGAGTTATAAATTAAGTATTTAAAAAATAGTTTGTGATTTCAAAAACAAAGGGAATGGAAAAGTCAAAAAGAAACTTTTGACTCAACAATCTCCCCCTTTTTAGAAATCATAAAACACAAGACTTAAATAGAAAATAACTTTGAAAAAATTAAGTCCATGATTATTTTTAAGAACTTTATATTCATAATTAAACATCAATACTTATCTCCCTATGAGTTTTTAACTCTTATGAATGCAATAATGAATATGACTAACTACCCCTTAGGATAAGAACTTCCCCTAAGGATTATATTGTCTTCTTTAAGAGTATTTCTACCCCTTACTAAAAAATATCCCCCTTTATCCCCATTTGTATGAATTTCTCCACCTTTATGATTTTCAAAAAGAAATAGGGAAAAGTATTGTAATACCTGAAAAGGGTTAGATAAAAAAATATACAAAATAAAAGAATGAACTATCTGAACATTAATAATAATTATTAAATAATATTAAACCAATAATAATTAGAAAAACATTAATACAATAATATTTGAATGAGAAGAATAGTTTATTCATTTCATCAGTGAAAAAAGTTTTCAAAAATATATTACAAAAATAGTTCAGAGGAAAATGATTCAATCCTAATTCAGCATAAAAGATCTCACTATTGCTTCAATTTCTTGAATTCTTTCATGTCTTCTTCCATATTTTCAATGAACTCTTCTTGTAACCTATTTTTATTTTGTAGATGTTATATTCTTTCCTATTGTATCTTAATCTTTTCATCTTGTATCTGAATCTTTTTCTTATTGGTTTTGAAGTCTTTGAGAAAACTCATTTTTAGGGTATTGAATTCATTATTATAATTTTTGAGTCTCCTTATTTTATCCTTAAAATACCTCATCTTTCCACTCATATCATTTAAAATCTCTATATAATTTCCAGTTTGATCTTTGAAATACTAAAAAAAATTTCTCTTTCAAACACATCCCTTGTTAATAATCAGAAAATTTCTGCCAAAGCTTTCAAGTCCTTCCTTATCTCTTAAAAATTCTCATCATAAATCTTAAGATCATTATTGACTTGTCGAGACAAATTAGTAATTTGAATACAAAACTGTCTATAAATCTGATAAAAATATAGATGATCTTTGAACTCATCTTCTAGATTGATCATTTTTTCTATCATCATGTTTGTCAAATACTATTTTTTATTAAAACATTCCTGAAGAATCTGACACCAAGATTCTAGATTTGGAAAATAAGGAATTGTTCCTTCAATACTTTTCAAATTCTGAACAATGAAATCTATAATTTTTAAAGATGTTGTTCTTTTTGAATATTATTGATTTTATTCTTAATCCTCAGGATGTAGATTGCGACTGGTTCTAATTTATT
Organism: Viscum album; assembly: GCA_963277665.1. Taxonomy (NCBI): domain Eukaryota; kingdom Viridiplantae; phylum Streptophyta; class Magnoliopsida; order Santalales; family Viscaceae; genus Viscum; species Viscum album. The sequence continues at coordinate 710,705,550 of OY728167.1, read as the reverse complement.
CTTGGACTGTTTTCCCTTTGTTTTTCTTTGAAACTGATTTTTCAATTCTCCATTCAGCCCACTTTCCATATGAAATATCAATTGCATCAAAATTAATCCTTTTATTAGATTATGATTTTCAGTTCTGATATGTTTCATCCTTCTTGGATTAAGATTCAAATTCCTAAAATGATGGAGACTTTTGTTTCTCTTGACTAATAGATCTATCCTTTTGATTTCCCATGGAAGGCAATTGTTTTGAGGAAGCTTGTGAAGTCCTTAAGGAAATATTATCAGATAGGAAATCTTCTTTATTAGAAATTTGGTTTTATTACTCTTCCTCTTATTCTAATTTTTTTTCATCTACTTCTTCTACTTCAACACCTTCACTTGCTTTGGCTATAATATCAATTATTGCGGCTCCTTCTTCCATTTCTTTAAGAAAATATTCACAAAGTTGTGAGTCAGATATTAATTCACCTTTTCCAATCTGAATATATTTATTCTTCACTATAACAACCTTTACCTTATCTATAATAGAGGGATCATCAACATGAACAATAGCTGATTCTTGAAAAATCAAACTAGCATCAGGAGGTAAAACAATATTTGCAGAATCAGCCTCAACTTTCTTCAATAACATTCCACATAATTGTGCTTCTGATAATTTTTTTTCTTTATTTTACTTCACTGATATTTATTGGGTTTCAGATCCATAGATTTTTAAATCTAAAGCTTCTTCTAGGTTGAGTCTAATATAAGGATATCCGTCTTTTCTTTCATCTTTTTTACTCCTCCACTCCGTGGCTACTTTATCAGAAGCTTTCTTTTGTTTATTTTATTTTGGAGGAAGAGAATTAGCCTTTCTCTTCTTCTTGGATTTCTTATCATTCTTTGATTTAGAAGAAGATTCTAATTTTGATGTAGAAACCTAGGTATTCTTTACAAACATATTTGATTCAGAATCAAAGACACACTTTATTCGTTTCATTGTGTCATCACTTATAAACACAATATTTTATCTGAAAACATTGGATTTGTTTGCAATGTTGAAATGCTTCATACTTGATGCAATCATATTTCTTATCAAATATGGAAAAATTATAATTTGAGACTTGATTGATCTGGAATTGATATTCTTGATTGTCAAAAGAATAAAACAAGTTAAATTGATTCTCCTCATATTAACCAAGTAATCCTAAATAAAGATATCAGATACTTTTAAAGTTTCTCTATCTCCCTTTATCAGAATTAAAAATCCTTTCATCAAAACGGTTATAACTCTATGATCTGGAATGAGATGAGATAACTTCCTTGGTTCATAATTTGATAAATTTTTAAATAATGACTTTTCGACTCTTTCTCTATTAAATATACCTTTATAATCATGTAGTTTATGAGATAGATATAAAACATATCCTTCAGCTGAAATTCCAAGGAAACCAATAGCTGTCCTAAAAGTAATCTTTTAATTCTTATCATAGATACAAAATAAAAAAATTTCTTTTCCCTATTCTTCAAATAATTTTATAGAAGCATAGAAATCTATAATCAAATATAAGTAAAATAAATCATAATCGGGATCTGTTTGTTCCAGACATAATGATGTCCAATCTTAAAAATATATTAACCTCCTCATAGAGGAATCATAATTTTCATAAAAATATTTCACAACTAACCTTTTTATGAACACAAAAGAGTTTTTGTAATCCTTTACTAGTGCCATTATATTCAGAGATGAAAATGAGAGTTCGTACATGAATAAAAAATTAGACTAGGAGTTTTAAACGAGGCAGCACTTCGGGGAAATTTTTTTGAGAAAAAATATGTTAGACACATGAGGTATATAAGTGATTAAAGCGATGGTTGGTCTTCCAAAACAAATATGACAACTGAGATTTGATCTGATTGATCTCATGGTTGAGAAAATATCTAAAGAAGGTTTCTTTAAAAAAAATATTAAACTCTTGAGGTTTTATAAAAAGTTTTTATCATATTGGGTGAATAAGAAAAAAAAATTTAAAACAAAACACATAAATATAAATAACAACAAATAGGGATAAAAATAATCATAATGGAATAGTGTTAAAGTATAAAATTAATAAGAATAAATTTCATAGTGGAAACATTGATATGATAATTTGTTCTTCTTATTTTATAAAATAATATATTATGATAGTTGAAAGTAATTTTTTAAATAAAATAAAATAGTTGAATACAATAGATTTACAATTAATAAATACAAATCTGATTACAAAAAAAATGAAAAGGAAACCCGAATATGGTAAATTTTTAAATTTTATTTTAATTAAAATCAATTCTGATTTTTTTAAATCCTGAATCTGAAAAAAATATTATAGTGAATTATGAGTCCAAAAAACCTATTAAGATAAAAATTTAGGGAAAAAAATTTGTAAAACAATAATCATATATACTCCCCTAGGAAATTGAGTAAATTGATGTAAGGAGATGGTTTAAAAAAATGTAGATATGAATGATTAATTTAAATTGATCATTCTTAGCTTCTGTTTAATGTATTCAAATCTATCAAAAGGTAATGGTTTCGTAAAAATGTCAGCAAGTTGTTTCTATGTTCCAATAAATTGTAAAATAATATCTCCTTTAAGTGTGTGATTTCTAAGAAAGAGTTTCCTAATATCTATGTTTTTTTCCCAAGACTGATGTGAAAGGTTTTTACTTAAAGTAATGGAACTTGTGTTATCACATAGTATTTGAGTTTTAGTAAAATTAATTCCATAATTAGTGAGTGTGTGCTGCATCCACAACACTTGAGCACAAAAACATCCAGATGCCACATATTCTTCTTCAACAGTGGAAATTTCTACTAATTGTAGTTTCTTAAAAGACCAATAAACTATTGATTCTCGTAAGAAATGAAATGTTCTGGATGTAATTTTCCTATACATTCTACAACCACCAAAGTCAGCATCCAAAAAAATTTTAAGTTGAAAACAATTTCCATAAGATTAGAAAAGTTCTAAATCCATAGTTCCCTTTAGATAATGAAAAATTAATTTAATTTATTTTAGATGGGATTCCTTTGGATTTTCTTGAAATCTTGCACATAAGAATATAAAAAACATTAAGTCTGGGTGACTAGAAGTTAAGTATAGTTAACTACCCATCATAGCTCTGAAAATTGTTTGATCAACTAGTTTCTTAGCTTTATAAATATCAAGTGTATTTGAGGTACTGATTTAAGTACTAATAATTTTAGTATTTTCACATCCATACTTTTTAAGAATATCTTTGATATACTTATATTGAGATATATAAGCACCTTATGGTTTTTGAGAAATTTGAAAACTGATAAAAAATGTTAACTCACCCATCATACTCATCTCAAACTCATATTTCATAAGATTTGCAAATGAATCTATTAAAGATTATTGAGTTGATCTGAATATAAGGTCATAAACATATATTTGAACAATCATAATGTTTTTGTTTAATTTCTTTATAAAAATATTTTGATCAGCTGTTCCTTTAACATAATTGTTTTGTAACAAAAATCCTATTAATATATCATACTAGGATCTAGGGGATTATTTAAGTCTGTATAAATATTTGTTAAGTTTATAAACATATTCAGGATGTTTTGTATCTTCAAAAACATGAGGTTATTCAATAAAAAGTTCCACTTGTACATCACTATTAAGGAAATAACAGTTCACATCCATTTGAAAAAAATTTAAATTGAAGAATGCTGTAAAGGCTAGTAGAATACAAATAGATTCAAGTCTAGATACTGGAGCATAGATTTCTTTATAATATATTCCATCTTATTTATTATAACCTTTAGCAACATGTCTTGCTTTATTTCTAATGATTATTCCATTTTCATTACATTTATTTCTGAAAACCCATTTTACTCTAATTATGGAAGTTTATTTAGGTATTTCAACCAAGGTCTAGAATGTTGTACCCCACACTCTTTGATTTTCATGATCACAATCACTTTAATATGTGTTTAACATTGTGTTTAAGTGTTGTGGATGATAGGCACAAGGTTGCCAAGAAGTTGGCCCAAGAATGGACTTCAAGTGGACTGAAATTCAGTCCACCGGTCAGCCGGTGGCTTGACCACCGGCCAGCCGGTGGCACCCTGACTCAAGGCTGAGCCACTGCCTCCCCACCGGTCGACCGGTGGCTCTGCCACCGGTCGACCTGTGGCATCCAGCCCAAATAGTGAAATCTACTGTCTTTCCACCGGCCAGCCGGTGGCTCCTCACCGGTCGACCGGTGGAGCCTGGATCAAGACTCTTCTTCTCTACCAAGGCACCGGCCAGCCGGTGGAGATGTACCGGTCGACCGGTGGCCCCTGGACCAGACTTCTCCTCCACTGCCAAGGCACCGGCCAGACGGTGGAGCTGTACCGGCCAGCCGGTAGCACTGGTCAAACTAGCCGTTGGCTTTGACCAGTCAACTCCAAAAGCCTCCCAACGGCTCCGAGGCCTTTTCCAACGGCTCCAAAGCCCTCCAACGGATACTTGAAGGTTCCTAGCCTATAAATAAAGGCCTAGGAAGCCCCGGAACAACATACAAGCCACCGGACACATTTTTACATCTTTGGCGAAGCTCCGACGGATTGTTCCAAGGGAACCCAAAGTGCTCCAACAACTTCCACATCCAAGAGCACCTCCATAGAAGCTTGGAAGCGGCCCTCAAACATCATCAATCAATCAAAGGCGCCCAAGGCTTCTCCATTACGGGTTTTATTGTTTATCTCTTTTTGAGCTTTAAAATTGGGTTTGTGCCTACAAACCCCAACTCTTTTCTCATCTCCCCTTCTTTGGGTTCTCACACCACCACTAAGGTGTGAAGAGGTTTTCTCAAGCTTTTCCTTTAAAAGGCTTGTGTCTCGGTGAGCTAGTCTTCACCCGTAAAAAGACTAGTGGGTTCTTGCTAAACCATTAAAAGCAAGTGGGTTCTTGCTAAACCAATAAAAGCAAGCTGTAATAGGTCCTAGTGCTACCTTAAAGCCTAGTGGGTTTCTTGCTATAACCATTGAAAAGCAAGCGGTAGGAATCTCTCAACGGTTGAGTTGGGAGCGGAGACGTAGGCCGGGTTTTGGCCGAACTCCGTTATCAAGTTCTTGTGTCTTGCCTCTTTACTTTCCGCTGCATTTATACTTTGATTTAAATTTCTTAATCAATTTTTTAAAAAGGCAATTCACCCCCCTCTTGCCATCATTTCCCTCGGGATTCTTCCGACCCAACAATTGGTATCAGAGGGCGTATTTGAATAATTCCCTAAAACGGTTTCAAATTAAAGATCCTTTTTTTTGATGGCTTCTACCGCTTCTTCCTCTCAATCCCCCGAAGGACATTCTTTGGATCGTGCTCCATTCTTTGATGGAGCCGATTATACTTTTTGGAAAACCCGCATGTCAACTTTTCTTAAAAGCATTGGTTATCCAATTTTTAAAATTGTTATGCATGGTTTTACTCTCTCTAGTCTAGATGAATCTAAATGGACCCCCGCCGACATTGCAAATTTCGAGCTTGATGGCAAAGCCATGAATGCTCTTCATTGCGGGTTAGATAGAAATGTATTTAATTGTATTTCTTCTTGCACATCTTCTCATGATATTTGGAAGCTTTTAGAACTAACCCATGAAGGTACTAGCAAGGCTCCAAAGCAAGAACCCGCTCAAGAGCAAGAACTCGACGAAAAGATCAAGCCTGCTTGCCCACTTCACAAGAAAAGGGCCAAGAAAAAGAAGGGAAAGAAGAAGGCTTCAAAGGCATCTTGGAGTGATAGCTCCTCCTTCTCCTCCTTCTCCTCGAGCGACCAAGGTAAAAAATGCCTAATGGCAAAACATGAGGTATCATCTTCCGACTCTTCTTCCTCTTCCTCTAGTTCTTCAAATTCTTTTAATCATTTATCTTATGAAGAACTCTCACACGCTAGAGACCAACTAGAAAAAGGTTTTCATACTTTATCGTCAAAATTTGTTGCTTTGAAAAAGTCTTTCAAAAAACTCTCCTCCGAAAAAGACCAACTTCTCAAAGAGAAGGAGGAGATGTCCCTTAAAATCCACAATTTTCCAAATGTTGATTCCATGGAATCAACCATCAAAGACCTTAGAGAAACCCTAGCCAAGTTCACCCAAGGTGAACAAAATTTGAACAATTTGCTTGGTTCACAAAGGGTTTCCCGAACCACCAATGGACTTGGCTATACCAACCGAGCCTCCTCCTCCCATGCTCAAACTGTTTTTGTAAGGGGGAGCTCCGATTTTAAATTTTGTAATTATTGCAAAAAACCCGGGCATCTCATTTATGAGTGTAATTGTAAAAACGCCCGGTACGGTCAACCCAAATCGATTTTTTATTCGGACGAATTTTATAGGAAAAGACCCGCCATGAGACAAGTTTGGATTGAAAAATCCCTCCTTGCGAGTCTCTCCGGGCCTAAAATCATTTCTTTTCAAAATCCGTCTCCCCGGTGATTCATTATTTTTATTTAGGGGGAGAACTTTCTCATTTTTAATTCAAAAATTACATTTGGTTTCGAATTTTCAATTTTCAATTGGTTTCCAACAGTTGGTATCGAATTTGTTTTTGTTTCAAAACTTTCAATTCAAACTGTTATTCAAATTTTTATTTCAATTTCAAAAATCTCAATTGATTTTCAAATCTCTTTTTGTTTTTCAAAGTGTTCCCTCAATCAAGTTTTATGCCCCGTGCTATTTTGATAATCACAAAGGGGGAGAAATTTCTTGATTGATTGGGGGAGAATCTTTTTTATCACGCTTAGTATTTATTTTCAATTTATCATTTAGGCATGCATTTCATTTAAGTTTTTACATTGCTTGATAAGTGATTGTGATCATCAAAATAGGGGGAGATTGTTGTACCCCACACTCTTTGATTTTCATGATCACAATCACTTTAATATGTGTTTAACATTGTGTTTAAGTGTTGTGGATGATAGGCACAAGGTTGCCAAGAAGTTGGCCCAAGAATGGACTTCAAGTGGACTGAAATTCAGTCCACCGGTCAGCCGGTGGCTTGACCACCGGCCAGCCGGTGGCACCCTGACTCAAGGCTGAGCCACTGCCTCCCCACCGGTCGACCGGTGGCTCTGCCACCGGTCGACCTGTGGCATCCAGCCCAAATAGTGCAATCTACTGTCTTTCCACCGGCCAGCCGGTGGCTCCTCACCGGTCGACCGGTGGAGCCTGGATCAAGACTCTTCTTCTCTACCAAGGCACCGGCCAGCCGGTGGAGATGTACCGGTCGACCGGTGGCCCCTGGACCAGACTTCTCCTCCACTGCCAAGGCACCGGCCAGACGGTGGAGCTGTACCGGCCAGCCGGTAGCACTGGTCAAACTAGCCGTTGGCTTTGACCAGTCAACTCCAAAAGCCTCCCAACGGCTCCGAGGCCTTTTCCAACGGCTCCAAAGCCCTCCAACGGATACTTGAAGGTTCCTAGCCTATAAATAAAGGCCTAGGAAGCCCCGGAACAACATACAAGCCACCGGACACATTTTTACATCTTTGGCGAAGCTCCGACGGATTGTTCCAAGGGAACCCAAAGTGCTCCAACAACTTCCACATCCAAGAGCACCTCCATAGAAGCTTGGAAGCGGCCCTCAAACATCATCAATCAATCAAAGGCGCCCAAGGCTTCTCCATTACGGGTTTTATTGTTTATCTCTTTTTGAGCTTTAAAATTGGGTTTGTGCCTACAAACCCCAACTCTTTTCTCATCTCCCCTTCTTTGGGTTCTCACACCACCACTAAGGTGTGAAGAGGTTTTCTCAAGCTTTTCCTTTAAAAGGCTTGTGTCTCGGTGAGCTAGTCTTCACCCGTAAAAAGACTAGTGGGTTCTTGCTAAACCATTAAAAGCAAGTGGGTTCTTGCTAAACCAATAAAAGCAAGCTGTAATAGGTCCTAGTGCTACCTTAAAGCCTAGTGGGTTTCTTGCTATAACCATTGAAAAGCAAGCGGTAGGAATCTCTCAACGGTTGAGTTGGGAGCGGAGACGTAGGCCGGGTTTTGGCCGAACTCCGTTATCAAGTTCTTGTGTCTTGCCTCTTTACTTTCCGCTGCATTTATACTTTGATTTAAATTTCTTAATCAATTTTTTAAAAAGGCAATTCACCCCCCTCTTGCCATCATTTCCCTCGGGATTCTTCCGACCCAACATAGAATTTATTTTTTTGAATTCATTTAGCTCATCTTATATAGCCTTAATCTAATCCTCATCACCTAAATCCTCATCAGGTTTTTTAGGTTTGAATGGGAAAGAAAATCAAGATATACTACTTCATTTCTTAAGTAACTTCTAGACATTACTGGTTGATTTATATCACCAATGATACTATCACTAGGATGATTCCTAAGAAACAACTAAATTGGGTTTCGTAAAACCTATTCATTAACATAAGGTAGAAAATATTCTTGAGTAAGTACGTCAAAAAAAATTTCTTGAGTATTTTCCTTATTAGAAGAATATTCTAACAAAGGTTGAGAATTGGTTTTGGAAAACACATCCAAGGATATTGTTTGGGTTTGTTTAAAAACAAAAGGGTTAGTTTCATTAAACTAAACATTTACTATTTCCTCAACAATACAATAATTTTTCTTAAAAACTCTATATGCATAGAAGTAGTGGAATAACCTAAGAATATACCTTCATCAAATTTGGGTGCGAATTTGTATAAATTATCTTTTGTATTAAATATGAATACTTTGCATCCAAATACTTTGAAGTAAGAAATTTTTGGTTTTTGGCCTATCCATAACTCATACGAATTTTTATTAATAAAAGGTCGAATTAAAACTCCATTTATATTATAAAAATCAGTACTAACCACTTCATCCCAAAAATGTTTAGTAATTGTGTATTCACTAAACATGGTTATTTTTATTTCTTGAATAATATGATTTATTCATTCAATAACACCATTTTGCTGAGGAGTTCTTGGAGATGAAAAGTTATGTGTAATACCTTTTTTACTAATTTTTTTTTTCAAAATCAGAATTTAAAAAATCTCAACCATGATCACTATGAATAGTTATCAAGGGAATATTTTTCTCATTTTTAACTTTAGATACAAAAGTTCTAAAATAACAAAAGGCTTTAGATTTATTTTCTAGAAAATAAACCCATGTATATTTAGTGTAATCATCAAATAAAAAAAATACATAGTACTTGCCTCCAATACTTTCAGTTTGTGTAGGACCAAATAGATCCATGTGCACTAACTGTAAATCATTAGTAGTTGAGACTTAACTTATAGATTTAAAACCCGACTTATGTTTCTTAACTTATTGAAAAGGGTTAAATAATTTTGAAGAATCAAATCTAAGCTCCAGTAAATCATTAATAATATTTTTCATAGTCAATTACATAAGTTCCTAAGGTTACAATGTCTTAAACTTATATTCCATAACTAAGATTGATCTTCCATTTCACTAATTCAAGGTAAGTATTGGCTCTTAAGGTCTTATAAGTTTAGTTTGTTTACATTCTCATGATGATGGGAAGAAATAATTAATTCATACTTGGAATTTTGTACTACACATTTATCATTACTCAAATTCACAAGATAAACTTCATCACATAATTGAATTATGTTTATAAGGTTGTGCTTAAGACCTTTAACAAATAAAACATTTGAAATTAAAGATTTTCCAAGAAGAAAAATATTATCTATGCTGATAATATTTCCTTGAGCATTATCTCCGAAGGTAACCTTTCCACCTTTCATCTTGATAATATTTTTAAATAGCAGTCATATGCCGAGAATGATCACTATTCATGTACCAGGTATTCTTGTTATTGGTACTTTGTTTTCCTAAAAATAGAAACATTATATTTTCAGCACCCAAACCTTCTTGGGTCCAGGAATGTTAGAGAAAAAAATTTTATGAATCCAAATTTGTTTTAAAAAATGGGATTTATGGAACCCTAAGGTTTGAATTTTATTAAGGGATTTTTATTCTAGTGGACACCACTTTGGCATTTTGTAAAAAAGGTTGTATGTTTTGGAAGAAAATAATTTTTACTAAAAATTGTTTTTTATAAGGATATCCTATTCCAAAACTATTTCCATGAGGACAAAGTTGTTTATACATTTTATCAAAACCTTCCTTACCTGAAGTAAATTTTGACAAAATTTTTCTGAAATAAGAAATTTCAGACATTAGTTTAACAACTAAATTTTTATCCTCTTGAGTAATAGTTTCAGAATTGAGTTTTTCAAAACTAGTTTGTAAACAATTATTTTCAAAAAACAATTTTTTTGTAAATTTTTAGAGATAATATCTTTTACAAAAATATAATTATCAATATATTTAGAAATATTTTATACTTATTTTGTTAAAAAATTTATCCTTTAATTTTTTTATCAAGTTTTTTTACAAACTTTGTAATTTTTATTTTCAAGGAGTTCTATGAAATGAAAAAATTATTTAAAGGAAGAGTATTTTCCTCTGTTGAAGAAAATTATTTATCTTAAGATTTAGAATTTTTATCATCATGGTAATTGTAACTTAAAGAAATATTAGTTAAGTATTCATTAGTACATACCTTGGCCTTGAAGCATTTATTTTTAGTTGGTATTTTGGAAAAAATTCCTATGTTTCTCTATCTAAAACTATTATTATCAGAATAATTTTCTGATGAATCTTATCCACTTACACTCAAGGAATCATTATCTTTTAGGAATTCATTTCCTTTTGGATTGCAATACTTTCTATAATTCCTATCAGAATTCCTTTCCTTCCCATCTTTCTTTTTCAATTTTGGATAATCAGGTCTGATATGTCTAGATCTATTATATTCATAACAAGTAAATTCAGAATTTTTCTTTTTATTCCTATCCTTATTACTTTTCTTGTAATGATACTAAAAATAATTATTAAAAACTATCTTGTTCGCACTTCAAGAAATATTGGATAATTCATTTTCAGATTTCTCAGAATCAATAGAATCAGATAGAATAACATCCTTTTTCTTTCTAGAGTACTTAAAAACCTTTTCCGGTGTTGGAGATTTAGTAGAAACTGTATTAGTATTGAAAGAAACTCCACCATTATTTTTTCTTTTCTTTTTCAACATCTATTTTTAATATACCCTCATATTTTAAAATATTTCCAAATAAATCATCAATAGTAATATTTTTTTATCTTTCTTGATTCATCAATAGCTGTTCTCTTAGATTCTCATTCATTGGGCATGATATCGATTATATTTTTCAACAATAATTTCATCTTATAATCCTTTCCCTACCATATATTTTTGACTATTTAGAATTTTCATAAACCTTTGATACATTTTTTCAATAGATTCACCAGGTATTAATTCAATCTCGTGATAGTTATCTCTAAGAATTTATCTTCTAGTTTCAAGAACTTTTGAAGTCCCAAAATGAGTAACCTCTAATTTCTTCTAAATACTATTAGCTTCTTCACAAGAATAAATTTGGATATATATGTTTCTAGTCATGGAATGTAATAAAGTATTCCTTAACTTATAGTTCAACTGATATTCCTACTTTTCCTGATTGGTAAAAGTTCTAACTTCCTTGTTAGGAATTTTATAATCTTCAGTGAGCATTAAAAAACTGTCAACTCCTGTGTTGATCACAAATGTCTTCATTCTATTCATCCAGTATTCATAATCATCACCATAAAAAATTGGTGGTCTAGTGGGATTTATATTATCAATTGATCTGAAATTTATTTCAACCATCTCTAAAATAATACAAAATTTTTTTTCTACAATACACGTTAGTGCAACAAGTATTTATAAACAAAAATTTTATAACAAAATTTAATCAGACTTGCAGAAGTAAAGAAGATAAAAAGCTTAGCAAGAATTTGAGCAGTGGAAAACTCCTATGATACCTAGTATTAGTATCAGTATTATAAAGACTTGGTTCTAATACCAATTTTTGGATACAAATGTATATGAAGATGAAAAACTACAAGATGGGGGGGGGGTGAATTATAAGTTTAATTTTTTTCATTTTTAACCTTAAAAGAAATATTATTTATCAAGGTTAAATAAACCATACTCACAATTTATATTAAGTATTTAAATGGTAATCAGACTTGGCCCTGGGGTCCATTAAAAGAAATTTCATAATCAAGTAGATTTCGATATGTAAATCCATAGGTTGTAAGGACATTCTATCTTGACAGTGTATAGAATCATAATTAGTAAGTAGTGGAAATGTAATTATTATTTAATCGTATTCATAGTAGAAAATGATTTATTAGAGTATTCATAAAAAATATCATAATCACAATGATTGTGATAAATTAGAGTATTAAAAAGGTAATGATTTTATCTTAAAGCGTATAGAATCATATTCAGAGTAAAAAAATTATATCTTAATCAAATCTATTATGATAAAGAAGATATAAATATAAATATGAATATAAAAGTATTACTTTCTATTATATGAATCAGAAATAAAGAATTTTAATAAAATAAATAATACAAATGAATATAATTATTTTAACCCAAAGAGAAGGGTATCCAATAAACTAGGATAAAGGTCCCTTATTTTATACTTACAAGAAAGTATGTCTTTCTCTTAACAGGGGAATACCTTGATATGATGATCGGTCCTTCTCGTTATCCCCACGATTCCTCAATATGATGATCGACATATCTATCTGCATATCCTCAGTAGCCATTGACACAATGATCAGATTTTCTGTCTCATTATCCCTGTGAGCCCTTGATATGATGATCGACTTCTCTATCCCTCTATCCCTGTGAACCCTCGATCATATTCACGTGATCAGTCATTACGATTACAAAAAAATCAAAAATATTACAAGTACATGGAATAATAAGTTCACTCTTGTAAATTTTAGAGCTCCCACACAATGAGATTTTTTCAAATGAAAATGATCATCACTTTGCTTCAAACTCTTCAAATGGATAGGTATTTATAGGCACACTTCCAACGGTCATCTTGATCCTCCAATAGTCATATTTATCTGAGTTTTTCGTGATGACTTGGACACTTGGTACTTCAACAGTCATATTATAACAGAATGTATGATGTCATTTTGATGTACACAATTTGTAGTGTAAAATTTATTCCATTACAATAGAATATGGTTTTTCATATTCATAATCTAAACATAGATAAATACGATGAATTTCCTTATAGAATTTCATTACGATTTTCTTTATGAGTATGATTCCAATGATGTCAAGTCTGATTATAAAAACAATTACTACGAAGACAAGACAAAAATTAATTAAATCTAATTTTATAAAGGTGATTCCAATCATTATTGGTTCTATACTCATTACGATAATTGTAATGAATAAAGTAGGTTTATATTCATGGATTCTTTTAAAACTAATTCTAAGAATGGTAAAACATATATGTTTTCTAAAAACATTCTTAAAATACTTTGGATAATAAAGATTTAGAAATTAATTATTTTCAAAAGAGTTTATGATTTCCAAAACAAAAGGAATGGAAAAGTCAAAAAGAAACTTTTGACTCAACAGCTTCAAAACCCTCCAGCCTCAAAGGAATTAAAAAACAACACCAACCATTTACCAATGGACTTCTTGGTTGTGTTAATTATACCAGGAAGGACTCATTTTCACTAAAACTGACAAGGTTCTACCCACCTTAGGAGTTTCCTAGTCATTGAAATAAGAGATACACCAGCCACTCACAAGCATGATAGATCAAATTCACCTCAAAACGCAAAAATTTAAGCATTTGGTATGAAAACCAATCCAAAATGATTAGTGCATCAACAATCGATTCTCCAGAAAGTCCTTCTGAGCATTGGGACGAACTTGAATCCTTTAATGCTTAGGTCACTCTACTCCGAAAATGAACTGAGAATGAAATCAACAACACAAGGCTCAATGATTCCACTGAACTCAACTGGTTTATTACATCATTTAGCAATTTTATGGGTACTGTGTATATGAGCGCATACTACCTAAGGTTTAGAAGCATGACAACCATCCTCCATACTATCCATAGGATGTACTCCCTATACATCCAAGTATCTAGTGGTCCATATAAGAGGATTAACCTAGAGTTGTGTTGCCCATATGACTATTAACCTGGATGATGATGTACCCAGAATTCTATCACTGAGGGAAAAGAAAGGGTCACGAAACCTACCAAGCAGCCAACCATGCCCTAGGCATGTATAACATGATAAAAAAGACCATTACCTGAATCCTATTACCATAAAAGGTTTAAGGATACCACAACCACCCATCCAAACAATGGTTTAATTTAGAAACTAGGATTACTACCTTGGACAACGACACCCAAACGACACCAGACGTCGGAAAGATGACAATATTTAGTAAGGAATTTAAGATCCAAGGGTGCTACTTACAACAGGATATCCCCTTATAAAAAAATAAGTGCCGACCCCCCCACTAGGTCATGACAAAAATAAATTCATTGGGCTCAAGATCCTATCGTTTAAGCCATTTCTAAAAAGAATTGGCCTATAGAAAATGGTCATGATTCCATTCTAAGGAAACTCGGAGAGATATTAAAACTATCCTTACATGAGGGTTTAAACAAAGGACACCACTCCAGGTTCCATTTTAAAACTAATTTCCTTGATTAAAATTCAATATTTAAATAATTAAAAGATTTAAATAGAACATCATGTACCATTTATAAAACAAAATCACTTGGTACCTTATTTAACCAACACATTAAAGAAAAATAGGCAAGTCTCATAAACATTCATTTTTGAACATTAATCATTTATTAAAATCTAGTCATAATTAGGCAATTGATTATATAAATTCATTTAAGTCATAATAGATAAGCTAACCTCTGAGGGTCATATTAAACCAACCTAGGTTAATTAAAATAAAACCTAATAGAATTTGTTTAATTATAAAAAGTTTAAACACCCATAGTGGGTTGTCTCATAAGAAACATGCCTCAACTGAACTAATTGGGTCTAGTTGTGCATTTAGATAGTTAACTAACACATTTAAGTTCAAAATTAAACATATTTCACATGTAAAAACATTCAATAATATACAATGATCATATATATATATTATGGTTTTGTTATATGGGTGGACATCTACCAATACTTAAAGCACACATACACTTTACGGGTTGTCATTTGGCTCCCATTAATCAAGATCATTCCACTTAAAAGTTTAAAATTTAGAAAACTTTTTTCATTTTAAAAATAGTCTCTAAATACATATAATTCTCAATGATGGTTTGAGTATACAGACTACCTTTTCCCCAATTACAAGGAACCCATACACCTTACAATTGAAATCTTATTCCCATTTAATCGCAACCACTATTTTTATCCCATGAAACCATTTATATATAAAAAAAATTCATGTTATCACAAATAGTAACATAGAATAACGTGATAAATTAACAGTCAACATGGTATATAATCAAATAAACATGTAAGCAGACTAACATGATAAATAAACACCAAATCATGTTACATAAATATGAATTATAAAGAAAACAAAATCATGAAATAACACTCAAGGCACTCAATCCAAATCAGAAGAAAACCTACTAATGCAACTACATGGCTTGGTATATGCATGAATTTTGAATTTATATGTTCCTATGATGATGCATGTAATGTTACTTCCTTATCACACCAGACCAAGGGTAAATTCAAAAATTCTATAAAACAATAAGAATATTAAATTACACCATTCAATAAAGGTGAAATCAAAATCAACTGTAATATCAAATAGTAAGAATAATAATCCCATCCCTAGCCACTTAGTTATTTCCCCACAGGTGGGGTGATTAGTCCCAAACATGACTATTTACCAAGTGTCGACACATTCATAGTCTCCTATCTACCAGACCAAAATCGTAAGAAAAAGGAAAAAATAAGACTCTAATACCACTTTGTAATGTCCCAGCCGGACTAATCACTAAGATAGTATCCAGACTAGTGGGTCACACGGCCTCAATTTGACCTCCTCATACATCAGAGGATGAAAACTATAAGTGAGGGTGTGAGGAGGTGATAACGGGAGACTATACCCTCATGATCAGAGTAACACAATGGTATAATCATAAAGCAAACAATAGAAAACAAAAAAATAAAAAATAAATGAAAATTAGAGCAGTAGAATAATAACATAAACTTAATAAAAAAGATGACCAAAACCAATATACAATAGATGCATTCATTTCTTGATGATGATACAAAACTAAAACAACTGACATACAGTAGGAAATTAAATATAGTACAGAACATGTAAAATAAAATAACAAAATCCCCAAGGGTGATCTCCATGAGAATCCTGAGCTCTAGCTCATTCCTGTGCTTCTAACTCCCAAGTACAAGAAAAACAACACAAGAAACCATCTGTGGTCCTGCGAACATAAGGTCTACTCGAGTACCCCAGTGCAATGGTGGCTCGAGCAAGGTGTGAGATATAAATCCCAGTATGATATCACCCATGATGTCTAGGACTGAATCTAGTTCATGAATAGTAAATAAAGTAGTGTGAAATTTGTATGAATAGAAAAATTTAATAACAAATAGAACTAAATAAACAAATAAACAATAGCCCCCTCAGGTTCCTAAAGGACACTTGGCGGCTCTACCTTCTTCGGATCATAAACGGAATGAATGTCTAATCAAGAAATATATATAGTAATAATATATATATATATATATATATCACACCCATCTATATGGACCAAGTGCATACTGATGCTAATGTCCATATAACTGTAATACTAGCTGCTAGCTGGACTGGGCATAACTCAGACATCCATAACTAGTCTAAATGAGCCTATAAGCTCAAGCAATAAGGTACACTTTCTACATCCCAATAGAGTGAGACATCGTGAAATCAAAACTTGGGATGGTGAGTGTGACATCATGTCAACACTCTAAACAGGGAGCATGGTGTCTCAGCCCAATGTCCTACAAAGTATAAATGATGAAATACATCATGAACTCGTCACCCGATGTAAGGGAGCATGATTTTCCTCCATGCTCAACAGATCCCTTATAATCATTCCACAACCTATATCAAGACATAAACATATAACAATAATTATAACAGGATCCATGATTAATTACCTCTCATGCTTTATATTTATTAATCCATTATCTATAAGGGCATCACATTATAAGTATAGCATGTACTCAACATGCAACGATCGACATGGCCTTTCCACCCTTTACAATTTATTTACATTGAAAAATTTAATATAATCAATTAATATACTTTAATTACAACATTTAATTTATTCAAGGAAGTAAATCCATCATGAATATTCCATTACATTTAATACATTCCATTTAATCCATGAAAACATGAAAATTTAATAAAAAGAAGAAACAAGGCACTTAGAAGGCACCATGAACACTTGAACATTTACCTTATAAGAAAATCAATGCACTTAGGAGGTTCTTGGTTCATTATCTATTTATATTGGTGTGGTTAATCCATGCACTTAGAAGGTGTATTGGTTCAATAAATAGTTCTATAGAAGGAGGAAATTCTATTTATAACATTAATAAAGTCTATCTCCTAAAAATTCCATATATCTACTAATAAAGAAAAGCATAGAGGAACCTCTAAAAAAATATGGCCAAGCATGAATCAAATAACTAATCATCACTTTTTAGTTTATAAGATAACACACCTCATCCAAGGGGTTTTATTATAAAATTATGACATTATTTATCAAACAATTCATTTAACATAGTTATGTATTTCATTCAATAACTGTATCTCAATCCACTAAAATAAGAATTTCAAAATAAACTACCATATAAGGAAATTTAATTATAAATATCAACATGGAACTTATGAGGTGCCATTACCAATTGAAAAAACACCTACAAGGGTCAATTTAATTATTAATTCAAGATGAACACTTAGAAGGAATTCTGGGAATTTAAATCATTTAACTAAAAGGGATAAATATAAGTTGGCACACCCACATGGTGTTCGTAGTGGAGGTTGACACCCTAGAACTACTAAAAAATGCTCAACAAGTGTTATATAAAGTGCGATGATCAATTTAATAAGAAGGAAACAATTATAAAGCAATGTGCGATAAAGTCTAGTGTGTGGCACAATGATGCTATTCATAAAACAACAGAAAAGCGAGGAAAAATACATAGACCACCTACCTTATATCATGGAAGACTCACTCATCCAATATCAAGGCTTGATTTAGTCTGGTTTGGAAGAAAACTAAGAAACTAACTTCCTCCCTAAAAATAGGGCAAACGAGCCTGGAACTCGATAACTTCATAGAGAGAATATTAAATAAAGAATGATTCAAAAGGAATTGAGAGCATACCGATGTGGATATATAGAGACTGATGAAGCTTGAATTCGATGACGGTTGGAGGAGGAATCATGAATCCTAGGTTAGGTTTGGGAGATACCCACAACGCCAAAGAGAGGAGGAGCCCACTGGAGGAAGAAGAAAGAAAAGAGAAAAATAATAAATGATATCATTAAGAGAAAAAAGACCATTTACCCTAAAAACTAGGTTTCACCATTTGTCCACATGGTTTGGCTAAAATTTGCACCAACCACGAAACACCCACTACTTTATAAACCCACCTCGCATCGTTTTCCCACATGGTTAGCCTAACCATGCGCCAACCATGTGATTAATAGTGCATAGGTACTAACTAAGTGGCACTAACCGTGTGGGCTAGGCACATAGTTTGGGAAAATCGTGTGCAACCCATGCAAGTCACATCTTCTCCTCTAAAATAGGCCGCACAATTTGCTGTTGAGGGCCACATGGTTTTGAGACAAACCATGCGCCATTGTCAGACCACCAAAACCTTTGATTTCTAGGACCAAACACTCCCAAAACTCCACAATACACTCGAGGGACCCTTCAATACTTCAACCAAGTTTAAAAAAAACACATTTAAGTGGTCTAACTCTCATAATTACATTTCAAAGCCCAGTTTAAAGAATGACCTTTCCAGTAATCACGAAAATTCAAATTCCCTTGGAATTTCACCTTGGCTCAAAAACAAAGGTCATTACAGAATGGTTTTGATAAATTCTCAGAGATATTTCATCATGGAGATGAAGTGGTTTGGTGTGGTATTAATTAAATTGTTTAATTATTTAATACACTTTTTTATTACATTATTACATACATTTATTTTCAGACTAGTTATGTTTAGATACAACGACATTAACCTACTGAGTTATACTCACACCCTATTCAGGAATCCATTTGGTACCTGAGTAGATTACATGGATACAAGATTGTACAAGGGAAAGAGACCTTATAGTTGATTGTTTTCTTGCTGGATGGGCTGGATTTTGGAGACGGGACCGACAAGGGGTTCGAAACCAGGATATTTTGAGTCTACCAGTCTTTTATTTTGTATTACTTCTAGAATGAAATTTAGTTACATTACAACATGACATTAAATTAACACCTTATTATTTTATTATATTATTCAGTTGGATTTATTTTTGGTTTTCCACTACATCGTATTGTTTCCATTATTTCCGCACTTTAATATTTATTCATTAATTTATATTGCTTATTTTCACTATGTTGTTACTCTATAACCAGGGGTTATAGTCTCCACACTATACTCATCACACCAATACTTCTTGTTATAAGCCTCTATCATATGGGGTGGGGGTGTGATTTAGGTATTGTAACCAATCCATTTCGACCACATGAGAGAGTTCCAGATCGGGGGACGTTACAAAGTGGTATCAAAGAACACCAAGTTTTTTGTCTATTTCTTTACTATTTGGGAAAGGTTAAAAGGAGACTAGGATGTGTAAATACTTATTAATGATCTTATTCATGGGAATATCTAACCCATGTATGGGGGAAATCTTAGTGCCCAGGGATGGATTATTGTTTATGCTGTTCGTTTGTTACAACTGATGTTATTTCACCTTGGGTGATTCACATATTATATGGTGTTATCATGTTAGGATATTATTGATTCTTGAGATTATACTCATGGATCGATATGACATGATATTTTTATTCATGAATCATACTAGGCACATATGGATATATATTAACATGTATTGTTCATGATAAGAATATATTTATTTCATGTGGTATATAATTTCCTATTAAAACTATGATATCAGATACTTGTTATATATATTAAATGAAATGAAATAAATAAATTTATATATCATGCTAAAACACATGAAATCCATGTTTATGGATACTAGGAGTCAGTGGTTCTCTATTTTTTTCAGCTATTGAGGCTGACCTTATTGATAACCAGTGTTCTAAGGAGTGCGTTTTTCTTATAGAGAAAATGTTTCCTTGTATTCTTTGAGTTGAGCGTTAAGAGAGTGGAAATCAGCAAACTCCTAACACAGATGAACTAGAGCTTTTTTGTAGTTCTTGGGGACCATATGGATGTTCAGTTTCATAGTAGCTTCTTGAGGGTCATGAGATCCATAAAAAAAGAGACTATTCGTATTGTGCCTTCGATGTCTGAGCTCACAAGAGAGTTCCAGCTACAACATCCACCTATGTTCACTGGGGAGAGAGGCCCCCCAAGCAGTTGAGTTCTAGATCAAGCTAGTCCAAATGATCTTTAAGAATATCAAGACATCCTTAGATTGGAGGGTGAATCTTACTACTCATATACTTCATGGACCAGCCAAGTATTAGTGGGACATTCTGGAGTAGGTTGGGAAACAAGAAGATTTATCTTAGAAGGACTTTGAGACAATGTTCTTGATCCATTTCTTTCCTAAGACGTTGAGGGATGATAAGGCTCTTGAGTTTATGCACCTGAAATAAGAGGTAATGTTAGTGTTAGACTATGTTGAGAATTTCACTGAACTGTAGTGCTTTTCACCATCTTTGGAAGATAATGAGATCTCTAGGGAAAGAGGTTTTCAGGATGGTCTTTGTTATGACATCAGGTCACATGTGAACATGTTCTATATGAGTAATTTTACAGATGTGATGAATTAGGCACTCATCACGAAAGGGAATATAAGAGATGTCCTGAGCAGTGTCTAAGATATTTTGGCAGGTAAAACTGGGAACCCTTTTTCTAGTGGAAAGAAGCATTACTATGGCAGTTTTTTCCAAGGAAGCAGGGGTCAGAGCAGTCTCAGAAGTGGACATCCATCTCAGGATTGTGTTTCATTGCAGTTTTATTAGTGTGGAAAGATGGTCCAAAAATGGACTTAGTGTCCATAACCTACCTTGGAGTATCATTCTTGCAACATATTGGGCCACCTATAGAGTTTCTGTAGGGGCATACAATGGAAAATTTGTGATAGGAGAACATGATAGGTACTGGAGTCTGGGAAGGACTCAGCTACTCCTCAGTAGACAGGTATCAGGAGTTCTACAGGATGTTCTAGTCAATTAAAGGGATGTAGTACCCCCATAAAAGAATGAAAATACCAGGTAGAGGTTATAGCTCAAGGGAGTCAGGCTAGAGCCCGTGGAAGTGGGTCTAGTCAGTTATATATTATGAAGATTACTTTGACTATTGTGGATGCAGAATAGTCTACTATCAGAGGTACAATTCTTGTATCATATACCCTTTCTTATGTTTTTTTGATATAGGAGAATCACATTCCTTTTTATCCTATTTTTTTTAAATGGTTTGATATTATATGTGGAAATATTATATGGTGCTTTGACCATCAACACACTGTTGGGAGTGTGGTACGAGAATATCAAATGTTGTAAGGCGTGTTCTCTATAGATTGGTGATTATCATTTCTTTTGGGAATCATTCATATTGGAAATGATAGGTTTTGATTTTATTATTGTTATGGACTAGTTAGTTATATAACAGGATCATGTCAACTATAACCGGAGGAGAGTTACCTTTTTATCTCTATAAGGAGGAACCTATTCTCACCAGGGTGAGTGGGATCTTTTAAATGGTTGTGCAGGACCAATTCAGTGCAGATTAGATTGTATCATGGATTAGATAGCTGTTATTTTTCTAGATAAGGGTGGAATTAAGCATGATTATTTTCCTATAGTGGTAGAACATTTTCAATATATTTTCCCTTATGAGTTCTACAGTTTACAACTTGAGTGAGAGATTGATTTTATGATCATGTTGGTGCTGAAAATAGAGCTAGTTTCTATTCCACCTTATAGAATGGAACCAGAAGATCTTTCAGAGTTTAAAGTTCCGTTGGAAGATCTAGAATCGAAAGGTTTCATATGGACTCATATATCTACTTGGGGATCTACAGTTCTCTTCTCCATTAAGGTTGATGGGAATTTGTGTTTATGTGTGGATTATCGAATATTGAACAAGATGACAGTCAAGAACCGATATCACATTCCGCACATCAATGATCTATTTTATTAGAAGATAGGTGATAAGATCTTCTCCAAGATTGAATTGATATTTGGATACCATCAGTTGAGGGTGAGACTATCATACATACCTAAAGATACTTTTTAGAGTAGGTATGGATTTTATGAGTTTGTAGTGATGTTGTTTGGTTTGAATAATGAACTAGCGGTATTCATGGCCTTGATAAATATGATATTTTATCATTTTATAGATTGGTTTGTTGTGGTTTTTTTTGATGAAATATTAGTGTACCCTCAGTTAGAAGACGACCATTCTCAACATCTTGACATCATCTTGAGTACATTGAGAGAGCATCATTTTTACGTTAAACTAACCAAATACAATTTCTATATTTACAAAGTACACTTCTTAGTCCATGACATCTTAGAGACTGGAGTGTCTGTGGACCTAAAGAAATTTGTAGCTATGGTATCTTGGGAACAACCCAGTAATTTATTTGAAATTTGGAGCTTTCTGGGTTTATCGGGTTATTATCAGCACTTTATCTAGGATTTCTCCTATTTGGCAGCACCGATGTTAGGGATGACCAAGAAAGGTGTGAAGTTTTTTTGGTATGATGCTTATGAGAGATATTTTAAAATTTTAAAGGGTTGGTTGACCACAATACCTATCCTCACTTTACCCGTGCTGGGTAAATCATATACTATATAATGTGATGCATTTAGAGTTGTACATAGAGAAGTTTTGATATAGGAGGATCAGGTGGTTGCTTATGACTCCGACAATTGAGACTGCATGAGAGGAATTATCCTACTCAAAATTTGGATTTAGCATCAGTGGTACATTCTCCTGTGATGTTGGAGGTATTATATTATGGGTGAGAGGTTTGTGGTATACATGAACCACAAGAGCCTCAGGTACATCTTTTCTCAGTGATACCTAGACCTTCGACAAAGGAGTTGGGTTGAGTATCTATAGTCTTTAAACTTTGAGTTGGCTTATACACTAGGAAAGGGCAACATCATTTCAAATGCATTAAGCTAGATGATGTAGATAGAGGTGGTATGTGTGTCTTGCGATGAGTGGAGAATTATGACACTCTTTATAGACATGCATCTAGATGTCTAGAAGTCTCATAAATGAGTAGCTATGACTTCGACATCTGTCATACCTATGATTTTGGACTAGATCAAGATTGAATAGTTATCTGATATGGAGGGATTAGTTCTAAGAGAAAAATTATATAGTAGGGAGACACCATCGGGATGGTCTCTTGGCAGTATCAATTATCTTCATTTTCATGGCCGAACATGGGTTCCTACGGGCTTATGTGAGGAGTCGATGAGGGAGTCTCATGCTTCTATATGGGCGGTACATATTGGTTTGAAAAAGATGTATCATGATCTCCATAGATAGTACTGGTGGTCATGAATGAAGAAGGAGTTAGTAGACTTTGTGGTGAGATGTTTCACTTGTCAGTAGGTGAAAGCCGAGCATCAGAGGCTAGCTAGGATTTTGCAGCATTTTCCCAATCCTGAGTGGAAATGGGATGATGTAAAAATGTATTTTGTGATGGTATTACCTAGGAAAAACCATATGACCAATGTAGTATGGGTGATTTTGGATTGACTGATGAAGATAACCCACTTCTTACCTATCAGAGAGACCTTCACAGTTGATGATTTGGGCAGTCTTTACATGCGCAAGGTAGTTCAGTTGCACGGTGTTAAAAAGAGTATTTTTTTTACAGAGATCCTCATTTCACATCGTGGTTTTTGAAGGGTATTCATAAGGCCTTGGTATCATAGGTTATTTTGAGTATGAACTATCATCCTCAGACAAACAATTAATCTGAGAAGACTATTCAGGTTCTGGAGGATATGTTACAAGCCTGTGTTTTGGATTTCAATGGTTTATGAGAGAAACATATGACACTCGCAAAGTTTGCATATAATAACAACTTCTAGGCATCAATCCGGATGACACCCATTGAGGATTTGTATAGAAGGTCGTGTCATTCACCTCTTTTTTGGTTGGAGGAAGGAGAGTAAGTGCTTATTTGACCTAGTCTCATGAAGGAGACATCTGACCAGGTTCAGTTGATTAAGAAGCAGTTGGTGACCACACAGAGCAGGAATAAATCCTATGCTGACCATCAGAGATGACCTCTAGAGTTCAAGGTCAGTCATTGTGTTTTCCTTTTGATGTCTCCTAGATTGGGGAAATTCCATATTAGGAAATAGGGAAAGCTAGTGCCCAGGTTTGTTAGGACATTTGAGATAGCCTCAAGGGTCAATCTAGTGGAATACCGTTTAGCCCTTCCACAGTGTTACAGTCCCATACATGATGTGTTTCATGTGTCACAACTTCAAATATATCATATAGAAACATCACATGTGATATGCGTAGAAGATTTATAGCTTGATATAGATGTGTCCTTTGAGGATCACCTAATATGGGCTGTGGACCATTATGAGAGATATCCATAGGGTAGGACTATAATTTTGGTTAAATTATAGTGGAATCGTGGGGAATTTCAAGAGGAGACCCAAGAGAGGTATTCTGATATGAAATCACAATGACCAAAATTGTTTGACGAGACCCCATAATGATTCTTAGAGCAGCTTGGGGATGAGATGTTATATGGTGGGGAGGTTGTATGATCCCACCTTTTTTCAAGTACATCTCTCTTTGAGTTTATTTCATTAAAATTATTTCTTGTCACAACCTGACCAAATGGGGCTCAAGCCGAAACTCCCCAAGCCCACCTCCATAGGACAGGGGCTGGCGTCCAGCGCCGAGTAGGCCATCACACACATGGGAGGCCTTAGCCTAAGGTACCTGTACACAAACACCCACATACACCTCCATGAAATAGTGCATATACATACACACACACACACACACACACACACACACACACACACACACACACACACACATATATATATATAAACTGAAAACTAAATTCATGAATACATATATCCCAAATCAGAGTACAAAAAAGTACAAAAATAGAAAATACAGGAGCCACAAAAAGAAAACTGTAAAAGTATCCAACAATCTCAGACGGAGGGGATCGATGTCAAATGATCCAACCAGAAAGCTCCTCGACCAAGATCCGGTAAACACCCTGGTCTGTCTAGCTCACTAATCTCCACTTTCTTCGGGTCCTCCATGGAATCCGTCAAAAGGCTTGTGGTCTGCACAAGAAACAACACGTGCGGGAAAAATCCGTGAAGGGGTGAGTATAAAAATACTCAGTAGCCGCCCCAAAAAGTCCTAATAAGTGTTATATAATATGTTTTTTAATGTAAATCTAAAATAAATTTTGAAATATTTTAAAACAATATATATTTTCTTCAAATGTATATTTATGGTAGAAAATTTAAGGAAATAGACTTTTGGGAAAAATCCAGACATAAAACAATTTTATCATTGATTTTTTTTTCAATACCAACTTATTTGTATGTATTTATAATGTTTTGTGGTAGATAAAAAATATTCAATGAATTTTATTTGGGTGAAAAAGTTTTTATGATGAACATGATATATGTTCCATGAATATATAATTTTTCCACCATTGGATAAATGTTACATGTCTACATTGATTAGATGTTATGTACACCTAATTATTGTATGGATATAAATTTCATCCCCATAAAAACATCCACCATGTCTATCATGGAATTTCACCATCATAAAAAAGTCCCCGTTGACCATGAGCACTCAGACCACAAGTGTGTTTTACGATGTTTCAAGAATCTTCATCATCCATCCTTCTATGTGGTTGAATCAAACTCCCTCAAGCTTCTTATTTTGATACCCGACATATTTTAAACCGAGTTCTAGTATTTAATAGCCTATATCAAAATTTAGTTTGAATGCTTTTATCAAATTAAAAATGAAAATTGAAAAGATTTTAATTTATAATTCAATTTTTTTCAAAGAATCATTTTCATTATTATGTTTTATAGTTTTGAATAATTTACAATGATTTTCTTGGTGACATTACCACTTAATTTTGTGATTCATTCATGGTGAACATTTTATTGTTCATGTTTATTGGAACCATTAATTGAATTTTATTAATTATATTTGTTTTCAGTTTTAAAAATATTTTAAAAAATATAATAATTTATTTTTTATTTGTGAAACCATTATAATATTCAATAACTATATTTTATATTATGAAAATGGTTTTCAAATAATATATATTTTTTTTATATTTCTATGTAAATATATATATGTAAATTTTTAAACATATTATACTATATAATAGGTGAGCTAAGCTTCTTAAAGTGGGTTGCCTGCTGTTAAAATTTTGAAATATTGGTTCAAAATAGAAAGGTATTAGTTTTGAAAATAATGAGTGAATTTTCTAAAGCAGTTTGAAAATGAATCCAGTGTTTGATTTTCAAACAAAGATTTTTTAATGGGTAATTTTTGTTTGTTATAAAGTGATTTTAAATAAAGGGTAACATGTTTTTGAGTGATGAAAATCATTACTAAAAACTAATGAAAAGTGTATCAATGATTTATTAGGACAATATTCATCAATTTTTTATAATGTAAATGTGGTTTTAAGGGTAAATGATTGGTTTTAAAGTTAATAAATTGGATTTATAGTATGTTTTAGAATGAGGATGATTTTTTGGATTTTAATAATGATCTAAATAAAGGATATTTTAAATTTCACATTGAATTTAAAATGGATTTTTTGATTTAAAATTAGTGTTAATAGATTCATCGGTTTTTTATAATGTAGTATGTTTTATCCGTAATGTTTGATCCATATCAACTAAAATTTTATTTTTCTTTTCAAACCAACATTTTATTATGCGGTATATGGTACACTAAGTTAATGGTGAATAACATGCTTCTAAAAATAATCATCAATTATCCCCTTCTTAAATTTCATACCATTATCTGTCTGGATCATCTATAAGGAAAAATTACAATCCTTCTCTACTTTTCTTCTAAAAACATTTAAACATATTTAGATCCAATGATTTATACATTACAAAGAAAATAGATTTAATTTAGGTAAATTTATCAATAATGGAAATAATATACTTCTCTACATTTTTTGAATGCTTCTTCAACACTACTTTTCATCCTCAATCTGATGGATAGTCAGAACAAACAATTCAGACATTGGAGGATCTGATTTGAGCTTGTTCAATGGATTACCAGGGAAGTTGGGATCAACATATTTATTTTTGTTGGGATTTATTATAATAATATTTTTCATTCTCGTATACAAATGGCACCTTTTGAATCATTATATGGAAAGTGGTGTCAAACTCCATCATTTTGGGATGAAGTGGGTGAAAGAAAATTGATAGGACCCGAATTGATAGAGGGAACGATAGAGAAACTTTAGATGAATTAGAAACACTTAAGGAAAACTTAAAGAAGGTATAAAATTTATACGTATAACCTAAGTAAGTATCTTTCTTTCGAGGTAGGTGATCATGTATTTCTCAAATTTTCTTCATGGAAAAGTGTGATGTGTTTTGGTAATAAGGGGAAGTTGAGTCTGTGGTTCATTGGACCCAATGAAATCATAGAGAAAGTTAGATTCATTTCCTACCGAGTGGATTTACCTATGAGTTTTTCCCTAGTACACAATGTTTTAATGTTTTGATTTTAATAAAGTATGTGTTAGATTCAACTCATGATTTGATAAATGAAGCAGTTCAGTTGGAAGAGAACCTTTCTTATGAGGGTAAACCTGTTCAGATTCTTGAATTTAGTGAGAAATTATTGCAGAACAACGTAATTCACGAAGTTAAGGTCTTTTGAAAAAACCGCATGGTTAAAGAAGAAACATTGGAATCTAAAAATGCTATGAGGGAAAGGTATGATCACTTGTTTAATAAGTGAATAAAATTATGTGGATGCAATTTCCAAAAGGGGGGATGCAACAACCCAGGTACTTATAGAATATTTTTTTTCTTATTTTGAAATTAAGTAGTTAAATTCATTATAAATGTATAATTAAATAAGTGGCATTTATATAAATTAAGGAATCTATACTAATGAAATAGTAACCAGATTATTGGAATAGTAATGTGACCGTTATGAATAGTAATATGTCCAATAGAATAGTAACATCACCTATAAAGTATAAATAAAATTGATGTATCTCATAAATAAAAGTATGATATATTTATATCACGGTATAAGCAAACAAATATTTTAAAATGATAAATTAAGTGTTGATATTTTTGTGAAATGTAAATGTTTATTTACAATTTTATAATTAATATAATGATTTAAAAGAAAATATATTTTCATAAAATAGATTTATAAATAAATATTTTGTTCTATTTTGATTATAAGATAATTTTATGAGACCTTATTTAATTTTTCAAAGTTTCATAAAATCAATTAAAATATTAATATCAGTATTTTTCGTATAAATGACGATTTTAATTAAAAATTAAATTTATCATATTTATATTTTTTTTTAAAAAAATGGAGTCCATTTTTGAATTCTACATGCCAAAAAATTGTTAGGCTGAATTTTTGTGTTTTTTATAAGATGGTTGAATTTCTGGTGAATTGTGAAATATGGTAATTTACAGTATTTAACATTACAAGCCAAATACATGAATTATAATGTCATTCATTATGTAAGAAACCATTATTTAGAACCAAAATGCACTATTTACTCTACGTAGTTATAATAATCAACACTATTTATAGTCTTGATCCAAAATAATAAACAAATGAATAAAATAATGAAAAACATCCCTCTCCTATCCCTATAAATACCACCCCTCAACACCTCTTATCCTCACACCTTCTAAGCCTTTAATATTGTATAAATTCTACCCAATTCCCTTGTCAAGCCTCTTCCCCACATCCAAGACCTTATGGTATCACCAAAATACCAAAACCAAGTTCCTTAAGGAGGTTATAAAGGAGAAGATATTCAAGAGATAAAATCCTCCATTATTTCTATAATAACCCTAGTCTTTATTACACACTTAAACATGATTTATTACATAAAATTTCACTTAAGACAACTCCGAGGATCGATAAGTCTAGTGTCTTGGGAAATTAGGAACATTAAATAACAACTTAGAACATAAAATAAAACATCTTTATTAAAAAATTCTCTTACATGACCACGAGATTCCTTCATACATAGCATTGAAGGGGATAATCGAAGGAAATACATAAGAAAAGGGTGAGGTATAAAGCCCAGTAAGGAATTAAACAAGGCATAACATGAAGAATAAAATACATGTTAGGCAATAGGCATATCAATGGAGCATAAGAGAAACATTAACATAAAGGCTTGGTATAGCATAATTATCATAACATGGAAATGTGGCAACAACATACAACATGATATTATCATGATCCAAGGCTCATTTCAAATTTATTATCATGAGTAAACCCTTATTGCACTTGAATTAGCATGAGTAAACCCTCATTGCACTTGAATTAGCATGAGTAAACCCTCATTGCACTTTAATTAGCATGATTAAACCCTTATTTTACTTTAATTATCATGAGTAAACCATCATTTCACATGGAGTATCATGATAATAAACATTACCCAATGTATTAGAGCGCTATCAGGGCACACCCTTTATAAAAATTTCATTTCATGCATAAGTGTGCCACATGGATCATATAACATGGAATCATTCAAAATCATAAGTTATTCCACGATTAAGGAATGTGGAATACATACATTTATGTACCATTAAATAAGTATATGTGAATAAAGGTTAATAACCTTGATAGAGAAATGGGTATGGTATTCACTATACAATGATTTTTCCTTGGAAAATCGCGGTGCAATTTTAGCAGCATAACGACATGACATAAACATTCATAAAAATGGTTTATGAGAGAGAAAGGGGCATATCATAATATTTACATGGAATGGATAGTAAGGGGTTCATATAGATACATTTCCCAACACATGTAATTTGTAAATAGATAGTGTATCATAATAAAGAAACTTGAAGAAATAGGAGAAATGGAAGAACTCTTACGAAATTTCGACATGGTAACAGGTGTACATGGGAGGGATTAATGAGAGATAAAGAGGTCTCTCATCATTAAAACATAAGTAGGTAAGTATGGGGAGGTGAGATAAATCATACCCAAACATTTTTAATTGAAAATAAAAGGGTATAACAACATAAAGATACTTGGACAAAAAAGAGAAAGGAAGAAATCCCTTACTTGGAAGTGTGATCCCAAAGGCTTAGGAGAGTCTTGAGAGAGGCTTATTGGGAGATTGGCGTGACTTTGGAGGATTATAGAGATATGATGGAAGATTTTGGTCAAGCTACAAATGGTTTTAGTTTATAGGAATGTGATATTGAGTGGGTTTATATAGGAAAAGAGAGAGAATTCTTTATTATTTAGGTTCTGGACACTACACATTAAACTAATCAAAATCACAAACCATCCCATATTTTTTTCCCATGGGTTTTTCCAAATTAGAGTGGAATAAATTATTTTATAATTCCAATGTCCAAAAATAATAAAATATTAGGCTTGCTTATGTGGAGGTGAATCACACTCTCAAGGAAATCATTTTAAAATGTTAAAATATTTTATAAGTTTTGGAGGATCCACTAAGGCATTGTAAAATTAATAAAAAAACTCTAAAATCACATTATTTTAAAGAAAAAACATATATTGTATGAATATCACTTTTATATTATTTTATTACATCACTATTGGGTCATTATGATGTCATAAAACACATTATATATTTAAACGGTATTTAATTTTTACCCAAAAATTTGAATATCTTAGAAAATTATGAAAAATTAACCATTAGATAATTTAGACGTCCTGAATCAAAAAATAATATTCATTTTATCTAAAAAATTTTCTAAATATTTTAATTTTAACTTTAAAAATAAAAACTAACATTTATTGAAAATTCACGGGTTTTGACAAAAACAGTTTTCAAACACTAATACAAATTGAATTTGACTTCATAAAAATTATAAACTCATTTATTATTAATTAAAGTAATTTGATAATAATATTTTATTAAAATATTAGTTATTTCAAAAATTAATTAATTCCTTAAAATAAATTCTTTAAAAATACACTTTCTATTTTATTGTAAAAAAAATATAACTCTTATCAAACCGATTACTGAATCATTTATAAAGTAAAAACAATAATAAATAAATATAATCATAATTTATAATTAAAAGATGTATTATTATAAAAATATTATAATAAAATTCTTAATAAAAACATAGTTTAATATAATAATTTATATATTTTTGAGAAGTACCATTTTACTCGAAAAGTCAGTTTATCTTATTCATTATATTTTTAAGAAAAACTATTTTCATAAAGGAATTGATGGTATAATAATTTTATTTATAAAAATTTATTACACAATAAGTAACTAATACCTTGTTACTTAACTTCTTATAACACTCACATAAGACCTAAGGGTAAGGTGTGTGATGGTGGGGCTTTCTTGGGGTTGTTCGGTGAACATGGCCTGTGCCGTGATGTCGATGAGCTAGAAATTCTCCCATGGGTGATTTTTTTCAATCTTTAAATGTTGAAGCTCTTATTGGGTTTGGTCCATATCAGATCCCAGTGACACTACTTCCTTCCCTAGCTCTGAAAAATGGGTTTCATATAGAATAATTATACTGGTAGAGGCCATCGACTGTTCTTTTTGAATTAATTTTTTTCCATCGACATTAATATTTATAAATAAATAATTATAACATTAAAATTATTATTTTTTACAATGGTTTTAACACCCCAATATTCAAAGGTATATTTCTCTTTGAATAATACAATAGCTTGCGTTGTACGCAACTTCGAGTTCTAGCACACCACGACTAATCAAACTAGCCGTTTAAAAAGTAGTTATGAATAATAATACCCACCTTTTGAAATTTTATAAATTTTATTTTTCAAAATGGAATTTTTTTTGGATTCAGAATATCAAAATTAGCTTAGGGTGATTTTTTGGTACTTTTCTGATAACTTTTATATTTTGATGAATAGTGAAAAATAATAAATTTTAATTAAAAATAACTTTTTTAATCGAAATAATTTATAGTGTTGAATTATAAATTTGAGTGGTTTTAAAGTATCAGTAGATTATATTTTTATCATTTAATATAATTTAGTTTATTGGATTTAATTTCAGATTTAAATTTTACATAAAAACATGTCAATCTTTTGATAGTTTTTACTTCTTAAAAACCCGCTTTTTAGTTTTGACAACGGGATTTAATTTTAAATTAATTACTGTAACTTGTGTGTTTTGAATTTGGAAAAATGGATTCCATATTTGGAATTATAAGGTTCAAATTGTGTAAATAGGTACCTTTTATTTTTAAACATTATGAATAGTAACTTCAGTAAATATTTTATTTACCATGGTTAAAGGGTAAATATGGTAAATAAGGGTAAAAAATAATATTATAATAATATTAAATTACCCTAACACGTTTCCTAAACCTATTTTATGATAAATTTAAGTCCATGGGAATTATTGAGTCTATTTTGGGACCCAATGGAGCCCCTTGTAAGTGAAAATTACATTTTATAAAAATTAATTTAAAGTTAAGGAAAATGAAACATAAACATATATATTTTAGTAAAATAATTTTTATTTGGGGATATATAAGTTATTTTTTAGAATATAAATATAAATATAAAGATAAAAATATTTCCTAAATCATGGTATTTTATTTATAATTTTTAGACATAAAATAAATATATTTATTTATGACACAATAATGATGCAGTATTTTCCTTATTAATGAAAGAATCAAATAAATGATATTATAAATATTAAAATAAATATAATTCGAAAGATTTGATTCCATCCAATAATTTTATAGGTGAATATGAAATTTTATGGTTGGTTAAATGTATTGTTTTCTAAGTAATCAAGTTTTTATGACTTTCACAAAAACCAAATACTAAATAGTGTCAAAATTGACATAAATGAGTTTTAAAAAAAAATACTATTTTATTAAATGATATAATATTCCTAAAAATCTAATATTCAGAAAAATAAATTAGATAAGGTTATATATTTCATTAATGAACCACTTGAGGTTCTATTGGAATTTTATAGTAAGTTTATTAACCATGTAATATAAAAATACAAGAAGACATGGTAAATGTTAAACTATTTAACTTAGAGTTAAATCTAAAAGATAAGGTTAATA
Source organism: Viscum album (assembly GCA_963277665.1). Taxonomy (NCBI): domain Eukaryota; kingdom Viridiplantae; phylum Streptophyta; class Magnoliopsida; order Santalales; family Viscaceae; genus Viscum; species Viscum album. The sequence continues at coordinate 710,672,068 of OY728167.1, read as the reverse complement.
TGGTGACCTAAACTTGTCTAAAACCTATTTTTTGAGAGGATTTAGACCCATACCCACATTATCCTCTAAATAAATAATTTTTTTATCTATTAGAAACCGAAAATAATTTTATAATAAATTAATATTTCAAGCTCTTCCTAAAGTGCCCCTCACCTCTCTTATAAAAGGGTACTTCCCCTTCTCTCAAATTCACACCTCCAAAGCATTTTGGTTCGGACAAAACCTACTAAAATATCCTCCCAACTACCCTCAATTAATCCTAGAGGCATTACTTTGATCATAAATCCAACCTAAATATCCCTTTTATTCAAATCAAAAGGAAGCACCCGAAGAAGAGGTAATTATTTCATCACCTATTTCAAAGTTCTTTTCTTCTTCCACTTCCTCTTTATTTATTGTTTCCATAAAAAAATAAAAATCCAGAACCTTCTATATAATTTTATGTTATTATAAATATGGTATAACCATATTCATTATTCTATCCATCCTATGAATGACAAAGTCACCATACGTACATACGTACTGCTTACCATCTCCATGTTGTGGTGTAGTTTTTTATTCAACAATTCATTATTTGGATGGGTATAATAATGAGTATAATTTATTTAAATAATAAATATAACATGTTAATTATTATGTATATATAATATAACATCCAACTACAAATGATTTCACCATCAAAAGAATGATATTTTCGCTCGTGCGTACGTACGACTTACAGTCTCCACGATGCGATAAGATTTCATTCCCCATCGTAACCATTCAAGAATAATTTTCATTTGATGATTAAAAATAATGTTTAAGAACTTAATATAATTATGGATATGAATCAAATACATAATAACCATAACAAACATGACTTTCATAACAAAACATATAAAGGAAAACGAATCAGTTAACACACGGAACAATGATACTACTAAAATATTGAAGGAACATATATGATATAATATTTATGTATTTTGTTATTTTATAATTTAATAACAATTATTTAACCATTATACAGGAGGTCAACGTACCCTCTACTAAGTAAAAGTATAAGATAAGGGTTAATTTTATAATCTCTTCATTATCCGAGGTTGTTTATACGTAAGTATCTACTAGGCCTTCTTTATCATCCACATCCATGTTTCTTAAAAATATATTTCAAATCATTTTTACTATTTCCTAGAATATGGGTTAAAGTCATTTATACCCTTCTTTTACTTTTTATAAAATGTTTTGAACAGAATCTTTTCGTCGTTTTCTAAACAAGGTACTTTATGACCTTTTTGACAAATTAAGGAAAGAATATTTTTTTAACTTCTACGGTGGGTGAGGCTATTTTCTGCCATTATAACACCTTAGAAGATCCACTTAAAAGATTATATGAATATTTTTAAAATAATTTTTTTATTTTATAATTATGAAACTTTTAAATGATTTCAAAGTAGAAAGAGATATTTCTCTCAAATAGTTTTTGGATTGATTTCATCTATATCAACATCCTTTGTTGGATTTTACGCTTGTTTGAAGTTGATTTATTATGATACAATATTCCAAATTTTATTTAAGGATTTGTGATATGTTTTACTGTGGATGTGATATTTTTATACCATTCATGGTTTATGTTTAAAGTATTAACATTTCGTATGATAGTTTTAATATGAATGTTTATGTTATGTTTCAACCTTTTCATATGATGAATGCATTGGACGTAGTAAGTGATGGGCGGGGCCCGATATAGCCCCTAGATGCATCGGTAGGTCTCATGAGACAAACTAGTGTCTTGGAACAAGGCCTTGACAACATTTTTATTTTTAGTCTTGGTATGAGGCTTTGATTTTGTGGTTATGATGTCCAAAATTATACATTACATCATTATGAAATTAACTATTGATATTAAATGTGATTATTCGACTAGTATAATATCCATCTGAATAAGTAAATGGAATTATTTGATTTATATTTTCCATATTATGCTGAAGTTAAATTTTAAAAGGCTTGTGTTTTAGTCTTATAAATCACCTTGAATGTTTATGCTTATTTATGATAGTTTCTGTTATATTGTTATCCTTATTAAGCATCTGAGATCACCCATTTTCTATGTTTTATTTTTCCTAGGATGTGAAGAAGTATATTATGATTGACCTGTAGGGATAAGCTAAAGGATATGAGTGTGTCCAAAGGAGACACGATGTTTTTTTTTCATTTCATAATGTAATGTAAAAATTATGTATGTATCTAGTACTTCCGAGGCTACTAAACTGATTGGTATTTTGGGAATTAATCCCTTGTGATCATGCTAATGTTATGTAATAATGCACTAAATCTGGGTAACTGGGGTTAGGACACTATAATGGTCATATTGATCTTCGGTCATAATTGACCAATGGTCATATAATGGTCCAAAGATGATAGTTACATTTCAATTTATACTTATATAGTTCTAATTAATGGGAAACAGTAAAACATACATTTTCAGGAAACAAAATATTATTCAAAAGTTTGGTTTGTTACATTATTCTACCCTTAAGAAATTTTTCCCTTGAAATTTCCCTTTCCCACACTAAAACAGATGAGGGTACTTCTCCTTTATTTCTTAAATAAGGTCTTTAGTCTTTCTTGTTGGAATTTCCTTCATGAAGAAAGGGTTCATGCATCATGATGGTACCTCATGATTTTTTCAGAAACATCTACTTAATTTACACAAAAACTCCTCATCCATATTGAATTATATCAATGGAAGCATCGATATGTCATAAAAAGGTATTTCTTATATATAATTTTGTGACATCGTCTTGAACATTTTTTCTATAAAAAAGCCTTACTGATTCATCTTCAAATATTTCAAAATAGGGTTTTGGTAAATCAGTTTTTGTATTTACCCAAAGACAGAAATCTATAACTTGATACATATAGGCTTCTCGGAAGTCTCCCTCTTTTGTAGAATCTAGAAAATCATTAAGTGCATCATAATTTTGAAATAAAGGGAAGAATTTGAAAATACCTTGATGGTACTTCCCACACTTAGCATGGTAATATAGTTGAGAGTACAAGATTCTCTAATAGACAGTACTTGATCCTTGAAATAATCATGAAATGATAGAGGTATTGTATACCTCATAAATTTGTTTTCATGTAACTTTGATATTTGAAAAAGTTTAAAAGTCATCTGAGCATGACTTCGGGATAATCTCTCCAAGTAGTTCTTTAGGAAGAGAGAGAAGAGTTGTTCGTAATCTTCCTCCTTCCATGTTTTAACTAAGAAAAAGAAAATAAAATTATGGGGTTTGAATACATAGCTAATAAGAATGTAAAAAAGAATACACTGGACATAGAATGATAAAATTGTATAGTATATTCTAAATTATGATACCCTACGTTTCAATCTTGGTTATCCATGATATGTTTCATAACATATATTCTTATGGGATTTTTTTATTCCCTTAATAATGGTTCATACTATGATTATGAATTCACCATTGAATATCCCCTAAGAGTTTCAAACCAAGAGTAAAGCAAGACCCATTTTCGTGTACTAGTTCCCGTTTGAGTCTAGCTCAAAGCGGTTGTTTCGACTTTCACCCCTAGTTACATCTGTGCCAGAGCACCACTACTTATTCGTATCCAGATAGGGATGTATTTTCTTGAAAAACCAATTACTTTATACTTACCAAAATTTAGGGATGTTTTTATTATACTTAGTGTTATCCCTTAGGATTTCAATAGGTTTCTATAATTCTAATCCCAAAAATAACTAAACCTATCCTCTGATACCAACTATAGAAACCCTGGTCTTTATTACACACTTAAACATGATTTATTACATAAACTTTCAATTAAGACAACTTAGAGGATCGAGAGGTCTAGTGTCTTGGAATATTAAAGAAAATTATATAAAAAATTAGAACATAAAATAAAATTTCTTTATTAAAACTTATTTTACATGACCACAACATTCCTTCGAACTTAGCATTGCATGGAATAACATGAGGACATGCATAAGAAAAGGGTGAGCTATAAAGCCCAGTAAGAGAGTAAACAAGGCATAACATGAAGAATACAGTACATGTTAGGCAATAGACATATCAATGGAGCACAGGAGAAAAATTAATATAAAGGCATGATATTGCATGATTATCATAACATGGAAATGTGGAAACAACATACAACATGATATTAGAATGAGACAAGGCTCATTGCACATGGATTAACATGAGTAAACACTAATTGCACTTGAATTAGCATGAGTAAATCCTCATTGTACTTGAATTAGCACGACTAAACCCTAATTTCACTTGAATTAGCATGAGTAAACCATAATTTAACATGATGTATCATGATAATAAACATTACCCAATGCATTGGAGAGATATCAGGGTGCACCCTTTATATACATTTCATTTCATAAATAAGTGTGCCACATGAATCATATAACATGGAATCATTCAACATCATAAGACATTCCATGATTAAGGAATGAGGAATATATGAATGTAAGTACAATTAAATAATTATATGTTCAAAAAGGTGAATACCCTTGATAGAGAAATGGGTATGATATTCCCTGCATAATGATTTTGGCTTGGAAAATCGTGGTGCAATTTCGGCAGCATAACGACATGACATAAAAATTCATAAAAATGGATGATTAGAGATAAAGGGTTATCTCATCATATGTACATGAAATTTATAGTAAGGGGGTAATATATATACATTTCCCAACACATGGAATTTGGAAATAGATGGTGTATCATAATAAAGAAACTTGAAGAAAGAGGAGAAATGGAAGAACTCTTACGAAATTTCGGCATGGTAACAAGTGTACATGGGAGAGATTAATAAGAGATAAAGAGGTCTCTCATAATTAAAAAATAATGAGGGAAGTATTTAAGAGGTAAGAAATCATACCCCAACATTTGTAATTGAAAATAAAAGGGTATACCAATATAAAGAAACTTGGAAAAAAAAGATAAAGGAAGAAATCCCTTACTTGGAAGTGTGATCCCAAAGGCTTGGGAGAGGCTTGAGAGAGGATTCTTGGGAGATTGGGGAACCTTTTTAGGATTATAGAGAGAGTATTTAAGATGTTGGTCGAGATCCAAATGGTTTTAGTTAATATAAATGTGAGATTGAGTGGATTTATATAGGAAAAGAGAGGGAATTCTTTATTATTTATGTTTTGGACACAACACATTAAACTAATCAAAACCAAAAACCATCCCATGGTTTATGCCCATGGTTTTTTAAAAAGTTGATTAGAATAAATTATTTTATAAGTCTAATGGAAAATAATAATAAAATATTTGTTTTGATTATGTGGAGGTGAATCACACTCTCAAGGAAATCATTTTAAAATGTTAAAATATTTTATAAGTCTTAGAGGGCCCACTAAGGCATTGTAAAATTAATAAAACAAATATAAAATCACATTATTTTAAAGGTAAAACATATATGGTCTTAATATACCTTTTATGTTATTTTATTATCTCACTATTGGGTCATTATGATTTTATAAACACATTATATATTTAAACGGTATTTAATTTTTACCCAAAAATTCGACCGTCTCAGAAAATTATGAAAAATTATCCATTAGATAATTTTGACATCATGAATAAAAAAATAATATTCATTTTATCTAAATAATTTTATAAATATTTGAATTTTTACTTTTAAAATAAAAACCAACGTTTATTGAAAATTCACTGGTTTTGACAAAAACAGTTTTCAAACACTAATAAAAAGTGCATTTGAATTAATGAAATTTATAAAATCATTTATTATTCATAAAATTAATTTGATAATAAAATTTTATTAAAATATTAGTTATTTCAAAAATTCATTAATTCATTAAAATAAATTCTTTAAAAATACACTTTCTATTTTAGCGTAAAAAAATATAACTCTTATCAAACTGGTTACCTAGTCCTTTATAAAGTAAAAAAAATAAAGAATAAATATAATCATAATTTATAATTAAAAGAAGTGTTCTTATAAAACTATTATAAAAACATTATTAATAAAAACTTAGTTTAATTTAATAATTTATATATTTCATAAAATTACCATTTTACCAGAAAAGTCAATTTATCTAATTCATTATATTTTTAAGAAAAACTATTCTCATAAAGGAATTGATGAAATAAGTATTTTATTTATAAAAATTTATTACAATATGAGTAGCTAATAACTTTTTTACCTAACTTTTTATAACACTCACATAAGACCTAAGGGTAAGGTGTGTGATGGTGGGGCTTTCTTGGGGTCATTCGGTGAACAAGGTCTGGGACGTGATGTCGATGAGCTTGAACTTCTCCCGTATGCGATTTTTTTGAAGCTTTACATGTTGAAGGTCGGATTGGGATTGGTCTAGAGAGAAGCCCAGTGAAACAACCTCCTTCCCAAGCTCTGACAAATGGGATTAATATGGAACAATTCTATTGGTTGAGGCCATCGACTCTTCTTTTTGAATTAATTTTTTTCCATCAACATTTCTATTTATAAAGACATAATTATAATGTTAAAATTATTATTGTTTCCAATGGTCATATTGATCTTAGGTCATAATTGACCAATGGTCATATAAAATTAAAAATATTATAGTTAAATTTCAATTTATACTTATATAGTTTTAATTAATGGGACACAGTAAAACATATATTTTTAGGAAACAAAATATTATTTAAAAGTTCGGGTTGTTACACTTTCTCTTTTAAATTATTTATTTCTTTCTTTCTACCTTATACTCACATACCCCATAAAAAGTGAAATGATAGATCCATTATAATAAATACACTATAATTTTATTATGTTAATGGAATATCCATCATCAAACCTCTTATCATCTCCTATTATTCTAAAAAATGAAAACATCATCCATGATGTGTCGATTCACAACCTTTGTGGATGAAGAGTCTTCATTTTCTATTATCACCTTCAAGGATGGTCATAAAACCATAATTATGGTTAAAAATATTTTAATATTTATATTATAACTTGTTTAATGTTTTGGAAATAATTTATAGTCATAATAATTAAATAAAACGAAACTAGTTTGAGATGGTCGGAAAAACCGCCAAAAACAAACAAAACATTTATCATTAATATTTTATCCAATGAATCATCCTCCTATCATAAAAAATGATATATGATATCATTTAAAATTATGGAATCATATTAATACCTTTTATTTCCACTTCTATAGTTTTTTATCCATTTGAAAAAGAACTCCCACAATTATACTCAAGGCAATCGACCATAAAACCATGAAATGAACTCTCCCAAAACGATGAAATTGAACTTTATAAGTCATCGTAATGGCCATAAATGAAATTAATAAAATGGTAATAAATAAAATATATATGGAAATGGTTCTTAATTAATTAATTAATTAATCTAATTTTATTATACATGACATTAATTATAAGTTCATAGCAATTTAATACATAAGGTGAGAGACTTTCTTTTTAAAAATCCTATTTTCAAGTTACAACTCTTTTTTTAATGAAATGTTTTTTACTTATAAGGAATAAGATGATTTTACTGATTTCATGATGCCTTATTGATTTTATTTTTCCACTAAAATATTACAAGTTTATTTTCAAATAAAATATTTTTATTTATAAGTGCGTGACTTCTTAAAAATGAAAAGTGATTTCAAAATGGAAAATTTATTTTCCTCATAAATTTTTCTTTTATGAAAGATTTATGTGTTATGATCATGTTTTGGTTCTCAGGCCTTATTATGATGATGGGTCATTCCATGATAAACAGAGGGTGGATGAGCCCATTATATCTCTCTAATGCATTGGGTAAAGGGAGGGAGTTAACCGGTCAGGCTTCTCCTAAGTGATTATGGGAATTTACTATGATGGTTATTCCAAGCGTAACTAGGATGGTTACTCCCTGAGTAGATGAGAGATATAATTTATATGTAAGAGTGATATGAAAATGATGCCATAAATTACCTTTGTGATTTATATATGCAACCTATGGTTGTACATGAAACTTGTGATTTCATAAGGTAAGCTAAAGAACTTATGTTTTATGTGTAAAAGTTACAACTTTGTGAAAATTTTTACATTCATGACTAACAGTTTCTTTCTTCCTTTTTATGTCCCTTATTGAGCTTTTTGTGCTTAGCCCAAGTTTTAAAATGTTTTTCACAGGGTTTATGGCTAGGTAAAGGAAAAGAATAATCCAATTTTAAAGTCATGATGTTTGTTACATAATGAAAGGTTGTTTTGTTTTAAAAATTTTCATATTGTGAAAAAATGGATATTGAGTAGAAGTTTCCACTTTGTAATTATATGAGTTGATATGTATAAGTTATGAACTAATTCTCTAAAAATATAAACCGAAAATATATTTGGGAATGTATGAAAGTGAATTCTAGTTGAATTAACTAGACTATGTAATGTTTAAGGCCTAGTCCTTATAATATTAATCATATAAATTACAAATATATTGAAAATTTTAAAACTCAGTAAATAAATATGTATAAATTTTAAGAAACGAATAAATTTTAAAAATAATAAAAATTAATAAATATAAAATTGAAAAAAATATTAAGTGAAAGAATATTAAAAATAAATAAATAAAACTGAATAATTACAAAAATATTTAAAAAAGGGAATTCATAACATTAATAACTTTAATTTCAAACACATAAAAAATGAATAAAAATGAATAAATAAATAATAATAATATTGCTAGTTATTAATGTATGTATTGTATTGATTTTATATACAAAATATAATTAATTATCAAACTTTATAATTTTGAATAATATTTATAAATATTTTTATTTAATTAAATGTATAAATATTTAAAAATGTATAAATAACTATCCAAATTGAATATATTATAAAAATATTAAATGGATATATATTAAAAATGAAAAAATATTGAAAATGAATAAATTGAAAAAAATATTAAAAATGGAGAAATATTAAAATTAATAAATAATATTAAATAAATAAACAGACTTACACATACACACATACCTACGCATAAACACACATGTATACATACATACACGTACATATACATATATACATATATATATATATATACATATACACATAAAAATAGACATAGACATAGACATAGACATAGACATAGACATAGACATACACATAGACATACACATACACATACACATACATATACACATACACATACACATACACATACACACACTCATTGTAACATCCCAGGTAAATGAAGAATAAGATATTTTCATATTTATTAATATTTTTGAATTAAATATTAATTTTACTTTAAATGAGTTTCTATGTTCGATAGTATACCTGATACGCAACAATGAGATTCTTTGAAATCTTACGTTGCACACTAATAATGTAATATTATCATTTTAAATGGTAGTTAACTCCTAGCCGTTGTATTGGTGGGAATGAACAAAACTAACTACAATATGATTATACCTGATTGTTAAATGTATTTACATTTATCCAATAAATATTTAGAGGCTTAAAATATGAATGAATCTAATTTTAAGCATAATTTACATTAAAAGGCCGATTTACCACATTTTAATGGCGAACCCTCTTTAAATATAGTTTTGGTCACTTTAATACATTCTAATTGACCAAATAAAATCATTCTTTATAATGGGGACATGAAATTTTTCTTTGGGTAATTTTTTGGAATTTTTTTGATAAAGTTCCGTTTTAATGAATAGTGAAAAATATAGTATTTTAATTCAAAAGTGACTTTTAATATAATTTATTTATATGGTTATATTATATTTTTAATTAGTTTTTAAAGTGTAATTATAATATATTATTACAATTTAATCCAATGTTTTCCATTGGAATTAATTTCACTTTGAAATTGGATATAAACAAGTGTCAATCTTTTGATAGATAGTTTCTTAAAAAAACACTATTTGTTTTGACGACAAGAATTAATTATAAAATTAATTAATGAAAATTATATGTTTTGAATTTTTTAAAATGAAAATCATTTTTGAATTTGTAATATCAAATATATCTTAGAGTGAATTTTTGGTATCTTTCTGAAAAACGTCAATTTTTGATGAATAGTGAAACCACTAAGTAGTAGTTAAAAAAACTGACTTTTTCATTTAAATGAAATTTTACCACTTCTGTGAATTGAATTTCTAAAATCCTACATACATGGTTGTTATTATTAAGTAAAATTTTGCTCAATGAGATGGAAATAATTTTTTGTGAATAGTAACTTTTGACTTTTATTTATCGCGGTTAAAGGTAAATTGGGTAATTCAAGGTTAAAAGAATATTATAATAATTCAAAATTACCTTAAAACTTGTCCAAAACTTATTGTTTGAGTTATTTATGACCATTATCATATTTGGGTCGATTTTGGGACCCCATTAAGCTACTTGGGAGTGATAACGACAATTTAGATTAATTAACTTAAAGTAAAGGCAAAAACGACAAAAGCAAATATCTTTTAGTAAATTAATTTTTTATAAGGGGTTATATAAATTATCTTTTCGACTATAAATATTAATTATAAAACTAAAAGGATTTCCTATATCATGGTATTTTTTTATAAATTTTAGACATCAAATAATTTAAATTATTTATGACACAATAATGATGCAATATTTACCTCATTAATAAATGATTTAAATAAATAAGATTATAATGATTAAAATATTATCCAAAACATGTACAATTATGATTGGATGATTTTATTTTGAATATGAGTCATCTTATATTCATCGTTAATGTGTTTTGGACCTTTTTAAACCGAATATAAGTTTATAATAAAATAATGTTTTCACACTTTCCTCAAGAGCCCCTCTTCTCCCTTATAAAAGGAGACCACTTATAACCAATTCCTCACACCTCTAAATCCATTTGGATCGTCCAAACTCTACCCCATTAAGCTCCCAAAATACCCCTCCTCCTCTTAGAAGCCTTACCTTAGGCAGAAGGCACTTCAAGAGTCCTTTTGGTTCAAACCAAAGGGAGTTACCCAAATTAAAGGTAACAGTTTCTCTTAAATTGTTTTCTTTTATTTTACTTCTCCAACCCCTAAACTATTTTTATTACTTTATTTTGTAAAAAAACCAGTATACTCAATATACTAGGATTTTTTTATGATAAGGATTCAAACTACACTTACACACACCTCCATCTAATTGGTGAATAACATAATGATTCTGTGGATGGAAACCAAACGCCCCAAGAAACGATGATTGTTCAATTATCTCCTACCACCTCTCATGGTGGCCATTATGATGGAATTATATTTATATATGATATATATTATGTTTAAGTTTTCTTTATTCTTCTGTATTTTCCATTTATATAATACCTTTATGGTTTCCATAGTGGGTAAATACGATAATCTCATTAGAGGAAGTGCGGACTACCGCCCCCTCAAAGTGATATGACTCGTTAATGCCTTATGTGGGACGTACAAAGGATGGAGTTAATAATATTATACATGATATTATACTGGAATTATAATATAACTATGTATCATTATTTTTTAATTCCATTAAATTAAGAATTAGAAATGGAAGTAGCGTTCATGCGTACGTACAACTTACCATCTCCATGAACGGTGCATTTCATTTATTACGTCTAAATGTTATGTACTATTATAAATACGTGTATATTCTGGATATATATGATATATATGATATAAAAATCATGAATATCATTTTGTATATAATGAACCTTTGACCACATGAACAACATGTAATCATAAGAAGTCCATTTTTGACTCAAGTACCAAATATCGACAAAACGAACATTATTAGCTTAAATGATTACATAATGTTTATAACATGGTAATAAGTGATATAAAAGGAATAATAAAATTTAAAAAGATTCTGAAGAAAGTATAAATTAACTTTAGTTTATTATTCAGGACGTTAAAGAACGAACGGGCCAAGTCGGACACGAGGTAAGGGATCCTACCACTCTTTTTCTTTTTAAGTACTCTCTTTTATGTCACTTCTTCTAAGCTCCTATTTATTATGTTGTGGGATGTTCTTTTATATTCCTCATAATGTAATTTTTATGTTCATATGATGAGAGAACCTATTTGATCTCATCAATCCATTTTTGGAAGTTTTAACTGGCGCCGTTAGGCTGCCGAATTTTCGTAAGGGGTTTCTTGTCTCACTTTTAATTCCGTGAGATTTCCATTGTTCGCCACTTATTTATTTCATGTGGTGTATTGTGTACTTCCATTTGATATATATTATCATTATTCTAATTATATTCATGGTATTTTGTAATTCATTGGGTGGTTATTAACTTTTGGTCATACGACTCAATTGATTACAACGTGGTAAAGGGTTTTTATCTCACTTTTTATTCCCGTGAGATTCATGATAAATTTTTCACTATCTCCTTTGAGTGGTGTATGTACTGACCATGATTCTAATCTTTTTGTAATATACTCTCATTTATGGGTATTTAAATCATCATTGTATGATCGTTCTTTCATGGGGTGTACGTTTCGAAAGTTACCCAAATCAGTAAGGGAACCTTTCACCCTCCTCTTTTTAAAAGAATTTTTTTTGTTATGTATTTTAATTTACATCTTATTATGTTGGGATATGTTCTTATATATCCTTATTGATTTAAATTTTATGTACAAGTGATGATATAACCTTTTTTATCTCATCAAATCATTTTATGAATTTTAAAGTGACGCTGTTAGGCTGTCGAATTCTTGCAAGAGAACTTCTTAACCCAATTTCAATTCTTTGGGTTAAACTTGAACTTCTTGAATATGTGGTCCTATGAATATGTTTGAATGACATCTGATTGTATTACACTTAATATTCACTTATATTGGGTGTATTTATATTTTTCACACATAATTATGTAATTGATTTATCATTAATTTAAGAATACCATCTTTATAAGGGAATTTGTCTCAATATCCTCTCATTGAGGCATATTTTGTTTTATACACAACTTTCTTTTATACGGTGTATAAACCACTTTTACTTTTACTTTTATTCAAAAGGAATCTTTTCTCTACGAAGCGTTTTACTAAATGACAAAAATAATGATTCTTTTTAAAGTACGTGGTGACAATGACCTTTCCACCACCGCGAGTATTATTTTGTCATTGGCTTCCTCAACAAGACGTAATGTTTTTAAAAGAAAATAAATACCATATACTCTTTTACATATTTTGGTATTGAAAATGGTTTTGATAAGGATTATTTTATGTCAATATATTTAAATGATATATTGTGATAGAAATGTAGAAATGTTATCATTCCTTTATATTGGTTTTATGTGTTATGATTTTATAATGGTACTTGGACATTTGACGGGTGGTTACGTGATAAAACAAATGACAGGTGGTGCCGTGAATACTAGGACAGGTGGTTACGTTATAAACTCCAATTCATTGGGTTTGGAAGTTGGATGTATGGCTATTCCATTTAGTGATATGTGTGGAAGTTGACCGTATGGTTATTCCATTTAAGTATGTTTATTTCCCAAGTTACCTTTATATGTTATGTGTTCTTTACATGGGTTTTATTGTAATATTTTGGTTACAAAAGGGTAAGTAATGATATTTTATTCAGTGAAGAGTATTTAATACTTCATAAAGCTGTAAAGTATTACTTATGTTAAAGTATTCATGGTTTACTTGTTGTTTTGAAAAACTAACAGTTTTACTTCTTTGTGTATCCCTTGCTGATCTTTTTATGCTCATCCCAAGTTTTTGAAATGTTTTTCACATAATATAATGTGGAATAGGGTCAAGGATGGGATCATGGAAAATTCTTGATGTCTTAAACATGGAACTAGACATGGATATTTGTTTTAGAGTCCTTGTTTTGTAAAAAAAATGGAAACTGAGTAGAAGTGTCTACTCTGTAATTTTTGAAATGAAATGTAATAGTTATGGCCTAATTATCTAAAACTCTAAACCTAAAAATATCCTCAATGTTAATTATTCATTAAATTCAATATTATGTAAGGTTTAAGGCTGGATCCTTATAGTTGGTATCAGAGGTCGGTTTAGATAACTTTAGAGGTTAGGGTATTCTTTATGCATAAGTGACATTACCATAATGGTTATGATTTAAGAAAGGGTCATATTTTTTAGATAAATTGAATGAGTTTAAGATAACATGAATAATTATATCTTTGTATTTACCCTCCTCATATGATATTATATGATGATTTTACTGATATACTCACACTAACCTTTTTGGTTTTAGTAAATGGCTGGATCTAGAAGGCACCAAAGTAACAGTGGATTGAAGAAAACTGTGACAGTTTTCTGAATGAGCAGCTGAATGATATGGGAGCTACAATGTGAACTCTTGTGTTTATTCTCAACCAACTATCTGGAGTCATGATTGACCACCTGAACCTTAGTGATTTTTATAAGGCATCATATATGCGAGAAACAAATCCCTATGGGAGTTCAGGTAATAATTATAAAGGTAAGTATGTTCAAAAACCTATGTGTCAAAGATGTGGAAAGAAACACCTAGGAAAATGTTTCAAAGGGACAGAAAGATTCTATAGATTTGTACATTAAGGTCATAAAGCAAGAACCTAGCATGGAAAAAGGAAGAATCTAGTTGACTCTAGGAAAGGGAAAGAATTTCTTTCTGAGGGATCAATTGAATGTTTTAAATGTGTTGTGCATGGTTATTATGAAAACACATGTCCTACGAAGAAGTTTCAGGAATGGGATCACTATGATCATACAAATATTTGTTTACCAACACCTAATGCCATTCTGATCGAGGATGAAGAAACTGACAATGACCAATGAAAGGTATGGATTATTTCTTAACATATGTTTTCCTATTATTGAAATCTTAGGATATGATTCTTGATTTTTTTTGTAGGAAATAAGTATTTTAGAATAAGTTGGAAAATAATGGTTAATGGATCATGAAGAATGTGGAATTAGTAAGAAGTCAACATATAAGGGATTTAGGAGTTATGGTAGATTTTAGGATGGTGAAATTCTTAAACGTATTAAGGCTCTTTTGATGATGGGATTACATTAGAAGAGTTTTTATATAATGTGTGACCCTGAAGTTTGATATATAAAATTTTATTCAAGGAATAATTATCTTTTCTTTTCTAGAAATAGTTATAAAGAACCATTTGGGTTTTTTTAATCCTTGAATTTTAGGCAATTACAGGTTAATACATTTTGGGATGCAAAATGAAAGTTATTAGATAACATTCATGGTTAAAATATGTTATGGTTATTTTTAATGAATTTATCTATTTTTAGGGAATGTTATAAATGTAACGACACGACCCCAGTTACCCAGAGTCGGTGCATTATTACATAAGATTGGCATGATCTCAAAAGATGAAGTCTCGAAAGACTGATTATTTTAGTAGCCTTGGAAACACTAGATACATTCATAAGTCTTAAATTACATAATAAAGTGAAAAACTGCAACAAAATATGGTCTTCATATTCCCTCATACTATCTCTGCAGGTCATTCATAAAATACTTCTTCACATCATGGGAAAAATAAAACATTTAAAGGGGTGAGCTTAGATGCTCAGTAAGGATAACAATATAGCATAAACTTTCTTAAATAAATATAAAAATTTAAGGTAATGTATAACTAAAACAAAAGCCTTTTAAACTTGAAATTCAACATAACATGGATAAAATAAATTGAAATAATGCCATTTACTTATTCACATAGATATCCTACTAGTCGAATAATAACATGAAATATCAATGACCACTTTTATAATGATGGAATTCATAATTCCAGACTATCATAACCACATATTCAAGGCCTCGTGCCAATACTACAAATAATATTTTTTCAAGGACTTGTGCCAAGACACTAGTTTGTCTCATGAGACCTACAGATGCATCGAGGAGATATAGAGGGCTACACCCGTCACTTACTAAGTCCAATGCATTCCTCATATGAACATGTTTAAACATAACATAAATATTCATATTAAAACTAGCATACAAAATGTCAATTCTTTCTCCATAAACCATGAATGGTATAAAAATAACACATCCACAGTCAAACATATCACAAAACCTTCAATACAATATGGAAGTTTTGTATCATAATAAATCAATATTAAATAAGCTTAAAATCCATCAAAGGATGTTGAAATAGATGAAATTAAAACTATTTGAGAGAAATATCTCTTTTTTTGAAATCATTTAAAAGTCACACATTTATAAAGGAAGAAATTTAAAAGATATTTTTGAATAAAAGTGTCCCATAACACTTTGAAACTTTTTTGAAAAGAAATATCATTTCAAAACATTCATGTCCATATAAATAAATCCTTAAAATCATTTTGAAAACATGGACATTAATTAAAAAGATTTAGAAAAATAAATCATTAAAACATTTAAAATTATGATCTTGATATAGAGTAACTTTCACAATTTCTTAAAATATTCATTTTGAAATCATTTAAAAGTCACATAATTAAAACATTTACTTTAAAAATATTCATATAAGCTTGTAAGAGAGGCTTCGACGATTTTATAACGGCAGAAAATAGCCGCAACCAGACATTCTTACCTTAATTCTGTCGAAAAGGTTAAAAATGAACTTGTTTGGAAAAGGATGGAAAGATTCCTTTATAAAATTCTTATAAAAAGTCAAAAAAGGGTATAAATGACTTTAACCCATATTATGTAAATTATTAATAATGATTTGAAATACATTTTTAAGAAACATGGATGTGGATGATAAAGTGGTCCCAGTAGATAATTACGTATAAACAATCTCGGATAATGAAGAGATTGTGAAATAAACCCTTACCTTGTACTTTTCCTTAATCGAGGGTAGGTTGACCTCCTGTATAATGGTGAAATAATTGTTATTAAATTATTCAATAATCATATAAATTAATATGATATCATATATGATCTTTTAACATTTCTTTGTTAATAATATCTTAGTATTATTGTCGTTTCAGGTGTTAACTTACTCATTTTATTTTATATGTTTTGTTACATAAGTAATGCTAGTTATGGATAGGTTATATATTATTCATATAAATAATTACATCAAGTCCTTAAACATAATTTTTAATCATCAAATGAGAATTAGACTTGAATGGATACGATGGAGAATGAATCTCATCGCATTCGTGGAGACGGTAGTCCGTACGTACGCATGAGCGATAATATCATTCTTTTGATATTAAAATGGCATATAATTGGATGTTATATCATATATAAAGAATCATTATCCTGTTATATTTATTATTTAAATCAATTACACATCATTATCATACCCATCTAAATAATAATTGTTTGAATAACAATTACACCACGACGTGGATACGGTAGGCCGTACGTAAGCACGTATGGTGACATGTCATTAAAAGGATGGATTGAATACTGAATATAGTTGTACCATATTTATAATAACATCACAGTATATAGAAGATACTGGATTTATTATTTTATAATTGAAATAACAAATAAAGAAGAAGTTGAAGAAGAAAGGAACTTGAAAGAGGGTGGTGAAAACATTACCTCTTCTTCGGGTTCTTCCTTTCGATTTGATCAAAAGGGATCATTATGTTGGATTTATGATCAAACTAAGGCCTCTAAGTAGAAGTGATGGAAGTTGAGAGAATATTTGGGTAGGGTTTGGTCGAAACAAAAGGCTTTGAGTGTATGAATTTAGAGAAGGGGGAGTGCCCTTTTATAACAGGGGTGAGGGGCACCTTAGGAAAAACTAGAAATATTATTTTATAATAAATTCATATTTGGTTTCTAATGGATCCAAAGTAAATTAGTTAAAGTATAATGTTGGGATGGGTCGAAATACTTTCAACCAATAGATTTTAGATAGGTTTGGGTCACTATATTAACCTTATCTTTTAGTTTTAACTCTTAGTTGATTAGTTTGACATTTACCATGTCACTTTGTATTTTTATATTATATAGTTAATAAACTTACTATATACATCCAAGATACCTCCAAGTGGTCCATTAATGATACACATATCATGATATAAGTCTTTTGGATGAACCTTATATTTTTAGAAATAGAATATCAATTAATAATATAATATTGGGTTTAAAAACTCATTTATGTCAATTTTGACACTATTCAATAATTTATTTTTGTTAAAGTCATAAAAACTTTATTAATTCGAACCAAATTAATTTAAGAAATAATAAAATGTCATATTAACCAATAAAAGTCGTGGATGGAATCAAAATTTTCAAATTATATTTATTTTAACATTTATAATACTAATTATTTGATTCTTTCATTAATAAGGAAAATACTGCATTATTATTGTGTCATAAATAAATTTAATTATTCAATGTCTAAAAATTATAAATAAAATAAAATTATGTAGAAAATATTTTTTTCTTTATAATGAATATTTATAGTCGAAAATATAATATATATAACCACATGTAAAAATTGTTTTGCTAAAAGATATATGCTTATGTCATTTTTGTATTTACTTTAACTTAATTAATATAAAGTGTCCTTATCACCTAAAAGTGGATCCATGAGGTCCCAAAATCTACCCAAAGATGCCCATGGTCGGACATGTATCAACCAATAGGTTTAGGACATGTTTTAGGGTAAATTAATATTATTATAATATTATTTTGTTACCCTTAATTACCGGATTTACCCTTTAACAATGGTAAATAAAATATTTACAGAAGTAATTATTCAAAATGTCTAATCATAAAAGTTACCTATTTACACAATTTGGACCTCATGATCCTAAATATATAATCCATTTTTCTAAATTCAAAATACAGAAGTGGCAGAAATTAATTTAAAATTAATTCCCACTGTCAAAACAAAAAGCGTGTTTTTAAGAAATAATAACTATCAAAATATTGACACTTGTTTATGTCTGGATTAAATGTAAAATTATGTCCAATGACCAAAACTGTATTAAATGGTAAAAATATATTCTAAATATACTTTTAAACCACTTAAATTCATAATTTATCACTATTAATTATTTCAATTAAAAAAGTTGTTTTTAATTAAAATTTAGTAATTTTCACTATTCATCAAAATATAAAAGTTAACCGAAAAGTACCAAAATTTCACCTTAAGTTAATTTCAATATTATAAAACTAAAAATGAAGTCAAATTTGAAAGATAAAATTTATAAAATTTCAATAAGTGGGTATTATTATTCATAACGACTACTTTGATTGGTCACGTTGTGTTAGAATATCGAAGTTGCGTACAATGGAAGCTATTGCATTATTCAAAGGGAAACATACTGTGGAAGCTTGGGGTGTTACATTCTCCCCTCATTCAATAAATTGCGTCCTCAAAATTTGAAATTGTTCTTAGAAAATAAAATTTTGAAAATAGAAAATATCTTTGTGCGAAAACACATATCAGAAATTGGGTTAATAAAATTTAGTCTTAATAAGAGGAAAAGAGAAATGAAAGGGTCACCACCAAATTATGATCTCGATTTGGAGAACATTGGTGGAAATTAGAGACACATAATTGGAGGAAAAACGTAAATATTTATAGGGATTGATTGAGGTCATCAGTCACAAACAATTGTAGAATTGAGGGCCTCAAAGCCATCAATCTATAATGATTTAAAATATCATTGGTTCAACAAAACATAAGGTATTAGGATAACACATTTTTAGTTTTAAGATCCCTTACCTAATGTTTATGAATTGGTTTCTTCATAGAATAATAGAAATATATATATATATATATACTTGACAAGTAGAGTTTCATCCTTCAACTAATTTCTACCACAAACTCATCTTTCACTCCGAAAGATAATAGAACTCAAAAATATTATATTTTTCCTAATTTTATAAGGATACAAACATTAAAATATACCATTAAAATGAATAAAAATACTTTGTAATGACCATGGAATTTCTGTAGGCTAGTGGTAGGTAATAAAGGCCTGTCGCACTATGGTTGTAGGTTCGATTCCTGCAGCTTTGTCCTACACGACAGGTTATCGCCCTGACCTGCAGGTTGTCCTTTTCCTAAAACTATAATATCATTATATTTCAAAAATTGATCATAAGAATTGTTTTAACCTTAAACAATACTATCCAAAGCTCAACTTAATCCACTCCAAACATTATAGTTATCCAAAGTACCTCTGTCCAGAATCTCTCTAAAAGGTATCTAAATTCCAAAATCAATTGTCACATCAGATTCCCCAGACAAAGTAAAGCTTATCTTATTGTCACATACTGAAAATATAATTACCTTAGTCATATTAAAACCTTAATGAAAACAACAAGTACTGCAGTACAATCCTTATATATGTCACATTATTCTTATAACCAGAATATAATCCTTGAGTTCAAAAACACAAATACATTAATTATTCCACTTCAACTGTAGTAACAACATAAGATTGGCCTTGATCCCGTGGCCTTTTCTGAGGTAAGTTTCCTTGGAGCTTAGGTAATTCATTCGCATAATGCCCCATTTCTCTACAATTGTAGCATTCAACATTAACAACATCTTTCTTTCCCTTGCAATCACGAGCCTGGTGAACTTTTTCTCCACATTTGTAACAAACTCCCATCCCTTTAAGGCAAGTACCGGGGTGTTTCTTCCCACAATTATCACATAATGGAAAATCCTTCTTTCCCTTTTTCCCTTTATCTGTCTCTTGTTCCACCGTTCTCTTCTTCTCTTGATTTACTTTATTGTCATAAGATTTAGAGAATTCCTTTTCTGTCTTTATAGCATATGAGACAATGTTAAACTACCATGATAACCTTTTCCATTTCGCTACTCTCCAAAGCCTAAAATATTTTCTCTAGGGAACTTATCCATTTCTCATC
The DNA here is from genome assembly GCA_963277665.1 of Viscum album. NCBI lineage: Eukaryota > Viridiplantae > Streptophyta > Magnoliopsida > Santalales > Viscaceae > Viscum > Viscum album. The sequence goes on along the minus strand of OY728167.1, from coordinate 710,651,270 downwards.
TACTAGTGGATTTGTACCCCCATTGAATTCTGGTGGTTGTTGCCTCATGAAGTGATCTAACATTGATCCTCAATGCTGCGGATTGGGGTGCTCCATACGGGTAAGGTTATTATTCATAAACTGAGTGAGTTGTCCCAGTATGGTGATTAGATGATCATCACCAGTTGCATCACCAGCTCCACTATAATTATCTCAACCAGGAGGGAAATCCCTACATGGAGTTCATTTATTGATAAAGTTTCCATTCCTCCCACTAGGCGCCATTTCTAAACAGTGGCATAAACTAGATCAGCTTATGAATCAAAATACATAATCCCATACTTGTAAAACACTTAACATAAATTGAATTATTTATGGATATAATCCATAATCACAAAAATGTTTTCTTTGAGGTGGTATATACTCATAAACCCTTCATAGTGGTTTGTAAAGAAAACAAGAATTATCCTAAGCATATCCCCCGGGAGTGTTGTAACCAAGAGTACAGCAAAACCCGTTGTCGTGCACCAGTTCCCATTTGAGTCTAGATCAAAGCGGTCTTTTCGGGTTTTACCCCTAGGTACATCTGTGCCAGAGCCGCCTCTATCTGCTCGTATCCAGACATGGATGTATTGCTCTGAAAACTCACAGAATCTCTATAATACCAAAATTCTAGGGAGTTCTTCTATACTAATCCTCAAAGTCTATCTTAGGGTTATGTGCTCTAATCAGAGTTTATCTAAATCTAGCTTCCAAGGTTTGTTCTAAACTTCCTCTGATACCAACTGTAACACCCCGACCCCAGTAACCCAGAGTCGGTGCATTATTATATAAGATTGGCATGATCTCAAAAGATCAAGTCTCGAAATACCGATTATTTTAGTAGCCTTAGAAAAAATAGATACATTCATAAGTCTTAAATTACATAATAAAGTGAAACACTACAACAAAATATGGTCTTCATATTCCCTCATAATATCCCTGCAGGTAATTCATAAATTACTTCTTCACATCGTGGGAAAAATAAAACATTGAAAGGGGTGAGCTCAGATGCTCAGTAAGGATAACAATATAGCGGAAACTTTCTTAAATAAACATAAACATTTAAGGCAATGTATAACTAAAATAAAAGCCTTTTAAACTTGAACTTCAGTATAACATGACAAAAATAAATTGAAATAATGCCATTTACTTATTCACATGGATATTCTACTAGTCGAATAATCACATGCAATATCAATAACCACTTTCATAATGATGGAATGCATAATGCCAGACTATCATAACCACATAGTCAAGGCCTCGTGCCAAGATACAAATAAGATTTTGTCAAGGCCTTGTGCCAAGACACTAGTTTGTCTCATGAGACCTACCGATGAATCGAGGAGCTATAGAGGGCTCCACCCATCACTTACTAAGTCCAATGCATTCCTCATATGAACATGTTTAAACATAACATAAACATTCATATTAAAACTAGCATATGAAATGTCAATACTTTCTCCATAAACCATGAATGGTATAAAAATAACACATCCACAGTAAAAAATATCACAAAACCTTCAATACATTATAGAAGTTTTTTATCATAATAAATCAACCGAAAATAAGCTTAAAATTCATCAAAGGATGTTGACATAGATGAAATCAAAACAATTTGAGAGAAATATCTCTTTTTTTGAAATCATTTAAAAGTCACACATTTATAAAGGAAGTAATTTAAAAGAGATTTTTGAATAAAAGTGTCCCATACCACTTTGAATTTTTTTTGAAAATAAATATCATTTCAAAACATTCATGCCCATATAAATAAATACTTAAAATCATTTTTAAAACATGGAAATTAATTAAAAATATTTATAAAGATAAATCTTTAAAACATTTAAAATTATGATCTTGATAAAGAGTACCTTTCACAATTTCTTAAAATATTCATTTGGAAATCATTTAAAAGTAACATAATTAAAAAATTTACTTTAAAAATATTCATATAATATTGTAAGGGAATCTTCGACGATTTTATAACGGCATAAAATAGCCGCACCCGCCGTATAAGTTAAAAAAAGGAATTCTTACCTTAATTCTGTCGAAAAGGTTAAAAAGGACCTTGTTTGGAAAACGATGGAAATATTCCTTTATAAAATTATTATAAAAAGTCAAAAAAGGGTATAAATGACTTTAACCCATATTCTGTAAAATAGTAAGAGTGATATGAAATACATTTTTAAGAAACATGGATGTGGATGAAAAAGCTGTCCCAGTAGATAATTACGTATAAACAACCTCAGATAATGAAAAGATTGTGAAATAAACCCTTACCTTGTACTTTTACTAAGTTGAGGGTAGGTTAACCTCCTGTATAATGGTGAAATAATTGTTATTAAATTATACAAGAATCATATAAATTAATATGATATCATATATGATCTTTTAACATTGCTTTGTTAATAATATCTTAGTATTATCGTCGTTTCGGGTGTTAACTTACTCATTTTCTTTTATATGTTTTGTTACATAAGTCATGTTAGTTATGGATAGGTTATATATTATTCATATAAATAATGATATCATTTCCTTAAACATAAATTTTAATCATCAAATGAGAATTATACTTGCATGGATACGATGGAGAATGAATCTCATCGCATTCGTGGAGACAGTAGTCCGTACGTACGCACGAGCGATAATATCATTCTTTTGATATTAAAATAATATATAATTGGATGTTATATCATATATACAGAATCATTATCATGTTATATTTATTATTTAAATCAATTACACATCATTATCATACCCATCCAAATAATAATGTTTTGAATAACAATTACACCACGGCGTGGAGACGGTAAGCCGTACGTAAGCACGTATGGTGACATGTCATTCAAAGGATGGATAGAATAATGAATATGGTTGTAAAATATTTATAATAACATCAGAATATATATAGGATACTAGAATTATTATTTCAGAATGTAAATAAAAAATAAAGAAGAAGTTGAAGAAGAAAGGAACTTGAAAGAGGGTGGTGAAAACATTACCTCTTCTTCGGGTTCTTCCTTTTGATTTGATCAAAAGGGCTCCTTATGTTGGCTTTATGATCAAACTAAGGCCTCTAAGTTTAATTGAGGGAAGTTTAGAGAATATTTGTGCAGGGGTTGGCTGAACCAAAAGGCTTTGAGGGTATGAATTTGAGAGAAGGGGGAGTGCCCTTTTATAAGAGGGGTGAGGGGCACCTTAGGAAAAGCTAGAAATATTATTTTATAATAAATTCATATTCGGTTTATAATGACTCAAAAGTAGATTAGTTAAAGGTTAAGGTTGGAATGGGTCTAAATACTTTCAACCAATAGATTTTAGACAGGTTTGGGTCACTATATTAACCTTATCTTTTAGTTTTAACTCTTAGTTAATTAGTTTGACATTTACCATGTCACTTTGTATTTTTATATTATATAGTTAATAAACTTACTATATACATCCAAGCGACCCCCAAGTGGTCCATTAATGATATAACTATCATTATATAATTCTTTTGACTGAACCTTATATTTTTAGAAATAGAATATTAATTAATAATATAATATTGGTTTTAAAAACTCATTTATGTCAATTTTGACACTATTCAATAATTTATTTTTGTTAGTCATAAAAACTTTATTAATTCGAACCAAATTCATTTAAGAAATCCTAACATGTCATATTAACCAATAAAATTCTTGGATGACATAAAAATTTTCAAATTATATTTATTTTAACATTTATAATACTAATTATTTGATTCTTTCATTAATAAGAAAAATACTGTATTATTATTGTGTCATAAATAAATTTAATTATCCAATGTCTAAAAATTATAAATAAAATACCATTATTTAGGAAATATTTTTATATTTATAATTAATATTTATATTTGAAAATATAATATATATAACCCTATATAAAATTATTTTGCTAAAAGATATATGCTTATGTCATTTTTGTATTTACTTTAACTTAATTAATATAAAGTGTCCTTATCACTTACAAGTGGATCCATGGGGTCCCACTATCGACCCAAAGATTCCCATGGTCTGAAATGTATCAACCAATAGGGTTATGACACGTATTAGGGTAAATTAATATTATTATAATATTATTTTGTTACCCTTAATTACCAGATTTACCCTTTAACCATGGTAAATAAAATATTTACAGAAGTAATTATTCAAAATGTATAAAAATAAAAGTTACCTATTTAAAAAATTTTGACCTCATGATTCTAAATATGGAATCAATTTTTCTAAATTCAAAACATAGAATTGGTATAAATTAATTTAAAATTAATTCCCGTTGTCAAAACAAAAAGCGTGTTTTTAAGAAATAATAACTATCAAAAGATTGACACTTGTTTATGTCCGGTTTAAATGTGAAATTATGTCCAATGAGAAAAAATGTATTAAATGGTAAAAATTTATTCTAAATATACTTTAAAACTACTCAAATTAATAATTTATCACTATTAATTATTTTGATTAAAAAAGTTGTTTTTAATTAAAATTTAGTAATTTTCACTATTCATCAAAATGTAAATGTTATCCGAAAAGTACCAAAATTTCACCTTAAGATAATTTCGATATTCCGAAACCAAAAATGAAGTCAATTTTAAAAGATAAAATTTATAAAATTTCAAAAAGTGGGTATTATTATTCATAACGGCTACTTTGATTGGTCGCGGTGTGTTAGAATATCGAAGTTGCGTACAATGCAAGATATTGCATTATTCAAAGGGAAACGCACCGTGAAATCTTGGGGTGTTACAATAAGATTATATTGTTTTTGAAAAGGGACAAAACACAGACCGTGTGACAACCCATCACGTCGAACAAAGATGCGGGAATCGAACCCACAACCAAAGTTTGACTGGTATTTATCGCCTACCACTGGACTACATGAAGTCCCTGGTTAGTTTGACTAATTATTTTTAGTTAGATGATTTTATAAATCAGGAATAAGTTGATTTTGGGTTATCTAGGGAAATGATTAACTTATCAGGGAGGATATGTGATTAGGTTAATTACTTTTCAATACGATACTTTAAGAGCAACTGATGTTATTTGGAGATAAATGTTAACTTTTATCTTGGAAGACTATGTGATTAAATCCTTTGGAGATTTGGGTTTCAATATTAGTTTTGATTACTTTGAATAATTTTATGGATAGTTGTTTTTTTAATGGTATTTGATGAAATTTGGGTTTTGTTGGACAAATTTTGGAGATTAAGAGTAGTTTTTCTTTTTGTAAAAGATTATCCTTTTTGGGGATTATCTGATATTGTACTAACCATTTTGGTTTTGGTTAATGTATAAAGGCAAGGGAAATATATAGTTCATTTTTTTGGATTATGTGATTCTATATTAGTTTATTATAGTGCTTTTAATGTGAATAAGTCATCCTTAATACTCATCATTTGGAGAAAATATGAGTTTGTGTTAGAAAGCTAGTACAGGATGAAAGTCTAAATGACAAGTAATTATGTTTCCTTATGTTTTTAGTTAAGCTCATAAATAAATTCCTCAATAAAAAGTAACTTAAAAAAACTTTGTTTGTTAACTTTTCCTACTGGGGAATCAAAGACGGTTTAACCCATCACAAGTTTGTGATTTTCTGGGGGTTAACTTTCTCCTAATCATGTTTTCTATCACTCTCCATCAGAACTTGATGGTTTTTTTCCTCCTCCATATCCATATTTTCATGGAATACTAGTATCTATTGTTTCAAGTGACCTTTGTACTTCTCTTTCTTTCTTTTAAAGTGACAGTTTTACTGACTATTTTCCGATGTGGGACTTTTAATGAAGTTTCCAAGCCTAATTTTAAAATTGCGAGGACGCAATTTCCAAAAGGGGGGAAGGATGTAACATCCCAGGTAAATGAAGATTAATATATTTTTATATTTATTAATATTTGTGAATTAAATATTAATTTTACTTTAAAGGGGTTTCTATGTTCGATAGCGTACCCGATACGCAATAACGAGTTTCTTTGAAATCTTACGTTGCACACTAATAATATAATATTATCATTTTAAATAGTAGTTAACTCATAGCCATTTTATTGGTGGGAATTAAAAAAAATAACTACAATATTATTATACATGATTGTTAAATTTATTTACATTTATCAAATAAAAAGTTAGGGGCTTAAAATATGAATGAATCTAATTTTAAGCATAATTTACATTAAAAGGCCGATTTACCACCTTTTAATGGCGAACCCTCTTTAAATATAGTTTTGGTCACTTTAATACATTATAATTGTCCAAATAAAATCCTTCTTTAGAATGGGGAAATCAAATTTTACTTTGGGTAATTTTTTGGAATTTTTCCGATAAAGTTCATTTTTTAATGAATAGTGAAAAATATTGTATTTTAATTCAAAAGTGCCTTTTAGTATAATTTATTTATATGGATAGATTATATTTTTAATTGGTTTTAAAGTTTAATTAGAATATATTTTTTCCATTTAATCCAATGTTGGTTATTGGAATTAATTTCACTTTGAAATTGGATATAAACAAGTGTCAATCTTTTAATAGATATTATTTCTTAAAAACACACTATTTGTTTTCACAGTCGGAATTAATTATAAAATTAATTAATGAAACTTATATGTTTTGAATTTGGTAAAATGAATATCATTTTTGAATTTGGAATTTCAAATATATCTTAGAGTGAATTTTTGGTATCTTTATGAAAAACATCAATTTTTGATGAATAGTGAAACCACTAAGTGGTATTTAGAAAAACTGAATTTTTCATTTAAATGAAATTTTAACACTTCTGTGAATTGAATTTTGAAAATACAATATACATGGTTGTTATTAGTGAGTAAAATGTGGCTCAATGAGATGAAAATAATTTTTTTGTGAATAGTAACTTTTGACTTTTATTTACTGCGGTTAAAGGTAAATAGGGTAATTCAAGGTTAAAAGAATATTATAATAATTAAAAATTACCTTAAAACTTGTCCAAACCTTATTGGTTGAGTAATTTATGACCATTAGAATCTTTGGGTCTATTTTGGGACCCCATTAAGCCACTTGGGAGTGATAATGATAATTTAGATTAATTAACTTAAAGTAAAGGCAAAATGACAAAAGCAATTATCTTTTAGTAAATTAATTTTTTAGAAGGGATTATATAAATTATCTTTTCAACTATAAATATTCATTAGAAAACTAAAAATATTTCCTATATAATTATATTTTTTTATAACTTTTAGACATCAAATAATTTAAATTATTTATTACACAATAATGATACAGTATTTACCTCATTAATAAATGATTTAAATAAATAAGATTATAATGATTAAAATATTATCCAAAACATGTACAATTCTGATTGGATGATTTTATTTCGAATATGAGTCATCTTATATTCATCGTTAATGTGTTTTGGACCTTTTGAAACCGAAGATAAGTTTATAATAAAATAATGTTTTCACACTTTCCTAAAGAGCCCCTCCTCTTCCTTATAAAAGGAGACCAATTCTATCCAATTCTTCACACCTATAAAGACATTTTGCTCGTACAAAATCTGACCAATTAATCTCCCCACATCCCTCTCCTCCTCCTAGAATCCTTACCATAGGCATAAGGCACTTCAAGAGTCCTTTTGGTTCAAACCAAAGGGAGTTACCCAAATTAAAGGTAACAGTTTCTCTTAAATTGTTTTCTTTTATTTTACTTCTCCAACCCCTAAACTATTTTTATTCCTTTATTTTGTAACAACACCAGTATCCTCAATATAATAGGATGTTTTTATGAGAAGGATTCAAACTACACTTACACACACCTCCATATAATGGGTGAAGAACATAATGTTTCTGTGGATGGAAACCAAACGCCCCACGAAACGATGATTGTTCAATTATCTCCTACCGCCTCTCATGGTGGCCATTATAATGACACTGTATTTATATATTATATATATTATGTTTAAGTTTTCTTTATGGTTCTGTATTTTCTATTTATATCATACCTTTATGGTTTCCATAGTGGGTAAATACAATAATCTCATTAGAGGAAGTGCGGACTACCGCCCCCTCAAAGTGACATGACTCGTTAATTCCTTATGTGGGACATATAAAGGATAGATTTAATTATATTATATATGATATTATACTAGAATTATAATTTAACTATGTATCATTATGTTTTAATTCCATTAAATTAAGAAATAGAAATGGAAGTAGCGTTCATGCGTACGTACGACTTACCGTCTCCATGAACGGTGCATTTCATTTCTTACCTCTAAATGTTATGTACTATTATAAATACAAGTATATTCTGGATATATATGATATATATGATATCCAAATCATGAATATAATTCTGGATATAATGAACCTTTGACCAAATGAACAACATGTAATCATAAGAAGTCCATTTTTGACTCAAGTACCAAATATCGACAAAACGAACATTATTAGCTTAAATGATTACATAATGTTTATAACATGGTAATAAGTGATATAAAAGGAATAATAAATTTGAAAAAGGTTCTGAAGCAAGTAAAAAATAAATTTAGTTTATTATTCATGAATTTAAAGAACGAACGGGTCAAGTCGGACACGAGGTAAGGGATCCTACCTCTCCTTTTCTTTTTAAGTACTCTATTTTATGTCACTTCTTCTAAGATCCTCTTTATTATGTTGGGGGATGTTATTTTATATTACTAATACTGTAATTTTTATGTTAATATAAGGAAATACCCTATTTTATCTCATCAATCCCTTTTTGGATGTTTTAAGTGGCGCCTTTAGGCTGCCGAATTTTCGTTAGGGATTTCTTATCTCACTTTTAATTCTGTGAGATTTCCATTGTTTGCCACTTATTTATTGCATGTGTTGTATTGTGTACTACCATTTGATATATATTATCATGATTCTAATTATATTAATGGTATTTTTTAATTAATTGGGTGGTTATTAACTTTTGGTCATACGATTCAATTGATTACAACGTGGTAAAGGGTTTTTATCTCACTTTTTATTCCCGTGAGATTCATCCTATATTTGTCACTATCTCCTTTGAGTGGTGTATGTAATGAACATGATTCTACTATTTTTGTAATATACTCTTATTTATGGTTATTTACATCTTCATTATATGATCCTTCTTTCATGGGGTGTACGTTTCGAAAGTTACCTAAATCGGTAAGGGAACCTTTCACCCTCCTCTTTTTAAAAGACTTCTTTTTGTTATGTCTTTTAATTTACATCTTATTTTGTTGGGATATGTTATTATATATCCTTATTGATGTAAATTTTATCTAAAAGTTATGAGATACCCTTTTTTATCTCATCAAATCATTTTCTGAATTTTAAAGTGACGCCGTTAGGCTGTCGAATTCTTGCAAGAGAACTTCTTAACCCAATTTCAATTCTTTGGGTTAACCTTGCACTTCTTGAATATGTGGTCCTATGAATATGGGTGAATGACATCTGATTGCATTAAACTTAATATTCAATTATATTGGGTGTATTTATATTTGCCACACATAATTATGTAATTGATTTATCCTTAATTTAAGGATACCATCTTTATAAGGGACTTTGTCTCAATCTCCTTTCATTGAGGCATATTTTGTTTTATACACAACTTTCTTTTATACGGTGTATAAACCACTTTTAAATTTACTTTTATTCAAAAGGAATCTTTTCTCTACGAAGCGTTTTACTAAACAACAAAAATAATGCTTCTTTTTAACGTACGTGGTGACAACGACCTTTCCACCGCCGTGAGTATTATTTGATCACTGGCTTCCTCAACAAGCCATAATGTTTTTAAAAGAAAATAAATACCATATACTCTTTTACGTATTTTGGTATTGAAAATGGTTTTGATAAAGGATTATTTTATGTCAAAATATTTAAATGATATATTGTGATTGAAATGTGGAAATGTTATCATTCCTTTATATTGGTTTTATGTGTTATGATTTTATAATGGTACTTGGACATTTGACGGGTGGTTACCTGATAAACCAAATGATGGGTGGTGCCATGAATACCAGGACGGGTGGTTACGTTATAACCTCCAATGCCTTGGGTTTGGAAGTCGGCCGTATGGCTATTCCATTTAGTGATATGTGTGGAAGTTGACCTTATGGTTATTTCATTTAAGTATGTTTATGTCCCAAGTTACCTTTATATGTTATGTGTTCTTTACATGGGTTTTATGGTAATCTTTTGGTTACAAAAAGGGTAAGTAATGATATTTTATTCAGTGAAAAGTATTTACTACTTTATAAAGGTGAAAATTATTACTTATGTTAAAGTATTCATGGTTTACTTGTTTTTTTGAAAAACTAACAGTTTTACTTCTTTGTGTATCCCTTGCTGAGCTTTTTATGCTAATCCCAAGTTTTTGAAATGTTTTTCACAGGGCATAATGTGGAATAGGGTCAAGGATGGGATCATGAAAAAGTCTTACTGTCTTAAACATGGAACTAGACATGGCTATTTTTTAGAGTCCTTGTTTTGTGAAAAAAATGGAAATTTAGTAGAAGTGTCTACTTTGTAATTTTTGAAATGAAATGTAACAGTTATAGCCTAATTCTCTAAAACTCTAAACCTGAAAAGATCCTCAATGTGAATTATTCATTTAATTCAATATTATGTAAGGTTTAAGGCTGGGTCCTTATACTTATACACATACACATATACATACACATACATATACATGCATATACATACACTTACACGTATGTATACACATACACATGCATACAATTACATACATGTGCATTCACATACATACACATAAATATGCTTATATACATATACTGCATAAACATATATACACATACACATACACATACACATACACATACACAGACACATACACATACACACAGACATACACATAGACATACATGTACACATACATGCACATACACATATATACATACACATACACATACACATACACATACACATACACATACACATACACATAAACAAACACATACACATACACATACACATACACATACACATACACATACACATACACATACACATACACATACACATACACATACACATACACATACACATACACATACACATACACATACACATACACATACACATACACATACACACACACAGACACACACACACACACAGACACACACACACACACATACACACACACACACATACACATACACATACACATACACATACACATACACATACACATACACATACACATACACATCCACATACACATGCACATACACATGCACATACACATGCACATCCACATGCACATACACATCCACATACACATGCACATACACATGCACATACACATGCACATCCACATACACATACACATGCACATACACATACACATACACATACACATACACATACACATACACATACACATACACATACACATACACATACACATACACATACACATCCACATCCACATGCACATGCACATACACATACACATACACATACACATACACATACACATACACATACACATACACATACACATACACATACACATACACATACACATACACATTCACACACACACACACACACACACACTCATACACATCCACATACATGTGCAAACATGCATATACATACACATACATTTACACACATGTATACACATATACATACATGTGCATTCATGCATATACATACACATAAACTTACACACATGTATACACATACACATATGTACAATTACATACACGTTCATGCACATACATATACATACTACATAAACATACACATGCCACATAAACATACACATACACAAACATACATACACATACATACACATACATACACATGCCACATAAACATACACATACACAAACATACATACACATACATACACATACATACACACGCACGTACATCCACATGCATACACATACACATACACACGTATATATGCACATACACACATACACATACATATATACATGTACACATAAACCCACACACACAAACACAACAAAACACACACACAACACCACACACATATATATACACATACGACACACACACACACGTACACAAACATACACATACATCCACATACATACACATGCATACACATAAATATAAATACATGTACATATATTTTAAATTATTTAATATGAATATAAAAATATAAATTCAAACATGAACTATTTAAATAAATATAATCATTTATATATTTATATTTACATTTTTAATTAATTTATATAAATATACTATTAAACTTTTTTATCGATTAATATAAATTTGATAATTTTTCATATATAAAATTATGAAAATAAGATTGATAATAATTTTTTATTATAATATATTTATATAAATCATATTTATATATTATATTTACATATATATACATATTTTTATATAAATATCATTTAAAAATATATAAATATGTATATATAAATTAAATTATTCACTATACCCTTTATCAACAATTTTTATCATGCTGATAAAGGTGGAGACTTTATCAGTGCTAAGGAAAGCACTGATAAAGCTCACCTATGAATACAATGCAATTAACAGTAATGATAGTCCATGTACATGCTGAACAAATGTCTGAAAAATCCCTTTTGGGGAAATAATCCATATGGATTAACCCATATTCTCAGAGGAACAACACATGTAACACACACACACATAGGATGAAAAATCAAATATCACATCTTATTATTATTACAACAGTTCCAGGGAGGGGATAAATACAATGAAAATCCTACTCTATCATGTCATATCAAGTAATAATCATAACAATCACAAATACAAATGCGAAAAACATCAAGTATAGGTCCCATGGGCTACACACACACACCTCATGTGATAAAATACCATACATAGGTACCAAGGGATACACATGCACACCAAAAACTTATATTGAGAACTTGTATAAATATGCGCTAATGATAAGGACCACCTACCTTAGGTGTAATGATGTTCTGAAGATAAGGGTCGATATATTAGTCTAATTTCACCACTTATAATCCTAGAATAATATTGAGTCAAACACATCATGGTTCTAGAATAAGATTCAAGAAGATTATAAGACAATGGAGAAGGGTCTACACCAACACACCTATCAGGATATACCAACAATGTTAGAATTAATGTTGATCAAAGGAGGTTCCACCAACAATCTAGATCCACCATCATTATATCAATAATCTAATAATCCATATATCTGAAACTCCACCTAAACAATTCATAGTTAAAAAATACACGAATAAAGGCTAAAATTAATTCATAACGTATATAAAAAATCTAAGGTTGTTACAATCCCCCCTCTAAAGACTTCTTACCCTAACTGCGTGTCTCTATTTATTTTTCTCAAACAACTTAGTACACTTAGCCAGAGCATCTAAATCCCACTCCTAAGATTTATTTTGAATCCTCCCATGTCATCATAGGACCCAAAAAATAATAATGGTATTCCATCACAACATGTAACAACTGGGCCTCACTGAAAACACAGGCACCTCACCTTAACATGACTGTTGAGTCTTGGCCCACTAGGTACCACTAGTTTCCCAACATACACATGGTCCCCTCGCCTAGGCCTACCCACATACCTAAAAAAGTCATCAAACTAATGATTATCCTCACAGATGAACACATGTTCTTTATAATGTGCTTTTTCTTCACTCACACACACCCTGAGATACTTCCCAGGAGGCCACCCATCCTAATCACTACTCCTAGACTACCACACTTAATTGTGGAGTTATAATTAGGTAGGATACTGAAAATAAAGGTACATATTGTTAAAATGAGTCATATAATTTATTCATTTAACCATTTAATATTTTGGGGTGCTACGATCTCCCCCCTTTAGAGCACAACATCCTCATTGTGGACTCTATATCTCAACCTAGGAAGTGCCACCACATTTTTGGTTTGGTTCCTCCTTTGATACTAATGTATCAACTGGGTCCCACTAATAGAAAAATCACTCTGCCTTAATATAGTCATCGATTCCTAGCCCTCCAATTTCCCTTTAGACACATGTTTCCCTCTCTGGGGCCCACCCACATGCCTGAAATTGTCATCAAACTAATGAATATCCCCAAAGTCCAACACATGTTCTTTATAGTGTTCTTTGTCCCCACTCACACACAACCACACCCAGGTAAACTTCATTGGAGGTCACCCCTCCCGATCACTACTCCAGGCCAATCATATTTTACTATAGAGTTCTAATCAGGTAGGATCCCAAAAAGAAAGGCACACATTGCTGACATGAGTCATATCATTTATTAATTTAGACTTTTAATATTCTGGGGTGTCATAAAACACCTTATCGATTCAATCAATAATCCAAATGGGCTACTCCATAAAAGATTCATTTGGTTCTAGATCAACATCCTTGCATTTGATCACATGCGTAGGATCAGACTCGTACCTTTAAAGATGAGACACATGAAACACATTATGCATACCTTGATACTATGGAGGAATATCCAATTGATAGGACACCATCCCAATTCATTTGATGATATCGAAAGACCCAAACTATTATGATTCCAATTTCCCTTACTTCCTCAAATTCCTATACCCTATCCTAGGGGACACCCAAAATAACACTCTATCATATATGGTAAGATCCAACGGTCATATCCTCCAATATAAATATGACCACTACCAATTATGAGCCATAACCAACCACTTCTGAATCAACTACCCTCGTTCCAAGGTCTCTTACACCATACTAGGTTCAACAGCTGAAGATTCACCTACCTCATTCCTACATAGTAGTGAGTGACATGGTCATCTATAGAGTGCCTAAAATAGAGAATTTGAGTCAAATAATATAAAATATTGTCATAGGATAACTATAATAGAGACAAGTGATCATACCAATGTCTTCCAAAATATACAACACACACTCGAAGCATATATTCTAAAGACAAGATCATTCTCTCTGACTAACTATCAGTTCGAGGATGATAAGTCATACTTAGATTCAACTGAGTCCCCATAAACTTCTACAAGACTTTCCAAAACATAGATGTGAACTAGAAATATCTATTAGAAACCATTCTTGAAGTCACTTTGTGCAACCACACAATCCCCAGAACATAGATATTTTCTAGATTATCCATTGAGATAGTATCCCATATCAGTATGAAATGAGGAACTTTGGTTAACTGATCTACTACAACCCATATGGTATATTGACTGCATGGGGTCTTGGGAAAACCTATCATGAATTCTATAGTCACCTTATCCCACTTCTACATAGGCACTGGAAGTGGATGGAGAAACTCTCTAGGTCTTTGATGCTCAGACGTGATCCTATGACAATATAGAAAATGGGAGATAAGGTATACAATGTATCTTTTTTATGCTAGGCCACTAGAATGTTTGTTTGACATCATGATACATTTTGTTTGATCCTGGGTGCACTACCAACTGTGAAGCATGATAATATTTCATCAAATGTTTCCTTAAGGAAGAAAGAACCATCACTCTTCCATAAACTAGAAGCACACCAAGTCTGTCTAAAATCCATCCCAGAATGAAACAGTTTAATTTCAACCTCTTGTGCATCATGATTCACTCTGGATCATAATTTTGACCAGTCTTTACTCATTCCACCAATGAGTACATGATCACCAATGGTGAACAAGTCACTGCCCCTTGATCCTCAGTTATTCCCACCTTCTAGTCCACTAGAAAATCCATTAGCTTCCATCATGCTTATGACATTCACTCTCAAAATTAATACATCTTCCTAATAAGTGCATATAAAACCACATTCCATTTACCAGGATCATACACAATCTCAAATTCAAACATCTACAATTATTCTACCCAATGCCTCTGATGAAGATTTAGGTCACATTTGGAGAAAATATACTATAGACTCTTTTGGTTTTTTGTATATTACCAATATTTCACTGAAGATATAGTGTCACAAACATTTCAATGAATGAACCATGACTATAAAATATAAGTAGTGAGTAGGGTATTTTCACTTGTGGGGTCACAACTGATGAGAGTCATAAGCAACTACCTTATCAACATACATTAGAGAATATCCCAAGACAACATGAGATGTATTTCAATACACTGCATACCAAACTACAGGCTCAAGAAGAATTAGGCTTCAAGTCAATGTTAACCTCTTATTCAACTCTAAGAAGCAATATTCACACTAGTTAATACATTCAAATGTAACTACATTCTTGTTAAGAATGTTTATAGGCACTTCTAAATGAGAAAAGTCCTAAATGAACCTCCTAAAGTACCCATCCAAATCGAGGAAACTCCAAATATCAAACATGTTTCACAATTGTTCCCAAGAAATAACTATTTCCACCTTCTATGGATCAAGATATATTCCTTCTTGAGAAACCACATGCCCATGAAAATTCACCTCTTAGATAAAAAAGTGAAACTTCAATAACTTGGCATAAATATGATATGCTTGAAGTGTACTCAGTATGATTTCAAGGTGTTTAACAGGTGATTCCAACTTCTTAGAATATATCATGATGTCATCGATGAACAAACCACCGAATGAGTCCAAGTATGAGTGAAAGATATTGTTCATGAGATCCATGAACACTACTAGAGCATTCATTAGTCTAAAAGGCATAACGAGTTACTCATACAACCCATATATACTCATAAAAACTATCTTAAATATATATTCCTCTCTGACCTGAAACTAATGGTATCCCGATCATAAATTAATCATTGAAAACCACTAGTCTTCCCTTAATTGATATGAAGATGATTTACTTTCCTTCACAAGGGTATATTGATAAATAACATCTCAAAAGAGAATTTATCTGGTAATTCTAACCCAATAAACACTTGAGAAGATATCAATAAATGAGATGCACCATATCAAATAAAGAAATAGAGATTGTAGAATAAATAATGACTATACCTAGAACTATTGAAGGAACCTCTTCACCATTGGATATAGCCTGATCAACCATATATACCCTTCCAAATACCACTCTATGACTCCTTAGAGGCTCACGAGTCACCTGATTCATCTAACTTAAGGTATACACCTACTACTTAGGTCCTTCACCTGTATCGGTTGTCACTTTCATCATGGTTGGATAGGATCCATGATATCTTATAAATGTCTCAAATATGTTGATATCTTCATAATAAATCTCATGTCATTGAATGAGGAGAGTTGGATATCATGGATGGAATGAAATTTATGGAATGACTAGTTGATATCCAAGATCATGGAGAGAAGTTGATATGTGGGAGATTTATCCCTTTGGTTCATGTGTTGTGGTGACATGATGGATTGAAGGAGAGTACCTAAGAGCATGAGACACATATATGTGCATAGTACCCCCAATTTATTTTAAGTTTTGATTTTGTTTTTTTACATGGATGATGTAATGCATGGTTTTTTTTTTCTGATTTATGAAATGTGATTTCTCCTCTTTCTATTTGTGCTTGGTTGGTGATTGTATTTGATCTATAATGAGATCCCTAAGAGGTATCTCATAGGATGGTTTTTTAGAACCACTCCCTTTCCCTCTTCATTCCCAAGTTTTTTTAGATTCTTAAGGATGGAAATTCTTTTAGAGGTATATAATTTGAGGGGTTGGATTCCTAAAACCCTCTATTTACAATTTTTCAGGGTTTGGTGGTGTCAAGTGGGATTTTAGAGGTGTTTTAAAGGATAGAAGAGAGTTTTGGTCATTTTGAAGTTCACCACACCATGGGGCTGGGTGTGGTTATGGCCATTTTAAATCCTACATGGGGTCTTGAGTGTGGGGAAATCTATTTTTTCCTGGGTAATTTTGAAGTTGGTCATGGAGTTGAATGTTTGGTGCTAGGATGCACCATAATGAGAGAAACGGATTGGATGGCCATTTCAAAGGGCGTTTTTCATGGAGTGTCCACCTATTGGAAATATGGATGAGGGAAACACCTTAGGGATCCAATTATGTTGATCAAAATACTTGGATGGTCACTCTATGAGAAGCAGGAAGTGTGTTGATCACCACATTGAAGTCTTGGGCATGGGGAAGAGAAAAAGGCCAAGACTTGGTGCTACGCCATATTGGCTATTCGTGGTGGGAATATGTGGGAAAACACCATAGAAAAAATTATTTCAAACACTGTGATGATAATAAAAATGGTTCTATGTGAGTTTTAAAACACATAGAAATCAAGGGTTCAAAGGCTTTAATTTCAGATCTTCTCTTTAATCGAAATCTCCACAGGCATTTTACGATACCCCATGTCATAGTTAAGGATTTAAATGTCACAAACCAACCCAAGATGGGGCTCAAACTAAAAATACCCCAATCCCACCTCCATAGGCCAGGGGTTGGCGACAAGCAAAAAAGGCACAACAAACTTAGGGAGGCCTTTTCCTAAGAACCTATACACAAGAATGCAACCAACCCAATGCAAATGTGCAGTGGAAAAGTAGAAAAAGTAAAAAATAATATAAAGTAAAATAAATGTTCATGAACCTCTAGACAGTACAAGGGTACAATAGTGAATAGTGAAATGTAAAGGGGAGAAAACACACACCTAATCTAGAATCCGGTCCCAACATGAAAGAAACTAGAAAATAGTATCTGTTGAGAGATCTAAACTCCTATATACCAACTATTACCACCGTATGAGGTCCGTGCAACCCATATCCCTACACTCCTTTGTAGTCACGATCAACCTATCCGCTATCTACAAAAGACACAACATGTGTTGGGAAAATCCCATGTAGGGGTGAGTATATACATACCTAGTAGAATGCCCCAAAAAGGTGAAGGGGGACCAATAAGAGATAAAATTAAAGAGAAGTAGTAAATGGAACAAGGTAAAATAAAATAGGATGTAAAGAGTGCAGATCAACCCAACAAGGGTGTAAAATTAGGCTCATCCAAACACAAGGAGCTCAAAATGGTGAGGAGGTGAACCCCCCATCGAGTCTTCTCTACCTATAGTTGGAGAGTAGACCTGTCCAACTACAAGAATATAGACATGGATAGAACACGGCATACCCCACGTGTCTTCGCCTATCTTGGAAGGAGAGTAACCAAGACCCAAAGAGTGGGTACTGTAGATATATATATATGCTCAGTCAAAGAATCCAAAATGAGATATTAATGGGATCTCCATCTCATAGCTCAACCCAAGAATATGAGAATCCAACAGTTCCAAGGTAAAACCATGTTCAATGCCCAACACCTCATGTGTCTACCCGGGAGTCACAAGTCAAAGGGGATCAAATCATCACACCTTGATACTATCTTATTTGGGTAGCACTGACTCGTCCGCACGATTTTAGGTTGCATCACAAGGACACGTCTTAGTGGGGAAAGCACCCCTCTTTATCGTGAGTCCTTAGGCAAGTCAAACAACACCTCACCACTGTGACGCATAGTCGAGGGTCTTCTCTAAATCACCAGGGACTACACTACCCAACCCAACTAGAGGGTCATCCTGGTATCATTGGGGACCATGCTATCCAACCCAGCTAGAGGGTCAGCCCAATATCTATCGTTAGGGAATACACTACCCATCCCAGCTGGAGGGTCAGCCTGATATCTCTCTTTGGGGACTACACTACCCAGCCCAGCTGGAGGGTCAACCCATAAGTTCTTTAGAGACTACACTTCCTATATCCTACCGAAGGGTTAGCGTAGAAGGTCATCAGAGATTACACTACCCAACCCCACTGGAGGGTCTTCCCAAAATCATTTTGGTAAGCCTATATGATCGCTTCTATCATCGAGTGTCATATCTATACGTACCAAACCCAGAAAATCTACATCATATCTCAAAATCTGCTTATGAGGGAACCATTTCATTCAATGTGAAAAAACACTTAGGATAGACATCTCACAGACCAAAATCTGAGTCCAAATGAAGGAGATACGATGTTTAAAGATCACTCAGAAGATCCCAGGAAGAACAAAACGTGTAAGGGGCGCACGCAGTGTGTGGTTCTCCTCCACTTCCTAGCTGTGTCTTCTGGCCAGTACATGGGTCACGTCTGTGTAGGGTTGCACACAATTTATGTGGACTACACAATGTGTCCCACATATCCGAGGACCGGTCCGTGTCCACTGGCTGTGTTCGTATACTCAAACCCCGTGTCCGTATACTCTAGTACACAATGTGTTGGCCCACACGAGATGTTGCATGTGTGGCCAACCCATGTACATGTGCTTGGAACTTGGCATGCACGTAGCCGTGTGTTCCTTCACATGGATCACCTCACATGGAAAGGTAGTACACAATATGTCAAGGGGAGTACACATTGTTTCATCCTTATCTTTTCCCAAACCCCATCGTCGCTGCTAAGAGAGGCTACATTCCATGTGTTCTTTACTGAACATGGAGTGTAGTCGCGATTTTTATAGAAACTCGCGATTCTACTGAATCATTGTACGCACTCCAAATATGTTCAAACCATTTAAGATCCCGCTATGTTTCCTTCCGAACTCTTTGTATCTAGCTGCGAATCACAGTCACCAACTATTGTTCACCGGGAATCAGTCACTAGAATGAATGTGGGTTTCGTTCTTTGTTATACATGCCGATGTGCCTTTGATCTTCGTCGGATGGGTATGAAACCTACAGATTGTTGATCCCTGTGTCATGCTATTTCTAGACCTATTCTTGTCTCATGATTCCATCGTCATTCCAAAATTTCACTTCGAATCCGGGTCTCCGATCGAGCTCGAGATTCCTGAAAATTTTCAAACCGAGATTCAATAGAGTCCCTTGGTGATAAAAACAAATAAAAGTGGGAGGAAGGAACTAAAAATTAAGGTTTGGATTTTTGTCCAAACGTTCTTGGCCAACCGATCGTAATTGGGAAGTCTGGGTTAAAAACAACTGATTAACGAATGAAAACTGGTACTTGGACTCATCCAAGGTTTGAAATCAAAAGTGCAGATCGAAGAATGACTATCAATCCACTCAAATATTTAATCAAAGGCATAAAATTACCAAATTCGAGTCCTAACTCTTGTTTGGTTTGATCATCGGTGAATAAATTTTTCACCAATGATGGAGGAGGATCTGTTACATTCGTCATGTCTTGATCCATCTAGAATTAGGATTTCATTGTTGTTCTTCATTTACCAACAGTAATGAGAAGAGGAGAGGAAAGTCTATTGGAAAAACATGATTATGCGGAAAAATCCTCTAAACTATGATTTTATAACCTTTAATTAGGTTAAACGGATTATGTAAATTAAATAAATAAATTTACTTAAGCACTTAAACACACCGCTAAAGAGAGAGGGGTCTGAACATCCTGTACCAATTCATTTTATGTCACGCCTAGGAAAAATAATGCATTTCAGACCCAACCGTGGTCTCAGATTTCTGATCCGATTAACCATTTAAGAGTTATCCTATTTTCTTTAATTAACAGCACGTGAATAATATAAAATATATTTAATATTTTTATAAAATTAATTCTAGGAACACTGGGGTTTAGAATCGAATGTCGTCTCAGATACTAGCTCTAGAATAATATTTATAAATATTTCAAAGTCTTATTAGGAAAAAATAGGTCTCTAAATCATTCCCTCATTCAATATTTTCATCCTCAAAAAGAAAAACTAAACAAAAAACTTGGGATACTGAGCCTGCATATGGTTCTCCCATTCCTAGGAACTCTCCTGCACGTTTCCATGCTGCCACAACTCTTGGACCAGAGGGATGGCCTGTCCTTGAAGGGTCTGCTCCTGTCAGTCATTTATTGCCACCGGCTACTCCGTAATGGTGGATCCATCCTCGATGTCCATATTTACCCATTCAATAATGTGTGTAGGTTCATACATGTATCTCCTCATCCATGACACATGGAAAATATCATGCACCAGCTTCAACTTTGGGGGTAAGGTGAGGCGACAGACAACCTCACTAATCCTCTGTACGAACTCGAACGGCCCGATGAACCTCGGGGATAACTTGCTTACTCGGACGAACCTCCACATTCCATGTCATGGGGAGACTCTCAAGAATACATGGTCTCCCTAATCAAACTCCAAGGGCCTACGTCGATGATCTATGTAGGAATTATGTCTGCTATGGGTCGTCTTCATCCGTTCATGAATGACTTATACCTTCTCTGTCATTTCCAACACCAACTCCAGGCCAATAAGAGACTACTCTCCAATATTTGTCTAGAACAAGGGTGAACTAAAAGGTCTCCCATATAGGTAATCAAAATGTTACATGATGATGGTAGAATGGTAGCTGCTTTTGTACGCAAACTCCACCAAAGGTAGGCGATTCTCCTAGCTCTGACCAAAATCCCAGATGCAAGCTCTCAACATATCCACTAGCACCTAGATAGTGTGCTCAGTCTACCCATCGGTCTAGAGGTGAAAGGATTTACTCGTCCAAAGTTGGGTCCCAAATTATTCCTTTAGGCCTCTCCACAATCGTGACATAAACCAATAGTCACGATCAGAGACAATCGTTGAGGTTAACTCGTGAAGGTTAATGATCTATCACATGTACAGCTACCCCAAACTATCCACGGTACTTTGTTCCCTGATAGAAAGGAAGTGCACCGAGTTCATGAGTCGGTCCACTATCACCCAAATGGTTTTGTGTCTCTTCACTGTATATGGAATCCGTATGACAAAGTCCATGGATATGACATCCCATTTCCACTTCGGGATATCAAGCGGCTGCAACAAACCAGCCGAAACCTGGTGCTCAACCTTCACCTACTAATAGGTAAGGAATCGTGAGACGAACTCAGCTACACACTATCTCATTTTGGACCACTAAAACTACCAATGAATATCCCTGTACATCTTACCCACACCAGGATGTACATCTAAGAAAGAAGTGTGGAACTCCCACATCACTTCCTCTCGTATTTCCACTGGATCCACTGTTCTCCCCTGAAAAAAGATCTCATGATTACCTACTTTAGAATATCCATATGGTGAATCAACTTTGGATATATGATCATGAAAAACCTCAAAGTTATTGTATCCCAGATGATAAACTTTCAAATGCTCGAGGAAAGTAGGAGTCAACACTATCAACTATAGGAAAACTGTACCCTCCTGCTCCATCAGGGTCAGCTATAGGGAAACTAACAACTCTGAACCTTCCCACACTAGGAGAGCCTGAGAATTTATGCTAAGGGAATCTGCTAAAACATTACCCTTCCCTAGAGTATAGACTATCTCGAAGTTATAGTCCTATAGGAACTCCAACCAGCACCACTGCCTTAGGTTTAGGTCTCTCTGAGTGAAGACATACCTGAGACTCTGGTGGTCTAAGTAAACCAGAAAGTGCTCTCCTAGAATGTAGTGCCTCCACACCCTCAAAGAAAAAACTACCGCTGCTATCTCCAGATCATGAGTCACATAGTTTTTCTCATGGGGTCTCAACTACCTTGACCCATATGAGATGACCGCCTATCTTTTCCTTAGCATGCAACCGATCCCATATCATGTGGATCACAATATACCACGAACTCAACTCTTTCCTCTGATAGTCTCAAAACTGGAGCGCTCATTAGCCTCTACCTCAAATCCTTAAAGTCCTTCTGGTACTTCTCAGGCTAGGTAAACAACTATCCCTTCCACATCAATGACGTCAATGGGGATGCGATTTTGGAGAAGTCTGCCACAAATCTCTAGTAGTACCTACTAAGACAAGAAAGATATTCACCTGAGACACATT
Organism: Viscum album; assembly: GCA_963277665.1. Lineage (NCBI taxonomy): Eukaryota > Viridiplantae > Streptophyta > Magnoliopsida > Santalales > Viscaceae > Viscum > Viscum album. The sequence goes on along the minus strand of OY728167.1, from coordinate 710,627,568 downwards.
CGTGGGTGGTTCCCAAGGAATCACTACTTAGAAATTTTCTAGATCCAGAGTTAAACTATGCTCGGAAATGACATTACCTAGAAAGTGAACCTGTTGCATCTAAAAATGGAATTTTGATATATTTCCATAAAGCTGGTGCTCTCGAAGTAAATCAAGGACCCTCCTCAAGTGTTCTGCATGCTCCACCTCTATCATAGAGTAGATGAGTATGTTTTCAATGAAGAAAGTGAAAAAATGGTCAAAGTATGGCTGGAAGACCTGCTTCATTAAATCCATAAAAATGTAAGGGGAAATTTTCACACCAAATGGAATCACTAGGAACTTGTAGTGTCCATAGTGACATCGAAAGGACAACTTCGGAATATCACCCTCACATACCTACAACTGGTGGTAGCCATGCCTGAGATCTATCTTGGAGAACCATCTTGAACCTCACAACTGATCAAATAGGTCATAAATCCTTGGAAACAGGTACTTGTTCTTTATCTTGTCCTGATTCAGGTGACGATAATCCATGAAAAGACGTACGCTCCTATATACCTTTTTCACAAACAAAACTAGAGCCATCCAGGGGGATACACTGGGTCTGACGAAACCTTCTCATGAAGGTACTTTAACTGGAACCTCATCTCTTGAAGATTAGTGTGTGGCATATGATATGCTACAGAAGATACAGGAGCAGTCCCTGTCTACAAGTCAATACAAAACTCTAACTTATGTCTCAGAGGTAGTCCCATAATGTCTTCGGGAAAGATGTAAATATAATCATCCACAACTGAGGGGATACAGATGCCTGAAGAGTATGCTACAACAAGGGTCATACTCACTAGCTTATGGGTAATGGGTTGTATCCTCTTTCTCACAACACCCACTCATCCTGCTACAAGGTCTCTATTGCTAAGAAATGAGAACCTCGTCCCATTAGCATGTAGGAATATGAATAACTTACAGTGACAATCAATATGGGATCAAAACATGGAAATCCAATCCATGCCCAAGATAACGTTATAGGGTTCCATTATGAAGACTAGTAGGTCCCATGTTAACCTCTCTCCTCTAAGTGATATCTCACACTAATGATAGATGAAAGATACAGAGGAATCATTCCATGTAAGAACCTCAAGGAATAGCTGTTGTGCTAGCATCTCTACTGGGAGATCTAGATACCGTTTAAAGAGTTGATGGATAAAATAATGGATAGCGCTTGTGTCTACTAATACTGAGGAAAGAGTAGAGTAAACATAGATCATACCTCGAATCATCTCGTGTGCCATTGAGTCATAGACATCCATAGCCCACAACTGCCCGTGACCATAGCCGCCAACTCCTTGATCCTGAAGTGGGCCTCCTGGTAGTGGTTGTGGGAGAACCTCATACCTCCTTCAAACACCTTTAGATCCTACCTCTCCTTTTCTAGCTCTGCCTCCCTGGGACCACCCTATCCCCATCGAGGATATCCCTAATCACGACACTAACTCTTCCGTGGTGGTCCATCTACTCCCTACATGGGATGCTCAGTACTCCTGGTCAGGCAGTCCCAAGATAAGTGACGTCACCTATCACAATTGTATCATTCGCCCTCTTCGGGTTTCCCTGGTGCTCTGAGCTACCCCGGAACTGGGCGATCATGCCCCTAAGTCTAATAAAGGGAGGGTCTCCTGTTCCGGGACCTCTAAAACCTGCCTGCTTCTAAAGATGACTCAACCCTATCATGCATACTGCCAACTCCAACTATCTGGCATCCCTATTCTAAGAAGCTCTCTATCACAAGTGCCCGCTCCAGCACCCTGACATAGGTGGGGATGCACAAGGGAACTGTACTGAACCAGATATCTCTACGGAATCCCTTATCAAACTTTCTTACTCAAAATAAACCATCTATGATCTTGTCAAGAGAGTAGTATGTAAGGTTGGTGAACCTCACTGCATACTCTTACACCATCATCCCTCCCTACTGAATCTTCATAAGCTCCTGAATCTGGATGGAGTGTAACAAGGAGGGGTAGAACTCCTCCTGAAACATCTATTGAAAGTCATCCCATGAGAGTGTCACCTCATCACACATCTGGGTAATATTTTAAGATCTTTCAAAAGTGCCCCTAACCTCTCTTATAAAAGGGAACTTATCCTTCTCTTTAATTCACACCTATAAATCAATTTTACTCATCCAAAACCTGACCATTTACTCTACTAAAATCCCTCAAAACATCCTAGAGTCCATAAATTTGGTATAAATCCATCCTAAGGATTCATTTTGTACAAATAAATAGGAGATACCTGAAAAAAGAGATAATTGTTTTATAACCTCTTTCAAAGTTATTTTCTTCTTCTACTTTATATCCATATGTTTTTTCCACACCAAATTAAAAGCTATAGAATATAATATATCCTGAGACATTTTTATGATTATGGTATAATTTTATTCCTCCTTTTACCCATCCATCTAAAAAACAATATCACAATGCGTGTGTACATACGACTTACCGTTTCCATGTTGTGGTGTAATTTTTTTTTCATGTACAATTTATTTATATAGGTATAAAGATGAATATAAAGGATTTAAATAATAAATATAACATGATATTGTTTCTTTTAAATTAATATTCCATCCAATTTCATAACATTTAACCCTTAAGTAAATGATATTGTCTCTCATGCGTATGTATCGCTTACTATATCCATGACGCGATGAGATTCATCTTCCACATTCACCATTCAAGAATGAATATAAAAATATATATTATGAATAAGTTTGAAATATAAGAAAAAATAATTCTACTGGAATATATATATATATATATATATATATATATATATATATATATATATATACATATACATATATTTCATTCACTTACTTCCATTCAATATGATAAGAAAACAGAAACAACGTTCATGCGTACGTACGACCTACCATCTCCATGAAAAGTATATTCCATTTCATATATCTATAAATTATATATATATATATATATTCTGAATATATATGATATATAAATTATGTTAAACATTTTTTGAATTATTTAAATCATGATCTAATCAATATGATCAATAATAACAAGTCAAAACATGTATAATAAAGAAAGCGATTATTACCCGAAATGTTGCTTTAAATTGGAAATTATTAATAAATTTGTAATATAATGTCATAAATGAATCATATATGATATCATAAATATTATATTATTATGTTACGAGTTATTAATATGTTTAAAACCATTATTCATGAGTTTCATACACGTATAGAGAGTATCAGACCTAAGGTAAGGGGACTTTTGTTTAACTTTTAATTTCCATGAGATACATGTTATGTTCACCACTCTTTACTTTTGTGTGGTGTATATACTTACCATTATTGTATTATATGTATCATATAATTAAATTTATAGTTATTCAAATGTCCATTTTATGATCCTTCTTTCATGGGTTTTAGGAATCAAAAGATACCAAATCCGTAAAATGTTTTGTCTCAAATTCCCTTCTTTGAGAATCATGTTTTGTTATGCACCTAAACTCTTTTTAAAAGTGAATATATTTATATTTTACATGATATATCATAAATATAAATATTTTAATGGTATTATATGCTTCATCTAATTTAATTTCGTATATGGAGAGTATGATCACATGTTACCAAGTTATAAGTGTTTATTGAGACAATCTCATCCTTTTCTTGAGATTGGTTATGTTTATGATTAAATTAATGAAATATTATGATCCATATATCAAGTAAATTCATTAATTTTATTCTCCTATGGTTATTAATGATATAATAATGTCTTGGTACCATATTTCTACCGTTTTTTACATAAGAAAGTATTTTTAATAAATACTTACTTTACCCTCCCTTCAGTTGGAAATATAGGTTTTCTAAAAAGGATTTTCAAGAATATTATACCATTATCCTATAAGATTTAAAATAAAATTTTACCCTTTTTGTCTTTTAACTCCATCTACAAGGTAATATTCTAGTCATTTTCTGAATAAGGAACTTTTCAAACCTTTTTTTACTATACAAAAATAATTTTCTTTTAACCTCTTACGACTTGTAAGGATTTACCCGTCATCATTTATTCGAAGCTCCATTTTCACTTTTAAAATATTATCCTTTAAGAAAGTGTTTTTTAAAATTAATTTTAAGGAAACCAATTTTTAACATTATTTCAAGTTTTCTTAATATTTTTTAAAATCTATTTTCTATGAAAATTATTTTCATATGGTTTTATGCATTAAAAAGTATTTTTCAAACAAGAATGTATATTTTCCTCATAAAATGTTTTTGAAATATGTCTCAAAATTATTTTCCATATAAGATGAAATATGTTGATGATACTCATTACCTTATAGGGAATTTTCTAAAGGTTCCATTCATATTCATTATATGAATGAGTTATTCTTATTGTCATGGTCTTTATGAAATTCGTATCTTTTCCATGGGTTATATGATTTTGAAACCCACATCGTTGTCAGGGGTTATGCTTCAATAAAATGATTATGAAACCTATATATTTTCCATAGGTTATGAAGTGACAAAATTTTATTGATTCCCATTTCATTTTTTATGGTTATCATTTGATGATTATAAAGCCCATATCCTTTCATGGTTCATGAAATGATTAATATTTTTTAGAACATGAATGTATGATTTCATTATGTGATGGGTGAGACCTATATCTCCCTCCAATGAATTGTATAATGATAAATGTTTTATGTGATCAAGAGGGAATAGGGGAGAACATCCCAATCTTGAACCAATAGGTTACATGGGTGGACATCCCAATCCTGTAAGAATATGGTACACAGGAGGACATCCCAATCCCAAAAGAAGAGGGTACATGGGAGGAAATACCAATCCTAAAATGAGAGGGTACACAGGAGGAAATCCCATGACTGAAGTTGGTACACAGGTGATTAACCCAAGCCTAACATGTTACAAAGGCCTTGGTAGGCTTCCTTTACATATGGTTTTTATGTGCTCATGTGTTTTCCACAATTCCATGTTTTATTCCTATTTTATGCTCTTATGGATCATGTTCATTATTTCCTTATGATTCATGTCAATATTTATTATTATATCTGATATGTAGGGTCTGATCTTCAAATGTTATGATCATGTTCCATACCCTTTTGTTCATGTTATGTTTATGCATTTCTTTATTTACCCTTACTGAGCATCTAAGCTCACCCCTTTCTTTTGTTTCCTTTCTTTAGGTTATAAAAAAATATTTTAGGTATAAGTACTATAGGTGTAGATATTTATGGGAGATGTTTAACATATTTCACCATGATAAAAGATTTTGTTTCCAAGTTTCCAAAGACACTAAACTATTACGGTCCTCAAGCATGTATTTTGTCAATATACTGAATATTCATCTAAAATGATGTAATATAAATTTATTTTAATCTTGGTTAACTATAATGGTTCTATTTTTTGGTGACTCCTAACAAATTTGGGATGAACATACTACAATTAAGTTCTGTATCGTGATCAATAAGGGATAACCATGGCACATTTTTTTCAACATCTACTACATATATGCAGAGGAAAAATTTACTATTTATGATGCATCTTCTAAGTGAGAAGAGATAACAATGGTACATGATGTTCCACATTCCTTATAGAGATTTTATTGGGTACTATTATGTGAAACCCCCAATGGGGTTTTGTTTTAGTGTTCATATTTATCAAACAATGTAGATGTAGTTAGAGATCTAGACTACATGGAACCCTATCCTATAACATCAAGTGTGGTCCAAGAATACTTTCATGCTATGATTAGTTTCTAGAAATGGGAAACATAGGTTTGTTCAAGTGTCATGGTAAACCATTTATCACATAATAGAAAATCATGAATATTCCCTTTTCATTTATTTTCCCTATTCATTCACACATATACGAAAATTTATATTATAGGAACTTGGTGAGATGATACTAAGATATGTTTCTTACAATCTACACTAGAACACTTGTATATATGGTGACCTTATGCCTTTTCACATGTCTATGTATAGGGTGTGCAGTGTATTGCTATATAAAATATATATAGGGATTAGTGATGAGATTGAGATGATTCCTGAGGAATGTTATCGATCCTCCCTATGTATTATTTTTTTATTCCATTTTTTTAAAATGTGATCAGTTCAGTACAAGATCAGTGGTGATACATGATGTATGACTTACTCTTTGTTTATAACATGATATTTTTATTGATAGTGTATGTTTTTATGACTTGTATTTATTTTGTTTCTTATTTTAATTAACATTAAATTATATAGGATTCTGAGAAAAATTATCCTCAATGTATGATTTTGGTCTTCCCCACTAGTCATAATTCTCTGGAATATAGGGAGGCTCACATGAGGTCATGTGAAACTATTATTGGGACAATGTTTAGTTTTCTCTAGTTGAAGATTCATAAAATATTATAGAAGCATAATTTTATTTTTATTTTTATTTTAGATATGAAATAAAAATAATAGGGAAAAGTGATATTTTTTTATGTACCTTTAACATGTGATTCATGAAGATTTATTTCGTGGGACATCCATGTTACCATGTTTATGTGATTTTTGTTCTTAGTATTCATTATTAAGGTTGATATGTTTACTCAAATGTGATTTATTAACTGGTGGTTTATATTTTATATTTTCTATCAAGTTCTGACTGGATAAAGATCTATGTACATGCATTATGTTATTCATGATGGATTACCAAGACATAGATATGGTTATTTGTGATTGATTTCAATGATTATAGAGGGTTTAGATACTTAATTTTTCATTATAAAAAAATGTGGGTTTTTTCTATATAACCTTCTTTTTGAATTATAATCGGCAAAAATAAGATACTTTTCCCTTTGATGGAAGAACATATGGATCTTATAATGAAATGTTATCTTCTAATAGACCCTTGGTGAGTAGTAATACATATTGTATGCCTTAGTAATAATCCCATTTTGGATTCACCAAAGTGAGGTATTCCTATGTGGTGTGGAAAGAAATGGGAACAAGTTTCCTAAAGGATTTGGATTCCATTTAGAGGTATGTGGAAAGAAATAAGATAATTACATATAATATATATGTTAAGAACACTAAGTGAGTGATTCTTGTATTGAGGTTTGGTTTTGATGAATAATAAATATGATGACTAGTCATTTTAATTTTTAATTGAAATTTTAGTGGCATAGAAATAGTCCCCATGTGGTGGGTGATTTTGTGGTGGGATTTGGAATGAGTGATACACTTCAAGCATGTTATATTGGAATCATAGAATATAAATTTGTTATAAGAGATTGACATGAGAGAAGAGTGTGGACCATTGTTTGGTAATGTGATTCTATGTTTTATGGGACGTGACTCATTATATCATGTATCAGGTTATGGAATAAAAATTGATTGTGAGTAAGAAACCGCGATAAGGTTATTTACAAGTTCATTATCCTTTGGAAGAGGTTAGTGATGATTGGAGTTGGATTTTGGGAAAACCCTCAATCTATAAGGGAAACAATGTTCTAGTTATATTCAGTTTTTAATTGCCTGAAGGTAAGTGAGTCTAATGTGTTGGTGGAAAAATGATGTGATTGGTGAGATGTGTGACAACATGGTGGCATGGATATTAAGATCATATATTGATATTTGTTCATATAATGATTGGTGAAATCTTATATGTAATATATTAATATTTAAATTTTAAATACAATATTGGGACATTATAGTAGTCATTATGATGGGAGATAATAGTTCGACTGGATCACCATGATATGATTTTGTAACTTTGTAGGTGTTGTAATCAATGTGTTCATTCATAGACTCCATATGGTGGGGAGAGGACCACTAGATGTTTGAAGGTATGATCCTTGGTTTTTCATGTTGGAAATCATATATGAAAAAAATGTTCTCATCTAGTGATTATGTTTGGTAACATGTAGTGCATGGGCCTTGGATATTAGTTATTTTTTGTTGATAATGATGATGATAAGGATAATTCTATATAATGTAAAATTTAATCACTCATGGATATATGAGACTCATGTTAATAAAATTGTGGATGTGGTGAAAATAGTTTTTGGATGGTTGATAGGACACTATAATGTCGATTTACTAATAGAACTGATTTATTATGGTTCATTACCAAATAATAGTTTTTGGGATTCGTATGTGGTGTTGAAAGAATGTTTCATGTCAGTGTTGAGTTCAGGATGAAAATGGGTGTGATCTGGTAGTGAATTAAATTACAGATGAACTAGTACAATTAGGGAGTGTATGATAGTAAGTGTGGGTGATTGATGACCCATCAATGGAGTTACAATGACAATCATCTTGAATCATTGGTGTGGATATTTGAAAATTTTCAGGATACTTATAGGAATATACACATATTGATCAATAAATGTAATTTTGTGTTAGTGGGTTCAACCATGAATTTTCAGGGAAGTCATCCATAAGAGTAACGACTTGTGTTATTACATTGGAATTAGTGTAGTGAGGTGGGATCTACATCATAATAATTAATGAACCACATGGAGTTATTTTTTTTTGAAGGGTATTCAGATAGTATAAAGAACCATGAATCAAAATAATTAATTTTGAGTATAATCATGTTGTAGGAGAACCATTAGTATAGGTATGAATGAGTTGATTGTGCTTTATTATCTTCAGATAGACTTGTGCAATTGAGCATCATATCACTTTTGGAGAAAGAGATGGGGAGTGGAAAATATTTTGAAAAATATTGAACATGATATTTTATAGATATACAAACAAAACACATTCTATATTATAGAATATAAAACAACAAGTTAGTTTTGAATAAGAATATGATGGTTATCTATAATGATAGAGGATGGTCTTTTGTGGCTACACATGGATGAATTTATTTATTATTGGGAGTGTTTAGTGACCCATAGATTTACTAGTTATTGTTTTATGAGGAGATTTGATTTTTTAGCCTAATAGTAGTGCATGTTATTATAATAAGGATTTATAATAGTATTAAACAAGTTAAAACATCTCAATTAAAGATCTTTTGATATTATTAGAGGCTTGAAATGATTTTGGGAAACTATAGTGATTTTCTAGTCATGGTAAGGTTTAATACCTTTTCGGATTTTAACTATAGGTGGTTTATCATGTTATTGTAGTTTAAGGTCAATTCATGAAAATAGGTTTTCTAATAGATCACTTCAGGGCTATAACAACTATCTGGAATGATGAAATTAGGTCACACCATGACTAGGGGTGGCATAGCATGGTGTATGTTTAGTTCATGGGTTTTCAATATAGAAAATATATTATATATGGTTAGAATTCCATGATTTATGGTGAAAAGACATGATGAGTCCCCATGAATAATATATTATAAAACCTTATTTATTTCATATCATAATTTAATGAAGTTTATGTGGGTAACTCTATTAGTATAAGGGTAATGAAATCATGTATTATCATATGGAGAAGTTATAGGGTGGAGAACAAACGCCATTCATGGGAAAGGGAGGCATTTCCCTAGAGGGATAATTCAATTTAGTGAAGGAAAATGGATAGAAAATGGTTTTTAGGTACTCACATGTTTTATTCTTCCTAAGGTTGTTGTTAAATACTATGATCATAGGGGTCATATCATGTGGGAAATTCGTATCATATATGGATTCTTATTTATGAAGGTATGTTATGTCATGACCCAGGCAGGCATGTTTTGGTGAGTTCTTGATAGTGTATTTCACATAAAGTTACCATTGGTTCAGACAATGACCAGTAGCTATTTTAGTTTCTAAAATAAGGGGAGATATTTATTTTAATTGTTTCCAGCATCAGATTTTATGTTTAGTTGTTGCATGGGAAGATCCATTTTAGCCACCTTTTCTCTTATTATCTTTCTATTTTACCCCCTTAGTAAGGGTTGATTCTTTTAGATTCCCATGGAAAATTAATGTATCATATTAATTTCCTTCCCTCTATTCATTGTATTTTTTAATTTCTTAGTTTTTTGGTGTTTCCATCTTGTGTTTTAGTGATAATTTTAAAAAATCATGGGTGAAATCATCAATTGCCCTCTACCTTCACCATTTCAAGCCCCCTAGACTTCTTGGCTCTTGTGGTTTCTTGTTTTTTCTTGTTTTAGATGTTTTTCATCCCTATAATAAAAAAGTAACAATTATGATGATGGGTGAAATCATTTAAAATAGTGGATTTTTCTATTTATTAGGATATTAAAGGTCATAGTAGTCTTAACACATTAATTTTATGGTTGTGTCAATAATATGGTGTTTCCCAATGAGTTTTTTTATTTTTCCATTTTGGTTTTAATTAAATAAATAATTATAAAATTGTATAATTAATTATTTGCACATTTTGTCTTTAAATAAGATAGTAGGAGTCAGTGCCATATTTTGTAAGTCATGGATGGTCTTAGTTGAGGACTTTAATAGCTTAATAGGTATACCAATGTCATATTTTTGGTATGTGGTATCTTTAATAAAAATCATTATGCTTGTTTATAAATGAGTGTACACACATACATTTTTCATGATACCATGAAAGGGTTATGATATAAGGTTTCCTTATATAAAACGGATAGGATGGTATTTAGCCTTATATACATTGAATATCTTCTCTGTAGAACTTCTTACAATTCAGATCTCTTGGAAACTAGGTCTCCAAGTGAGAGGAGCCATTTTGGATTTCTAAATGGATAGGAGGGTCCCTTAGGATTGTGAGGAGATGTGGATATACTAATATATTTTCCTAAATATAGTATAGTAATATTGGAAGATTAGGCCTGCTGGTAATGGGTAAGAAAATTATATCTATCACAATTTTTGGGAATATCCTATTTAGGGTGGATTAGATCTTTATCAAGTTCCATGAGTGGTTAAAATATTCTAAGGATTAGTGATGAATGGTGTGGAATATTTCCTAAAAATGATATGTCAATAGATCATTAAGAGTGATGTGGAATGGGAATTTAGTGAGGGTATCATGTATTGATATAAGAGTTTATAGAGGAATGCCAAGAGCCTTAAATTGGGTTATATTTAATGTTCCTTGGTTAGAGATATTGAGTGTGGCATGGGATGTTTATGATTTTTTGGATTAGACTCTTGATGATAGGTCCAAATAGGGCCTACGTTCCAGAAGAATACCATGTGTTAATAGATATAGCTTGATATAATGAGTAGAGACCACAATTGGTCTAAATAACCCATTATATTATCTTATCAGATAGATCATAATGCTGATAGGATCAACATAATATTCTTGTTAGACTAAAATTTTCTTGATGATACCATCATGCAGGTAAGATGAATTATGATATTTTTTTGAGAGATATGAGAATAGGTCACGATTGGTAAGTGCCCTGGTGATGATAGGGTCATATTCTAGGATGGGTTGCATGGTATATTTTTTGTTGTATGTCTAGGGATGATTGTGTTACTATATATTTATATATATATATTCCCCTATATAATAGGGATGGTACGAGCTTTAATTTTTATCCTCCTCTGATAGATATTGGGTCTTGTAAAATTTACCCTTCATATTATGACTAAGTTGGGATTTCTAGGGTTCCATTTTTATGTATCTTGTGAGGGAAAATGGATGAACATAGTATATTTATTTAGAATCTCTTAAGTGTGAAAGTAAGACCAGGGTACTATTATATTGACATATCTTGAGTGATATGATAATGGTTCTATTTTTTAGAATCTTATTAATGAAAATGGATAGCCAAATTACTAGATGAGCATACTTCCCAATGGATATTATCTTGTGTTCAATTGTGAGTACACACTTGAGGTGGTTGGTTTAGTTACTGATACGTATCATACCTAGGGGATGATTCTAGGGATTGATTTGTTTTGGTTTCCTACATTACATCTTTATGTCTGGTTCGACATTGTTGACATGATATGAATTATTTTTTAGTAATACTTGAAGAATGTTTTTTAATGTTTCATGGTGAAATTATTATAAAATTATTTACATAAATGTATGTTTATTTTTAGAATTTACATTCCTCATGAATACACACACGCACATACAAACACACACACACACACACACACATGATGGTGTATAATAGTGGCACTTAGTGAGACCGAACTGATATCCATTTTTCAAAACTTGAATGATACTATTGGATCAGGTTCGATTATTATTTCAACATTTAGGTTATAGAAAAGGTTTTACCATGTATCTAGATAGAGTATCTTAACAAGGATTAGTGGTTATATGGAGATAAGGCTCTAGGATGGTAGTATAGAATCATTGTGTATTTTTTTATTTTTAAAATTTGATCTGGTCGGTGGGAGATCAGTTCTGATGTTTTATGTGTTACTTTGATATAGTACATTTGTTATATCTTTATATTTTTATTGATTATGTGATCTATAATTATTGTTTTGGATGTTTTTTGGTTAATTTATTTAATATTTATGATTATGGTACCAATGAAATGGTCTTCCCAATATATGATTTATACCTTTTTCTCTAGTTGGAATCCTTTAGTATACGTGTATGAGCTCCTGAGGTCATGTGGTACTCCAATTAGGACACTATTACCTAGTATTAGGAATACTCATTACACTATTTTGAAAACCCATGTTTTTATATATTATGTTTCATCTTAGATAAAAAATCCTAAAGTGTTTTAGACATCTTTGAATATATGTTTGATTTTCTTCTCAATTAATAAAATGTTTAATCAGTAATGGTAATAAAAAATTTTTATTATTAAAAACATATAGATGATGTTAATACAAATTACAACATTAAAAACAGCATTTTATAAAAATTAAAATTAAATAATTTATCAAAAAAAGTTGTATTACAATTTTTGAAATTCATTTACTCATTCATAAGTTTTATATTATCTTTAAATGTATTTATTATTTGTTTTATAAGTAATTAATCTATATATTATTAAAATATGTTATAATAATTTGGAGTTAATAAATTTATTATTTTTTCACTTATAATCTTATTAACACCTTATTTTACTCTGTAGACGATTTATGTTTTTAAATAAAGTAATTCCAAAATTAAATTTATTTATCAATATATAAATTTTATAATAATTTAATTTTCCTATATTTTATATCAATTTTCTAATAAAATGATATATTATGACAAAATTAAATTTAAAAAATATAACAATTTAAAAAATTGAACTATAATTAAATTATATGACTAAACGATTTATTGAAAAAATGATGTTGTCATTTATTTTTTTTAAAAATGGGGAATATAATTATTGGTGTTAAATGTGTTTTGGGATAAGGGGAAAGGAAGAATTTATACGTAAAAAGTGACTAGTTTTATTAATTGGCATTATTAGATCATTGTTTATGGATTATAGACTAAAAATTGTACCCTTAAATGACTTGTTTATTTTGATTCATTTAATTAATTTCAACCAATGATGAGGTTATGAAAAATTCAATTTTACAATCATGATTTAATTTAGAAAATTATTTTTTAACAACATGGATTTTAGTATAAATTTTATTTTATTTATATCCTTATTGAACAACATATATCAAATTTAATCTACTTCTAAAATGAACAATCCATTTTTTATTTATGGATTAGTGTTAATAAAAAAATATAATTATAATTATTAAAATATAAAAAAATATATGGAACATAATTATGAAAAATTCAAGTGGATAACAAATATACGTAAATTAAATTATAATAATATTCAAAAATTCATCCCCAATATCATTAATGAAAATGTTATCACCAAGTAAAATTGAAGAATGAAAGTAATATTTTATAACTATAATATACATTTAAAAGAATAAATTATAAATGTTTTAGTAGACATATATAGGTTATATTTTGGGAATGAAAAGTTTTAATACAACAATCACATAGCCATCATATTTAAAAATAACACAAGGCAATATTAATGTGTTACCACTCACCTAAGATTATTATATTTAAGTGTGAAATGTAATAAATATTATTTCTATAAAATTGAAAAATAAATAATTGACATATTTAGAGAAGTTAAAGAATGATAATATGTAAAAATATAATCATTCATTAAAAATAAAGAAAATATATTTAAAAAAATTATTTTACTATATATTTTGTTTTCTACTTGAAAGATAAAATTTTCATATTTGGAGTTTGAATTTTAATAAAATTAATTTTTAATTTTTAATAAATATTTAAAAATATGTTATAAGTTATATATTTTATTCTTATTAAAAAGTTAACTATTATAATAGGTAATTAAAAAATAATTAAATGGATGAATAAATAAAGTAAGACATGACATGGATTTTAAATAAAAATTCTGAAAAATTTAGTTTTTAGAAGGCCTTTCATGTCATGGAATATAATTTTAATATTCCAATAATATTTTCTAACCTATATCACCAAAATATCTTATTATTCCTTGATTTCAATTAATATACCTCAATTTTCTTGAAATAATCTGAATATTTTGATCTATAAAAATTCCATCAACCCACCAATTAATATCCATTCAATTTTACATACCTACTCTATCACCATTACATTCCCTCAAAATCATACTATTACTTTAGATCCTTTGGTCATGAGATGATGTCTTAAGGACACTAAAAAAATATAGTTTGTCAATTATTCTTAAAATTTGTTAGAGAATGTCCAATGAAGATTAGAGTTGATTTAAGGTGTTTCCTCATTATCTTACTTCGTATTTTGAATTATATCTCACTCCCAATAATATATATATTGAATTATCTTATTAAATTAAATAAAAAATATCATATTAATTCTCTTCTAGTCATTTTTATATTTAAATATATTTTTTGTAATACCTTCTAATTGATTCATATTATATTTATTATGATTTCAAAAACAAAATTTATTCTCACAATCTCATGTAATTATTTTATACTGCATCCACTTTTTATATTTTCATATATAACATTTATAACATTTCCTAATAAACTATGATCTTTAATTTTTTCTTGAACATTTTGAATTTTACATTCCCCCTCATATTCCAAATTTGATTAATCCTTATTACAATATAAATTACAATACTTGTATATCTTCTTATCTAGATCCCTGTTCACTTTTTATATTCCCTATACCAAATTTACATTGGAAAAATTTATATTCACATTCTATATAAATATCATTATTCAAAAATATTTAATATTTGGGGAATGTTAAATTCCTTTTACTACTCTCCTCTAACTTATACACACTTCACTGATTTTTATGTTAATAGTTTGAGAATTTCATGACCTCAATATTAATGTGATTTTTCTCATCCATATTTATGTTCTTTAATTTAAATTTATATATAAATGTTTAAAACATTTATTTTTCATGTTCTACGATTTCCTAAAATTTAATTTTATCCCTTATTTACATTCTATTACATTTATTTCATATATATTTTATATTTTATATGTTATAATAATTATAGTGAAATTTCATTATTTTTTTTAAAATACATTTGTTCAATTCATGATTTTAGATGTTATAATAATTAAAAATATTGTAAGGAATAATTTTATAAAAAAATATTTCTAAATTTATATAATTTTTGAAAATAGATTTTTTATTAATTTTCATTAAATTAATATTGTAGAAAAAATATGTTATAAAATTACTGAAATACATATAATTTATTCCATTCTATTAAAGGATTTATTATCCAGGACAATATAAATTTATATAAACTATTTATGAAATAGTTATCTTATATTCCCTTTTACAATAAATATTCTAAGATCCCTTACAATACTAAATTTACCCCTTGATTAGTTATCATAACATTCATGTTTGTATTTTGTATTGGTAATGAAACATCTAGAAAATGATTGATTTATCACTTACATTGACATTACATTACACCAACCATCCATAATGAAATCATTTCTTCAAATAACATTCAATATACACAAAATTTTGAATAAAGTAATTTATTATTATGATTAAATGGAATTCACCGTGATATTCATACTATTTAATTTTCTCGGGTAAACTATTGATATGACCACATATCCCAATTTTCTATACGTCAAACCTTTTATATATATTCAATGATTATAAAAACATATTTTTACTTATTTTTAGTTATTAACATTGGTATATGATGAAATAAATTAGATTTTTATGTGATAAGTGGGGCCCAAAAATATGTGGCCCCACAATTCACTAGTAGGTCTCTTGGGACAACTAAGATATGGAAATGGAATAATATCTAACATTTATGTATGTTAGATTAATACAAAGGCTTAATCGTATGTTTATAATGTCAATCATTTTTAATTTACATTTTTGTAGAATCCTTTGGATGATTTTTTCATAGGAATTCCCTAAATTATATATCCATTTTCATTAGGAAAATATTTACATCACATGAGATTACTATGTTATAGAACATGGATCTTTATCAAAGTCCACCATGATATGGAACAGAGGTGGTTATTCCTGTTTACTCTATTTTGGGACAAGGATGGTTAGTGTCACCATTCATGTTATAAAACATGCTTGTTTAGAAAAGTACACTATGTAACAGGGTAAGGTATTTAATAGATTCTACTATTTTATGAGAAATAAATAGTTAGCCTATCCCACTATGATATAGGCCATGATTGGATAGCCCAATCAACTATGTTTTGGGCCATGTGTGGTTATAATGTCAAAAAAGATATAAATGACTTTTTGAAAACAATTCCTTATATGTATGATATCTTATGATTATGTATACATAAAATTATTATTTTCTGCCACATTTCTATGTGATGATTCATGATTTTATTTTCATATATCGTAAAAAAAAAGTTTGATATATTTTAATTATTCATTCATACATGCGTGTTTTTTTTCTACTCACTCCATTATGCTTTTTTTCACTAGAAATTATTTTTCTTGAAATTGATATATCATATGGTTTTCCCCATACAATAATATTGATCTCTTACTTTCATTGTTTTTATATATCTATAATATTTATTATACATTGATATATCTTAATGCAATTCAAGAATGATTCATTTTTCAGTGGAAATGCATAATTTACTATTGTAATGTGATGAATAAGTAGGGAATCTATAATGAAACTAAAATTTTAGGATAAAAAAGTGTGTTTAATATTGATCTATTATTAATAATATTATAAAATGATATAAATTACATGTGTAACATCCTGGTTTTGGAATCCACCCAAAGGTGCCCCGTACCCAGTTGGTCACATGGCCTCAGGTGCATTTACCCAAACGCCAGAGGATGCCGACTAGAAACGAGGGCCTTGGGTGTGATTGTGGGGAAAATACACCCTCATTAGCATAGTAACACATCGGAAGTAAAAATATAGAAATAGAGAAATCAGTAAGACAAGAAATAAGTAAACAACAGAAGACTGATAAAGGAACAATGGGAGAATATATATATAAATGATGCATGATAATTATTTGTCTAGGAAAGCATCCAAACAAACCAAAATGAAGGAATAAAACAGTACTAAACCAATGTAAAAAAGGAAAATAGATAAGCAACTTCTTATCATCACAAGCCTCAGCTTGGTCCCATGCTCTCCAGCTCCAGTGCAATCAAGTACCTGTAGTAGAAGGGCGCTTTCCCTTATCTATACCTGCAGCAATATAATCAGTTTGGTCCCAAAATCATGAACCAAACAGGGTGTGAGACTAAATCCCAGTAGGAAACCACCAAAATATCTATTCCTAATAGTCCATGAGTATATGACAGGAAATAAGAAAAAGTAATGCAGTAAACAAGGAAGCACTCACCAGTAAACAATTCCACAGTTTAAGCATTCAATTCACAATCAATTAAGCATCTAATCAAAGCAGGTAATTAAAAACAGGTAACCCTCTGGGAAGTAATCATAGCCTATCCCCTTTGGTCCTACCTAGCAAATACAAGCAACCCTCTGGGAAGCACACACACAGTCTCACCCCTCTGGTTCAGCTAAAGTATAGACTCTTTGAGGAAGCACTCACTATCAATTCCTCCTATAGTCTCGTATCGGTACTAAAGGCAATCTTGGGAAGAACTCAATGTATCATTCCCCCTGTGGCCCGTCTCGAAGAACTACATACACTCTGAGGAAGCACTCAATGTAAATTCCCCCCGTGGTCTCGCATCGTGATAATAATTACAGACACTCTAGAGAAGCCCTTACGTCCATTCTCCCTATGGTCTACTACACCAGGTTCTCACGGAACTGAGTAAGTCAAACAAGTATAGCATGCATATTGGCCAAGGTAAACCTCAAGAACTACTTGGCTAGAATTATATGGCATATCAGTATATCAGAACAACAGTCACACCATCCTACAATACTAGGCATGGGAATAAACAAGGCAACCTAACTGGCTAAGAAAAACCAAACTTCCATAACCAAAACATGCATGGGAAACACCTCCAAAGAATATAAATTTAGCCCTATTCACATTCAATTTACCTCTACTCAAACATGCAAGCATAGAAGGAAAAAAACAAGGCTAAAACAGTAAACATGCAATACCCCGTTCAAGGGTATTGGGAAAATTTGCACATATAACTCAAATATTTTCTACAGAAAGGTAGAAACCACCTACCTTGGTGTTGGGAGATCGATATAAGTGAACCTAAAGCCTTGAATGACCCCAGAACACCGTAGATCTACAAAAATTCCTAAAACATTCAACTGAGTATAACATGGAAAAGAAGATGAATCAGGAAATGATGCTCAAGCAGAAGGAAGAGCTTACCGAGGTGATCCCAACACAATCAACGATGGTCGAATTGGAGATCAGACGGATACTCGGGGGCTCAGAGGAAGATCACGGCCATATAGGTTCTCTCGGACGAACGAGACCTAGAAGAAGGATGTTTTGTCCGTCAGACGTGATCCCGATGCATTTAATGAAAAAAAAAACACGGTGTGTACTTTCCTTTTCCGTACTACGCTTTCGGCAGCCTCCAAGTCACCCCACACAGTCATGTTCATGGACGCTAAATGGCCAGAACACGATTGCCCATGGTAACCGAGTACACGATGTCTACTCATAAAGTACCCGACGTGTGATTCAGAAATTTCCAGAAATTCCTCTTTTTCCCAAAAATGACCAGAAAAGGAAGACATACCTGAAAAGACGATCTGGTTTCTTAAAAACTTCCCCCTTAATGAAATTTTTCCCTGAATTTCCCTAGAAATGCATAGAAGAAGAAACCTCGAACAGCTCCAGCCACTGTGATCGTACATTGACCCCCCTCTCCCAAGTCTCGTCCTACACTCTCCTGTTCTGCCATAACACTCGTACCAGAGAAATAGACCAGCCACATAGAACCTTCTCACTTCGGTCAACAATCCAGATAGGATGCTCCTCAAATAATTCATCCACCTCCAACTCTACTTCCTCGGGTTAGAAAGCATGAGATGGGTCTGAGAAGTAACTTCGTAGATGAGAAACAAGGAAAACGTCTTGCATATCCTGGTACCTATGAGGGAACTGCAACTGATAGCCAACTGGCCCAACTCTCTCTAACACCTCAAACGGCCCAACGTACCTCAGTGAATGCTTACCCTGTCACCTAATCCTTCTGTGTCCCAACCTCGGTGTGACACATAAGAAAACCTGATCCCTAACCTCGAACTCCAGAGTTCATCTCCGTCGATCAGCATAAGACTTCTGTCAAGACTGTGCAATAGCCATCCTTTTACGAATCAACTATATCTTCTTCGTGGTCTCCTGGACAAGATGAGGTCCTAGCATAGCTGCCTCTCCTACCTCTAGCCAACATAAGGTTGATCTACATGGCCTACCGTACAAAGCCTCATAAGGTTCCATCTGAATATTTTCTTGAAAACTATTATTGTATGAAAACTCCACTAGAGGTATATGATTATCCCAATAACCTTGAAAATCTACAATGTATTCTCGGAGCATTTCCTCAAGCACCTGAATCATACGATCAAACTGGCCATCTGTCCAAGGTTGGTATGATGTACTCAAAAGTACCTGTGTACCCAAAGCCTTCTGTAGCCCCTGACAGAGAAGAGAAGTTAAACATGCATCCCTGTCTGAAATAATGGAGTGGGGAACTCCATGTAGACGTACAATCTCCTGAAAGTACAACCTTCCCATCTCATCGACACTGAATTTACCCTTGATCGGCAAGAAGTGAGAAACCTTCGTGAGTCTGTCAATGACAACACATACTGCATCATTCCCTCGAGTCGACCTCTAAAAACTTGTCATGAAATCCATTATGACATCGTTCCACATCCACTCAGGAATGGGTAACTAAAATAGAATCCCTGCTGGTTGCTGATGCTCCACCTTCACCTGCTGACAGGTGGAACACCTCATGACAAGACCATCAAAATTTCTCTTCATACCTGGCCACCAATACTAACGGTGTAGATCATGATACATCTTGGTGACACCAGGATGAACTGCCCAAACTGAGGAATGAAACTCCCACATTAGCTCCTCGCGTATGTCTGTTGGAACCCATACGCTCCCCTGGAAACACAAGATCTCATCCTTTCCTATGGTTCAACCAGGAATACGGTCTTCTCCTGACATGCTTTCCCGTACAACTAGGCCTTCAGAATCAGATAGCTACCTCATTCACACTCGATCAAGAAGAGTAGAGGTAATAACTTTGGAAGATAGAAACGTCTACCGCTATCTATCGTGCACCTATAAATGCATCTCATATAAGAGATCCATAAGCTGCCACTCACTATTGGCCTCTTGAACTGCCTGTATCTGAGTCCTCCTCCCCAACGCATCAGCCACTGTGTTTCCCTTCCCAGGCGTATAGGAAAGCTCAATGTCAAAGGACTGAAGGTACTCAATCCACCTTAGCTATCTCAAATTCATGTCACACAGAGTAGAGATATACTTGAGACTTTTGTGGTTGGTGAAAACCACAAAATTCTCTCCCAATAGATAATGTATCCAATAGCATAAGGCATGAACAACTGCAGCCAACTTGAGATCGTGTGTCACGTAGTTCCTCTCATGTGGCCTCAACTGTATAGACCCGTACACAATGACTCCTTCTACCTGCATAAGCACATCTCCAAGCCTGATACTTGAAGCGTCACAACAAACAATATAGATCTTGCCCGGCTCTAGCAATACTAGTATCGGTGCTGAAGTCAACCTCCCTTTCATCTCCTGAAAGGCTGAGTCACAAGAATTTGACCACAATAACTTTTCACCCTTCTTATTTAGGCCTGTAAGAGGCGCTTCTAAGAGTGAAAAGTCTTGTATGAAACTTATGTAGTAACCAACAAGCCCTAGAAAAATCTGCACCTCAAAGACGTTCTTCGGCTGCTTCCAGGAAACTACTGCTCTCACTTTCTCTGGGTCTTATGATACTCCTGTCTCTAAGATAACATTACCTAATAAGTGAATATGATCCATCAAAAAGTGTAATTTTGAGAGCTTAGCATATAACTGATGCTCTCTCAGTGTACTCAAAAAGATTTCAAGATTTGTGGCATGGTCGTGTCGAGTGTGAAAGTACACCAAGATATCGTCCATGAAGACTATCAAAAAAGAATCCAATTATGGATGGAAAACTCGGTTCATAAGTGGCATAAAGACTGAAGGAACGTTCATGAGACCGAACGGCATAACCATATACTTATATAGACCATACATACTCCGGAAGGCTGTAAGAGGTATATCTGATGGTCTAATGCACAACTGATGATAACCGGACCTCAAGTCAATCTTCAAGAACACCCAGACTACTCGAAACTGATCAAATAGATCATCAATCCTTAGAAAGGGATATTAGTTCTTGACCGTCAACTGGTTCAACTTCTGATAATCCACACAAATTCTGAGGGTACTATCCGCCTTTTTCGCAAAAAGGACAGGAAAACACCAAGGTGAAGTACTGGGTTAGATGAAACCCTTTTCCTGCAACTCCTCCAACTGTTTCTTGAGATCCTGTAACTCAAACGTAGCCATCCTATAATGAGGAATGGATAGTGGTGCCGCTCCTGGCACAAGATCAATCAAAAATTCTAGCTCACACTCCGGAGGCAAACTAGAAAATTCAACTGGAAAGACATCTCTGAAATGATCCACCACTAGAGGAAAGTCTATCTGCATTGTCCCCTGGTCATCTATATATAGACTAGAAATATGGTCTATAAATCCTCCTAACCCATTATGCTCTGGACCCGCTCTGCTCGCATGGACATCCCATTCTACCTTAGGAATAAACAATCCACCCTCTGTTGATGTGAAACTCACCCTGTGGTGGTAGCAATCAACGACTTCCTGGAAGGGAACCAACCCATCCATTCTGAGAATGACATAATATCCCGTCATTTATAGGACATAGAGGTCCAATGAAAAGTGACACCCACCATCCTCTAGAAGAAACTCCTTGGATTGACGTATACTAGCCGTTCTAGTCCCCAACGGAGTGTCTAGAATCAAGATATCAGTAGAAGAATGGAAACAGAGCTCGAGGCGCTCCAAAACAACAACAAATATAATATTATGAGAATCCAATATATCAAAAAGAGAAGAAGATAAAACTGAGGTGACTAGAATGGTACCTCGAACTGTAGAGGTTCTGAGATCCTGCTCCTATTGGGTCTGCTCCACTAAAAAAGTTTGGCCTGATCCATGGCCTTGTGACCCTGCCTGACCACTCTGGGTAGATCCACCCTGCTGTCACTAGTATCCTGGTGACTAACCACCATGGACGCGACCCCCACCTTAACCTGAATGGTCTAAAGAACTCCAGTTTCGAGACTGTTGAGAAACTGGTGGAGCTGCTCCTGTACAAGGAGTCATAGATAAACCCCTTTCACTAGCTGCTGGTGAGATAACCTAATAGAAACGCTGAAGGTGACCCATCTTTCCACAAGATCGGCACTCCACTGGGTATCTCTGGAACTGCGGCCTGATATGTTCGCTCCTCCCGCACTGGTATCATACCACCTAGCTACCAGAAGATATCTCTCACCTCCTCAGATCTCCGTGCAAAGACTCCCTGCGGCACTTCCTGCTATCAGCCAGAGAAGTACTAACTCTGGATGCGGAACTGCCATGGCCCACAGCTCCATAATCCTTCAGATTGCGCTCCGTGATCAGTGACTGGTTGACGATGGAAGCGATGGAAGTCAACCTGAAGATATTCACCTACGAGCGAATGTCTTATCTAAGACCATCCTCAAAATCCCTTGCCAGGAACAACCCATCTCACCCTAGGAAGGGTGTGAAATGTTGAAGCTCAGTGAAATGAGAGGAATACTTCATAACTGAAAGAGTACCCTTCTTCAGACCCATGAACTCCTGGGCTCGATCGTCCCTCATGGTCTTCAGATAGAAGTAGTAATAGAAGATACATTGGAAATCCTCTCAATCCATAACCTGCTGATGTCCCGCCTATGAGATCACGTCCCACCATCTATTAGTGGAATCCCGTAGCATATAAGTAGCGGGATTGACACTCCTTTCAGGAGGAATCTCCAGATGCTCAAAGATTGTCAGGATGGCTTCCAACCATGACTCTACAGCCTGAGGTCCTCCTTCCCCTGAGAAGGTGGGAGGATGCTGCTGCTAGAAAACCCACGTCAAATCTTCCATAGACGAGGCATGAGGTGGTGCCCCCTGGAGGGTCTGCAACATCCTCATGAAGCCTTCCCTGAACTGTGCATCAACACCTGTTTCAGGTATACCTGCCGGTGCTAAGACTCGCACAACTGGAGGATCTGCAGGAAGTCCCTGATCAGCCATATCCGACGTCCGATCACCACCCTGTAACTGGCATACAAACGGAGGATATCTCAGGGGCATGACTCTGTAAGGTCAAGTGCATACCTTAGATTAAGATTAACAGGGACTGAAAACTCAGAAGTGCAAGATAGGAACAAGAGAATAAAAACATTCAAGTTTTAAAAAACATGACTACACGGTGTTTATGTACCCTACACGGTGTGTTACCTTAAGCCATTCATATGGTCGTGTACTCCTGCCACAACTGGTTGTGTAACACCCCAAACACACGGCGTGTTGTCCTAACACACAACGTGCACTTGAATACTTTTCTCCTGCCCGAGTCCCCTTACACGGCTAATCCACACAGTTCTCCTAAAACAAGACTACACAGTGTGTTCGTGCCAAACACGGCGTGTACAAGACGAGCTTCCCCAACCTGTGTTGTTAGTGACATGATCGGATACATGGGTCACACTACACGACATGTTCCATGTGGAAATGACATGTATAAGAAGAGACCCCACCGACCCGTGTTGTTAGTTACACGGCTGGCTGCACGGTTTACACTACACGGTGTGTTCAAGAGTGACATGACATGTATATCTTAAGTTTTCATCCATCCATGTTTTTAGTCACACGGGCAGACACAAGGTCTCTACACACGACGTGCACATCAGGTACATGGTGTGTCCTACCAATATTTCCTAGCCCTGTGTTTCATTTCACACGACCTGTGACACAGTTAGAGACTACACGGCATGTACATAGAGTATACGACATGTAATTAAGAAAAAAATTGTTCCTTCTTGAATAGAAGGACACACGACACATGTTCATCATTACACGCCGTGTATTCTGGGGTTTTCCAGAAAGTAAGCCTCAAAAACTTCCCCGGAAGCCCAGCGAACACTGAAAACGAACATTAAGGTGCCAAATTCAGATCTGTGGGGGCTAATACTCCCCTCGAATCAAATTTTGGAATCTTATACATGTCATAAACAATCATACATATTAATGATCCACCAAAGTCCGATCTATGAGGGCCCATAACACCTCAAGGACCAAAGTTTGGCATTCATCCAAACAAAGCCTTACACAAAGAAATACCTTATCAAACGGAATTTTTTTATCAAGTCATCTATCACAACAACATTCATATCTAGAATAACAACTATCACAACAACATGAAATCGCTAATGCACCCAAAATGGCATGGCAAGAATGTATGACATGTGATTTCTAGCAAGTGCCTATATGATGCATGAGATGGAATACCCTCATATCATCGGGTTGTAAAAGAAATAGAACCTTAATAACATCAATGATAATTGCACAAAACATGTGAATCACCCATTGGTGAAATCAAATCAACTATAAAATTGAAAAACTAGAAAAATTGCAATAAACGAGGTAGATTGGCTTTTCCCTCTACACGGGTTAGCTACTCCCAGGAATAGATCATTACCAAGTAATTATTCTGTCCTATCCCTAGATATATGCTCCAAACAGTAAGTCAAGAAGAAAAGAACCTGCCTTTGATACCACTTTGTAATGTCCCGGTTCTGGAAACCACCCAAAGGCGCCCTGTACCCGATTGGTCACATGGCCTCAAGCGCATTTCCCTGAATGCCAGAGGCTGCCGACTTGAAGCGAGGGCCTTGGGTGTGATAGTGGAGAAACTATTCCCTCATTGGAAGAGTAAAATAGTGGAAGTAAACATATAGCAATAATGGAAGCATTAAGACAATCAATAAGTAAGTAGCCGAAGAATGATAAAGAAACAATTGAAGAATATATATATAAATGATGCATGATACATATAAATCTAGGAAAGAATACAAACAAACCACATTGATTGAATAAAATAGTACTAAACCAAATTATAAAAGGAAAATAGATAAGCAACTCCTCATCATCGCAAGCCTCAGCTTGGTCCCATACTCTCCATATCGAGTGTAATCAAGTACCTGTAGTAGAAGGGTGCTTACCCTTATCTATACCTGCAACAATATAATCTGTTTAGGCCCAAAAGCATAACCCAAACACGGTGTGAGAATAAATCCCTGTAGGAAACTACCAAAATATTTGTTCCTAAAAGTCCGTGAGTATATGGTAGGCAATAATAAAAAGAAATACAGTAAACAAAGAATCACTCAGCAGTAAACAATTACACAATTCAAGAATTCAATTCACAATCAAGTAAGCAGCTAATCAAACCAGGTAATTAAAAACAGGTAACCCTCTGGGAAGTACTCACAACATATACCCTATGGTCCTACCTAGAAAGTACAAGCAACCCTCTGGGAAGCGCACACAGTCTCACCCCTCTGGTTCAGCTAAAGTATAGACTCTTTGAGAATGAACTCACCGTCAATTCCCCCTATAGTCTCATATCGGTACTAAAGGCTCTACGAGGAAGCACTCAATATCTCATTCCCCCTGTGGCCCACATCGAGGAACTACAGACACTCTGAGGAAGCACTCAACATCAATTCCCCCTGTGGTATCACATCGTGATAATAATTACAGACACTCTGGAGAAGCCCTTACGTCCATTCTCCCTATGGTCTACTACACAAGGTTCTCACGACCCTGAGTAAGTAAAACAAGTATAGCACGCGTCTCAGCCGAGGTAAACCTCAAGAACTACTTTTCTAGAATTATATGGAATATCATCATATCAGAACAATAGTCACACCATTCTACAATACTAGGCATGGGAATAAACAAGGCAGCCTAACTAGCTATGAAAAACCAAACAACCATAACCAAAACATGCATAGGAAACACCTACAAAGCATAGAAATTTAACCCTATTCACATTCAATTTACCTCTACTCAAACATAAAAGTATAGAAATAAAATAACAGGGCTAAAATGGTAAACATGCAATACCCCGTTTAAGGGTATTGGGAAAATTTTCACATATAACTCAAATATTTTATACAGAAAGGCACAAACCAACTAACTCGGTGTTGGGAGATTTATATAAGTGGACCTCAAGCCTTAAATCACCCAAGAACACTGTAGATATATAAAAAATCCTAAAACATTTAACCGAGGATAACTTGGAAAAGAAGAGGAATCAGGAAACGATGCTCAAGCAGAAGGAAGAGCTTACTAAGGTAATCCCAATGCATTCGACGGAGATCGAAACAGAGATCGGATGGAGGCTCGGGGGCTCGGAAGAAGATCGCAGCCATACAAGTTCTCTTTGACAAACGAGACCTAGAATAAGGACGTTCTGTCCGTCAGACGTGACACCGGTGCGTTTAATGAAAAAAAAAAAGAAAATACACGATGTGCAATTTATAAGTACACGACATGTACTTGCCTTTTCTGTAATCTGCTTTAAGCGGCCTCCAAGTCACCCCATATGGCCGTGTGCATGAAAACTATATGGCTAGAACACGGCTATTAATGGCAACCGAGTGCATGACGTGTACTCATAAAGTACATGGAGTGTACTTCAGAAATTTCCAGAAATTTTTCTTTTTCCAAAAAATGACCAGAAAAGGAAAACATACTTGAAAATAAGATCCGGGTTCTTAAAAAATGGGACACCACAAGAGTTATCCATATGTTAGTTGAAAGTAATTTATTTGTAAAATTGAATTAGTATGTGTGGATCATGGGATTTTTTGAATAATAATTATATTATAATACATAAATAAACCCATGATGAATAAAATAATCCAATTTTGTGGAATTGAATGATCAATTTTTTAATTAAAATATTTTTTACTAGATATCATCATTATTTAAAATATGATATTTTTTTAGGAAGCCAATAGAATCAAGAGGAATAAATTGAATAATAATTATGATGGAAAATGTAGTGATTATATTAGTAAACAACCGATTAGTTTAGTTTTAAGTGGGGAAAATATCATCATTTTTTCTTACATAGATCTCTCATATTATGAATAATAAAATTAACCACATCAAACTATTAAATTCACCAATGATGGAAAAAATATTTAATGATCCATTTATTTATTGTTGAAAACCATCATTTACTACATTTTATGATCTAGTAACAGTTCAATAACGGATCAATATGAGAGATTAACAATTTTTTATGCATTATGAATGTAAAAATACTATCTTGTTAACACACTATTTTTAATGTGGCATGGATGATTGGTGTATAATAATATAGATATAAATTATTATATTTTACATTTTAAGTGAAAAAATTGAGTCTTGTGATGATTTCATCCCATGTTAATAACTATTATCTAATTTTTCTTTTTATGAAGATACTTCATGGAAAGACCATAATTGTTTGACTAATTTATTTCAATAAACTATTTGGAAAAGTTTCGATCTCTTTACATAGAGATAATAATCCTTTTACATGATATATAATGAAACAGATCTAGTATTCATGTATATGAAATGGATAGATATGAAACTCATTATGTGAAAGAATAATTCTTATATTTTTTAAATGATTTCAAAAATATCATTTAAGGTCATGATCAAGTAGGATCATAAGTAAGATATTAAGATTCATAAGAAGATAATTAGTGAAAAGTATAACCATTTAAAATATTATGTTATTTTTAAAACCCCCCAAAAATGAAACAAAAATTCACTAATTGATGAAATACTCAAAGAATGGGTATTATTTTTTCCACACAACAAAGGAATAGAAGATGGCTGAATCATGTGGATCATATAATATTCAAAATAACACATAATAGAATGACCTTCAGGTATTCATGCGAGGGAATCATATGTTTCACATGGTCTTCTCATGATCATGTGAATCCCATAAAACTCCCCTCTAAAAAATCTCACGATTTTGTGAAGGTTTCTATATTATCACTGATAATCATGTAAAGGCTTCTAGGTGAGTCCTTTTTTCATGAGGATTGTCCATGGAAACACTCACAAGATGTCACATGATCCCTTGACCCTATAAAATAAGGAAGAAAAAAATTAGAAAAAGTGGAATCTTATTAGGAATGAAATATAATAATATTTTCATGTGAAAGGGGTTTTGAACCTCATATAATGTGAGGTCCCTTTGATGTTTCATAATATTTCCATAGAGGCCCCTATTATAAGAAATCTTGATCTCACTGGAGTCCTTTAACAAGCCAACCTAATCTTACAATGGACCGTGGATAAGTTTTCTTTAATTATGCAAGATCCTTTCAATTGGGGTCATAATATCATGAAGACTCTTAGATATATCAAATTGATATTATGAAGGATCTTTGACATGTAAACATGTTAATTAAGAAATCTCCTTGATCAGAAAGGGTACAATAAACATGGTGATGGTGGAATGTTATCACGGTCACTGAAAATCATGTGAAACCTCAGATGACCTATAGTAGGATCATGTGAATTGTGTGATAAAAAAATACCTACACCAACTACAGGTCATATCTATGAGATATAATCCACTCAATAAGGTGTATAAATAGGGTGACATATCCTATAAATATATCCCCATATTCCCAAATAAAAAAGGTGTTAGAAAGAAAATCTCGTGACTATGCATGAAATGGAGACTATACAGGAGTGGAGTACTCATAATGGATGTTCACACGATCGCAGGGCCTTCCACTAGGTAAAATGCGGGGTATGACCTAAGGGATCACATGACATTAATATGTGCTTTGTGTGATCACACTATAGATCACACTAATGACATCAATTGTATTAGTCGGATTATACAAAGAAGTTTAAACACGTCGACTGGGCTACATGAGACCTAAATAGACTGATGGTTGAAAAACCATGGAGAACATATGCAATAAATAATGGAATAGGAAAAAATAATTATTCACATATGGATATGATAATTTTATTGCAAATGAATTGTGTACATTTCATGTTCTAACCCAATCATGTAATGGTTTCATGACATGTCACCCATGTCTCGTGAATCCCTCTGGGCTTGTCATTCAAGTCTCACGATGCCCTTCAAACATGGTGAGAATGTATTGTGATTCCATATGTAAATTTCATCCAATTCATGTGACGACACATGTACATGTCATCTAAGTCTTGTGATGACCCCGAAACATGTAATCCAAATCCTATGACACCCTATGGACATGTCAAGTAGAACATATAACAACGTATAAACATGTTATCCATGTAATGTGATACCCCTTTCTTATTTCAATCATGTCATGCGGTAGCATGAGGACATGTCACCCAAGTCTTGTGAAGCCCTCCAGGTTTGGTTGATGGGTCATGATATGTCCTCCAGACATTTCTACCTTGACCATACAATTACCTTCCAGACATGCCAACTAGATCATGTTATGTCCTTCATAAAATTCATCTGTATCATGGGATTTTATTCATATCTTTCTATTAGGAAAGAAGGACATGTCAACACATATTGATACATGTCATACAGACACCCCAAACACATTGGGTAGACAATCAAGATATGTTATTAAGACCCCCCAACACATGATAACATTTCCTGATATTAACATTTGGGCATACTCTGATAATTTAACAATGAGAACTGTCATTCCTGTTATAACCAAGATACATTGGACAACTTCCTAAGTGAAAAGCTTCAATGTGAATCCAACTCAATGTGAGTTTCACCATACCTCAAACAATATAGCCCTTGGACCTAATCTCTCTATGGGTTTATCATTCTTACCGATCCATCAGTGGATCAAGGATCTAATTGAACAATGAATACACTAATTCATACTATAACTAGGATATGGAGGACATTATCTAATGGATCAAACTCTATATTAAACACCCCATCAGGGTTACCTCATTACACAAGTCCCATGTCCATATATGATGAGACTGGTCACTTTTTATCCCGTGTTTATCACGCCGAGCATGGATTATGTCAGATTAAGGATTTTCATCCACCATATCATTCACATCATGAATTTTCCCCATCCATGGTATCCTCATTATGTATGTCCAATTCATCCTCATAATATGATTTCCTCTATATTAGGGAATCCACCTCAGGGTATGTCCTGATGTCACATCAATCTATGATGAATATGATTCCTATCATAACAAGTATATATTGGACTCCTTCTTAAGGAATGAACTCAATATCATGTACCAAAGTTTCCTCATATATTTCCTTTTATCATGATGTTGAACGCAAGGATTCAATGAAATACATGTTTTTTTATTCATTTTATAAAGAGGATATGTAGGATGCCTCATCATGCGTCAACATAGTCCTTGGAATATTAATATCCCTCATGGATGGAAGTAAACACCAAAGTGAATAGTGATTTGCTTCAAAATATAAGCTTATACCCATTTCTAAGAAATAAAATGAAATAATTGTAAAATAAATTATACATACATATGGAATCATCAATAGAATCCCCTTTACACATAAAAGGATTCAACATCTGATCATTTTTTAGGGTAACTGGTTTCGTATCAGGATTAGCAAGAGATTTTCGAACATATCTTAAATCTATAGGAGAGCCCTAGAGTAGGTAATAATTCCCCCAAAAAAGGATGTGATGATACCAACCTCCCATCCTCTCAACTAATTTGAGTTCCTAAGTATCATAGGGTCTAAAACACTAATTCACCACATTCCATTGGAAGGCAAGTCTGTACTCAGTTATGGATGTGCGAACCATTGGGAGTATATATGGAAGATTAAAAAATTGGTAAACTCGACATAATTATTTATGAAACAAATTCAACACCCATAATCAATTATCAGGGCCCCAATAAGCCTTATAAGGAAACAAAAGTAGTAAACCCAATGTGAAATAATGTAGTGAACAAATGATTTAATAATTATAAGCATTGGGAATATTGTCTCCTAAACTTGAGGAACCATCCATGTCATTCTAATAAAAAAATAGTGCACCAGATCTGAATCTCTCAAATAAAAAAATGATTGTTTGACCAAATATTACTAGTGTTCTCTTGAAATAATTCCATAATCTCTATGATAATTCCAAACAAGTGAAATGGATGAAACATGAATAAAAAAGTTTAGAATCATGTTACCTATGTATATCAGATTGAGAATGTATCATCCTTGTGACAATGCAATGATTGGTGGCCTTTTTCATTTTTTATTTGATAATTTAGATACAACTCTTACAAAAAACACCCTAACTTTATATCATATATTCATACAGAAAATGTTCTGGAAGCTAAGTTACACTTGTAACCCCATCGTTTCACAAGACAACCTCACCAACCCAACACCTTCACCTCTGGGTGGTGAGTGAAATGGTTTGGGAATATCACTGAAATGGTACAATTTTGACCATTTAGGATTCGTGGAAGGGTCTCCAAATACTAAAACTAATGTTTTTAAATCATCCAAAAAAAGATGCAGTGATACCAGTAGCCCCCATTTCCACCACCAGTAACTTTAGAAGCTTATCCCCAGTGTGTGATAATCAGAACCTTCCACATATGAGGTAGGTGGATGAGGGAGTCAACTATGGATCCCTTCTGTTTCTATAGAAACCTAATAGTGATCCTATCAAATGATGTAACTAGAACCATCACACTAGTGTTCCTCAGTCACCTGATGAGGGAACTACCCAACTAATTTCCACCTTGGACTATCATGCATGGGAACCAAGGAAGTCGCATTTGGTGTGAAAATACATGGATAAATAGGAGTGGTTTCATATCTCCACACTAGCTGATGAAGATAGCCAACATATTCTAGTGGTAGTAAGTGGGAAGGCTCATATCCCGTCCCCCTCAGATTATGAATGCATGCACATTCCTATATGAATCATGGAGGAGCCGTATATCCCTACCTCATGCATGAATCCTGTTGGAATATTCTAATGTAATAAGGATGCAAGTAGTGGGATTTTGTCCCCTCTACAATCAACGATATCTTATAATACATCTTAGAGACAAAAAATGTGTTGGCCTTCATTACTACCCACACTTTTCTAAAATTTCACTACATCCTAGCAATAACTGAAGAACCACACTGGTATATTCTGATGCTATTATAGATACATAGACAAGCACATATTTCTATCCCTATAGTTAGGGCATCAAAATACTCTAATCATCACAAAAAAAATTTTTCTCCAGAGAAAGGGAACATTCCTTCTTCTATACAAAGATGATTATCGATTTATTCTAGAGAATTATGAGGCACCAGACCAGTCTCATATTTCGATTCCAACTGGGGCTCACTATGTGAGAGAGATACATGCCTCAGGATAGGCCCACATTCCTTTAAAAAAATATGGTGGTATACTCCAATGGCACGAGATTGGTATCAATCCCCACTCCAATATGGGATCACCAATTGAGAGTGGCAAATTACTCTAGAAAATATCATAATCATATAAAAAAGTTCATCCTCATACTTTAAATTCAAAAAATCAGGCTCGTATTCCCATTTCAACTAGCGATCACTGTGTGATAGTGGAGCATTCCTTGATAAATGATCATATTCTAGTCAAAAAATACTAGTGGAATAATTCAAATACATATTACTATTCTCATATTACTATTAAAATTGGGGATCACCAAGTGGGAGTTCAACATGCCTCGATACATGCTCATATTAATGTTAGTGAAGCTATGTGGCATATTTCAGCAGCTCGTTGAAGCCAGAAACATATCCCTACTTCGATTGATGAAAGATTGGACTAATATACTTTAAAGGCTATAAAGAAGGAGGCTCATATCCCTTATCCCATTTTGGAGGTCCATTTGCATATTTTGGTTGGGTATTCATATTCGAACTGGGCTCATGTCCCCATTTTAGCTAGGGTTGACTAACATATTACGAAAAACACCCACATGAAGACTAATATTCATGTTGATAATATAGAATCTCATGAGCATACTCCAATAGCTTCTGATAGTCATCATGGATAAGGCTCATATCCCTTCTAATCCCTAAAAAGTAGGTCAAAATATTCCATACATGATGCAGAATGAGGCTCATATCTCTAACATGATCAATGTCATTGTCCTTGAAGATATTTGATTCATATCCACAACACATAAAGGGTATATCGAATCTTCAACCAATATATAAGGAGATCAGTACCTTGATAATCTGGTATTGTGGAGATGGATTCATAACATATTCCCCAGTCAACCTCCCCATGGTGATATCTCCCTTGGAAAAGGAAATCAACCACTTTCTAGATGCCTCTGTATAGAGAGGTTTTCAAAATACAAACACCTTCTTATAGAGGGGTGATCTAAATACTAGGGTCAGCCATATATATTTCCCTATCATATTCTAGAAACACATCACCATAATCAGTAGGTAACCCAAAGAAATGACCTATGTGGTTTGACCAGTTGGAGGCATGTAAGTCTAATGAAGTGGAGGTTTATGTAGACATATATAGATAGTTATCCAGAAATAACCTCCCAACCATGTTTTTTCCTCTCTCTTTATCTCTAACTAAAATATTCCATACAATTTAAAGGAGTTCATGCCTTACCTATGCTATAATATGTGGAAAACTCATTAAATATTGAATGCTAAACATCTCTTTTATCCAAGATACAAGTATCAAATTTATACCATAAATACAATACCTTTTCTGCTGTATATGTCTACTTGTTTAGTTTCCTAGAAACCGTTAATAGAATATCATGATAAAATCTTATGTACTTTTTGTCTTTATATTGTAAAAAAACTATGTTGGGTGTTTTTCATATCCCCGTCAGATGTGCATGTCTAAGGATGGGTGAAATATGGATTATTTCACTTCATTATGTATCTATAATAGCTTAACCTCCAAAATATAGAATCCTATAATGTCATAGAATTCATCTATATTAGGGTACTAGGTAATGAATAACCTAGATGGTCACTACAATAGAATTCCCCCACAATAAATATTCAAATACATTACAAACGAATGGAGGGGGATACCAACAGACCTTTGAACTGGTCCCCTAAAAGAAATTGGGATTCATTTAAGACATAGAACCCAAAGTTTCAACCATCACCACATGTTCCTATAGAACCTGACTCCCATAATGGTATACCATTACACCAAAAATCATACATGGAAACAATTTTTCCAAATCAAACGGGTTAAAATATCCACTGACATAATGGCCATCTTGGATAGAACCCAACCCATTGGGTGGGAGAATATTTACTATTGCATCTGCCCCTTGGGTCATAAAACCCTGAGTGGATCAAGGAAACCCCATCCCATAGGGTTGGAAGAATTTTTATCTCAATCACCATCACCAAGTTTATCAGACCCCAAAAGGGTCCAAGATAAATTGGCGGTATTTCTAGATCAACTCCAACCCATTAGGATGGGGGAATTTCTCTCTCAGTTTACATCCTATGATTCATCAAATCCCTAATCTCAATCATCCTATCCTCAATGAAATAAATAAAAAATCCAATTATTGCACTAAATAGGCCCTATTTCAAAGGTATGTGGGAATTTTCATCATTATCATCACCACATATGGAATAAATCTTCCCATATTGTGAAGTAAATATTGATAGTTGGCATCCTATCCATTCCTCCTGCTACAATAAAAACAATTTCTATTTGGGTCCCATTCAAAAAACATAACCAAAAACTCCCTAAAATTCATTAATTATAGGGCCAAACAAGTGGGATTTATTTCCAATGAAATTAAACCCCATAAGGGTTAAAAGACAAAATGGTAAAAGATGGTCCAGTTTTAGAGTAATGACCCTAATGAAAGTGATGTAGAATTTACGTATTGCATTGAGAGAAATGGATCAACAACCAGTTCCCGGTACACCAAAGAGAATCTCATCACCATCAACACAAAATATAATCTGAATCAGGATGAAAATGCAGAGGGATATAGTATGGAAAACATAATCTGAGAGAAGGATAATTTGGAGGCACCAACTGAGGCCACACATATGCGGAGTCAATGTAGAACCATAAACATGAAACCCCCGAATAATGAGTTTCCACCTCTATAGCGGAACACTACTAAGGATTAAGAGAAATGTGTGTCTGCATCCCAATACCAATACATATGAGATGAAATTCCATCCATAAATGAAAGTATGGGATAATATGAGAATTTGATTCAAAATATCATACAAATCAACAAGGATACACTATGGATAAATTTTACCGCTACTTATCATCTTTAGATAGAGAAAATCATCCCTCATCTCACACATCAAGAAAGATATGATCCGCTTACAAGAGAAGTATATGATCTTCGGGTTGGATTTAGAACTAGCTACCCAATCTATATAATTGTGAAATTCAAATATGATTATTTTTTCATTTGTTTAAGATGAAAGACTCTCCCACACAAATATGATAATTAATTCCTAGAGCTAATAAAAAAATTAGTGGAATATAAAAATGGGGCCACCTCATCATTCCCCACCCACTCCTTGTATATGGGAGTTAGGCTAGGAAGAAGTATTACTAGAACTGCATTATGTCATCAAGTCCCTAATTGCTTGAATGGAAGCAATGGAAGGGTGATGTGAAGTGGCATCGCCTGAGAAAAATTCATATCCTGAATGGGTGGATGATACTTTTACCCCCACCCAAATTTTTAAATCCATCATCCTAATCATTTTACAGTGTATGAAATCTAGAATATTGTCTCACACATTTCATGTCTCGATGAAGCCTAATGAATAACCCTCAATATCAATAGGAGGCGATAAAGATGAGATTTTTTAATAGACTCGGGTAGGGTAAACCTTCATTTTTTACAGTATTCTTCTGGTAGGATCCAATTCAATATCGATATAACTTCATCATCAATTACTTTTTCATTTTATCTCCACTCTAAGGAAAATGGAAATCATTAACCCTACAAACTATAAGAAATACCGAAATGAGAGGGTGTATGACTTCATTGGAAGATAGAATAATTTAACATATTTGTAACGCCCCGACCCCACTTACCCAGAGTCGGTGAATTATTACGTATCATTGGCATGATCACAAAATATCATGTCTCGAAAGACCGATTAGTTTAGTAGCCTTGGAAGTACTAGATACATTCATAAAGTTTACATTACATCATAAAATGAAAGACAAAAAACATTGTTTCCATAGAAGACACTCATATCCCCTCAGACTATCCCTACAAATCAGTCACAAAATACTTCTTCACATCCTAAGAAAAATAAAATATAGAAAGGGGTGAACACAGATTCTCAGTAAGGATAACAATATTGCAGAAACTTTCATAAATAAACATAAACATTTAAGGAAATATATAACTAAAACAAAATACTTTTAAACTTTAACTTTAGCAATATATGGAAAAGATAAAATCGAATAATTCCATTTACTTATTCACATGGATATTCTACTAGTAGAATAATAACATGAAATATAAATAGCCACTTTCATAACGATGGAATGTATAATGCTAGACTTTCATAACCACATAGTCAAGGCCTTGTGCCAAGACTAAAAATAAGATTTTGTCAAGGACTTGTGCCAAGATACTAGTTTTTCTCATGAAACCTACCAATGCATCGAGGAGATATAGCGGGCTTCACCCATCACTTACTAAGTCCAATACATACCTAATATGAAAAGGTTTAAAAAAAACATAAACATTTATATTAAAACTAACATATGAAATGTCAATACATTATCCATAAAACATTAATGGTGTAAAAATAACGCATCCATATTCAAACATATCACAAAACCTTCAATAAAATATGTAAGTTTTGTATCATAATAAATCAACTTCAAATAAGCTTAAAATCCATCAAAGGATGTTGACATAGATGAAATCAAAACTATTTGAGAGAAAAATCTATTTTTTGAAATAATTTAAAATTCACATAATTATAAAAGAAAACCTTTATTTTGAAAATATTCTTATAATCTTGTAAGGTAAGCTTCAACGATTTTACAATGGTAGAAAATATCCACACCCACTGTATAAGTTAAAAAACATTCTTACCTTAATTTTGTCCAAAAGGTCACAAAGTACCTTGTTTCGAAAAACGACGGAATGATTACTTTAAAAACAATTTATAAAAAGTAAAACAAGGGTATAATTACTTTAACCCATAGTCTAGTAAATATAAATTTTTTTTTTGAAATACATTTTAAAGAAACCCGCATGTTGATGATAAAGAGGTCCTAGTAGATAATTACGTATAAACAACCTCGGATAATGATGAGATTGTAGAATTAACCCTTACCTTGTACTTTTCCTTAGTCGAGGGTAGGTTAACCTCCTGTATAAAGGTTAAATAATTGTTATTAAATTATACAAGAATCATATACATTAATATGATATCATATATTATCTTTTAACATTGCTTTGTTAATAATAGCTTAGTATTATCATCGTTTCGGGTGTTAACTGATTCGTTTTACTTTATATGATTTGTTACGTAAGTAATGTTTGTTATGTATAGGATGTATCTTATTAATATTCAGAATGATATTAAGTCTTTAAACATTATTTTTAATCATCTAATGAAAATTAGTCTTGAATGGATACGATGGGGAATGAATTTCATCGCGTTCATGGAGACGGTAATCCGTATGTACGCACGAGCGAAAATATCATTCTTTTGATATTAAAATAGTATATAATTGGATGGTATATCATATATAAAGAATAATTATAATGTTATATTTATTATTTACATCATTTATACTAATTATTATACCCATCCAAATTATTAAATGCTTGAATAACAAACTACACCACGACGTAGAGACGATAACCCGTACGTACGCACGTGTGGTGACTTTTTCATTAATAGCATGGATAAAATAAATAATATGGTTGTAAAATTTTTATAATAACATCACAGTATATATAAGATACTGGATTTAGTATTTTAGAATGGAAACAACAAAGAAAGAGTAAGTGGGAGAAGAAAAGAACTTAAAAGAGGTGATGAAATATTTACCTCTTCTTCGGGTTCTTCCTTTTGATTTGATCAAAATGGCTCTTTAGGTTGGATTTATGACTAAAGTAAGGCCTCTAGGATTAAGGGGGAAAGTTAAGAGTATATTTTGGTGGGGGTTTTCCGAGCCAAAATGCTTTGAAGTTGTAAATTTGAGGGAAGGGGGAGTACCCTTTTATAAGAGGGGTGTGGGGCACCCTAGGAGAAGCTAGAAATATTATTTTATAATAAAAAAATTTTCAGTTTATAATGGATCCAAAATGATTTATTTGAAGTCTATGGTGGGGATGGGTATAAAACCACTCAACCAATAGGTTTTAGATAGGTTTGGGTCGCTACATTAACCTTATCTTTTAGATTTAACTCTTAGTTAATGAGTTTGACATTTACCATGTCTCTTTGTATTTTTATATTATATGGTTAATAAACTTAATATAAAAAGACAATAGAACCCCAAGTGGTTAATTATTAATATATATAACCTTATATAAGTCCTTTTTTCCTAACCTTATATTTTTAGGAATACAATATCAATTAATAATATAATTTTTTTTTAAAACTCTTTTATGTCAATTTTGACACTATTTGGTAATTGATTTTTGTGAAAATCATAAAAGAATTATTACTTCGAAAAAAGTTAATTAAATAAATCCTAACATGTCATATTAACCTATAAAATTCATGTAATTCATAAAAAGTCTTAATCTATATTTATTTGGGTATTTATAATATCAATTATTTTAATCTTCCATTAATACGGTAATTACTGTATCATCATTGTGCCATAAATAAATTAAATTATTTAATGTCTAAAAATTATAAATAAAATAAAATTATGTAGGAAATATTTTTATATTTCTAATGAATATTTATAATTGTATTTATCTTATGTATAACCCTATATTAAAAATGTTTTAGTTATTAAACTTTGATTTTACCTCTTTTAACTCTTCTTTGAATTAAATAATAATAAATTTCATATTCTAATCCAAGTGGACCCAAAGGATCATATTTTATTACTAAGGTTGTTTTTGGTAGAATTACACTTATCCAATAGAATTAGGACATTTTTCAGGGTAAAATAATATCATTTTTACCTTTAATTACCCTATTTACTTTTAGCCGTGGTAAATAAAAGTCAAAAGTTACTATTCACCAAAAAATATTTTCATCTCATTGAACCACATTTTACTTATTGATATCAACCGTGTCTCTCAAATTTTTAAAATTCAACTCACAGAAGTGGTAAAATTAAGTTTTACGCAAATTTTTAAAAGCTCCTAGGAGGTGGGTAAAAGACGGTAAAAAGTTCAATAAAGTTTTTGTATATCTAAAATTAATATAAATTGACTCCAATGAATTAAATTGAACTTATAAATGTATTATGTATCTATTTTTACCTAAAATAAATTTAAATAAAATAAATAATTATTTAAATAAGAAGTTGGTTTAAACCAATAACTCATTGTTTTTTTACTATTCATCAAAAATTGAATATTTTCGGAAAAATACCAAAAATTCACCCTAGGCTAATTTAGATATTATGAATCCAAAAATGAAGTACATTTTGAAAAATAAAATTTATAAAATTTCAAAAAGTGGGTATTACTATTCATAACGGCTAGTTTGATTGGTTGTGGTGTGTCAGAACTCGAAGTTGTGTACAACACGCGCTATTGTATTATTCAAAGAGAAACATGTCGTGGAAGCTTGGAGTGTTATATTGTCCCCTCATTCAAATAATTTCATCCTCAAAATTTCTAGAATATTACTACATAAAAAGACTCGGGTGGTTCTTCATCATACGTTCCTTGGGTTCCCACATTGCCTCTTCCATCTTATGGTTTATCTATATAAATTTCACCAGACGAGTCGTTCGGTTTCTTAGTACTTGTTCTCTTGTATCAAGAACCCTGACAGACTCTTCGCAATAAGATAGATCAGGTTCCAGTTCTAATTCTTCATTGGGGAGTACATGCGATGGGTCAGGCATGTATTTTCTCAACAGTGATACATGGAACACATCATGAAATTTGGAGAGACTTGGCGGCATTTCCAAATGTTAAGCTACAACCCCAATTCGTTCTATAATTTCGAAAGGTCCGATGTACCTAGGACTCAGTTTACCCTTCTTATCGAATCATATATTTCCTTTCCATGGAGATACTTTCAATAAAACATGATCTCCTACTTGAAATTCCAAATCCTTCCTTTGGTTATGGGAATAGCTCTTTTGTCTACTTTGGGATGCTTTAAAGTGGGTTTGGATAACCTTTTCCTTTTCCATTTTTTCCTCAACAAGTTCTGGGCCTACGTGTTTTCTTTCACCAACATCATCCCAACAGTTTGGTGTGCGACATCTCTTTCCATATAACGCTTCATATGGTGCCATATGAATACTTGAATGGAACCAGTTGTTATAGGAAAATTCTACCAAAGGTAAATATTGA
This sequence comes from Viscum album, assembly GCA_963277665.1. NCBI lineage: Eukaryota > Viridiplantae > Streptophyta > Magnoliopsida > Santalales > Viscaceae > Viscum > Viscum album. The sequence continues at coordinate 710,586,529 of OY728167.1, read as the reverse complement.
TCCCACATACCTTGAAAGTCAAGTGATCAAGATCTCAACATATCTTCTAAGGTTTGAATAGTCCGTTCTAATTGTCCATCAGTTTGAGGGTGGTAGGCAGTGCTCAAATGAAGTTCAATATCCAAGGCCTTCTGAAGACTTTTCCAGAATCTTGATGTGAAATGGGGATCACGATCAGAAACAATTGATAGGGGTACACCATAGAGTCTTACAACTTCATTAACATACAGTCTTTCTAAATGTTCAAGTGGTAAATCTTCTCTTATAGCAAGAAAATGTGATGACTTGGTAAGACGATCAACAATGACCCATATTGAATCATTCCTTCTAGGATTATTTGGTAGTCCCATGAAAAAGTCCATCATAATATTATCACATTTCCACTCAGGTATGGGAAGAGGTTTCATGACTCCTCCGGGCTGTTGCCTTCCAGCTTTCACTTGTTGACAAACCACACATCTTGACACAAAATTAGCAATCTCCCCCTTCATGTTTGTCACGACCCATCCTCGGGGCCCGTGCCGTGACTACCCCAAGCCCGCCTTCCATAGGCCAGGGGCTGGCGACTAGCACCAAGGAGTAATTCCCGATAAAAAGGGAAGGCATTGCCTTTGTAAAGTAAAAAAACACCACAGAGCAAGAAAGTAGTAGAAGTAAACACTAAGTGAAAACTGATACAAAAGTAAGTGCGGAAAAGTAAGTGGGACAGTATACAAACCCAAACTAAAATTAAGTACAACTGGAAAGGGAAAACAAAAACTGAAAAGTAAAGCTGCAGCGTCGAGCCGTCCAATGGAAGTCCCACCTTAAGGGTGGGTACAGATAGCCTCCACAGCTCCTCGGGTCAAACCGTCCTGTCCGAGTACGCCCCGCCCAATGGTCCACCTCTGGGTACCAACCTGATCCTCGTGCCTCTACCACAATCAGCGCTGTCCGTCGTCTGAAACCAACACAACGTAGTGCGGGCATAACCCGTGCAGGGGTGAGTATAAGCTAATCAGTAGGGACACCGAGACCCCCGAAGGTCTCCCAGAATCCACAAAGGATAATCCAAAAAGGAAAGATACAATCATGAAGTTACATCCGACACTGCTTAGGTATATGCCCATACATATACCTAAGTCATCAATTCCAGTTCGGCTCCAACATCCGAGCCCAAGTTCGATCACATCCACATAGGAAATCACAACTCGATCCACACAGGAAAACATAATGTAATCCACATAGGAAAGCAAGTCAAGATTCCGCCCCACACAGGTATACTTCTTCCTATGACGATAGAGATGATCAGATATAGCCACTAATTCATCTAAGCCATCAGACCCACAAAGGATCGATAGGTACTAACCCCCGCAATGACCCACACAGGATCAGACCCACATAGGATCAATAGGTAACTAACCCCCGTAATGACCCACACAGGATCGAACCCACACAGGATCTATAGGCGCTGGCCCACACAGGACCGCTGAGCGCTAACCCACAAAGGATCTCACCCACACAGGATCGGTAGCACTGATCCACATAGGATCACTGAGTGATGTAGTCGTCGCCGTCGAATCCACGGAGGATTTCTGCACAGTCGTCATCGTCGTCGCAGTCGCAACCAACTCTAGGGTTCTCGCACGCAGCAAGCTCGTTCGGGAGGGTCCGTTCCACGAGCCGAAGGGCTGATACATCAACTGACACATAGTCTGGAGTTGATGTATCCAAAAGTTCCGTATCGTCAACAGGAACTCAACGTCACAGACGGCGCGTCAATCGGACGCCCGGTCTGAGAGTTATTGGCTTTTTCGCCCCAGGGGCCCGGTTGGTTTTTAAGTCAAAACCAACCCGACCACACTCCAACTGCATCCAAACATCGAGCGGAGTAATAAAAAAGGTCTGTCTCACTTAGAGGAATCCATCAAAGTCGACGGCACGTCAATCGGACGTCCGAAGTTCAAGTTATGAGCGTTTCCGCTCCGAGGGCCCTTTTGGTTTCGTGTATGAACCAACCCGGATGAACCCAAAGTACTCCGAAACCTTCAGTGTAATATACCGAAATGACCGTCTCAATCCTAGGTTCGCTATGCAACTAACTGTGCATCGATCGGAGGTCCTCAGCTCATGTTATGGGCAACGGACCAAAGGAGGTTCTGTATTAAGGGGTTTGGGCCCGGTCCGACCCAACTCAATACCCCCAGGGTCGGACCGAACCGGGTCGAACCGAACTGGGTCCGGTTCCATCCTGCTTGGATGCGGCCCGGCCCGGTCGGTGCGACCCAGCCCGGCTTGGGCGCGGCCCGACCCGGCCTGGGCGGCTCGGCCTGGACTGGCAGCTCGGCCGTTACGGCCGAGTGAAGAAACGCGGGGGGGGGGGGGGGGGGGGGGGGGGGCGTGCCCCCGTGTGGAGAAATCGCGGCCCCTTTATGGGGCCACATAGCTAGCTGGCTGGGGGTTTGTAACCCCCAGATTTTCCCTTGTCCGGCCTGCCCACCCCGGCTGGCCGGAAAGGCCGGTCCCCCTTCTCCGACGCCGGCGGCCCGTTACCGGCTGCCGGTTCCCCTGCTCCGTCGCGGCCCGGAACCGGCCGCGGGCTTCATCTGTCCGGCGCGGCGCGACAGCGCCATGCCCATCCTCCACGGCCCTGCTCCAGCCGTGGTGCTTCCATAGTTCTTCGGTGTGGCGCGACGGCGCCACATCTTTGGTTCGTTTTCAACGGCGCGGCGCGACGGTGCTGCACTTCTTCCCCTTTAATATTTTCCGCGCGGTGCTTCTGCACCGCATTGCCTTGCTCGTCCCGAAATCAAAATCAAACCAATAAGGGTGGAGGAGGGTCGGCCGTGTTCGTGCGGTCCGACCTCCTCCCGTTATTGCGATATCAGGCGGCTCCAAAGAAAGGAAGAAAGCGATGGAAGTATTCACGAACTAACAAATAAAATATATCCCTACCTCAACGTTGTCGTCGAACGAGAGTTCGTCGCAGAATTAACCGTCGCGGAAGAAGAGGATCGTCACAGAAGAAAGCGTCACAGAAGGAACGTCGTCGGCATTAGGTGATCTCCGAGGGAGGCGTCTCTCGCCGTCGTCCACCTTCGGAGGTCTGAGTTCTTAGTCGGCGGTGGTGCGTTCTTCGTGTTCTTTGTCGAAGAACGAAGAATCCTCAAGACCTCTCTTTTTTCTCCCAAAGTATTAACACAACAAAAACCCAACCATAATAAAATAAGTCCTTCCCTTATTTTATTATCATAACATAAGAATTTGAAATTCAAAAGAAAAGAAACGAACAATTAATTCAATGAATTAATTGTAACGATTTAACCACCCAATTTAATGAGGCGTTTTAACCAGAATAAACGCACGGTTGACTTCATTAAAAGGGGGCTGTGCGGGTGCGTTACTTAAAAGGAAAGAAACAGTGGGGTTCGTGCGGGACCCACCTCACAAATATCCTACCAAGTGGGTTTGATATTGTGGGTCCCACCTTATCCGCTTAACTTAGGTTAAGCCGCTTTAAGTGAAATAAAATAAATTGTCACACCACTTTTATTTTATTTCTTAACTTAACCCCAAAAATTAAAAACCACACCCGAGAAAATGCAACTCCGGAAAAGGTGTTTCTAAGAAAATACCGGCACTGCGATTCTATCGGTTCCCTCAGTATTCGATTCCGAGCACAGGTTCAAATGTTAGAAAAACCCGCTCGTTCGTTCACTGGACGTACCCGAGCTAAACTTCGGAAAATGATTCCGGGCACACTGGGCCTCTGAATCCGGTGCCGTCAGAAACTACATTCTTGTAAAATTCCAAAAAAAATAAGAAAAAAAATTTCCTCAAATTTTACGGGTCTTTACATCACTCCCACCTCAGGGCTTTACGTCCCCGTAAAGATACATCAAAAACTAGGGAAACAAATGTGGGTACTGAGCATGCATCTGAGCCTCCTGCTCCCAAGTGCTCTCCTAGAGGTTCCCATGCTGCCATCTGATGTGAACTAGAGGAATCGACCGTCCACGTAGGACCCGCTCCTGTCGATCCTCAATCCCCACCGGGACCTCCGCAAAAGTCGCCCCATCATCAACGTCCAGCTCCCCATGGTCAATGATATGCGTCAGGTCGTGCACGTATCTCCTCAACTGAGATACGTGGAAGACGTCATGCACCCGGTGCAACTGAGGTGTAGAGCCAGGCGATAAGCCACCTCTCCAATCCTGCTGAGGACCTGGAATAGTCCGATGAAGCATGGAGACAACTTGCTGGCTCGGCCAAATCTCCTTAATCCACATTGAGGTGAGACCCACAAGAAGATGTGGTCGCCATTATCGAACTCCAGTGGCCTCCGCCTCCTGTCAGCATAAGACTTCTTCCGGCTCTGAGCTGTCCTCATCCGCTCTTGGATGATCTGGACCTTCTCTGTCATGGCCTGGACTATCTCCGGTCCCACAAGTGCTGACTCCCCAGGGTCTGTCCAGCACAACGGTGATCTGCAAGGTCGGCCGTACAACGCCTCGTATGCTGCCATACCGATGGTGGAGTGGTAGCTGTTGTTTTACGCAAACTCCACCAAGGGTAGGTGGTCCTCCCAGCTGCGACCAAAGTCGAGGACACATGCTCGGAGCATGTCCTCGAGAGTTTGTATGGTCCTCTCCGTCTGACCATCTATCTGAGGGTGAAAGGCGGTACTCAGACATAGCTGCGTCCCGAATGCCTCCTGCAACCCCTTCCAAAGTCGGTAAGTAAAGCGAGCATCTCGATCGGAGACGATAGAAGATGGTACACCATGAAGCCGTACAATCTCCTGAACGTAGAGACGTCCCAAGCTCTCCACTGAGCCCTGCTCTCTGATGGGTAAGAAGTGATCCAACTTGGTGAGTCAGTTGACAATCACCCAAATGAAGTCGTGACCTCTGGAAGTGCGTGGAAGTCCAGTCACGAAGTCCATAGATATCCTGTCCCACTTCCACTCCGGGACCTCCAAGTGTTGTACCAAGCCTGCTGGTACCTGGTGCTCTGCCTTCACCTGCTGGTAGGTGAGGCATCGAGAAACGAACTCTGCCACAACCTTCTTCATGCCCCGCCACCAGTGCTGTTGTCTGAGATCCTGGTACATCTTCGCCACTCCAGGATATACTGCCAAAGGGGAAGTGTGAAACTCTCCCAGCACCTTCTCCCGCAAAGAAACTAGTACCAAGGTACGTCCTCTGAAAAGGACATCATGCTCTCCTCCTAAGGAGAAACCATCAGGTGCCTGTCCTGAGGATATCTGTGCACGCCGCGTCTCACAGTCGGCGTCCCCACACTATGCCTCTCTGACCCACTGCAGTAGTGGAGGAGTGACTGTGAGTGACTGAAGGAAGGCTGCTCTAGCTCTATCCACTAAGGATATCTGCAAAGCGGCTAACTGGTCTGTCACCTCCCCAAGTAGCTGGATTCCCGTCCTCCTGCTGAGAGCATCAGCTACTAGGTTCCCCTTCCTAGGAGTATAGACTATCTCAAAGTCATAGTCCTGGAGGAACTCGAGCCATCGCCGCTGTCTCAGGTTCAGGTCCTTCTGAGAGAATATGTACCTGAGACTCTGATGGTCAGAATAGACTGTAAAGCGCTCGCCCATCAGATAGTGTCGCCACATCTTCAGAGCGAAGACCACTGCTGCTAACTCCAGGTCATGGGTAGCGTAGTTATACTCATGCTGACTCAACTGACGTGATCCATATGCGATCACAGCCCGCTCCTGCATTAGGACACATCCGAGTCTGGTCCCTGATGCATCGTAGTAAACTATGTACCCTACTCCCTCCTTCGACAACCTCAAGATGGGGGCGCTGTTCAATCTCTCTCTCAGATCCTGGAAGCTCTACTAACATCTGTCTGACCACACAAAGGGTTTCCCCTTCTTCATCAAAGATGATAGTGGTGTTGCAAATCTGGAGAAGTCTGGCACAAATCTTTGGTAGTACCCAGCTAGTCCCAATAAACTTCGCACCTCCGTCATGCTCCTGGGTGGCTCCCAAGCTAGAACTACCTCGATCATCACAGGATCCACCGCAACTCCCAACTCAGAGATGATGTGTCCCAAGAAGTGGACCTCACGTATCCAGAACTGACACTTTGAGAGCTTTCCATAAATCCGATTCTCTCGAAGTGTGTCAAGTACAACCCGCAAGTGGTAGGCGTGCTCCTCCTCAGTGGTCGAGTATATCAAAATGTCGTCGATGAAGACCATGAAAAATCGATCGAGGTATGGCTGAAAGATCCTGTTCATGAGGACCATGAACACTGCAGGAGCATTGGTTATGCTGAAGGGCATAACCAAGAACTCATAGTGGCCATACCGACATCTGAAGGCCGTCTTCTGCACGTCCTCGCCCCGAACGCTGAGCTGATGATAGCCTGACCTGAGGTCTATCTTTGAGAACCACCGTGCTCCCTTGATATGATCGAAGAGGTCATCAATCCTTGGTAGCGGATACTTGTTCCTCACTATCACCTGGTTCAGGCGACGATAGTCGACCCAAAGTCGCAAGCTCCCGTCCGCCTTCTTGGCGAACAATATCGGGGAAGCCCAGGGTGAAACACTGGTTCGGATGAATCCCTTGCCCTGCAAGTCCTCCAACTATACCCGTAGCTCTAGAAGCTCGGCAGGAGCCATCCGATATGCTGGGGTGGATATCGGGGCTGTCTCAGGGTATAGATCAATATAAAAGTCTACCTCTCTGCGAGGAGGTAGTCCTGGAACGTCGTCGGGGAAAACATCCGCATACTGATCCACCACTGCAGGAAAACCAGGACTCCGCACGTCAACTGCTCCTAGGATGAAGTTAGCCAACTGATGAGTGATGGGATATCCTATCCTCTGTGGAAGTCCATCTTGTGCTGTGAAGGCTCCCTTCTCGCTGGTGAAGGTGAACCTACTCCCATCGGTGCGTACACACCGCACCTTGTGCCTAATACAGTCAATCTGAGCATGGACTGTAGATAACCAATCCATGCCCAAGATGACGTCGTAAGGCCTCAATGCCACTACAAGAAGATCCTAGCCGAAGCTCTCGCCTCTTAGAGTAAGCTCACACTTCCGGCACCAGTGCGTAATCGTTGATTCTGCTCCCGTAGGAGTCTCTAGCCGTAAGGATCGAGCCAACGGCTCCGTCGGAATCTCCGAGCTCTGAACAAGGGCAGTGGATATGAATGAATGACTCACTCCTGTGTCTATAAGAACTGTATCAAGGGTGGAATAGACACATATAGTACCTCAAATCATCTCGGGTGGGATGTGGTCGTAGGCCTCCGCTACCTGAAGCTGTGCCTGTCTCTGCCCGCCAGCTCCCTGTGGTCGGGGTGGACCTCCTGGTGGTGGTGGTGGTTGAGCCTCAAAGCGTCGCCCACCACCTGCTGCTCGGCCAGCTCCTCTGCCTCATCCGCCTGCTCCCTGCGGACCGCCACGGTCGACCCTCTACCTCTGCCTGGGTGGTCCCTCAATCGTCTACTGCTCCTCTGCATGGCGGGTCAGGCAGTCACGAGCCATGTGATTCTGCCCGCCGCATGCGTAGCACTGTCTACCTCTCGAAAGACTGGCTCCGCGCTGTGTGCCCCACCCTGCTGAGCCAGTGTCCTGAGGTTGACTACCTGAGGGTCTGGTCTTCCTAGACCCATGAGTCATCAGTCGACTGCCTGCTGCAGAAGACTCTGCTACGTGCCGCCCTGCGGTAGGTCTCACTGCTGAAGTAGGCTCAGCAAGGAAGCTCTCAATCAGAAGGGCTCGCTCCAGTACTTTTGCCTATGTCAGAATGCTGAGGGAGATCAACGATGCCCTGATCTCCTGCCTCAATCCCTGCTCAAAGGTCCGGGCCCAGAAGAATGGGTCCCGTACCATGTCTGTCGAGTAGCGCGAGAGATCGGTAAATCTTGCTGAGTACTGGGAGACTATCAAGCTGCCCTGCCGCATCTGTAGAAGCTCCTGGATGCGCACCGTACGGAGGGTGGCTGGGACGAACTCCGAGAAGAAGAGGCTCTCAAAGTCCGTCTAGAGAAGAGATGCCTTATCGTGCACCTGGAGCATTTTGGGAAGAAGCACAGCATCGTCGCGCAGCACCAGAGAAATACGAAAGCACCACGGCCGGAGCGGGGCCGTGGCGGAGGGGCGCGGCGCCGTCGCGCCGCGCCGGACAGACGAAGGCCACGGCCGGTTCTGGGCTGCGGCGGATCAGGGGAACCGGCGGCCGGTACCGGGCCGCCGGCGTCGGAGTAGGGGGACCAGCTTTGCCGGTCCCGTGGCGGCAACAGCCGGCCGGCCGGGGCGGGCCGGCCAGACAAGGGAAAAGCCGGGGGGTTACAAACCTTCGGCCGACAAGCTGAGCGGCCCCATAAAGGGGCCGCGGTTTCTCCACGCGGGGGCAGCGCGCCCCCCCGCGTTGCTTTGCTCGGCCGTAACGGCCGAGCCGGCCACCTGGCCACCCGGCCAGCGCTAGCATGCCAGGCCGAGCCGCCGGGCCCGGCTGCGCCCAAGAGGGCCGGACCCGGACCCAGTTCGGGTCGACCCAGTTCGGGCCGACCCTGGGGGTATCGGGCCGGGTCGGACCGGGCCCGAACCCCTTAATACCGAACCACCTTCAGTCCGTTTCTCATAACATGAGTTGCGGACCTCTGATCGACGTACTATCAGTTGCGTAGAGATCCTTGGATCGAGAAGGTCATTTTGGTATATTACACTCAAGGTTTTGGAGTACTTTGGGTTCGGCCGGGTTGGTTCGTACACGAAACCAACCGGGCCCTCGGAGCAGAAACGCTCATAACTTGATGACCGGACGTCCGATTGACGTGCCATCGACTTTGATTGATTCCTCTAAGTGAGACGGACCTTTTGTCTTACTTCGATCGAGGTTTGGATGCAGTTGGAGTACGGTTGGGTTGGTTTTGACTTAAAAACCAACCGGGCCCCTGGGACGAAAAAGCCAATAACTCTCAGACCAGACGTCCGATTGATGCGCCGTCGGTGACGTTGAGTTCCTGTTGACGATACGGAACTTTCGGATACATCAACTCTGGGCTATGTGTCAGTTGATGTATCAGCCCTTCGGCTCATGGAGCGGACCCTCCTGAATGAGCTTGCTGTGTGCGAAAACCCTAGAGCTGGCTGTGACTGCGACGACGACGACGACTGTGCAGAAATCCTCCGTGGATTCGATGGCGACGACTACAACACTCAGCGATCCTAGGTGGATCAGTGCTACCGATCCTGTGTGGGTCAGATCCTGTGTGGGTCAGTGCTCAGTGGTCCTGTGTGGGCCAGCACCTACAGTTCCTGTGTGGGTCCGATCTTGTGTGGGTCATTGCGGGGGTTAGTTACCTGTCGATCATGTGTGGGTCCGATCCTGTGTGGGTCATTGCGGGGGTTAGTAACTACCGATCCTTTGTGGGTCTGACAGCTTAGATGAATCAGTGGCTATATCTGATCATCTCTATCGTCATACGAATAAGTATACCTATGTGGGATGAATCTTGACTTGCTTTCCTATGTGGATTACATTATACTTTCCTGTGTGGATCGGGTTATGATTTCCTGTGTGGATGTGATCAAACTTGGGCTCGGATGTTGGAGCCGAACTGGAATTGATGACTTAGGTATATGTATGGGAATATACCTAAGTAGTGTCGGATGTTACTTCGTGATTGTATCTTTCCTTTGTGGATTATCCTTTGTGGATTCTGGGAGACCTTCGGGGGTCTCGGGGTCCCTACTGAGTAGCTTATACTCACCCATGCATGGGCTATGCCCACACTACGTTGTGTTGGTTGTAGACGACGGGCAACGCTGATCGTGGTAGAGGCACGAGGAGCAGGTCGGTACCCGGAGGTGGACCACTGGGCGGGGCGTACTCGGAGCGGACGGCTGGACCCGAGGAGCTGTGGAGGATATCTGTACCCACCCTTCAGGTGGGACTTCCAGTGGATGGATCGACGCTGCGGCTTTACATTTCAGTTGTTGTTTTCCCTTTCCAGTTGTACTTTACTTTTAGTTTGAGTTTGTATACTGACCCACTTACTTTTCTGCACTTACTTTTGTATCAGTTTTCACTTAGTGTTTACTTCTACTTCTTTCTTGCTCTGTGGTTTTTGTTTACTTTACAAAGGCAATTCCTTCCCTTTTTATCAGGAATTACGCCTTGGTGCTAGTCTCCAGCCTCTGGCCTATGGAAGGCGGGCTTGGGGTAGTCACGACACGGGCCCCGAGGATGGGTCGTGACAATGTTGTCCCACCAAAAATGTTCCTTCAAATCCATATACATCTTAGTGCTATTGGGGTGTATGGAGAAATTAGAGCTATGGGCATCATCCAACAATTCCCTTTTTAGATCAGGTATATCGGGAACACAAAGTCTCTTCCCAAATTTCAAAATTCCATCTTCATATACAAAGTCACAAAATCTCCCATCATTCACAACTTTAATCTTCTTTTGAAAATATTCATCATCGGTCTGAGAACTCTTTAACCTTTCTAGTAAAGATGGTTTGGCAACCATTTGAAAAATTATTGATGTTTCACCGTCCATGGTTATCCCCATGTCCAACATTAATAGATCCTTGTATATAGGATCCTTTTCAACTCACATCCTGTTCAGAAATCCATGATCATTTCTTCTCAAATTATATGCCACCTTATTTTCCTTCCCCTGGTGGTAGTGTATGGTGAAATCATAATCCTTGAGTAGTTCAAGCCATCTCCTTTTCCTCATGTTGAGTTCCTTCTATGAGAAAATATACATCAAACTCTTGTGATCGGTATATATCTCACATTTTCACCATAGAGATAATGTCTCCATATCTTCAAAGAAAAGATTACAGCTGCTAACTCAAGGTCATGAGTAGGATAGTTTTGCTCATGAATTTTTAGCTATCGTGATGCATAGGCAATAACCCTATCATTCTACATAAGGACACAAACAAGTCCTTTCTTTGAAGCATCACTATAAATAACGAACCCATCATTACCCGATGGTAGAGTCAATATAAGATCATTGACTAATATTCTCTTTAGTTATTCAAAACATTCTTCAAACTCTTTTTTCCAAAAAAAATTAACCCCTTTACGCGTGATCTTGGTTAATGGGTTTGCCAATCGGGTAAAATTATGGACAAAATGCCGATAATAACTTGTTAAACCAATAAAACTACATACCTCGGTTATACTTGTTGGTGCTGGCCATTGTTGGATTGCTATTTTCTTAGAACGGTCAACAGATATTCCATCCTTAGAGACAATATGGCTAGGAAAATAAATCTCTTGAATCCAGAATTCACACTTGCTAAACTTCCCATATAATTCATGTCTTCTAAGAGTATTTAGAATAATGCACAAGTGATTTTCATGATCTTCATAGATTTTGGAGCATACCAAGATATCATCAATAAATACCACTACAAAGTCATCAAGATATTCCATGAAAACTCTATTCATTAGATCCATGAAGATAGATGGTGCCTTAGTCAATCCAAAAGGCATTACTGTAAACTCATAATGCCCGTACCTGGTTCGAAATGCTATTTTTAGAATGTCTTCCTTCTTCATACACAACTGATGATATCCATATCCAAGGTCAATATTTGAAAAGTATTGATCTCCATGAAGTTGGTCTAATAAATCATCAATGCGAGGAAGGGGATACTTGTTCTTTATTGTTATAGAATTTATCTCCCTGTAGTCAATTCACAACCTCATAGATCCATCTTTCTTCTTAACAAAAAGAACAGGGGATCCCCATGGAGAAACACTAGGGTGAATAAATCCCTTATTAATCAATTTCTCAAGTTTTTTTTAGTTCTACTAATTCCATAGTGGCCATTCTACTAGGGGTATTCGATATGGGCCTTGAACTAGGAATTAAGTCAATGGAAAACTCAATTTCTCATTCTGGAGTATGTCGAATTAAATCCTATGAAAACAAATCAACATATTCTTGAAAAATAGATACATACTCTATTTGAACATTCCTTTCACCATTCATAGTTATTTCATTCTCTTCCTCCCTGATAATTGAATTTAGTTGAGCTACTAGGGGTGGAACTAGATAAGATTTAGGTGGTGACGTTTCTGCTCTAAAGATAAGGTACTACTTATCATCATAAAAAATTGTAACCTCCTTTTTCTTACAATAAATTTTCACATCATGGTCTGATATCCAATCCATACCGAGAATTATATAAAATTAAATCATGGGTATGACAATGAGATCAGAATATAAATAACATTTATATGCCTTAATGGGAACTGATTCACAAAACTTTGTTGCAATGATACTTCCCTTATGAGTTTTTATTGACAAATCCCTTGTTAAATCAAACTAGAAATATCTAATTTTCTTAGCAAACTGTGAAGATATGAAACAATGCGATGATCCAGAATCTAATAAATCATTTTCTAAACTTGAGGAAACCATTAAGTTACCCGCCACTACATCTTTCGGAGCTTCAACCTCAGTATTAGTGATAGAATAAGCTTGGCCTTTCTCCCTTGGAATCTTCTGAGGTAAGTTCCCCTGACGCTTAGGACATTCATTAGCATAATGCACCCTTTCTCTACAATTGTAGCATTCAACATCAACAACCACTTTCTTCCCTTTGTAATCACGAGCTTGGTGGCCTTTTTCACTACACTTGTAACAAAATATAATTCCCTTCAAGCAAGTACCAGGGTGTTTCTTCACACATTTACTGCAGGATGGATATTCAACTTTTCCCTTCTTCCCCTAATTTCCATTTCCAGAGTGTTTAGAAAATCTCTTCTTCTCTTGCTTTTCTTTAAAGTTGTAACACTTAGAGGATTTTTTTTCTATCTTGATAGCACATGAGACAATATCTTCATACAATGAGAAGGATTGTGAGACTAATGATCGATGGAGAAATGGTTTTAACCCATCAAATAAATGATCAATCTTACTTCTTAGTTTACATATCTAATCTGTAGCAAGCCTCACTAACCTTGTAAATTTATCCTCATACTTTGCGACATTCTCATCCTCCTTTTGCCTCAGACTCAGAAATTTTCTTTCCATATCCAGTCGATGGTCATGAGGAAAGTATTTTTCTAAGAAAATTTCATTAAACTCCCTCCATTCCATATTTGATACTTCATCATATTCCTTTGTGTTATGAATCAATGACCACCATTAATCAGCATCTCCAGTGAGGTGGTAAACTGCCATGAAAACTTTTTCCCTTTCACTACTCCCCAAGGCATGGAATATTTTCTATAAGGAATTTATCTATTTCTCAAATACTAGTGGACTTGTACCCCTATTAATTTTTGGTGGTTTTTTCCTCATGAAGTGATCTGATATTGATCCTCCACGCTGCGGATCAGGGTTCCCATATGGGTAAGGTTATTATTCATAACCAGAGTGAGTTGTCCAAGTATGGTGATTAGCTGATTAGCACCCGTTGCATCACCAGCTCCACTATAATTATCTTGAGTAGGAGGGAAATACCTACATGGAGTGTGTGCATTGATACGGTTTCCATTCCTTCCACTAGGCTCCATTTCTAAATAATGTCATAAACTAGATTAGTTTATGAATCACAATACATAAATCCAAACTTGTAAAACACTTAACATAAATTGAATAGTTTGTTGATATAATCCATAATAATAAAAATGTGTTCTTTGAGGAAGTATATACTCATAAAACATCCATAATGGTTTGTAATGAAAATGAGAATTATCCTAAGCATATCCCCTGGGAGTGTCATAACCAAGAGTGCAGCAAAGCCCGTTGTCGTGCACCGGTTCTCATTTGAGTCTATCTCAAAGCGGTTTTTTGGGTTTTACCCCTAGGTACATCTATGCCAGAGTCACCTCTACCTGCTCGTATCCAGACAGGGATGTTTTTCTTGGAAAACTCTCAAAATCTCTACAATACCAAAATTCCAGTATGTTCTTCTATACTAATCCTCAAAGTCTATCTTACGGTAATGTGCTCTAATCAGAGTTTTTCTAAATATAGATTTTATAGTTTGTACTAAACTTCCTATGATACAATCTATAACGCCCCGAACCCAGTTACACAGAGTCAGTGCATTATTACGTATCATTCGCATGATCACAAAATAAGAAGTCTCGAAAGACCGATTAGTTTAGTAGACTTGGAAGTACTAGATACATTCATAAAGTTTACATTACATCATAAAATGAAAAACAACAACAAAATTATTTCCATAGACCACACTCATATCCCCTTAGACTATCCCTGCAGGTCAGTTATAAAATACTTATTCCCATCCTAGGAAAAATAAAACATAGAAAGGGGTGAGCTCAGATGCTCAGTAAGGATAACAATATATAGGAAACTTTCATAAATAAGCATAAACATTTAAGGAAATATATAACTAAAACAAAAGCCTTTTAAACTTGAACTTCAGAAATATATGGCCAAGATAAAATCAAATAATTCCATTTAATTATTGACATAGATATTATAATAGTAGAATAATCACATGAAATATCAATATCCACTTTCATAATGATGGAATGCATAATGCCAGACTTTCATAACCACATAGTACACACCTTGTGCCAAAACTACAAATAAGATTTTTTCAAGGCCTTGTGCCAATACACTAGTTTGTCTCATGAGACCTACCAATGCATCGAGGTGCTACAGCGGGCTCCACCCATCACTTACTAAGTCCAATGCATTCCTCATATGAAAAGGTTTAAACATAACATAAACATTCGTATTAAAACTAGCATACGAAATGTCAATAAATTATCCATAAACCATGAATGGTGTAAAAATAACACATCCACAGTAAAAAATATCACAAAACCTTAAATAAAATATGGATGTTTTGTGTCATAATAAATCAACTTCAAATAAGCTTAAAATCCATCAAAGGATGTTGACATAGATGAAATCAAAACTATTTGAGAGAAATATATCTTTTTTGAAATCATTTAAAAGTAAAATAATTATAAAAGGAAACCTTTATTTTGAAAATATTATTATAATCTTGTAAGGGAAGCTTCGACAATTTTATAACGGCAGAAAATAGCTGCACCCGCCGTATAAGTTAAAAAAACATTCTTACCTTAATTTTGTCAAAAAGGTCACAAAGTAATTTGTTTCGAAAAATGACGGAAAGATTCCTTTAAAAACATTTTATAAAAAGTAAAACAAGGGTATAAATGACTTTAACCCATAGTCTAGTAAATATAAAAAAATGTTTTGAAATACATTTTTAAGAAACACATATGTGGATGATAAAGAGGTCCCAAAAGATAATTACGTATAAACAACCTCAGATAATGAAGAGATTGTAGAATTAACCCTTAACTTGTAATTTTACTTGGTCAAGGGTAGGTTAAAATCCTGTATAATGTTGAAATAATTGTTATTAAATTATTCATGAATCGTATACATTAATATGATATCATATATGATCTTTTAACATTGTTTTGTTAATAATATCTTAGTATTATTGTCGTTTCAGGTGTTAACTGATTCGTTTTCCTTTATATGATTTGTTATGTAAGTAATGTTTTTTATGGATAGGATGTATATTATTCATATTAAGAATTATATTAAGTATTTAAACATTATTTTTAATCATCTAATGAAAATTATTCTTGAATGGATACGACGGGGAATGAATTTCATCACATTCGTGGAGACGGTAATCTGTACGTACGCACGAGCGACAATATCATTCTTTTGATATTAGAATAGTATATAATTGGATGGTATATCATATATAAAGAATAATTATAATTTTATATTTATTATTTAAATAATTTATACTCATTATTATACCCATCCAAATGATGAAATGCTTGAATAACAAACTACACCACGACGTGGAGACGGTAAGCCGTACGTACGCACGTTTGGTGACTTTTTCATTCATAGGATGGATAAAATAACTAATATGGTTGTACCATTTTTATAATAACATCATAGTATATATAAGATACTGGAGTTATTATTTTAGAATGGAAACAACAAATAAAGAGTTAGGGGAAGAGGAAAAGTACTTAAAAGAGGTGATGTAATATTTACCTCTTCTTCAGGTTCTTTTTTTTTATTTGATCAAAATGGATCTATAGGTTGTATTTTTGACTAAATTAAGGCATCTAGGATGAAGGTAGGATAGTTTATAGGATATTTGGGAGGGGGTTTTCCAATCCAAAAGGCTTTGAAAGTGTTAATGTGAGGGAAGAGGGAGTGCCCTTTTATAAGAGGGGTGAGGGGCACCTTAGGAAAAGCTAGAAATATTATTTTATAATAAAATAATTTTCGGTTTCTAATGGCTCCAAAATGAATTATTTAAAGTATAAGGTGTTTATGGATCAAAAACTACTCAACAAATAGGTTTTAGACAGGTTTGGATCACTACATTAACCTTATATTTTAGATTTAACTCTTAGTTAATTAGTTTGACATTTACCATGTCTCTTTGTATTTTTATATTATATGGTTAATAAACATTCCATAACAAGCCAAGAGAACCCCAATTGGTTCATTATTAATATATATAACCTTATCTAAGTCCTTTTGCCTAACCTTAGATTTTTAGGAATAGAATATCAATTAATAATATAATATTTGTTTTAAAAACTCTTTTATATCAATTTTGACACTATTTGGTAATTGATTTTTTTAAAAATCATAACAGCATGATTACTTCGAAAAAAATTAATTAAATAAATCCTAACATGTCATATTAATCGATAAAATTTGTGGAATTCATCCAAATTCTTAATTTACATTTATTTTGGTATTTATAATATCAATTATTTTAATTGTTCACTAATACGGTAATTCCTGCATCATCATTGTGTCATAAATAAATTAAATTATTTAATATCTAAAAATTATAAATAAAATACCATTATGTATGAAATATTTTTAGTTTTATAATGAATATTTTTAATCTAATTTATCTTATGTATAAACCTATATTAAAAATGTTTTAGTTATTAAAATTTGATTTTAACTCTTTTAACACTTATTTGAATTAAATAATAACAAATGTCCTATTCTAATCGAAGTGGGACTAAGTGATCATATTTTATTCTTAAGGTTTATTTTGTTCGAATTACACTTATCCAATAGAATTATAACATGTGTTAGGGTAAAAATAATATCATTTTTACCTTTAATTACCCTATTTACTTTTAACCTTGGTAAATAAAAGTCAAAAGTTACTATTCACCAAAAATTATTTTAATCTCATTGAATCACATTTTACTTACTGATATCAATTTTTTCTCTATGATTTTTGAAATTCAACTCACATAAGCAGTAAAATTATGTTTTATGCAAATTTGCAAAAGCTCATAGGAGGTGGGTAAAAGACGGTAAAAAATTCAATAAAATTTATATATATATAAAATTAATATAAATTGACTCCAATGAATTACATTGAACTTATATATGTATTATTTATCTATTTTGAACTAAAAAAATTTAAATAAAATAAATAATTATTTAAATAAAAAGTCGGTTTTAACCAATAACTCGGTGTTTTTCACTATTCATCAAAAATTGAAAGTTTTCAGAAAAATACCAAAAATTCACCCTAGGATAATTTCGATATTACGAATCCAAAAATTAAGTCCATTTTGAAAAATAAAATTTATAAAATTTTAAAAATTGGTTCTTACTATTCATAATGGCTACTTTTATTGGTTGTGGTGTGTTAGAACTCGAAGTTGCGTACAACACACGCTATTGTATTATTCAAAGAGAAGCTTATCGTGGAAGCTTGGGGTGTTAAAATATTAACTCATAACCCCTCTATCATAGTATAAATTATGGGAACTCTGTGTTTAAAATCTCAATTATGAGCTTCTGACGCCTATGATCCCAATGATGTATCTATGAATATTCCTTGAGTTTCTTGAAATGGTGTAACAAATAAAATATTCCACTCAGCATACCCAAGATAAATATCATCCCATTCCTTAAATAAATAGGGAAAATAATTATTAAATAATTTACTATAATTGTTAACCTAAAACTAGTAGCAGTACCCATTCAATCTCTTGAAAGGCCTCGAATTGCCCGATGCCACCTGTTGAGCGACAGTAACAACAAAATCACTCTTGACCAAAAGTCAAAACAAAACAGAGTCATACAATATTTTATGAAAGTATTAATAAATAATATATATTCAAAATGATCATATCCCTAGTTATTTTCTTACATCTATAAAAAATAACCTAATAAATTTATATTGGCCTCGGAAACCCGACAATTTCAACTACACTAATCACCACAACTATAGCCCTTTTTAAATGTGACAGGGACACACCATCCAAAATTTATTCAACTTCAAATACCTCCTCCAAATTATGGTTGATATTGGAAATAGATGTTGGAAAATTCCATTAAATAGGTGACCAATGTACTATTCCCTAGCTAGAGAAATAAGGTTATTAGTAATAAGTTTCATCCAGGTGTGGGCATATGTTTGATAACTAGATGAATCAAAACGAAGTCAACCAAGCTCATGCCAGCATGTGATAAAAGCATAACAAAACTATAATTATCCCATAACCTAGGGAGGTGACATAAAAAATAACTCTTAGTGGTGGACATAATCATCAGTCATATGCAGATACAAAGAAAAGGAAGATTCATATTCATCTCCAACGTAAGATCTAACTCTTGTAGGTTTCATTCATACAACATCTTAAGAATGAGAACTGCCCCACAAAAAAAACATCATAATAAGAATAGATCATACTTGGTTATCATGACATAATACATGTAAAATAAACCTTATCTTATGATCAATATTCTTCTAAATATGACTTCCCCATACTTGAAAGGTGAGAAGGATGCCAAAGGTGCGGGATCTGGGGATACAGGGGAAAACACTAGAATGGTCAGACTCAATATTACCGTAACATCCTTTTAGATGAGATATATAAATCCTAGACCCCTTGGAAAGTTATTTCTAAAGTCCAAAAGAAACATAGAGGTGTATTAGACCCATTCTAGGGTTATCCAAGCACATAAATCTTACCTGACCAATTGCTGTGGGTGAGATTTTTTTATCATCCTAGACAAATGGGAAGGATAATGAAACTTATTCCACTAGAATCATATTTCCTATCAACCTCTATAAAATAACCAATCCCATCTAACTCCAACACCTATACTCCTTATGCACATAATAATGAGAATCCCCACATTAGGATGGAATGACATTTGGCATAAAAGAACAATTGAAAGAATTGGCTATTGTCCCATTCAATGTCTTAATCTTGGATGCCCTCAATCATTCAAAAAAACTCACAAAAGCACTCATAATGGACCTTAAAACCCCATATGAGTTCTAAATACAGGTCTTTGAATTTTATTATTATCTATTGGGGAATATACCATTATAACTCCATGTTGCAATCTCATTCACAGTTCATGATTGGGAGGAGTTTGTCTAGGGAAACAACGAACCCTGATATACTCAAGAAAACTAGATGATGTCAAAATACAAAGGTCTCTGATTGAAAATGGTTCCTGTATCAACCTAATATTGATTCATTTCATTAAAAATATGTGATATAGTGAGGGAGACTTATCTCTTACAAATATAACCATTTAGGGTTATGATAAGGGAGATAAAATGCCTCTCGGGATGATCTTGCTCAAGGATTATTTTAAAGATCTCACATATAGCCCTAAGATAATGGTTATAAAAAAATACACCACATATAATATCCTTATAATAAGTCATTGGCTTCATTTCCATGTCACGGTACCTTCAACATTTCATCAATTCTTGAAATACCTCATCAATGATAAGGTCGATATACTGCATGACGATAATGCCCCTTCAAGTCTTCAAAATCCGCATATGATTAGCCACTGTAGGAGGATAATATTCATTGCTAATATATGTAGTTTTCATGTGCCTTGCTATTCATAAATACCATTTTAGTGCATTTTACATTTTGAACACTCATTCTCATCATTTGTGCACTTCATGCCTAATGTGCACCAATTTAGGCCCAATGTTTCATCTGATTTTAAAGAATGTAACTATCCATGTTTTAATTTGATATTTTTGGAAATGTATATTCACTTAAATATGAACATTTTTTATTCAGGTATCAATGGATTATTAATAAATTATGATGGAGATATTTGGCGATTAAAGGAAACAATTCTGGAGAATGCAGATTGTATATCATTACACTGATCGGACTATGGAGCCCACAATACAAGTCCAATGAATCCAAAAGTTTATGTAAGGATATAAGACATATAGGGGAACAAATAAGTCTTCTGGATACAGTGCTAATTCATCATAAATGGTGGTGATTAAGGTGGTCCAAGTTGAAGTTTTAATTTTGGGCCAGAGTATGCGGCCCATAAAAACAGATTACCATTTCAATCATATCTCCAGAACCACAGCGTTTTTCGGGCATATATTTTACATGGTATTAGGGGACATCCTGGGGTTAATTTAAGTCTTCTAGGGCCCACTCAAATTCGGCCTCCTAGAAGGTCCTTTAGGAGTGTCTTTCCGGTGGATGCAAGCTGGCTGCAACTTCGGGGCAAGAAGTGGAAAAGTCTATCATCATTAATGTTCCACCCACCTTTTCCCAACATAATTAATTAAAGGCACATGAGATGTTGGGGGCTCGGACAAGTCTTCATTTTTTCCTATTTAAGGCAGTAGTGGTGATGGATTTTGGGAGGTTGGGTGCTTTCTTTTCATTGTAATGTTATTATGCCAATTTGCATTTGTAATGTTCTTCCTTCTCATGTAAGTTGTTCGAATCACCTTAGTCTTCAATAAAAGTTCTTTCTCTTCTCTTGTTCTGTTCTTATCCTTATCACCTTGATACCGTTGCCTCAAGGTGTGAATTTATTCACACCAAACCTTGTGATTTTGTTCACACAACGGTGGAGTGATTGTTATTTTTGTTGTTTTTACTTCTTCAATTCCACCCTCATAAGTCTACTTTCCGCTTCCGTTGAGAACTTGTCATCAATGGAGGGCTAGCTCTTTTATGGGTTGATCCAAGGGAGTAGCAAGGGGATGGATTGAATATTATTTCTCATGCCTAAATGTTATTAATTTCTTTTAATTGAGTTTCTTTCATTCAATGATTTTTATTCTTCCTCTTCCTTATTGAATTTATTCACCCCACTTTCATGTGCTAATTACATCCTTTACCTTGGAGTGCTCATGAAAATGATCCTACAAGTGTATAGGTGATTATCATATGTTTTGAAGGTGTTTAATCAGTAAGTGATGAGTTTAGTTTGAATTCATTGCATGAATCCTTCTCGAGTTAATGAAATTAAAATCGTAAAAAAAAGAATTCATTCAATCCACCCCGAGCCATAACCTAGGATCAACTCATTTTATCTTAATTTGAATTCACATAGATATTTTAGTGCTCTTTCAAAACAATATAAAATCAACCCAAGTTGGCCACTTCATAGCCAAAAATCCATCTATTTTTATTGAGTGTCTAAAGGTTCTTCTTTGATCAACCCTTGAATAATTACCACACACCCGATGAGATGTACAATCAATGGGATGGTGATTGTTTAAAGGATGAATTTCCAGCCCTCTCGAGGATGATTGAAGAGATGAAACTTAATTAAGTTCATGATTTACAAACTCCTACCCAGCCTAATACTCAAAAACTCTTCGAACAATTGTGTAATCAAATGGAGATAATGAGTTCTGAGGTATCATCATTGAGATTAGAACTACAATGCAATAATACTTGTGATGAACTCATCCATACACCAATTGTACCTTCTGAAACCTTATGTGGAGTGTCTAGTTTCCCAAAAAACACTCATGAACTTATTGAAGAACCAACCTTTGTAATTAGGGTAGGGGAAGTGAATCAAGAAATTGTTGAAGGGTCTTTAAATCAGGAGGAAATTGATTTTTTGAATTCAAAGGATAATAACTTGACATCATGGATTGAGCTTCCTGAACGTGGCTCCATTAGTGAATTTTTAGGGCCACAAATCACTAAAAAATTATAAGAAATCCTAAACATTGAGCCCATAACTAAACCTAGAATTCAAATGGACACTTTTGGGGATGAATCATATTTTTACAAGGAACCAATTCATTTTAATGTCTTTGGAGAAGAAAATAATTTTCATTCAAATTGCCAATATTCTTTAAAAAATTTCAAACATCCTGAACTCAAAATCATTGTCCTTCCTTCCCCACTTGAGTATCCCATCATTTTTTATAAACAAGAGCTTGGGGTTTTCATTCATTCATCTCATGAAACCCACAAAGGGGGGTTGATCTTTGATTTATTAGGAAAGAGTAAAGAAGAAAAAAGATCAACCATTTCTGATATTCCTTGGATTTTCCCATTCATTTTAGAAAATAGGATTGTTCATGAATTAAATTACAAAAATTCTTACCAACCACAAGGGATACACATTCTCAATCATGTTTAAGTAGAGAAAGATGAGGTCATTAAAATTTTTAAAGTTGGAATTGGCTAAGTTTGGGGGGTCCATGTCGGGCTAACGACGTTAAACAAAGGCGATGCACGGGAGGCAACCCGTGGTCTTTATGTTTCTAATCTTTGTGACTCATTTTTTTTCTTCTTCTTTATTTCATTCTTCTTAATTTTGTTATTTTAAATATATATATATATATATATATATATATATATAGACTGTTGACCTGTTCTTATTTTATGAGTAAGTATGGGTACGAAAGGGGAGCACTGTATTCATCCGTGTTACGCGGTGTGATCCCTGAGTAATACCTTACCCAGAAAATATAAAGAAGACAATGTATCATCAGTTTATTTTATTTATACTTCTTTTTAGGTTAAAAAAAATAAAAAATATATATATTAAAAAAAAAATTTAAGGCATGTCATAGGTCATTGGGAAAAGCTGTTCACAATCGTCCAAGCCATTGGGAGACAAACCAGAATTGAAGGGATACATGGGAATGCATTTTCAACGTCAACCACCAGGTGACTTCATTCCATAATTTTCATTTTCAATGTCTTCGTTGAACTTCTATCCTACCCCTTCTATATTTCAATTCTTTAAACACTGGGGACAATGTTATTCTAAGTTGGGGGGGGGGGGAGATGAAAATGTGTGGAAGGAAAAATTTCATTAACCTTGAACATGATAACACACATTCCAAACTCTGAAATTGGATATCAAATAATTTTGCATGCCTTGATTCTGATTTTAATGCAAGTTTATGTTCATGTGCATAGTTATTGGAAAGTGCGGTTGTCCGATGTGATTTTTCACTGTTATATTTTCATCCATTTAATAAAAAAACACAATGCATGTCCTCTAGATTGTGGGGTCTTAGTTTGAGTTCTTGGGGACCCATAATAAATAGCATAGGATTGGCGATCATTTTAATTTTAAAATGAGTATTCAAAAAAAAAATGCACGTAGAGCAATGAATTGACCTAATGTGTGGCTTTCGGCACTTGGGGATCGCGACTCCATAGTTGTCTGGCCCAGAGTTGGGCATTTTATCTCTATTTGTGGTAATTTGAATTTGTTTTTGATTGAGTTAACTCGAGATGATGCCCGAGTATGTGAGCTTCACTTGGTGCCCTAAGGTCTTTGAGCCTGGGAGTCATCGGTAAAGTCTTTCTACATGGGTTGACTTGATTGAGTCAATTTCAATTACCATGGAAAAATTGCAAAAAAAAAAAACCAAAAATAAAGAAAATAAAAAATGAGTACTCATCTTATTATAAAAATTTGATTTCTCCTAGAGCTTCCATCTTTTCTCCCTCGAATGTAAATGAACCCCCATGTCTATTGTGATGCACAACACTTCATCATGCTTAATTGAATTTGGATGAAATATGGCAATGAATTTGAACAAAGGAATGGGCTTGGGATTGAGATATGTTTATGTACATAGCTTGTTTTAAATTATTTTGATGGGTTTCATAATTGTTTGGTATGTGATATTTGAGTGAGAAATGTGTATTAAAATGTTTTTGGAAAAGGTCATTTGAATTTCATTTTTATGAGATATATTTTGCTCGGGACTAGAAAAACTCAAGATGGGGGGTGTAATTAGCCACTGTAGAAGGATAATATTCATTGCTAATATATATATTTTTCATGTGCCTTGCTATTCATAAATACCATTTTAGTGCATTTTACATTTTGAACACTCATTCTCATCATTTGTGCACTTCATGCCTAATGTGCACCAATTTAGGCCCAATGTTTCATCTGATTTTAAAGAATGTAACTATCCATGTTTTAATTTTATATTTTTGGAAATGGATATTCACTTAAATATGAACATTTTTTATTCAGGGATCAATGGATTATTAATAAATTATGATGGAGATATTTGGCGATTAAAGGAAACAATTCTGGAGAAGGCAGATTGTATATCATCCCACTAATCGGACTATGTAGCCCACAATACAAGTCCAATGAAGCCAAAAGTTTATGGAAGGATATAAGACATATAGGGGAACAAATAAGTCTTCTGGATCCAGTGCGAATTCGTCATAAATGGTGGTGTTTAAGGCGGCCCAAGTTGAAGTTTTAATTTTGGGCCAGAGTCTGCGGCCCAGAAAAACAGATTACCATTTCAATCATATCTCCCTAACCACAACGTTTTTCGGGCTGACATTTTACATGGTATTAGGGGACATCCGGGGCTTAATTTAAGTCTTCTAGGGCCCACTCAAATTAGGCCTCCTAGAAGGTCCTTTAGGCGCGTCTTTCCGGTGGATGCAAGCTGGATGCAACTTCGGGGCAAGAAGTGGAAAAGTCTCATCATTAATGTTCCATCCACCTTTTCCCAACATAATTAATTAAATGCACATGGGATGTTGGGGGCTCGGACAAGGCTTCATGTTTTCCTATTTAAGGCATTAGTGGTGATGTATTTGGGGAGGTTGGGTGCTTTCTTTTCATTGTAATGTTATTATGCCAATTTGCCTTTGTAATGTTCTTCCTTCTCATGTAAGTTGTTCGAATCACCTTAGTCTTCAATAAAAGTTCTTTCTCTTCTCTTGTTCTGTTCTTATCCTTATCACCTTGATACCGTTGCCTCAAGGTGTGAATTTATTCACACCAAACCTTGTGATTTTGTTCACACAACGGTGGAGTGATTGTTATTTTTGTTGTTTTTACTTCTTCAATTCCACCCTCATAAGTCGACTTTCCGCTTCCGTTGAGAACTTGTCATCAATGGAGGGATAGATCTTTTATGGGTTGATCCAAGGGAGTCGCAAGGGGCTGGATTGAATGTTATTTCTCATGCCTAAATGTTATTAATTTCTTTTAATTGAGTTTCTTTCATTCAATGATTTTTATTCTTCATCTTCCTTATTGAATTTATTCACCCCACTTTCATGTGCTAATTACATCCTTTACCTTGGAGTGCTCATGAAAATGATCCTACAAGGGTATAGGTGATTATCATATGTTTTGAAGGTGTTTAATCAGTAAGTGATGAGGTTAGTTTGAATTCATTTCATGAATCCTTCTCGAGTTAATGAAATCAAAATCGTAAAAAAAAGAATTCATTCAATCCACCCCGAGCCATAACCTAGGATCAACTCATTTTCTCTTAATTTGAATTCACATAGATCTTTTAGTGCTCTTTAAAAACAATATAAAATCAACCCAAGTTGGCCACTTCATAGCCAAAAATCCATCTCTTTTTATTGAGTGTCTAAAGGTTCTTCTTAGGTCTCTGAGGATTCGACAACCCAAGCTACACTACAAGCGACCGCTTGACCCTTAAAACTTGGGTAAATTTGGGCGAGACCAAATTTTGGCGCCGTTGCCGGGGACCCAAGTAAGTTACTTTAGACACACATCTTCTTTTCTCACCCCAAATTCTCTATTCTCAACCCCATCTCTCTTATCTTTACCCCTTTCTGTTTGTGTGTGTCCTGAGAATCTAGAATCCAACTTTCCATCTTCTCCAATGGAGTATCTTCCAAATTATCATGTCACAAACTCATGCTGGAATGAAATGGAAAATGAATATTGGGAAGCCCATAAATTAGAAAATTTCTTTGATCAACCCTTGAATAATTACCACACACCCGATGAGATGTACAATCAATGGGATGGTGATTGTTTAAAGGATGAATTTCCAGCCCTCTCGAGGATGATTGAAGAGATGAAACTTAATGAAGTTCATGATTTACAAACTCCTACCCAGCCTAATCCTCAAAAACTCTTCGAACAATTGTGTAATCAAATGGATATAATGAGTTCTGAGGTATCATCATTGAGATTAGAACTACAATGCAATAATACTTGTGAGGAACTCATCCAAACACCAATTGTACCTTCTGAAACCTTATGGGGAGTGTCTAGTTTCCCAAAAAACACTCATGAACTTATTGAAGAACCAACCTTTGTAATTAGGGTAGGGGAAGTGAATCAAGAAATTGTTGAAGGGTCTTTAATTCATGAGGAAATTGATTTTTTGAATTCAAAGGATAATAACTTGACATCATGGATTGAGCTTCCTGAACGTGGCTCCATTAGTGAATTTTTAGGGCCACAAATCACTAAAAAATTAGAAGAAATCCTAAACATTGAGCCCATACCTACTCCTAGAATTCAAATGGACACTTTTGGGGATGAATCATATTTTTACAAGGAACCAATTCATTTTAATGTCTTTGGAGAAGAAAATAATTTTCATTCAAATTGCCAATATTCTTTAAAAAATTTCAAACATCCTGAACTCAAAATCATTGTCCTTCCTTCCCCACTTGAGTATCCCATCATTTTTTATAAACAAGAGCTTGGGGTTTTCATTAATTCATCTCATGAAACCCACAAAGGGGGGTTGATCTTTGATTTATTAGGAAAGAGTAAAGAAGAAAAAAGATCAACCATTTCTGATATTCCTTGGATTTTCCCATTCATTTTAGAAAATAGGATTGTTCATGAATTAAATTCCAAAAATTCTTACCAACCACAAGGGATACGCATTCTCAATCATGTTGAAGTAGAGAAAGATGAGGTCATTAAAATTTTTAAAGTTGGAATTGGCTAAGTTTGGGGGGTCCATGTCGGGCTAACGACGTTAAACAAAGGCGCTGCACGGGAGGCAACCCGTGGTCTTTATGTTTCTAATCTTTGTGACTCATTTTTTTTCTTCTTCTTTATTTCCTTATTCTTCATTTTGTTATTTTAAATATATATATATATATATATATATATATATATATATATATAGACTGTTGACCTGTTCTTCTTTTATGAGTAAGTATGGGTACGAAAGGGGAGCACTGTATTCATCCGTGTCACGCGGTGTGATACCTGAGTAATACCTTACCCAGAAAATATAAAGAAGACAATGTATCATCAGTTTATGTTATTTATACTTCTTTTTAGGTTAAAAAAAATAAAAAATATATATATTAAAAAAAAAATTTTAAGGCATGCCATAGGTCATTGGAAAAAGCTGTTCACAACCGTCCAAGCCATTGGGAGACAAACCAGAATTGAAGGGATACATGGGAATGAATTTTCAATGTCAACCACCAGGTGACTTCATTCCATAATTTTCATTTTCAATGTCTTCGTTGAACTTCTATCCTACCCCTTCTATATTTCAATTCTTTAAACACTGGGGACAGTGTTATTCTAAGTTGGGGGGGGGGAGATGAAAATGTGTGGAAGGAAAAATTTCATTAACCTTGAACATGATAACACACATTCCAAACTCTGAAATTGGATATCAAATAATTTTTCATGCCTTGATTCTGATTTTAATGCAAGTTTATGTTCATGTGCATAGTTATTGGAAAGTGCGGTTGTCCGATGTGATTTTTCACTGTTATATTTTCATCCATTTAATAAAAAAACACAATGCACGTCCTCTAGATTGTGGGTTCTTAGTTTGAGTTCTTGGGGACCCATAATAAATAGCATAGGATTGGCGATCATTTTAATTTTAACATGAGTATTCAAAAAAAAAAAAATTTGCGCGTAGAGCAATGAATTGACCTAATGTGTGGCTTTCGGCACTTGAGGATCGCGACTCCATAGTTGTCTGGCCCAGAATTGGGAATTTTATCTATATTTGTGGTAATTTGAATTTGTTTTTGATTGAGTTAACTCGAGATGATGCCCGAGTATGTGAGCTTCACTTGGTGCCCTAAGGTCTTTGAGCCTGGGAGTCATCGGTAAAGTCTTGCTACATGGGTTGACTCGATTGAGTCAATTTCAATTACCATGGAAAAATTGAAAAAAAAACCAAAAAAAAAAGAAAATAAAAAATGATTACTCATCTTATTATTAAAATTTGATTGCTCTTAGCGCTTCCATCTTTTCTCCCTCGAATGTAAATGAACCCCCATGTCTATTGTGACGCACAACACTTCATCATGCTTAATTGAATTTGGATGAAATATGACAATGAATTTGAACAAAGGAATGGGCTTGGGATTGAGATATGCTTATGGACATATCTTGTTTTAAATTATTTTGATGGGTTTCATAATTGTTTGGTATGCGATATTTGAGTGAGAAATGTGTATTAAAATGTTTTTGGAAAAGGTCATTTGAATTTCATTTTTGTGAGATATATTTTGCTCGGGACTAGCAAAACTCAAGCTGGGGGGTGTGATTATCCACTGTAGGAGGCTAATATTCATTGCTAATATATGTAGTTTTCATGTGCCTTGCTATTCATAAATACCATTTTAGTGCATTTTACATTTTGAACACTCATTCTCATCATTTGTGCACTTCATGCCTAATGTGCACCAATTTAGGCCCAATGTTTCATCTGATTTTAAAGAATGTAACTATCCATGTTTTAATTTGATATTTTTGTAAATGGATATTCACTTAAATATGAACATTTTTTATTCAGGGATCAATGGATTATTAATAAATTATGATGGAGATATTTGGCGATTAAAGGAAACAATTCTGGAGAAGGCAGATTGTATATCATCCCACTGATCGGACTATGGATCCCACAATACAAGTCCAATGAAGCCCAAAGTTTATGGAAGGATATAAGACATATAGGGGAACAAATAAGTCTTCTGGATCCTGGTAGTGATTAAGGCGGCCCAAGTTGAAGTTTTAATTTTGGGCCAGAGTCTGCGGCCCAGAAAAACAGATTACCATTTCAATCATAGATCCAGAACCACAAAGTTTTTCGGGCTGAAATTTTACATGGTATTAGGGGACATCCGGGGCTTAATTTAAGTCTTCTAGGGCCCACTCAAATTAGGCCTCCTAGAAGGTCTTTTAGGCGCGTCTTTCCGGTGGATGCAAGCTGGCTGCAACTTCGGGGCAAGAAGTGGAAAAGTCTCTCATCATTAATGTTCCACCCACCTTTTTCCAACATAATTAATTAAAGGCACATGGGATGTTGGGGTCTCTGCCAAGGCTTCATGTTTTCCTATTTAAGGCAGTAGTGGTGATGGATTTGGGGAGGTTGGGTGCTTTCTTTTCATTGTAATGTTATTATGCCAATTTGCCTTTGTAATGTTCTTCCTTCTCATGTAAGTTGTTCGAATCACCTTAGTCTTCAATAAAAGTTATTTCTCTTCTCTTGTTATGTTCTTATCCTTATCACCTTGATACCGTTGCCTCAAGGTGTGAATTTATTCACACCAAACCTTGTGATTTTGTTCACACAACGGTGGAGTGATTGTTATTTTTGTTGTTTTTACTTCTTCAATTCCACCCTCATAAGTCTACTTTCCGCTTCCGTTGAGAACTTGTCATCAATGGAGGGATAGATCTTTTATGGGTTGATCCAAGGGAGTAGCAAGGGTCTGGATTGAATGTTATTTCTCATGCCTAAATGTTATTAATTTCTTTTAATTGAGTTTCTTTCATTCAATGATTTTTATTCTTCCTCTTCCTTATTGAATTTATTCACCCCACTTTCATGTGCTAATTACATCTTTTACCTTGGAGTGCTCATGATAATGATACTACAAGTGTATAGGTGATTATCATATGTTTTGAAGGTGTTTAATCAGTAAGTGATGAGGTTAGTTTGAATTCATTGCATGAATCCTTCTCGAGTTAATGAAATTAAAATCGTAAAAAAAAGAATTCATTCAATCCACCCCGAGCCATAACCTAGGATCAACTCATTTTCTCTTAATTTGGATTCACATAGATATTTTAGTGCTCTTTCAAAACAATATAAAATCAACCCAAGTTGGCCACTTCATATCCAAAAATCCATCTCTTTTTATTGAGTGTCTAAAGGTTCTTCTTAGGTCTCTGAGGATTCGACAACCCAAGCTACACTACAAGCGACCGCTTGACCCTTAAAACTTGGGTAAATTTGGGCGAGACCAAATTTTGGCGCCGTTGCCGGGGACCCAAGTAAGTTACTTTAGACACACATCTTCTTTTCTCACCCCACATTCTCTATTCTCAACCCCATCTCTCTTATCTTTACCCCTTTCTGTTTGTGTGTGTCCTGATAATATAGAATCCAATTTCCATCTTCTCCAATGGAGTATCTTCCAAATTATCATGTCACAAACTCATGCTGGAATGAAATGGAAAATGAATATGGGGAAGCCCATAAATTAGAAAATTTCTTTGATCAACCCTTGAATAATTACCACACACCCGATGAGATGTACAATCAATGGGATGGTGATTGTTTAAAGGATGAATTTCCAGCCCTCTCAAGGATGATTAAAGAGATGAAACTTAATGAAGTTCATGATTTACAAACTCCTACCCAGCCTAATCCTCAAAAACTCTTCGAACAATTGTGTAATCAAATGGAGATAATGAGTTCTGAGGTATCATCATTGAGATTAGAACTACAATGCAATAATACTTGTTAGGAACTCATCAATACACCAATTGTACCTTCTGAAACCTTATGTGGAGTGTCTAGTTTCCCAAAAAACACTCATGAACTTATTGAAGAACCAACCTTTGTAATTAGGGTAGGGGAAGTGAATCAAGAAATTGTTGAAGGGTCTTTAAATCGGGAGGAAATTGATTTTTTGAATTCAAAGGATAATAACTTGACATCATGGATTGAGCTTCCTGAACGTGGCTCCATTAGTGAATTTTTAGGGCCACAAATCACTAAAAAATTAGAAGAAATCCTAAACATTGAGCCCATACCTACTCCTAGAATTCAAATGGACACTTTTGGGGATGAATCATATTTTTACAAGGAACCAATTCATTTTAATGTCTTTGGAGAAGAAAATAATTTTCATTCAAATTACCAATATTCTTTAAAAAATTTCAAACATCATGAACTCAAAATCATTGTCCTTCCTTCCCCACTTGAGTATCCCATCATTTTTTATAAACAAGAGCTTGGGGTTTTCATTCATTCATCTCATGAAACCCACAAATGGGGGTTGATCTTTGATTTATTAGGAAAGAGTAAAGAAGAAAAAAGATCAACCATTTCTGATATTCCTTGGATTTTCCCATTCATTTTAGAAAATAGGATTGTTCATGAATTAAATTCCAAAAATTCTTACCAACCACAAGGGATACGCATTCTCAATCATGTTGAAGTAGAGAAAGATGTGGTCATTAAAATTTTTAAAGTTGGAATTGGCTAATTTTGGGGGGTCCATGTCGGGCTAACGACGTTAAACAAAGGCGCTGCACGGGAGGCAACCCGTGGTCTTTATGTTTCTAATCTTTGTGACTCATTTTTTTTCTTCTTCTTTATTTCCTTCTTCTTCATTTTGTTATTTTAAATATATATATATATATATATATATATATATATATATATATAGACTGTTGACCTGTTCTTCTTTTATGAGTAAGTATGGGTACGAAAGGGGAGCACTGTATTCATCCGTGTCACGCGGTGTGATCCCTGAGTAATACATTACCCAGAAAATATAAAGAAGACAATGTATCATCAGTTTATGTTATTTATACTTCTTTTTAGGTTAAAAAAAATAAAAAATATATATATTAAAAAAAAAAATTTAAGGCATGTCATAGGTCATTGGGAAAAGCTGTTCACAACCGTCCAAGCCATTGGGAGACAAACCAGAATTGAAGGGATACATGGGAATGCATTTTCAACGTCAACCACCAGGTGACTTCATTCCATAATTTTCATTTTCAATGTCTTCGTTGAACTTCTATCCTACCCCTTCTATATTTCAATTCTTTAAACACTGGGGACAGTGTTATTCTAAGTTGGGGGGGGGAGATGAAAATGTGTGGAAGGAAAAATTTCATTAACCTTGAACATGATAACACACATTCCAAACTCTAAAATTGGATATCAAATAATTTTTCATGCCTTGATTCTGATTTTAATGCAAGTTTATGTTCATGTGCATAGTTATTGGAAAGTGCGGTTGTCCGATGTGATTTTTCACTGTTATATTTTCATCCATTTAATAAAAAAAACACAATGCACGTCCTCTAGATTTTGGGGTCTTAGTTTGAGTTCTTGGGGACCCATAATAAATAGCATAGGATTGGCGATCATTTTAATTTTAACATGAGTATTCAAAAAAAAAAAAAAATTTGCACGTAGAGCAATGAATTGACCTAATGTGTGGCTTTCGGCACTTGGGGATCGCGACTCCATAGTTGTCTGGCCCAGAGTTGGGAATTTTATCTCTATTTGTGGTAATTTTAATTTTTTTTTGATTGAGTTAACTCGAGATGATGCCCAAGTATGTGAGATTCACTTGGTTCCCTAAGGTCTTTGAGCCTGGGAGTCATCGGTAAAGTCTTGCTACATGGGTTGACTCGATTGAGTCAATTTCAATTACCATGGAAAAATTGCAAAAAAAAAAAAACTAAAAAAAAAAGAAAATAAAAAATGAGTACTCATCTTATTATTAAAATTTGATTGCTCCTAGCGCTTCCATATTTTCTCCCTCGAATGTAAATGAACCCCCATGTCTATTGTGACGCACAACACTTCATCATGCTTAATTGAATTTGGATGAAATATGGCAATGAATTTGAACAGAGGAATGGGCTTGGGATTGAGATATGCTTATGGAGATAGATTGTTTTAAATTATTTTGATGGGTTTCATAATTGTTTGGTATGTGATATTTGAGTGAGAAATGTGTATTAAAATGTTTTTGGAAAAGGTCATTTGAATTTCATTTTTGTGAGATATATTTTGCTCGGGACTAGAAAAACTCAAGCTGGGGGGTGTGATTAGCCACTGTAGGAGGATAATATTCATTGCTAATATATGTAGTTTTCATGTGCCTTTCTATTCATAAATACCATTTTAGTGCATTTTACATTTTGAACACTCATTCTCATCATTTGTGCACTTCATGCCTAATGTGCACAAATTTAGGCCCAATGTTTCATCTGATTTTAAAGAATGTAACTATCCATGTTTTAATTTGATATTTTTGGAAATGGATATTCACTTAAATATGAACATTTTTTATTCAGGGATCAATGGATTATTAATAAATTATGATGGATATATTTGGCGATTAAAGGAAACAATTCTGGAGAAGGCAGATTGTATATCATCCCACTGATCGGACTATGGAGCCCACAATACAATTCCAATGAAGCCCAAAGTTTATGGAAGGATATAAGACATATAGGGGAACAAATAAGTCTTCTGGATCCAGTGATAATTCGTCATAAATGGTGGTGATTAAGGCAGCCCAAGTTGAAGTTTTAATTTTGGGCCACAGTCTGCGGCCCAGAAAAACAGATTACAATTTCAATCATAGATCCCGAACCACAAAGTTTTTCGGTCTAAAATTTTACATGGTATTAGGGGACATCCGGGGCTTAATTGAAGTATTCTAGGGCCCACTCAAATTCGGCCTCCTAGAAGGTCCTTTAGGCGCGTCTTTCCGGTGGATGCAAGCTGGCTGCAACTTCGGGGCAAGAAGTGGAAAAGTCTCTCATCATTAATGTTCCACCCACCTTTTCCCAACATAATTAATTAAAGGCACATGGGATGTTGGGGGATCGGACAAGGCTTCATGTTTTCCTATTTAAGGCAGTAGTGGTGATGGATTTGGGGAGGTTGGGTGCTTTCTTTTCATTGTAATGTTATTATGCCAATTTGCCTTTGTAATGTTCTTCCTTCTCATGTAAGTTGTTCGAATCACCTTAGTATTCAATAAAAGTTCTTTCTCTTATCTTGTTCTGTTTTTATCCTTATCACCTTGATACCGTTGCCTCAAGGTGTGAATTTATTCACACCAAACCTTGTGATTTTGTTCACACAACGGTGGAGTGATTGTTATTTTTGTTGTTTTTACTTCTTCAATTCCACCCTCATAAGTCTACTTTCCGCTTCCGTTGAGAACTTGTCATCAATGGAGGGATAGCTCTTTTATGGGTTGATCCAAGGGAGTAGAAAGGGGCTGGATTGAATGTTATTTCTCATGCCTAAATGTTATTAATTTCTTTTAATTGAGTTTCTTTCATTCAATGATTTTTATTCTTCCTCTTCCTTATTGAATTTATTCACCTCACTTTCATGTGCTAATTACATCCTTTACCTTGGAGTGCTCATGAAAATGATCCTACAAGTGTATAGGTGATTATCATATGTTTTGAAGGTGTTTAATCAGTAAGTGATGAGGTTAGTTTGAATTCATTGCATGAATCCTTCTCGAGTTAATGAAATTAAAATTGTAAAAAAAAGAATTCATTCAATCCACCCCGAGCCATAACCTAGGATCAACTCATTTTCTCTTAATTTGAATTCACATAGATCTTTTAGTGCTCTTTCAAAACAATATAAAATCAACCCAAGTTGGCCACTTCATAGCCAAAAATCCATCTCTTTTTATTGAGTGTCTAAAGGTTCTTCTTAGGTCTCTGAGGATTCGACAACCCAAGCTACACTACAAGCGACCGCTTGACCCTTAAAACTTGGGTAAATTTGGGCAAGACCAGCATATTCAAAGTCAGGTTTCTATAAGGAAGGGAAATAACCAATATTGGATGGTGATATATAGGTTTCAGCACCAAATGGATTGGGAACTGCCCCTACAAATCCTTAGAGTGTGATCAATGGAGATTATGTGCTCCCCATAAACCTGATTGATACAGTACAGTAAATCCTTGATTCCTTTGATTATCTTGTCCCCAATAACTACATAAAATAAAATAATCATCTCTAGAGTCTCTCTAAAATGACTCTGGAAGTTTAGGGTTTCAATGTTTCTTCCCATGGAATCTCCTACACCGACAGTGATTGAGAATACCTTAGATTACCTACCATGTGTGAAAATGCCTCCACGGACTCAGAGGTTAAAGAAGAAGAGGATGACTGTAGGAAAGATCCTCCCACATTTGAGGATGGAATCTCCACTAACTTCAATGTGCTCAGGTAGGTTAATCTGGGAACATAAGAAGTTCAACATCCTTTATTTATTAGTACTGCAATTCCACTTTAGGATAAGGAGATGTATATTTTATTTCAAAATAGTAAACAATACGTGTTTTTTGGAACTATAAAAATAATTCCCAGACTAAACGTTGATGTGGACACAAACCACCTTAGCCTACCCGATGACCATTGAGGGTTCAAGCAGGAAGCCAAGAGGCTAAAACCCTCCCATGATACTAATGTATAATTGAGAGTTGAAAATTTTATCAAAGTTAATTTTTTAGGGATGTGAAATAACGAAGATTAGTCAGCAACATCATCCTTGTAATTAAAAAGAACAGAAAGATTAAGGTATTCATCAATTTCAAATACCTCAATTGACACTTCATGAAGGGAGATATCCCATTACTGACCACATAAATCTTGGTCAATGTAACTTTTTTCTTCTAAGACAATTCCATCATGGATAGTTATTCTTGGAACAATCAATTAAATAAGTATCCTGATGATGAGGAAGACAATTCTTTCATAGAACCTTAGGGGATCATTTTCAATCCTATCATTCCCTTTGGAATAAATAACAATGGTTCTATAAACCAACATGAAATTTACCATATCATTAACCCCTTATTTAGATGAATGATAAAGTTATATGTCATTGATATGGTCATCAAATCTCAATAGTGATGTGATCACATCACAAAATATCAAATAATATTTGACAAGTTTTGGCCACACAATTTGAAGAAGGACATGATGAAGTGCAATTTTAGTGTGACATCAGGGAGATTACTTGGATTTTTTGTATGAAACTTTACATTGTGGTCAACCTAAAAAATACTAGTGAAATTATTACAATGTATCCCCCACGTAACATCAATGAACTGTGGAGACTCCAGGGACATCTCATATACATTCAACTTTTTATAGATAAATTAAATGGAAATTCTCTCTCCTTCACCATGTTAATGAAGAAGGGATTCTGCAACTGATGTGATGAGGATTTCCAAGAATCCTTTTAGAGTCTCAATAAATACTTACTAAACCCCCAAGTCTTTATGTCATTAGTGAAATTAAATTCACTCATATTATATGTGGTATCCATTGAATAATCATTCAGTGCTTTAATCACAGAAAAAATGATATATTGAGTGAAAAAAGTCTCTACTACCTTAGTCAAATGATGTTGGGTTATGAGACATGGTATTATGATGTTGAGAAAGACTACCTTATACTCACCTTTGTAGTGAAAATTTTTTGCATAACTTTTAGAATCATGATATTCACTTGGACTCTTGTATTAACTCACTCCAGTACATCCTTTTCCACCCTATGTTGATTGGACATTTGGACCCATCAAAAGTAATTATACAATAGTATGAAATATGGATTTTGTCTCAAAATTCAGTTAAAGGGTGGTCCATAGTAGATTTCCTCATAGAGAATCCCTCCCCAAAAATCAAACTAGTGCAATTGAAAATCTAAACCAAGGGTTTTTCTATGCTCCTGACACTCCCCGAATATGGGAGATGTATTTGGATATTTCCTCCCAAATTACTATTAGTAAGGGATTGAAAAATACAAATCCCAATCAGGTTAGTCTACGGTTCAGATTTTTTTCTCAAGATAAAGACATT
Source organism: Viscum album (assembly GCA_963277665.1). Classification (NCBI taxonomy): domain Eukaryota; kingdom Viridiplantae; phylum Streptophyta; class Magnoliopsida; order Santalales; family Viscaceae; genus Viscum; species Viscum album. Next base: position 710,549,600 of record OY728167.1, on the reverse strand, counting down.
TTCCCTACTCTTTCTCACTGTCTAAAGGCTGCATTAATAATGAGGCTAAATAACAAGACCTCATTTATGTCTTTAAACTAGCCCTACAGAAAATTTTATCCTAACTGAACACCATATGGGATTTGGAGATAGTGATAAAACAGATCAATAGTGAATTTTTCAATAGGAAATATGAATGGGATATTCTCACTGATTATATCAAAGAACTGATGGCATAATTCTCTTTTGTACTATAATTGAGCCTCATACCTCGATCATAAAGTTCTTTTGTTAATGTGATGGCTAATGCAGCTACAGTTTTGGATGATCCAGATTGAGGAGAGTTTATTTCTTTCATCATGAACCAACATATATTATCATTACTCATCATATTTGACTTAAAAGATACCAATCATTTCAATAACACCCTATTTCATGAAGAACTAATATCCACCCCTGGACGGATGGATCCCATAATTAATTATCTCCAAAATGGTTCTCTCCTAACAGATTGAGTTTGAAGGGAACATACATGGCATTGAACAACGAAGTATACCCTTCTGGATGGTCCAAATGTGAAAAAATCCATCTATAAATGAGGCTTTTATGGATTACTCTTTATATTCATAGTAGAAAGAGTGATTCTTTCAATCTTGTTAGTATTAGATGAAGGATATTACGACACTCATTAGTATGGGACTAGAATATCCCATAAAATTTGGAGCCTTTTGTAATAATGGTAAAAAATGATACATGACTATGTGGAATTCACCCAGTAATTTCATAAATTCCAAATTAATGAAAACATCATCCATAAACCCTTGGAATTACTATATACAGCAAAATAATCCTTTCCATTTTCATATGGGGAATAGATGTTGTGGGGCCATATCATCTAGCTACACCTAATAAGTTTAATTATATCCTTACTTCAACTGACTTATTTTCAAAATGGGATATGTAAGCACACCTCAAAGAATTAGGGTGAAGAATATCATTAACTTTTATAGTATAATATCATTACCATATTTGGAGTACCTCAAATGATAGTTATAGACAATGGAACCAAATTCTATTATACTGTGTTGATGAAATTATACCTGGAGTACATCATTGAGTACAACCACTCATCTTGGTATCATGCAGTAGAAAATGGATACATTGGGGAATTCAATAAGACTATATTAAATATACTACAAAATATGGTAGAAAAATAAAATAAGTATCGGTCAGAAAATCTTCTCCCTGATATATGGGAATACTATACCACCAAGAGAAATGATACACTAGAAACATTTTATTCATTAGTGTTCAGAACTGAGAAAGTGTTTCCTATATAATTATAGTTTCCCTTACATTCATTATTTATACACTGACATCTCTTAGATGAAGAACAGTTTCAAAAGTGGATGGATGATTCAGAATTTCCCAATGATAAAAGGTTACATACACTGCACAACTCTAAAGTCCATTGGAATTAGATCACATGATCCATCAATAAAAAGGTTCACCTCCATTCATTCCTTCAAGGGGAATTGGTGTTGGTTCTTAGAACTCAAATGATATCAGGAATGAAACTTCCAATACTGGAACCCAAATGGAAAGGACCATACAATATACATAAGGTCTATTCTAAGGGAACTTACTCATTGATCGAAATGTATGGAGGAAAAATCATTCCCCAAACCAATGTGAGGTTCGTTAAGAAATACATTATACAATGTCCATCAAGCATCATTCATCTTAATAACATGATTTTAAACTAAATGAAATATGTCCTGACCGCATGATGATAAACTACAAGGAAGTATTCTTTATCTCATTGTGTTAACATTCAAGTAATACATCCTTTCTGCATGATAATAAACTACATGGAAGGATTATTGGTAGAAATACATTAAAATATATGGTATATCAAGTCCTATAAGCAAGATGTTCAACTACATAGTTTTATATGTCTTTATAGTATAATTTCAAACTATATAGAGAACATTATTTCAGGGATGATTCACAGAACATTATCTAGATATATAAAAAATATACATAAACCTCCCTTATCATGTGTTCGATTTGATTCCTCATAAGTAATCTCCACATTCAATAACCCCAAGGATGATTCCCTTATGACATGACATTAAAATACATGGATGATGTCCTCTCTTCATGACACTAAACTGAATGATTTCCAAAAAACTATGTATGGATTTATTATCATCCAATAAAAAATATTGGAATCCTTGATCATATAACTTGACCCAACCACCACATGATACAAAATGACCTTGTCCTTTCCTAAATCACCAATGTGTGGTTAAATAAAACTTTTCCATTCATTTTTTCTCACACCAATCATATCTCACATGTTCTTAGGAACTCTGTTAAAGTCCTTATCACATTATGGATACATATTAGTTCATGTCAGGGTCATCATGGTCCTAGATTCAAGACCATAAAGGACACACCATAAGGCCTCTCGGCATGACATTAAATTTCTTACTTGACATCTATGTCAGGAAAAAAATTCACATTATTGTGCACCTTTCCCGAGAGGACTATTATCCTTGGTGTCGGTCTTCCAACAAACTACATTTAATGAACTACGTGTGGCTTAATCCCTATCATCACATGATACATAGTGATGAAATAATCTCCAATCCTAGGTCTATCTACAACATTCAATGTGGACAATTCCCTCCTTCTGCATATAGTTCAGACCTGTATGAAGAATTTACTATTCAAGAACTACATGGGGAATGATTATTGTCATCATAGGGTATGTAGTGATGCCTAAATCCTTAATCATGGGTCTGGTTTCAATAATAAATCAGAAAAATTTCCCCTTATACATATGGTTCAAGCCTAAATTAAGATATTGTTGTTCAAGGAATACGTATTACATGATTCATGTTATCATAGTATATGTAGTGATACCCAAATCTCTAATTCTAAGCCCGGTCGTAACATAAAAATGTCCCTCTCCCTATGCATGGGTGAGACCTGCACATAGAGATTTCATATAAGAAATATGTGTTTCTTGATTACTATCATTATAGGATATGTATTAATGCCTAGATCCCCAATACAAAGTCTAACTACACTGATCAATTTGAATAATCCCCCCCCCCTCTAGGTAAGGGTTGAACCTATGTGAAGAGTTTCCCATTCAAGAACGGCATACAGCTTGATTTCTATTGTCATGGGATATATATCGACACCCAAATATTCAATCCTGTGTTAATAAACAACCTATAAAATGATAAAAATTCACCCCCTAACTTCATACAGGTTGGACCTATGAAGGGATGCATATAAGACCCTGTATTGCACCTCTTAATGACTACCAAATTGTCCCATGTTTCTCACACAAATCATGGATCATTTGATATTAGGTATACTAGAATGCTTCTCTAGATTATGCACCCAAGTCAGATTTCAAATTAAGAACATCATCCTTACCACATGACATTAAACTGCAAGTTAGACATCATCACTATATGACATCAAACTATAAGTATAAAATCCTTATCACATGCATTAAACATCATGCTAGATACATCCCCACTACATGATGTTAAAATGTGAAGTACATTACCCTTTTTTAATCCTTAACGAAGAAAACATAATCCTAACCCTATTCATCTATATTATGAGGTGAATTCATCATCTTTTAAGCACTGCAACCCATAAATCACACATTATGTATTGAGAGCCACAGGTTCCTGCCAACCATCCATAGCCATTGGAAAAGGACCCTCAATTTCAAGGGATCCATTGTTTGACTATACATGTTTTCATTAGGTTCTTTCATATGATCCTATATCTATCAACCAAATGTGTCATAATATAGAAAAGGTATTTCTAATCCTTAGGAGTAATGACTTAACCATAGAGGAACTCGACACCATAGAGTGTTTTGGGTCTTACATGTAATGAGTGTCCTATATAATTACTCATGACCCGAGATCCTTCATCCATGATTTATAACATTTTCATCTCCTACTTGGAATTTAACTGGAGTTCTCTTGCCCTTAGGTATCATAATTACATTAGTGTGTAACATTCCCGTCATACCAAGTCCATGTGTATCATGGCCTTAAAATGCTTGGGATTTGGTCATAGCTACACCACCATAAAATTTATCATTTTATGGTCAAAATTGAAAGACCCTAACCTTCTAGTGAAATATAAACAAATCTTTTTCAGCTATAGTCCCGTAAAGGGTGTCTTAAGAAAAATTCAAGTCTCTGCTCGCTAAACTCTGATCTCTAGATTTTAGGAAAAAGTTAGTGCATAAATAAATAAGGGATAAAACTCATGGGGGCCACTTTGCTAACTATTAAAAGATAATCTTTTATTATTGGACCCCCTGGACTTGGAAAAAGTTAATTTAATGTTTTTCTACATATCCTGGTCATGATAACATGTTTTTTAGGAGGCGACACAATTTTTTGGGTGATCGAAACCTTATTGAGTACTATATTTTCCATAAATCTCACATCTTGATTTGAGTGACTCATGTCTCTAGAAACTATCTATGTCCCTCATAATTGGATACCCATCTTCAAGGTTCCCTTTGTATGAATATGCATTCCTTCCTCAAGTTCATGCATATGATTCTCTAGTCATCAACCAAATGCAACATAACTTGTGAAAAGACCTTTCTTATCCTTGTGAGATCATATGTCACTATGGATAAACGAATAACTTTAGAGTGTTTTGGGTAATCTAGGACATGATTTTCCCATATCACTACTCAAGACCTTATAAAATTAGGCCATGATTTACAACTCCTAGAAGAAACATATTTAAGTGGATTCTACATCCTCAACATTACGTCACTATATTTTATTCCCATTATCAGAGAAGGAATGTTACACTGAATTCCAAAAAAAATTTATGGCCAACAATATTTCACTCAAAATCCCATAGATTAGGGCTTGAGCTTCCTAACTAAAAATTTGAACTTCTCCAGGGAGCTTGAAACCTTCCTGGATAGCTTTCAATCTTTATCCAACATCATCTCCCAAACATTTGATTCTTCAAAATTCTTTCATAGAACATGGAAAAGAGTGAGTATTCTCTTTTCTTGACCATGCATATAATCCCTATGGTCTCATGCATAATGGATTGTGACCCACAAATTGGAGGGATCTTCTAATTATAATTAAGGAACTCCATTCCTTATTAGCCCTAGTAACAGCATGACAAAACTCAACACCTTATTGTTTTTGGGTCACCCTCGATATGTCTACCCCATTCCATATTCATTAGTTCAATATTTTGGGTCATGAATTACACCACACATATTCCAAAAATTTAGGTGGACTCAAAATCCCTAATATTTTACCCTCAAACAATAGAATCATAATAAATCTATCATAGACCATTAAAAATTGTGAGAATCCACTTTTCTTGACCACACATCTAATCCCTATGGGATCAATCATAAGGGTTTGTGACCCACCATCTAGAGGAATAACATCCTTTGAGGAAAGGAACACCAATCCGTGTGAGCCCTGGAATCATCACGGTTGCACTCAACACCATAGGGTGTTTTGGGTCATCCCGATATGCATACCCCATTATATATTCCTCAATCACATCTTGGAAGAATGTATTTAAACTTCAAATCATTTCATTCCCTTATCGTATGATGTTAAATTGTGTGGAATAAATTCTTATAGAATAAAATTAAACGTCATAGAAGGCAGCCTTACATCATGATGTTAAAACTACATGGAAGATATCCTTACCCCATGACATTACACTGTGTAGAGAATGTTACCTCATGGATAGTATATTACCAGCAATATAAGGTCTGAGATAAAATACCATAAACTATAGCCATGTAATTTTTGATCTGGAACACCATAAGCTATAGAAAAACAATAGTCTTTTTTACAATATTGAAAAATATCCATCTAATCAAAACAAATAAGAACATGTTTGATGAGAAAGTAATCATGCCAAAAAGATACAGGACTCGGGAAGCATCATGTGAATCATAAGAATTATGAATGAATTCATGATCGCCTGACAAGATAAGGGAATTCTGAATCTCTTAACCCATAGAGAAATCACAAATTCAATAACCAATAAATTATCTCTTGAATGAATTATTAGTCATAATAATAGAAATCTCTTGACCCTGATATGGTCACACTAAACACATAATGGTTGATTGATCTCATGGTCTAACCAGTAGATCATGGAAATCTTTCAAGATAGCCATGTGTTCAAGGACATGTTCCAAGATTCAATAAACTGTGAAAAATTAGTTTTAGTTTCATTTGAATAAGTATTGAGGAAAATCAGAACATGTGATAGGATCTCATGAATGAATCTAGTGAAGTATAGAGGTCTTGATTATTGTAGAGAGGTCTTGTGAAATGGATCTTATGAGAAGGTTTTTCAACGTGATCAAACAAAAAAAGAAATCACAAGGTCTCTGAAGATTTAGAGTCACATGTGAATTAAGATTCCCTTTTATCCTATATTTATAGAGTGCTATGTGGAATACAAAAGGTAACCCAGAAGACCAAAATTCATCCAAGACACTGATCAAAGGAAGACCCCAAACTCATGTGAGAAATTAATCTCCTTAAAACGGATTTCTTATCCCTACGGACATCATAGTTGAGGTGGTTTATTTTTTTTCCTCCAAATGAGAATCAAAATTCTAGAGTTTAAGAAATACTTGAAGGGTGGGAATTATTTTCTTCAAAAATAATAAGGAGAGGTGGTTGAATTACATGGATCATGTAATATCAAGAAGTAATTGCGATCAAATGACCTTCATAAGTTCATGAGAATGAATCTTGTGCTGCACATGATATACTCATCATTCCATGAATCCCATTTGATGACACTCTGACAAACCCTACTACATTTTTTTATTCACACATATGAGTGATGAAGATCATGTTAACGATTCTAGTATATTTCATATCATCATTCATATTGTTCATGATAACACTATAATGATGTCATGTGATCTCCTAACCCTATAAAATTAGGAAGGAAAGAAAATAAGAATAGGTGGAATCTTTTTATGAAGGAAAGATACATTAATTTACATGTGAAATGGGTTTTATATCCCATATAATTTGGGGGCCTTTTGATGTTTTATCCTGATCCCATAGAGGCACCTTTGACAAGAGTTATTGATCTCATGAGATTCCTATGGAAAGCTAACATAGTCTCCTAAAGGACATCATAAAATTTGTATCTGATCACACGAGAGACATTCCATAGTTGTCCTGATCTCATGAAGACTCTTACACATGTCTACATTGACATATGGAGGATCTTTTACATGATAACATGGTAATGAAAAAAATCCCTTTGACCGGATAGGGTCCAATAAACATTGTGATAGTGGAACATTCTCGTGGTTGTTGAATATCATGTGATTCCATAAATGACTTATGGTAGGAACATACAAAACAGATGATACAAAAATACCTCAACTAACTCCATATCATATATTCAAGATACATTCCATGAAATATTTCATAAAACCTAGGAAGATAGTCATTTAAATCCCTTCCCCTCAACCTAAAGAAAAAAGGGTCTGGAAAAGAATATCACGACTATGCATAGAAACAATACTATGAACATGAAGAATTGTTAGAGAGGAAGGTCACATGAACACATGGTCTTAAACCAAGTAAAATATAGGGAAATACCTAAGGGGTCACACTACATGAATGTGTTCTTTATGTGATTACTCTATAGATCGCGCGAAAGGAAGTTCTACATGTCTTACAGATTATGAGAATAAGTTTTTTCATATCGAATGGGACACACGATACCTAAATATACTAATTATTGACAAACCATGGAGAACATATGAAATAAATAATGAAAAGGGTGGAGAACTATATGTTTATGGCTATGGTAATTGTCACATGAAGGAATCTTGTGCTTCACATGATCTATCTAGATCATGCAATACCACCAAAACATGTCAACCAAGTCTCATGAATCCCTCCATGAATATAATACAAGTATCGAAATTTCCTTAGGAAATGTGGATCAACTCTCATGAATCCCTCTAGAAATTTCATACAGTTCATGTCATGAAACAAGGACATGTCAACCAATTCATGCGATGACCCGAAGACATGTCATTCAGATCATGCAACGCCCTCTGGAAATGTCATCTAGATAATGTGACGCCCTCTGAACATGTCATCGAAGTCATGTGAAACCCTCCATGTATGTTAATAAAGTCATTCGGTGGGAATAGGACATGTAAACCAAGTCTTGTGAAGCCCTCTGGGCATGCCAGCTAGGACATGCGATGACCTACTAACATGTCTGCATTGATCATGTGACAGCCTTCCAGATATTCCATCCAAATCATACAATATTTTACAATAAATTCAACTGGATCTTGAGAACATATTTGGGAATGTCCTTTAGGAAACAATAACATTTCCAAACATCTATAAACATGTTAGGCAGACACCCGATACACCTCAGTCAGATAATCAGTACATGTGAGGTAGACACCCATCAGGACATGATAGCTTTTCCCCGTAGACAAATTTTTGGCATAAAGAACTTTGATTTCTTCTATAATCAGGATAAGTAGGATTCCTTACTAAAGAATGATCTCTAATTTGAATCCACCTTAGTGTGAGTCCCTCCATATCTCATACATTCTATCCCTTGTACTCAATCTCTCGCATGGGTTTCTCATTCTTCCTAATCCATCTGTAAATAAAGGAGTTAATTGAACAGTGAAGACATTAATTATTGGTATAACAATGACACATAAGAAATCGTCCTAAGGCCCATTCTCCATATAAAAAACCCCATCAAGGCTACCTCATCTCACAAGTACCAAGTCTATATGTGATGAGACTCATCACTTATTGTCCCTAATTTCTTACATTGAGAATTCCTTATGTGCTCTTACAGATTTATTTTGACCATATAATTTTCATCTTTAATTTCAATTTATATAGGGAAACAATAATATGTAATCCCCATTCAGTGGAATAATATGAGTACCCCAATATAAGGTCACCCATCTTAGTATAGCAGAACATCAAACTACGATGACTCTGATTCCAATCACATGCAGGATACATGGGATGGCTTCCCAAAGATTGAGCTCAATATCTGATGCATAAGTTCCCTTGTAAATTTACTTTCCTCATAATGTTAAACTATAAAGTTTCAACCAACTAAATCATTTTTTTCTGATCTAAACATGAGATTTAGGATGCCTCATAATGGTTTGATCCCATTCTATAAATATCAATTGTCTCCCTCGATGAAAGTAAACTCTAGAGTGCCTGGTTCTTCGAATTCTAAATATTAGAAGATACCCATTACTAAGAATTAATGGGAAATATATGAATAATAATGGATACATACATATTTACTCTTTAATGGAAACCCCTTTACACATAAAAGAAATCAACACCTACCATTTTGTTAAGGTAATTGTTTTTGTAACCGGATTAGGAAGATATTCGAGAACATGTCATAAATCTATAAGAGAGTTCAATAGTAGTTAATAATCCACCCCAAAATGGTGTGATAAGACTGAACACCCATACTACTGACCAATGTGAGTTCCTAAGCATATTTGTTTCTAAAAGCATGAATGAACACCAGCCCTTGGAAAGTAAGACCATACCTAGTTATGGATTTGGGAATCGTTGGTAGTAAATATCGATGATTAAGAAATGATAAACCTAATGTAAATGATTGTGCTACACATTCAACCCCCCACAATCAATTATCTAGCCTCAATAAGCCTTCAAAGGAAACAAAATTAGTAAACCCAATATGAAAGAATGTAGTCATAAAAGGATGGAATCATTATAGGCATTTGGCATTATGTCTCCTAAACATGAGGAACCATCCATGTCTTTATGATAAAAATTTGTAGTAATTAAAATTTAAATATATGTATCATCCATGATATAAATGGAGATATATAAGATGGATGATGCACATAGATCATAATTAATTGTGTATAATATAAGAGAAAAATAGAGGTTGTTGAGAGAAAATAATGTGGGTCACCATGAAGAGGCTCATGATATTTGATAACAATTGAATGTTAATCCAAATATACAGTATTCATTTCATGATTTTTGATCATGTGGATACCACATCATAATGAGTAGTAATTAAACCCAACCTACCATAGGTAAATAATGGGTTCAAAGTATCATTTATGAGGAGGTACAAAGCAAATCCCTATGGTGTACAAAAATATAAGGTATAAAACTACATATTTCTCAATGTTATAAGGAATAACAAGTGAAAATCATGTATTTTAGAAATGTTTATTATAAAAAAATAACTAACCTTCTCATTGTTCTATCTTTGAATCATAATATCATTGAACAAACATGGGAACCTTAAGATGTTATTATTCTAAACTTGCATCATTGGTGTAATTCAACATGAAGAACAATCTTTTTTAATGGTGGAGAATATTACAACACATATTTTAGTATAATATTCATCTATTTTTGTCACTATTTAACATTTTATCTCACATGAAATATAATTTTAAAATGAAGAGTGCTTCATTTAATTTTGGTAAAATTTAAAATAAAAAAATAAAAAACATTAATGTTATAGAAAAATATATATAGACCATAATTATATAAAATAGAAAAGGTAAATAATTATGGGTAAGTAAAAAAGTCTGTTTGCTTAAAATATTCTTCCTTACAGTCTCCCAAAAAAGCTATACCACCAAGTTTAACAATAGACACAATGAAAAATATACGATATATTGTATACATTTTGAAGGAAAAATAATTATCATATACTATATTATTTCTATTTATATATATAAATAGAAACCTACAATGTGACTATTATATAGCTAATAGGTATTTATATTACTGATTGGTATATGTCAATTCTTATAATTTTCAGGTGATCCTTATGTAGAAGTTACTATTGCATTTTAAAAAATATAATTGAAATTTATACATTCATAATTACAGCCCATGGAATAAATATTTAATGATATTAAATAAATATATAATCATTCATAAAAAAAGAATAAAATTTGATGATTATTTTACAATATAATACTTGTGTTTTTGTAAAAGTTAATTCTTTCATATTTTATGTTTTAATTTGAAAAAAATGTATTAATAATTTTGATTCATTATATCAAAATTAAATTAATTGGGAGATATTTTATATTTAGTAAATGAATAATTATGTTGGTAAATAATTGTAAAATGTAAAATAAGTTGAAACAAAAAAAATGAAATTTGGTGATTTTTAAATAAATAAATTTATATTTATATTTTAAAAATACCATTATTAGGCGTGTAAGTTAATTTTACTATTTTAAAATAATATCTTAGTAGGATTAAATAACTCCCATTTATTTAAAATATTACTCTTCACATATAAAAGAATAAAAAAATAGCACATTTTAATCTATAAAAGTAGTATTCCTATATTCAATTTTATATTCTTAGTATTCCTGAATTACTTTCATTGGAATACTTCCTCACTTTTTTTTGTTATTCTATTAAGAAGAATAACTCCTAAATAGTTAAAAAAATTATCACACTTCTTAAAATTAGTTGTAAAATGTTTTAGATACTCTTGAGTTAAGGTAAGGGGTTCTCTATTTGTTTTTAAAAAATACACGGTTCTCTCTCTATACAATATCCTAATGAAATATTTATATGTAATTCCATAAAATATTTATATTACATACTTGAGGATATGTTTTTATTTATTTTTGGTTGACTAATACCCTTTTATTAATACATACTTAACCTATTATTACATTTATAAGTGAATTTTTTTACTCAATATCAGTCCATAGGTTTTTTTTCCTTCCCATATATCTATATTATTATCCATTTTGTTTAAAATTTATCATTAATATATACTAATATATTTTTCCTTGTTTATTAAGGTTCAAATTTTCCACCACACCTTTCTTCTCTGATTGATCCCTAATAACATGTAAATATTGATTTCCTTAAAGTTTCTTCTCTTGACCACACTTCTAACATTATATTATATATTTATAAACTTCCATTGAAGAATTTTACTCATATTGTATTTAAATAACCACATATATTTACATATTCTATTTTTTTATTTTCAAAATAATTTTTACAATTCTCCTTTGATCGACTCATACATCATCTATTTTGACTTCTATGAGAATAAATTTTCATAATTACTCTCTTAACATTATCAATATTTTAAAAATTTATTGATTATTATTTCTATGTACATGTATAAGAAATATTAATATTTTGATTTCAATTATTTCATTATATTTAATTTTCTCCATTAAATACATTTTATTTAGATATATTTTTAGCTATGAAAATAAAAATTTGATTCTTCAAAATTTTATTATAATTTAAATTCTATACAATAAATATTAATTATCAATTACCTTATTTATAGGATTTGTTCTAATATTAACCATCATTAATATAATATTATACTTTTAAATCATTCTTATTTTTTTCAAAATGATGAATTAATTTTTGGGATTAATTCAATGTTGATTAATATATATGGAATCTATTTTTTAATATCTTATTAATTTTTCTCTTCTTACAGATAATGATTTTATCTATTTCAATAAACTTCTATATTACACCCTTTGAACAATCCTTATGTTTTATCCTCTCTCATTATATAATTTTCAAAACCCATTACTATACTAAAATAATCCCATCATTTATTATATATATTCCTATGTATATGTGGTATAGTTGAAATGAAATCTCTATGAGAAGATTTATCCATCAGTATAATTTTTTTTCAATATCATCAAACATTTATAACAAAGAGTTCTGTAATAATTCTTTTATATTTATCCCATATTTAAAATACTATATAATTCATCATTATGATTAAGTACTATTTACTTAGACATGAATATCATTTGATTGATTTAGGAAGACTCTTGATATGACTAAATAACTCATTGTTCACTATATGTGAACCTTGTATATACAATCATTGATTATTAAGAAATATTTTTATATGTTATTAATTATTGAATAGTATTATATGATGAAATACAATATAGGATTTACTTATCTAGTTAGGCCTATATATATATCCCCGTAGTGGACTTGTAATATCCATATACATTAAAATGACACTATGTTTCATAGTGTATTCCACATGCAACACAAAGCATAAAGGAAACATAAAACAATTGTATTTAAATGTTATAGTTATAACATAGCTTCTAAATTAGAGGGTATGCATGTGATTAAAAAATATATGAAAAATATATAAAGGTTCTAATAAACAAAAAATTAATGATTAATTCATAAGAAATAAACACTATATGTAACACCCTGAGATTTTATGAGAAATATTTTGTTTTTATGTATTACGTTATAAGAAACACCAAAGGAATCTTTCAATACACACAACACTTTCTTGGCTTTCATTACACGTAATCGCGACCTTCCTCAATAGCTTGCATTGTATGCAATACCCAGTTTCACTAAACAACGATATGTTATTAAAATATTATATAAACTAGTCGTTATGAATAGTAATACCTACTTTTTGAAATTTTATAAATTTTATCTTTAAAAATGGACTTCATTTTTGGATTCAGAATATCTAAATTATCCTAGGGTGAATTTTTGGTATTTTTCTGAAAACATTCAATTTTTGATGAATAGTGAAAACACTGGGTTACTATTTAAAAACCGACTTTTTATTTAAATAATTATTTATTTTATTTAAACTTATTTTGGGTAAAAATAGATACATAATACCTATATATGTTCAATGTAATTCATTAGAGTAATTTTATAATAATTTTAGATATATAAAAATTTTATTGAACTTTTCACCGTCTTTTACCCACCTCCTAGGAGAGTTTGAAAATTTACATAAAACTTAATTTTACCGCTTCTGTGAGTGGAATTTCAAAAATCCAAGAGACACAATTAATGTCAGTAAGTAAAATGTTGTTCAATGATATGAAAATAATTTTTGGTGAATAGTAACTTTTTACTTTTATTTACCACTGTTAAAAGTAAATAGGGTAATTACGGGTTAAAATGATATTACTATTACCTTAACACATGTTCTAATTCTATTGGATAAGGTTAATTAGACCAAAAAAAAAATTAGGAGTAAAATATGACAATTTAGGTCCACTTGAATTAGATTAGGACATTCATTATTATTTTATTTAAAAGAGAGTTAAAATAGTTAAAATCAAAGTTTAATAACTAAAACATTTTTAATATAGGGTTATACATAAGATAAATTAGACTATAAATATTCATTATAAATCTAAAAAAATTTCCTAAATAATGATATTTTATATATAATTTTTAGACATTAAATAAGTTAATTTATTTATGACACAATGAGGATGCAATAATTACATTATTAATGAAATATTAACATAATTGATATTATAAATACCCAAATAAATGTAATTTGAGACTTTTTATAAATTAAACTAATTTTATAAGTTAATATGACATGTTAGTATTTATTAAATTAACTTTTTTCGAACTAATAATGTTGTTATGATTTTCAGAAAAATCAATTACCAAATAGTGTCAAAATTGACATAAAATAGATTTTAAAACAAATATTATATTATTAATTGATATTCTATTCCTAAAAATCTAAGGTTCGGCCAAATGACTTAGATAATGATATATATATTAATAATGAACAAATTGGGGTTCTTGTGTCTTGTTATATTATGTTTATTAACCATATAATGTAAGAAAACAAGAAGACACGGTAAAAGTTAAATTATGTAACTTAGAGATAAATTTAAATGATAAGGTTAAAATAGTTACATAAACTTGTATAAAACCTATTGTTTGAGATTATTTCGACCCATCCCCACCCTATCCTATAAATAAATCAATTTGGAGCTTTTATAAACCGAATATGACTTTATTAAAAAATAATATTTTAATTTTTTCCAAAGGTGCCCCTCCCCTCTCTTATAAAAGGGAACCTCCTCCCTATTCTCTCTACACAACTTTGAGCCTTCAGGCTTGGACAAACCCTACCAGTTTCTCTTATCCACTTCCATATAAATATCCTATAGGTCCTGGTATTCTTCAAAGACCATCTTTAGTACCCTAAGTGGAGATTAAAAAGAGGCGCGTCAAAGAAGAGGTAATATCCATTACTGATCCTTTGCAATTTCTTTCTTCTTCAACTTCTTCTTATTTAGTTGTTTAATTATAAAGTAATAACATAAGTATCACTAATATACTAATATGTTATTATAAATATGAAACAACCCTATTTCACCTTCTATCCATCCTACGAAAAATGAAATCACCGCGCGTGCGTACGTACGGAATACTGTCTCCACATCGTGGTGTAATCTGTTTTCCGCCACCACCTTAATTTGATGGGTATAATGGTGTAAAGAATAAAAATATATGACTATTATAAAATGATAATAATTCTGAAACATTCCATCATCCACTCCAATACCATTCAAAAATTATGGGAACGATATCATCGCTCATGCGTACGTACGGACTACCGTCTCCACGATGTGATGCGACTTGTTCTACATTGAATGATGATTAAATAATTGAATTGAATGAATAAATATGATATATATTACACTAGTACCATTATGTAAATAAGGTATCTATAAAGAGTAATAATAATTTATTCGACAAAATATGCATAAGAACATAAATCAATAAACACCCGAATAACAAGTAGCAATGAAATATTACTAATAAGAAGATAAGAATATGACCATATATGATATCATAACAATGAATATGATTCTGTAATAATTCAATGAAATTATTTAAATCATTATACATGAGGTTCGGATATGTACAAAGCATATCGGACCTAAGGTAATGGAAATCTCACAATCTCATTTTTATCGAGATTGTTTATACTTCAGAATTTACTGGGGCATATTTATCATCCACATCCATGTTTCCTCAGTATTTAATATTATTTCTATCCTCATATAATTTTTTAAATCCAATTTTACCTATTGGTGAATTTTTAGTAAAATATATGAAAGAATTCTTTTGTCATTTTCAGTACAAGATACTTTTTGACTTTTCCGGCCAAAGTACGAGAAGAATGTTTTTTTAACTTATACGACATGAATGGATTTTTATGATTCCATAGAACTTTATTTACATGAATCTTCCTTTTCAAGTTTCCAGGTTTATTTTTAATTAACTTCTTTTAGTTAAAAATTATATCACATGTTAAGAAAGGAAAATTGTTTTTGATGTAGAAATGATATTTTCCTTAAGAATGTAGTTCAAATGTTTTATCAAAATTATTTTCCATCTAAGACAATATAGGGTTCTATTTCTATCCCTATTATTACATTAATTTGATTATGTTATGATGGAATTATTTTTATGAAGTCCTTTATCTTATATGAATCTTTTTATGATGTCATGATGTTTAAGAATCCCATTTTTATCACATGGGTTATGTTATGATGTATGATTTATGATTTTGTGGCACACATAAGAATGGTTTCATTATGATATGGGTGGGACTTATATCTCCCTCCAATGCATTGGGTAAAGATTTATATATCATGAGATAAACATGGCTGGAATGACAAGTTAAACCGGTTCAATGATACAGGACTGGAACGAGGAGTGAACTTGGTTCAGAAATGGACTTTGTCCACTAAGATAGTCTTGGAAATGAGTATTGACTAATAAGAAATTATTATCTATGATTATGTGTGTATGTCACAAAGTTTCATGTTATATGTTATGATTATTGGGATTTCACTTTCACTAATATAATTTATCCCATGATATGGTATTATAATCTCTTTTGCAGGTTAAGATTTTCAAAATGTTATGTTTTTATGAATATTATATGATTGATATTTCATTTGTTTACTCTTACTGAGCATTTGATCTCACCCTTTTGTATGTTTTCTTTTCCCTAGGTCAGAAAGAAGGATATTAAGTAGGATATGCTAAAAGGGACTCTACATATGATGAAAAAAATGGGAGACAATGTAAATGATTTATGAATCAGTTTTTTATGTTTCTCTATTTCTAAAGACACTATACCTATACGGTCCTTTCATGGTTTTGTTATATGTTGTAATAAGTATGCTTCCATTATGAAGTAATAACAATGTATGTGAATATGGGTCGTTATAGTTGGTATCAGAGAAAGGGTATAGTCAACCTTTGGAAACTAGGATGTGAATGCCTTAGTAAGAACCCTAAGGATATGTCTAAGCATAGAAAACAATCTTAGTGTTTTAGAAATGGCCATGAATAACCTATGATAAGACCTTAAGTTTGAAATTTTATTCTTAATTATGTGGTATTCCTATTATGATTAGTGTTTCTCACACCATGCTTATTGGTTTTAGTCAATGGATGGAACTCGAAGGAACCATGTTAATGCTGAATGCGAAGGGCAATGAAATGATTGTACCCCTGAGAAACCAAATGTTATGGGAGATGGAATGAAAAATCTTGTAGCCATGCTAACACAACTTTCTCAAGCTATGAATCATGCAGGAATTCCAAACGAGCAACGAAAATAGAAACATTCTATTGAATCCTTCATGAGGCAGCATCCACCCTCATTCAACGGGTCTACTCATCCAATAGTGGCTGAACAATGGATCAGTACCACTGAAAAGATATTTTTAGTTCTGTAATGTTCTGAACATGATAAAGTCATCTTAGCAGTATATCTTTTGGAAGGTGAAGCTGATCAATGGTGGAATCTTGTTAAGAATATGAGGAAAAGGGATGAAATTGAGTCCATGGAATGGGACGAGTTCAAGAACATATTTTTCAATAATTACTTCCCTCGTATTCTTCGAACAAAGATAGAGAAGGAGTTTCTTGAACTAAAGCAAAAGGATGATGAATCTGTTGGTACCTACGAAGCAAATTTTACAAGACTTGCATGGTATGCTTTTGGAATTATTATCCAACCTGAGAGTAAAATAGATCAATTCTTTAGTGGATTAAAACCAAGTCTTCGAAGGGCGTTAGCCATAAGGGACTTTAATAGCTACAAATAAATTGTTCGATGTGCTCTCAAGGTTGGGATGGAGATTGGAGTAACCCATCAGTCATACGGGTTTGATAAGAAGAGGAAAATTAAATTCAAAGGGAAATCTAAAGACCACACTGAAAAAATGATGAGTTTTCCCTTATGATCAATGTGTGGAAAGAAACATAGAAGTAATTGTCTTAAGGGGACATGTAAATGTTTCAAATGTGTAAAAGAAGGTCATCAGGAATTTGAGTGCCGCAATGATGGGAAAAAGATGTCTAATGATGTGAAGAAAGAAAGGGCTACACAGAATGAACCTCCTACACTTCAATGTTACAAGTGCATGGAAATGGGGCATTATGCCAATCAATGCCCTAATCCAAGAGTTGTTGATGATGATCGATGTTAACAAACTCTTATGGCCAGAGACAAAGGAAAGTCACTTGCAATTTCTATTGGCGATGTGGAGTACGATAACAAAGTGGTGAAAGGTACACTTACCATCCACTCTAAAGTAGAAAATGTTTTATTTGATTCTGGATCAACCCACTCTTTTATTTCTGAAGAATTTTCTAAGGGTATCGCCATACTACCTCAAAAATTAGCAGTTGAGTTAGCTGTGACAACTCCTAAGGGAACAACGGTTGCATCAAAAGTTTATAATTCTTCTTCAATTGACGTTTGTGGGAAAGTGCTTCCTGAAAATCTTGTGATCCTTACTATAGTGGAATTTGATGTGATTCTTGGCATGAATTGGATTTCCTTATATGAAGCTCATATTTATTTCCAAAGAAGGGAAGTTAAATTTCATATTCACAATCAATCTATGATCACTTATCGATACAAGGATGAATATAACCTTCCGGTGGAAATTTCTTCCATCTTCAGGGTCTTGATCCCCATAAATGAAGGTTATTTATCTCAAATGGTTGGAGAGAAACTCACGATTAAGAATATTCCCATTGTACGGGAGTTTGATGATGTATTTCCAGAGGAATTTCCAGGTCTTCCACCAAATCGTGAAGTTGAGTTTTCAATAGAACTCATACCGGGTGCTATGCCCATTTAAAAGACACCTTATAGAATGGCCCCAACTGAGTTGCAGGAATTAAAGAAGAAACACTAAGAGAATCTTGATAAGGGATTCATACACCCTAGTGCATCACCTTGGGGAGTACCTGTTCTGTTTGTTAGGAAGAAATATTGATCAATGAGACTCTGCATTGATTATCGAGAACTTAACAAGATCCCTATCAAGACCAAATATCCTCTCCCACACATTGATGACTTATTTGACCAACTACACGGAGCTCAATACTTTTTCTGTATTGATCTTCATTCAGGGTATCATCAATTAAGGTTCAAAAGAGAGGATATACCAATGACGACATTCCGTACAAGTTATGGACACTATGAATTTATAGTGATTCCATTTGGTCTTACTAATGCCCCTACTATTTTCATGGATCTGATGAATAGAGTCTTTAGAGACTATCTTGATTAGTTTGTGGTAGTATTTATAGATGATATTCTTGTCTATTCAAAGACCAAGGAAGAACATGAAGATCACTTGATAATTGTATTGAAGAACCTAAGAAAGGAGAATATTTATGCCAAATTTACCTAGTGTGAATTTTGGCTTAAAAAAGTTTCATTTTTTGGTTACATAATCTCAAAAGAGGGGATATCTGTAGATCCAGCAAAAACAGAGGTTATCGAAAGATGGTCGAGACCAACAACAGTAAATGAGATCCGAAGTTTTCTTAGTCTGGCTAGATATTATCAACGTTTTTTAAAAGATTTTTCACGATTATCTAATCCACTCACCAGGTTGACTCGAAAAAAAGTTAAGTTCATGTGGACGGAGGAGTGTGAAGAGAATTTCAAGGAGTTGAAAAGAAGGTTATCCAGTGAACCTATGCTCACACTGACTTGTAGTGGATAAAGGTTTGTGATCTACAGTGATTCCTCTAAGAAGGGATTGGGGTGTGTTCTCATGAAAAATGATATGGTGACAGCTTATGCCTCACGACAGTTTAAAATCCATGAGAAAAATTACCCAACTCTTGATTTGGATTTAGCTGCAGTAATCTTTGCATTAAAGATTTGGAGGCATTATCTTTATGGTGAAAGGTGTGATATTTATACTAATCATAAAAGTTTGAAGTATATTTTCACACAAAAGGAGATGAATATGCGCCAAATAAGATGGTTGGAGCTGATTAAGGATTACGACTACTCAATTCATTACCACCCTGGGAAAGCGAACAAGGTGGCAGACGCATTAAGTCGACAAGACCATACCAGCTTATCCATGATGAGGATCACAAAAGATCCAATATTTATGGATTTACAAAGGATGGATCTTGGAATTATAATGGAAGGGGAAAAATATTATCTCTCTCAAATTAATGTTCAACCATCTATACATGCGAAGATTAAAGAGGCGCAGAAATAAGATGTAGAGTTACAAAAGAAGGTGAGAAATGTTCCTGAATTTCACTTTGATTCTGATGAAATAATAAGGTTCCGGAATCGGGTTTCTGTTCCTCCCATCCTAGAATTAAAGAAAGAAATATTGGTTGAAGCTCATAGTTCTTCATTCTCTATTCACCCTGGAAGCACGAAGATGTATAGGGACCTAAAGGAGTACTTCTGGTGGGATGGAATGAAAAGAGATTTTGTTGAATATGTCTCTCGATGCTTGGTTTGTCAACAAGTTAAAGCTGAAAGACAGAAGCCTAAGGGGATATTACAACCATTACCCATACTAGAATGGAAATTGGAAAACATCACTATGGACTTTGTTACCGGACTTCCTAAAACAACCAATGGAAATAATGCTATCTGGGTTATAGTTGATCGTCTAATGAAGTCGGCACACTTCATTGCTATTAGAGAGGATTTCTCTCTTGATAAGCTTGCCAGGGTATATGTGAAGGAAGTGGTAAGATTACATGGAGTACCACTTTCCATTATATCTAATCGGGATCCGAGGTTTACCTCAAAGTTTTGGCGAATTCTTCAGCATACTCTTGATACAGAGTTGAGTTTCAGCACTACTTATCATCCTCAGACAGACGGTCAGTCTGAGAGGACAATTCAAACTCTAGAAGACATGTTGAGAGCTTGCTCTATGGATTTCAAAGGTGGTTGGGATCAACACCTACCTTTGGGGAATTTTTTTATAATAGTAGCTTTCTCTCCAGTATTCAGATGGATCCTTATTAAGCTCTCTATGGAAAGAAATGTATAACTCTAACTTGCTGGGATGAAGTTGGGGAAAGAAAGCTATTAGGACATAATATTGTAGATGAGATGGTAGAAAAGGTCTGATCTATTCAACAACACATAAGAGCATCTCAGAGTCGACAAAAAAGTTTTGCCGACAACTGAAGAAAGACCTAGAGTTTGAAGTGGGTGATAAAGTGTTCTTACGAATATCTCCTTGGAAGAGACTAATGAGATTTGGAAAGAAGGGCAAGCTGAGCCCTAGGTATATTGGTCCTTTTGAAATATTGGATCATGTTGGGAAGGTAGCCTACCGATTGGTGCTTCCACCGAATCCCTCTCAAGTTCATGATTTTTTCCATGTATCGCTCCTGAGAAAGTACATACCCGATACTTCACATGTACTAAGCTCAGAAGTTGTACCACTAGAGTAAGATCTCTCTTATGAAGAACATCCAATAGAGATTCTGGATCGTAGTGAAAAAGTTCTATGAAACAAGACCACTTTCTTGGTTAAAGTTTTATGGAGGAACCACAAATTAAAAGATTCTACATGGGAATTTGAGGATATGATGAGGGAGAGGTATCCTCATCTGTTAGTTACGAAGTGAGGAATTTCAAGGGTGAAATTCTTTTTAAGGGGGGTAGAATGTAACACCTTGAGATTTTATGAGAAATATTTTGTTTTTATGTATTACATTATACACAACACCAAAGGAATCTTTCACTACACACAATATTGTCTTGGCTTTCTTTACACGCAATCACGACCTTCCTTGATAGCTTGCGTTGTACGCAATACCGAGTTTCACTAAACAACGATATGTTATTAAAATTTTATATAAACTAGCAATTATGAATAGTAATACGTACTTTTTGAAATTTTATAAATTTTATCTTTGAAAATGGACTCCATTTTTGGATTTGGAATATCAATATTAGCCTAGGGTGAATTTTTGGTATTTTTTTGAAAACATTCAATTTTTGATGAATAGTGAAAACACTGGGTTACTATTTAAAAACTGACTTTTTATTTAAATAATTATTTATTTTATTTAAATTTATTTTATGTCAAAATATATACATAATACCTATATAAGTTCAATGTAATTCATTGGAGTCATTTTATAATAATTTTAGATATATAAAAAATTTTATTTAACTTTTCACCGTCTTTTACCCACCTCCTAGGAGAGTTTGCAAATTTACATAAAACATAATTTTACCGCTTCTGTGAGTGGAATTTAAAAAATATGAGAGACATGGTTAATGTCAGTAAGTAAAATGTGGTTCAATGAGATGAAAATAATTTTTGGTGAATAGTAATTTTTTACTTTTATTTACCACGGTTATAAGTAAATAGGGTAATTAAGGGTAAAAATGATATTACTATTACCTTAACACATGTCCTATTTCTATTGGATAAGGGTAATTCGACAAAAAAAACCTTAGGAATAAAATATGACAATTTAGGTCCACTTTTATTAGATTAGGACAATTATTATTATTTTATTTAAAAGAGAGTTAAAATTGTTAAAATCAAAGTTTAATAACTAAAACATTTTTAATATAGGGTTATACATAGGCTAAATTCTACTATAAATATTCATTAAAAATATAAAAATATTTCCTACATAATGATATTTTATTTATAATTTTTATACATTAAATAAGTTAATTTATTTATGACACAAGGATGATGGAGTAATTACCTTATTAATGAAATATTTACATAGTTGATGTTATAAATACCCAAATAAATGTAATTTGAGACTTTTTATGAATTAAACTAATTTTAAAGGTTAATATGACATGTTATTATTGATTGAATTAACTTTTTTAGAACTAATAATGTTTTTATGATTTTCACAAAAATCAATTACCAAATAGTGGCAAAATTGACATAAAATAGTTTAAAAAAAAATTATATTATTAATTGATATTATATTCCTAAAAATATAAAGTTCGGCCAAATGATTTAGATAAGGATATATATATTAATAATGAAAAACTTGGGGTTCTTTTGTCTTGTTATAGTAAGTTTATTAACCATATAATGTAATAAAACAAGAAGACACGGTAAAAGTTAAATTATGTAACTTAGAGTTAAATCTAAATGATATGGTTAAAATAGTAACCTAAACTTGTCTAAAACCTATTGGTTGAGAGGATTTTTGACCCATACCCACCCTATATAGGAAATAAATCAATTTGTAGCTATTATAAACCGAATATGACATTATTATAAAATAATATTTTAAGTTTTTTCAAAAGTGCCCCTCTCCTCCCTTATAAAAGGTCACCTCCTCCCTCTTCTCTTTACACAACTTTGAGCCTTCAAGCTTGGCCAACCCCTGCCAATTTCTCTTCTTCACTTCCCTAGAAATAACCTAGAGGTCCTGGTCGTCTTCAAACACCATCTTTAGTACCCTAAAAGGATATTAAGAAGAGACGCGTCAAAGAAGAGGTAATATCCATTACTGATCCTTTCCAATTTCTTTCTTCTTCAACTTATTCTTCTTTATTTGATTCATTATAAAGTAATAACATAATTATCACTAATATAATGATATGTTATTATAAATATGAATCAACCCTATTTAACCTTCTATCCATCCTACAGAAAATGAAATCACCACGCGTGCGTACGTACAGAATACCGTCTCCACACCGTGGTGTAATATGTTTTCCGCCACCACCTTAATTGGATGGGTATAATGGTGTAAATAATAAAAATATATGATTATTATAACATGAAACTAATTCTGAAACATTCCATCATCCACTCCAATACCATTCAAAAATTATGGGAACGATATCATCGCTCGTGCGTACGTACGGACTACCGTCTCCATGATGTGATGCGACTCGTTCTAAATTGAATGATGATTATATAATTGAATTTAATGAATAAATATTATATATATTACACTAATAAAATTATTTAAATAAGGTATCTATAAATAGTAATAAGAATTTATTCGAAAAAACATGCATAAGAACATAAAGCAATAAACACCCGAATAACAAGTAGCAATGAAATATTACTAATAAGAAGATAAGAATATGAACATATATGATATCATAACAATGAATATGATTCTTTAATAAGTAAATGAAATTATTTAAATCATCATACATGAGTTTCAGATACATACAAAGTATATCGGACCTAATTGAATTCAAATGTTTTATCAAAATTATTTTCCATATAAGAAAATATAGGGTTCTGTTTCTATCCCTATTATTACATTGATTTGATTATGTTATGATGGAATTATTTTTATGAAGTCCTTTATCTTATATGAATATTTTTATGATGTCATGATGTTTAAGAATCCCATTTTTATTACATGGGTTATGTTATGATTTATGATTTATGATTTTGTGGCACACATAAGAATGGTTTTATTATGAGATGGGTGGGACCTATATCTCCCTACAATTAATTGGGTAATGATTTATATCTCAAGAGATAAACATGGCTGGAACGGAAAGTTAAACTGGTTCAGTGATACTGGACTGGAAAGAGGAGTGAACTTGGTTCAGAAATGGACTTTGTCTGCTAAGATAGTCTTGACAATGAGTCTTGACTAATAATAAATGATTATCTATGATTATGTGTGTATTACACAATTTTTCATGTTATATGTTATGATTATTGGGATTGCACTTTCACTACTATGATTTATCCCATGATATGGTATTATAATCTCTTTTGCAGGTTAAGATTTTCAAAATGTTATGTTCTTATGAATATGATATCATTGATATTTCATTTGTTTACCCTTACTGAGCATTTGGGATCACCCTTTTGTTTGTTTTATTTTCCCCAGGCTAGGAAGAAGCATATTAAGTAGGATATGCTAAAAGGGACTTTAGATATGATGAAATAAATGGGAGACAATGTAGATGCTTTATGAATCAATTGTTTATTTTTCCCAGTTTCTAAATACACTATACCTATATGGTCCTTTCATGGTTTTGTTATATGTTGTAAAATGTATGCTTCCATTATGAAGTAATAACAATTTATGTAAATTATGGGTCGTTATACTCTATTCGTTAAAAAAGTAACTTTATACTTCAAAAATATGTTTTCGTCATAAATGGTTTTTATTTCTCTTTATGAGTTAATATTATAATTAATTATTTAAAAAATTAAATTATAATTTTATAAAAATTATATTATTTTCTAAAACAACATTAAATAAATATATTAATATTTTTTTTGAGAATTTTGAGAAATGTTTTATTTTTCAATGAATAGTTATAAATAATGTTTTTTTGGAAAATGTATTTTATTCCCAAGTATTTTCAAAGTAAAATTCAATTTTTAATTAATTTAAAAATATAAATATTTCATTTTTATTATTAAAAATAACCTTATGTTCATTGTAATGAATTTAAAACATGAATTTGGTATAAAAAAATTTATACATTAAAGGCATCTGAAGAAAAAATATTTCTCCTTGAATTTTGTGAGATTAATTTAAAATTAACTTATACCACATTGGGGAACTGAATTTGATAAAATTTATTCCATTTTAGGAATACTAAAAATTAATATGTGGTAATAAATTCAACTTATTTTTTTTTCAATATGAATAGTAACTATAGTAAATTGTTTCTACCACGTTAAATTTAAAATGAGTTAATTAGGTTTAAAACTAATTGAATAAGGCATAAAATTCATTCAATGAATTGATTTTATATCATTTAATTATTATATTTCTTCCATAATGATTCAAAATTTAAAATTATGATCTTATTTTTCATTTCACTTTGTTGTTGACCTTTATAATATTTTAGTAAAACATAAAGCAAAAAATGTTGCCTTCTTGATTTTAAAATCAATAATATTTTATTATAGAGATAAAATAAAAATAATTTTTTTATGAATGGTCATTTTGAATATTAATGAATAATTTTCATCATGGTATTGTTTTAATTTTGAATGAGTATATAATTAACTTGAAGTCTTATGCAACTCTCACACAATGCTTATGCAAGCAGTAGAAAATTCAAGTAAGTGACTTTAATAACTCTAAAAGTATTATTTTATGGGTGATTTATTGCACCCAAAATATATTTATTATATTTGTAAAACAATAGAGTTTTTTTAATGTTTAGATTCAATTTTCGTTGTTTTTATGTTGTTTTCAATGACAATTTATCCGAATAGTTCTTAAAATTACGTTAATAGTAATTTAAGTTAAATATATTTTATTAAATTATATGAATATTTTTAAAACATTTAAAAAGGATTTTTTTTAAAATGGTCAAAAATTTCATCACATTGACATTTATTGGCCAATTTTTAACTTATAAAAATTATATAACTCTGTAATATTGAAAAAGTTATTCCCTCAGATGAGGATAAAATTGGTAAACAAAGGTATTAACCCAAAATATATGACATAAAATGATATCCAAAACTATATAAATTTTATTATATTTTTACATTATTACCCTAAACACGTTATCTTCCAATCCATGTAATTTTGGAACCATTTTACATTAGTTTGAGATATATTATTTTATAACATTTTATGTATTTTCAAAATTAAAATTAATGATAATTTATGAAAAATAATATTTTGTTAAATTAATTTAAATTAATTAAAATACAATATTAACAATATATGTTCCATTTATGGGTTATTTTCCATTTACTATAATGTTTTGACCCCTAAAGTGTAAAAACCAGTAATATTGTGGTAATTGTCAAAAAGGATAATTTGGTGTTAAAACAAAGAGACAAGGGTAAAAGAACCACCAAAAATTATCCAGGTGTTATTGGATAGGATGATTTAGAATCATAAACATATTAAATTATAATTATAAAAATTTGAATTCATTTTACCATGACTTTCAATTTATTTTAATTTAATAATTTAAGACAATCCAAGAATGCCCCTCCCCTTATTTATAACAGGGTATCACCTACTCCTCTCCTTAACACACTACAAGATCCTTTTTTCTTAGTTATTACATAACCAAATACCTAAATATAATCCCTATTTACATTCTATATATATTTTTTTAGGTGGAATACCAACCTTAGAGGGATTACAGTGTAAAGAAATGGTTGTTGTCTTCGGAAGAGGAATAACTTTTGAACTATTTTTTTATCTTCATTTATTCTTATACCTCCTTAAAATCTTCTTAAAACATTTTTAAATAATAAAACTATTATATTACATATATTTAGATGTTTTTATTTTAAATAAATGACCTATATCCACCTCATATTCCATCAAATTTGTAACATAACTATCATTCGTGTATACAACGGACTACCACCCCCTATATCGATGTAATTATTTTTATATTATCACCTCTCATGGATAATTATAACGATGGATTTGATGTTTATATTGGATATTAATCACATAGTTATCATTATGAAATGATACTGTATCATTAACTTTCATATAATTTAATCCATTCTAAAATGAAAATGGTGTTCATGTGTATGTCTGGATTACCACTTCCCCAAAGTGATGTCATTCGTTCTTCATAACTACATCAGATGGATAATATATATAAATTATTTGAAGAGGTATTATAATATTTTTTATTTAATAAAAAAATATAAAATAACCCTTACTATATTTCCGTAACGATATTTGAAAAATGGAAATTTTACTAATGTGCATGTAAAAGCTACCATTTCTATGATTATAACATAGTTCGTTTTTCATAAAAATATTCATGGGTTTATTTTAAAATTTTAATAAATGTATAAAAATATTAATTATATCATAATTATTAGTCTATATGTTATGGAATAATTATCACCTTTATTATGGTCAACATACCAAAGTCATATTGATGTTATTAACAAAACAACCTCTAAATACCCGACGTGGACTTAACAAATTATGTAATTGAATATGTAATTGAAATAAATGGAATAAATTTTGTAATTATGAATTTCAAAACATGTTAAAGGTTCATGATAATTTAAATAATTTATAAATCGTTATTATTAAGGATCTAAATGACATACATAGAAATACGGGACTCATGGTATGGGATTTTATCTTATTTTCCCTTCATTGAGAAATATTTTAATGTTAATCACTTAATTTATTTAATATTGTTTATATATTTCCATTTAAATGTTTATATCATTAATCCATAATACATAATAGTATTTTATATAATAATTTAAATTAATTAATTCAAATTTATTTTAATTTAAATATCCCAAGTGGTATTATGCTTCTTAACTCAATTTCCATCAATTGGGTTATCCTTCAACATCATCAACATTGTTATTTCGTGATTATGCCTGAATTGATCTATAAATTTTTTTATTGTATATTTAAACTCTTTTTAGGTGTATTTACATATGTTCACATTATAACTTCATATGCTAATTATCACTTAATAATTTATGATCTACGAAAGGGATTTCTTTGTCTCAATATCACTTTACATAGATATGATTCATGTCATGCACCATGATTTTCTTGTATGGTGTACATATTTCTTCATGAATAAATTTTAGAATATTACATCATGAAATTATTGAGATTTATGTATCTATATCATACAATTTTAACTAATTTATTTTGATTAAAATTTTATTTAAGTGGTAAAGGATTTATGTTACAATATCATTTATTTTTGAAATTATTATTTTTCAAGGATACATTGTGTAAATCATATGCTCTCATTTTATTTTACCATATATAATTTCTTATATCTTTTTTATGATTATGTTTTAGATGTTTCATATCTATTTCCTCATTTTTTGTTAAAGAAACATCAATAAATTGGTATATAACTAATATTGATCTTGCATCTTCTTTTAGATTGGGAATCTTTTTCTCCATATACATGTCTTATAAAATGTATTCAAGAATTTTCTTTAATAAAAATAAAATATTTCATGAATTAATTTGACATGATATATTATATTATTTTAAAAAAATTATTTGGAAATCTCAAAAAAAATATACATGGTTCACCATTGAATCTCTTAACAATTGTTTAAAAAGAATGGTTTTTTTAACCTTCACATCATGAATGATTTTTCTATCCATCATGAAAGTTCATTGTTTTATATTTTCCATTACAACATTACATGTTTATTTTAAAATAATACCACTTTATAAATAATTTCTAAATTATTATATCTTAAAGGTATTGAATGAAAATGTTATCTTCTCATATTTCTTATGAAATATTTTAAATGTTATTTTATTTATATTTTAATCCATGTAAACATCCATTAATTATTCCGATGTATCTCTGGGATTATTATATTATGATACCATCCAAATTATTTCTCTATATGGATTATGATGAATGATTTAAAGTGATTATCATGAAACCGATTTCATTTCCATGGGTAAGTCATATCATAGAGGAATGAAAGTTGTTGTTAAGAGATTGATAATGAAAATTCATGATTTCATGTGCTATATCAATGTATGGAAATTGTAAATTATTGATGATGATTGGTGATCCCAATACATCTTATAAGAAGGGTGATCCAGATACATGTTATATGATTGGTAATCTTGATGTGATATATGGAATGAGTGAGCCTAATATAACTTATATTATGGGTGAGAATGATATAGATATCTAATGTAATGGGTAATGTTTTATATATTTAAAGGAAGCATTAAGAGAGTTAGCTAAGGAGGTTTCTCTTATAAATTTAACTAGGATCCAATTATTTCTGACATGGGTTATAAAGATAATGTTCTAATATATGTACACATTTTCTTCATGCTTTCTATGTGTATTTCATATTTATTTTTATCAAGATTGAAATAACATAGATAATGATTATTGATTCCAATGAATCTTGAATTTGATAAAGCTTCATGTCATATATCATGTTTAATGATACAGATATTAGTGGGTATGGATTCTCTAATGTAATCATTAAGTAGTTTGATTATGTCATTATGGTCAACTGAAAAATGGAAATCCAACATATTCTAGACATGATGTTGGGCTTGGCTCATACTCCCTATGTCCTCAAGGTCGGCATTCTGGTGTCCATACAACATATATTTGTAGCACCTTAAGGGCATCTTGAATATTCATCTTAAAAAAATGTTATAACTACCACGATAGTTCTCCCCGTGATAGAATATGGTGGGATTATAGGCATCTTAACCATGATATATACCATTCAATACTTCTTAATGGTGATATATTTTCTATAGAAATAAATAATTCCATTGTTAAGACACCATTGTATAGATTGGTTCTCAAAACACTAGGGTTAACCATATATAGTTCCCCATTAACTACTAGAAAAAACCAACCTTGGCTAGTGTGCGACCTTGAGAAGAAATAACTATGGTCTAACTAGGTGTAAGAATACACCTATGACGATGATGTGATTTCTATGGATATATGGAAGGATCTAGATGAAAAAAAACCTTCTAAAATTGTTTTTCCTCAATGTCAAGTCCAATTACAAAGTCCCAAATAAGTTAATGAGGTATTTCAATACATACATATTATAGAATAGGTAGAATACTTTCCAATTGTTAAAGGATACAAACATACCTTATCAGGGGTGTTAGGGTCACAAAAAGTCTATAAACACACTCTTCTAATAGATATAATTGGCCTCTTTCTCAATTTACTATGCCTTGAGAGAGGAAAGGCTCAATAAAAAAATATGTAATGTTATCCTCAATAGTTTAATGGATCTTTGGGACTTGATCATTGGATATTAATTAATATCCAAGGATATGGTGAGTATGAGGTATTTCACTTTATCCCATCCCCGGTAGAGAAAAACTCTCTAGAAGAGGCATCCTGTAATGTCAGATGCACATTATAGATCACTCTAATGAGTAATTTATTGTCCAATTTTTTGATAGAATAAAGCTCCCTTATCTTAATAATTCAAAAAACATAAAGAGAGGAGGTATCAACATTCTAACAATATCCATAAAAATGCCTCATGATAAAAGGGATCATATATCCTATAAAGAAACTGAACTATCAGATTACTTAATGAATCCCATGGTTAGTGAATCCCATCATGAGAAGAAAAATAAATAACCCAAGTGTGGGTAAAACTACACTTAATAATTAAGGTCAAGTTAGTAGCCACCATAGTATCTATCCAGGAGTAGAACCAACCTCTAGGTCTAGGGGAACTTTTACCAATACCTCCCCCTTAGTAAATCACATCCAATGAGCATCCTAATGAAATCAATGATGAGCCAAAATCAACCGCAACCCATATGGATGTGGGAATTTTTATCTCAATAACCATATAATGATTCTTTAAATCCTTAAAAATAGAAACATAAAATACCAAAGATACCCCTAAATCAGCCCTATCCCACAGTGCAGATGGATTTTTTTACCCTCCCAAAGGAGATCGGACTTCACCAGGCTAGGAAGTGGAAAATAAAAACTATCACCAATGTCGTTATTCTTACCACACAATATACCCCTACATATAGGTCCCACTCAACATGTATGGATGAAAACCCCTCTAAGGTCACTATACACTGACAAAAATCTAGGGAAATTTTGAAAAATAAACTCAATACCTATAAGTGTCATAAGTCAAGATGACCCAATAAGATAGGGGTCAATATGGAGGAATATGATGTGACTATTGAAAGAGGATTGAGTGGTACATGACTACCATATCACTTGGAGAGTGGTGGGGTGACCACTATCAATCAGTACATCTCAATTAATTTCATCACCACTATTTTAGCTATCAACATGAACTGAAATGTTGATGATTATGGGTGTAATGTAGAAATTGAACCTTGAGAGGTAGGTGATGTTGATGAAAAAACTAATGATACATCCTAATAGAATATGAGAATAAAATAGAAACTATAACCTCCATATGAAGAGATCACACCTACTTAACGTGATTTCACCATTTCTAATGGGAAAGGGGTGGGTAAATTCCACTCACCATCTTGAAAGGATGAAATAACCTCCATTTAAAAATGGATGGAATAGTATGAGAATGATATATTCAACCTAATATGGATCAATCAGTAACTACTCAGGAGAAATATATCCACTAGGTACCTCCTTTAGGAAGAAATATATAAACCTCCTCCCACCCAAAAATTGAGACCCAATCCACCTACATAGTCAGAATATAGACATCAAGATGGTTTTGGATTGAGAGAATAGGTTAAAATAAACATGGTAACTGAGGAATACCATTATTTTAATCTATTATGGTGACAGACTCCACCTTATCGGGGTGATACTCTAGCCCCAAAATGAACTGAAATTCTACAGGATATGAGTGGAGGGGAATCTTTTCATGATTCACTGACTCATTGTTCTTAGGGGGTAGTCCAGACTATGTTACATCCAAAAATCTTCAACACCATCTTGTTTCTAACCAATTGGATGGAATCATTGGAGGGGAGATATTCACCATACTACTCGAGATGATGGAATGCACCGAATCGGTGGATAACACATTACCCCATACGTAATTTTTAAACCATTTTTTCAACCTTCAATTACATGGGTGATATAGAAAATCATCTATTGTTCTCCTTTTCCTGATAATAACCTATTATGGCCCTTGATACCGACAAGAAATAAAAAATGGACGTAATTTTCATGGACTCTAGTAGGTTCCACATTCATTTAGTACAACATCCATCCAATAAGATCCATTGTTAGTTGGGAAGACCATTTTATTCATTTACACAAACAATTTATGTCCACCATAAAGAAAATGATAATCATCAACCTTAAAAATGAAAACAATGAAAAAATAAAATGGTAACTAACTTTATTTATAGATATAAAGGTCTAATGAACTCACTCGCCATCTCACTCTCCTAAGAACAAATTTTGGAGAATTGTGATGAGAACCTATATTATGAGCTATATTCACATTTGATCCTAATGGTATATATTGGTGGATTATATGAGTTTATATAAATGAAAAAACATCTAGAAGATGACATTTAGTGAAATGGGGATGAATCTCATCCCACGCCCATGACATAGGAAAAATGTCTTGAAAAATTATAAAGCATCACCGTTATGAACAAAAAATCAATCGTTCGCACTAGAACACCCATCTAAGCCATGAATATCCTATTAGCTCCTACTGAGTGATAATAGTAGATAGATGGTCCTCATTTAGATTAAATAGGAGATCTATTCTAGCCATGATTTTTGGAATGGATTGAAAAATATATTCCTTCTAAAAAAATAGGCTCTTATTTATTTCATTGCATCCAAGGAAAAAATATCCTAAAGATACCACCTCCAAATAATTGTTTTACTATTTTCATAAATCTATATTTAAGTGTAAAGTGGGAACCCTCAAAATATAAAAAATCCACATTCTAACGGGCACATGAACATATATTCAAATTTCAATATCCAAAAACCAAAACACTCATTACATTAGAAAAAAGACCACATATTCAAAATTCAAAAACCATAACATCACTGGGATGTGGCATTAATGGAAAGCCCCGAAAATCACATGAGCTGCCTAAGAAACCCTGCATTGATGATATCATGACTAGAACATTGCATCAACCACTATGTCACCACCATCATCACATCAACATCATCAACAACACATCACTTCTGTCCACTCCAAGCTTTGTCATCATCACCATCACCTACCATCAAGCTGAGCCTCACCCAACCCAAAGTTATTTTCAAAAAAACACTCATCATTGAGAAAAATACTATCCAAATGAGTAAAAAAACTCCCCAAGATCACCTAAAAAACCATCAATATCCAAAGGGAATAAAAAAAATTCCATCTAGGACCAAAGGAGTATATTCCTTTACTAGAACATCATCCCTACCTTACAAAACCTCTAACACCAAAAAAAAGAAACACCACTACCTCCCCGATGAATAAAACTAGAAGCACAATGATGAACACTAAACAAAGAATCATGGTAAGTTCCACCATAAAGAAACCTTCAAAGAAGATCATAAAACCATAAGCATTACTGATAAGTGACCCCACAATGAAGAGAAATGAACATAAAATAGAAAATGAGAACTCGATGCTAATGAAGAACAAGACCTGTAACCAAAGCTATCCCCCCTCCAACATGATCCTAGGTTTCCTGAAACCCTCATCAATCCTGACCAATATGGGGTTGAGCATGATGGGTTGGTCCGCAAGGGAAATGGATAGGAAGAGCACATAAGTACACCACTAACATGGACCAAACCTCCTGAAGCAGTGATATCCAGACCCAGACATGGAGGCTCGATGCGTGGTGGTAGGTAGAAAGAGGGGCATTGAGAGGGGATTGATACCCATACCAGCAAGAATCTTTATTCAAGGAGGGGAAGGAGAAAAAAAGTTTGGAAGGAGAAAATAAATCCATGTGATAAAAAGATCTGTATAACAAAATAGAAACCCTGGTAGAAGAAGAAATTGAGACATAGCTGGTGAGGAGAGGCCATGCAACGAGAAGAGAAAAATAGCCACCAAACGAGATAGGAACCACTTAGAGGATGGGGAGGAAGGATAAGTGTTGAGAGCACTATGAACACTAGGCGAATACAGGGTAATATTATTCCTTCAACAATAATCATCAACTCAAGCAACTAGAACCATCGAAACCCATTGAGGCCATCCTTAGAGAAAACCCTATCTATTTCCCATTTTTCTAGGAGATTGTGTCACACCATCCATGACTATATCATATTTAAATATATCCTCCCTGATATGGTGGATTTTGGATAGCTCATACAAGGAAAATTCTTAGTTCATATGACATGTGGGATGGATAGCCAACTATAAGAAGATGGTCAATGTAAATAATTTATGGCTAGGGGTGAATATTTTTTTGACAAATGGATGTGATAAATGTTAGTTGTCCAAGATCACTCCACCCTTTGAGAACATTTTCGTAAACTAGTTAGGATTCAATAACCTAAGGAAATTCCATTAAAACCCCCTCCTAGAGGATGATGTAATCATAATATATGGGAAAATGCACTAAAAAAAGAGTATTATCCAATGAACTCATTGTCTCTGACTCTTTTATATTTCATTCCATCATCATCTGGATTATGGGAACCATCCATCCAAGTGGAATCCTCATTAGATAAACTACTCATTTTCAACTATGTTAACCTTATTAACATTGTAGCCCCTTTATCTGGTTAAGAATACACTGATTAATATGAGTTCATTATACATATATGAGGAGGCTGAAGCAGGGGACATAGAAGCCTAGGGTACATGAGATCGAATGATCATGGTTAGAACCAATATCCTATCGAAATCCATTTTGAAGCCATATATGTATCTTAGACCCATGGGTGAGAACTTATGCAGGCCTTATGGGAGAATGGATATAAATCTGATCCTTTTAGTGGTTTTCCATGCAATTGTTTTTGGAAAATAGCCTATTGGGTGAAAAAGTACTTGATTAGCCAAAATAAAGGTGTAAACCAGTATGGCCAATTCCATTAACAACAGATTCTCCCTTTTCATCTTTCCAAACACCTGAATCGCCTAAATCGGGTACTTCATCTCCTAAGCCAGATGCTAAAGTGAAAGCCTATGCTGGGAAGAACATACCTCTGGTGAAAATATATGACAGTATAAAACAATTGAAAATTTTCCCAGTAAATATCTCAATATTGGGGTCTCTCCATTATTCATAAGAAAACATAAGCGCATTTATCAAGGCCCTCTAAAGACCTAATTATTTTGAGATAGAATTCATCATAGATGATTATTATTAATAGAAAAATACAATACCAAAATGTTATTACATCATCATATTCATATAGAAGGACTAATAAGTGTCTATAAGAGACATATCAAAACCCTATATTTTTCAAGATTACTCAATAATTGCAACATTGGAAGAGTTATTTATGTAAAAAATTCTAGGATAAATCACATATCGGTCCATACCCTCAAACATTTGTTATAAAATAATTATGATTTTCCTCCCATGAAAATTACCATTTCAGGGTATGAAAAAAATCGATCAAAATCTCCACAAAAATATCAAGATAAAGGTTATGTTTAAGGACCTCATGTGTAATGATTAGTTCATGGTTGTCCAGAAATACATCGAATACAATGTCCATCTTGGGATACCATGAATCCATAACGATGTAGTGGTTCCATCAATATTTGATCAGTGTTTTATATATCCCATAAAAATATTAACACACCAAGGATATTTTCAATAATAGGAAAATAAAATAACCAATGATTGAGGGTAAAATGTATGCTTATACTCCAAATAGATTTGGAAAAACCCTAGAAAACCCTTATAGTTTTCTAAAAATGATTTTGTGTTACCTATATAACTAATCAAGGTAGTATATTTAGTCCCACAAGGGCATTGTATACAAAAAACATCAGTAAATCATGTCCATATGATCATGTTCATGCTAAATGATAGAGTACCAACAAGGTAATGTTGAAATAACGATCTATCTGAGTCACTGAATTTCCATGATCTATCAATTTAAATTAATAATACTCTTATGAAATTTCATATAACTCAGTATTTTTATACATATCATACCCCAAATGGCTATATAATTGAAATAAAACATCACCATTATACTCCAAAAATACTTGGGTAGTTTTTCATGTTAACATTTCTTCTTAGAGACACTCATCATTCATCAAGGAAAGAGTTAACCATGTGTTGTTTACTATGACCTTGAGTACTTTCAACGAATCTGAAATGGATAAGTAATATAATAACCTCAAGGACACCCCTCTAGTATTTTAGGAAGGCATATCCACCACTATTGATGGTATATGATATATAAATCTGGGAATATATTTGGACCAACAACCCACATTGATTATTGGGACTATTCCTATAAAATAGAATAAATATATAATTCATTTCAAAAGAAATAGTGATACATTTTCTATTATAATTACACAAAAATTTAAAAGATGAACCTTGATGTGGAAACTCATCATTTAGTATTGAAAGATGTAAATAGATTTTTTGAATATGAAATTTGCATAAGGAATCCCTCTCATGATACCAAGGTAGAATCCAAAGATGAAATATTGATCAATTATTGATTTTTTCCAAGAGGTAAAACACCAAAAAGATCTATAAAATATCCTCCTCAATAATAAAAAATAGTAATATCATGGTCTTTATCGATTTCAAGTTCCTTAATCAATTCTTCCTGAAGAATTATTTTATAGTAAAGATTATTTAACTTTTGATTGATGTAACTTATAGCTTCCAAGACCATTCCATTATGGATGATTATTTAGGGTATAATCAGATAAATATGGACTCTATAGACAAGGAATCCATTTCATTAAATGACCCTCAAGGAATATGTTTCCACCAGGTCATGAACTTTAGATTATGGAATAATGGAAAAAATATCAATTAAACATGTATCATATCATTAAACCATTCTTGGATAAAATTATAGAGTGACACGTCGATGACCTGGTGGTTAAATCATGATAGAATTGTTTTAACCTTATTGTTCTTCAAACAATCTTTGAAAAAATGTAGCATGAAAATTTGAAGATGAAACCTCTAAAGTCTGCATTTGGAATAATGTCATGGAAATTTTGTACCTTCATTTCATTCCCCCATGGAATCATGGTTTATCTAGTATTGATTAGTGAAATTATGTAAAATACACTCCCTCTCAATATTAAGGAATTGTGAGGGATCCAATAGAACCTTACTTTTATCAGGGATTTCATAAATAACCTAGCTGGAAATTTTCCTCTTTAAAAAGTAGATCAATAAGGGAGGCATCAACTATTGGGGTGAGGACTACCAGGAATATTTTGAGAATATCAAGTTTTACCAATTACATCAACCAGTCTTAATGCCACTCGTAGAAGGAAATCCACTCAACATATACATGGATTCCATTGAATTATCACTCAACTCCTTCCTAGAATAGAAAAACGATGTAGGGAATAAAAAATACTCGAAAATATTATCCAAATAAAACTAGATATTGAGGCTCAATATTTCAATATAAATAAGAACTATCTCACATTCATCTTTATTATGGAAAAGATGAGGCATTCATTATAAAATCACCAAATCCACTTGGCCTCTCGTATTTTCCAGGTCAAGTATATTATTAGTCACCCTATTCTTACTAAAAATTTATCTGATGGGTTATTATTCTGCAAAAATATGAAATTCAAAACATTTCTCAAAGGATGATATGAGTGTAGGAACTAGATAATTTTCTTACAGCACATCCATCCCTAGAAAACAAGTCAATGGACTCAAAAGAATCCATTTTAATAGGTTTACAATGCCCATACACATCTCTATTTTGATAGATGTATTTTTATGGGGCCTTTAGAAGTTTTATTTTGAAGAAAATGGAAAAGCCAAATCTCAATCGAGTTGGTGTAGGGACTGTATTTTTTACCTAGAAAAACACAATTCTACCCTACACCTACCTATTTGATGGGTTCATTAAAAATGAGTTGAAATACAAAACGCATATTAAAGGACTTGAACTAGCCATTCATCTTTACATAGCTTATATAAATGTCAAAGATGACTCAAATATAAGGATCAAAGAGATCAATAGTGAATATTATATCAAAAATTAAATATTGGACCCTCTCTTGGGTTATGTGGGAGAACAGATGGTGGAATTTCCTTATGAACCAATTTTGCATCATTTCTCTTGATAACATAATGCTTGTGTTGATGAAATAGTTAATGATGTAGTTATTCACACCAGACACCAAATGGTAGTTTCATTAGTCATATTTTTCTATGTGGAGGAATCAATCAGATCAACACTACCCAGAGACACAATGAGCCTAATTTTTTTTTTGGATGGATGAAACCCATATTATATTAAATCCAAAATGGAACCTTACCATTAGATCAAGGTAAATGGATAGATCTAATTCTGAGATGAAAACATTACCCTTCATGTTGGGCTAAATAAACATAAAACCGAAAATTAATGAGACCTAAACTATGTCCTCCTCAAATTCATTATAGAATAAGATACCCCCTTCTCTATCAAGGAAGTATATGCAGGCCCTTGAGGAACCCAACCATGAACAACCGACCCTCCCATGAAATTAGGATGCTTTTTTACTTCTAGAAAATAGTGATACATTATTATTTTTATTTAAAAAGGATGTTACACACTTGTAATATCCCTGGAAACTTCATCTATCAACCCCCATAGGTGTTACATATGACTATATATTCATGACCATTTTCCAAATGAGGAATGTATGTCATGGGAACATATCCCCTAGGTACAACTTTGAAATTTAAGTATATATTCATAAATACTAACTTCTCTTTAAACAGGTTGTCACCATGACCCTCAAAGAAGTATGGAAAATAAGTATCATCAACTACATACAGTTCAATATCATCACTAGACTTGGTGTCCCATAGATGATACAAATGTAAAATGTAACCTTATTCCACACATCAGAGATGAATATTCTATAATTGGAGATCAACATTGAGTTCAATCGCTTGTCTCTCTATCAAGCAGTAGAAAATGGGTAGATAAAATACTTCAATAAGATTTGTTATAATATACTACAAAAATCATGGATAAAGACAAGAAATAATGGCCAGATAAGATTTTTCATCCATTATGGTCCTACAAAACCATAACTCACACAACAACACAAGAATCCCAATACTCCTTGGTCTGTGGGTTATAAACATTATTACTCATCAGATTATAGTTTCCTTCACATTGAACCACTCCCTATGGACATATTCTGGAGGATGAAAATCAGAAAAGTGACTTACTAAGTCAGAATGAATCGATGAGAAAAGGATGCATACATTGCACAACATTTATGAAAATACAAATTGGATTATGAGGTATTTCAACAAAAATGGTTAATTCCCCTCATTCCTCTATATAGAGTGTAAATAGTTCCTAGAACCCCAATGATATCAAGGAAGAAAACAAAAAATTTAGAACCCAAGTGGGAAGGGACTTACAAAATACATAAGGTTTATTACAATGGTGCCTATTAATTTTCCATAATTTATGGAGAATGGTTCACACCTCCCACTAATAAAAGGTTCTTTAATAAATAAATTTCAAAATTTCCAAAATACAAAATCACCTGGAAAAAATACTTTAAACTACACATCATTACCATATCCTAGTCGCATGATGCTATACTACATAAAATAACCCTTACTGAATGAAATTAAACTACACCAAACACATCCTTACCATATGATGTTAAACTACATGTAATACAACCTAGTAACATGATGTTGTGCTATGAAGAATATAAATTCCTCACTATCTGACATTAAACTATATAGAGGTCCTTGTAGTAATACCTTTAATGGTGAAACATGTGTTTACCTTGTGGGGCTTATCTTCCCCTTTCATATGATCATGATATTCATAAATGTATTACTATGAATGTGTTAGCCAGATCATGTTGTGGTTTCTTTAATAACCACCCATGAGGAATAAACAGTCACACCTTAATTCTTGAACAAAACATTCACCATATAAGTTTTCCTTATTTATTGATCCTAGATGCCTCTTCAATAGAAATTTATTCTGAATGATATAGATCTGTATATATAATAAAATACCCCATCCCTATGAGATAGTCAAATCCACATAAAAAACCACTTATGAGAACTATGTGTGTCTTGATTATTATTACCCAGAGAATACATAGTGACACATAGGTCAAAATATAAGGAAAATTTGCATTGTAAAGAAAAAACACCTCTCTATTTGTATGGTTTATACCCAGGGAGGAGTTTTTATCTATAATAACTATGTATGGATTGATTCCTACATGTTTAGGATAAGTAGTGATTCCATGATCATCAATTTCATTCCTATCCATGGAACTTTATTAAATTTATATGTGTTCCTAAATGAGAAATAAATAATTATAGGGATTCCTTCTCATATAAATATGTGAATTCCCATACATGTTTCCCATCGTGAACTCTCATGTAGTCTGGTCTGCTTTCCAATTGCCTCTAGTTTATCACATCGAGAATTACTCACGTTAGCTTAGATAACATAGAAAGACACTCTAACTGGAAGGATTGAGTTGCATTTTATCCAAGTAAATGGATCCACATCCTAGTCACATGATTTTAAGAAAAATGATATCATACTTTTCAAATGACATGAAATTGTACGACATGAGGTCTCCACATTGAACATATCATCCCATATGATAATTTCCTACTCTGTAATTTAATGTTTTATCTCATCATTGCAAAAATGTGTTCAAAAAACTTTATTGTAGCATTTAGTGTTATCAAACCCATATTGATTAATATTTTCTCTATGATTCAACTTCATACCTTCTATATTTGAGTTATTACCATTCAATTCCATTAGTTTATATGATTTTCTCAGCACCCTATGGATCTTGAACTCATGAAATCTTTATTCTCCACTATAGAATATTTTTAACAAGAAACCGAAAATCAAAAAGGTCTCTGATAGGATTTTTGTGTAAAAAATACAATGCCTAAGAGATTGTGAATATGGGGTGTTGTGGTTTAGGAGGGAAGGTTCCCCTGAAACCCTATGGATATTGTCATGATTGTGTTGGATATAAGATCTTCTATCAACTATAGTCAACATGTTACCAGTGGTCTCCTCCTCCTATTTATGGGAATATTATTAGGTTATGATTTACAGTCCACATAACCCTATTCTTCAAGTTGATTCAGATACCCTCATTGTTACACATCTTTTCATCATACTCATTTTCAAAGAAATATTATTAATTTTTATTATTATATAATATCATTTCATGGTATGCATCTCTTATGAGGACCTGAGTGCTTGGATTTAGTTATTCCTCTCGGAAATCCTAATTGGTCAAATATTCATGAACACAAATCCTCAACACTAAATTTTTCTTGTCTAATAATATTAAACGACACATTGTTTGGTCTATACTATAAGACCTGGAGGGTAATCCTATGGGACCCTCTACATACATGATATTTGGACGCATTCAAGGATTTGTGTGACCTATCCATATGTCATTGATAGGTTTGAATATTTAATCCCCATCACAAAATAGAATATGGAATTTTCTTTCCCCTATATATTATATCGATCTGCATAGACTACCCTTTGGCCACCTATTATGTCAGGGTCCACTCATATAATTATAAAAATTTCCCATCCCAACATATGTGCTAGATCAATGTAGTTGATTTGTTTACCATAACAACATGTGCCTTGAATTCTATACCTTCACTATACATTGTGATTCCCATATCAAAAAAATCATGGGTTGATCTACAATATTAAAGATAATAATTACCCATAGTCCCTTCATAGGAGCATGACATGTGTATGGGGATTTATTTTACAAAAAAGTGTGTGGATTGATTCATGTTATCCTCAGATACATAGTGATCCCCAACTCCAAAATCATGGGCCCAGTTGTAATTTCTAAAAAATATCATCCCCTATATATGATCTAGATCTATGTAGGGATTATATTCAAGAACTATATGTTACCTTATTCGTACCATCATAAGATATATAGTGAATCCCAGGTATATTACCTTAGGCCCAGCCATTTTTTTCAAGTATTATAACTTCCCCTAATGCTTGGTTCATTTTAAAGTCATGCATCCAATTTTTCCACAAGATTGTAAATATTCCACCACCACTAAATTAATCTCCAAATATGAGATCCATTTATCTTAAAAATATCATAGATAAATAGATATCATGAAATTAAATGATAGTGGGTGACTTGTCTTTTGAATAATAATATTCACCTCTCCCCTATACACAAACTAGATTTTTCAATGGAGTTTTATCTATAAGAACAAAATGTGGCTTGATTTCTGTTATCACATGATATATAGTGATGTATAGATCTCCTAATATTAATCACATACATAATATCCAAGGGTTAAAATAAAATAAATCCACTGCAACATATGATTTATATCTATATAGGGGAATGATAAATTTTTTGGAACTAAGTACAGACCAATTTTTATACATATATTATGTGTAGTGATTCTCAGATCACTCATTGTCCAGCCCAACCATAAGTTTTTTTCAAACTTCCCAATCCAACCTTAGTGATTGAACCTTGGTTGTGATAAAATGATTCCATAATATATCATTTCTATGATATGAATTAAATATATATTCCTACATGTGATCCAAATCCATTTAGAGGAGGCCACACAAACACTGTGTATGGACTGAAACAAAAATTAAAACCTCCAAAAATATGACTTTTATCTATGTGGGGATCAATATAAGAACTATGCGTGGCTTGATTCATGTTTCCAAATGATAAATTGAGTAGTTTGGTTCTTAAAACCACAACCCAATTGAAAAATAAAAAAATCATGTCTTCTTAATGCAAGATAGATCTATGTAAATGGACCTCATTGAAATATTTATATATGGAATGATTCCTTCCGTCATGAGATACATGAGTAATCTAGGGGAAACACACAAAAAAGAAATTTATTATTCCCCTAAATGTGGTATACCTTTCAAGACCATATACTGTTTAATAATGGAAGAGTAATACAAACTTTTTTCACCTACATATGGGTCAAATCGACATATAGATTTCTTCTTCATGAGTCAGATAAGTGAAAAAACAAACCCCAGTGTACGATTATCCACCAGTATTCTTATAAATCGATAAAAATTCCTCCAACGTTTAAAGTCCCTAAGACAATGGAGGGTTTATTAAATAATATGTTGCATAATTTATCATCAGTTCAAAAAATCTTGGTCACATGATGTTAAAATATGTGAAAATTACTACCTTACTACATTTCATTAAACATCCTAGAAGAATTCCTTACCACATGACATTAAACTTGATGGAAGATTTCCTAATAACCCCACATTAAAATTCATAGAATGTGTTCCACCACTACATGTTATTAAACTGATCAAATTATCAACCATAATAATTCTTTATCAAAGGAAAAAAGTTCCAAAACATAGTTAACCAAACTTTGGGGTTCTTCTGTTATATTTATAAGAATGGAAAAGTATAAATAACACTTCATACCTTGAGCATCTTATATTTCCTCAAACCTCCCATGAACCTTGGAAAGGATTGGGAACCCCTCTAATAGACCATGAATTATTTAAATATTCACAATAGATCACCATCCATCAACTAGAGGCATCTCTAAATTTTGAGAAAGGACCTTTGATGCATGGGTTCCCTAAAAACATCACGGTGAAACTCGTCACCACAGTGTGACTCATTATAATCCACAACATGAATTTTCCATACCATCACTCATGATCTAAGAACCTTGATCCACAATTTACATAATCGTTATCCTCTATTCAAAAGGATTTTGGAATACTCTTGTCCTTGGAAATCCTAATTAGGATATTTTGTGACACTCTCTGGGTACCAAGTCCGCATACCATGACCTAAAACATTATAGATTAGT
The DNA here is from genome assembly GCA_963277665.1 of Viscum album. Classification (NCBI taxonomy): domain Eukaryota; kingdom Viridiplantae; phylum Streptophyta; class Magnoliopsida; order Santalales; family Viscaceae; genus Viscum; species Viscum album. The sequence continues at coordinate 710,504,940 of OY728167.1, read as the reverse complement.
AAAATCTATATGAAATTTAAATATAACCTATAATGGTACAAATTATAGGACCCTAAAATATTAATGATCGAGAAGAAAAATATGAATGAGTAAAAAACCCATTATGGTTTGTCTGAAGAAAATTCACGGTCGTCACATTCTAAACACTTCATCATTAGAGTTTTGGAAAAAGTTAGAGTGAAAATAAAGGACAAGTGTAACGACCCAAAATTTTATCATTGAAATTTATCCCTTCTTATAATTCTATCATATAGTATAAATCACCTAAAATAACATAGATACCACAAAGAAACTTTATAAATGTATAAGGAATGAAATAATAGTTTTTTTAGAAATTAAGGAACCTATCCCAATGGAATAGTAACTTGACCTATGGAATAGTAAACAGACCCTTAGGAATAGTAATCCATACAATAGAATGGTAACATCACCTATAAAATTATAAATAAAACTTTGTTATATTATGAATGAAAATATGATATATTTATTTCATTACATATATAAATAATTTTTTTAAAAAAGATAAATTAATTGTCGGTATTTTTGTTTGTCATAATTATTTAATTAAATTTTTATAATTAATTTAATAATTTAAAATTAAAATTATTTTAATAAAATTTATTCATAAATTAATATTTCGCTGTCTTATGATTATAATATAATTTTTAGAGACCTTAATTAATTTTTCAAAGTGTTGGAAAATCAGTTTTAATTTTAAAATATGTATTTTTTGATTGAATGATGATTTTAATTAAAAATTAATTTTATCATATTTAGAATATTATTTTCATAAAATTAATTTCTTTTTTAAATTATACACATTGCAAAATGTTTAGAGTTAATTTTTATGATTTTTGTAAAATACTTGAAATTTTGGTGAATAGTAAAATATGATAATTTATGATAAAAGCTAAATTCATGAATTGTGGAGTCATATATGATATATGGATGATGTAATCCCAAAATATAGAATTATCCTAATTATTTTAATATATTTAGTGATAATTTTTACAGTATTCATAGTCTTGAGACAAAATAATAAACCAATGAATAAAATAATGAGAAAACACCCCTCTCCACCACTATAAATACCACCCCTCACCACCTCTTCTCCTCACACCTATCAAGCTTTGAGACTTGTCCAAATTCTATTAAAATATATTAACAATACCCTTCCCCATGTCTAGGAGGTTTTCATCTCCAAAAAAGACCAAACCTAGGAGCCTTCAAGAGTTTCTCAAAGAGGAGGATTCAAGAGGTAAAATCCTCTTTCTTTTTCTTTTAATTTATTTTTATTTATTTTTATTTTCTTATTATCTCCTCAAATAATCAGTAAAAATATTAATTATCACTATAATATAATTTATATACTATATTGATATCATTTTAATGAAATATCTATCATCAAACTCCTTTCTTTTTTCTTAAATTCTAAAAATAAAATCACTGCCTGTGATGTGCCAATTTAACAACATCATGGATGATTTGTTTTCATTTTCATTTAATTCATTAAATTATATTCATAAAACCTCTATAATGGTCAATAAATATGGTAAAATTTATTTCATATCCATTTTTATGTTCTTGAATGAAAATATTTACGTAATACTAAATGATAAAAAAAATCAGGTTTGTTGTGATTGAAAACCGCCAAAATTAACCCAAACGATTATCATTTACTATTTATCTAATGATTCATCCTCATTATAAATAAAAAATGATATATAATACAAATTTAACATATGTAATATCATTAATAACATATAACTTCAGTTATGGACAATTACCCCCACTTTACACGATCTTCCATACATGTATACAAGTAAACCGATCACGGAAACCAAGAAATGAACACTCATGAATGATGAAAATAAACTATATAACTCATATAAAATCCCATAAATGAACTTAATAAAACAATAATGATTAAAATTCATGTAAAAATGTTCCATAATTTTTAATTAATTAATTTAATTTAATTATTAAGAATATTAAAGTGAAGAATGCATTCAGACACAATGTATGGTGATTCTCAAACCCAACTCTCTTCCTTTGGGTTTTCCCTCTTTCACTCCATGTTCCGTATGGATGTTCCATTAATTTTCCTTAAAAATAATTTCTTTATCCTTGTCTTTTCATTTCTAGATATACATGTTTCCAATCTGATTTTAAGACAAATTCAAGGATTTTTCCAAAATAACTCTTCTTTCTAAAAACACAACTTTTACTTCTCGTGAGATTGTTTCTTCCTCACTTTAGATTGATGATTATTATACCAATAATGTTATTATATTTATTTTGGGAACCCCAAAGTTTATTCATGAATGTATGACTTATTAAATGAAACTCATTCATTTACAGGGGTTATTTTATTTTGAAAATTGATATACGTTCAATGTGTCATGCATGATAATGTAAATGTTATAATGTGATGGGTGAACCTAAAATTATATATTTCATGTGAATGTTATGATGTTATGAGTGATCTATGAATTATATATCACTCAAATTAATTGGTTAATGTGATGTTTCTCATGAGATAAAGTGAAATATTCCTGAACATTTTGTTAACTTTGTTCACATCTATGTGTGGTAGTTGACCATTAAGAAGTGATGTTTCATTTTTATATATTGACACATTCTATGAATTTTTATAATGATTTAATATCATTATTATGATGATTATCCTTTACTTCTGTTACGGTGATGATGATGATTATCTCCCATGTTTCATGTCTCTTATTCATCCTATTATTGGGATTTTATCCCACTACTTATTTTGATGTATATCCTTAGGTGAGTACTTGTTAAAAGGATAAAATGAGGGCCAATAAGAATTTAAATAAAATGGAATTAAATAAATGTTTTTTTTTTATTATTTAAAAGTTGGGTGTGGTCCAAAGTTTCCCAATACACTAAAATTTTAGATCTCATTTGTGTAATTATTTTATGTTATTTGTCTCTAAATGATGTAATAATCTATATAAGAAAAGTAGGGTCCATATTGTTGGTATTAGAGCATGGTTTGGTTAATTTGGGAATTAGGATTGTAGAACCTTAGTGATAACCCTTAGTATTAGACTATGAAAATGAAAACCCAATAATCATTTTTTAATAAATATGCTAAACATAGGGATCCCACAAGATATTACTTTAGAGTAAATTTCACAAAGGAATAAATTATTCATCATGTGTTGACTTATTTTTTGTTCTTAACTTTTCTATTTTAGAAAATAGTGGGTATGAGGAGAAACCAGGCCAACAACCTAGGCATGGGATAATGTAGTGATTTCCCAAATGGAATCCCCAATTCCAAGGGAGGTGGAGTAAGAAATTTCATGGTGATTCTTACCCACCTATCTTAGGATATGAACAATAACCTAAACAGTGTGTATTGTCCTCCTTCACCTATGATGGAGTGACTATCTATCGAGTCCTTTATGAGGAAAAACATACATTTATTGGATCATTTGATCCACTAGTTGTGGAATAGTGGGTCAACTCAATGGAAACGATATTTTATGTGCTTCGTTGTTCTGAGATGGAGAAGGTGACTTTGGTCATTTATCATCGAGATGAAGATGCCAACCAACATTGGGTGTTTTTTAATAAAACCAAGACAAAGTATAAAATTGAAGAGATGTAGTGAGAAGACTTTAAGAAAATATTTCTAAACAAGTATTCCCATCGAACTATTCATACAAAAATGAGGAGAGAATTCATAGATCTGAAGAAAAAGTAAGGTGAATCTATCACGGACTATGAAGAAAATTTCATAGGGATTTAAAGGTAATATTTGGGGGTTGTTATAAAAAATGAGATCATAATTTATAGATTTATTATTGATTTAAAACCACACCTTTAGAAGTATCTAGAAATTTGAGACTTCGAGAGATATGAAGATTTTTTTTGATCTGCTCTCAAAGTGGAGATGAAGTATAGATAATGGTCCCATGGATATGGTGATAAGAAAAAAAAATGGAGTTTCAAATTGGAAGATATCATGAAAAATATGGGAATAAATCTGAACCACATACATGTAAAATATATGGGAAGAATCATCATGGGAACTACCTCAAAGTGATGGGGAAATGTTGTAAGTGTGGGAGAGAAGGTCACCAAGCTCATGAATGTTGAAGAGACATAAAGAAGTCATAAGATACAATGAAGTAAATGAGATAACCACCAATGGTTCAATGCTACAATTTTAGGGAGAAAGGGCACTATGAAATCTAATGCATTAAACCTCAAGTCCTCATGGGTAATCAGGGTCATCAACCATCAAAGCCAAATATAAAAGGGAAGGATTATTCCATCACTACTGTCGAAGTGGAGCAAGAAAATAAATACATACAAGGTAAACTTCCTATTCATCCAATAATGGAAAAATTATTATTTGATTCTAGTTCTACTTATTCATTTATATCATGTATTTTTTCTAAAACAATTGAATGAAACCCCTAAAACCTTGAATTAGATATATCCATAAAAAACATAGTTGTGAAATCATTTAAACCAAAATGTTGGACTATTCTCATATTAGTGTGTGTTGGAAGACTATTGCAGTGAATATTGTGATTCTTTTATTAGTGTAATTTTACACTATAATAGGGATGTATTAGTTCTCATCATATAGAGAACATGTAAACTATTTTGAAAAATGATTTTTTTTCATATTCTGAACCATACCATGCTCATCTACAAATTCAATAAGTATCATGAATATCCTTTGTAAAATCCTCAAACGTTGTGGGTGTTGATTCCCTATGAATAATAATACCTTGCTAAAATGGTTGAGTCAAAGGAAGGTATAAACCAAGGGGAATCTCCCATTCTGAGGGAATAAAGTGGTGTATTTTCTAAATAGATACCCATAATTCCCCCATATCATGAGGTAGAGTTCACTATAGAACTCATACCAAAAGCTACTCCTATCTAAAAATTCCCATATATGATGGCCCCGATCAAACAAGTTGAATTAATGAAGCAGTTGTAAGAGAAATTGGAAAAAGGTTTCATATACCTTGGTGCATTGCCTCGGGGTACGTCAGTGATCTTTGTAAAGAAAAAGGATGAATCAATGTGGTTGTGTAACGATTACCATGATCTAATCAAGATCACCATAAAGAACAAGTATCTTATTCCAAGGATTTATAACTTGTTCAATTAACTATGGTGAGCACATTACATCTCAAAGGTAGATCTCGATTCGGGATATCATCAACTAAAGGGGAAGAAGGAGGATATTTAGAATACTTTCTTCCATACAAGGTATGGGAACTATGAGTTCTAATAATTCCCTTCAACCTTACTAATTCCCCTGAAATCTTCATGGATTTGATAAATATAGTTTTAGACATTACCTTGAAATTTTTTTGCAGTGTTTATTGACGATATTCTCATCTACTCTAAGAGTATGGAGGACCATGAAGAAAATATAAGGATTTTGTTGGTAACATTAAATAAGGATAATTTGTACGCCATGTTAAACAAGTGTGACTTTTGGATACAAAAATACACATTCTTGGGAAACATGATCATAAGTGTGAAAATTTATGTGGACCATTCAAAAACAAAGGCAATTGACGAATGGATCAGACCCTCTAGTTTCATAGAAATCCATAGTTTTTTTGGCTTAACAGGGTACTACCAATGGTTTTTTGAAATTTATCATGATTTTATAGCCTTCTATCTAAGTTAAAAAGGGAAGGCGTAAAGTTTGTTTGGATTGAATAATGTGAGGAATGCTTTAATGAGCTAAATAGAAGGCTAATCATTGCACCTGTACTCACATTACCAAAAATTTGATAAAGTTTTGTGACATACAATTATTCTTCAAAGAAAGTCTTGTGTTTTGTGCTAATCCAAAATGATAAAGTGATAGTCTACGCCTTTTGACAGTTGAAGATCCCTAATTAGAGCTACCTGACGCATGATCTTGAGCTAGGAGCTATGATTTTTCCTTGAAAATTTGGAGACAATACCTATATGGTGAGAAGTGTGACATATATAATAATCACAAGATAATAAAGTATATATTCACACAAAAGGATCTCAACATACGTCAAAGGATATTGTTAGATTTAATCAAGGACTCTGGTTTCTCTATAAACTATCATCCTGGGATGGAGAATAAGGTAGATGATTCTCTTAGCAGAAAATAACATGTTAATATATCTATGTTTTGGATTGAAAAATACTTTATATTTGTGGATATGAAAAGGATGGATTAGGAAATCGTGATTGTATGGAATACATCATACCTTTCCCAAATTATTTCCCAACCTTCTATCTAAGATATGATTATGGAGAGCCAAAGGTATGAGCTGGAGTTATAAAAGAAGGTGAATGTAATAAATCAAGGGAACCTATAAGAGTTCCATATCAAGGATGATATTGTTATTTGGTTTGGAATGATACATTGGGTTCCTTAATCACCTGAGATAAATAACGAGCTATTGGATAATTCACATAGATCAACATTTTCTATCCATCCTAGGAATACCAAGATGTAATGTGATCTTGACGAACACTTTTGGTGGGATAACATGAAGAAGAAGATTGTAGTGTATATATCAAGGTGATTGATAAGCGAGCAAGTTAAATAAAAGTGAAAGAAGTCCAATTGGAAAAATAAACCATTGACTATACCCATGTGTAAATGATAGAATGTCACAATGGACATTGTCACCAGTCTCCCAAATACAACCAAAGAAAGCAATGCGACATGGGTTGTGGTGGACTAACTCACCAGGACTTCCCACTTTATATGTATACAGGAACATCTCTCACTTGAAAAACTTGATAAGATATATGTGAAGAAAGTGATGAGACAATATGGGGTTCCACTCTCGATTATCTTTGATCTTGATCAAAGGTTCACATCTAAATTCTATAGGATTATTCAATTATCTTTGAGTACTGAATTGAATTTTAGTATGACCTATCACCCCCAAAATGATGGCCAATATGAAAATAATATTAAAACACTCAAGGACATGATAAGAGCATGGTCAATGAAATTTAAGGGTGGATAGGATCAAAATATCCCATTGGTTGAGTTCTCAAACAACAATAGCTTCCACTCGAGTATTAATATGACTCCATATGAATCACTGTATGGAAAGCGATGTATAACTCCAAAATATTGGGATGAAGTTAGAAAATGAATGCTACATGGACCTAATATTGTGAAATTGATGATAGAGAGGGTTCCAACTATTCAGAAACGTATCATAGATGCTCATAGTCAGTAGAAGTGTTATGCTAACAGCTATTGAAGGGACTCAGAGTTCGATATTGGAGATGATTTATTCCTTTGAATATCACCATGGAAGAGAGTTATGTGGTTTTGAAATAAAGGGAAGCTTATCCCAAGGTATATTATCCCCTTTGATATCCTTGATCTCATAGTAGTAGTGTCCTATCAGCTTTCAACTCCACAAATTGTGGATCAAATCCATGACGTTTTCCATGTATCCCTCCTATGAAAGTACATACTAGATCCCTCACATGTACTAAACTTATAGGTGGTACAAGTGGAATATGATCTCTCTTATGAGTAGTAGCTAGTAAATATTCTTTATTAGAGATATAAGGTTCTACACAACAAGACAACCCCCTTTTCAAAGTGTTGTAAAGGAACTGTAAGTATGAATAAGTGATTTGGTAACCAGAGGAGGTGATGAAGTAGAAGTACCCTCACCTATTTTTGTAAAATGAAATTTCGAGGGTGAAATTTCAAAAGGGGGTAAGAATGTAACAACCTAAAATTTTATCAATGGAATTTCTACCATATTATAATAATTTCCTACAATATAAATCACATAAAATCACTTAGTGACCCTAAAAAAAACTTTCTAAATGAATAATGAATGACATAATAGGCTTTTTAGAAATTAAGGAACTTATACCAATGGAATATTAACTTGAAATTTTGAATAGTAACATGACCCTTAGAAATAGTAATCCATCCAATAGAATATTAACGTTTCCTATGAAAGTATAAATAAAATTTAGTTATCTTATGAATGAAAATATGATATATTTATTTCATGGCACAGGTAAATAAATGTATTAAAAATGATAAATGAAATGTTGTTATTTTTTATAAGTCATAATTATTTAATTACAATTTTATAATTAATTTAATAAATTTAAATGAAATTTATTTTCATAAAATGTATTCATAAATTAATAATTTTTTATTTTATGATTATAATATAATTTTATGCGACCTTAATTATTTTTTCAAAGTGTTAGAAAATCATTTTTAATTTTAAAATCTGTATTTTTCGAGTAAATGATGATTTTAATTAAAAATAAAATTTATCATATTTAGCAAATTATTTTCATAAAATGGAGTTCATTTTTAATTCTTCAAATTGAAAAATGGATATGGTGAATTTTTGGTCTTTTTCTAAAATATATGGAATTTTGATGAATGGTAAAATGCGATAATTTATGATAAAAGCTAAATACATGAATTATGGAGTTAGAGATGATGTTTGGATAATTTAAGACAAAAAACTAGAACTATACTTCATTAAATTAATATATTTAGTGATAATTCTCAAACTATTCACATTATTTAGCCTAAATAATAAACTAATGAATAAAATAATGAGAAAACACATCTATCTTCCCCTATAAATATCACCCCTCACCTCCTATTCTCCTCCAACATATAAAAATTTGATCCTTGTACAAATTATGCTCAAACATCTTCAAAATCCCCTTCCCCACATCCAAGATTTTCTGTTCTCAAAAAAATACGAAACCCAGGTTCCTTAAGGAGGTTCTCAAAGCAGAGAATTCAAGAGGTAAAATCCTCTTTCTTTTTTCCTTTCTTTCCCTTTAATTTATTTTTATTTTATTATTAGCTCATAACCATCTCTATCAAAATATTCATGATAAATTTTCTATATTTCATATACTATATTTATATCATGCTAATGAAAGATCCATCATCAAAATATTTTATCTCTCTCTTTTATTCTAAAAATAAAATCATCACCCGTGATTTGTCAATTTACCGACATCAAGGACGATGAGTTTTACTTTTACATAAATGAAATAAAGGATGTTCATAAAACAACTATAATGGTTGGAAAATAATTTAAAATTTATTTTATAAACCTTTTTATGTTATGGAACTAAAATATTCACATAATACTAAATGATAAAACAAATCGAGTTCGTTGTGATCGAAAACCACCAAAATTAACCCAAACGATTATCATTAACTATTTATCTAATGATTCAACATGATTCCATATAAAAATGATATATAAGACAAATTGAACCCATGTACTATCATTAATAACATATAACCTCTATCCTTTACAATTACCCTCACATTACACGATCTTCCTTATATATATACTAGTGAACTGATCATGAAAACCAAGAAACATACACTCTCGAATGATGAAATTAAACTATATAAATCATAGAAAATCCCATAAATGAACTTAATAAAACTATAATGAATAAAATTAATTATAAAAAGTTTCCATATTTGTGAATTAATTAATTATATTTTATTATCCATGATATTAAAGTGAATAATGCATTCAGACACAAGCTAAGGGGATTCTCGAACCCAACTCTCTTACTTTGGGTTTTCACTCTTTCACTCCATGTTCAGTAGGGATGTTCCATTAATGTTCCTTAAATATAATTTCATTATCCTTTCCTTTTTATTTCTATATATACATGTTTCCAATATAATTTTAAGAAAAACTCAATGATTTTTCCCAAATAACTATTCTTTCTGAAAACTCAACCTTTATTTCTCATGAGATTGTTTCTTCCTCAATCAATATTGATGATTATTATACCAAAAATATTAATATATACTTATTTTTGGAACCCCAAATTTTATTCATTAATGTATTATTTATTAAATTAAACCCATTCCTTTTTGTGGGTTATTTTATATCCAAGATTGATATACGTTCTATGTGTCTTGCATGATAATGTAAATGTTATGATGTGACGGGTGAACTCAGAATTATATAGAACTCCAATTCATTTGGTAATGTGATGTATATCATGATATAAAATTAAATATGTGTGAACATGATGCTATATTTTTCAAAACTACGTGTGGTTGTTGACCACTAGGACTTGATGTTTCATTTTTATGCATTACCACATTCCATTATTTTATCTAATGTTTTCTCTCATGTTTATAATGATGATACATTAATTATTTTATGATGATGATGATTATGATCACCCATGTTTCATGTCTCTTATTAATCCTCTTATTGGTATTTTTGGTCACCCCTTATTTTTATGTATATCCTCAGGTGAATACTTTTACTAAGGAGAACATGAGGGCCAATAAGAAGCTTGCGAAGAAAGAATTAAAAAATGTTTATGTTTAATTATATGAAAGCAATGTATGGTACTAATTTCCAAAAGACACTAAACCATTGGATCTTGGTTGTGTAATTATTTTATGTTTTTTGTCTTTAAAATGATTTAATAAGTTATATAAGAAATGTAGGGTCATTATAACAAGGACTATGAGAAATATACTATAACCCTAGTAAATGTAATACCATGATCATTGAACACCTCCCATCCAAAAAAATGTTATAGTAATTATTTTCAACTTCCCCTCACCATGGTAAAATGTTCATTATACAATGACAAAACTAAATGGGTGCTTGAATCCTCCTTGAATATTTCATTTTCCATAAACAAACATTATATATTTGATGTTTGAGTTGATTTTTACCAGTCCAGTGAGTTGTTACACTTCTTCTAGAACCCCATATTCATGATTAATTCATTTTTTTCTCTTACCTATAGTGTATTGGTAGTAAGGAATGACTGATATGAAGTTACCCCACAAGAATTAACTAGGGAATAACACACTGCCTGTGATCTTGTTCCAAGGGGTGTTTTTGTCTTGGAATAATGGTCACCCATAAACCCATTATCTCTTTCCTTGACTCTGTGTGATATTGGTTCCACCATTACTAATGTTCGATTTATGTACACCAATTTTTTCTCCCTATTTACTTATATATTACCATATCATTAATTTTAATTCCTCTAACCAGTCACTTCAAGTGGATTTGACATCGTTGTCATTATGACATCAGGTTATCTTCTCATTCTCAAAGAGGGAGTGAGGTACTTCATTCTTTAAAATTTTGGTCTTCCACGTTTAATTTCCCTAAATTTCATGATATATTGGCACGTGATTCATGACTATGACCAAAAAACACTTTTATAGTATAGTTCATGAGCTACACACTAGTTTCTAGAACCCTCCTTGTAATTTCTTTCCTATATCCCTATCTATAAATTTTTCAAAGTGATTGAATCATTTCAAACCTCACATAGCCCTTGGAATGGAGTAGGTGGGCCTTATCTTGACTATGTATGATATAAATATACATAAGGGACCTTTTCCCATTGACCATGGGTGTCTCATCCTTGCATTAAAGTACATATAGTCCTTGTGATCCCTAGAAACATCAAATTTGAACTTGGAACCTAATTTTGTCTTTTAATCATTGCTGGTGTGTCTTAAATGTCTCATAAACTTCAGTTTGAACTTATTGTGATGTTATTTACACAATCTACAATTCAACTATCCAAATAGATTTTACATCCCTGGAATTATGCCAGTATTTACCAAGGATATTTAATGAAATGAAAAAGTTTATCAGATTACTTCATGAATATGAATCCATTATAATCATTGGTAAATATTCAAGGTTACATATCCATTCTTGAATATTCATCCATAATTTATTTTTTATATTAATACACAAAAATTATCGAGATATATGACCCAAAACTAAAAAAATAAGTTACAAGATATAAAAACCTAAATTATATCAAAATATGTTCCCATGTATATGAACTTAAGCTACAATGATAAAAGGGTCCAAACTGTTCGAAATAAAATAACATCATATCAATGATTCATCTTTCATTACCATAAACTATAAATATAATTAGGCTTGATACTCTCTAAGATGAATACTCAAAAAGGAATTTCTGATCAAAATTTATGTCTATTCCCACTATCTCTCTCACATGAATAGATTATGAAAAATTTAATGCTAAAAATAAGTGATACCGTGCTTGTAGGGACCATTAACTTTCACTAGAAAAAATTGAACTATTCATTCTAGTTTCACTATCCGGTGAAAAAAATTAGCGCACTCTCTCTTTGATAAAAATCCACATTAGGGAATCCCTCGGAACTAGGTGATCTCAAAATCGATAACCCTAGGGAATCAATAATGAAATTTATGCTAATTTTAATTTATGATCCATTCTTAGGAAAATTCTATTTTGATTCATGAATTTTAGTTAATTTTTAAAATTTCTAGTGGTATCTAGTGATATTTACGATATTAAACAAATAAAATTTCATATATTTGAAAAAAGGTATAATTCATGACTATAGAATGAAATATTAGAAGGATATATCCATTGATATACTATAAAAGAATAAAGGAATATCTATAACTAGTATTATCTCCCTTGTTTACTTGAAATTAATATAAAAAAGATCAAGAAAAAAATAGGTTCATTTAGTTCTCCTGATCGGTCAAATTCTGGTGGGTGGAATCAACTTCATGAGAAATTTTTTCCCACTCTATTTCATTCATCATATCTAGAGGGAGAAGAGATTCAATCAAGGAGGATAGATTATGAACCTTGTTTGTGGTGGTCTCCAATAAAGTTGAATCCTTTGAAAGATCTTTCTTCAAGTGATATATGGACACTTTATGTTCTGTTATCTATGTAGCCATGTCTCTCATTTGATAGACCAACTTGTAGGATATACTGTACTTTAATTACAACACCTCTAAACCTCACCTTATCTATTGGAGTATAATATATTTTTTTCAATATTATATAGGGTTATTTCATGAATAGAAAGTTTTTATTGGGTAAGAAGGATCCATTCCTTGTCTTCATATAATCCCTAATAATTTAAGACTCCCACCACCAGTCTGTGGAAAATTTGGAAAATTGGTCCCCTTTTACACATAGTTTCTACACAATAGTATTGAAAAATAAGAAGAGAATTTCATACCTGACTTTTTTTCATTTTCCCCTTCCTCTGGTAGTCATTTCTAAAGCCATGATTGTGTGAGGGTTTTCTACTAAGATATACTCAATTATAAATCTTATTGAGATAAATAGCATCTTGACCGATGATAGAGAAGAGTAATTGGCCTTGATTAACCTGTATTTTCTTAGAATATGTACTTACCCAACTCTAGTTAGAAGATCACACCCTATTGGTTTGGAGGGGCAATTATTCCCTAAAATATCACCCTCTTCATCAAAGGAATCACCATTATGAAATTTAAATTTGTTTTAGGGGCCTCAAAATTCCCAAATCTATTCCTTTGTGACCATAGGGAAAGGTTTTGGAGAGGAAAATTTATATCTAATCATTGAACTAGCTAGATCAATACGCAATGTGGGTAGAATTATACAAAATAATGTGAATTTTCTAGAGATAGATCAATAAGAGTGGGAATATGTGGAAGGAAAATTTTGGAATTATTCTCCACATTATTGATGAGTGTATGGATCACAAATGATTATTTCATATGATATGAGGTAGAAAAACCCGTTATGGAATTAGAATTTATATGACCACTAATCAGGGGAACTACTTCCACCATCAATGATCATCCCAAAAGGTTTAGGGTATGAAATGAAATTGAAGCATTTATACATTATCAACATATTTATAGTCACATTGACGTACAATGATATCTCTTTGACCCTATATAAATTTAGTATCCTATGGATGAATAGGGAATTAGGGATCTCAATTAGATTTTGATAGTTATAACACCATAATATCTCTCCAATCCATCCAAATATAATGTGGAAGGGACCAATAATATGGTAAGGGGTACCTCAATGTTTAATGTGTCCAGTTAATTTATTGATATAGACAATGGGGTTTAAAATAATTTTGAGATATTTCCATTCTACTAGTCGAGTCTCTATCACTAATGTTCCTTCCTAGATGCCCGGATGTGTGTCCCCTAATCAGAGAAGTCATCTTTTTAGAACCATGGAAAAAAATATTCTGAGCCAAGTAATTGCAGACATTCTTGGTTTCACCTAGTAGCACCATGAATTTTACTCTCAATCCTCTAGAAGGGTTCTATAAGTTCCCTCACTGTCATGAGACTATTGATAGGGGAAGTGGTAAGAACATACCAAAATTTTCCAAGCCCTATTTTAATAATGAAATATACATATAAAAACATTGAAGGAAGTTATTGATGATAGTTTCAACACCATTTTCAGCTTATCTCCCTCAATGGTGGGCTAAATCTCACCTATAGTAGGATCAAATTTTTGGTCATTCCAAACAATCACATTATAGAGGATGTCATTGTATATCTCCTTAATAGGATTTATTCCCCCAATCTTGTAACTCCTCAACCCTAAAAGCCCATAGTTGGTGCCATAATTTATTAGATTGGAATGAATATAGGAAATTAAATCCTGAAGTAATTATTAGTTTTTCAGTTTTGGAACACTACATTATATACATGGAACTCATTTTATGTCACACCCAAATTTTAATTTTCATCTTTGTTTCAGATTATCTTTTGGATCTTGGTTTTACTATTTAGTTTTGGGTGTTCTATATTTAAACATTGAGGTTTTATTATGTTTTGATTTGGTCCCTTGTTTTTCCAAAGTTTACCTAGGTTTTCTTGGTAAAAAGTGTAGATTTTGGGCTTGAAAGTAAGTGGTGCATGATTTTCACACACTTAGAGAGAACCATGTGCCCTTTTCCAAGAAACTATGTGAAAAATTTCCATTTTAGACTCTGGTGACCACACGGTTGTCACATGGTTTGGAAGGACTTCTGTGATAACCATGTGGCTTGTTCTTCTTGAACAGTGAGGGATGCATGATTGTTTCATGGTTTGGAAAACAGTGTGGGAAAACCATGAAACCTGTCCAGGTCATTAAAAATTGTAGTTTTACCCTTTTACCCTCTCATATTCTTAACTCAAAATAGATATTCCTTCCCAATACTAGTTTATATGATCCAAATGGATATCCTCTCATCCTATCCATGCCTCGTCATCTCTCCCAAGTGTTGGATCAAGTGATTTCATCATGTTTTGGGTAAAAATATTCAAGGTAATCTTCTTATTTATTCTTCATATTCCTCTTTCTTCCATTTTATCTTGATTTCCTCTTATCCCATATTAATGTGGGTCTAGGGTTCCTTATTTTTGCATTTAATTTGGGGTTTTTTGTGTTTAAGGATACTTTTGGTTGTTCTTTCTTCTTCGGAACATCGTGGAGTTGTTTCAGGTGGGAATTGTGGAATAGTCGTGAGTTTGAGGTAGGTTTACCTTCACAATTTCCATTTAAATTTTATAATCATTGGTTTATTGATTTTATAACATTCCTTATATGTTAATCAGTGATTTATGATTTTTGAAATAATTTTCTGATGATAAATGAAGTGGTTTTCTTGATTTTTTTGAATTATATGGCATTTTTATGTTATGTGATGGAAACCAAGTGTTTGATAAATTGACCCTGTTGGATTTTTGAAGAGGAATATGTTTTTTAAATGATGGTTTGGATTTGTAAATTTATTTTTTTCATCTAAAATAGTGGTTAGATTTGTAAAATGTATTTCTAAATTCTTCGGACTTGATAGTGGTTAGTGTGTAGTTCATTAAAAATGGTTTGACATGTGATGATGGTGTGTGGACTATTTAGAATTTTGATGAAGGTGAATTTGGTTTGAAAATGATGTGTGAATGATTAAATTGAATTTTCTAAATGTTTTTGAAATGAGAAATGGTGTGCTTAATCTTTATTGGAAAGGTGGATCTGGTTCTTTGAAAAAGAACGGTTTCTTGAAGGGTGTTTGAGGCCCATTTGGTGATTTTGTGAAAATGATCATCTTAAAACTCTCTATGGATAATTATATTTCCTTGGTTATTTTGATTGTGGTGGGAGGTTAATGCTAAGAGGATCCCATGTGATTGGATGGTTTAAAGGAATATAGTTTGTTCCTTGGGAAGGCTCGAGGTGACTTATTGTGTGAGTTGATTGTGTTTGAAATATGGTCATATGATTGGATGACTAGTTAGAATTATTGGCCCACCCCAAATTAGTATTGACAAGGAAAAATGGAATAGCTAGAATATATTCCGTGACTGGTTGTTGCACCATCTTAGGATATCACTCTGGCTAGTGGTTCATAATAGGGGATATGTTTTAATATATTGTTATCAAATAGTTCCCCTCAGTTAGACCAAGTATGTATTGATCGAGTGTATGGTCTATAATTTATTTCATCGGGTAAAGAATGCCTTCAGGATGAGTCAAGAAGTATAATGTATTATAGATTATTCCACTGAGATCTTAGGTTCTCCCATGTTCTTTGGAAATTAGTTTTCAATGGTGGATTATTGAGATGCTTTATTGGTCGGTTACTCTTTCATTCATATTTTCCATTTCCCTTATTATGTGATCATTTTTGTTTCTCTATTGTGTGGTGTACTTCTCTGAAAGTGATGGGTTTGTTTTTAAAGATTTCTGAAAAATTCTTGGAAAATGTTTTACATTCCCCTTTCCCCTTTTAAATGAAAAAATTATCTTTCTTCATTGAAAAAAAATAATTTTTTCTCTTTATAGAGGAATTTGGATTTGAATGGAACAAGGGAAATGGACCCTGATTGTTTTTAAAGTAGAAAATGTGTGTAAAAGGATTAGTTTTATATGTTTTAATTAAAACCTAGAATCGATATAGATTTTATTTAAAGGAAATGCATTGGAAATAGATTTGGTTGGGCATGAGTACTGAGATTTAATACTCACACCTATAGTTATTTCTTATTTTTATCTTTTGGTGAAGGTTTTTGTTTGGTTTTGATCACCATGGAATATGGATGGTTTTGGTATTGAAAAGTGACCCTCAGGGTCACATGGATACATTGTGGTGTTTATGTTCATCTTGGGTTTATTATTCTGTTTGTGTATTTTAAGTTTGGTATAAATGATGCTCCGTTTGGAAACTTTGTATACATTTATTTGGGTTTCGCTGTCTATTTCCACTATTTACTTTATTTTTATTGGTCAAAATCATTCCCTTGGTCACTTATTTGATTCCATATCACTTGTTTCCTACTCAGTAGAATTAGTAATGCCTCTCAGGAATTTCCATGAACCGATGAGGGTGACTGTTTTAGGTTCGTTCGGGGTTGGTTCATGAAAAAATTTAATCATATGAGGTTGTCTATTTGGGGACCTAGCTTCCAGAGTTCCCTTTGTTATTTGGGATGTCAAGGTAGATGGAGTAGTACTTTCAGAACATAGGTTGTAAGTATGAGGGAGTGTTTGGCCAATACGTTATAAACCAAACCTTAGGTTTCCATGGTAAGTCAGGTTACATTTGGTGTCTTTGGATATTTTGGTTTGTTTTGTGTTTGGGATAATGAAATGAGAGTTTGGAAAATGGTATCAGTGATCTCATAGGGCATGGAAATCCATGTGGAGTTTGGGACATGGTCCAAGGAGATCCATCATGATGATGGTGTGATTTTCAAATGGCCTCTAACCATATGTCCATGTCACCCATAGACACTAGTTTCCCCTTTTGAATTGTGTTGGGTCTTCATGATTCTGAAAAATATTTTGAAAACAGTTGTTTTTAAATCGTAAAAATTCAATTTTAAGTGGTTATAGTGTGGATTTTCTGAAGATGGATAATGTATTTTCATATTTATTTTGAAGAAATCATTGTAAGGTGTGGATTTTTATAAAATGATATTTTAGAAAAATTGGGCTTCCTTTTATGAGATTTTATTTTTATAATAAAAACCTTGGTTTTTATGAAAAATTTTGTGTATAGAAGAGGATGTTTATTTTTAAATAGGGTTTGAAGAAAAATTAAATGAGAATAAATGAGTCTTTAATCAATAAAATTTTTATGGAAATGTTTTGAATAGTGTGAGTTAGGTTTTTAGAGGGATCTCATGATATTTTTATTTCTGAATGGAAAAAATGGATTGAAGTGTAGAGTTCGAAACTTGGTTTTAAATTTATTGGTTGGAGGTCTTTTGAAATAGTTTTAGGAAATTTGAAATTGGAATTACATTGATAATTTGAAATTCATGTTGAATGGTTTTATTCAAAAACTAAAAAAGTTTTGATTGAAATTTAATATTCTTATAAGAACTCACTTATAAGGATGTATTTGAAAAAGTGGATGGTTGATGGCATGGGTGGATGAGTTCTTGGATTTTCATGGGAATGTATGTGTGAGCAGGCTCCGTGGAATACAATTGGTGAGGGTGTAACTTCTCAAGTTTTTTTTCTTATCAAACTATCTTTTTAAGAGAATGAAATAAATTATTGTTTTTTGAAAACTAGTGGTTGTGTGATGTGTTTTTCTATTATTTAGGAATATTTTTTTATGGTGTTTTGAGTATAAAAATTATTGTTTATGAGTTGGTTTTGATTGAGTTTCTAGTTTTCTTGTTGCTTAGTGCATACCCCCATAGTGATTCAATGAATATTCAAAGTTCTTCCATTAGTGGTTCACCTTTCGAAAACTATCTAAATGAATAAACCATAGATTTCCTTATTGATATTAGGAATTTTAATCCTCTTCTCTTTTATGGTCAAGTGGATCTTATTGAAGTAGAAAAGCGGATGTGGAAAATTGAAAAACAACTTCAGTTTCCGGTAGTTTCCTGAGTCGTTGAATGTTAATTTCACAACCTTTATTCTTGAAGGTCTGAACTTGAAGTAGTGGAAGTTAGTCTCTAGAACCAAGCATCAGGGAGATCTTACCTAGGAGTTCATTAAGGCTTTATTCATCTGGAAGTATTTCTTGGAGGTGGTGAATTTGAGTAAGGGAATGGAGATGTGTTGTCCATAGGAAGGTGATGGATTGGTGATGGAGTTCTTTATTCATACCATTTATATTTTTGTGTTCCTCCCATTGTAATGGTAGTTCTCGATGGTTTTTCATGGAGTTACCTTTTTTATTATAAAATTGTATTTTTTGAACCTCTGAAGAACTTATTTTTTAATGTAAGTGTGTTTTTATTTTGAAAATTTTGGAATTTCATTGTTTTAAGAGGAGGTGTTTTTAGTGAAGATCTTGTTTCTGATGTTCCTCATTTGGGGTGAAAGGGGATCATGTGTTTGTATATCTGAAATCCATGTCTTGATGAAAGTTCCTCATTGGAGAGAAATGAGTCCCATGGTGTTTCATGTTCTTTTGGTTCTACCTAGGATGTTGAATGGATATTTTTAGAACCAAAAGAATAAGTTACGATCATGGGTTGTTAGCTCCTAGCTATGGGGTAGTAGATTTTTAAAGACATCATGGATCTAGCCATAGGTCCCAGAGTGAATCTCTTCATGTTGACAGGAACCACCAAGGGTGTGGGGAACCTTGATTTAGCTCTTTCCTCCACCATTGTGGGTAGGTAGTTTAAATTATTCTATGATAGTTTTCCTTATTGATTTAAGTTTATACCTATGGAAAAATATTAGTGGTCTTAACTCCGTACAATTCCAGGGGTTGTTCCATTTCATATGTGAATCTATGATTAGTTTCCATTAATTTTTTAGACCTTCTAGATCAGTCTTGGTTTTGGATTTCCATTTGGGTTGGGGTTTCTCTCATGAGGGACTCCCTTTTTTGTGTGGGGGTGGTCTGCGTGGGAAGTTCTCATGTAGGGTGGTCTAATATGGTTGGTTCTTAATGGTGAGGAGAACAAACATGGATCTTGTTGTGGTTTCTTTTAGATTTGGTTGGTTTTAGTGAGTTTTTAAGGGTGGGGATTCCATTCTATCCTCCTATGTTTTTAATTCATTTTAGTCTTTTTTTAGCTTCGAAATGTGTGGTTTCATTTGATGTTGTCAAATTTTAAGCTCCTCTCCATTTTTGGAAACATTGGACTTTTGGATTACACCCAATGTTTTGGTCTATGTCTAGGATGCATGGGTTGTAGTTTGAGTTTTATGTTGTTTCTCAAGAAGTGGTTTTGGTTCATTGGTTTGTTTAAAGTAATAGGTATGAGTTTAATTTGGTGGTGGTTGATGTGTTCTTGGTTTGAGAGTTTAGATCATGTGGTTGTAGAAATACCTTCTATTTTATCATTCAACTAGAAAATTTTGTGGTTTTCTTGGGGAAGAAATCATTATGGTGTGGAGAATTGTCACACCCCTATTTTATTTTCATCCATTGTTCCGGCTCATCTTTTGGATCTTGGTTTTCCTATGAAGTTATAGGTATTCCGGATTTCAATGTAGAGGTTTTATTTAGTTTAGTTTTGGTCTAGTGTTTGTTCCTATGTTTCACTAAGAGGTCTTGAAGAAAGGTTTAGATTTTGGTCTTGACAGTAGGTGGATCACATTTTTCACATAGTTAGGGTGAACCACGTTCCCTTTCCCAGGAAACCATGCGACCAATTTCCATTTTGAACAATGGAGACCACATGGTTGTCACGTGGTTTTAAAGACTGTGTGGGATAACATTGAGTATTTTTCCTCTTTGACAGTGAGGGATGCATGGTTGTTGAATGTTTTGGAAAACTGTATGGGAAAACCGTGTGTCCTATCCAGGTCATTAAAAAGTGTGGTTTTACCCTTTCACCCTCTCATATTTTTAACCCCAGACACCCATTATTCCCCTATTCTAATTAATATGACCCAAAGAGATATCCTCCCTTCCTATAAATTCCTCATATTCTCTCCTGAGGGTTGGATCTAATGATTTATTCATGTTTTGGGGAAAAATATTCAAGGTAATAATCTTCTCTCTTCTTCCTATTCATCCATCTTCAATTTTCTATTGAGTTCCTTTTATCCATTGGTCATGTGTATCTATGGTTCCTTTTTTTGTTTATGTTGGGGGGGTTTGTGTTTAATATTCCCTTGGGTTTTTATTACTTCTTCATACCTTTGTAAAGTTTTTTCTGGTGGGAATTGTGGAAGCAATGTGAGATTGAGATAGATTTACCTTTTCACTTTACCATTAAATTTAAGAATCACTAGTTTCTTTCTTTTCACATCTGCATTTTATATTAATTTTTTATTTAGATTTTTTGGAATAAAGTTTTGATGATAAATAAAGTGGGTTTCTTCATTTTTTGAAGCATTTGGTATTTATTTTTCATGTGATGCACTCCAAGTGTTTCATAAATTGTCCGACATGATTTTTCAAGTGGAATATGGTTTTTAAATCAAGCCTTGGATTTTTAATTGTATCTATGGTATCTAAAATGGTGGTTTTGATTTATAAAATGGATTTCAAAATGATTTGGACTTGAAAGTGGTTGTTGTTTGGTTCTTTGAAAATGGTTTGACATATGATGATGGTGTGTGGTCCCTTTGGCATTTTTATGGAAGTGGATTTGGTTTAAAAATGTGGAAAAAATTATTAAATATAATTTTCTAAATGGTTTAGAAATGTAAAATGGTGTGATTTCACCTTTTATGAAAGGTGTATTTGGTTCCTTGAAAAAGTTTGGTTTCTTCAAGGGTTCTTGAGACCCATTTGGTGCTTTTGTAAAAATGATCATCTTGAAAACTCTCCATGGATAATTCTCTTTTCTTGGTTATGTTGATTTTTGTTGGAGGCCCACACTGAGATTATCCCTTATGATCATTTGTTTTAAAGGAAAAGAGTTGTTTTCTTGGGGTGGATCAGTGGTGACCTGTTCTGTGAGTTTCTTGTGTGTGATATATGTGCATGTGATTGGATTATTGGTTGGAATTTTTGGCTCCCCCACTTTAGTCTTTAAAAGGGAACTTGGAATAGCTAGAGGATTTTCAGTTAATGATTGCTGAACTAGATTAGGATTTCTCTCTAGATAGTGGCCCATATTAGGGGATGTGTTTTCTTATGGGATAGTTCCCCTCAATCAGACCATGTAGTTTATGATCGAGCGTGTGGGCGATAATTGATTTCATCAGGTGAAGCATGCCTTCGGGATAAGTCAAGATGTATTTTATGTTCTAGATTATTCCACTAATATCCTAGGTTATCCCATGTTATTTCGAACATAGTTTTCTATGGATGATGATTAAGATTCTTTTTTTGTTGGTTACTCTTGTGCGCTTATTTTCCATTTCCCTTATTATGTGATCATTGTTGTTCCTCTCTTGTGTGGTGTAATTTTTTAAAAATTGAGGGGTTATTTTTCCAAGGTTTATGAAAAATATTTGTAAAATTATTTACACTCCCCTTTCCCCTTTTTAAATGAAAACATTATCTTGCTCTTTGGAAAAAAAATAATTTCTACTTCTTAGAGAGGAATTTGTTTTTGTACGAAAAAAGATCAATGGATAGTGTTTCTTTAAAGTGGAAAATATGTTTGAAAATATTAGTTTTATATATTTTAATTAAAACCAACAATTTATGTTGATTTTATTTAAAATATGTTCATTGATAATATATTTGGTTGGGCATCCCTACTGAGTTTTATTACTCACACAGATAGTTCTTTATTGTTTTTAGATTTTTATTCAAGTTCAATATTGGTTTTGATGGCCGTGGATAAGGGTTGGTTTTGGAATTGGAGAGTAACCCTTAGGGTCACATGGAGATGTTGTGGTCATCAGGTTCAGATTCGGTTTGTTGTTCAGTTTTTGTTTATTCAGTTTTGTATAAATGATTCTCGGGTTGGAAATTTTGTACCTATTTATTTGGGATACTCTGTTTGTTTCCAATGATTAGATTATTTATATAGGGAAAAACAATTCCATTAGTTACTCTGTTGATGCAATGGGACTAGTATCCATATCGAGAGGATTGGGAACACCTCTCAGGCCTTTCCATAGACCAACTTGGGAGACCGGTTCAAGGTTGACTCGGGTTGGTTTGTAACATTTTACATTGAGAATAAAATAACATAATAGATAACAAAATAAAATGCTCGTCATCCATGAAACACATTTCAACAATTTATCTTCATGTGAAATTAAAAAAATTATGGGTAAGATAAAATAATCAATAAGGGTAAATTATTGAAAAATATATCATGAATTAATAATGAATAATAAATTTGTAAAGAATAAAATATGATAAAAAATGCCATATTAATAATCACATGATCTTAAAACAAGACCATGGATATTATATCTAATAAAATAATCACATGGAATAATAATGATGATGGAATGCATAATATTGGTTGTCTACACTTTCATGATATATCCTAAATATTGTTAGTTTCAAGAACTATCCTCAAGACAGTTTAGGTTTTTGGGTAGGAACCCATCTAATTTGTATCATGATATGTCATCCTGGAAATTTAAAACTTATTGAAAACAAATGTGAAGGGTTTATTTCCAACTAATTTTATACCATGAGACTAATGATTCATCTTGGGTAATTCATTAACCGATACCCAACTTGTATAATTTATGTTAAAAAAATTCCTCATATATTGAAAAATCAATTTAAATCATAAACAATTTCCCTTATCAAATATATATATTGATTAATGAATACGAATTTATTATCATTTCCCTAATAAGTTATAAAACATGAAAACTAAAAACCATATGTAAAAAAGGTATACAATTTAAGAAATATTCATATCCATCATACATGATTATAGATATTAAAATAAATATAATTTCCATTTAAAAAGGTGTTAAAGAAAGTGATTGTTTCAAAAGAAACTTCAAAATCGCAAAATATAGTGATATTTCAAAGATAACATTTACCACATGGAAATATTCAAATCAAACCCCTTGGGTTAGATAATCAAAATTGAAACTTATAATCCCATGAAATATGAGTGAATAATGATATTAAATTAAAATGGGTTAGAATATACACATCATAAATGAAATAAGTGGTTAAAATTGTCTATACCTCATAGAGGAAAAAGTTAGACAAGAATCCCTTACCTTGAGTCTGACGTGTCACATATGTCTTTATCTTCATGAATAATAAAAATATGTTACTTTTATAATTTATTTTTAACCTTTTTAAAATTTATTATTACTATTAATTAACTTATTTTTATGTTTTATACAACTACATAACCAATTAAATTTATGACAGGTGTTTTGAACAAATTTGGTTCATGTGTTAAAAAGACTTTTCTAGGTCAACTATGGTAAAAGGGGTCATTATATAAACTTATCAAGATTATTAATAATGTTATAATTATCATATTTATACATAAATTATTTCTTTATAACTAATCATGAATGATGGTTATGAAAAATTAACCAACGTTACAATCATAGAGATGGTAGGTCATATGTATGCATGAGTAACGTTCCAATTTTTCAATGATCGTTTTGGAAAGAAGTTAAGTAACATGTTATCTTTAAAAAATGATAATTATATCATAAATACCATTTTATTTAATCATATATACATGTATATGTATATATATATAATTCCAGTGATGTAAAAGGAATTGCATCGCGTCGAGGTTGTGGTAAGCCATACATTCACGAATGACAATATCACTTTTTTTAGTGTGTGAAAAGGGTAATAAATAAAATTATACAATATATTTATAGAAATTTAATTATTTCATTAATATAATATATATTTAATTTATTTCACATCTGTTTAACTAAACCCTTCCTTAATATGTTCCAAGTAATGTGTGAGCATATAATATCGCATTAAGGAGGTGGCAATCCACACGTCTACAAACAATGTTGTCATATTTACACAAAATGGAAATCATGAAGGATGTGTTATATGGAAAATAAATAAGTATGAAGAAAACATAAATATCATAAATATCATATAAAAAAACATTTTTTCCATCATAATCTCCAACCATGATAGGTGGTAAATGAAAATTTCGTTACCCATTTTATGGAATTGTGTATAGGTGTAGGTATAACACATAACATAACTACATTTCATTATATTTATGACACTTATTTTATTATATAATCATGTAATAATAATTATTTAATGGTTTGAAAAAAAATTGATCATTGAAGAATGTTACCTTTTTTCAGGTAACTCTTTTTAGTGTATACAAATATACTTATTGGTTTTCCTTATTCCCAAAGTGAGGATTATAAAATGATTGGATTTAATTTTTGAGCTTATTTTTTCATATTTTTTATGATCCATATATATTTAGATTTGTGATGAATTTTGAGGAGATAATACATTTTTATAGTTGAGGGGGAGTGACATTCTTGTAATTATAAAAAGGTAAACACTATTGGGAGTTCTCCCTAACCTAATGTGCCTCAAAATTAACAATTAATGGATTTAATTGAAATTTTGTTCTACCCAAACCTCAAAATACACCAAATATTTTCATTTTTATAATGTTTTTCCATAACATCTAAGTTTCCCCACTTTTACCATTTTGGTTTTTTTATTAAAGTAACTAGTTTCCTAACCTATGTAATTTATAAATCAAGACTTAATGTGATATTTATTATAAAATATAAAACCAATTAATTATAAATATTATATCCAATTATCAAAATAAAAACCCCATGTCTGCTGGAAATTAATGTTTAACAAAAGATCATGTAACGCGCAAAAACACTTCTTTAACTCGAACTGTGCTAACACTGTTTTCTCTATTGAGGTGTTAATATGTTCTTTATAAAATATATATTGGTACATAAGTAGACCATAAATGATATTTTTAACATTTAAAATCAATTTTAAGAATTCAATATTTTCAGTAATTTTAATTCTTTAAAAAATCTCATTTACTATAAAAATAAATGTAATGTCAATTTTGACATTATTTATTTAATTTAAATATTATAAAATCAATAAAATGAGGGAATTAAAATATATTATGTCCAAATATATTTAACATGACCTATTCATCTATAAAAATAATTGAATATAATAATTCATTCAATTTTCTTCACTTTTAATTTTTTTAGTATCCTTTATTTTATTTAATTATTAACTAAATAATCTCTACGTTGGATTTTATTAAGAATTTTAAGACACTAATTCATCTATAAAAAATAAATTTAAATTATCATGATAATTAACTCATTTAAATTTATAAATAATTTTTATAACCTAAATTATGTAGTTTTTTCCATACTTCAAAGATTTATAGGACTTAAAAGCAAGGAAGTTAATTTTTTTGTCTTTTTATTTACTTAAATTATTATATGTGCCACTTTCATGAAGCTTTTTACCAATAACTTGTAAAAGTCAAACCAAATGGGGGATATTTTCTATATATGGGAATAAAATTTAATTTGGACAAGTTTATAGGTCATTGTTCACATAAGATTAATGTTTAACCACTAAGTAAACTAATTTTAACCTTAATCACTGTAATTAATTTTAATTACATTCACTAATATTTTTGGTATAATATTAATTTTATCAAATTGGAATATAAATATTACATTATCAATAACTATTTATATCCATTTTTCATATTCAATTAACATAACTAGTAAAATTAAATTTAAAACTAATCCCACATACGTGGTGAGAAAGCGTTTTTTATGTAAAAAATTTCAAAATATCATTAAGTTTCTATATCAAAATTCAATATAAAAATGACTAAATTGACATAAATTTGATTAATATATGTATAATATATCTATTGTGACTTTATAACCAATTTAAAATATAATTTAACACTAATAATTATTTAAATGAAAATTTAGTTTTCACCTAAAATGCATTATTTTTCAATATTCATCAAAAAATGAAATTTCTCATAAAAATACCAAAAAATCAGCCTAATCTAAATTTGAAATTACACATAAAAATTTAATTTTAATTTTAAAAATAATATTTATAAAAGTTTTGAAGTTAGTTTTAAAATAGGTGTTTCATTAGAAGGAGGTAAAACTCAGTCTTGCGTGTAACACAAGATAACTCAGTGTTGTATGTAGCATAAGCTTAACATGTGGTATCATATAGAGCAAGATAAAAAAATAGATTTATTCTAAATTGAAAATATTGGAACATATTGGGGTGTTACATTCTCCCCAACTTATTTAAATTGTGTCTTCTCAATTTAAACTTGATATTGGTAATTGAGGGATTGATATTTGAAAATTCCACTATTGAAAAACCCACATCATAAAAGGGTTAATAAAATATCCTATTAATAAGAGAGAATGTGAAGTAAAAAGGGACACATGGAATAACATATAACTTAGTTTATATTTAGTATAATATTATTTTAAAGGGAAAATATGGACTTGAAGGACAAAGGTAAATAATTATAGAGGATGAATGAGGTCATTCATCAGAAAAAAGTGAATGATCAATGGAAATTTTAGGGCCTCAAATCCATAAATCAATGTTGTTTTAAAAGACCATTAGGTTAAAAAATTAAGGTATTAGGACAAAATTTTATTTCTAGATCATTTTCCTAATGTTGATTAATTATTTTACTTCCTAATAATTTAAGTAAACATATGTCTCTATTTCATAAACATAATATTATCCTTTGGTTGTGACTTGAACTATTTCTACTTTATTTCTTAACACATGTTGCATAATATGGTGATATAAAACGTTGAAATAGAAAACATTATCCTAAAACCAATTTAAACCATTTCATAAATGGTTAATATTTTCAAAATATTATGATCCAACACTATTTAAATTAGGTCAATGAATTTTGAAAATGACCTTATCATTTTCCTTCAATCATTAGGAAGTAGCACTTTAATCATCACATACCAAACATGTGAACGAGGTAAAGACATTAATTACCATAAAACCTTATTGAAAACATGAATACATATTTATTATTTAAATATAACATAGATGTTTGGATATAATCCTTAAATCCAAAAATGTTATAAAATTCATCAATGATAGTATAAAACATGTTGTCAAAAAATCATTAATCAGTTCCAAGGTAGCCTGTAATATCAAATATAATTTATCCATACCAATAATCTCTTTATCTAAACATCATTCTCTCAACATTAGGTATATGATATTGGATATTTTTCCCTCAACCATTTGTCTTCCAAAAAGTATAACTTTCCACTGAATTACTTTTCTTGGTACCATTCAACACATAATCTCAAATCCTTAATGAAACAGTAATAAAGTACTATACTTACATATTTCATAATTATTATAACTGGTAAATAACTGATATAATACTCAAATGAAATATTTCATTATCCTAAAAAAGTCATATTAGTCATTCCTATTAATCTATGGTAGTATCATAATCTTGATCGTGATCTATTAGACTTTTTTGGGGTATATTCCTTTGACACTTGAGACATTGATTTTCACAGTGTTTTATCTCCTTGTAGTTGAAGTATTGTACATTGGAAACATTTTTCTTACCCATGAAATCAAATTAATTATTTCCTTTATCCCTACACATGTATCAGAATCACATTCATTTTAATCAAGTACTAGGGTGTATCTTTCCGTAATTATGACATTTGGGAAAATACTTTGTTACCTTATTCCCTTTATCCATATTTTTTCCAATTATCCTATTATTATTGTGCTTCCCTCTGAAGACATAATAATTAGTGAATTCTTTATTTGTCTCATTATCACATGATATTATGTCCCTATATGATGAGAATTTTTGAGAGACTAGTTCCCTTAGAAATATTTTCTTTAGACTATAAAAGAAATGACCCTTCTTACTATTTGGATCATGTGCATCAATGAGGTTCTCATACCTTCTACTATGTTCCATTTTTAAGTGACTATATATAATTTATTAGTCCATATCATTATGAAAAATAATGTATAATCTCAAAAATAGTGAAATAATAAACATAAATTGAAAATTATATGCATATCTAACCTCGTAATCCTAAAAATCATTTATTTGGGATTATCTTCTATATTTAACTTCAAAGTCTATCATAGGGTTATTTTCTCTAAAATATGTTTTTATAAATCTAATTCCCAAGGTTACAACTAATATTACTTTGATACCAACTGTAACACCCCGACTTCAGAAGCCTGAAGTATGTGCCTTAGTTTATTACACTGGCATGATTATAAGGAATCATATCCTGAAGGACCCATTTGTTTATAAGTTTTTGAAAACTAGATTACATAAATGGAACCCATTATAAATTAGTAATAAAAAACATAATACATAATAACATAAAATTCTTGGAACCCTTGAAACTCATTCCAATAATTCATCTTCATACCTAGGGGAAAGGATACAAAATAATGGTGAGAGCAAATGCTCAGTATTGTTAAAGTATAGCAGAATATATCATGAATTAATAATGAATAATCAATATTTAAATGTAAAATATTTCTAAATAATTATATATAAATAATCACATGAGCTTAAAACTTTACCACGAATATTCTTACTAATCAAATAATCACATGGAATAATAATAATGACATAACGGATAATATTGGATGTATGTACTATAAATATCTATCCTCAATATAGTTACTATCTATATAAATCCTCAAGAAAGTTTAATTATGTGGGTAGAAAAACATCTAATTTGTGTCACGATCTATCCTCTAACAATTTAAAACTGCATGGAAACAAACATGAAGGGTTTGTCAACAAATGATTTTGTCCCATGAGACTACTAATTCATTGAGTGGATTACATTAACTGGCCCTGGACCTATATACTTTATGCCAAAAAAAATCCTCATATATTGAAAAATAAATTTAATTTATAAAATACGTGCCTTATCAAATATCTGTATTGAGTGAAGGATAAAAGAATTATCAACATTTCCCCAATATATTATATAACATTCAAAGTGAACATCATATTTAAAAGTTGTATACAGTTTAGGAAATAATAATATACATTATAAAATAATATGGATATTAAAATAAATATAATTTCCAATGAAAAAATATTATATGAAAGTGATAGTTTCAAGAAAAAGTTAACAATCACAAAAGATAGTAAGATTTAGAAGATAACCTTTACCAAATTGAAATTTTCAAATCAAACCCCTTTCAAGAGATAATTAAAATTTAAAAATATAATAAATTTATTTATGAGTGAATCATGGTATTAAATGAAAACGGGGTAGAATATACACCATATATAATAAATAAGTGGTGAAAATGGTTTATGACTCTCGGAGGAAAGAGTGAGACAAGAATCATTTACCTTAACTCCGACTTGTCATGTGTGTCTTTATCTTCATGAATAATAAAATTATGTTAATTTTTTTACTTTTATGATAAAATTTTTCAAGTTTATTATTACTATAAATCACTTATTACATTTTTTTATATAACTAATTAAACATTTATGTTTACGTCTGGTGTTTTGACCAAATTTGGGTCATGTGTTAAAAATGACTTTGGTAGGTCGACTTTGGTTAAAGGGATCATTATGTAACAATTTATAAAATAATTATCATGGAATAATTATCATATTTATAAATAAATTATGATTTAAAATCGAATAATGAAATATGATTATGAAAAATTAACCAACGTTACAATCATTGAGACAGTAGGTGGTATGTACGCATGAGTAACATTCCCATTTTTCAATGATCGTTATAGAAATAAGTTAAGTAGCATTTTATATTTGCAGAATAATCATCATATTATATATACCATTTTATTTCATCATATATACATATATATTTAATTATAGTGATTTAATATGAATCAAATCATGTGAAGGAGGTGGTAGTCCGTAAATCCACGAACGATGTTATCACTTTTTTTAGTGTGTGAAAAGGGTAATAAAGAAAATAATACATTATATTTACATAAAGGTAATTATGACATGAATATAATATATATTTCTTTTATTTCATATATTTTTAACTAAACTCATCCTTAATACGTTACATTTAATGTGTGAATGTATCACCTCTATTTAAGGAGTTAGTAGACCACATATTCACAAACGATGTTATCGTATTTACACAAAATGAAAAGCATGAAGGTATGTGTTGTATAGAATTTCCATAAGCATAAATACAACATAAATATCATATATATAATATAAAAACAATTATTCCGTCATAATTCCCAACCATTATAGGAGGTAAATAAAAACTAACAACATTAACTCCATTTAATGAAAATAATTTTCTAAATATGATAAATTTAATTTTTAATTAAAAACATCATTTATTCAAAAAAGACAGATTTTAAAATTATAACTGATTTTATAACTATTTGAAAAATTAATTAACGGCTCAAAAAATTATCTTATAATCAGAGGAAAAAAAATATTTATGAATATATTTTATGAAAAATAAAATTCATTTAAATCATTATATTAATTATAAAATTTTAAAAAAACATTTATGTTTTATAAAAATTCCAACACATAATTTATCATTTTCAAAAAAATATTTACTTAAACTAAGATATAATCATATAATATTTTAATTTATAGGATGGATAAATTTTATTTATACTTTCAGAGGTGAGGTTACAATTCTATTGGCTAGTTTACTATTCATAAGTTTCATAATACTATTCCATTCCATCAGTATGGTTTCCTTAATTTATGAAAAACCCTCTTATTTCATTAATTATTCATTTAAAAAGTTTTTTTGTGTTATTTATGTGAATTTATGTTATTTATACTATATTAAATAATTATAGCAAGGGAAATTTAATTGATAGAAATCTGGGTCGTTAGATTCTTCCCCTCATATGAAATTTCACCCTCAAAATTTCTTCTTACAAACTAAAGGGAAAACATGTTGGGGTACATATACTTGATTGATTCCTTCAGTTAACTTGTTTCCACTTTTTACTTGTGGTTCTACCATAATACTTTGACCAGGTGGGTAGTCTTTTTCTG
This sequence comes from Viscum album, assembly GCA_963277665.1. Classification (NCBI taxonomy): domain Eukaryota; kingdom Viridiplantae; phylum Streptophyta; class Magnoliopsida; order Santalales; family Viscaceae; genus Viscum; species Viscum album. The sequence goes on along the minus strand of OY728167.1, from coordinate 710,473,168 downwards.
TAGAACTTTATCTCTATGATCTAATATCTTCACTGGCTTCTCCTCATAAGAGAGATCATTTTACAACTGTACAGCCTCTAAATTCAATACATGTGAAGGATTTCGTATGCACTTCCTCAAGAGGGATATGTGAAATACATTGTGTACTTGAAATGTCATAGGTTGAAGTGCTATTAGATAGGTCACAGCTCTAAAATGATCAAGGATATTGAAAGTGTGATTTACTTGGGACTTAACTTTCTTTTCTTCCCAAATCTTGTGATCCTATTACATTGAGATATGTGGAGGAATACCGTGTCTCCAACCTTAAACTATAGGTCTCATAGATAATTTTATATATAGATCCTCTATAAACTTTGGCCTTACTTGATGTTCTATTGAATGTTTTCACCTTTACCACCATTTCATCGACCATTACAGGTCCTAGAATCTTATGTTCACTGACTTCATCCCAGCATGTTGGTGTTCTGCATTGTTTCCTATAAAGAGCTTCATATAGATCCATTTGGATTCTAGAGTAGAAACTGTTGTTGTAAGATAACTAGACCGGAGGAAGATGTTGGTCCCATCCTCCTTTTAAGTCCATTTAACACACTACCAAAATTTCTTCTAGTGTCTAAATAGTCTGCTCAGATTGGCCATCAGTTTAAGGATGATAGGACATACTGAAGTTCATCTCATTGTTTAGATATTGTTGGAGACTTTTCCAGAACTTAGTGTCAAATCTCAGATCCTGATCAGATACAATCAATAGTGGTACTCTATGTAGCCTTAACACTACTATGATAGATATCCATGCAAGTTGATCCTGTGATAAGTCCTCTCAAATTGAGATAAATTGAGATGTGTTTATAAGACAATCCACAATAACCAATGTATCATTGTTCCCTCTAGATGTATTTAGAAGTCCAGTGAAAAATTCCATGGTAATTTTCTCCAAGTTCCATAATTGTATGGACAATGGTTGCATCATGATTTTATAATTTTTCCTTTCATCCACTTGCTGTAATATCAAGAACATTGATGTATATTTTTTTGATCTTATTCTTCATATTGTCGCACCAATATATTTCTTAGAGATTTTAATACATCTTTTTGATCCCTGGGAGAATATTTAAATAATATATTCAATAAGTCCATGAAAACTATTGGAGAATTAGTGAGTCTAAAGGGAATCACTATGACCTCACTATTCCCATACCTTTTTTCAAAAGGCATTATTGGCAATATCATCCTTCCTCTCATTTAATTAGTGATATTATTATTGAAGGTCCACCTTAGAGAAATACTTAGACCCACATAGTTTATCAAACAAGTCATCTATCTATAGAATGGGAAAATTGTTATTTTTTGTAATTTTGTTGTGCTCATGATAATCAATGTAGAGGCACATTGATCTAACATTATTCTTGATGAAGAGGACTGGTTCACCCCATGGTGAAACACTCAGCCATATAAAACCCTTGTTTGGATTTTCCTATAACTACTTTTTCAGTTATTCCAACTAAATGGTGGTCATTCATTAAGGTGTCGTTGATATAGGCAGATATCTGTGTATAATTTCAATTTAGAACTAAAACTCTCGATCCAGAGGAAGACTAATAAATTATTTCAGGAATACATCAGTGTATTCCCTCACAGTTGGCATGTCTTCAAGAATGATTCTCTCATTTTTATAAATTATTTTAGCTAGATAATATTTCTCATAAGGTAACAATATCCACAATTGAGTCGATGATTCTGGAGGCGATTTATCTTTCTCCCCACACTTGTATAGAATTCTAGTATGATTTGGGATATGAAGAGTGATCCCCCTTTCCCGAAAATCTATATTTTATTTTTATAAATATAGCCAATACATTCCCCATATATCCTCAAACTCTACCAAACTAAGTAAGATGAGATTTTTTGGTAGGTTCAGTCCACAAACCTTAACCATAGAGGATTTATATACTTTAGATGCATTAATTTCCCCATTTTCTATTCTCATAGATAACTCAGCCTCCATATTTTGCGGTGGTTTCTGAATAGTTCTACTAAACTTTTAAGATATAAAAGAATATGTAGAACTATAATCAAATAGTACATTCCACATTCTTGACTAAACAACTAGTGTACTTATCACCACATCGTTGTTAGGATCCATTATTGTAGTAGTAATATCATATTCCCATCTTTGTTTCCATGGAGGTTGTTGTTATTGAATCCCTCCAAAAGCCCCTAGCTTAGGATAATGGATTCCATAGTGCCCATTTTTGTTACAGTTGAAACATTACATTATATGCTTAGTATTGATCTAAAAATTCCGTTCATATTTCTCATTTGTGGGATTATTCATATCTCTTTAGCAGTTATTAGCCATATTCCCTTATCTTCCTCATTTTAATCATCTCTTGGTTCATATTAAATAGTTTCCAAGATGCTTCTTCTTACACTTTTGACATTTTTGATGTTGGGTATTGCATCCATAATTGGATTTATATGTTGATAAAACCATATTAAACACCATTTTCCTCTTTTTATCATTGGTCCCATAATACCACTGAGAGTCTCTGATCTCTATTTCAGCTATAAGGGCACAATAGACAATATCCTTATAATTGATGAAATCTTGAATCACCAATAATTTTAGTAGACTAAAATTTATTTCTCTAAATAAGCGATCCACCTTTCTTTTAGTGTACATGAAAAATCCAGAGGTATATTGTTAAATTCTTGTAAAATTTTCCTCATACTCTCTAATGGAATTGTCTTCCTTTTTCTTTAGTCCAAGGAACTCCCTTTCCATTATAAGATGAGGTTTTTGGTGAAAATATTTTCTTGAAATCTTCCCATTTCATAGAATAAATTTCCTCCATGGAATTTTTGTTCTTCATTAGTGTCCACCACTGATCATCTTCCTCATCAAAATGATATACCGTTAGCACAACATTCTCTTCATCTGAGCATTGGAGGATAGAGAATATCATCTCAATAGAGTTAATCCATTGTTCTGTAAGGAGGGAATCAGAAGATCCATTTGACATGGGAGGAATTTTTGTATGAAGCATTTGATAGAAACATGATCTTTCATAGGAGAATTGGGGAGTTCTACAGGATTCAAGTTATTATTTATAACTTGATCCAGTAGATCATGAAATATCATGAGGGTTTTACCACTTATTCCCATCATATTTGACATATCATTAGAGAAAATTTCACATTTCATATCACATTGATTATTGTCATATGTTCTTCTATATCCATCCACTAACTAAGAAAAATAATGTAAAATTAGGGGGATTGAATACTTACCTAATAATCATATAAAAATAAAACATTAAACATAAAGGATAAACTTTCAAATGTAAATTATATCCAATCTTGGGACTCCCTAATTTTCAATCTAGGTTATCCATGGTGATTGAATTATCCCAAGGGTTCTTACTAAAATTCTCTAGTCCTAGTCACTATAAATTACTATACCCTACCTCAAATATAAACTATAGTAACCGTATCCTTTTACACATGTTATTATATAATTTTAACAATAATTAACCATCAAATTACATGTCATGGATTATAAAGTCTAGTGTATTTGGATGATTAGGTATAAAAAACTAAAAACATATAAATTTAATAAAAAACTATATTTTAATCGTACATAAATAGTTCCTAACTTATAAATATTATAACTTGGGGAATACTTGAACAAAATGGATGATCTAAAAAGCCCAGTAAGGGTATAAACATAGGAATAATGAAAATCACATTAGTTAGAACTCATAACATGATGACATAAATATGTATAAAACTTAAATAAACATAAGAAACCATAATATATAGAGCATGGGGATATGTAATACTAGAATCATAGAAATGTGGAAAAAACACACAACATGAAATAATCATGATTCAAGGCTAACTACCAAGACCAATACATTTGGAGGACAAAGTCAAATAAAGGAATCAGGTTCTCACCCTATCCCAACATGAATTTTCACGAGACTAAACATTAACCAATGCATTGGAGCACTATCTAAGTTCACCCATCATAATAAGTTCATGCATATGTGTTCCACATGAATAAACAAACATAAACATAAGGGTTACCCATGGAAAGAAATGGGTATCATAATCCTTTTATGGAGCATAACAAATGGTCATATCATAAACGAGTCCATGAAAGAGTGGATTAAAATCTTATATGAACATTAATAAGGTAATATAGTCATATATGATGATAAATGTTTCTCAATGGGAGTGAAAACTTGTAAAAATAGTGTTTAAGAAACATTATAAATGAAATATTTTAGTGTGGTTTAAGGAAAATAATAAAGATAATTTAAAGTGGAAAATAAATATTTGTTTTCATAAAACAAGAAATGAACAAAGATAGTTTTTCATGATTAAATGTGTTATTTTCTAAAAATAGAAGTGGATTAAAATATATTATGGAGTGCACTTAATAATGGGTCATAGACTATTCTATATGGGAATTTTTATATTGGATTTGATCCAAGTAAGATTTCAATTGATAACTCTACATCTCTTTCTGGGGTAGGTCCTAGAAACTCTTGAGGAATTACATCAATGTATTCCGGAACAATGAGAACATCTATTATCTTTAAACTTTATCTTTAGTCTTCATATTCACCAATAATTTCCATAAAGAAGGAAATAATAGGTGTTTCTTAGAAATAATCAGGTTTGGAAATCTCTTCGTTGTAGATAATTAGAGGTTTTCCCTTCAAGACTACTCAAATATCCTTGATTCTATAGTTGATCTTCCCATTATACATTGAAAACCAATCGATTCCAATTATTATGTCAAATTCCACCACAGAAATAACCACCATGTTTGTAGAGAAATTTTACTCACCAGTGTTAATAGGTACATCCTTATATCTCTTTGATTCTGGAATAGTTCCTCTAAGAGTTTTAACATACAACTCTACCTCTAGCAGATCGCATTTTAACTTGATGTTCTTTGCAAACTTGGAAGAAATAAAATTATTCATAGGACAAGAATAAAACAATTTATGTGCTATCTTTGAGTGTATGATGTGTGTACTAGACACAACGTCATTTGGAGCCTCAAATTATTCCATCATAATTGAAAAAGCACAACCTTTCTCCCTTGGCCTTTATTGGGACTGATAGAGGTTTCCCTCCATTATCTTCTGATTTTGGACATTGATTATAAAAATTCCCTATTTTACCACACTTGAAGCATTGAACATCAGGTTATTATTTCAACATCTTACAATCTTAATTGTCATTTATATATTGAGAATTTACATCTCCACAATATTTTTAAGCTAAATTTCAATATCTTCCACACATGTAGCACTTTCCACTTCCTTGAAAATAATTCCCCAAATTCTTCTTCACACATTTTTTCCAAGTGGAATGTTGTAAATTTTATCATTCATATACCTCTGAAAATTTTCTTTCATCCGACTCTTCTTTCCATTATATCCATGAGTACCCTTGGAATATCCTAACTTCATTTCAACTTTGAGAAAACATCATACTATATCTTCATAATCCCCTAAGTCGCAAATTACTAAAGATTTATGTAGATAGGGTCTTAATCTACCAATAAATCTATATATATTTCCATCAAAATAGTAGACCAAGCTTGAACCATGACACACCTCCCTTTTAAATTTTATCTCATAATTCCCCTCTAATTCATTTTCTCTTTAGTTCAACTTGAGGAATTCCCTCTCCATTTTGGTCTAGAGGATATGAGGAAAATACTTGAAAGAAAATACATTTTTTAAGACTTAAAATCCCATAGAATCCACCTAATCTATTAGCTTCATGTTCTTGATTAGTGACCCCCACTGATCCGCTTCTCTATATATGTGATATACTTCTAATGTAAATTTTTACTTCTCAAAATAATAGAGTACATGAAATATTTTTTCTATAGTATTGATCTATTATTTTGATATTAGTGGATCTGAGGTTCCACAAAAAATAGGTTATCGTTGAAAGATAAAGGATTCAACTACTTGTTGTTCCTTCCATTGTGAAGCAGGATGCCTCACATGGTTTCAACTATCGATCATTACCTGAGTAAATTGGCTCATCATCATCATTGTGTTTTCAAATCCCGCTCAAAAATGTTAGGAAGGATGTCATCACATTAATTGTTGCATCTATTGTTTGAAAGAGTCCTTCTATTTACATCCATTTTCCTAAAAGGAGAAAACCTAAGTGGGAAATTAGTTGCAATTGGGAATATTATAATCACAAATATAAAGGAAATCTTAATCCTAAATTTTATAATATCATTCTTCTTGGATGATTAATTTCATTATTTAAAAAAAGGTTTGCATTATCATTATATCCTTCATAATGGTTCCTACAAGAATCTGAATAACCAGAGAATATACCCTAGGACTATCAAACAAGGTGTGTAGAAAGTCCCAGTTTCATGCACCGTATGATAATCGAGTCTATCTCAATACACACCTTTCAGGGTTTTTATAACAGCCAAAGATTCTGTGAAATATTTTTTTCAAATTAATTTAATCTTTTTGATATTTTTAGTTTTACAATACTATAAAATATAGATTTTTTATATGAAATCACTACGTTTTACTTGAATTATAATCTATACCAAGTTAAGTTTTCACTACATGCACCAGTGACTTGTCTTGTGTTACACACAACACTATGTTTCTATGAAACTAAATTTTATTGTTATAATTATTTAAATGAGATAGTTATAGAATAGTTATTAAGAATAGTAATATGAATAATAATAACTATTTTTTAAATATTATTTATAATGTTTTTATAAAAATAAAATCATATTGATAATAAAACATATAATTTTTTGTAAGTTCTTTATATGTTTTAAAATACTATTTTCATAAATAAACTCCTCTTTATGTGCTTCAGTGAACAGTAATAAAATTAATTTTTTTTAAAAAGAAAATTTATTAGATAAATTAAACATCATATTTTTATTTATGATTTCAAAATTATCTTAGTATGAATTTTTTGTATTTTTCTAAAATATTTCATTTTTGGATGAATAGTAAAAAATACTGAATTTTAATTTAAAACTTCTTTTTCATATAATTTATTTATATAGTTAAATCATATGTTAATTTGAATTTAAAGTTTAGTTAGATCAATTTTACATATATTAATCCAATTTATGTCATTGGAACCAATTTCACATTGAAATTGGATATAAAAACAATTCAAAACTTTTGCAATTTTCTCCTTAAGAACAAGTTTCCCTGTCATGTCTGCGAGATTAGATTTAAATTTAATTTTTCCACTTCTATGAATTTAAATTTTAAAACTTGAATAAATGGTTTTAATTATTAATATATTTATATTATAATAAGATAAAATTTTTTTTACCAAAAATATTAGTGAATGTAATTAAAATCCTTTATCGTGATTAAGGTAAAATTAAGCTTTACAAGGGACTAAACCTTAAACATAAGGTCCAAAATGAACTAAACACTTGTAAAAATCCATTTTCACTACATTATTTGGACTATATACCCTATTTTTTATAATTATATGAGTTATTAGGACACATTTTCTTGAATGTGACCCACATAATAAGTTAAGTAAGGAAAAAGTCAAAAAAGGAACCTTCCTTGCCTTTAATATTTATAAATATTTAGAGTATAGAATAAACTACATAATTTAAGTTTTAAAAATTATTTTTAATTTTAAATTAGTTTTTTTATCATGATAATTTAAATTTAATTTTTATAGATGATATAATTACATTAAACACTTAACAAATTCTAATGCATGGATTATTTATTTAATAATTAAAAAATGATGCTAAAAACTTTAAAATTAAAGTAAATTTAATGAATTATTGTGCTATATTATTTTTGTATAATAATATATAATTTTAAACATATTTGAACTCAATATATTTCAATTCCAATAATGTTTTTAATTTTTAAATTTAAATTATGTGAATAATGTCAAAATTGACATTAATGTTATTTTATGATAAATAATATTTTATTAAAAAAATTAAAATTACTAAAAATACAATACCCCATAAATTGATTTATAACAATTAATTAATATAAAATATGGTCTATTTATAGACAAATTTTTCTTTTATAATAAACATATTTACCCATATATAGTAAGAACATTGTTAGCATGGTTCTAGTTAAAGTAGTGTTTTTGCGTGTTAAATGCCCTTGTTTTAAAATTAATTTCTAACACACATTGAATTTAATTTTTTTAAATTAGATATATATTTTTAATCCATTGGATCTATATTTTATAATATATTTCACTTTAATTTGGTCTAAATGTATAAATTACATTTTTTAGAAAACTAGTTTCATTAATAAAAAACCAAATGATTAAAGTGGGGGAACTAATAATTTAAGGAACAAAATTATAAAAATAAACGTATTTTTGTCTGTTTGTGGTTTATATTGAACATAAATACTATTTAATAAATTATTTTTTTCATTTTTTAATCAAAATAGGTAAAGGAGACCTCCCAATAGAGTTCTTATTTTAGTATTTATAAGAATGTCACCCCTCTTATTGTCTAAAAAGGATTTCAAGCTTCCAATACCTTACACTTATCAAGACATTTTGTCTCATCTAAAACCTTCCCAAATAATCTCTCAAAATCCATAACTTTACACTAGAGTCATATTTGTTTTCATAAATCCATACAAGGAAGCCCTTTGGTGAAATCCAATAGGAGTTACCAAAAAAAGAGGTAACACCCTTCCTCAAGCTTCTTTGTTTTATTTTCATTCTACACCCTATAAACTCATATTATTCCATTATTATATAATCACCTCAGTATAATAAATATACCAAGTTGTTTTTATTCATTTTTTTAACTACACCTACACACATTTACATTAAATATTTAATGAACTTACCGTTCTTGTGTATGAAGAACTACCGCATCACAAAACGATGTTGTTCGTTTTTTTTACCACCTATCATGGGTGGTAATTATGATGGAAACTCAATTTTTATATGATATATATGATATTTATGATTTATTTATTCTTTTTTATTATTATATAAAATATACCTTCATGATTTCCATTTTTTCTAAATGCGATAACTTCGTTTGTGGACATATGGACTACCGCCTCCTCAAAGCGACGTGATTCGTTCACACATTACATAGAATGTTTTAAGGATGGGTTTAGTAAACATATATGATATATATAAAATAATAATTCTACTGGAATTATATTATATATATACAAATATTTCATTTACTTTATTTCTTTCAATATGTCAATAAAACAGAAACAACGTTCATGCGTACCTACGACCTACCATCTTCATGAACGATGTATTCCATGTCATATTTCTACATTTGATAGATTATTATAAATATATATAAACTGAATATATATTATATTTATATCATGTTTTAAATTCTTTAAATAATTAAATCATGATCTATGTAAGATGATGAAAACTAACAAGCCAAAACATATATGAAAAACAAAGCGGATATTACCTGAAACGTAAAATTAACATGGAGTTGTTAATAAAGGGTAATATAAAGTTAAAAAACAAATCATATATGGTATTAGACATAATAATATGGGTTTTTTGTAGATATATAATAAACTTATATTTATTATATAGGAGGTTTTAACATGTATGAAGAAAGTCAAGACTTAAGGTAAGGGAATTTCATCTCACTTTTTATTTCTGTGAGATACATGTTATATTCACCACTCATTTAGTTTATGTGATGTAAATACTAACCAGAAGTTTATTCTATGATTATTATACTTAAATTTATGGGTATTTAAATATCCCTTTTATGATCTTTATTTAATTGGGTTTATGGTTAAAAGGTTACCAATTATGTAAGGTAATTGTTTTTCAATTTTCCTTCTTTGAGATACATATAGTGTTATGCACCTATATTTTTCTATGGGGTGTATATACTTCCCATTTAAAATTTATATCATGAATATAATTATTTAATGATATTTTAATCTTAATTTAATTTTATTATCTCATTTTTATTGTGAGTTAAAATTACCAATGTGGTAATATTTTATTTCCACAATCTCATCATTTATCAGGATTGTTTACATTTATGCTTTCATTGATGAAATATTATGATCAATAACTTAAGAAAACTCATTACATTTATTTTCCTCCAGTATTTCATGATATCTTCAAGTATTGGGATCATTTTCCCACTCATTAGTACTTAAGATAATTATGAATGTGTTTTTAGTAAAATGGTACATTATTTCTCTCTTATTTCGGAAATTTGTTTTATTCAAAAACTAGGTTTTATAAAAAAATAAAATTTTTTAATAAATTATCTCTTAATCTCATTTTCAGGTAAAAATATTTTAAAGAAATATTTTATGTTTTAAATTGTTTAAATTTTTTTTCAAAGATTTCTCTACATGTTTTCTAAGCTATTTTCGAGTAAAAAGGTTTTCAAAATGATTTCAATAATTCTTTATAAGTTTTCAAATCAATTTTCAATTAAAAGAGTTTTAAACTTATTTCATGAATTATTATTATGTTTTCAAATAATTCTCAAAGAAAATGTTTTTATAATTATTTGTGTTTTAAAAAGTGTTTTCTAAAGCAGAAAATATATTTTCCTTAATAAATTTTTTAAATTAAATTATAAATCCTTCTTTATAAGAAAATGATTTTTTAAATGGTTTTATGAAAAGTATTTTCGAATAAAGGATATTTTCCTTAAGAAATGTTCCATGTGATCTTTAAAAATCCTTATACATCTAAGATGACTTACTTTTTTATAGCTTATTATTTACTGGGGATATGATCCAATAATACCATTTTTATTATTTCTTGAATGGTTTATGATTTTATGGAATGATGTTTATGACACAAGTTTCTCTTCTATAGGTTCTATGCTTTTGAAACCTACATATTTTCAAGTTTTATGATTCTATGAAATGATTATTAGACCTATATATTTTTTATAGGAAATTATATGATTAAATTTTTATGATACCTATTTAATTTCATGGGTCAAGATATGATTTTTATGAAACATATCTCTTTTTATGGGTCATGATATAATGAAAGTTTTATTATCTAGTGGAACATGTATGTATGATTTTATTATTTTATGGGTGGGAAATATATCTCCCTATAATTCATTAGGTAAAGATTTATATCTCATGAGATAATGATCAGAAAAAAAATCATGAAGTATATAAGGACTGTTTGTAGAATTTTTTCTTTAAGTATTTTGATTTAATGACAAGGTTACATTAAGGGAAGGTAACCCTTAAAATGTTCCTAATGATGAGAAAATGATATTTTATATATATAAAGAGATGATGATATAGATAAATTAAATTAGATAGTATTTATGACATCATAACTAACAAAGGGTTGGTTAAAAAAGTTGTCTATGTTTTCATGGATGAAGTTTAATACTTCTTGGATTTAAGGAATATATCCAGTAATATTTGGAAAATGGAAACATGTATTTTTTCTAAAAGGATTTTTGGTAATTTAGGTTATTATAATGTTTCTAGAGAATATATGATTAGGGTATTCACATGTTTGGAATGTGTGAAACAATAGATACTTTTTGATATACCAGGGATCAATTTTAAGCTGATTTAGAGACCTTCTTTCTAAAGTTTTGTATATTCATATTACATATTTGTTATAAGGTTAAAAAGTTATTAAAATTTAAGTTAAATTTCAGATTATGTTTGTGATATTAATGTATTATATCGCCATATGAGAATTTATTTATATTGGATAGACCATTATAACTACTTTTTGGTGATGGTAAATGAAGATAAATGTGACGACTTATCAGGGATCTTATGATTTATTAGTGCTTCAGGAATGAAAAATTAACCTTCTTTTATTAGAGAAAGGGGTGAAGTGGAAATTAGTCAAAACACGGTTTAAGGGTGAAATTTTTCTTGTGAAAGGGAATGAAATCAAGTAATTATATCTTCTTATGAACAAATTATTCAAATTTAGGAAAAGTTTATTGAAAATAAAATTTTGTCATGTTATAATCATTTTTATGATATTAATAACCTCTTTCATGCTTCTTCAGTTTATGGTTTTGGGATTTTTTGGTTTCACTGTATCACCCACTTTGTTTAGATAAGCGATCTTTATCAATATCTATGATTATTTACACTTTTCTTCAATGTCAATTTTCTCACTTCCCACCTATGTTCTACTATATGGAAACCTAGTTATATGTTTCATTAAGTAACCATTATTTTTCCAACATTCCCATTTTAAAGGAAGTTTTAGTATTCATTTTAAAGATGTGGGTTTCTAAGAATGTATATTTCAAGTATTAAACCTTTGATAACCTAGATGAATTTTGAGGGTGAAATTGATTTTAAGGGGGTAGAATGTAAAACAATGAGAATTTTCAAAAAAAAATTCAAATTAATTTAATAATTTTGAAATATTTCAATTTAAAAAACACAGAAATATATCTTTTGGTATATAAAATCACTATGTTTTTATTGGATTATACACTACACCAAGTTATGTTTTCACTACACACAACACCGACTTGGTTTTCATTACACGCAACACTGATTTTCTACAAAACAACATTTTATATTTATATTTATTTAAATGAGAGTCATAACATAGTTTTTAAACTTAGTAATATGAATAGTAAAAACTAATTTTTAAATATTATTTATAATGGTTTTATAAAAATAAAAAATATTGATAATTAAATAAATAATTTTTTGTAAAGTCTTTATTTTTTTTGAAAATACCATTTTCTCAAATGAACTGCTTTTTTTGTCCTTCTATGAATAATAATAAAATTATTTTTAGACACTTTTAGAAATTCAATTATATAAAATAAAAATCATATTTTAATTAATATGTTCAAAATTATTATAGGATGAATTTTTGGGATTTTTTTAAAATATTTCATTTTTGGATGAATAGTAAAAAACTAATGAATTTTAATTGAAAAATTCTTTTTCGCCTAATTTATTAATATAGTTAAATAATATTTAATATTTAATTTAAAGAGTAATTAGATAAATTTTACATAAATTCAACCAATTTAGGTAATTATAACCATTTTCACATTGAAATTGGATATAAAAACAATTCAAAAACTTTTGAACTTTTCTCTTTGAAACCCTGCTTTCTCGCCACATCTGTGGGATTAGCTTTAAATTTAATTTTGTCACTTCTGTGAAATGAATTTGAAAACATGGGAATACATGGTTATAATCGGTATAATATTTTTATTCTAATAATATCAACTTAGTTTTTGACCAAAAATACTAGTGAAAGTAATTAAAATTAATTATAACGATTAATATAAAACTGAGATTCACAAGGGACTAAACATTAAAAATAAGGTACAAAATGACCTAGAAACTTTTCCAAAACACATTTTATGAACATATGTATACCATATACCCTATTGGTTATAATTTTTTGAGTTATTGGGATACATGTTAATGGATTTTACCTACATAATAAGTTAAGTAATGAAAAGGAAAAAAGGAACCTTCCATACCTTGAATATTTATAAATCTTTAGAGTGTGGAAGAAGCTACATATTTTCAGTTATAAAAGTTATTTTTAAAGTTAAATGATTTTTTATCAATTTAATCTAACTTTAATTTTTATAGATGATATAATTACATTAAACTCTTAAAAAATTCTAACGCATGGATTATTTGGTCAATAATTAAATAAAATAAATGATGCTAAAAACAATAAAAGTAAAGTAAGTTTGATGAATTAGTATGTTCCATTATTTTTGTAGATAAATATATAATTTTACTCTAATATTATATTAATATATCTTAATTCCAATAGTTTTTTTATATTTTTTAATTTAAATTAAGTAAATAATGTCCAAATTGACATTAATTTTATTTTATAATAAATGATATTTCATTAAAAAGAATTAAAATTACTAAAATTCCCATCCTATACCAATTGATTGAGAATTTTTAATAAATATAAAATATTTTCTATTTATGGACCAATTTATCTTCTATAACTAATATATTGACTCATATATAGTAATAACATTGTTAGCAGAGTTCGGGTTAAAGCAATGTTTTTGCGCGTTACATGCACTTATTTTAAAATTAATTTCCAACACACATGAGATTTAATTTCTTAAATTAGATATAATATTTAAAATCAATTGGTTATATATTTTATAATATATATCACATTAATTTATTCTTAATGGTTAAATTACATAGGTTATAAAACTAGTTTGCTTAATAAAAAACCAAAATGATAAAAGTAGAGAAACGTATAAGTTAAGGAACAAAAATATAAAAATGTACTTATTTTTTGTGTGGTGAAGGTTTTACCTAAAATTAATTCCCCTTTAATCCATTATTTTCCCATTTTTTTAATAACATGAGGTAAGGGAGACCACCGAATAGTGTTATCCTTTCGGTATTTACAAGAATGTCTCCCCTCCTCCTCTATAAAAAATCAATCAATATTACCCTTCCTTAATCCTCTCAATACACTTTGGCTCATCCAAAACCTGCCCAAATAATCTATAAACTACCCTAAAATCATCCTATAATCCTTTAATTGGGAATAAATCCATCTAAGGAGTACCTTTTGTGCAATCTAAGAGGAGTTACCCCAAAAAGAGGTAACACACTTCATCAAGCTCATTTATTCTTTTTCATTCTACACCCCCTAAAATATTATTATTCCAGGATTATATAACAACCTAAGTATCCTAAATATACTAATATTGTTTTATTATAAGGTTTTTACCAACATATACATACACTTACATCAAATGGGTAACTAACTTACTGTTCTTGTGTACAGAGAACTAACGTCTCATGAAACGATGTTGTTCATTTTTGCTTTACCACCTATCATGGATGTGAATTATGATGCACACTTTGTTTTTATATGATATATATGAAATTTATTATGTATTTATAATTCATTAATTATTATAAAAAACATACCTTCATTCTTTCCATTTTTTGTTAATGTGATAACTTCATTTGTGGATGTGTGGACTTCTGTCTCCTTAAAGTGATGTGATTCATTCACACTTTACAAGGAATGTATTAAAGATGGAATTAGTGAAATTATATTATATATATATATAAAATAATAATTATATTTTAATTATATTATATATATATATAGTTATATATCATTTACTTTATTTCCTTTCATAAATTAATAGAACAGAAATAGTGTTCATGCATACGTACGACCTACCGTCTCCTTGAACGGTGTATTCCATTTCATATTTCTATATTTTATAGATTATTATAAATATAATATATTAAATATATATGATATTTATAAAATGTTTTAAATTATGGAAATAATTAAATCATGATCTATGTAATAGGATCCAGAATAACAAGCCAAAACATATAGGGAAAACAAAGCAGATATTACCTGAAACATAAAATTAACATAGAGTTGTTAATAAAGGCTAATATAAATTCATAACCAAATAATATATGGTATTAGATATAATAATATTTTTATTTTTTAGATTTATAATAAACTTATATTTATTATAAAGGAGTTTTGAACATGTACAAAGAAATTCAAGACTTAAGGTAAGGGAATCTCATCTCACTTTTTCTTTCTATGAGACACGTTCCATATTCACAACTAATTTGTTTTTTGTATTATATATATTTAAAATTAATTTATTGTATAATTATAATTATAATTATAATTATGGGTATTTATGTATCCTTTTTATTATCTTTATTTCATGGGTTTTATGGTTCAAAAGTTACCAAATTTGTAAAGTAATTTTGTCTCAATTTGTTTTCTTTGAGATACATGTCAGGTTTTTCACCTATATTTTTCTATGGGGTGTATATAATGACAATTTAAATGTTATATCATGAATATAATTCTTTCATGATATTTAAAGCTTCATGTAATTTTATTATTTCATATGTATTGTGATTCAAAATTAGAAAATTTGAAATAGTTTTTTCTATAATGCCATTATTTATCAAGATTGTTTATGTTTTTCCTTCCATTATAGAAATTTTTTGATCCATAACTCAAGAATACTCATTAATTTTCTTTTACTATGGTTATTAATGATATATTCAGGTATTGTTACCATTTTTTCACTCTTTGGTGTATAAGATAATTAAGAAAGTGTTTTTAAGAAAATTTGACTTTATTTTTCTCTTTGATCGGGAATCTGTTTTATTCACAAACCATATTTTATAAAAATGTTTTCCAAAATGTTTATAAATTTTATCTTAATAAAATTTTCAAGTAAAAGGGTTTTAATGTAATTTTTTACATTTTAATTTATTAAAAATGGTTTTCAAAAATTTCTTTACATTTTTTCAAAGCTATTTTCCAGGAAAAATATTTTCAAAATGATTTCTAGCTTTATATATAAGTTTTCAAAGCCATTTTCAAAGAAAAGGGTTTCCAAAATTATTTCAAAACATATTTTTAAGTTTTAAAATTATTTTCAAATAAATTTTTTTTCAAAATGTTTCCAATATTTCTTTATGAGTTTTTAAATAATTTTAAGGAAAAAGGTTTTCAAAATGATTTATGTTTTAAAAATAATATTTCAAAGCATAAAATATATTTTCCTCAAGAAATGTTTTAAATGAAATTGTGAAGGCTTATTTATAAGAAAATGATTTTTTAAATGGTTTTTTAAAAATGATTTTTAGAGAAAGGATATTTTCCTTAACAAATGTTCCATCTGATCATTCTAAGTCCTTCTACATCTAATATGGAATATCTGTTATATTTTATTCTTTACTAGGGATATGATCCAATAATATCATTCATATTATTTCATTAATAGTTTATGTTTTTATGGAATGAGTTTTATGAAAACTTTTCACCTTCCATGGGTTATATTATGTTGAAACACGCTTCATTTCATAGGTTATACTTTGTTGAAATGATTATAAGACCAATCTATTTTCTATAGCTAATTATATGATGAAATGTTGATGATATCAAATTCATTTAATGGGTTATGATATGATATTTATAAAAACCTTATCTTTTTATGGGTTATGATATGATGAAAGTTTTATTATCTTGTGGAACATGTACGAATGGGAATATGGGGAAACTCGATACGATGTAAGTTTTATTATGTGATGGGTGAGACTTATATCTCCCTCCAATGAATTGATTAAAGATTTATATCTAATGAGATAATTATGGGAAATAAGTCAATGGGATTAATCCAAAATGGGAAACAGGTGTGTCCTGATCCACTATGGGAATATGGGGAAACCCTATCCACTATGGGAAGATGGGGAAACCTAATACATTTTCAGGAAAGGACTGTGATTGGGGATGGTGGTGTGTCCTGCCCAATATGTGTACACCCCATGAAGTTCCCTGGTGAGTTTGGGTAATGATCCTTGATTTATAGGGAATGTTTTTATATGATTATATGTTTTCCACAAGTCTATGTTTTATTCCTATAAAATTCACACATGGTTAATGTTCTTGATTATCTTATAATTAATTTCTTATGTACTACCAATATTTATCCCATGTCTCGTGATTATAATATTTGATATGTAGGGTATGATCTTTAAATGTTATGATCATGTTCTAATACCCTTAGGTTAATGTTATAATTATTAATTTCCTTTATTTTCTCTTATCGGGCATTCAAGATCACCCATTTCTTATGTTTCCTTTCCCTAGGTTATGAATAAAGGTTTTAAGTAGGGGTACTAAAGGTGAAGATCTTTAAGGGAGATGTTATATATCTTTCACCAAACTAGAATAATGTTTTCCAAGATTCCAAAGACACTAAACTATTATGGTCCTAGTGCATGTAATTTTTTAACGTGATGAATATTCATCTAAATTGATTTAATATCCATGTATGATAAGCCTGGTTCATTATATTATTACCCCTAGATACAACGTCTCCAGAGCCACGTCCACTTGTACTATCCATACATGAATGTATTTTCTTGGAAACCACTTACTTAATACTTCACCTAAATTATAGGATGTTTTCCTGTATTTAGATGTATCCATATGGTTTTTATGAAAGTTTTATAATAATAATTGAAAAAAACTAATTCAAACTTTCATACAAGCTACACAAACCTCCATTTTTATTTTATAAACCTTTCATTAAATGGTACACCATTTGACAATATAGAGGATCTTTTAAGGTTTAGTGTCTTGGAAATTAGAAACATAATCCATGAAAAAAAATTATTATAATCTATAATAATTGGTTCTTTATAGGTTTATTCCATGTTACTTTTACTACATCTAATATCCTAGGGACATTAATCAAAGAAAGGGGTGAGCATAAATCCAAGTAAGTGAATGAACAAAGGAGATACTTAACATGTGAACATGAGGCATATCAATAAGGCATGATCATATGAACATGAGTCATATCATAATATAAATAACATGAATCATAACATGTAAATATGTCTAAAACATAAAAAATAAACATTTAAAAGCATATCACAATGGTTTATCTCCAGAATTTCATAAATCAAAATTACCAATGTTATTCACTGAGGTATCATAAAACATGTCATATCTAGAGATTAATTATTTACATAATTAATTGTAATGATATAAAGGTGAACCATTCAAATTTATTAATTCATTTGAGCCAAATTGATCATAATAAATCATTTCATCAATAACCCATGGAGAATAATGAATGGGTTTCATATAAAATCATTGAGTGAAAAAGTACTCAAATACATGAACATTAAATCATTTTTAACCCATTAAAAGGGAATGTGGGTTTTTTACATTAAAATTCATAAAGAAATATATTATATTTACATCTAAGTTAATTAACATGGGTAAGGTAGAGTTATTGGTATTCACAATATAATAATATATCTTGAAAAGGATAAGATTTCATGAAATGATTTCTTTAGCATGATAGTATACAAAATATATTAAGTAAAAGAAATAATGAGAATGAATAAATCTCTCACATTAATAAAACACCATTTTTTAAGTGATGGAAAGATCAAAATTCCATGAAAAGTAAGAAACTTTGATATTAATAAGACTCATAAAAAGGAGGTACTCGAAGGAAAAGGAAAAAGAGGATAATTCCCTTACCTTGAATATTTTCTTCGTAAAACATGATGGAGGATCCTAGAGAATTTGAGGGAAACATAGAGGGACACTTTTGAGGTAAAATGACCAGAAATTCATGGATTAGGAATTTTTAGTGGATATGAATGGGTAATTTTTTTATACTAAATGATGGCTGGTTTTAAAGGATTAAATATTTATTATTTTATTAGAGAAGACAACCACTTGTGGGTATAATCAATTATATCCAATTTTCTATATTATTAATGAGTGGGAGAAAGTGGGTAAACATCCAATCCATTTACAAACCGAAAAAAATCTCCCAACCAACCCATTTAATGCACAAAATCCATAAAATAAAATTTATTTCAAAAAATCAATTTTTGGTTCAAAACTTTAATGTATAAATTTATAAATTTAAATTAGTATTTATAAATTCATTTTTATACATATTAAATTAAAATTTGATTAAAAAAATGTTCCATATTTTTTTAATCATGATGATAAAATAGTTATTTCATAAAATCACGATGCTTATAAAGTGACAATCTTAACTTTTCTTCCAAAAAAACTTAGTTAGAAAATTCACAAAAAAATAACCCTAAGATGATTTTGGTGTGATGAATCCAAAAAATGAAATTTATTTTATTAAAATAATTATCTAAATATTATTATTTTAAATTTTAAATATAAATCGTTATTTAATAAAAATTAATAATTTTTTTAGCATAATTAACATTTCTACAGCTATAAAATTTACTTTGAACATCATTAAAAAATATTATCATTTAAAAATTATTTAATAAGATTATTTTATGAAAAAAAAATTATTCAAAACTTATGCATTTATCATAAAACATATTTTAAATAGAAATGTTTATAGTATCCAAAATAATACAATTTTGATTATATCATTAAATAATCACCATGAGAACTTAAATACGTCTACACAACCAATAATAATAATGATCAACTATTTTATTTACAAATGATCATAATTAAAATAAACCGTATTAACTGAAAAAACATACATGCAAATGATCATATTTCCCTATAAATACACCATTATTCTTACACTTTATTATTCACTTCTATTCTATCAAGGTTCAATATTGTTTCTAAAATGAATATTGTATTACTAACTCTATGTTCCTATATTATATTTATTTTTGTGTGTATGATGATTATATGGGATCAAGTTGAATAAAATATTTATATGTCAGTTTATTTATTATCTATTTTTTCCCATTATAATATTCTGTATGATATTGGGTGATGTTTTAGACTAAATATAATGTTCTTAAATTGTAACACCCCAGGTAAATAAAGAATATGAAATTTTCATATTTATCCATTTTTGTGAAAAAAATATTAATATGACTTTAAAGGGGCGCTATGCTCGATGGCGTACCCAACACGCAACAATGAGTTTCTTGGGAATCTTACGTTGCACTCTAATAATAAAATAATATTATGGTAGATAACGCCTAGCCGTTGTAATGGAGGGAATGAACAGAACTAAATACCAAATGATTATATATGTTTGTCAAATATTTTTACTTTTTACAATAAATGTTAGAGGATTAAAAATGCGAATGAATCCAATTTTAAGCGTAAACATTCCAATATTCTTTAAAAAGTCGATTAACCGCCTTTTGATGGCGAACCTCTTGTAAATCCACTTTTTGACAATTTTATGTGTTATATTGGACCAAATAAAACTCCTCTTTAGAATCGGGATATCAAATTTTACTTTGTGTAAATTTTTGGTATCTTTCTGATAAAGTTCATTTTTAATGAATAGTGTAAAATGTTGTATTTTAATTCAAAACCTATTTTTAATCTAATTTATTTATATGATTATATTATCTTTTGAGTTGGTTTTAAAGTGAAATTAGAATATATTTTTACCATTAAATCCAATAGTGGTCATTGGAATTAATTTCACTTTGAAATCAGACTTAAACTAGTGTCAATATTTTGATACATATTGTTTCATAAAAACACGCTATTTGCTCTGACAGCGGGAATTAATTATTAAATTAATTAATTTTACTTATATATTTTGAATTTTGTAAAATAGGCTTCATTTTTGAATTCGGAATATCAAATATAGCTTAGGGTGTATTTTTGGTGTTTTTCTGAAAAACTTCAATTTTTGATGAATAGTGAAACCACTAAGTGGTACTTATAAAAACTGATTTTTCGTTTAAATGAAATTTTACCACTTCTGTGTTTTGAATTTCAAAAATCCGACATAAATGGTTTTCATTAAAAAGTAAAATGTGGTTCAATGAGATTAAAATAATTTTTTTGGTGAATAGTAACTTATTAAGTTTTTAATTGCGATTAAGGTAATTAGTGCAATTTAAGAAAAAAATGATATTATAATAAACTGAAAATACCATGAAACATGTCCTACCCTTATTGGATGTGTCATGGCCAACCACGACAAGCCATGGGTCAACTTGGGGACCCCATGGAGCCACTTTGGTTGGGAAATGACATAAATAACTTTTTATTTAATGTTAAAGTAAAAATGACACACACATGAGATGTTTTAATAAAAAACATTTTTAATGGGGTTATACAAGTTATATTTTTGACTATAAATATTAATTAGAAATTTAAAAGGATTTCATACATCATAGTATTTTTTTTATAATTTTTAGACATTAAATAAATTAAATTATTTATGACATCATGATGAAGCAGCGATGACCTCATTATTTAACGATTTAAATAAAATGGAAATATAATATAATATCTAAGACCTAAACATGTCCAAATCCTATTGGATGAGTGGATTTATAACCCTTATCACCTTGTCCTCAAAATACATCAATGTGGGACCTTGAAAATCCGAAACTCTTTTGAAAATAAAGTAACATTTTGTAACTTTACAAGAGTGCCCCTCCTCTCCTCTTATAAAAGGCCCCCACCTCTACCTCCTTACCCACACTCCCAAAGCCTTTGGCTCGGCCAAACCCTGCCCATTTTGGCTCTCCACATCCCTCTATTACTCCTTGAAGCCTCACTTTGGGCAGAAATCTTCCCAAGGAAGCCTTTGAGCTCAAACCAGAGGGAGTTACCCGATTTTAAGGTAATGTCTTCTTTTGAGTCCTTTTGTTTTATTTTGCTTCTCCAACCCCCTAAACTCTTTTTATTATTTTCTTTTGTAACAACTCCAGTATCCTAAATATACTAGGATGTTTTTATAAGAAGTATTATAGCTACACTTACACACACCTACATCTAATGGTTAAAGAACATACTGTTTTCGTGGATGGCGAATTTCTGCCTCCCGAAACGATGATTGTTCAACATTCTTTTAACAACTTTAAAGGTGGCCATTAAGATGACATTATATTTATATATGATATATAATATGTTTATGTTTTTCTTAAGCTTCTGTATTTTTCATTTTGGTCATACCTTTATGGTTTCCATTATGGGTATACACGATATCTTCATTTAAGGAAGTGCGGACTACCACCCCCTCAAAGTGATGTGATTCGTTAATTCCATATGTGGGACGTGTAAAGGATGGATTTAAAGTTATTATATATGATGTTATACTGGAATTATAATATACCTCTATATCATTATTATTTATTTCAATTAAAGTATGAGATAGAAATGAAAGTAGCGTTCATGCGTACGTACAGCTTACTGTCTCCATGAACGGTGCATTTCATTTCTTATCCCCAAATGTAATGTACTATTAAAAGTACATGTATATAATGGATATATATAATGAATGATACATCTAAATGATGAATATAATTCTGGAATTAAAATATACATACCTCTCATTTAGTTTTAATTCCATTAATATGACAAAGAAATGAAAGTAGCATTCATGCGTACGTACGGCTTACCGTCTCCATGAACGGTGCATTTAATTTATTACCTCTAAATGATTATGTAATATTATAAATACATTTATATGCTGGATATATATGATATATATGATATCCAAATCAGGAATTTCATTCTGTATATAAATAACCTTTGACCACACGAACAACTTGTAATTGTAAGAAGTCCACTTTCGACTTAAGAACCAAATATCGACAAAACAAACATTATTAACTTAAATGGATACATAATGTTTATAACATGGAAATAAGTGATATTAAAGGAATAATGAACTTTAAAAAGTTTCTTAATCAAGTAGATATTAACTCAAGTTTATTATTCAGGACGTTAAAGAACGATCGAGTCAAGTCGGAGCCGAGGTAAGGGAACTTCTTAACCCAATTTCCTTTCTTTGGGTTAATCTCCTACTTTCAAATTATGTCATGATATTATTATGTCCTATCTTTTATTTTTTTACTTTCTTTATGTGTACTTATAGTTAATACACATAATAGATCTATTTTATTTAAAAATGATCTTTGTAAGGGACTTCGTCTCAATCTCCTTTCATTGAGGCATATTTCGTTTTATACACAACTTTATTTTATACAGTGTATAAACCCCTTTGACTTTTACTTTTATACAAAAGGAATCTTTTTCTATGAAGCATTTTACAAAACGACAAAAAGTAATGTTTCTTTTAACGTACACGGTGACAATGACTTTTTCCGCCGCCGCGAGTATTATTTGGTCTTTGGCTTCATCAACAAACCGTAATGTTTTTAAAATGAAATAAATACCATATACCCTTTTATGTATTTTGGTATTGAAAATGGTTTTTAAAATGGATTTGTTATGTAAATATATTTGAGTGATATATTGTGATCAAAGTGTGTAAATGTCTTCTTTCCATTATGTTTGTTTATGTCTTATGATTTTATAATGGTACTTGGACATTTGACGGGTGGTTACATGATAAACCGTATGACGGGTGGTGTTGTGAATACCAGGATGGGTGGTTACGTTATAACCTCCAATGCATTGGGTATGGAAGTCAGCCGTATGGCTATTCCGTTAAGTATTTATGGAAGTTGGCTGAATGGCTATTCCATTAAGTGATATGTGTGGAAGTCGACTGTATGGTTATTCCACTTAATTATGTTTATGTCCCAAGTTACCTTTATATATATTATGTGTTCTTTATATGGGTTTTATGTTAATCATTTGGTTACAAAAAGGTAAGTAATGATATTTTATTCAGTGAAGAGTTTTACTACTTCCTGAAGGTGAAGGTATTACTTTGATAAAGTATACATGGTTTACTTGATGTTTGAAAAACTAACAGTTTTCATTCTTTGTGTATCCCTTACTGAGCTTTTTATGCTCACCCCAAGTTTTTGTGAATTTTTTTTCATAGGACTTAATGTGGAATAAGTTCAAGGATGGGATCAAGGTAATGTCATGCTATATAAAACATGGAACTAGACATATTTCTTTTTAAGAGTTTTTTTATTATGGAAACTTAGTAGAAGTGTCTACTTTGTAATCTTTTGAGATGTAATAGTTATGTTCTAATTCTCTAAAACTCTAAACCTGAAAAGATCCTCAATGTGTAATCTTGTAATAACTCAAGATTAAGTAAGGTTTAAGGCTGGGGCCTTATAGTTGGTATCAGAGGTCGGTTTAGATAACTTTAGAGGTTAGGGTATTCTTTAAGCATAAGTGACATTACCATAATGGTTAGGATTTCAGAAAGAGTCCTATTTTTAGATAAAGTGAATGAGTAAGAATATATTAGTGTTTATCTTCCTCATTAGTACATGATGGTTTTGTTGTTATACTCACACTGACCCTTTTTGGTTTTAGTAAATGGCTGGATCTAGCAGGCACCAAGGTAACGGTGGATGTGAAGGAAACTGTGACAGTTTTCTGAGCGAGCAATTGAATGATATGGGAGCTGTAATGAGAACTCTTGTGTTTATCCTCAACCAACTATCTGGAGTCATGATTGACCACCTAAACCTTGGTGATTTCTCTAAGGCATCATATATGCGAGAAACAAATCCCTACGGAAGTACATGAAATAATCATAAAGGTAAGTGTGTTCAAAAACCTATGTGTCATAGATGTGGAAAGAAACACCTAGGAAAATGTTTCAAAGGGACAGAAATATGCTATAGATGTGGAAATGAAGGTCATAAAGCAAGAACCTACCATGGAAAAAGGAAGCATCCAGTTGACTCGAGGAAAGGGAAAGAAGTTCTTTCTGAGGGATCAATTGAATGTTTTAAATGTGGTGTGCATGGTCATTATTAAAACACATGTCCTATGAAGAAGTTTCGTGAATGGGATCACCAAGATCATACAAATACTCGTTTACCAATACCTAATGCCATTCCGATTGAGGATGAAGAAACTGACAATGACCAATCAAAGGTATGTATTATTTCATGACTATTATTTTCCTATTTTGGAATCATAGGATATGATTCATGATTTTGTTTGTAGGAAAGAGGTATTTCTGAATAAGTTGGAAAGGAATGGTTAATGGATCATGAAGAATGTTGAATGAGTAAGATGTCAACATATAAGGGCTTCAAGAGTTATGGTGAAATTCTTAAGAGTATTAAGTGTCTTTTGATGATGGGATACATTAGAAAACTTCTTATAGTATGTGTAACACTGATGTTTAATATATGAAAATTTTATTCAAGGAATAGTTATCTTTTCTTTTGTGGACATAGTTATAAAGAACCATTTGGGTTTATATGATCCTTACTTTTGAGGTAATTATGGGTTACTATATATTATGATTGAAGTGAAAGGCATGAGATAAAATTGAGGTTAAATTATGTTATGGTTATTTTTGATGATTTTATCCCTTTTTGGGGAATGATTTAAGAATTATATAGTTTTGGAAAAAGTACAACACACAGACCGTGTGACAACCCGTCACGTCAGACAAAGTTGCGGGAATCGAACCCACAACCAAAGTGCGACTGGTATTTATCGCCTACCACTGGACTACATGAAGTCCCTGGTTAGTTTGACTGATTATTTTTAGTTATATGATTTTATGAATTAAGATTAAGTTTATTTTGGGTTATTTATGAAAATGATTAACCTATCATGGAGGATATGTGATTAGGTTAATTACTTTTCAATGCGATACTTTAGGAGCAACTGATGTTGTTTGGAGATAAATGTTACGATTTAACTTGGAAGACTATGTGACTAAATCCTTCAAATGTTTGGGTTTAAATCTTAGATTGGTTTACTTTGAAGAATTTTATGGACAAATTTTTTATCAGATGGTCCTCGTTGAACTTTGGGTTTTGTTGGACAAATTTTGGAGATTAAGAATAGATTTTCTTTCTAATGGGTTATCCTTTTCTGGATTATCTGATCTTGTACTAACTTTTTTTTTGGTTTTGGTTTTGGTTTTGGTTTTGGTTAAGGTCTAAAGACATGGAAAGTATATAGTTCTCTTTTGTGGATTAGGTGATTCTCATGAAGTTGATTATAGTACTCTTAATGAGAACAAGTCTTCCTAAAAACTCGTCTTTTGGAGAAAATATGAGTTTGATTAAGGAATCTAGTAAAAGTTGAAAGTCTACGTGACAAGTAAGTATGTTTCATTATGATTAAGTTAAGCTCAAAAAAAAAATTCCTCAATGAAGAGTAACTTAAAACAAAAATGTTGTCTGTTAACTTTTTCTACTGGGGAATCGAATACCGTTTAACCCATCACAAGTTTGTGATTTTCTTGTGGTTAACTTTCTCCTAGACATGTTTACTATCACTCTCCATCAGAACATGACCCTTTGTTTTCTCCTCCATATCCATATTTTCATACTTGGAATCCTAGTATGGGTTAACTCGGGTGACCTCTATACTTCTCTTTCTTTATTTTAAAGTGATTGTTTTACCGAATCTTGTTCCGATGTGGGATTTTCAAGGATGTTTCCAAGCCCAATTTTAAAAAATTGCGAGGACGCAATTCCCAAAAGGGACTAGTGCAGAAAAAAATTTTTACGTTGGTTATTTTTCATTATTTACGTCGGTTTTTAGGCGACATTAATACGGACGACGTTATAAATAACGTTTTTTACGTCGGTTATTTAAAACCCGACGTAACATCCCGAACATCACGGTGTTTATCACGTCGGTTCATATAATAACCGATGTGATAAATATGCGCGGGGGGGGGGGGGGGGGGGGGTTTATCACGTCGGTTATTTTCTAAACCGACGTGATAAAACGCCTGGGATATCGTTTATCACGTCGGTTATGACATAACCGACGTGATTAACCCTTCCCCGGGCCTATTATCACGTCGGTTTCTTAAATAACGGACGTGATAAAAAGGCATGGGAAACGTTTTAGCACGTCGGTTATCCAATAACCGACGTGGTAAATCGATTCCTATGCCTTTTAGCACGTCGGTTATATTAAGAACGGATGTGATAAAAGGCCCGGGAACGGTTTATCACGTCGGTTCTCCAAAAAACCGATGTGATAAAACCCTACCGATTTATTTACCACGTCGGTTATAAAATAACCGACGTGAAAGCGATATATTTTTTTTAAAATAATTGCACTGCTGTCACCAAAAAGCAACCAGAAACCAAACAACAAAAATAACCATGCCAGCCCTCCCCCAAGCCCCAACTGAACCCCACCCTCATCTATACCCACCTAACAACCTAGCCAGCCCTCCCCCACCACATTGGAGCCCCACCACAACCCTTGGACACCCCCCACCCCTTGGACAGCCCCCCCACCCTCATTTACACCCCCACGACCCCTAGTACAGCCTCAAACACCCATTGGACACCCCTCCCATATCCCTTGGACACCCCCCACCCCTTGGACACCCCCCACCCCTTGGACATCCCCCCACCCTCATTTACACCCCCAAGACCCCTAGTATAGCCTCAAACACCCATTGGACACCCCCACACCTTGACAGCCCTCCCAGACCCCTTGGACACCCCCCCCCCCGACCCCTGGACACCCCCCCCCCCTGAGCCCTTGGACAGCCCCAAACACCCCTTGGACACCCCTCCCATATCCCTTGGACACCCCCCACCCCTTGGACACCCCCACCCCTTGGAAATCCCCCCCACCCTCATTTACACCCAACCGGCCCCTTGGATAGAACTCCCAGACACCTTGGACACCACTCCCATATCCCTTGGACACCCCCCCACCCCTTGGACACCCCCCACCCCTTCGACAGCCCCCCCACCCTCATTTACACCCCCCGAACACTAGGACAGCCCCAAACACCCCTTGGACACCCCTCCCATATCCCTTGGACACCCCCCACCCCTTGGACACCCCCCACCCCTTGGACAGCCCCCCACCCCCTGGACACCCCCCCTCGACCCCTTGGAAACCCCCCTACCCCTTGGAACCCCCCCCCCCCCATCCCCTTGGACAGCCCCAAACACCCCTTGGACACCCCTCCTATATCCCTTGGACACCCCCCCACCACTTGGACACCCCCCCACCCCTTGGACAGCCCCCCCCCCCCCCCACCCTCATTTACACCCAACCGACTCCTTGGACAGCCCCAAACACACCTTGGACACCCCTCCCATATCCCTTGGACACCCCTCACCCCTTGGACACCCCCACCCTCATTTACACCCCCGACCCCTAGGACAGCCCCAAACAAACCTTGGACACCCCTCCCATATCCCTTGGACACCCCCTAAACACCCACCCACCCCCTTGGAACCTCTCCCCCCATACCAAAATCCAGACCAGAAAAACCATCAACAGTAGACCAAAACAAGAAGTAGAGAAAAATTAAACATTCACTTATATAACATTCAAAACATACACTGTCAACTTCAAAAAAAACTAAATCCAACCTAAATGACTGCGAAATACACAATTACATTGACAATATTCAAAATTACATTTTACATTACAAACAACTAAAAGTCAATCAAACCTGTAAAATAATTTGACCACTCCACTTGTAAGTGTTTGATATCTTCAGCAGTAAAGGGTTGAGGGTCATCAAAAAGCTACAAAGGAAAAGGATAGTAGTCAACGTGTATAATGAATAAATCAAATTGAAATATTATGAGAAAGAGGAAATCTTACCAGGTCAAAACTCAGAACTGTCCCAGTTGTTATTATTTCATACATAAATCTTAACATGTAATATCCGCATTCGATGATGCCTTGTTGCTCATGACATTTCTGTTTGAATGAGTGTAAATTCAATATATTATTTTTATTTAATAAATCAAAATGTACAAATTATAAATGGATATTTACCTTCGCATGTACATATTTGATCTTGAAATTCCTTTTCTTTGCGCTTTTTCGAAAGTGGACCCATGCCCTGTTAGAAAATAATACGAATGGGGTAAATTTAAAATTCATTATAATATATAAAACTATTGTGAAATTGAAACTTACGTTTCCAATATATTCTTAAAACTTTCTCGCACATCATCATGGAGAGAGCATATCCAATAAAGTGTTTTCTCCCTAGGGAAAAAACCCCCTAACATCCAATGATCCCTGATAAAAGGAAATTTAACGTTAGTGGTTTTTTATGTTAAAAGATAATTAACTCTTTGAGAGGGATGTGTTTCATACCTCTCACAAAAAGGCATCATCCAACACTGTGTGATTACATTCTTTTCAAATCTATCAGCAATATAAAGCATTCTTTGTTCCTCATCCAATGCACATGCTTCAGGGGAAATCAATTGTGGGTCCACGAATCCATATACATCTGTCAGCTCATTCCTCTCACAAATTTTATACAGATACCTAATACAAAGCAGACATAAGTATACATTTTTAATAAATATAACGCAAGGAAAAGGTGTTAAGACTTACATGATAAAAATTTGCACCACGTTGATGCCCAACTTATCTCCAGTGACAAACTCCATGATATCAGTTTTCATAATCCCCACACTTATTTCACGTCCACAGACATGAGCTTCCATTGTAAAGTCATAATGATCCGCCAACAAATTTGAATATCTTGACAATTTTTCAAGACTGCTAGTATCTGCATCTGATGTCATAGCTATCTGTCTTTGTTGTTGTCTATACAGTATTTCTTTACCTTTTAAGTATTCCTGTAAAAATAAATTGAAAAATATATTAGTTTTCAAATGATAAAACATTAATAAAAATATAAAATAAAAGATATAACATCCATACCTCTATGGTAATGAGTCGAAGAAGTCTGGACGGACAAAGTAAAAAATGGTCGATACTATGTCCAACTGTCGTCACCTCATCTGTAGGTAATGGTATCCGAGCTGATCTATCTATAATATCCTGTACAGTGACCCTCTGATTCTCTACCTCTAACTGTTGATGATGAACTGTATCTCATATACAATATACCATCCCATATGCAACTATATGATGTTGAGGATCATCAACATACAACTCACAATAAGTAGGTAGCTGCGGCAGAGGAGGAGGATCAAAAATGGGGTCCACAGGCTGAGGTGGGGGAGTGGGAGCTACTGGGAGAGGTGGAGTGGGAGCTGCACCCTGAAATTGTCTTTGCAAGTCTGCAAACATAAACTGCACCGATGCTCTAATCTTGTCCTCCATTGTCGCATTAATATTATGGACTTCAGCCTCCAAGGATTCTATTTTTTTTTATAAACTCCCCCAACGTTAGAAGTTGAGGAACGTGGCAACACTTTTCTTACCGATACACCTACCGGATATCCTCTTACACGGCCAGGATGTTCGGGCTTTCCCAATGCCACAGATAAAATATCTTCCCTCCCAGATGGTGTAAATGTCCCCTGTGAACTCTTCTCCTCAAGAGAGTCTTGTAATAATTAATTGAACATTTCTATAATGATTGGAAATATATGACGAAAATAGTAAACTTAAATAAATAAAATAGATATCTTACAATCCTCTCAACTACGAGTCTCGATTCTTCCGAAAGATATTGTCCTTTTTTGCCCTTCCGAGCTCTTTTCCATTTCTCATGTCTAGATGGAGGGGATGGAGGGGCCACCTCTCCAGAGCTTGAAGACTCAGCTCTTAGTTGTTGAAATTTTTCTGCCATCATTTGTTCTTCCAATAATGCATACCCTCCCTGAGATAAACTATGAGGGTATACATTTTTAGATTGGATCTCTTGATGAGCTTTCCTTGTTTGCTGTAAATTAAGAATAAGTAATCATTAACAAAACAATAATTAGATCATTTATATAAGAAAGCTTATAAAAGTTTACATTGCCCTTACCAAAAATGATTCTTTTCTTCTACTTTCAAAAAATTGTCTCCATGTGTCTTCATCTATAAAAGGATATATACGACATGGATTCTCACGACTCCTATGACCATAAATGAAATCAGATGAGAGGGTTGATTTGAAATCCCTCCATCTCCTAGCAGCCAACGATAAGAATTTCTTCCTGACTCCTCCAGTGTCAGGAATATCAAATGTCATCTAATAAAAAAGAGGTTAAAAATATTATATATACTAGAAAAATTTAAAGAACAGTCAAACAATAGCAAAAGATCTTACCAAAATGGTCTCCCACAGCTGAGAAATTATCGCCTTATCCACACTTCTCCAATCATCATAGAGAATGCTTACTTTTCTCTTAGCCTGAGTTGCTACAAAACCCTTAAAATCTTTAGCATTTGGACCTCTAGGAAGATCATCATCATCAAACTCCACGACTATCCTCTCCTCCTTCGTACGGGCAAGTGATAATTTTGGTAAACGTGTGCACCCACGCTTACCAACCTTTGAACTCTTTTTCGTAATAGGAGCATGTGAATGTTCCTCCCCAGATGTATGACCAATATGCTCATCTCCAGAATCATGTGGCTGATCAACTGATTGATCTGTCATTTTCCTTCAAATCAAAAAAACAAACATTAGTTCACAAATATACAAATTCAAATATTGTAATACTACTTAATCAGAAAATAGAAAAGTGTACTAAATTACATAATAGTAAACATTGGTAATATGGTAAGCATGTTAAACAATGATAAACATGGTAAACACAGGCAAAAGGTTGCCAAGGAGTTGGCCCAAGAAAGCTGAAAAGTGGACTCACTGAGTCCACCGGTCAGCTGGTGTGAGCTCACCGGCCAGCCGGAGGACCCAGGCAGTAGACTTGCCCACTGCCTGGTGCCACCGGCCGGCCGCTGGCTCACCACCGGCCGGCCGCTGGACCAGACAGAGCCTTCCTGTCTGGACCACCGGCCGGCCGCTGGATCACCACCGGCCGGCCGCTGGATCACCACCGGCCGACAACTGGCTCATCACCGGCCGGCCGGTGGACCAGACAGAGCTTTTCTCTGGACCACCGGCCAACCGGTGATCCACCACCGGCCAGCCGGTGCGCCCAGGACTTCTCCTCTTTACGGTTTTTATTGTTTTATCGTTTTGGTTTGATACATGTTTTAATAAGTAAAAAATTTACAATATCTAACATTATATGAAAAAACTAAATGTAAACAAGAAATAAACATGTGTTACCTGTAATTTTAGGAATGTACAGTTGGATTGTTTTCCCAAATTCCTTCGCCGTGATTGTTCCTTATGGCACAAACCATGTCTTCAACATACTCATCATTATGTTCTGTTAATCTTTCCATGGAAGTAGGGATCTCACATAAATCAGCATCTTCATCAAATTCATCCTCACCAACATATTGTTTTTTCCCTTGTAAAACAACAGCCCACTGCATATCTGATTGATCTACTACATAGAAAATTTGTTTGGCATGTGTTGCCATTATAAAAGAATCAGCTGTGTCTTCCAATCTATTCAGATTAACAAGTGTCATTCCAAATTCATCGTGTCTGACACTGTTGTTACCGATAAACCATTTACAGTTAAAAACAGGAACTTTAATTTTAAAGTAATCAGCCTCACATATGTCTTCAATCACTCCATAATATGCACTTGATGCCGAAATTGGGTTTCTGTCCTTAGCACTCGAAAAATGCATTGCTTCTGCAAACACCAATACACCACTATTCTGAACTACACTTCTGTTGTCCTGATCTTTCGTATGAAATGTATAGCCATTAATGTCATAAGCGGACCATGTTATCACATTTAAAGATGGACCACCCACTATCCATTTTAATGTCTCTGATACATCTGATCTACCAAGAAAGGTCTTTTTAAACCATGGAAAAAAAGTTTTGTTGTGCTCATTCAAAATCCACATTTCTTTCTTCTTTGGATGACATTGTTTCAACTCATTAATATGCAATGTGATATATGGTTGAACATCAGCTATGTTATTCAAGATGTATGATTCTAACTTCTTCATATGTTCAGCTGACAGTGATTTGACTTTCAAGCCACGAATCCCCTTTCCCTCATTATTAACCCGTTCATGGAGAGATGGAGGCAAACCTATGTGTTGCGCCGTAGCCAAGTAGCTCGTACAAAACTCTGCTACCTCCTCAGAAATATACTTTTCAATAATGGAGGCTTCAGGTCGATATGGATTTTTAACATATCCCTTTAATATTTTCATATACCTTTCAAAAGGATACATCCAACGAAGATATACAGGTCCACAAAGCTTTATTTCTCGAACCAGATGAATCATTAAATGCACCATCATATCAAAAAAATTTGGAGGAAAATACATTTCCAAATGACAAAGTATAAAAATTGCATCCTTTTCCAAAATGTTCAAAGCATTCACATCAATCGCCTTGTTACAAATTGAATTGAAAAAATAACACAACCTCATTATAGTCTTTCTGACACGGATGGGCAATATTCCACGCAGTGCAACTGGTAGAATTTGTTGCATCATGACGTGACAATCATGTGATTTCATACCTATCAACTTCAAGTCTTTCAATGAGACAAATTTTTTTACATTTGAAGAATAACCTTGAGGCACTTTGATATCATGAAGACACTGACAGAAGCTACTTTTCTCCCTCTTCGATAATGTATGACAAGCCGGGGGAAGAAATGTTCGTCTTCCTTTAGGAGTGGGAGCTAACTCCAAACGTATTCCCATTGATAGTAGGTCTAACCTTGCATTCAACCCGTCTTTTTTCTTTCCTTTAATATCTAGCAATGTTCCGATCAAAGAATCACAGATATTCTTCTCCACGTTCATGACATCAATGTTATGTTTGACTTCATGATACCTCCAATATGGTAGCTCAAAAAATATTGACCTTTTCTTCCAAATATGTCTATCATTACCAGATTTCTATGTCTTTCCCAATGTCACATCAAGGTTTTTCACCCTCTCAAAATACAAATCTGGGGATAAAGGTTTTGGAGCAGTATCAAATTCTTGTGAGCCATTGAATGCCTTTTTTAGTCTTCTATAAGGGTGATCCATAGGCAAAAACTTTCGATGAACCATGTACACTGTTTTTCTCCCATGATGCAATTGACAATATGACATCTGTTGTTCGCAAATTGGACATGCTTTATGCCCTTTAACACTGTATCCAGACAAATTTCCATATGCTGGGAAGTCATTTATAGTGAATAGAAGCACTGCATGCAGTTGAAAATATTCCATTTTATAAGAATCATACACCCTAATACCATCAGCCCATAACAGTTTCAAATCATCAATCAGCGGTGACAAGTATACATCAATATCATTGCCGGGTTGCTTTGGACCAGAGATCATGATACTCAACATGACATATTTGCGCTTCATACAAACTTCAAGAGAGAGGTTGTAAATTACCAATAAAACAGGCCATGAACTATGTGTGCTACTGAGGGTTCGGTATGGATTCATTCCATCTGTGCACAAGCCTAGTCTCAGATTTCTAATTTCATTTCCAAATGTAGGGTACTGGGCATCAATTTTCTTCCATTGTGGACACTCATCTGGATGACGTATTTTTCCATCACATACCCGCTCATCAGCATGCCATCTTAACCTTTTTACATCATGTGAATTAGCAAATAAACGTTTGAAACGAGGAATTATAGAAAGATACCAAAATACCTTTGAAGGGAGCTTTGTAATCTCTACATCAGCTTGTGATTTTTCTTTCACCTTATACCGTGATGTCCCACATTTAGGACACTCTTTCAGAAATTCATATTCCTTCCTATATATAATGCAGTCATTCGGACAGGCATGTATTTTCCTGTATCCCAATCCCATCGGGCATAATATTTTTTTGGCCTTATAATGTGAATCTGAAAGATCGTTATCTTTTGGAAGAATGTCTTTCATCAATTGTAGCAGCTCTGTAAAACTTCTATCACTCCATCCATGTTTCGCCTTAAGGTTAATCAATCTTAACACCGCCGACAAAACCGTAAAATCTGTACAACCAGGATATAATGGTTTTTCGGCATCACCATATAGACGTGCAACTGTCGGTTCTATCTCAATTTGTTCTGCTACAATATCGCGAATCATTTCTTCAATTCCATCGGAGTTACCATCTTGTGATTCATTATCATCAGTGACATTCTGTCCAGTTTCGCCATGCCAAATCCAAGGGTTGTAACTCGGATTGAAACCATGACAAATCAGATGATCTTTTATCTCTCTACTTTTCAACTTCTTCATATTCAGACATTTCAGGCATGGACAGAAAAAAATGTCACTACTTGGAACATTTCTTTTAGTAAATTCCAAAAAGGCATCAACACCTTCCTCATATTCATTGCTCATTCGATGTGCCGTAATCCAACTTCGACTCATTATTACCTATAACAAATAGCAAAAATATATATATTTTTTAGATAAGAAAAATATATGTTTATATGAAAAAAATCATAATTTGAATGTAAACAATTTTGAAATATAAAACAAATCGATGTGTATTTAAAAAAATATGCTTGAATATTATTTTTTAAACAAAATATAGTAAGATATAACACCCCCCCTGGACACCACCCCCACCCCCTACCCCCTTGGACACCCCCCTGGACACCCCCCAACACCCACCCACACCCTTGGACAGCCCCCCACACCCACCCACCCCCTTGTA
Source organism: Viscum album (assembly GCA_963277665.1). Lineage (NCBI taxonomy): Eukaryota > Viridiplantae > Streptophyta > Magnoliopsida > Santalales > Viscaceae > Viscum > Viscum album. Next base: position 710,437,245 of record OY728167.1, on the reverse strand, counting down.
AACCCCCCTGGACACCCCCCGACCCCTCTGGACAGCCCCCCGCCCCTCCTGGACACCACCCCCACCCCCTACCCCCTTGGACACCCCCCTGGACATCCCCCAACCCTCTGGACAGCCCCCCCACCTACCCGGACAACTCCAAATACCCTCTGGAGAGGCCGCCACCCACTTGGACAGCCCCCCACACCCATCCAACCCCTTGGACACCCCCCTGGACACCCCACCGACCCCTCTGGACAGGCCGCCACCCCCTTGGACAGCCCCCCACACCCACCCATCCCCTTGGACACCACCCTGGACACCCCCCGACCCCTCTGGAGAGCCCCCGACCCCTCTAGAAAGCACCCCCACCCCTCCTGGACACAACCCCCCACCCCCGACCTGCTTGGACACCCCCCTGGACACCCCCCAACCCTCTAGACAGCCCCCCACCCATCCTAAACACCACCCCCCACCCCCTACCCCCCTTGGACACCCCCCTGGACACCCCCCAACACCCACCCACACCCTTGGACAACCCCCACACCCACCCACCCCCTTGTAAACCCCCCTGGACACCCCCCGACCCCTCTGGACAGCCCCCCGCCCCTCCTGGACACCACCCCCCACCCCCCACCCCCTTGGACACCCCCCTGGACATCCCCCAACCCTCTGGACAGCCCCCCCACCCACCCGTACAACCCCAAATACCCTCTGGAGAGGCCTCCACCCACTTGGACAGCCCCCCACACCCATCCAACCCCTTGGACACCCCCCTGGACACCCCACCGACCCCTCTGGACAGGCCGCCACCCCCTTGGACAGCCCCCCACACCCACCCGTCCCCTTGGACACCACCCTGGACACCCCCCGACCCCTCTGGACAGCCCCCGACCCCTCTAGAAAGCACCCCCACCCCTCCTGGACACAACCCCCCACCCCCGACCTGCTTGGACACCCCCCTGGACACCCCCAACCCTCTGGACAGCCCCCCCACCCCTCCTAAACACCACCCCCACCCCCTACCCCCCTTGGACACCCCCCTAGACACCCCCCAACACCCACCCACACCCTTGGACAGCCCCCCACACCCACCCACCCCCTTATAAACCCCCCTGGACACCCCCCCGACCCCTCTGGACAGCCCCCCACCCCTCCTGGACACCACCCCCACCCCCTACCCCCTTGGACACCCCCCTGGACATCCCCCAACCCTCTGGACAGCCCCCCCACCCACCCGGACAACCCCAAATACCCTCTGGAGAGGCCGCCACCCACTTTGACAGCCCCCCACACCCATCCAACCCCTTGGACACCCCCCTGGACACCCCACCGACCCCTCTGGACAGGCCGCCACCCCCTTGGATAGCCCCCCACACCCACCCATCCCCTTGGACACCACCCTGGACACCCCCCGACCCCTCTGGATAGCCCCTGACCCCTCTAGAAAGCACCCCCACCCCTCCTGGACACAACCCCCCACCCCCGACCTGCTTGGACACCCCCCTGGACACCCCCAACCCTCTGGACAGCCCCCCCACCCCTCCTAAACACCACCCCCACCCCCTACCCCCCTTGGACACCCCCCTGGACACCCCCCAACACCCACCCACACCCTTGGACAACCCCCCACACCCACCCACCCCCTTGTAGACCCCCCTGGACACCCCCCGACCCCTCTGGACAGCCCCCCACCCCTCCTGGACACCACCCCCCACACCCTACCCCCTTGGACACCCCCCTGGACACCCCCAACCCTCTTGATAGCCCTCCCACCCCCCTGGAATCACTGAAAATTTACCATAACAAGAAGTTGGGCCATTCAAAGAATGTTTTTAGGTGTGGAGGAAGAACTGAGTTTCAATAGATAGAGAAGGAACTCGACATTAGGTTGTCTATTCCAGGTGTGGATTTTAAGGAGTTAATGTTTGTTCAGTGACCCAAGAGATTGAATCAGAAATTCAGATGTTGTGCCATTTTCTCATGATGAGGATGAATAATTGGTGGGGTTTGACTTTTAAATGGAGAGCTTAGCAGACCATCATATTTTCTATAGATCAGTAAAGGATGTTAGCATCGAACATAAGGCTTAAGGGATGCTTTCAGATCCAAATATGTATGTTTATGGATGCAATGGATCTAGTAGAGGTTCTAGAAAGAATGGTGGTTTTATTTGTTTAGGATAAGTAGTGAAGAAAAAACTAGTTAATTTTTTACTTGTTGAAAAGAGGGTATCTAAAATTTTTAACATGCCGAGGGGGAATCTGGTGAGTCCTCCTCGTGAAACTTTGTTTGCAGGGGGTGAAAATGGTGATGTGATCCCAAATCCATGCACCTATGCCATGGTTGTGTGTGAATAAAGTAGTAACAACTGTAAAAGGGAAACCCATCCAAATGGACACGCCCCAACCCTCTCGGGGATTTATAGAAAACGATGAAAAATTAGTGAAATCATAAAATTAGTCCATATTGCAAGTCGAACTAATAGATCTAGGGATGATAAATAAGATTATGGTGCCAAAACGAGTTAAAAGGGTTCGCAATCGAAGAATCTTAGCTAGTTTCAACAAAAAAATCACAACACATATATATATACTATCCGCGAAAAAAACGAACGAGTGGGAGGATTACCTGAGTGCTGCGAGTTTAGATGATTGATCCGAGGAGATTAAATATGATAAACGATGATCGCAAAACGAATCTAAACCCACGAAATGGACGAGCCGATTCGGGTTTACGCGCGAGAGAGACGAGTCGCGACTGTCGAAGGTAAACTCGCGAATGAAAATCCAGGGGTCTGGGTAAATTTTTAAATGAGTTATCACATCGGTTATTCAATAACCGACGTTATAATTTTTTTAAAAACATTTATAACGTCGGTTATTCAATAACCGACGTAAAAACCTTCCTCCGATTCTTTTTTTACGTCGGTTATTTTATAACCGACATTATAAAGGGCTCAAAATACGCGTTTTATTACGTCGGTTATTCCATAATCGACATCAAAAACATCTGCGGATTCTTTTTTTACGTCGGTTATAAAATAACCGACGTAAAAAGGCCTTCAAAAACCGCGTTTTTTACGTCCGTTATTGAATAACCGACGTAACAAACGCCCCCCGCTTCTATTTTTTACGGCGGTTAATGTATAACCGACGTAAAAAACGAAGCCGCGTGATTAATAACGTCGGTTATAAAAATAACCGACGTTATAGGTGTACTAAACACATGTTTTTACGTCGGTTATTTAATAACTGACGTAAAAAACCTCGTTTTACATATTATGACGTCGGTTTTATATAACCGACGTAAAAAATGGTGACGTAAAAAACGTTTTCTGCACTAGTGCCGGGGAAGGATGTAACACCCCAGGTAAATAAAGAATATGAAATTTTCATATTTATCCATATTTGTGAATAAAATATTAATATGACTTTAAAGGGGATGCTATGCTCGATGGCGTACCCAACACGCAACAATGAGTTTCTTGGGAATCTTACGTTGCACTATAATAATAAAATAATATTATGGTAGATAACGCCTAGCCGTTGTAATGGCGGGAATGAACAGAACTAACTACCAAATGATTATATATATATTTCAAATATTTTTACTTTTTACAATAAATTTTAGAGGATTAAAAATGCGAATGAATCCAATTTTAAGCGTAAACATTCCAATATTCTTTAAAAAGTCGATTAACCGCCTTTTGATTGAGAACCTCTTGTAAATCCACTTTTTGACAATTTTATGTGTTATATTGGACCAAATAAAACTCTTCTTTAGAATCGGGACATCAAATTTTACTTTGTGTAAATTTTTGGTATCTTTCTGATAAAGTTCATTTTTTAATGAATAGTGTAAAATGTTGTATTTTAATTCAAAACCTCTTTTTAATCTAATTTATTTATATGATTAGATTATCTTTTGAATTTGTTTTAAAGTGAAATTAGAATATATTTTTACAATTAAATACAATAGTGTTCGTTGGAATTAATTTCACTTTGAAATCAGACTTAAACTAGTGTCAATCTTTTGATACATATTGTTTCATAAAAACACGCTATTTGCTCTGACAGCGGGAATTAATTATTAAATTAATTAATTTTACTTATATGTTTTGAATTTTTTAAAATAGACTTCATTTTTGAATTCAGAATATCAAATATAGCTTAGGGTAAATTTTTGGTATTTTTCTGAAAAACTTCAATTTTTGATGAATAGTGAAACCACTAAGTGGTACTTATAAAAACTGATTTTTCGTTTAAATGAAATTTTACCACTTCTGTGTTTTGAATTTCAAAAATCCGACATACATGGTTGTCATTAAGAATTAAAATTTGGTTCAATGAGATTAAAATAATTTTTTGGTGAATAGTAACTTATTAAGTTTTTAATCGCGATTAGAGGTAATTAGTGCAATTTAAGAAAAAAATGATATTATAATAAAATGAAAATACCTTGACACATGTGCTGCCCTTATTGGATGTGTCATGGCCGACCAAGAAAATCCATGGGTCAACTTGGGGACCCCATGGAGACACTTTGGTTGGGAAATGACATAAATAACTTTTTATTTAATGTTAAAGTAAAAAATGACACACACATGAGATGTTTTACTAAAACAATTTTTTTCATGGGGTTATACAAGTCATATGTTTGACTATAAATATTCATTAGAAATATAAAAAGATTTCCTACATAATAGTATTTTTTTTATAATTTTTAGACATTAAATAAATTAAATTATTTATGACATCATGATGATGCAGCGATGACCTCATTATTTAACGATTTAAATAAAATGGAAAGATAATGTAATATCTAAGACCTACACATGTCCAAAGCCTATTGGATGAGTGGATTTCAAACCCTTATCACCTTATCCTTGAAATACATCAATGTGGGACCTTTAAAATCTGAAACTCTTTTGAAAATAAAGTAACATTTTGTAACTTTACAAGAGTGCCCCTCCTCTCCTCTTATAAAAGGCCCCCACCTCTACCTCCTTACCCACACTCCCAAAGCCTTTGGCTCGGCCAACCCCTGCCCATTTTGGCTCTCCCCATCCCTCTATTACTCCTTGAAGCCTCAATTTGGGCAGAAATCTTCCCATGGAAGCCTTTGAGCTCAAACCAAAGGGAGTTACCTGATTTTAAGGTAATGTCTTCTTTTGAGTCCTTTTGTTTTATTTTGCTTCTCCAACCCCCTAAAATCTTTTTATTATTTTCTTTTGTAACAACTCCAGTATCCTAAATATACTAGGATTCTGTTATAAGAAGTATTCGAGCTACACTTACACACACCTATATCTAATGGTTAAAGAATATACTGTTTCCGTGGATGGCGAATTTCTGCCTCCCGAAACGATGATTGATCAACATTCTTTTAACACATTCAAAGGTGGCCATTAAGATGACACTATATTTATATATGAAATATAATATGTTTATGTTTTCCTTAAGCTTCTGTATTTTTCATTTTGGTCATACCTTTATGGTTTCCATTATGGGTAAACACAATATCTTCATTTAAGGAAGTGCGGACTACCGCCCCCTCAAAGTGATGTGATTCGTTAATGCCATATATGGGACTTGTAAAGGATGGATTTAAAGTTATTAGATATTATTTTATAATGTAATTATAATATAACTCTATATAATTATTATTTATTTCAATTAAAGTATGAGATAGAAATGAAAGTAGCGTTCATGTGTACGTACAGCTTGCCGCCTCCATGAACGGTGCATTTCATTTATTATCCCCAAATGTAATGTACTATTAAACGTACATGTATATAATGGATATATATAATGAATGATACATACAAATGATGAATATAATTTTGTAATTAAAATATACATACCTCCCATTTAGTTTTAATTCCATTAATATGACAAAGAAATGAAAGTAGTGTTCATGCGTACGTACGGCTTACCGTCTCCATGAACGGTGCATTTAATTTCTTACCTCTAAATGATTATGTAATATTATAAATACATGTATATGATGGATATATATGATATATATTCTATCCAAATCAGGAATTTCATTCTGGATATAAAGAACCTTTGACCACACGAACAACTTGTAATTGTAAGAAGTCCACTTTCGACTTAAGAACCAAATATCGATAAAACAAACATTATTAACTTAAATGGTTACATAATGTTTATAACATGTAAATAAGTGATATAAAAGGAATAATGAACTTTAAAAACGTTCTTAATCAAGTATAAATTAACTCAAGTTTATTATTCAAGACGTTAAAGAACGATCGAGTCAAGTCGGAGCCGAGGTAAGGGAACTTCTTAACCCAATTTCTGTTCTTTGGGTTAATCTCCTACTTTCAAATTATGTCATGATATTATTATGTCCTATCTTGTATTTTTACTTTCTTTATGTGTACTTATAGTTAATACACATAATAGATCTATTTTATTTAAAAATGATCTTTGTAAGGGACTTCGTCTCAATCTCCTTTCATTGATGCATATTTCATTTTATACACAACTTTATTTTATACGGTGTATAAACCCCTTTGACTTTTACTTTTATACAAAAGGAATATTTTTCTATGAAGCGTTTTACAAAACGACAAAAAGGAATTTTTCTTTTAACGTATGCGGTGACAACGACTTTTTCCGCCGCCGCAAGTATTATTTGGTCTTTGGCTTCCTCAACAAGTCGTAATGTTTTTAAAATGAAATAAATACCATATACTCTTTTATGTATTTTGGAATTGAAAATGGTTTTTATAATGGATTTTTTATGTCAATATATTTGAGTGATATATTGTGATCAAAGTGTGGAAATGTCTTCTTTCCATTATGTTTGTTTTATGTCTTATGATTTTATAATGGTACTTGGACATTTGACGGGTGGTTACGTGATAAACCGTATGACGGGTGGTGCTGTGAATACCAGGACGGGTGGTTACGTTATAACCTCCAATGCATTGGGTATGGAATTCGGCCGTATGTCTATTCCATTAAGTATGTATGGAAGTTGGCTGAATGGATATTCCATTAAGTGATATGTGTGGAAGTTGACCGTATGGTTATTCCACTTAAGTATGTTTATGTCCCAAGTTACCTTTATATATGTCATGTGTTCTTTATATGGGTTTTATGGTAATCCTTTGGTTAGAAAAAGGTAAGTAATGATATTTTATTCAGCGAAGAGTTTTACTACTTCATGAAGGTGAAGGTATTACTTTGATAAAGTATACATGGTTTACTTGATGTTTGAAAAACTAACAGTTTTCATTCTTTGTGTATCCCTTACTGAGCTTTTTATGCTCACCCCAAGTTTTTTTGAAATATTTTTCACAGGACTTAATGTGGAATAAGTTCAAGGATGGGGTCAAGGGAATGTCATGCTATATAAAACATGGAACTAGACATGTTTCTTTTTAAGAGTTTTTTTTATTATGGAAACTTAGTAGAAGTGTCTAATTTGTAATCTTTTGAGATGTAATAGTTATGTTCTAATTCTCTAAAACTCTAAACCTGAAAAGATCCTCAATGTTTAATCTTGAAATAACTCAAGATTAAGTAAGGTTTAAGGCTGGGGCCTTATATAAATAATGAAATAAAGTATTTTTGGTATTTAGTACGTGTTTTATATCATTTTATTATTCCAAGTAATACTAGTTCATATAAACACGTTATATGTAAAAAAATTATTAAATTTAAATTTCTTTCTATGTACTCCTCTTGTAAAACATAATAAAAAGTTATTAAGAGGTTAGATATCCATTATTAAAAGAAGAATATTTTTTTTGGGTTGTTACAGTCAAATTATTTTAAAATATTTTCTTAATCCTTATAATTTTATGATATTATGTCCTTTAGTTTTTCATTAGAACATAATCTATATGGGTATATAGTTTATCCTTGAATGGAATCAAATGAGAAAATGTACTCTGATGTGTCCTTTTTAACAGTTAAATTTACTACAACTATTTATTATTAATATCACTTATGGAATGTATAATGTTATCATTATATAATTTTAATGGTTTATTAAATATCATTTTATACATTCTATACATATTTTATTCCACGCATGTTTGTCAGTTTTGAAAACGAAATAGAAATCTCATCACGTGGAGTTGGTAGTATTCACGCACACGTGAACGATGCTCTTGTATTCATATAATATAAGGAAGGTATAAAATAATATATATTATCATTTAATAATAATTAACACATTGTAAATATAATATTATAATATTAAATAACATGTTTTAACCACTCATGAAAGATATTAATGAAAAATAGAACATATCATTCATGGAGGTGGTAGTCCATGTGTACACCTGATGGCATATTCGATTTGTAAGGTTTTGGAGGAAGGTGTAAAATGGATTTTAAACTAGTGAAACAAAATACCATAATATTAATAATACAATTTTTATTATACTCTCATGGATAGAATATGTATGGGGTAGTAGTAGTAGTAGAAAATAATTAGGAAGGTGTAATGAATAATATTACCTCTCACTTTGTATGTTCTCCTTTATCACCATCTTAAGGAACCTTAGCTTGATATTTTTGATATAACAGAGCTTTTAGTATATGGGGAGATAGTTTTGGAGATAATAAGGTAGATTTTGGGTCAATTATAAGTGTATTTTAAAGTGTGGAGTGTTAGAGGGGTGGTTATTCTATTATAATTGAATAGAAGATCATTTTTGGATAATATTACTCTTGAATAAAAGAGAGAACATGATTTACAAGGAATATCAATAAAAATAATAAAATTATAAAATTTGGTAAGGTTTAAGGTCAAGAAATACTCAATCATGGTTTTACACACATGTTTTAGACATGTTTTATGTCAGTTACTCTTAGTTTTTTTACTTTTACTCGTCTTTTACCAAGATAAATAATTTATACCTAAGTAATATATCTTTAATGCCTAAAAATAAAATGATAATTATTAGATAATTTGAACTTAATGATTCTAAATATGAAATAAAATTTCTATGTGTAATAAAAATTAATTTTAACTTTATCAAATTTTTACATGAACAATCCTATAATTAAAAAGATGATTTTTTAATCATTATATTTATGATTAAGATAAAATTATCAAAATTACTCTAAAAGGATAATCTCTAGATGAGGAATATAGTAGAAAGAATATATCTATGCATAACCATTTGGATTTGGATGAACGAGAGGGTATGCCTTTTCCATCTGTACCAGGCATGTTCAACCTTGTGCGGTACAGCTTATCGAGCAGTCATGTGATGTGGAGGCTTAACATAATGATGTAGTTGTTGGGGAGGGTTAGTTCTTAGTAGTCTTTATCTGAGTTATTTCTTGTATGGTCTTATTTCGGGTCTCCCAAGTTTTCGTCAAAAGAGATTTTGAAATAAAAATTTATTTTTCAGTCAAGATAAAATTATCAATGTTATTGATTCTATTAAAATTAAAATATTAACAATTATTAAATTAAAATTTAATTAAAATTAAATTAATTCAAAAGCCTAATTCAACCTTGTGAAAAATTTGTTAAAAGAAAATAAATGAAAAACATTTTTTATTAAAACTTAAACAAATTTTTTAAAAATGTTAAGTATGGGTTTTATAGATCAACATAGAATTTTAAAATTATTAATTTGAATTTATAAAGCATATATTTGTAATGTAAAAATGGTTTTAAAAACATTCATAGATTTACTGTATAATAATGTTATAAAAGTTAAAATATTAGTAAGTCGGTATTTTTTCACTATTCAACTAAAAATAAATTATTTTATAAACATATTAAAATTTTATCTTAAGATAATTTTAACATTATTAATTAAAAAATTATACTCATTTTATTAAAATCCAAAATATTAAAATTATAATTTTTTTTAAAATCAATATAGAATGAAAAAATGTTTGTATTGAAAAATGACATGTTTAAAATTGAAATGTTCATAATCTTAATTTGTATAAATTTTTAATATATTACTATATTTTATTAACTAAAGGTCATATAATTTTCAGGATGATAATAATATAATGTGTTATGGAACTTTTTAGTTTGGTGAAATGTGAGAAACAAGTCATTGAACATAATGTTTATTTAAAGGGACAATTTCATAGTAAAATCATGATACATTACATATAATCAATGATATCTTATGTGGAAGAATAACTTAGTGTTATAAATTATTTTTTTTAAGCCTCATCCATTATATTTTGACACAAAAAACCTACATGATGACTCAATTCCTTAAGATATTCCCATGTCACACAATACAATTGGCTAAAGTAGTAATATTACAATATCTATAAATTTCAAGTAATAATATACCCACAAGAAATAATACATGTATTTGGTTGATGGATATCATATGGTTTGATAACTATTATGTCATCTCAAATGATATATCCTAAAACATCATATGTATATACTCTTTATAGAATATATCCATCAATCTCCCACATACCCTAAATCATTATAGACTATGCGTCATTTCACCTTATATTGTATCACATACATTAGCATATGAAATCATATCCATAACTACTTTTATATATCTTTAAAAATTCTTTTAGAAATATATAACTAAAATTCATCATGCCTCCATTATATGAAATGCCTTGTGAATATCCATATAGAACTCCTTCTGGATAAACTCTAAGGAACTTTTCTAACATCTCTCTGAGTTTTTTAAAACTCAGTCCTTATTTAGTAAACCATGAAGTGATAATAAATATGAATTCTTCAATTCAGAAATGTAATAAAAGAGAAAGGCATCAGTGTTACTCAAGTTGTAAGTTATCTTGTTTGATAGCCATTACATACATGTATGATTATACCTATGTCCACCTGATATATCATATAAAAGTATATGTAATCATATACTCGCTCTATCAAAGGCATCAAGTTAACATGGAAAAGAAGTATGTCAATCCCTTAGAGCCTCCTTATATGTTCTCGAATCTATGAGTATAGACTGACCAAGTTTATAAATACATCACATGTCATTCATCTAAGATGATGAACATATCAGATAACCCTCATCTAAATAGATAAGAAAATCACATACACATTATCTAGGTATATCCATACACTTTCTCAATCTATCCCAATCAAGGGCCCATATTTCATTCTCATTAAAGAGGAAAAAAATCTTCTTTGTTAAGCCTCAACTAATGAATTGATCAATAAGATACCCAACCATCCCCTGATTAGCTAAGTAACGAGGATTGAGTAAGAAATGTATCAACACATAAAGTTTATCATTCTAGCTATCTTACCAGCCTTAGGTATGGGGATTCAATATAAAGCATGCACCCCTATTATACCAAATACATCATGTATAAAACTCTATGTGGTATATTTTGTGGGAAAACTAGCACATAAAACTCTTTTTATCGCTCATGATCATAATCTATATATCTATATAAAATCCTACCCATGTAACCCATAACATATTTTTATAACCTATAATCCTCCATGATGATCATCGGTTATAGATCACTCAAAATCATACATTGATAAGTTAATTATCATTTCATTTAACACAATATATGTAGCCAATGTGAGAGAATAATAAAGTGGAGACTACATTTTGTATAACATGATACATTTCATATCCTTAAACTAATTTAATAATACTTAACAAAATCATACATAATTTCATGTTTTATAATATCACATATGATATACCATTAGAGAGGTCTTTTTTTTGATACAATTTTAGGGTTTTGTTTAAATCCTTATAACCATATGTAATTCCAACCAGATCTCAATGTGAACATCTGATGAAACGTCTCACAAAATTTTTTTAGTGACTAACAATTATTATGTAAGATAGTTTGAATAATAGTGAGGCTGAATAATTATATTCTAATTCTAAACCCCTTGAATATTGTATTCAAACTCTTTTAGTCCACAAGATATAATTCTATAATGTTAATAGTTTTTTGTCTACTTAGGAATAATTCTAAGTTTATCGTTATCATTATTCCTATAAATTTTCCATAAAAAATGTTCCTTAAAATAATTTGATAACAATTTTAACTCTTTAAATTATTAATTTAATGACATATTCAAAATCATTTGGTTATTTAAGTGACATTCACAACATATTTTGACCAGTATAATATTTTATTTTTTGTACTTGAAGTTATTTAAGTCCAAAAACACCCAAGTTACCTCTTATAAGATATATTATATTTATAATATTATTTTAAGATATGTAAATTAATTGTTATTAGGAAATACCACTTATTTTCTTTTATGGGAAATTTTTACAAGAAAACTTTTTATCCTTATCATATATTGTATTCTTTGTGTTTCATTCAATTTTATAAAAAAACATTTATTCATTAAAAAATATCATTGATAAGTGGTGGGATTACATCCCTTATATTTAAATAATCAACTTGATAAACTCTTTTATCCTGTATAAAACTCTTTTATCCTAACATTCAATTAAATTTTATTATAGACTATAATGAATCATAAACCACGTGTCTTAGAACTAATCTCATGTCATTCAAAAAAACTATTTGTTAAAAAATAACTTACCTTATCATATAATATAAAGGATATGAAAATAAAAATCCTTTATTTAGATCCACCAGAGCATGATATATTCCATTACACTCAAATCAATGACTCAAGAACCATTTTCTTTATAATTAAAATGAAAACTACAATATATATCAATTATTTAAATGATTTTTAACTCCTCTATATTTCCAAATTTTATAATAGACAAGTCTATGAAGAAGCAATGATTCTAACCATTTATTAAAAACAAAAGAAAAAGTAAAAGAGAGAGACATGCAGGGTCAAAGAAATAAATTTCCCCTCATCCATCAGGGAAAATTAAAAATCATAATAGGAAAAGTCATTTTCATAATCAGAGTCATTAGTTGTTTCCCACTCAGAATGATATTTACCTTGATTGAAGATCCTTAGAATCTCTATATTGAACTTCTTCGATACCTTAGAAGAGGATCTAGTGGACATAGTCTTTGGTAAGCTAGAGTGGTCCTTCTGTGGCCTTATTTTATAAGGAGAATGAGAGAATAACTCATTTTCAATCAAATTTTTCTTACCATATATAATTGAAACCTTAAAATAGGCATGACAACTGCTACTTGATGCCTTCAGCTGGGTGTTGGAATTCATCCCTTCACCATCAGAGTTTTCCCCACTTATCAAATATCCTAGGAATTTCCTGATGACAATAAACCTGGTCTTGCGTATCAATTTTTATGGGACCATCATCCTATAGGGTTGGAGGATCAGAATCCATCAGCTATATGTATTCTTGCCTCAAATTAGACTGTGCAGATATATCTTCTAAAACATCCAGATGATCCTGAACATTATCAGTAATTACTATGTCCTATTGCATACCATGATCATTCAATTCAGGTGGATATACATCCACCTACAAATTCACATCCAAGACTAGATAAGAATATTTCTACTACACCATCCTATCATGATGAAATTTTTATAACATTGACACCTGATAGTGACTTTTTATGGAGTTTCTTATACACCATTAGGTATCCTAAACAACTACAACCTATGAATATATTTCTGAAGATCCTACTTTTTTGTTTTTGTTGTATTTGTTGTCAATGATTATGTAAATGTATCTTGAAGAAGAAAAATATCTTGGAAGTTTATTAGTGTTCCCAAGAATTTTATTTGGAGATTGAGTTCCATATATTTAAGATCAAAGGTCATATTTTGAGATGAAGTGGTGATGCTTGTAGAATTATTATGGATTTATTTAATGGAATTATATGTCTTGTTTGAATAATTATTCATGTAGTTATTGTGATAATGAAACTTTTCCTAATGTTCTAAACATATGAAAGTGGTTTTTTGATATTGTATACTGTTACTAAAACTACTTATGTAAATAATTTATTAGAGGCCCTGAAAATATTTAATTTCATGAATATTTTTTAAGGCGATGAAAAAAATAGAAAATACATTAATATTTTACATTAAGAAATATATTGTAAAAGGTATTTTAGATTGGTTATAAATAATCAGTAATTAAAAATTAAAAATTTGAGTGTGTATTTATTAAAAAATGGTCTATCCCACAACCAAAAAAGGACCCTCTCAACCACATATGTGGAACCTAATAATCCAACCAAATGATAGAGGGTAAACCTAGATAGTTGTGAGTGGTGGGTGTGAGAGGTCGAGTATAACACCCACAAGGAGTGAGTATAGCATGTTCATAAGAGGAAAAATAGGTGAATATCACCCACATGGTGCATGGGTGGAACATGTAGGTGAGTCATGTCCTGGTGTGGGTGAGTGTGTGAAGTTTTTCGGGTGTTGAACCCCACTGCCAGCTTAAATAGTTGAATCCATGGATTGATTTATTAAGTGTATTTTGACCAAGATATAGTCTAATATAGGAGGCCTATGGGGTTGGTATTGTTCTTGAGTTTAAAAAATCTACAGACATAATGTTTTCATCCAATCATCACTGAATTGATGATCCACTAGCCTCCACATATTTATATTTAACAAATCATGGTTCACAATGTCATCATTTAGTGTCGATCATCCCTGGAATATGGAAAAAGCTCCATAGTGTTGGGCCATAATTATTTGAGATTATACAGAGCTCATGGAGATAGAACCAACATTTCGGAGATATTCATACTTGAATTAAGATGCTATGGTACTAGTTTTATGCTGAAATAGTGTGTCTTTATGTTAGATAATGTTTCTTCAAAATTGATATTTCATGAATTCATGCTTGTATACATTCAAATGAGATTATTCATGTAATAATAATCAAATACACATGAGTATAACATCATGAAGGTTGAAACCATTTATGTGAATACACCACCATTTGAGAGATCTCATTTTTCATTTTTGAAAATGGAGAATTCGTAAGGAATCACACTTCTACTAATGATAAGTATAGTTTTGTTTCCAATATGGATACATGAAGAATGTTCCATGATAATATTGTGTTAATAAAGAACCATGTACATACTATTGTTTCTATGAAAAAGTAGAAGGTTTCTACAAACCTCCATGGTTACACAAAGAAGGTAATATTGTATCAATGTATTTATACTATTATAGATAGTATTATATCAAAGAATTTTGAAGTTTATCTTTCTTTCATGAAGAATATAAGTTGTTCCATGATTGGTTTTTGAAAATAATAAAGATCTTCATACATAACTTTACATGAAGAAATATATACGTTTTCACACCATATTAATAATCTAAAAATAATAATAATAAAATTATGCCTAAATAATTTTCTCTTTCATAAAAGGGAAGATCCATATAAATTGTTTATTAGGAATAACATGAGTACATAAATGCATTTATTAACACTTTAATTAAGGAATAAATAATAGTGCACACATCCATAAGACACTGAACATTCTATCCTTTTGTGTTGCACCAAAAGGTAGCTAGAATGATCCATGCATGATACGCATTGTATATGTATGAGATACTAGTGTGATTCCATGAATTTTATATAAAACATGTTTTCATGAATATACTTTGAGATGAAGACCCTGAAATTTGATATCTCATATTATCTATCAATTTTAAAAAATAGAATAAGAATCAATGACGTAGTTGATATTAGTTGATTATCATTTGGTCAAAAATAATTCTAATTTTACTAGTCTTCAATATATTGATATTATTTTGACTAAAGAATAATAAGAGGAGTCATCCCACCAAATTAACACTTAATCTAAGACAACCCATTGACCATTTTGAAATAGAGGTAGCCATTTTATTGAAACATTCAAAGTAAGTTGATTAGATTCATATTGGTTTCTATTATAGAATACTTGTTATGTATTTCTGATCACTTTATAAGTATGGGATGATATCCTAGATATTTTTAATTAAATATAAATCCTACATTATACCTAGTCACTACCATGAGAATGAGTTCAATCCATTCCCTTTCTCATGCTTGTCTTCATAATAAAATAAAATATGATTTTGAGTTGTATAATAAACATCATG
This sequence comes from Viscum album, assembly GCA_963277665.1. Lineage (NCBI taxonomy): Eukaryota > Viridiplantae > Streptophyta > Magnoliopsida > Santalales > Viscaceae > Viscum > Viscum album. The sequence continues at coordinate 710,421,252 of OY728167.1, read as the reverse complement.
CACCATTGATGTAGTTTTCCCCACTAGATGTGATCCTCATAAAAATCATGGTGTTCTATGTACTTTACTATTTTATGTGCATTAAATATAACTATAAGTGAATAATAAAATTGAACCCTTCATTGAACAAGTGATAAAGTTATTAAAAGGGATAAAAATTTTAAAGAGATAAACAGTTATTCCATACTAATTCACCCCCCCTTCCCCTTTACTATGGTCATCCCAAGTATTATATGGAGGTTACACCTTTGATCTGGTTATCTAATTTGCAGATCATTGAATATTTTAATCATCTTATCAATTAATAGTGGATTAAAAACTTGGAGAAGTTATATCTACAACATATCAAAATACCATCTCATCCAAGGATTTAAATAATATAAAAAAGAAATAATTATGAAAGATTAAAAAAATACCTCATGTGAAAATAGGATGATGAATCTATTTATAAATGAAATATTACTAATCAAGAAAAGTTATGCATGAGAGTTAAAGATATTTTAGTTGAATATACTACCAAATAATTAGAATATAGTTCTACCTAAGATGTTGTTAATGAGGTATCAGATATGTTTTTTTAAATTTCCAATATAAGATCCAAGAAAAAGTGGTGAATATCATTCCTTATAAAATGATAATTATATTTTTAAGAGGAATGGATTGAAATAATAGACCACATATCTAGTAATAAGACAAGAAAAGAGAGAATGTAATGGCACAAAGGTTGATGACATGAGTTGATCTCAGTAAGAAATTTAATCTCAAATGTACTATGATCAAGGGTCGTAAAGAAGAATTCTCCATAATTGGGAATCATTGGTTTAAAGTAATCCTATATAAAGATACAAACATTGAGAGACTTTAAGTAGAGTTTCTTTCATTTAATAAAACTATAAAAACACCATTGATGTCAAGAAATTTCAACTTGATATCAAATCAAACAATATTAAAGAACTTGACAATTTGATATAATAAAAATGGAAGAAGAAGAGATGAAGGTATATTATAAAAGTAAGTTGAAGATTCCACATAAAGAAACTAAATTTCATGAGATTTTTTCAATAATTGAAAACCATAAAATCTTAGATGTATTTTATGGATGGTTCAAGAAGAATGGATACATCTAACGTGTTTGTTTTTTCATAACACTAGCATAAAAAATACTAAATAATAATTAGAAATAAAAAAGTGATGAATGTACCTTGGTGGATAGTGTGAAAATAAAAATAATTCACAAAGTTGTTATTGAAGAAAGTAGAGATTCCATGTTTCCCAGAACTTACAATAAATTCAAAAATGTCATCATTAATATTTCACACTCATATAGAGAAGAAAAAAAGGGTTTCATGGTTGAGAAATAATTCTAAAACTTTTTTCTATCATTGAAGATCAAAGTATATCCACCTTATTCCCATATACTCTATGTTTTCTAATTATTTAAAGGGAATTTAAAGTGTTTCATATAATCAGGGGGCTAATTGGTTTTAATATTATATTTCCATATATGTAAGTTGGAATATTCATTCTAATATTTATTGAAGTAACCATCCTAGTTTAATCTATCTGTTGTTACCTTGAAGATTATTCGTTGAAAATTTTCAATGATCATCCTTGATGATTATGATCAAGCTATCATGGATGATCAATAAATTTAAAATCACTATCATGGATGTGATGTCAAAAATTATTATTCACATTAATTGGAATCTAGAAGACTAAAAAAATTAAAATATGCATCTTGATGAAGTGAATCCTAAGATCATAACTTAAGGGTGAGTATCCAAAGCAGTTCTATTATCCTTATATTTCATCGAAATATGACATCTCAATAAGGTACTTGTTCAAAAAAAACTCATTGATGAGGTATGTTGGAAAACTCTCATATCCTTAATCAGAAAAAGTAAATGAAATATGATCTTATGGGAGATAACATAAATGAATCAATTTAATGAAAAAAATACTATTAAAGATATTCCATTATGGATTTGAATAGCATAACCTAACATGTATACTTGAGTTTTTTTAATCTGTGTGTTGAGAAGTGTGCTAGAATTTTAAGTTGAAAGTTTCTTGTGAATAGTTTTTTCTAATAAGTGGTATTAGAAAACTTTTAATTATATTATATCAATTGGTATCAAACAATTAGTATCAACCTAGATATAATTGAATAGTCTATGAGGAAATAATTAATATGTGTTATTTAAATTGGTTTCATATTCTGAATTGATAATGGAAATTATTAATGTCTAAATTAGACCCTCTTATTTTCTACACTGAGTTAACCCAAGTAGACTTAGAGTGAAATAATTTATGGAACATTTCTTAAGAATGAAATAATACCACCCTCTCTTGGGTTATTTAAATTTTTTACCAATAAGGGGGATAGAAGAAAATGAAAATGTTAAGGAGAAATGGAGAGAGAATAAAGAAATAAAATGTGCAAATTTGATGAACATATTAGCATGAAATTTTCTATTTTAATTGAAGAAAATAAAAGGGGGTTGAAGATAATACAATTTGTTTCTATTTTATTTGTTGTTTATGAGTATGTTAATATGTATTGAAGAATAAAAATATCTTGGAAGTCATTGGTTCCCCCAAGCATGTTTTTTGAAGATTTATTTCCATCTATGAAATATCAAAGTTAATTTTTTAAGATGATTTAGTGATTCTTTGAGAATTGTTATGGATTTATTTAATGGAATTATATTTCATGATTTAATAATTCTACATGTAATTTTGATGATTGTTGAATTTTTTCCAATGTTTTAAACATATTAAAGAGGTTTTTGGAGATTTCATATTATTACTATAGCTACTGAAGTGAAGAATTTGTTAAAGACCATGAAAATATTTATTTTTGAGAATATGTTTGAAGGCCATGAAAAAATAGAAAATACATATGTATTTTTCATGATTAATTATATTATAAAATTTATTTTTGATTGGTTGATAGTACATAGTAATTACTAAGTCCATATTTGAGTGATCCTTTATTAAAAAATGGTCCAACCCATAACCAACCTAGGACCCCCTCAACCACATATGTGGGACCCAAGGGGTCAACCACATGGGAGAAGGTCAACCTAGATAGCTGTGGTTGGAAGCCGTGAGAGGTCAATTATAGTTCCTATATGGAGCATGTATAGCATGTGAACCGGAGGAATAATGGACGCATAACACCTAGAGGGTGCCATAGTGAACCAGTCATGTGAGGTGAGGCATAGTGTGGGAGAGTGTGTGAATTTTAATGGGTTCAAAACCCTACTGTCAGCTATAATGGTTGAAGATATGAATTAATTTATTAATATTCATTCATCCAAGTGCCATTCTGATGCGGTACACCTATAGAGCAGCTACTGTTCCTGAATTTTAAAAAGTGACATACATAACACATCCACCTGATCTTCCATCATCTTTATCTTTTTCTTCAACCTCACATGACCCTTAACATCATCCTTCAGTTTTGATCATCTTTGGAAGTCAGAAAAAGATCTACAGTGTTGAACTATCATCATTTGAGATTATACAAAGCTTGTGGATACTAAACCAAAGTTGTGACTATATTAAATCATTCCTAAAGAGGCTCTAGTACTGGTTTCATGATACTGGAGTGATTCTCCACATCAGATAATGTTGTTCCAAGATTGAGAATGAATGTAGATACACATGGATGCATGAACATGAGATGATTCATGTAATTATCATTTCATGTATGTAAGGATACCATCGCGAAGGAAGACATTGTTTACATAAAGATACCAACATTTTCAATTTCCTAAAAGAAGTGTAAAGTTTTAAAAATAAAGATAGGATCTTAAAATCTTTGAATAGATCTTCATCATGGAATTGAAAGTTTATCTTGACATAGAATTATTCTTAGGATACTTTTCGTGTAATATACCTATAAAATTATATCACTTGAGACCAAGATACATAGCTGGAATGTTTGAGAGCACCAATTTTTCATTTTTTTTAAAATATATCATTCATATGGAGTCAAACTTCCACTAACAAAAAAAGAGTTCCATATTTCAATTCATCTATGGGAATAAGGTTTTTTGAACGTATTCTATGAATAAATAACCATGTACATACTATTGAGTATGTGAAGAAGAAAAAGGTTTCTACGAACCACCCTGGATACATGAAGAAGAATGTAATATATTCTCAATGTATTTACATTGTTACAGATAGTATTATATTGAAGTTTCATGAAGAATATATTTATTACATAAAGTAGAAAAGTATTTTTATTCTTAGTTTTTGTGAAGAGGAAAGATCTACATACATAAACCTATGTGAAGAAGGAGATAATTTTGGAATCTGTTATAATAATATACAAACAAGAATGATAATAATAACAAGGTGAAATAGTGTATTCTTTCATAAAAGATAATACCAATGTAAACTATTTCACATGAAAAAAATTGAATAAATAAATGCATGTATTAACCCTTTAATGAAGGAATAACTAATAGTGACCACATCCATAAGACATTGAACATTAATTCCATTTTGTATTTCACCAAAAGGGAGATAGAATATTCCATTCACGATACACATTTTAAATACATGATATATTGATATGATTCCATGCATGTTATATACAACATTTTTTCTTGAAGGTACTTTGAGATGTAGACACAAATATTTGATATCTCATATTTTCTTTCGGAGTTCAAAATAGAATAAGAATCAGTAACCTAGATTTTATTAGTTGATTATCATTTGGGTTAGGAAGAATTATGAGTTTAATGATGTATAAAATTTTGATATTATTTTTTATGAAGAAGAAGAAGAAAAGGAATATCACATGAATTCTATATAAGTTGAGACAACCCATTGATTTCTGTGAAATAAAGGCATCCATTTGATTGCTACATTTAGAGGAAGTCATTCAGAATCATATTTTTTTCTATTATAGAAGATGTGTTTTACATTTTTGGTCACTTCAAAAAGTTCATGTAGATATCCTATATCTTGTGCTTCAAAGATAAATCATTCATTGTACCTGGTCAGTGTCAGGATAATGTGTTCAAGTTCATTCACTTGCTCATGATTTTTTTATAATAAAATAGAAGTTGTGTGTGAGTGGGATAATAACCACCGTATATTGAGGATGTAGTCATCAAAACTAGAGGAGAACCTAATTAAAAATATAGATGTTCTACGTTCTTCACTATTTTTTTGTATGCATGAAAAATATATGTGAAGAATAAAATAGAACTATTAATTAAACAATTGATATAGGTTTTAAAAGGGGAAAAAGTGTTAAAGTGATAAGAAGTCATCCCACACCGATTCACCCCCTCCCCTGGTGTGTTCATCCCAAAGTGATCCTAACAATTTCCTAGCCATCTGAACACCTCATTTGGTTTTCTATGACCAAGGATTCTAATTGGACATCCAATATTCTTTTTATGGCTCAAAAGTTTACCATATTTTATTCTCAACTCAACACCCAAACCTAGACATCGCATACCATGATCACTTATCCTAAATAATATGAGGAAATCGGGTAAAATTTTATTTCAAATCATTCACAATATCATAACATTTTATAAAATGATTAAAAATGAATTATATAGCCAGAACAGGCCTTAGATATTATCCTTAGTCTCACCAAGTAATTAGTTCACTCAATCACATTGAGTGTATGAGGGGATAATAAGGTTCCTCCAGTCATCTTGAATCTAATGCGTTTTGAAACCTCAATTGAATCCTTATATTTTAATCATAAGCATCTAGATCCACTTGTTGAAAAAATTAAAGAGTGGGTTGATTAGGAATGGGTTTTTCTAATGTAATTATTTTTTAATCTTTAAGGATAATTATTTTGTTTTTACACAAGGATATGAAATTTATTAAATTAAAATTATATATTATCTTGGATTGATCATAAATTCAATTTTGATCATGATGATTCCATTTTATTTAAAAAATAATATTATATTAGATGAGTATCATGTTTTACAATAATTTAATAAGGAATTTTATTAAATGTTATCCTACTAAAATGATGAAACCTTTTAAAACCAATATATCCATTAATGGTATAAGATCCATATTTCACTAATTAAAGAGTAAACTTTAGATCTCATCTCACTAAATAACTATTTAGGTAGGCCATCATGCTAATAATATCATATGTGACTCTTGGATAGTTGAGTGGAATCTTTTTTCACAATTCATCATATGGATAAACTCAACACTATTCTCATCGTACCATTCCTAAGGGTTTCTCAGAGAAGTGTGACCCAAATAAAATTCAAAAAATGGGAACGTAATCTAACTAGGGTTAACCATTACTTTACTTACATAGGATAATCCATGAGCACCTAGTTTTAGCTTAAAAATACCTAGTTGGATGATCAAGATCTTGAGAAGTGTTTTTAAATTGGATTTAAGCCTACCATTTATCTCATGAATTCCCTTTACATGTATTCATGCTTCTAAATATTTAGTTAGGAATTCATTTTAATTCCACAGAACTAATATGTTCAAACCATATTGTTTTGTAACTCCTTACATAGCTTATAAATAAGTTAAATTCATGGTTGAAGAAAACCTAAATCTATTATCATACATTTTATGTACCTCTTTAAATGCATATATAATAACTTAGAAGAAAAATAAAACATTCAACTAAAGAATACATCACATTTCGTAATATAATATTTATATTCGTGAATACAAAAGTAGGAAATAACACTAAATAAATGAATAATTCATAAATTCAGTCATGAGATAAATATTCATGAACAATTAATATATAAATAATAAATACATTATATTTTAGGAACGTATAAACATGAACATTTCACTTTTTTCCAACATGAACATTTCATATTATGATTTACAAGGATGAACTCCTTCATTTTCCATAAATAATATATTTTATGAACACTTTTATTATTGAATAATAAATATTTCATATTTTATGTAAAAAAAATACATAATTGAATATTTCATATTTGTGTTTATTTAAAAACTTTATCAAAAAATCTTCCAAAACTTCTTTTTGAATGGTTTAATTTCTTTTTCCAAATGTGGTCTTTATAGAAAACAAAATTATATTTATAAAATATTCATAAAAAATATAAAAACATATATTTTTAACTTATTTTAAATTTTTAAACAATTTTTATAATATTTACCATATAAATTTACTTCCAATATTGAAAAAATATACCAAGATGTTTTTAGTATGGTTAAATCCACTCTTCGGAATCGATGTCGACTTAGAGTGTCGTGATGATGAAATTTTTTTAGGATTTTAAAATTTTGATATTTATTTATTAAATCCTTAAAAAAATAACTTAATAATTTATTATAAAAATTTATAATTAATTAATTTATAAAATATTTTAAAATTAATTAAATATCCCATAATAATTTTTCCTAAAATTTATAATCATTTTATAAATTATATAATTCAATTCATCATTAAAATAAAAAAAACAAAATTTTCTTATATATCATATTTAATGATACATGGTATATCGTAATCCATGATACAGTATCACATCTTATGATTGGGTGTCATGGATTATGATTGATAGTGGAGTGCTCTCAATTTTATTTTATCATAGATAACAAAGACATTCTATATCACTTTAAGTGGTTTGAAAATCATATTTTTTATATTACTTATATCATAAATATGATATGATGCAATGTTTAAGTACATGAAAACAACTTTATCTCTAGCTAAAATAATATAAAACATAAATTATGATATAGTTAAAGCTAAAGGACTTAACATAATTCCCCTACTAAAATCACTTGAATAGTACCTTTGTTGCATGGACACATGACCTCAGGCGCACCTCCCCACGCGCTAGAAGTATGTGACCTGTAGTGAGAGCCTATGATCGGTGTTGGGAGACTGTACATTCAAACCCATCATATACAATAGTAAATCAATAACAAGAATATCATATAACATCAAATTAAATTCACATAATTGCATATAATATCCAACCATCAATAACAATAAAAAATAAATACCTTATAACATAAATGATGTTCATGCTCAGCACACATACATAAATCAAGGGTCTCCCACCAAGAAAAAAAGTAAATTATAACCAGAAAATAAAAATAAGGGAGTCTGAGTTATAATACACGGGTCATTACTTGGGGGTCAATCTTCCAATATCCATCCAAATACTCTAGTTGGATCCTCAATACTACCTTCCAAATTAACGTGAAACAAAATATCTATACACACATGGGGGTACCCATGCTGAGTGTGAGCATAAAACTTATTAAGGTATCACAAAGTTCCCATCAAATAAGCTATCATATACAATGTATAAAAGTATGATAAAATAAATTAGGTACTAATATATTGTATATAATAAATCACACAAGTTCATCATGCTCTAACCAAACTATCATGATATCTAACCTCACCTACTTTGGCTAGCACCAAAAGGAATCCATCCCATAACAAAAACCCAAACCCATACCTTTTTTCTCAATGAAGGTTCCTATAACTTAGTCTCAACATATATCATTTAAATTAGGGTATATTCCTATACCAATTCCCAATCTCACATCCAGTTGAATATCTCCACCCTCTCGCTCAGGGTGAGGTCTCCGAAAACATCTCATACTATATATCATATATCCCCCCTATCACTCAGTATGGGGCCCAATAACACATAATGTATAACATATCATACCAATTCCCACTAACTCAGGACATGGTCTCATACCACATCACATATCACATCTCATGCTACCTACCTATCATTATGGGTAAAACCGCACTCTCACTTAGGGTGAGTTCCCATACCACATCACATATCACGTCTCTTTCCAACATGATTCCATTCGATGTGAGATCTCATAAAAGTATCATAACTACCTTATATCATATCCCATACCTCCACCATCTCACTCAAGGTGAGGTCTCATCACTTTTGTACAATAGGGTCATATAATAATAATAAATTAATACATAGAAGATGAAGAACATAGACTAACCCAAAGTTATGCATGCATGCATCCCCATCCAACTCTCTACTAAAGTTTATCACATTCATCTCAACATTTTTACCTAGACTAACCTCACTATCCATATCCATCAACCCAATCCATATTTATAAAACACTCTCAATGAACTTAGGCCCTTAGTCTACACCCAACTCATAAGCATGGCCCATATATTTTACACTATACCCTATATGCTAATCCTCTAACTCAGGATATGAACTATCTTGGGGGCCTCACAATAATACACATCCCAACCACTACTTTATCTCTATCACATGGCTCATACATGACCACCTTGAGGTGTATCACAAGATTCCCATCCCCCTTCCAACAAATCTTATAAACTATGTCTATACATGGTCCAACTAGAGCCCGCTCAGTCTACCCATTTTCACACTTATTTCCTCACATATTTTCTCACCAACCACACATATTATTCTCCTTATCTTGTTCTATTCCCTTGGGAGGCACTGGCTTAAGAGAGGATAGATCCCCACTTTAAAATCAATGAGTGCCACTAAATATAGACAAAGTTGGTGGTTATTATACTTTTCAAACTAGAAATTCATATAGAGTAATCCCAAAATATTACCATGGTCCACTGGGTCCATACATAACATCGCATTCCACTTAGTTATGTAGTTACATGGTTACAAGACTAATATCATAGTATTTCCTAGGAAATTAACAAGTATGACACAAAAAATTACCTTACACAAGGTTTAACCACTTAGAAGCCCCTCTAATAATTAATTAGGGATCACCCTATGTAAAACAAAACTCATACCATGATCCAATATCACTTTGGTGTTTTTCAAGTGATTCTTGACATTGTTCCCCTTAGCATTATATCATTCAGTAAACTCTTAAATCTCTAACCCACTCATAGAACACTTAGGTTACTATTAAACGGCTTAACCTAATCATATACCATACTTCCAAACACACCCCGGTCCTTAATAGATTTTTCAAACCTAACTTGAGGCACATGTATACAATTCACATGTAGACATGCATATGGTTTAGTATTAAAGGAACCACCAACCTCCATAATAGAGTGACCATTCTCATACCAATCTCTCAATCACCATCCGAGTTCAGTACAAGTCTTACCTTTCTCAAAATCCATTATCTCAAGAAATAAATCCTCAATAATTAATTATAATTAATTATAATTGATTATACAATTTAATTCAATGAGTAATAATCACTGAAGTCTCACTGAGCAGCCTCCTATGACTGGAACCTCCAAAAATAGCATGTGGAATTCCCCTAGTACTCCAATTAAAATATAGTTCAAAAAATACTAAATTGATTTCTAATTTAGTGAGAACCCATGAAAAATTCACTAGTAAGTGTACCACTAATGAATCAGTGAGAAACAAGCATCTGTTTCCCTCTTTATACATATATAGGACACCATAACATCAAAACTCAATATATCTATATGATCCCACCATGATCCAGTGTAATGTTCATCAAAACACTAGATAAAACCACATAAAAAAGAGAAGGAACCAAGAAGTGGGAGGGGAGTAAGGAGGAATTTTACCTAACCCTGGTGTGCTAAAACAATCCCTTATCAATCAAAAACCAAGAGGTATTTAAGGGGAATCCATGGGAAAGAAATAAGGTGGGGAGTTCTTTCCAAATTTCCTATCTTGAGTGGAACTTAGGTAGAAGAAAGGTGTAATACCCATGATCCCATCACAGAAATACACTATGTTATTTATTATATGGTATTCAAATTATATTAGATTACATACACTAATTCAATTTTTATTATTCCTTAAGAGACTAAATGCATAAACATTACATTAAAACAAGAAAAATTACATCTGAAGTGCCTAGATCAGTGTGAATCACTGAGAAGGGGAGTGGGTGAATTAATAATCCCTTTAAATATTTTTACTAATTGATTATTTTCAATTAAACCTATATAGATGTTTAACGCCTTGATCCAGTCTTCTTGTGTCTCTCAAACTTACCTCGAATGTTGCTATAAATGTAAAGCATTGAACACATGGATTTACAATGTTTAGTTCAAAGACCTACTCCTTGTTGTATTGGTTATTCACCCCAACACAGATTCTCCACTATAATTTAGTTATTAATTAAAATTGTTGATACAGAGTCCCACTCTATCTCTCCTAAGTCCCACAGGAGGCTCTTTATACTACTTCCCACAGTGTTACTAGAGTCCCACTGGCCTTCTTCAGAGTCCCACTGAAGACTTCTTCTCCTCCTGAATCTCACAGGGTTCTTCTAGCTCTCGAGTCACATGAGCAGCTTCCTTATTTAAGTTCCTCTTTGATTCACTGTAGATGATATTCTAATCTCTTCACATAGGCTTGCTGAATCAAACTTGCCTGTGAATCTCTTCAAGGATCTTTAACAACCTTTGTTAAGGTCTGTTGGCCTTGCTCAATATTTCGGATCACCTGAGTTCATCAGTTCTCAGTCCCAACAATACTCAAGAAATTCATTCTTATTCTAATGAAGACCTGGAATCACTAATATGTGTGAAATTGGTTCACACAAATTCTTCAACAACATTAATATGCAAGAATGATCTAGCAAAATATCATCATTGTATTTATTTTTGGATTCTCAATTATTGAAAACTCATATAGAAGAGCTTCTTTAATTCGTTTTGGCTTTAGTCTCAGTTCTCATTCACTTTATGCATGGATTGCATGGGATCCAATACCTCTTGTATTTGGATATCTCAATTTATTATTCTTAGTGAAACTACGGAATGCACTAAAACTTCTTCTTTTTTACTTGCAAGAATCACATACACATATTTGATTATTCAAAAACTGAAGATCATCTCACTTGGCATCATCTGAATTAATATACATGCATGCATTCATGCATAATTTCATGCATTTATGCATGATTGCATGTATGGGTCTCTTGATTTTAAACATGAACTATCTTCTCTTCTTATCTCAATTTGAACATGCACTTTTGATTCTTTCTTTACATGTGCATGTGCGTGCCTGCATGCATGCACTCTTCCTTTTGTTCTTCCTTGTGTGAAAACCACTATGGGTAAAATACTTTGATCACACTCACAATATTTTCTCTTTACCTTCTTCCCTTTCTATTCTTCTTTTGGGTATTAGTACACACACACTTGTTCTTTTTAATTAGGGTTCAAAGGGTGTGTTTTATTTTTATTCCTTCCTCCATCTTCACATGCGCACACACCCTTTGTTCTTATGTTTGCATGCACATGAACTACACTATGCATGCACTCTTCTTTTTTATTCTTCTTTCACAGACAACCTGAATGGGTATGTGGATGGTGTATGTGTGAGTTTTTCTTCTCAAGAGGTTATCAAATCCTCGACCTCATGCATGTGTTATTTTTTGTGAAAACACAAGGCCTCAGGTTCTTATTATTCGTGAAAAACAGGTGGGCACAATTCTTCTTCACAGAACCAAGAATGGTTCTTGGCTCTGTCTTCGCAAAGGTTAAACAAAGGTGTCAAGGCACCGGTTGATTTTCCCACAAGAGGCTTCTCACGAAACACAATGAGGGTTTATAAAACCTATCAAATGATCATGTGAGGGTGGAGATATTATCTTTCGGGAACTAGGGTAGTTCGCGCTTCTTCTCTTTGCACAAGGGGTGCACAAGAACTCTTATTCGTGCATCTAGGATGCGTGGAACCTGTCACACAGTGCTCTGTTTCATAGAGAAAGGTAATATTTCCCTCAATATTTTCAACACCTGAATGAGTTGAGGGTAACCTCCTTTTATAGTTGAGGTAGACTTTTTCTTCCGCATCCAAAATACTCAAGATATGTCGGGGTGATCAAGATTTGAATGCACGAGAAATGTGGAATTTTGAAATCTTAAAATGCAGGATACAAGTTCAATCCAAAAATCCTTGGATATTAATTTCGAACGTTGAATTATTCATTATAGCATGATCCTCATGCGCATGCGTTTATGAATTCATGAAAATCATTTCCCTGAAGGCTTTGAGTGGCCTCGAACTCCATTTGCTTCAGACGAAAAAATATCTTTTTATATTGATGCATGAATGCATGTGTTCGGTTCATCCAAAAGATCCAAATGAGCTTGGAATGCGCTCAAACAGTGGTCGGGGTGATGTGATCAGTGTTCTTGATCAGCATTGGTTCATGGATGGCGAGGGAGATTCGTGAGATGTTCGGAGGTTGAAGACGACCTCGGGTTCTCTCCTCGGTCGTTGGATCAGCTCGAATTAATCACAGACAGAGGTGATTAGATCGTAGGAAGTGGGATAGAATGTGTAGTAAATATCTCACATGAGATCAGATGAGTGTCCAGGATTGCATCCGTGTTTTTAAAATGTCATCCCACATCGAAACGGAGACACGGGAGCGCCTTCTTTAAATAACAAGCACCAACATCCTTTCGCCAGAATTCTCCCCTATCCCTCCACGGTACTGCCTCTTACTATGTTCTGAGGTTGCACTCTTATCACCCACTATGCTTCCTCCAGGAATGCTCCTAGTGACCACGCTGCACGGGTTCACCACCGTGCGGCACCTGCGGGATTATACACAGCCCGTATGCGCCTCTTGCGGGCTGGCTTCAAGGCCTTCCCCTTGGGTGCGGTAGACCCTCAAGTCCCGCATATTCCTTGGGTGAGGGCTTCATCTGGCCTTCGAGATTGGCCCTAATTTTTTGGTAAAGTCATATACTAAGTAGTTAGTATAAAAAACAGGGATGAATTACTTATTAAAATGCCAACCCATCCTTCCTCGTTCAAAGACCAAGAATGCCTCCTTTCTTCTTCTTAAACTTCAAGCATCATCCATTCCTTTCTTTTTAGATCATAAATTACAAATGATCTTCAATATGTTGTTTTGATCCAATAATGGATGATGCATGAATCATTGGTTAATTAATCATGCATTAAGGCATAGTGAACGACCTTCATTGTTGTAATGAGTGATGTGTTCTCTTTAAAACACATGTCTTCTTCTTTGAGGACTAGAAAAAACAATCATTTGATATAATTCACAGCCTTCATCCAATTAGGATACATTGGATGGATCTTCTTTCTCCTCATAAAATTTAGTATTGCATTGTCTTATTCAAGTGTTGTAACAATGTATCACCTTGATACAAGTCTTGTAACTTAAGACCAGTTCTTCAATCGTCATATTTTTATCATCTAGGAGAATTGATCAAGTGTAGTATTCAATGATCTGAATCAACAACAATTCCCCAAGGCTTTACCAACTTCTTCATAAATACCCTTTCATTCACATTTTGACATCTCATTAACAAAAAATAAAACTCTTATTCACTTCAATCCATATTGACAACAAATGAAACTCTTATGCACTTCAATCTCCCCCTTTGTATTTTTTGGTCAATATCACTTAAGCACACTTTTAATGGGTCAATATGTGTTCCAAAATTTTCTCACCCTTATTGGAAACCAAATGAAAATGTGTTAACGGGGTCTCTTCAAAAACATGTCCTCATCCCTTTGAATAATATCTTTTGGAATGTTACTAAGAGAGGGATGATGTCACATGGTTCACTTAGCAAAGAGCCTTTAGTAAATCAATTCTAAGTCTACTTGGGATAACCCAATATAGAAAACAAGAGATATTTGACCAAGGTTTTCAATGTTGTCTATAAGCAACCATACATGAGTAATCATGCTCAGAATGTATCAACTCTTATTCCAGGGGTTCGAAAAAAATCAGATTTATCATTGAAATTCTAAATCCAGCACATACTTCCCCAAACATATTAAAAAGTTAAAGTGAAAAGATAAATATACCCATTTAATCCCATCTTTTCATCAATAAATCACTCCGCCTTAATTGATATGATAAATACAATTAAGACCAAAGGATGAAAGTATGATTGGAATACCTCAGTAGCATCTTCTTGAGATGATATAAATTTCAAGATTTTTCATGATATAATCGTTGATATCATCTCCTTCATATTTTATCCTCCTCAAGGGGTGAACTCCCTTTGAATAACCTTGGTGGAGAATATCATCAGATAACCTTGAAGATATGAATTTTTATAATCTTCCATTGTGTATCACTTCAAGTAATTATCAAATCATGAATAACGAGTTCAACATGTAGTTCTCTACTTTTCTCATTCAACTACCATTTTAAGAATGACCTTCGTCTTCAATTCCCTACAATATAAACACACATGTATAACAAAAGTATAAGGGAATAATTTGGAACACTTGTGAGATTCTTAATAGAAGCACTGAGGGTGAGAATTCTCTGTCAAACCAAGAACTCATTTCCTTGTAGCTCTAACATTTCTGATACTCTTCATGCTGATGTCTCCTCTCCAGTTGGAATTTTTATTTTCCATTGTCAGTGTGGATTCTTTACTTCCATTCACCTTCAACATGTGTGGATTGTTTTTCTTCACTTCTTTCAGTATTGAAGTAGCTTTTGGTGCATGTTGTGAAATTTTCTCCATTTATCCTGGTAAAATAGTTAAAAATTTGTTTTCATGATGTCCATCCTTCTTGCACCTTCCACACAATAGTTGTGAGACATTTGGGTTATCATGTGTTTAAAACCTCTCATGAAATTTGAATTCTTCTTCTTTTGGAATGACATTTTTCTCTATGACTTAGATTTAGATAATATTTCATCTCCAGCTCCTTGTAGTTCTCTAGAAATTTTCAATTGATTAGGCCAGATAACTAAACACTCCTTATTACCATTTTATAATTTGGAGCATCCACATGGATTATTCATTGTTTTCAAGTTACATTTCTTAGAAAACTTATTAAGATTATCTTGAGGAATGTCTTTAGTCAATCCCATCTTCGTATGGATTGATTCTCCTTTTATTTTAAGATTTATTCCATTCATTTCCATGGATTGTTTATAGTTATACATGGTATGACCATTATTTCCATAGTATAATCATCTTTTCTTGGTTGAGAAGACATTCTTGGAATCCAGCTTGAACTTCTTCTTGGGAATAATTTATTTTCCTGGCTTCTTGAATTCATTGTATTGAATATTCCCAATGGAATAATTTTCAACTCCTTTTGTTTTCTCCTAGCTTTGTTGTGGTATATGCTTCTTATAAACATATTCCTGAGTCGTGGTAGGACTAAACCATCACTCATCATAACTGTGACCACTTTTTTTGCAATTATCATAGAAGTCTTCAAGATAATCAAATCTGTTCTTGATAGACAGATTCTTATTCATCTGTGATTTCTTATTTTTCTTTGCAATTTGCTTCATTTCTTCACATCTACTTTCCCTAAATATATTCCTTATATAATTTTCATATGCTGGAATATTATTCCATCAATCATTGGGCTGATGCTCAAACTTCCAACAATACCAATAAAAACCAACAATTCTCCTTCTTCTACTTATAGCATCAGTCTGGCTAGATTTAGTGCATTGTTATTTCTAGAATTCTCTTTCTTCCTTTGGAGAATCCTTTTGGGAGTTTCTCTTATTAATTATTCCAGTACCCACCCATGAAGTTTTTATGGATTTATTGACATTTTTATCAATTCACATCTTCCCAGCTTTTATCTTTGAACATGTACTTGCAGATGCAACTGCATTAGTTGAAATATAAATAACTGGGTTATGGGATACCTTCTTCTTGGAGGATGTTTCCATTGGATTAGAGGATGATTTGATATTATTCTTGGAATAATATTCCTCAATGTAAAATTGAGTGGAAACATCTCTTCTTTCATCTGTTTGGGAAGTTCCATCTTGGAGTGATTGTTGATTCTTCAATTTCACCTCCAACTCTAAACACTTCATGTTGAGGGAGTTCTTCTCATCCTCAACTAATATCATCTTTCTTTCCCAATTCCCCTTCAGATTTTTCATTTTTTCTTCTTGCATATTTTTTTATTGGTGCAAAGAGATTTCAAGGTCCTTTACCTTGTTAGCATTGTCTTCTAGTTTAGCAGCTTTGACAACCATAGAAATTTTGTGCAACTTTTCAAATGCATGGAAAGCTTCAACAAACACAATCTAAAAAAATTCCTTCTCACAAATACTTCCTTGAAATTCTTCAGTAACTTCATCAGTTCTTTCATTTCAAAGAGAAATTGTTTCTTCCTTTTCTTTCACAAGTTTTGTGAGAGTGTTGGATACACCAACCCTTTTAGCCAATGCATCTTCCATGGCATTAGCTTCTTCTTACAGCTATAATTTTTCATCTTGAAGAGCACTAATTCTTGTAGCAATATGTCTTTCCACTTCTATAAGGACTTTCTTCAAATGATATTTGAGTACAGATTGAAGATTACTAGTTGATCTATCATCATCATAGCCTGAACAGGCTTCATCAGAATAATAATAAGTATTATCACATGTTTTACCATTAAGATTAACTTTAGTAGAAGGGGTATCTCCATCAGTAGTAAGATTCTTCTTCATATTCCTCTCATGTATCTTCTTTATACTCTTTTGAGTCTTAGAAGATATCTCCATTTGGGGTAGTTCATTCATATCCTCAAATATACACTTCATAAAGACTCCTTGGGATCTTTTAGAGGTAACCTTCACTCTGATACCAATTGAAGTGCCCAAATCTATGTGAATCACTGAGAGGGGGAAGGGGTGAATCAGTTATCCCTTTAAATATTTTTACTAATTGATTATTTTCAATTAAACCTCAATGAATGGTTAAATCCGGATCCACTCTTCTTGTGTCTCTTAAACTTGCCTAGAATGATGTTGTAAATATGAAGGCACTGAACACAAGGATTTACAAGGCTCATTTCAAAGAACTACTCCTTGTTGTGTTGGTTATTCAACCCAACACAGATTCTCCACTTTAATTTGGTTAGCAATTACAATGGTTGATACAAATTCCCACTGTATCTCTCCTAAATCCCATAGGAGGTTCTTTATAATTCTTCCCATAGTGTTACCATAGTCCCACTGGCCTGCTTCAGAGTCCCACTGAAGACTTCTTCTCCTCCTTAATCTCATAGGGTTCTTCTATCTTGCGTGTCACACGAGCGGCTTCGTTCTTTATGTTATTATTTGATTCAATATAGATGATCTTCTAATATCTTCACATAGGATTTCTGAATCACACTTGCTTGTGAATATCTTCAAAGATCTCCAACAACCTTTGGTAAGGTCTATTGGCCTTGCTCAATATTTGTGATCACTTGAGTTGATCAGATATCAGTCTCAACAATGCATATAAAATTCTTAATTCTTCTGATGAAGACCTGGCCTCACTAATATGCGTGCAAGGGGTGCACACAACTTCTTTAATAACATTAATATACAATAATGATCTTTTACAATATCATCATTTTCTTTATTCTTGGATTCTCAATTACTGAAAAATCAGATAGAAGATCTTCTTTAATTAAGTCTTGCTTCAATCTCAATTCTCATTCACTTCATGCATGGATTTCATGGGATCCAATACCTCTTGTATTTTGATATATCAATTTCTTCTTCTTACTGAAACTACTAAATTCACTAAAAATTCTTCTTGTTTACTTGGAAATAATCACATACACTTATGTGATTATTCAAACACTGAATATCATCTCACTTGGAATCACCTGAATTAATACACGTGCATGTTTTCATGCATGATTGCAAGCATGGGTCTCTTGCTTTTGAACATGCACTATATTCTCTTATTCTCTCAATATGAACACACACTTTTGATTATTTATTTATGTGTGCATGTGCATGCATGCATGAATTCACTCTTCCTTTTGTTCTTCCTTGTGTGAAAACCTGTATGGGTAAAATACTTTGATCATACACACAATCTTTTATCTTTCCCTTATTCTCTTTATCTTCTTCTTTTGGGTCTTAGTACACACACACTTTTTCTTTTTTAATTAGGTTTCAAAGGGTGTGTTTTCTTTTTATTCCTTCCCCCTTCTTTGCATGTGCACACACACTTTGTTCTTGTATTTTCATGCACATGAACTCCACCATGCATGCACTCTTATTTTTCTTATTCTTTCACACACAACCTGAATGGGTATATGGATGGTGTATGTGTGATTTTTTCTTCTCAAGAGGTTATCAAAGCCTAAGCCTCATGCATGTGTTCCTTTTTTTGAAAACACAAGTCCTCATGTTCTTCTTCTTCTTGCAGAATAGGAGGGCACAATTCTTCTTCACAGAACCAAGAATGGTTCTTAGCTCTGTCTTCGCGAAGGTAGAAAAACGGTGTCGAGGCTCCGGTTGTTTTACCCTCGAGAGGCTTCTCACGAAACACAACGAGGGTTTATAAAACCTATCACATGTTTGTGTGTTTTTCTTCTCAAAGAGGGTGTGAATATTCTCATTCAAGAACCATGGTGCTTCGCGCTTCTTCTCTTCACGCAAGAGATGCGCGGGACCCGTTCTTTGCGTATCTAGGCTCCGTAGAACCTTTCATGCAGTGCTCTATTTCATGGAGAAATGAGAGATTTCTATCAATATTTTAAACACCGGAATGAGTTGAGTGAAACCTCCTTTTATAGGCAAGACAGACTCCTTATTACACTTCCAACATAATCAGGACATGTCGGGGTGATCAAGGTTTGAATGCATGAGAAATGAAGCATTTTGAAATCTTAAAATGTGGGATACAAGTTCAAGCCAAGAATCTTGGGATATTTATTTCGAAAACAGACTTATTCATTGTAGCATGATCCTCATGTGCATGCATTTATGAATGCATTCAAATCCTTTCTCTGAAGGCTTTGAGTAGCCTCCCAAATCGGTTTGCTTCATCTGAAAAAAAATCTTTTTATATCAATGCATGCATGCAACTTTTAATGCATGCATATGTTCGGTTCGTCCAGACTATCCAGACGATTTTGGAACGAGCTCAAATGGTGGCCGGAGTAATTTCATTGGTGTTCTGGATCATCACTGGTTCGTGGATGGCGAGGGAGCTTCACGGGATGTCCATAGGTTGAAGATGACCTCGGGTTCTCTCATCGGCCGTTGGATCATCTCGAATTAATCATGGACGGTGGTGATTAGATCGTAGGACACGGGATGGAACATGCTATCAAGATCTCGTGTGAGATCAGATGGGCGGTGAGGATTGCGTCCATGTTTTTAAAATTACATCCCATGAAAATACCTAGAAATTTAATGGAATTTTTTTTTCTTAATTTTTTGGAATTTTATGAGTCTGTGGTTTCTAACGGAACCTAATTCCGAGGCCCGGTGTGCCCGGAATAAATTTCTGAAGTTTTTTTTGGGTACGTTCAGTAAACGTACGTGAGGGTTTTTCTATCTTTTGAACTGGTGCTCAAAACTGAAATCTGAGGACACCGATTAACTTGAAGTGCCAGTATTCGCTTAAGGGGACCTTTACTGCAGTTGCGTTTTATGCAGGTTGAGAGTTAATATTTGAGGATTTAGAATAAAATAAATAAAATTTGTAGAACACAATTTTATTTATGGATATTGGTTATTTCCTCTCAAGGGGAGTTAGAGGTGGGTCACACAACCACATAACCTCCCATGAGAGGATATTTGTGAGGTGGGGACCACACGAGCCCTAATCTTTTCATCTTCCCTTAACCCTCCTTTAACTTCTCCCTTCATTAAGGTGGAACCTTTCCACCTCCCAAGCATTTATGAGGCCACCTCCTCTCATAAATTGTGCCATCCCAAACAGTTAATATACTTTAATTAACTTGGGTGTCAATGATTCTTTTTGAATAATTTTGAATTGGTTGGAATTTATTTAAAGTTGGAGAAGTCTATTTTAATATTTTCATAGTAAATATTTTTGGTAGGGGAACCTCTGTAGATTTAGAAGAGCTCCTTCCTTCCAACGAAGAACCACCGAAGAACGATGATCGTCTCCTTCAATCTTCGACCAAGCCAAAGGAGAAGGAGCCACTCACAAGGAATGCCGACGACGCTCCATCCTCGGCTCCTTCTTCCCCGACATCAACGAGTTGACGTTGTCTCCCTGAGATGCCATCTTCCGCGACGCCCAACAACCGTGAACCTTATTTCGAGGTAGGGGTTTGTACAATTTTAATTGAATAATTTTTACCTCGTTCTTTGTTGAATTTTCTCAATTGACATCGTCCAATTGATTTTGTTTAACATGGAGGACACGGGCCAAACACACACGGCCCGACGACTCTCCTTAGTTTCTTTTATTTGCAATGGAGACCATGTTGGGAAGGTGGAAATGAGCGAAGATGGCGGCCGCGCGCTGGCCGCTTACGAAAGAACCGTGGCCCGGTACCGCGGGGTGCACGACCAAGGAAGAACCGGTCGGTCATAGCTGGTCGAACCGAAGGAACCGCGACGCCATGGGGGTGCCACGCTGCAGGGGACCGCGGCCCGCATTCCGCAGGCCGTGTCGGCTGGCGAACCGGCCAGCTCATCGGCCGGCCGGGTTGGAGGAGGTCGGGGCGCCGCCTGGCGCCGCGTGCGGAAGACAGCGGCCCGCCCAAGTAGGTCGCACGCGCTAGAGAAGTCAGCCGGCCTGAATGGAGGGCGGCGCCACCAGTTCAGAAAAGCAGGGGACCATGCCCCCCCCCCTCGAACCGCTTAGCCACCTGGTCTGAGACGCTCGGCCAGCCGTGCTGCACCCTACTGGGCCGGGCCGTGCCGCGCTCGGTCAGGCCGTGCCGTGTAGTGCCGGGCCAACACCGTGTCGGGCCGCGTCGCGCCCCACCGGGCCGGGACATGCCCCCTCGAGCCACGCCACACAATTCACTGGGCTGGTCCGACCCTCTGTCGGGTCAGACCCGCCCAAACCGGGTTGACCCAACCCGCTAGCCCATTGGGCTTAACGGGCTGGGCCCGTTTCCACTTAAACGTGAATAACTTAGAGACTACGCATCCGATCGACACGTCGTCTACGGCAATGGGACCCTTATGAAGAGGCGGTTCTATTTCGATACTCTAAGTGAGTTTTGGACGACCTTGGAAAATGGCCTGGTTCAGAATGAGCGTAATTCCAACCGGGCCCCAGGAACGGAAAAGCTAGTATCTCTCAGACCGAACGTCTGATTGACGCGCCGTATATCGCGTTGGGTTCCTTTTGACGAGATGGAACTTCGGGATACATCAACTATGCACTTCATGAAAGTTGATGTATCGACCCCTTGGCTTGAGGAGTGGACCCTCCTGGAATCCAGCGTACTGTGTGCGGTAACACTAGAGATGGTTGCGACTACGATGACTACTGTAATGGAATCCTCCGTGGGTTCAACGACGACGACAACTGTACTAGAATCCTACATGGGTTCGACAGTGATGACTACCGTACCTGTATCCTAAGTGGGTCTGAGGGTTTGACTTATGTCCTAGTATCCTACGTGGGTCCGATAGAGTAGCTGGTCTAGTATCCTACATGGATCCGACAGCTTAGCTGGTCTAGTATCCTACGTGGGTCCGACAGCATAGATGAATCAGTGACTGCATCTGATCATCTCTATCGCTATACGAATGGTGTATATTTGTGTGAGCTGAGTCTTGACTTTCAATCATTATCATCAGTTTGATTGACTTCTTTTCTGTGTGGACTGGGTTGTGTTTGAGCTCGAGAGTTAGATTCGAACTGGATTAGATGACTTAGGTATATGTATAGGCATATACCTAAGTAGAGTTTGTTGATACTTCGTGATTGTATATTTTCATTATGGTTAATCCTTCGTGGGTTCTGGGAGACCTTCGGGGGCCTCAGGGTCCCTACTGAGTATCTTTATACTCACCCCTACATGGGCAATGCCCGCACTATGTTGTGTTGGATGCAGACGACAGATAGCACTGATCGTGGTAGAGGCTTATAGAGCTAGACAATACTCGGAGGTGGACCACTTGGTGAGACGTACATGGAGAAGAAGAATGGATCTGAGGTGCTGAGGCGACCATATGTACCCACCCTTCAGGTGGGATTCCTGGAGGGCGACTCAGTGGCTGCTGTTTTACTTTACTGCAGTTGTATTAGCTATTCAGTAGTACTGTACTTTTCAGTTGGGTTTATATTCTGGCCCATTTACCTTTCATCACTTATTTTTGTATTCAGTATCACTTTGTGCTTACTTCTATTGTGTACTCTATTGTGTTGTTTAATATTATAAAGGCAATGCCTTCCCTTTTATTGAGATTTATGCTTTTGGTTCTAGTCGCCAGCCCCTGTCCTATGGAAGGCGGACTTGGGGTAGTCACAGCATGGGCCCCGAGGATGGGTCGTGAAAATTGGTATCATAGGAGTCGGTTCTACCACAGAACACAGAACTCTGATGATCCTTTTTTGAGAAGAAATAGTGTTAAAAGTATTGAGTGTGGTTTTTATTCCAGGGAGTCCAGTGTTGGTGTGGTGGCAGACGTATCCATACACCAGGACCCTGACCTCTGATTTCCGACTAAGTGCACGAAAAAACTGATTGCATGTGTGTTTCAAAAAATTTCTTTGTGATTACATTGTGTTAGCTCACCAGGTATACTATTTTGATCATGGCACACCTGTTCCTTTTCAGGATGGCCCCACGAAGGCATCCAGCTAGGGTTCCGAGTCGTGTACGAGATGGCAGCCCACCAAGCGATGAGGCCTCGGTGTAGGGCCCCATAACAACGGAGTCACCAGCGGTACCACTACCTGCTGAGCCACCGATACTACCAGCCCCAGCAGCAGAGAGTGCACGCTTCCTGAGTGCGTTGCACGAGTTTCAGCGACAGAGGCCACCCAGGTTACACGGAGAGATGGACCCTCAGGAAGCCGAGGATTGACTGGAGGCTATCATCAGAGTCTTCAGATTGATAGGGACACCAACCGACCTTATGGTGATCCTTTCCGCGAGTCTCCTGCACGCAGCAGTAGGTAGATAGTGGAGCCTGATGCTCTAGGTGCATGAAGAGGCATCTCTACTCTGTACAGACTTCGAGAGTCTCTTTCGCTCGGAGTGTGTTCCAGCCACCCATCGTGCGGTGTGGATTCAGGAGTAACTTCATCTGTGGTAGGGAAGCATGATAGTAGCTCAGTACTCAGCGAGGTTTATTGACCTCTCGCGATACTCTATGGACATGGTACGGGACCCATTATTCTGGGCTCAGACCTTTGATCAGGGACTCAGACATGAGATCAGGGCTTCGATGATCTCCCTCAGCATTTCTAGGCAGGCGGGAGTGCTGGAGTGAGCCCTTCTTGTGGAGAGCTTTCTCGCTGAGTCGACGCCATCATCGAGACCCACCGCAGGATGACACGTAGTAGATTATTCTGTAGCCGGTAGTTGATATATGTCACAGAGGTCCAAGCGAACCAATCCATCAGGAGAGCGACCTCAGGATACAGGCTCTATTGTGCAGGGCACCCAAAACAGAGCCATCTATACGAGGATCAGGCAGTGTTATGCATGTGGTGGGCAGGGTCACATGGCTCAAGACTGCCTGACCCGCTGTACAGATGAGGAGCAGAAAATGGAGGGACCTCCCAGGAAGAGGCAGAGGTTCGACCTTGGCGGTCCACGGGGATCAGGTAGACGAGGCAGAGGAGCTGACCGAGCAGTGGGTGGTGGACGACGTTTTGAGGCTCTACCACCACCACCACCCTGAGGACCACCCCGACCACAGGGAGATGGCAGACAGAGGCAGGCTCATCTCCAGGAAGTCGAGGCTTACGACCACGGCACACCTGAGATGATTCGAGGTACTACCCGTGTCTACTTCACCCTTTCTGCAGTACTTATAGACACAGGTGCGAGTCATTCTTTTATTGCCACTACCCTTGTTCGAAGCTCGGAGATTCTGACGGAGCCGTTGGATCGATCCTTACGGCTAGAGACTCCTACGAGAGTGGACTCAACGATTACACACTGGTGCTGGCAGTGTGAGCTTACTCTAGGAGGCGAGAGCTTTGGCTGGGATCTTCTTGTAGCGGCGTCGAGGGCTTACGACGTCATCTTGGGTATGGACTGGTTTCTACAGTCCATGATCATATCAAATGCATTAGGCACAAAGTTTGGTGTTTCCACACGGATGTGACCAGGTTCACCTTCACCGGTGAGAAGGGAGCCTTAGCAGCGCAGGATGGACTTACACAGAGAAGAGGGCATCCGACCACACATGAGTTGGCTAGTCTAACCCTTGGAGCGGTTGATGTGCGGAGTCCGAGTTTTCCTGTTGTGGTGGATCAGTATGTGGACGTTTTTCCTAATGACGTTCTAGGACTACCTCCTCGCAGAGAGGTAGACTTCTACATTGACCTGTACCCCGGGACAACACCGATTTCTACTCCAGCATATCGGATGGCACCCGCCAATCTTCGTGAGCTGCGGGTACAACTAGAGGACTTGCAGGGGAAGGGTTGTATCTGACCCAGTGTTTCACCCTGGGCTTCTATGATTTTGTTCCCCAAGAAGGCGGATGTGAGCTTACGACTGTGAGTCTACTACCGTCGCCTTAATCAGGTGACTGTGAAGAACAAGTACCCACTTCCGAGGATTTACGACCTCTTTGATCAGATCAAGGGAGCACGATGTTTCTCGAAGATAGACCTCAGGTCAAGCTATCATCATCTCAGAGTTTGAGATGAGGATGTGTAGAAGACGGCCTTCAGGTGTCAGTATGGCCACTACGAGTTCTTGGTTATGCCTTTCGGTGTAACCAACGCACCAATAGTGTTCATGAGTCTCATAAACAGGATCTTCCAGCCTTACCTTGATCGTTTTGTCATAGTCTTCATCGACAACATACTGATTTAATCAACTACTGAGGAGGATCACGCCTACCACTTGTGGGTTGTACTGGATACACTCAAAGAGCACCAGCTTTATGGTAAGCTCTCGATGTGCCCGTTCTGGATTCGATTGGTTTACTTCTTGGGACACATTATCTCGGAGGCTGGAGTTGCTGTGGATCCAGCGAAGATCGAGGCAGTACTTTCTTGAGATCCACCCAGGAGCGTGATGGAGGTGCGGAGTTTCCTGGGTCTGGCTGGATACTATCATAGATTTGTTCCATACTTCTCCAGATTTGCAGCACCACTTTCAGCTTTGACGAAGAAGGGGAAAACCTTCATGTGGTCTGATAGATGTCATCAATGCTTTCAAAATATGAGATAGATATTGACCAGTGCACCCATCTTGAGGCTACTAGAGGAGGGCGTAGGGTACGTAGTTTACTGCGACGCATCAGGGACCGGACTTGGGTGTGTCCTGATGCAGGATCGAATAGTGATCATGTATGTTTCATAGTAGTTGAGACAGCATGAGAAGAAATATTCTACCCATGACGTGGAGTTAGCAGTAGTGGTCTTCGACTTGAAGATGTGGCAACACTATTTGACGGGAGAGTGCTTTACAGTCTACTCTGATCACCAGAGTCTCACATACATCTTCTCGTAGAAGGACCTGAACATGAGATAGCGGCGATGGATCGAGTTCCTCTAGGATTATGACTTTGAGATATTCTACACTCCTAGGAAGGGGAACATTGTAGCTGATGCTCTCAGTAGGAGATTGGGCATTCAGCTGCTAGGAGAGGCGACAGAGCAGCTAGCTGCGTTGTAGATATCCTTTGTGGATAGAGATGAAGTAACCTTTCTACAGTCTCTCATAGTCACTCCCCCACATCTTCGGCGAGTCAGAGTGGCACAGTGGGGGGACACTGACTGCAAGACACGACGTTCTCATATTTCCTTAGGGCTGGTGCCTGATAGATTTTATGAAGGAGGGGAGCACATCATCCTCTTCAAGGGACGTACTATGGTACCATTTTCACAGCAGGAGGAAGTGCTAATGGAGTTTCACACTTCCCCTCTAGCGGTACATCCAGGAGTGGAGGAGATGTACCAAAACCTTAGATGAGAGCAATGGTGGCCAGGTATGAAGAAGGTTGTAGTAGAGTTCATTTTACGATGCCTCACTTGTCAGCAAGTGAAGGCAGAGCACCAGGTACCAGCAGGCTTGGTACAACCCTTAGAGGTCCTAGAGTGTATGTGGGATGGGATATCCATGGATTTATTGATGGGGCTTCCACATACATCAAGAGTACATGACTATATCTGGGTGATCATATATCAACTCACCAAGTCGGCCCACTTCCTACCGATCAGAGAGTGGGGCTTAGTAGAGATTTTGGGACGCCTCTAAATTTAGGAGATCATAGGGATTCATGTTGTCCCATCGACTATCGTTTCTGATCGGGATACTCGATTCACTTCCCAGCTTTGGAAGGGGTTACAGGAGGATTTTGGGACGCAGTTATGTCTGAGTACTGCCTTCCATCCTCAGACGGACCTTCAGACTGAGAGGACCAGTCAGATTCTCGAGTACATGCTCTGTGCATGTGTCCTTGACTTTGGTCGCAGCTGGGAGGATCACCTACCCTTGGTGGAGTTTGCGTACAACAACAGTTACCACTCCACCATCGGGATGGAACTATACAAGGAACTGTACGACTGACCTTGTAGATCACCTCTGTGATGGACTAACCCTGAGGAGTCAGCACTTCTAGGACTAGAGATGGTTCAGGCTATGACAGAGAAGGTGCATATCATCCAGGAGTGGATGAAGACAGCATAGAGAAGATCTAATTCCTATGCTGATAGGAGATGGAGACCACTGGAGTTCTAGGATGGTGACCACGTCTTCCTATGGGTCTCACCTTGACGAGGTCTACGGAGATTTGGCCGGGGCGGCAAGTTATCTTCGCATTTCATCGGACCTTTCCTGGTCCTCAGCAGAGTAGGCGAGGCGGCTTACCACCTGGCCCTTCCACCTCAGTTGCACCGGGTGCATGACGTCTTTCATGTATCTCAGCTGAGGAGATACGTGCACGACTCGACCCACATCATCGAACACGGGTAGCTGGACATCGATGACGGGGCGACATTTGCGGAGGTCCCTATGGAGATCGAGGATCGACAGGAGCGGGTCCTACATGGATGGTTGATTCATCTATTGCACATTTGTTGGAATCATGGGAACCTCAAGGAGATCACTTGGGAGTGAGAGGCTCAGATGTGAGCTCAATACCCCAATTTATTTCCCTAGTGTGTGTTATAGCTTTACGGGGACGTAAAGCCCTGAGGTGGAAGTAATGTAATGACCCCTAAATTTCAAGGAATTTCTTTTCTTAATTCTTTGGAATTTTACGAGTCTCTGGTTTCTGACGGCACCTGATTTCGAGGCCCGGTGTGTCTGGAATCAATTTCTAAAGTTTTTTTCGGGTAAGTTTAGTAAACGTACATGCAGGTTTTCTTATCTTTTGAACCGGTACTCGAAATTGAAATCTGAGGACACTAATGAACTAGCAGCGCCAGTATTCGCTTAAGGGGACCTTTACCACAGTTTTGTTTTATGCGGGTTGAGAGTTAATATTTGGGGATTTAGAATAAAATAAATAAAATTTGTAGAACAGAATTTTATTTATGGATGTTGGTTATTTCCTCCCAAGGGGAGTTAGAGGTGGGTCCCACACCCACATAACCTCCCATGAGAGGATATTTGTGAGGTGGGGCCCACACTAGCCCTAACCTTTTCATCTTCCCTTAACCCCCTTTAACTCCTCCCCTCATTAAGGTGGAACCTCTCCACCTCCCAAGCATTTATGAGGCCACCTCCTCTCATAAATTGCGCCAACCCAAATAGTTAATATACTTTAATTAACTTGGGTGTCAATAATTCTTTTTGAATTATTTTTAATTGGTTGGCATTTCATTAAAGTTGGAGAAGTCTATTTTAATATTTTCATAGAAAATATTTTTTGTGGGGGAACCTCTGGAGATTTAGAAGATCTCCATCCTTCCAATGAAGAACCACTGAAGAACGACGATCATCTCCTTCGATCTTCGGCCAAGCCAAAGGAGAAGGAGCCACTCGCAAGGAACGTCGACGATGCGCCATACTCGACTCCTTGTTCCCCAATGTCAACGAGTTGACGCCGTCTCCCCACGACGCTCGACTATCGAAAACCTTATTTCGAGGTAGGGGTTTGTAAAATTTTAAGTGAATAATTTGTACCCCGTTCTTTGTTGAATTTTATGAATTGACGCTGGCCAATTGATTCCATCTAACGCGGAGGGAACGGGCCGAACGCACACGGACCGATGACTCTCCTTAGTTTATTTTATTTGAAATGGAGACCATGTTGGGAAGGTGGCAATTAGAGAAGAAGGCAGTCGCGCGCCGGCCGCGTGCAGAAGAACCACGGCCCACAACCGTGGGCCGCACAGCCAAGGAAGAACCGGCCGGCAATAGCCGGCCGAGCTGAAGGAACCATGGTGCCACGAGGGCACCGCACTGCGGAGGACCACGGCCCGCATTACGCGGGCTGATTCAGCGGGCGAATCAACCGGCTCATCGGCCGTCCGAGTTGGAGGAGGCCGCGGTGCCGCCAGGCGCCGCGTGCGGAAGACAGCGGCTCACCCAAGCAGGCCGCACATGCTAGAGAAGTCGGCCGACTTAGTCCGGCCGGAAAGGAGGGTGGTTCCGCTCGGCGTGGCCAGTTTGGGAACCCCCCCCCCCAGACCGCTTGGCCACCCGGGTTGAGACCCTCGGCCAACCGGCCAAACCGTGGCCAGCCGGGCCGAACCCTGTCGGGTCGCGCCGCGCCGCGTCGGGCCGGGCCCTGCCATGCCATGTCAGGCAAGGACGCGCCCCCTCAGGCCGGGCTGCATGATTCACCGGGCCGGTCTGACCCTCTTTCGGGTCGGACCCGCCAAAACCAGGTTGACTCGACCCACCAGCCCATTGGGCTTAACAGGCGGGGCCCGTTTCCACTTAAACGTGAATAACTTAAAGACCGCGTGTATGATCGATGCGCCGTCTACGGCACTGGGACCCTTATGACGAGGTGGTTCTTTTGTAATAGTATAAGTGAGTTTTGGATGACTTTGAAAAATGGTCGGGTTCAGAACGAGCGTAATTCCAACCGGGCCCCTGGAACGGAAGAGCCAATATCTCTTAGACCGGGCGTCTGATTGACGCACCGTCTGTCGCATTGGGTTTCTTTCCACAAAACCGAACTTGAAGATACATCAACTCTGGACTTCATGAAAGTTGATGTATCGACCCCTTGGCTCTAGGAGCGGACCCTCCCAGAATTAAGCGTGGTGTGTGCAGGAACCCTAGATCTGGCTGCGACTGCGACGACTACCGTACTGGATTCCTCCATGGGTTCAAAGATGATGACAACTGTACTGGAATCCTCCATGGGTTCGATAGTGATGAATACCGTACATGTATCCTAAGTGGGTCTGACTATTTAGCTTCTGTTCTAGTATCCTACGTGGGTCTGACAGAGTAGCTGGTCCAGTATCCTACGTGGGTCCAACAGATTAGCTGGTCTAGTATCCTACGTGGCTCCGACAGCTTAGATGAATCGGTGACTACATTTGATCATCTCTATCACTATACGAATGGTGTATACCTATGTTATCTGAGTCTTGACTTTCAATCATTACCATCGGTGTGATTGACTTCTTTCCTGTGTGGACTGGGTTGTGCTTGGGCTCGAGAGTTGGAGCCGAACTGGAATTGATGACTTAGGTATATGTATGGGCATATACCTAAGTAGAGTTGGTTGATACTTATTAATTGTATATTTTCATTATGGTTAATATTTCATGGATTTTGGGAGACCTTCGGGGGTCTCGGAGTCCCTACTGAGTATCGTTATACTCACCCCTGCACGGGAAATTCCCGCACTATGTTGTGTTGGATGCAGATGACAGATAGCGCTGATCGTGGTAGAGGCTTGTAGAGCTGGATGGTACCCAGAGGTGGACCACTTGGTGAGATGCACACGGAGCGGACAGACGGATCATAGGTGGTGAGGAGACCAACTGTACCCACCCTTCAGGTGGGATTCCCGGAGGATGACTCAGTGGTTGTTGTTTTACTTTACTGCAGTTGTACTATCTTTTTAGTTGTACTATTCTTTTCAGTTGGGTCTGTATTCTAGCCCATTTACCTTTCAGCAATTATTTTTGTATTCAGTATCACTTTGTGCTTACTTCTGTTGCATACTCTGTTGTGTTTTTTACTATTATAAAGGGAATTTCGTCCCTTTTATTGGGATTTACGCCTTTGGTTCTAGTCGCCAGCCCCTAGCCTAGGGAAGGCAGGCTTGGGGTAGTCATGGCATAGGACCCGAGTATGGTTCGTGACATCCCACATCGAAACGGAGACACAGGAGCATCTTCTTTAAATAACAAGTTGCAGCATCCTTTCGCCCAAATTCTCCCCTCTCCCTCCACAGTACCGCCTTGTACCGTATTATGCGAGCGCGCTCTTAACACCGACTATGCTTCCACCAGGCATGCTCTTTGCACCCACATTTCACGGGTTCACCACCATGTGGCACCTGCGGGATTATACACGGACCGCATGCCCCTCTTGCGGGCTGGTTTGGAGGCCTTCCCCTTGGGCGCGGTAGACCCTCAGGTCCCGCATATGCCTTGGGTGAGGGCTTCAGCTGGCCTTCGAGATTGGACCTAATTTTTTGGTAAATGAATATACTAAGTAGTTAGTATAAAAACCAAGGATGAATTCATTCTTAAAATGCCAACCCATCCTTCCTCATTCAAAGCCCAAGCATGCCTCCTTTCATCTTCTTCAACTTCAAGCATCATCCATTCCTTTCTTTTTAGATCATAAATTACAAATGATATTAAATATGTTGTTTTGATCCAATCGTGGATGATTCATGAATCATTGGTTAATTCCTCATGCATTGAGAAATAATTAAAGGCCTTCATTGTTGTAATGAGTGATGTGTTCTCTTTAAAAAACATGTCTTCTTCTTTGAGGACCATCACAAACAATCATCTGATATAATTCACTACCATCATCCAATTAGGATCCATTTGATGAATATTCTTTCTCGTCATGCAATTGAGTATTTCATGGTCTTCATCAAGTGTTGTAACAATGTATCACCTTGATACAAGTCTTGGAACTTAAGACTAGTTCTTCAATCATCACATTTTTATCCTCTTGGAGAATTGATCAAGTTTAGTATTCAATGATTTGAATCAAAAACAATTCTCCAAGTATTTACTGACTACTTCATCAATACCCTTTCATGAAAATATTGACTTCTCATTGACAATAAATGAAACTCTTATGCAATTCAGTCCATATTGACAACAAATGAAACTCTTATTCACTTCTAGATCATTTGAGTTTAAATCATTATTAATTAATGTTATCCATAGATATGATTATACATAGTATTCCTCTTCATTACCTAATTAAACGTGAAATATAAGGAGTGGGTGAGCTCATATTCTCTGTATGATATATAATAAAATATAATCTAACATAGAATAATAGTGACATAATAAATATAGCTGGAATAAGTAAATGAATGATTCCATATAAAAGAATACATTATCAAAACATAATACACTAATGAAAAATGGAAGAAAATAATTACATGACTAAAATTTAATTATCTCATAATTATGGAAATGCATAATTTTTTATATCATAAACATACCGTTGAGGCATTATGCCAAGACATCATATAGGGTAAGGACACTCCATTTTCCCTATCTTACTTAGCTCATGACATAAACTAGTTTGTTAAGGGGATATATAATTATGGTCTCCACCCATATTATAAAATTCCAATTTATTTCATCGTATACTAAATGATCATAGGTAATACATGACATAATGTTCAATAATGAACAAATTATAAATACTTATCAAAATTGCTAAAGAAAGCTCATCTTGAGATATTTTATTATATAGAACAAAATATTATATAGGAATGTTAATATATTTCCCTATAAAATGAATTAAAAATTATGTCTAGGTGAATTACCTTGAATCATATAAGGAATACTTTAGGATTCATAATGTTTTAATAAATCAAGTGAACAATGTGGAATTGTAGTTATTGGGTACTTCGTAAGATTAAGATTATCAATGAGTTTAAGAAATTGAATACATGTATTTATTGTTGTGTGAGACCAAAAAAATTATGGATAAATTGACACTAAAAATAGTAGTATTTAGTCACATGTATTTGATATGCAATAGAGACATAAAATTTCCTTAAGGAAAATCATAAAGGTCAGTATTCCTTGATCACCAAAGACATACTTGTGACAAAATTGACTTTATTCCAATTGGGACCCAATAAAAGCTACCCCAAATACACCATATCCATACTTACTAATACTAGTTACCCTATTTTAAATAAGTATCTATAATATTTCAAATATGTTGAATATTTATGGATTTTTTATCATGAAACTATATAAAATTCCATGCCTCTTGGGAGGATTTTGGCTTTACAACTACTTATGAACCGAGTATAATGTGAGAGAAATAGGGTCTCTCCCGAATAAGATATCATAAGGATATTATATAAAATGATAAACCAATAATATTGGGATATGAAATTTTAAATTTAAATGGATAAAATGATGGGAATGTAAATAGGAATTGAAGAGAGATAGAGAGATAAAGGACCCTTTCCTCTCTTCAGCTTCTCAACCTAGAGCTGACCCTTAGAACCAACCAAACACTTCAATATTGAAGAGAGAGATACATGAGTTACTGCATGAGATACATATGAAGAGATAATTCAAATTTTCTTTGAGATATAATTAAAATAGATCATGTTTATTTATAGGTGTTGTGGGTTTAATTTCATGGATTAAAGTATTGAATATTTGATTTTCCCATTATCTCAGTGAACCACTACTATCTATAGTGCCCCATTACCTCCCATAATTATCCATTATAATATTTACTACTAAAATTAGTTAAATAGAACTATCATGGATATTTTTAGTCTAGATTACATATATATGATGTCATATTTTCCATATTACACCATTTTTAACGTATTTTACTTTTTTTTACCACAGATTAAAAAAGTCACCCATTATCCAATTTAGATGAACTAATTCCAAATATTTAATCCATTTTATCAAATTCTCCCTCTAATTATTTATATTGTATCTTTTATATAAAGATGATAGAATTTATAAAAATATGGTATCGGAGTAAACACCTTTTATTAATAAATAATTTTTGAATTAATACCACTTAAGCACTAGCTACATAAACCCTTAATAATAAAACATAGTTCCTAAGTGTAAGGTGTGAAATGGTAGAACATTCATGGGGTGGTTTGGGAAACATTGATCTAGTTGTTATTTCCACTAACTTTCTCGTAGATGATTATGCTCGAACCTTAATTGCTGAAAATATGGTTTCGATTGGTCAAGGGAGAACCCTTGTTATACTTCCTCCTTCCCAAGATTAGATAAATATGATTCAAAAGGTATGTTTTTGTAATTAGATCCCATGTTTCCTCCCTTATGATCCAATTAACTCCAATCATTACCATTAATATACAATAATTCTAATGGCTAATTTATAACGGTTATATCACCAACGATCATCGTACCCAATAGTCATATAATAACTATATTTACTCTTAAATCATATAAAATCATTCAAACAAATCCAAAACTCAATTATACTAATTTTTATTTAATGCCAAAATTTTATTATATGGTTTATATTATTTTTATTTTGTATTGTTCTTATTATAGTCATGTTGTTTATTGGAGAATGAGAACTATGAGACATCTAAATTATACTTGAATTATTTCTTTTTTTTCTATTTAAAATTTTTATCTATAGTGGTATTAATAAATATATATATATATACATTATTTTTAATTCATCATTTTTAAATATTTTTACTATTATAATTTATCAGTTATTAAATTCTCCCCCTTATAATAATTTCATACTTTAAATTTTAAATCAATCCATGAATACATGTGGATAAATATGCTTCATCACATTCATAATTTCTCATGTCACCTCCTGTAACTAGTGATTCCTCCAAATAACCTTCACTAGTTGAATTATTCTCTTTCATAAAACTTTTTCTCTCTAATCCAGAATTTGGATATGCTGATGATAATATAACTAGTCAATCTCTAGAAAAACATGATCACACTTAAGTATAAATGAAAAGTCTGGAATATACTTCCTTAAAAATTGATATATGGAATAAATCATACACTAAATAATGGTTTGGTGGCATGGATAAATGATATAACACAACTCATATTCATTGTAATATATTAAATAACCCAATGTACCTTGGACATAGATTCCATTTATTCCCAAATCTCATAACCCGTTTCCATAGTTATATATTCAAGAATAAATGGTCCCCTACTTGAAATTAAAGATCATTCCTCTAATTTTATACATAAATTTTCTATATAAATTGTGTTGCGTTGACATGCTTATGGATGGATCTTACATCTTTGGTGTCTCTTCCACCAAATTTGGACCCAATAACTTCCTTTCTCTAACTTCGTCCCAACATGTCAAAGTTCAATTTCTTTCTATAAAATCCTTTATACAGTGTCATTTCAATGATATTGTGGTAATTATTATTGTATTAAAACATCACTAAATGTAAATAATAATCCCAAGTTCCTTGGAAGTCAGATGCGCATGACCTTAGTAGGCCCTCTAATATTTGGATAGTTCTTTCAGTCTATCCATTTATTTGAGGGTGATAGGATGTGCTAAGATTAACCACTATATTTAAACCATTTTAGAAACTCCTAATGAAATGTTATGTGAACATTGGATCGTGATAATAAACTATTGATAATGGTGTTCTGTGATATTTCACAACTTTATTTATATACAAACTAACAGGATTCTCCATAGTAAAATCTTCTTGAATTTCTAAGTTATGGGTTGAATTTTCTAGATAATCAATAATAACCCATATTTCATTATACCATTTTTATGAATTAGGTATACCAATGATGTAATCCATGGTAAAATTATCCCTCTTACACACTATTATATATAAAGGTTGGATAAATTCTTTGGGAAGTTTTCATTCAACCTTAAATTTTTTGAATACTAAGAATCATATACTACAATCTAAAATCTCTTGCTTCATATTTTCCCACTAAAAAAGATATAGAATGTCCCAATAAATATTAATACTACTAATATTTATAGAAAAATTTAATCTATTATATTCATCCAATAGATATTTCTTTATATTTGGTATTAATGGAACACATTACCTTTTACCATATCTTAAAACTCTATCTTCCCCAATATTGAACTCTTGTAGTTTCCCATTTTTTACATATTTCACATTGTTTTTAGAGACTCATCAACATTTTTAGCTTTCTTAATTATCTCAAATAAAGAAATTTTTAAAATTACATGGAATAAGAATGATTTTTCATCTTTTATTATAATATCCAAGTCTATTATTACTAAATAATTGATATTTAGATCATTATTTTCCCTCATCACAGATAAGATACTGTGTATTTTTCTACTCAATGTATCCACTACCTTGTTTTATTTACAAGGATGATAATGTATAGAATAGTCATAATCCCAATGTAGTTTAAACCATCTCCTTTTCCTTGTATTAACATATTTCTATGTAAATATGTATTTAAAACTCTTATACTCTATGTATATATCACATTTATCTCCATATAGATAATTTATTCATATATATAGTGAAAAAATAAATTCCACCAACTCTAAATTAGGGGTTAGAAACTTAATTTAATAAGGTTTTAATTTTTGAGATGCATAATCAACCACACTATCATTATTTATTAGAACACATCCAAGGACTTTCCTTGATCCATCACTATAAATAAAAAACAATTACTTATCAAATAGAATAGTAAATATATGTGAATTTACCAATATATACTTTAATTACTCATAATTATATTAAAATTACATTTTCCAAGTGAATTTTACCCTTTTATGTGTTAACTTGGTTAAAAGACTAGCTAATCGTGTAAATTTTTCAATATACCAATAATAGTATTAAACTAAAAAGGAAACTATGTATTTTAGTTTTTTTTTGGTCTTGGCCATTCCTTCACTACCTTTAATTTAAAAGGGTCAAAAGATATTTCATCATTGGATATAATATATCCAAGTAAGGAAACTTATTGAAATCAAAATTCACATTTTTTGAATTTCTAATATAATACCCTTTTCCTCAGAACCTCAATCTTTATTTTTAAATGAGTTTCATTACCTTTATAACTCATAGAGTATATAATAATATCATCAATAAATACCACCAAAAACTTATAAATATAATCCCAATCTATTTATAAAATATATAAACATAGAGGGTGAATTTTTCAACCTAAAAGGTATTACTATGAACTCATATTGAACATACCTCATCTGAAAATTAATCTTTGGTATATCATCCTTCTTATGTTTTAGTTTATAATAACTAGAAAAAATTTAAATCTTTTAAAAGTATTGATCCCATTGAATTTTTTCAAAGAGTTAATCAACAAAAATTAATGGAGACTTGTTCCTTATAGTAATTCTAATGATTTCCCAATAATAAATACATAACCTCATTGAAACAATTATCTTCTTCATAAATAACTATGGCGATCTCAATATTTAAATCCTTGGATGAATGAAACCCTTATCACATAAGTCTTGTGATTGATAATTTAATGTAGATAACACTACTAGATCCATTATATGTAGTGAATTAGATATGGTATTTTCATCAGTAATAATATTAAAATGGAGTTTAACTTCTCAATCAAGGGGAAATCCAGGCAATTAATTAATAAATAAATCAACATATTCTTTCACATTGGGTACTTATTCTATTCTCAAAACCCCCTTCCCCTTTATAAATTTAATTTATTCCATTTATTCACCAAGGATTTTATTAAGATGAACTATTTGGGGTGGTTCCTAACATGATTTAGATAATTAAATATACCCTATAAAAGAAAGTAATTCAATACTTACTTCACAAATTCTAACTTCATTATCTCTATAATAAATTGTAGCTTTAATATTTGAGATACTTTTCATCCCCAAAATTTCATCAAATACATCATAGGTATGATGATTATAATTTAAACCAGAAAACACCCATGCATTCCAATTTGAACTACATGGTATGTATTTTTTTAAATTAAAGTACCACTAAGTGTTCTAAATAATAAATTATTACTTAATTTATTAGGGGATAATTGAATTTTCTTTAAAAACATGAATAAAATAAAGGAGTGTGTAGATACAAAATAAAATAATGTATTAGATAGCTTTGAGTGTATAATAAAAGTAACAGATATCACATAATTTAGATCTCCAACATAAGACACTATTATTATAAAATCTTGACCTTGATATAAAGGCCTATAATAGGCTAGCTTCCCTTCACACTTGGGGAATTCATTAAAGTAATGTCTCATATCCTTTAAATTCAAAAATTTCACATTGATTACTTCTCTATTTCCTTTAAAATCATTCTATTCATGAACTTTCTTTTCTAAATTAAAGTATACACCCAATCCTATTAAGTGATACCCTAGGTTCTTCTCCCTACATTTATACATATAGGTAACTAAACTCTTCCCTTTTTTCCTTTATGGTAGTTATTTAGACA
The DNA here is from genome assembly GCA_963277665.1 of Viscum album. Lineage (NCBI taxonomy): Eukaryota > Viridiplantae > Streptophyta > Magnoliopsida > Santalales > Viscaceae > Viscum > Viscum album. Next base: position 710,382,822 of record OY728167.1, on the reverse strand, counting down.
TAGTGATCAACCAACATCTTCTTATTTATATTCCCTTTATAAATGAATGATTTAAAAACTTTTTCTCAATCTTAATATAATTTTTTTCTATATCATCATATGTTTAAAAAGTTTGAGAAACTAATGATCTTTGAATTCTGGAATTTAAATTTTCACGGAAATGGTCAATTTTTCTTTCTAGATTACATAGATAATCCATAAAATACCTTTATAACCTTTTAAAATTAGCCTCATAATCATCCACCATAAGTACTTAATTTTTCCATAGACTCGTGAATTGAATTTCCATATCACCACAATTCTCCCAAGAAGAATATTTTTCTAGAAAAATAACCTTTAATACATTCCACTTCATGTTTTCTATATCCTTCTATTTATTAGTATTTCGAATCAATGACCACCATTTTTCAGTATGGACCCTTAAATTATATGCATCCATGATAACTTTTTTTTCTCATTATTCCCCAATGCCATAAATAACTTCTCTAGAGACTATCCACTTTTATACCACCATTGGATTACTGGATCCACTAAATAATGGAGGTTGTTTCCTAATAAAATGATTCAAATAGGTTGATCCAAGTTGATTATTAACTGGTTAATCCATGTTGGAAAAGTTATTTTTCATAAACAAAGTTAATTACCATAGAATAATAATATTTTTTTCTGAACCAACATTAACTCCATTATCCTAATTATTCATACAATCCCCACATTATTCTCAAATGTTTCCTTCACTTCCATTTCTTCTATGGATTTCATTCTATAAAAATGGAATAGATTAATTTTTAATATTATAAACTAATAATATGAAAAATATGTTTATATATTATGCTTTCCTAAAATATGTTCATATAAATAGGATACATATTAATCCAATACTTCAGAATTGTATAAAGGTAAAATCTATGTTTTCTACCTATGCTCCTCTAAATTTAGTTCCTAAAGTTTCTGTTAAACATCTCTCTAATACCAACTATAACACCATCAACCCCAATCACCTATAGTCTATGGGTTATATATTATGTAGTAAATAGATTACATGACATTTCATATACAGTATCAAGGATCAATAATCCTTAATGGATTATATACACAAACATTACATTAAATCATGAATAATTACCTAATTTGAGTACAAATAACCATTCCTAAATTATATATATAGATCTGATCATATATAGTATTTCTCTTTATTACCTAGGAAAATGGGAAACATGAGTGAAGTGTGATATCAGATGCTTAGTAAGGGGTAGAATACTATGGAAGGAAATATGTAATAATAATGACATAAGTAATATATAAAGAATAGATAAAAATGATGTAAAATCAATTAATGGAAAATAATAACCTAACCTATGGATTAAAATAGAAATAAATAATCACATGGTTAAAATTAAATGGTCACATGATGGTGGAAATGATTGGAATTCATAATGATGAAAATTATAAACATATCATCGAAACCTAGTGCCAGGAAATCAAACTTAAAGAGTAAGGATTCTCCCATTACCCTGTCATAATTTTCTCATGGGACCTACCAATTCATATAGGGGATATATAATTCCATGACCAAACTTTTATATATAAATCCAATGAATTTAATCATATACTAACATATAATTGGTAATACATTTCATAATGTTCAAGAATTAATAACATTAAAAATAGCATAATTTCTCAATAAGGCTTCTATAAAAAGATTTTACCATAAAGATCAAAGGATTATACAAGCATGTAAATTAATTTTTACCATAGACGAAATAATAATGATGCCTAATTAAATTAACTTGAATCATATAAGTAATAAATAGGGATTCATAATGTTCCAATAAATCAAGTGAAGAATATGAAATTAAAGTTATCGGGTACTTCTTAAGAATGAGATTATCAATGAGTTTAATAAATTGAATACATGTATTTGAAATAATAGGATACTAAATAAATTGTGGAAAATATCATATAAAAATAGGAATATGTAATCATATATATTTGATACACACTAGAGATATAAAATTTCAATAATAATAAACCTCGAGGTTGTAACACCCCAAGCTTCCACGGTATGTTTCCCTTTTAATAATGCAATAGCTTGTATTGTACGCAACTTCGAGGTTCTAACACACCACAACCAATCAAACTAGCCGTTATGAATAGTAATACCCACTTTTTTAAAATATATAAATTTTATTTGTTAAAATGGACTTAAATTTTGGATTTGGAATATCGAAATTATCCTAGGGTGAATTTTTTGTATTTTTCTGAAAACTTTCAATTTTTGATGAATAGTAAAAACACTGAGTTATTAGTTAAAACTGACTTTTTATTAAATAATTATTTATTTTATTTAAATTTATTTTAGGTAAAAAGAGGTACATAATGCCTATATATGTTCAATGTAATTCATTGGATTCAATTTATATTAATTTTAGATATATATAAATTTTATTGAACTTTTTACCGTCTTTTACCCACCTCCTAGGAGCTTTTGAAAATCAGCATAAAACTTAATTTTACCGTTTCTGTGAGTTGAATTTCAAAAATCCAAGAGTCATGGTTGATATCAGTAAGTAAAATGTGGTTCAATGAGATGAAAATAATTTTTATTGAATAGTGTAAGAACCCGGTTCTTATTTTTGAGGTACGGGTTTCTTCTTTTCTCCTTTCCTTAAGGGTTTTTGAGAAAATAAGGAAAATGGGGGAAAATCCTAAATTTTGGGACTACATGCCGTGTACTTTTCCACACATTGTGTAGTCTGGCCGTGTGGGATAAGTACACAGGGCATGTAGCCATGTTGGTGATGAAGGGTGTAAAAGCCGACTACATGCCGTGTAGTGGTCCTTTACACGCCGTGTAGTCAGTCGACAGATGAAATAGTAAGGCGGTGAAAGCAGCCGCCAGCTCAGCGACAATACACGCCGTGTAGTCAGGAATACAGGTCGTGTACTCATGTTGACGGATGAACAGTTTGGCAGTGCTGCCAGATGAACAGTTAAATGAGGAAGATTACACGCCGTGTACTTGAGAGTACACACCATGTAGTCTGTTTTTTCAGCTTAAAATAGGTAGTAGCCTCCTCTTTTGGAAGAGGAGGTGTTTGAGCCATTTTGGAGCTCGAGGAGGAGACCAAAGATTTGTAGATCTGTCGATCGCGAATCGGGAATCTGTTTCCGCCTCCGTCGATCTTACTGGAACCACACGGGTAAGAGCTTCGTTCTTCTTGAGTAGTTCTTACCAATTCTTTCCTGAGGGAGAGTTATTTAGGTTTGAACATGTGGTTGTTTTTCCCATATCTACATCGTCTTTGGGAATTTCTGGAATTGACGTTTTCATATACCATTCATGGGTGTTTAAGGTAGGTGGCTTGGTGTTTAATTTCCAAATGTTGTGTGTTTTTGTGTATTTTTGTGCTACGAACCCATGTTGGGGTGTCGTGTGCCTAAGGCCTTGGCTATTTAAAAACCTAGAATTGAATATGTAACTAATTTTGATATTAAACATCTATTTGGTATCACTGCTTGGATCCAATACCACCCCAGGGGTGCGTTCCTTTGTTTAGCCGTTTGGCCAGGATACCCGAGGGTATGCCATGTTGATTTTGCACATTACTTTTTCCTTGAGAGGAATTGTATGTGTACTGCTAATTTACATGTTGGGCATGGCCCAGCTTCTTGTTTAGCTTGAGGGAATTATTTTACCTAGCCTGAGGGCAGTGCATCATTTTCCTGAGGGAAACTCCTTCCGTGCCTGTGGGCAATAGACTCTATGCCTGAGGGCGACACTTTGTATGCCTCAGGGCAATATCTCTTATGCCTGTGGGCAATTACCTGCGGGTTGGATTCTGATTAACTGAGGGTAAGGGGTTTGTGTGTCTGAGGACACTGACGGTTTTCATAGAAATTCACTATGGTGGTTTCTTAAATAATAAATAATGAAATGAATATTAAGATGGCAATAACTTGTAAGTTAGTTACTTTTGAGTACTTCTTAGTTTATTGCACTTACTTTTACACACTGTTGTTTCATGTTTACACACAATTGAGCACATGACTTTGGTGGGTGCCTACTGAGATTATTTCTCACACCCTTTTTGGGTCATGCTTTTCGGCCCAAACAGATTACATTTCTATAGGTGTCGATAAGGTCAAGGGTCCTTATACAGGTACTTGATTGCTACTGAATAGTAGGGGAGTATGGGACCGAGCTTTGGCTTGCGATGCTACCAGCTAATTTGTTTTTCTTTGTTATACTCTGTATTGTATTGTACTACTATGTAACATGTTATGGCTGTTTTCTTATAACTTGAGACATGTTTCATCATATCTATATATCTGGTTGGTTATCCTTTACCGCATGTGTATGGTTTATTGCTTCTGCTGTTGTTGTATGTTTTATCTTGTATTCCACTATGCTACACTTTGAAAAATGAGGGCATAGTTTCCCCACCATCAGACCTGGGCCCTCGCTGCTAGTCGGAAGCCTCTGGAGTTTAGGGAAATGCACTTGAGGTTATGTGGCTAACCAGGTTCGGGGCACCCGTTGAGTGGCACCTGGATCCGGGACGTTGCAAATTGGTATCATAGGGGTTCTTTTCTTTGACTTACTATTTTGATCCTTAGTCAGGGATAGGATGAGAACGGTAGTTGGTAATAATTTGTGCCCAGGTGTAGCTAACCCGTGTATAGGGAAAAGCCAATTTACCTCATATTGCAATTTTACTAATTTTGCAATTTATAGTTGATTTTATTTCACCGTTGGGTGATGAACTTGTGATTGTGCTATTTTATATTTTATTCATGGGTTCTTTCTAGTTGAAACCCGATGAGATGAGGGTATGCCATCTCATGCATCATTTAGGCACATGCTATAAATCACATGACATGCATAGTTCCATGCCATGTAGGTGAATTATAAATTTCATGCTGTTGTGATAGTGGTTGTGCTAGAAAATCATGTTGTTTTGATAGCTGCTTGATAAATACCTACTATGTGATAGGGTATGTTTGTGTGAGTCTGTTGAAAGAATGGACACCAAAATTTGGTTTTTGGGGAGTATGGGCCCTCATTGACCTGAATTTGGCGGACCATTGACTGTTTATTTTTGTTATAACACAGATAAGATGTCAAAATTTTATTCGTGGGGAGTATGGGCCCTCACGTATCGTAATTTGGATCTTAGGTGTTGTTTTTTGGTATTTTCTGGGTTTCGGGGAAGTTTTTGAGGCATACTATCCGGAAACACCCAGTATACATGCCATGTAGTACCTAAAACACACCGTGTATGGCCTTTTATTCAGGAAGAAAAAGAAAATTTTTTGAGTACACGTCGTGTACCCTGAGTACACGCAGTGTAGTCTCCTCCCATGTCACAAACCGCGTGGACGATGACACGAGGAATGGAAGATCTTGGGGCGAACACGCCGTGTACCGGATGTACACACCATGTAGTGTTGACCCGGAGTCTGCCTGTGTAACAAACGACATGGACAGAGGAGACCTTAAGACATACACGTCGTTTCCACTATCGAACACGTCGTGTAGTCTAACATGGGGACCCGACCGTGTAACTAACAATACAGGTCAGTGTAATCCATTTATATACACGCCATGTGTATATAGAACACTCTGTGTAGTGTGAGCCGTGTGTCCGGCCGTGTAACCAACAACACTGGTCAGCGAAGCTCATCTAGTACATGTCGTGTACCTAGGGGACACACCGTGTAGTCATGTCCAAGGATAGAGCGTCTGGACTTAGCCATGTGGCTGGGAAATGGGGTGGTGTACACACCGTGTGCGGGTGTAACATGCCGTGTAGTATCAAGCTGAGTAGTCGGCCGTGTCACAAATGACATGAGCAGTTGGAAAATTACACCATACACGCCGTGTAGCTTAAATACATGCCATGTAGTTTTGTTTAATGGGAGCCGTGAGGCTGGGAAATGGGGTGGTGTGCACTCCGTGTGCGGGTGTAACACGCCATGTAGTATCAAGCCGAGTAGTTAGCCATGTAACAAACGACACATGTAGTTGGAAAATTACACCATACACGCCGTGTAGCTTAAATACATGCCGTGTAGTTTTGTTTAACGGGAGCCGTGTGGCTAGGCCACGTAGAAGTACTCGGGCATGGGAAGAGAAGTCAGGTACACACCGTGTAGTCAGTATACATGTCGTGTAGTCTTTTTTTTGAAAATCTTGAATGCCTTCTTCCTTCTCTTCCCTTTTTGTTCCCTTCGTTTTCAGTCCTTGATAATCATGTTCTAAGGCTTGCATTTCACATTGTAGAGTCATGCTGCCAAGAAGACCGCGCGTTGTTCGCCAGGAGAGCGGCAACGATTATACTCCGGAGATGGTGGGCCATGGTCTACCAGTTGATCCTACAGTAGAGCCAGATTCGGGGCCAGCCGTTATACCAGACACAAGCGCGGAGGCGCAGTTCCATGAAGGATTTATGTGGTTCATACAGACCTTTCAGGGAGCACCACTGGCTACCACATCTATGGCTGAGCTTACTTGTATCTTCCAGCAGAAGCATCCACCTACATTTTCAGGGGATGGCGGACCACAGGCTGCGGAGTCTTGGTTGGGGTCTGTGCAGACTATTTTTGAGAATCTTGAGATGCCTCCAGGGTGGAGGTTCAATATCATGACGTATATGTTGTTTGATTCCTCCAAGAGGTGGTGGGATTTTACCACTCAGATAGAGCATCACTGAGGCATGGCGTGGGAAGCTTTTTGGGCAGTCTTCTATGACTTCTTCTTTCCGGGGACGCTGAGGGCAGATAGAGCTCAAGAGTTCATGAATCTGCAATAGGGCGCTATGTCGGTGATGTATTATTCTACTCGTTTCGCCGAGCTTCAGTGTTTTTCACCCGTGTTGGTGGGTAATGAGACGTTGAGAGCCAGAAGCTTTGAGGATGGTCTTCTTTATGACATCCGAGAACTGGTGAATGTTTTCAGGTTTCCTTTAGTACATGCTATTGTGAACCAGGAGCTGATTACAGAGAGGAACATGAGGTAAGCTAGTGGTGTGGGACAGGGCGGTTCAGCACTAGTCTCTGGTACTATTTCTACTGGCAAGAGGAAGCGACAAATGGACTTCTCTCAAGGTGGCAGTGCCAGCCAGAAGGATATTTCAGGTGGCCAAGTCAGGTGCTACCAGTGTGGTAAGGAGGGGCACAAGAGACCTCAGGGTCCACGTAACCTAGTGGAGTGTCGAGCTTGCGGCAAGAGGGGTCATCTACAACGCTTTTGCAGGGCGTTTCCACCTGTGGCTAGTGAGAGGGGTTCTGTGCAGACTCCGTGAGCAGGAGAAGGACCAGCATCTTCTTACCAGTCAGGTAACTGGAATACGTCAGGGTGTGTAGGCAGGGATGGTGGTCGGGGCCATGGTATCCAAACACTAGGATCTTAGAGGCAGCAGGGTGGGACATCTCAGTGTAGCCAGGCTGTGTTGTAGGGCCTCGGCACTGGGCAGGCATATGCAGTGCAACAGACCTAGCAGGAGTAGGATCCCAGACCTTCTACTGTCAGAGGTACTATTATAGTAGCTTCTGTGTTATCTCTTGTACTTTTCGATACGGGTACTACACATAATTTCATATTTGTACCCGTTGTGGAGATCCTTGGGCTCTATGTTTCTACTTCTTCTGATATCATGACGCTAGACACTCCGTTGGGGACTAAAAAAGATGGTGTGCATCAGTGCAAGGAGTGCCCCCTTGAGGTTGGTGGGTGTCACTTTCTATGGGACCTCTATGTCCTAGAGATGACGAGGTATGATGTCATTCTCAGGATGGACTGGTTGGTTCCCTTTCAAGCCTTTGTAGATTTCTATCATCATAGGGTGAGTTTCATGTCACCAGAGGGTGGAGAGTTTCTATACAAGGGAAAGTGGGATGTTCAGGCAAGTTGAGCTAGACCAGAGAATCATGGGCGAGGTGGAGTCACAACCCAGATTGCGAGCTTATATCTAGATTACCAAGGGACATGTTAGAAGTATTTCCCTACAGTAGTTGATCATTTAAGGGATGTCTTCCCGGATGACTTCTTAGGTCAAACTCATGAACGAGAGGTGGATTTCTCTATTGATCTTGTGCCAGGATCAGCACCGGTGTCCATTCCCCCTTATAGGATGGCTATGCCTGAGTTTCAGGAGCTCAAGAGGCAGTTAGAGGAGTTACAGGAAAAGGGTTTCATCCGACCTAGTACTTCTCCTTGGGGTTCGTCGGTCCTCTTTGCGAAGAAGGCGGATGGTACCCTCAAACTCTGTGTGGATTATCGGAAGCTGAACCAGTTGACGTTTAAGAATTGATATCCCTTTCCTAGGATTGATGATCTTTTTGATCAACTTTGTGGAGAATGAGTGTTCTTGAAGATTGACTTAAGATCACGATATCATCAGCTGCACATGAGACCATCGGATATACCTCTCACAGCTTTCAAGAGCAGGTATGGTCTATACGAGTATACGGTTATGCCGTTCGGACTCATGAACGCGCCAGCAGTTTTCATGGATCTGATGAATCATGTGTTCCATCCTCATCTGGAGTCTTTTGTGTTAGTATTCATGGAAGATATCTTGGTGTACTCTCACACTCGACATGACCATGCCACCCATCTTGAGATCGTATTGAGTACGCTAAGAGAACATCGGCTATATGCTAAGCTCTCAAAGTGCCAATTTTGGATAGACAAGATTCACTTCCTGGGTCATATCATCTCGTAGGCAGGTGTTGCAGTAGACACAGAGAAGGTGAGAGCAGTAGTTTCCTGGGAGCAGCCTAAGAAAATGTTTGAGATACAGAGTTTCTTGGGGTTGTCTGGTTGCTACAGATACTTCATACAGGACTTCTCCCGCTTAACAGAACCGTTGACGGGTTTGACTAAGAAGGGTGTGAAGTTTGTTGGTCAGAAGCTTGCGAGACAGCCTTCCAAGAGCTGAAGGGAAAATTGACATAAGCACTGATCCTGATACTCCCAGAGCAGGGGAAGAGCTATACAGTTTACTATGATGCATCAAGGATTGGGCTGGGAGCTGTGTTGATGCAGGGCGACCGAGTTGTTGCGTACGAGTCTCGGCTGTTGAGGCCACATGAGAGGAATTACTTGACGCATGATCTCGAGTTGGTTGTAGTTGTTAATGCATTGATTTTTCAAAGAAATTATCTTTTGGGAGAGAATTTTGTGGTTTTAACCGACCAAAAAAGTCTCAAGTATATTTTTACACAGCGTGACTTGAATTTGAGGCAATGAAGGTGGGTCCAATACCTTCAGTCCTTCGATTTTGACCTTGCCTATACACCTGGAAAAGGTAATGCAGTATCTGATGCACTGAGCCGGAAGACTCACATACAGGCAGTGAAGGAGGCCAGTGGTGAATGGAAGATGATGGCTTTTTTCTCTGAGATGCATTTGGAGGTTCACAACAGTCAGGGGTAGACCTATCTTTCATCTTTATCTGTGACTTCTACCCTCCTAGATAGGTGAGGATGAGACAGCTATCTGATACAGAAGGCCTAGTTCTATGGGAGTCGGTGGCAAGTGAGGACCCTCCTCCTGGTTGGATGATAGGTGATGATGAAGTTTTTCGTTTCCATGGATGAGTGTGGTTTCCAGAGGATATATGCAAGGAGCTGATGTGGGAGTTTCATGCTTCAGCTTGGGTACTTCATCTTGGGATTACAAAAATGTACTGAGACTTGAGACATTAGTACTGGTAGCCAGGTATGAAGAGGGATGTAGCTGGTTTTGTTATGAGATGTTCCACCTGTCAGCAGCTGAAGGCGGAGCATCATAGGTTAGCCGGACTGTTACAGCTGTTACCCATTCCAGAGTGGAAATGGGATGATGTCGCGATGAACTTCGTGACTCGGTTGCTGAGGTCACCTTGAGGCAATGATGTCATGTGGGTTGTTGTGGACAGACTCACAAAGGTAGATCACTTTTTTCCGATCAATGAGACCTTCGGTGTTGACGAGCTTGGGAAGTTGTATATCCGATAGTTCGAACGTCTTCATGGGGTTCCACATTCTATCATTTCAGATAGGGTTGCCCATTTTAAATCTCATTTCTGGAAGAGTTTTCAGAGGGCACTGGGTACACAGGTGCTTCTGAGCACAACTTACCACCCTCAGACTGATGGCCAATCAGAGCGTACAATACAGGTGTTAGAGGACAATCCGCGTGCATGCGTCCTAGACTTTGGGGGCTCTAGGGAGAAGCATTTACCCCTAGTCGAGTTTGCCTATAATAATAGTTTTCAGGCAACTATTGAGATGGCACCTTATGATGCTTTATATGGTAGGCCATGTCGATCACCCTTGTGCTGGTTAGAGGCATCTTTACTGGGACCATGTATTGTATAGGGGACTTCTGAGAAGGTCCACTTGATTCAAAAACGGATGGCTACCACACAGTATCATCATAAATCTTATGGTGATCACTATAGAAGACCTTTGGAGTTCGTGGTCGGGGATCAGGTTTTCTTGCGTGTTTCACCGAGGTTGGGACACAAACGGATTAGGAGACAGGGTAAACTTTCACCAAGGTATGTGGGGCCATTTGAGATTTTGGAGAGAGTCTGGCCGATTGATTATCGGTTGCAGTTACCTCAGAGGTACCGGGCCATGCACGATGTCTTCCATGTATCTCAGTTGTGCCGCAATATTCAGACTCATCTCATGTCTTTCAGCCTGAGGAGGTTGAGCTGGAGGTATATGCGTCCTTTGAGTAGCATCCGATTCGTATCATTGATAGGAGCACGGAGGTTCTCCGAACGATCTATTCCTCTAGTATGGGTGCTATGGCAGCATGGCCGAGTGCAGAACGAAACCTGGGAGCGGGAGACCGACGTATGTGCTCAGTGGCCAGAGATGTTCTGAGCTTTATCTTTCGGAGATGAATTGCTTTAAGGGGAGAAGTTTGTAAGAACCTGGTTCTTATTTTTGAGGTACGAGTTTCTCCTTTTCTCCATTCCTTAAGAGTTTTTGAGAAAATAAGGAAAATGGGGGAAAATCCTAAATTATGGGACTACACACCGTGTAATTTTCCACACGCCGTGTAGTCTGGCCGTGTGGGATAAGTACATAGGGCGTGTAGCCATGTCGGCGATGAAGGGTTTAAAATCCTACTATACGCCGTGTAGTGGTCCTTTACACGCCGTGTAGTCAGTCAGCAGATGAAATAGTAAGTCAGTGGAATTATCCGCCAACTGGGCGATAGTACATGCCATGTAGTCGGGAATACACGTCGTGTACTCATGTCAACGGATTAACAGTTTGGTGGTTTCGCCAGATGAAGGGTTAAATGACGAAGAGTACACGCCGTGTACTTGAGAGTACACGCCGTGTACTTGAGAGTACACGCCGTGTAGACTGTTTTTTTTGGATTAAAATAGGCAGTAGCCTCTTCTTTTTCCAGAGGAGGCATTTGAGACATTTTAGAGCCGGAGGAGGAGACCAAAGCTTTGGAGATCTGTCGATCACGAACCGGGAATCAGTTTCTACCTCCATCGATCTTTTTGGAACCGCATGGGTAAGAGCTTCATTCTTCTTGAGTAGTTATTACCAATTCATTCCCGAGGAAGAGTTATTTAGGTTTGAACGTGTGGTTGTTTTTCCCAGATCTACGTCATCTTTGGGCATTTCTGGAATCGACATTCGCATATACCATTCGTGGGTGTTTAAGGTAGGTGGCTTGGTGTTTAATTTCCAACTATTGTGTGTTTTTGTGTATTTTTGTGCTATGAACCCATGTTGGGGTGTCGTGTGGCTGAGGCCTTGGCTGTTTAAATACCTAGAATTGAATAGGTAATTAATTGTGATATTAAACGGCTGTTTGCGATCACTGATTGGTTCCAGGACCACCCTGGGGGTGCGTTCCTCTGTTTAGCTATTTAGCCAGGATACCCGAGGGTATGCCATGTTGATTTTTCTATATATCTGGTTTGTTATCCTTTACCGCATGTGTATGGTTTATTTCTTCCCCTGTTGTTGTATGTCTTATCTTGTATTCTGTTGCGCTACACTTTGACAAATGAGGGCCTCGCTACTAGTCAGCAGCCTCCGACATTTGGGGAAATGCGCTTGAGCTCATGTGGCGAACTGGGTTCGGGGCACCCATTGAGTGGCACCCGGATCCGGGACATTACAAATTGTAACTTTTTACTTTTATTTACCATGGTTAAAAGTAAATAGGGCAATTAAAGGTAAAAATGATATTATTTTTACCCTAACACATGTTCTAATTCTATTGGATAAGTTTAATTAGACCAAAAACAACCTTATGAATAAAATATGATCCTTTAGATCCGCTTGGATTAGAATAAGACATTTATTATTATTTAATTCAAAGAAGAGTTAAAAGAGTTAAAATCAAAGTTTAATAACTAATTTTTTTTTAATATATGGTTATACATAAGATAAATTCGATTATAAATATTCATTAGAAATATAATGAGATTTCCTACATAATGGTATTTTATTTATAATTTTTATACATTAAATAATTTAATTTATTTATGACACAATGATGATGCAGTAATTACCTTATTAATGAAATATTAAAATAATTGATATTATAAATACCCAAATAAATATAATTTGAGACTTTTAATGAATTCCACGAATTTTATAGGTTAATAAGACATGTTAGGATTAATTTAATTAACTTTTTTCAAAGTAATCAGGCTGTTATGATTTTCAAAAAAAATCAAATACCAAATAGTGTAAAAATTGACATAAAATAGTTTTTAAAACAAATATTATATTATTAATTAATTTTCTATTACTAAAAATCTATGGTTCGGCCAAATGACTTAGATAAGGTAATATATATTAATAATGAACCACTTGGGGTTCTCTTGGCTTGTTATAGTAATTTTATTAACCATATAATATAAAAATACAAAGAGACATGGTAAATGTCAAACTATTTTAGTAAGAGTTAAATATAAATGATAAGGTTAATATGGTGATCTAAACATGTCTAAAATATATTGGTTGAAAGTATTTTGACCCATCCCAACCCTAGCCTCGAAATAAGTCACTTTGGAGCCATTATAAACTAAATATGAATTTATTATAAAATAATATTTCTAGATTTTTCTAAGGTGCCCCTCACCCCTTGTATAAAAGGGCACTCCCCATTCTCTCTAATTCACACCTTTGAAGCCATTTGTCTCAAACACCCCTACCAAATATCCTCCCAACTTCCCTAACTTCAACCTATAGGCCTTACTTTGGTCAGAAAGCCAACCTAATGATCTCTTTTGATCAACTCAAATGGAAACACCTGAAGAAGAGGTATTAGTTTCACCACCCTCTTTCAAGTTATTTTCTTCTTCCACTTATTCTTTCCTTGTTGTTTCCATTATAAAATAATAACTTCAGTATCTTCTATATACTGTGATGTTATTCTAAAAATGGTACAAAAATATTAGTTATTTTATCAATCCTATTGTTGGCACTAGAAAACGAATCTGCAAAAAATTTCAGATGCTTCCTTACATGATCCAAGATCGTAGCCCGTTTTGCAAGCTTCGATTTGGTAGGTCATAGAGCCCGAACGGATTTACGGATTAGGAGTTATGGACATTTGAAGTTGGGCTGGAAAACTGGTTTGAAAAGCCCGTTGGTGAAGCCCCCCTCCGCGATCGAGGAGTGCCGCCGTGAAGCAAGGAGGCAGGAGGCTCTGTGAACCCGTTTGACATTCCCGATGAGGCGCGAAGACCCGATGAGAAACAAGGAGGAGTGACACTCCATGACCGCATTTGACGTTCGTGATCCACCGTAGAGCATGCTCCGTCTTCAAACTGAGAGAGCTTTGCTTTGCGGCGCCCCTTGCCTAGCTCACCCCCCTTCTTCGGACGACCACTTCCTTCCTTGGGCGGCCGATCTCCCGGTTTGTGGAGCTTTTATTTCATTCACGAAGCGGCTCCGTGAGCCCCTGCTCCACGAGCAGCTTCCTTCGTGTTGCTACTCCGCGAGCCCATGATCCACGAGACCATGCTCCGCGAGCCCATGCTCCGCAAGACCATGCTCTGCGAGTCCATGCTCGGCGAGTCCATACTCCGCGAGACCCCATTATCTATGAGCCCCTTTGCTCTGGGAAGCTACTTCATGAAGACCTACCCTTTGCGAGGCTTCTACCTTTACGCTCACCAGTCCATACTGCGGGGGTTGCGCCCCCGCACCCCCACTCGGGGTCAGTGCTGGGCTGCGGTCCTGACCCTCCAGGACATCAGCATTTTCTATTGCGCCCTTATGCACACCCACCTTCCACCTATTGAATATTATGATTTTAGAGACTCCTCCGCACACCAAGAAACACCTTGAGTCGACATATTCCTCTTGGTTCCATTCCCATGTAGTGAGTTGAGATTCTCATCATCAAATTACTGAGTACCTTGAGTCGAACCATTCCTCAGGAAACTCCTCCAAACCCTATCACTTGGCTCCTATGCCAGGTTGGACCAAAAAGGGCCGCCCCTGCATGAGTCCCAACAACAGCCACTTCTAAGTGCCTTATGCCTAATAGTCCTCTCTACATGACTATAAACAGTAGTTTACCCTGTGTTCCAAACATAGGATGCCTCTTACCCCAAACTAAAGATGCCATATGCACCAATCATAAGATTCCAATAGTCCTCTCTACATGTCTATAAACTGTAGTATTCCCTATGTCACAAACATAGGATGCCTCTTGTTCTAAATAAGAGATGCCTTATGCACCAAGCATAAGATTCCAATAGTCCTCTCTACATGAAAATAAACTGTAGTATTCCCTATGTCACAAACATAGGATGTCTCTCGTTCTAAACAAGAGATGCCTTGTGCTCCGTCCATGAGATGTCAATAGTCCTATCTACATGACTATAAACTGTAGTACTCCCTATGTTCTAAACATAGGATGCCACTTAACCAATATAAGAGATGTCTTATGCTCCAAGCATGATATGTCAATAGTCCTATCTACATGACTATAAACTGAAGTAAACCCTATGTTCCAAACATATGATTCCTATTACTCTAAATAAGAGATTCCTTATGCTCCAAGCATGAGATGCCAATAGTCCCTTCTACAAGAATCTAAACTGTAGTACCCCCTCTGTTCCAAACATAGGATGCCTCTTACCCAATATAAGAGATTCCTTATGATCCAAGCATTAGATGCCAATAGTCCTATCTACACGACTTTAAACTGTATCATTCCCTATCATTCAGTAATATAATGCCTCTTACTCTAAATAAGAGATTCCTCATGCTCCAAGCATGAGATTCCAACGGTCCTATCTACATGACTATAAACTATAGTACACCATGTATAACAAATATAGGGTGCCTCTTAATCCAAATAAGATATGCCTCATGCTCCAAGCATGAGATTCCAATAGTCCTTTGTATAAGACTCTAAACTGTAGTACGCCCTATGTTCCTAAAAAAGGATGCCTCTTCCCCAATATATGAGATGCCTTATGCTCCAAGCATGAGATTCCAATAGTTCTATCTACATGACTTTAAAATATAGCATTACCTATCATTCAATAATAGGATACCTCTTGCTCTAAATAAGAGATGCCTCATGCTCCAAGCATGAGATGTCAATAGTCCTATCTACATGACTTTAAACTATAGCATTACCTATCATTCAATAATTGGATGCCTCTTGCTCTAAATAAGAGATTCATCATGCTCCAATCATGAGATGCCAACATTCCTCTCTACATGACTATAAAATGTAGTATTCCCTATCATTCAATAATAGGATGCCTCTTGTTCCAAATAAGAGATTCCTTATGCTCTCGGAATAGGATGCCTAATTCCATGATTATAGTGGCATAATTTCAAGAGTGGTGGAATCTTTTCAAACATTCCACCACTCCACTTCACGCTTTGCATGTCCCTAATTCAGATCTTCATCTTCTTCCATGTCTGGAGGGACCCCCTAATGGCCTGGTCCTATTCCTCATCGGCTCACCTACCGACCTGGGCCAACACCCCGGAAGAATTTGGACAACACTTTGATTCAGGTTCTGTGTTTTGAACACGGTCAACAGTCGACCCTCATTTGTTTGTCCTCATTTCAGGGTAACACGATATGGATGATGTGTTTCAAACACGATCAATAGTTATCCTCCATCGTCACGTGACCCTCACCGCGTTCAGAATGTTGTGCATGTGATTAACACTTTTCATCTCCATTTGTTCGGACTGATTCCAATGCCCCTTGGCATTATCCCTCTTGTGCACCAGCGCATAGGTGAATACCTCAACCCACCAGTGTGTTGGGATGCCCTCATGAAAAGACATGAGGAAGACACCCGGGAAGCTTCTTGCGTAAGCCCCATCCACCATTGTTACACCATAGTGGTACCCGGGCAGCATCCTTGCGTAACCCCCATCCACCATTGCGGCTCCATAGCGGCACCCGGGCAGCTTGCTTGCATAATCCCCCTCACCACCATTCATGGACTCACCTCTACATTGTGATCATAAGGTCCTTGCTACCTCTAGTTTCTCACACCGAGCATGACTCACGTGAGATTAGAGCAAGCACCAACCATGAAAAATACCATGGTTCGCCTCAGAGTGTAAGCCCCATACCACCTTGGGCTGTCTCAGAGTGTAAGCCCTATTCCAACCTGAACTATGGGGACTTTGATCCCTGTCTCCTAGGAAGGGTATGTAGGAAGCCTCAACGAGGTTCAAGCCCCAACACCATGGGCCGCCTCAGAGTGTAATCCCCATACCACCTTGGGTTGCCTCAGAGTGTAAGCCCCAATCCATCCCTAACTACATGGACTTTGATCCATGCCTCCTAGGCAGGGTATGTAGGAAGCCTCCTCGATGTTCAAGCCCAACAACCGGTTGTTCCGACCCCTTTCACGTCGGTTCACCAAACACCATGGGTCACCTCATAGTGTAAGTCCCATACGACCTTGGGCCGCATCAGAGTGTAAGCCCCATTCCAACCCGAACTACGGGGACTTTGATCCATGTCTCCAAGGCAAGGTACGTAGGAATCCTCCATGAGGTTCAAGCCCAAACACCATGGGTCGCCTCAGAGTGTAATCCCCATACCACCATGGGCCGTCTGAGAGTTTAAGCCCCATACCACCATGGTCCGCCTTAGAGTGTAAGCCCCATACCATTATGGGCCGCCTCAGAGTGTAAGCTCCATACCATCCTGAACTATGTGTACTATGATCTCTGTCTCCTAGGAAGGGTATGTAGGAATCCTCCCCGAGGTTCAAGCCCAACAATCGGTCATTCCGAACCCTTTCACGTCATTTCACCAAACACCATGGTCCACCTCAGATTGTAAGACCCATACCACCATGGGCCGCCTCAGAGTGTAAGCCCCATACCACCTTGGTCGGCCTCAGAGTGTAAGCCCCAATCCATCCCGAACTATGGGGACTTTGATCCATGTCAAGGAAGGGTACGTAGGAAGCCTCCTCGAGGTTTAAACCCAACAATCGGTCATTCCAATCCCTTTCACGTTGGTTCACCAAACACCATGGTCCGCCTGAGAGTGTAAGCCCCATACCACCTTGGGCCGCCTCAGAGTGTAAGCCCCACACCACCATGGGCCGCCGTAGAGTGTAATCCCCAATCCATCCTAAACTATGAGTACTTTGATCCATGTCAAGGAATGGTACGTAGGAAGCCTCCACGAGGTTCAAGACCACCATTTGGTCATTCCTCCACATCAGGTTCGCCCCCCTTCCCGCATGATGTTAAACTATATTCGCCATCCGAACTATGTGGTCTTTGATTCCCTACCACGGGGATACGTAGGAAGCCTCCACGAGGTTCAATCCCATCACTAATGTCTCATCCTGATCTCTCCCTTGAGCCCATGTGTCTCGGGAAGATCATGCCCCAACCCGGATGTTCCACTTCCTCTAGGTCCCATCCATGCGTCCATTCTCATGGGTCGCCTTGTTAGGTGTCCCATCACCCCTTTAAACTATGTGGGTTTTGATCCCTAACCTCTACACAAGGTACGTAGGAATCCTCTATGAGGTTCAATCCTAGCCAATGGTAAACCATGGTGTCCCCCATTCTGGGGTACACTCTCCCTAATCCTCCCTTAATGGTGTTCAGATCAGCCATTACGGTGTGACATCTCCCCTCCATGGGGCACACCACCTCGGATCCGCCCTCATTGGGCGTTCTAATCCATCCACCTGGTAAAACTTGGTGTCACCCATTCTGGGGTGCACTCTCCCTTATCCGCCCTCAGTAGTGTTCAGATTAGCCATTACGGTGTAACATCTCCCCTCCATGGGGCACACCACCTCAGATCCGTCCTCATTGGGCATTCGGATCCAACCACCTGGTAACCCTTGGTGTCCCCCATTTTGGGATGCACTCTCCCTGATCCACCCTCAATGGTGTTCAGATCAGCCATTACGGTGTGGAATCTCCCCTCTATGGGGTGCACCACCTCATATTTATCCTCATTGGGCCTTCTTATCCATCCACCTGGTAAACCTTCCAGGTATTTCCTCCTAGGGATGTACCAGTCTGATCCGCCTCTATGGTACATCCTGATCACTCTCATTCCATCTCTTCAAGATGTTAAACTCGCGGTATACTTCATGATAAGCATGAGATGCCTGAGGAAAACCTCGGATGACACGCCTTTGGCGTACCCATCTCCGCTGGACGTTAAACTTGTGGCATACCCTGTGTTAAACCTAGGAAGCTGAGGAAAACCTTAGATACATGCCTATGGAATATGATTCCCCGCATTTGACATGGTATGCCTCAGGTTCTTCACCCTTGAGAGGCCCTATTATGAGGAAAAATATAGGTTCTCCAATGTCCACGCACCCAGAGATGCCCCGACATGCCTGATGTTGTCATCTACTCCGACCGAAGGTTACTACCATGTCAAGACCCCATGGAATGTCCTGACGGAAGTAGCGTAATTAACCAAAGTCTAGGAACATATGGCACCAGGAAGAGTTTAACGAACTACGTATTAAATCTATGAGGGATACCCGGACTAGGTGACGAGCTCCGAGGAGAAATCCATGGAAGGAAGAACCGACATCCCATCATCCTGTTTCGATCAAGGAGAAGACGTCCCTAAATAAAGAGTGGATGTCGCCCGCCTTTGGAAAGAGGGAATGTGGGGAAAAAGTTGCATGTCCTCTACAGACGGATACACGCGCCCCATAAAAAGTGTTAGAAACACCTATGAATGAAAATGTCACCACACGTGCGTGCGTACGGCTTACCATCTCCACGTCGTGGAGTAATTTGTTATTCAAACAATTAATTATTTGGATGGGTACAATAATGAGTATAAATGATGTAAATAATAAATATAACATTATAATGATTTTTTATATATGATATACCATCCAATTATGAACTATTTTAATATCAAAATAATAATATCATCGCTCGTGTGTACGTACGGATTACCGTCTCCACAAACGCGATGAGATTCATTCCCCATCGGATCCATTCAAGAATAATTCCAATTTTATGATTAAAAATAATGTTTAAGGACTTGATATCATTATAGATATGAATAAGATAAAACCTATCCATAACAAACATAGATTATGTAACAAAACATATAAAAGAAAATGAGTAAGTTAACACCCGAAACGATGATAATACTAAAATATTATTAACAAATAAATATTAGAAGATCATATATGATATCATATTTATGTATATGATTATTGTATAATTTAATAAAAATGTTTTAACTATTATACAGGAGGTTAACATACCATTGAATAAGGAAAACTACAAGGTAAGGGTTAATTCTAAAATCTCTTCATTACCCGAGGTTGTTTATACGTAATTATCTACTGGGACCTCTTTATCATCCACATCTATGTTTCCTAAAAATGCCTTTAAAAACATTTTTACTTTTTAATAGATAATGAGTTAATTTTATTTATACCCTTATTTGACCTTATACATTTTTGGAAAGGAATATTTCCATCATTTTCAAAACAAGGTACTTTTTTACCTTTTCGACAAATTTAAGGTAAGAATGTTTTTTTAACTTATACAGCGGGTGCAGCTATTTTCCACCATTAAAACATTGTTGAATCTTCCCTTACAAGATTATAAGAATATATTCAAAATAAATTTTTTCTTTATAATTATGTGACTCTTAAATGATTTCAAAATAGAAAGTGATATTTCTCTAAAAAAAGGTTTTGATTTCATCTATGTCAACATATTTTGATGGATTTTAAGCTTATTTGAAGAAGATTTATTATGATACAAAAATTCTATATTGTATTGAAGTTTTAGTGATATGTTTGACTGTGGATGTGTTATTTTTATACCATTCATGGTTTATGGATAAAGTATTGACATTTCGTATGCTATTTTTAATACAAATGTTTATTTTATGTTTAAACCTTTTCATACGAGGAATGCATTGGACTTAGTAAGTGACGGGTGGAGCCCACTATAGCTCCTCGGTGCATCGGTAGGTCTCATGAGACAAACTAGTGTCTTGGCATAAGGCCTTTACAAAATCTTATTTGTAGTCTTGGCACAAGGCCTTGACTATGTGGTTATGAAAGTCTGGCATTATGCATTCCATCATTATGAAAGTGGATATTTGATATTTCATGGGATTAATTGACTAGTAGAATATCCATGTGAATAAGTAAATGAATTATTTCATTTTATATTTTCCATATTATGCTAAATTTCAAGTTTAAAATTCTTTTTTTTAGTTTTACATTGCCTTAAATGTTTATGTTTATTTATGAAAGTTTCTGCTATATTGTTATCCTTACTGAGCATTTGAGATCACCCCTTTCTATGTTTTATTTTTCCTAGGATGTGAAGAAGTATTTTATGACTGACCTACAGGGATAGTCTAAGGGGATATGAGTGTGGTCTATAGAGACTATGTTGTTTTAGTTTTTCACTTTATAATTTAATGTAAGACTTGTGAATGTATCGAGTAATTCCAATGCTACTAAACTAATCGGTCATTCGAGACTTGATCTTTTGTGATCATGACAATGTTATATAATAATGCACCGACTCTGGGTAATTGGGGTCAGGGAATTACTGTTGGTATCAGAGGAAGTTTAGTACAAACCTTAGAATCTAGATTTCAAAAAACTCTGATTAGAGCACATTACCCTAAGATAGACTTTGAGGATTAGTATCGAAGAACTTTCTAGAATTTTGGTATTGTAGAAATTTTGTGGGTTTTCCAAGAAATACATCCCTGTCTCGATACAACGAGGTAGAGGCAGCTCTGGCACTGATGTACCTAAGGGTAGAATCCAAAAACACTGCTTTGAGCTAAACTCAAATAGGAACTGGTGCACGACAACAGGCCTTGCTACACTCTTGGTTACGACACTCCCGGGGGATATTATTAGGATAATTCTCATTTTATTTACAAACCATTATAAAGGTTTTATGAGTATATACTTCCTCAAAGAAAACATTTTTATGATTATGGATTATATCCATAAATTGTTCAATTTATGTTAAGTGTTTTATAAGTTTGGAATTATGTATTGTGATTCATAAACTAATATAGTTTATGCCATTGTTTAGAAATGGCGCCTACTGGAAGGAATGAGAACTGTATCAATGCACGCACTCCATGTAAGGATTTCCCTCCTGATCAAGATAATTATAGTGGTGCCGGTGATACAACTGGTGTTGATCAGCTTATCACCATACTGGGACAACTCACTCAGGTTATGAATATTAACCTTACCCGTATGGAGCACCCTGATCCACAATGCAGAGGATCAATGTTAGACCGTTTCATGAGAAAAAAAACACCAACATTCAATGGGTGTACAAATCCCTTGGTAGCTGAGAAATGGGTAAGTTCCTTAGAGAAAATATTTCATGCTTTGGGGAGTAGTGAAAGGGAGAAAGTTGTCATGCCAGTTTATCGCCTCACTAGAGATACTGATCAATGGTGGTCACTGATTCAAAATACAGAGGAAGATGAAAAAGTATCAAGTATGGAATAGAGGGAGATTAAAGAGATTTTCTTAGAAAAATACTTTCCTCATGACCATCGAGCGGATATGGAAAGACAATTTCTGAGTCTGAGGGAAAAATAGGATGAGAATTTCGAAAAGTATGAGGCTAACATTACAAGGTTATTAAGGCTTGCAGCAAAT
This sequence comes from Viscum album, assembly GCA_963277665.1. Taxonomy (NCBI): domain Eukaryota; kingdom Viridiplantae; phylum Streptophyta; class Magnoliopsida; order Santalales; family Viscaceae; genus Viscum; species Viscum album. The sequence goes on along the minus strand of OY728167.1, from coordinate 710,360,665 downwards.
TATATATGTAACCCAAGGAGTAATACTGAGCATTTCTTTGATGGGTTAAAACCATTTCTACGTCGAGCATTAGTCTCACAATATCTCTCAACATACGAATATATAGTCTCATGTGCTATCAAGAGAAAAAAGGAATTCTCTAAATCTTATGACAATAAAGTAAAGAAAGAGAAGAAGAGAATGGTGGAGCAAGAGACAGATAAAGGGAAAAAGGGAAAGAAGGATTTTCCATTATGTGATAATTGTGGGAATAAACACCCTGGTACTTTCCTAAAAGGAATGGGAGTTTGTTACAAATGTGGAGAAAAAGGTCACTAGGCTCGGGATTGCAAGTGAAAGAAAGAGGTTGTTAATGTTGAATGCTACAATTGTAGAGAAATGGGGCATTATGAAAAATAATTTCCTAATCGTCAGGGAAAATTACCTCAGAAAAGGCCAAGGGATCAAGTCCAAGCTTTTGTTTTTACTATAGTTGAAGTGGAATAATTAATGTATTTGTGTTTTTGGACTCAAGGATTATATTCTAGTTATAATAATAATGTGATATATATAAGGATTGTACTGCAGTACTTGTTGTTTTCATTAAGGTTTTAATATGACTAAGGTAATCATATTTTCAGTATGTGACAATAAGAGAAATTTTACATTGTTTGGGGAATCTGATGTTATAATTGATTTTTGAATTTAGATACCTTTTAAAGAGAGCCTGGACAGAGGTACTTTGGATAACTATAATGTTTGGAATGGATTAAGTTGAACTTTGTATAGTATTTTTTAAGGTTAAAAAATTTCTTATGATTATTTTTGAAATATTATGACACAATAGTTTTAGGAAAAGGACAACCTGCAAGTCGGGCGATAACCCGTTAAGTCGGAAAAAGCTACAGGAATCAAACCTACAACCATAGTGCGACATGCCTTTATTATCTACCACTAGCATGCAAGAAGTCCCTGGTTATTACAAAATATTTTTCTTCATTTTAATGGTATGTGTTAATATTGGGAACCTTATAAGATTAGGATAAATATAATATTTTTGACTTCTATTATCTTTTGGAGTGAAAGATGAGTTTGTGGTAGAAGGATGAAACTCTACTTGTCAAGTATATATATTTCTCTTATTCTATGAAGAAATTAATTCTTAAACTTTAGGGAAGGGATATTAAAACCAAAAATGTGTTATCCTAATACCTTATGTTTTGTTTAACTGATGATATTTTAAATCATCATAGATTGATGTCTTTGAGGCCCTCAATTTTACACTTTTTTTGATTGATGACCTCAATCACTCCCTATAAATATTTACGTTTTCCTCTAATTACATGTCTATAATTTCTCCCAATGTTCTCCTATTCGAAACCTTAATCTGGTGGTGAGATTCTCATTTCCCTTTCCCGATTACTAAAACTAATTTTTATTAACCCTATTTCCAATGTGGTTTTTCCACAAAGGTATTTTCTATTTTCAACCTTTTATTTTCGAAAACAATTTCAAATTGTGAGGATGCAATTTATTGAAGGAGGGGAGAATGTAACACCCCAAGCATCCATGGTGTGTTTCCCTTTGAATACTTAAATAGCTTGCATTGTACGCAACTTTGAGGTTCTAACACACCACAACCAATCAAACTAGCCATTATGAATAGTAATACCCACTTTTTGAAATTTTATACATTTTATTTTTCAAAATGGAATTCACTTTTGGATTTGGAATATCAAAATTATCCTAGGGTGAATTTTTGGTATTTTTCTGAAAACTTTCAATTTTTGATGAATAGTGAAAAACAATGAGTTATTAGTTAAAACCGACTTTTTATTTAAATAATTATTTATTTTATTTAAATTTATTTCAGATAAAAATAGATACATAATACCTATATAAGTTCAATGTAATTAATTTGAGTCAATTTATATTAATTTTAGATATATAAAAATTTTATTGAATTTTTTACCGTCTTTTACCCACCTCCTAGGAGCTTTTGCAAATTTGCATAAAACATAATTTTACCACTTCTGTGAGTTGAATTTAAAAAATCCAAGAGTCACGATTGATATCAGTAAGTAAAATGTGGTTCAATGTGATGAAAATAATTTTTGGTGAATAGTAATTTTTACTTTTATTTACCACGGTTAAAAGTAAATAGAGAAATTAAAGGTAAAAATGATATTATTTTTACCCTAACACATGTCCTCATTCTATTGGATAAGTTTAATTCGACCGAAAACAACCTTAGGAATAAAATATGATCCTTTAGGTCCACTTGGATTAGAATAAGACATTTATTATTATTTAATTCAAAGAAGTGTTAAAAGAGTTAAAATCAATGTTTAATAACTAAAACATTTTTAAAATAGAGTTATATATAATATAAATTCGATTATAAATATTAATTAGAAAGATTAAAATATTTCCTACATAATGGTATTTTATTTATAAAATTTAGTCATTAAATAATTTATTTTATTTATGACACAATGATGATGCAGTAATTACCTTATTAATGAAATATTAAAATAATTTATATTATAAATACCCAAATAAATATAATTTTATACTTTTAATGAATTAAAAAAAATTATAGGTTAATATGACATGTTAGGATATATTTAATTAACGTTTTTCGAAGTAATCATGCTGTTATGATTTTCACAAAAATCAAATACCAAATAGTGTCAAAATTGACATAAAAGAGTTTTTAAAACAAATATTATATTATTAATTAATGTTATATTCCTAAAAATCTAAGGTTTGGATAAATGAATTAGATAAGGTTATATATATTAATAATTAACCACTTGGGGTTCTCTTCGATTGTTATAGTAAGTTTATTAACCATATAATATAAAAATTCAAAGAGACATGGTAAATGTAAAACTATTTAACTAAGAGTTAAATATAAATGAGAAGGTTAATATTGTGACCTAAACCTGTCTAAAATCTATTGGTTGAAGTTATTTCGACCCCTCCCCACCCTAGCCTCGAAATAAGTCACTTTTGAGTCATTATAAACCAAATATGAATTTATTATAAAATAGTATTTCTAGCTTTTCCTAAGGTTCCCCTCACCCCTCTTCTAAAAGGGAACTCCACCTTCTCTCTAATTCACACCTTCAAAGCCATTTGTCTCGGCCAACCCCTACCCAAATATCCTCCCAACTTCCCTAAATTCAACCTAGAGCCCTTAATTTGGTCATAAATCCAATCTAATGAGCCCTTTTGATCAACTCAAAAGGAAACACCAGAAGAAGAGGTATTAATTTCACCACCCTCTTTAAAGTTCTTTTCTTCTTCCACTTCTTCTTTCCTTGTTTTTTCCATAAAAAAATAATAACTCCAGTATCTTCTATATACTGTGATGTTATTATAAAAATGGTACAACCGTATTAGTTGTTTTATCCATCCTATTAATGAAAAAGTCACCACACGTGCGTACGTACGACTTTCCGTCTCCACGTCGTGGTGTAGTTTGTTATTCAAACAATTCATCATTTGGATGGGTATAATAATGAGTATAAATGATGTAAATAATTAAACTAACATTATAATGATTCTGTATATATTATATACCATCCAATTATATATGATTCTAATATTAAAAGAATGATATTGTCGCTCCTGCGTACGTAAGGATTATCGTCTCCACGAACGCGATGAGATTCATTCCCCATCATATCCATTCAAGAATAATTCCCATTTTATGATTAAAAATAATTTTTAAGGACTTGATATCATTATGGATATGAATAAGATACAACATATCCATAACCAGCACAGCTTATTTTACAAAACATAAAAAAAAAAGTAAGTTAACACCCGAAACAATGATAATACTAAAATATTATTAACAAAGCAATATTAGAAGATCATATATGATATCATATTTATGTATATGATTATTTTATAATTTAATAACAATTTTTTAACTATTTTACAAGAGGTTAACATACCATTGACTAAGGAAAAGTACAAGATAAGTGTTAATTCTACAATCTCTTCATTATCTGAGGTTGTTTATACGTAATTATCTACTGGGACCTCTTTGTCATCCACATCAATGTTTCTTAAAAATGTCTTTCAAAACATTTTTACTATTTAATAGAAAATGGTTTAAAGTCATTTATACCCTTATTTTACCTTATACATTTTTTGAAAGTAATATTTCTATCGTTTTCCAAACAAGGTACTTTTTGACATTTTCGACAAATTTAAGGTAAGAATGTTTTTTGAACTTATACGACGAGTGCAGCTATTTTCCGCCGTTATAACATAATTGAATCTTACTTAACAAGCTTATAAGAATATCTATAAAATAAATTTTTTCTTTATAATTATGTGACTCTTAAATTATTTTAAAATAGAAAGAGATATTTCTCTAAAAAATGTTTTCATCACATCTATGTCAACATCCTATGATGAATTTTAAGCTAATTTGAAGATGATTTATTATGATAAAAAATGTCCATATTGTATTGAAGGTTTTGTGATATATTTGACTGTGGATGTTTTATTTTTATACCATTCATGGTTTTTGGATAAAGTATTGACAATTCATATGCTAGTTTTAATACGAATGTTTATGTTATGTTTGAACCTTTTCATATGAGGAATGCATTGGACTTATTAAGTGATGGGTGGAGCTCCCTATAGCTCCTCGGTGTATCAGTATGTCTCAAGAGACAAACTAGTGTCTTGGAACAAGGCCTTGACAAAATATTTTTGTATTATTGGCATAAGGCCTTGACTATGTGGTTATGAAATTCTATAATTATGAATTCCATCATTATGAAAGTGGATATTTGATATTTTATGTGATTATTCGACTATTAGAATATCCAAGTGAAAAAGTAAATGGAATTATTTCATTTTATTTTTTCCATATTATGCTGAAGTTCTAGTTTAAAGTCTTTTGTTTTAGTTATACATTGCCTTAAATGTTTATTCTTATTTATTAAATTTTTCACTATATTGTTATCCTTACTGAGCATCTGAGCTCACCCATTTCTATGTTTTATTTTTCGCAGGATGTGAAGAAGTATTTTATGACTGACCTGCAGGGATAGTCTAAGAGGATATGAGTGTGGTATATGGAGACTATTTTGTTGTAGTTTTTCAATTTGTGATGTAATGTAAGACTTATGAATGTGTCTAGTACTTCCAAGCCTACTAAACTAATCGGTCTTTTGAGACATGATCTTTTGTGATCATGCCAATGTTATGTAATAATACACCGACTTTCGGTAACTGGGGTTGGGGCGTTACAGAGGTTGGTATGTTTTGATCGCAAAAGGTTCACTTGTGAGAAAATAAGGTTTTGTCCACATGGGACCCGATAGAGGTTATATCAGATATATCATAGTCATAATTACTTTTATAAGGTCCTAACTTAGAAATTATTTATCAATAATACCACTAATATATGGAATAAAGAAGGTTTTTTATCATAGAACAATATATAATCCCATGCCTCTTAAGAGAATATCAGTATTTCAATGGTTTAGGAATAAAGTATAATGTGAGTGAAATAGGGTGTAAAATGCATAATATATCATAAAGATAGTATGTAAAATTATATAAAAAGAATAGATGAATACAAACTTGGAAGTTGAAGAGGATACAATAATGAAAATAAAAATAGGAATTAAAAAAGTGAAAGAAAAAGGACCCTTGCATCTCTTAATCTTATAAGCCTATATTCAACACTTATAACCAACCAAACTATTAAATATTAAAGATAGAGGTATGGAAGAGTCACATTGAAAGAGTTATTAAGTGAGAATTTGAATATTGTGTGGGAATAAATGTGGATATGAAGTGGGTATTTATAGGTGTGGTGAGTGGAATTTCATGGATTAAAATATTGAGTATTTTATTTTTCTATTATCTGAATGATCCACTACTCCCCATGGTCCCTCATTACCTTCCTTAATGCTAAAATATAGTTTTTAATGTAAAAAACAAGAATAGATTGCTAAATTGATTGATTTTAGTCATTCTTATAGATATATGATGTCATATTTATCGTATTTTTTCATTTTTTACAGAATTCTAATATTTTTACCAAAAATTTAAAAATTTCACCTCTTTTCCAATTTTGACTATTTGATTCAAATGCTGAAATCAATTTTATCAAATTCAGCCTCTAATTTCGTGCATTTTAACTTTTATATAAAGATTATATATTTGATAAAAATGTGGTATCAGAGTAAACATCATTTCATTACTAAAGAATTGATACATTAATACCACATAACTCCTAGATAAATAACACCTTTATTACTCCATTATAATCCCTAAGGGTAAGGTGTTATATGGAAGTATTTTTATGGTGTGGTTAGAACAATATTTATCTGTTAGTGATTTACAATAACTTGAAATTCTCATTTACACAATTATTCTGAAACCTCTAGAAATGAAGTTCCACTTGGGATTGGTCAAGGTAGATGCACAGTGATGATACCTCCTTCCCAAGATCAGATAAATGTGATTTATATATGATATTCCAATAAATCCCTAGGTCGGATTAGGTTCCATTGAGAGATGGTTGAATCAGTGGTACACTCATTTTTACAAATTATTTTCACATTGAATTCAACCACTTGAACTTGTTAAGGTTCTAAATCCACTCTATAATATATCTATATATCACTTCATGTGTAGTAATAAAATAAGAGAGGGTAGCACATGGTGTTTGCAAGGTTCCTAAATGAAAGGCCTAATCCTTTCCATGTTAGTTAGACATCCCAACAAGGATTATTTACTATCAAACAATTTAATATAATTTATTTCATCACCAAATGAAATACTTCTACTCTGGATCCAACCAAGAGACTCAGTTTTCTTTTGGATCCAACCAAAAGACTTCTTGATCTGTCTCCAACTGAGAGACTCCTTCTACTCATTTCTACAACCATAAGACATCAATTATTCCTAGAACTAACTGATAGAATTCACATTTTTTATTGTATTTACACACTATAGGGTGATCATGATCTTCCATCATGAGCTTGTTGAATCTTACTTTCAAATATTCCTCCTCAGGAACTTTAGCAATGCCGTTCTGGAGACTCCTTCTAGATTTGGTGCAATCTAGACTATCCTCAATCTTTGAATTATAGAGCTCTATAGTTTCTTCTTCTTCTTCAAACACCCTCAAATTCAATAATATTTTTTTGATACAATAATATATCAGGATCTCAAAGGATATTGTAATTCAGTACATTTTATTCATCACTTGAATGCAGAAATTTATGTATAGAAAATATAGTGAACTAGGTCTTAATAAATTACATGATTTAAATTCATAATTTAAATCATCATTTAAATGTTTTTATGATTAAACACATATATTCTTCATTATAAATATAAATACATAAAGCTTATTAGGTATTATATTTCTCAAATTAAAAACCCCATTGAATGTGGGCATCACATTTTATGCTCATATTGAAATACCTAAATGATGTGGGTACTTATTTTATGAAGTAAACCACAAATACCCATTCATGTATATAATTTATTATTATTAATGTGGGTAAGTGTTCACCCATGGCTCAATCTATACACCTGAGGGATTTGGGTTTACTTCTTCTTCTCATGTGAATTGGTATAATTCATGTAGATAGTGTGTGGATGTCATATTTAAATGAACATAAAGGACTCAAATTTTTCATATATGATCACACATGTTTCTATATACATGAAATCATGAATGAATATCAGAATACCAAAGGGTTTGGGTATGAAATCTTCTTAAAACGAATAAGTGAACAATTATTCCTCCTTTTCTAAATGTATGCATCCATAGCAAGAAAATAAAATGCCCAAAGGATATTTGAAAACCTCTTCTTATCACACAAAAATGAAAACACTTTTGTATCATCCTACCTATTTACTTTCACTATAAATAATTGAATAAATACTCGGGATTCTTCATTATTCACATTGTTTCATTATCACCTATGATTCACCTCATTTAAACACCCAAGAGGATCGGGTTCTCTGTTTATTCACCTTTCAGCATGAGAATAATAAATACTCAAAGACTTATCATCACACGGAATCTTGATATCTTCATTTTATTTTCATGCATTAAATGTGAAGATGCATGCATAACCATTTCAATCATAATTTTTATTTAATATTGATCATTTACTTCATCCAAAGACTTTTCTTCATTAGGTAGCTCAGGATCCTTCTTTTCAAGCCTGGATGTGCCTGAATTTTGTTTTCAATAAATTTTTAGATCTCACATAGATCATAGAAATTCATCATGGACATCTCAATCGTGTATCTAGCCTTCTATTTGGTCTAGTGGATGTGGGAACGACCATCAAGGTTTATCAATGTCGGAAGACCCACACCCCACAGAACCCTAGAGCAGATGAGGTAGAAGACAACACTTCCCACTTGATCAGATGACTCGGATCATCTAGATAGAATGTAACGCCCCGACCCTAGTTACCCAGAGTCGGTGCATTATTACATAACATTGGCATGATCACAAGAAAGATCAAATCTCGAAAGACCGATTGGTTTAGTAGCCTTGGAAACACTAGATATATTCATAAGTTTTACATTACATCATAAAATGAAAAACTACTACAACAACATATTGTATCCATAATCCACACTCATATCCCCACATAATATCCCTGCAGGTCATTCATAACTTACTTCTTCACTTCCTGGGAAAAATAAAACATAGAAAAGGGGTGAGCTCAAATGCCCAGTAAGGATGACAATATAGCGGAAACTTTCATAAATAAGAATAAACATTTAAGGCAATGTATAACTAAAACAAAAGCCTTTCAAACATGAACTTTCAACATGGTATGGCATAAATAAAATGAAATAATGTCATTTACTTATTCACATGGATATTCTACTAATCGAATAATCACATGCAAAAATCAATAACCACTTTCATAATGTTGGAATGCATATTGCCAGACTATCATAACCACATAGTCAAGGCCTCGTGCCAAGACTACAAATAAGATTTTGTCAAGGCCTTGTGCCAAGACACTAGTTTGTCTCATGAGACCTACCGATGCATCGAGGAGCTATAGCGGGCTCCACCCGTCACTTACTAAGTCCAATGCATTCCCATATGAAAAGGTTTAAACATAACATAAACATTCGTATTAAAACTAGCATACGAAATGTCAATAATTTCACCATAAACTATGAATGGTATAAAAATAGCACATCCACAGTCAAACATATCAAAAAACCTTCAATACAATATAGAAGCTTTGTATTACAATAAATCAACTTCAAATAAGCGTAAAATTCATCAAAGGATGTTGACATAGATGAAATCAAAACTATTTGAGAGAAATATCTCCTTTTTTGAAATCATTTAAAAGTCACACATTTATAAAGGAAGTAATTAAAAAGAGATTTTTGAATCAAAGTGTCCCATACCACTTTGAAACTTTTGAAAGGAATTAACATTTTTAAAAACATTCATGTCCATATAAATAAATCCTTAAAAACCATTTTTAATACATTAATTAAAAAGATTTATAAAGATAAATCTTTAAAACATTTAAAATTCTGATTTTGATAAAGAGTACCTTTCTGAAATTCTTAAATTATTCATTTTGAAATCATTTAAAAGTCACATAATTATAAAATAAAACATTTACTTTGAAAATATCCTTATAAGCTTGTAAGGGAAGTTTTGAAGATTTTATAACGGCGGAAATTAGCCGCACCCGCCGTATAAGTTAAAAAAAACATTCTTACCTTAATTCTGTCGAAAAGGTTAAAAAGGGACCTTGTTTTGAAAACGACGGAAAGATTCCTTTATAAACCACTTATAAAAGTCAAAAAGGGTATAAATGACTTTAACTCATATTCTAGTAAATAGTAAAAATGTTTTGAAATACATTTTTAAGAAACATGGATGTGGATGATAAAGAGATCCCAGTAGATTATTACATATAAACAACCTCGGATAATGAAGAGATTGTGAAATAACCCTTACCTTGTACTTTTCCTTGGTTGGGGTAGTTTAACCTCCTGTATAATGGTGAAATAGTTGTTATTAAATTATACAAGAATCATATATATTAATATGATATCATATATGATCTTTTAACATTGATTTGTTAATAATATCTTAGAATTATCGTCGTTTCGGGAGTTAACTTACTCATTTTCTTTTATATGTTTTTGTTACATAAGCCATGGTTGTTGTATCTTATTCATATACAGAATGATATCTATTCCTTAAACATCATTTTTAAATCATCAAATGATAATTATACTTGAATGGATACGATGGAGAATGAATCTCATCGCGTTCGTGGAGACGGTAGTCCGTACGTACGCACGAGCGACAATATCATTCTTTTGATATTAAAATAATATATAAATGGATGGTATATCATATATACAGAATCATTAACATGTTATATTTATTATTTAAATGAGTTACACATCATTATTATACCCATCCAAATAATATTATATTGAATAACAATTACACCACGACGTGGAGACGGTAAGCCGTACGTACGCACGTATGGTGACATGTTATTCAAAGGGTGGATAGAATACTGAATATGGTTGTACCATATTTATAATAACATCACAGTATATGTGAGATAATGGAGTTATTATTTTAGAATGGTAAGAACAAAGGAAGAAGAAGTGGAAGAAGAAATGAACTTGGAGAAGGGTGGTGAAATCATTACCTCTTCTTCGGGTTCTTCCTTTTGATTTGATCAAAAGGGCTCCTTAGGTTGGATTTCTGATCAAACTAAGGCCTTTAGGTTGTAGTGAGGGATGTTGGGAGAGTATTTGGGCAGATTTTGGCCGAACCAAAAGGCTTTGAAGGTGTGAAGAAATGAGAAGGAGGAGTGCCCTTTTATAAGAGGGGTGAGGGGCACCTTTGGAAAAGCTAGAAATATTAATTTATAATAAATTCATATTCGGTTTCTAATGGCTCCAAAGTTGATTATTAAAAGGTTAAGGTGGGGATAGGTCTAAAAACACTCAACCAATAGAATTTAGACAGGTTTGGGTACTTATATTAACCTTATCTTTAAGTATTAACTCTAAGTTAATTAGTTTCACTTTTACAATGTCTCTTTGTATTTTTATATAATATGGTTAATAAACTTACTATATACATCCAAGCGACCCCCAAGTGGTATATTAATGATGAACCTATCATGATATAAGTATCTTGGCCGAACCTTAGATTTTTAGGAATTTAATATCAATTAATAATATAATATTTGTTTTAAGAACTCTTTTATGTCAATTTTGAAACTATTCAATAGTTGATTTTTGTGAAACTCATAACAGATTGATTACTTCGAAAAAAGTCAATTAAATCAATCCTAATATATCATATTATCCTAGAAAATTAGTTTAATTCATTAAAAGTTTCATATTATATTTATTTGGGTATTTATAATATCAATTATTTTAATTTTTCACTATTATAGTAATTACTGCATCATCATTGTGTCATAAATAAAATAAATTATTTAATGTCTAAAAATTATAAATAAAATATCATTATGTAGGAAATCTTTTTAGATTTCTAATGAATATTTATAATCTAAAATCCAACATATATAACCCTTTGTAACAATTTTTTTTCTAAAAGATATATGCTTGTGTCATTTTTGTATTCATTTTAACCTAATTAAAATAAAGTGTCATTATCACTTACAAGTGGATCCATGGGGTCCCAAAATTGACACAAAGATGCCCATGGTCGACCATGTATCAACCAATAGGGTTAAGACACGTTTTAGGGTAATTTAGTATTATTATAATATTATTTTTTTTAACCCTTATTTACCGGATTTACCCTTAACCATGGTAAATAAAATATTTACCGCAGTAATTATTCAAAATGTCTAAAAATAAAAGTTACCCATTTACACAATTTGAACATCCTGATTCCAAATATGGAATACATTTTCCTAAATTAAAAACACATAAGTGGCAGAAATTAATTTAAAATTAATTCCCGCTGTCAAAACAAAAAGCGTGTTTTTAAGAGATAATAACTATCAAAAGATTGACACTTGTTTATGTTCGGTTTAATTGTAAAATTATGTCCAAGGACCAAAATTATATTAAATGGTAAAAATATATTCTAAATATACTTTAAAACTACTAAAATTCATAATTTATCACTATTAATTATTCTGATTAAAAAAGTTGTTTTTAATTAAAATTTAGTAATTTTCACTATTCATCAAAATATGAAAGTTATCCGAAAAGTACCAAAATTTCACCCTAGGCTAAATTAGATATTACGAATCCAAAAATGGAGTCCATTTTGAAATATAAAATATATATAATTTTAAAAAGTAGGTATTACTATTCACAACGGCTAGTTTAATTAGTTGTGGTGTGTGTTAGAACTCGAGGTTGCGTACAACACACGCTATCGCATTATTCAAAGGGAAACGTACCGTGGAAGCTTGGGGTGTTTCATTTTAAATTTTTGATGTCCCCATTTATTCAAAAAGTTTAAAATATTGTATTTAAAAAGGTTTCACTATTAGAAGTTGATAAAAGTGAAATACTGAAAATGAATCTGTTCTTGCATTATGACTAAGAAACTCATAATAGGTATTCTAAAATTATAAGGATTATATAAAGTTCAAAATGTAGTTAATTCTATTCATCACCTCTTTTAATGGTGTGATTGAACTCAGTGTTGCGTGTAGTGCAAGTTATTGAATTATTTTTAAGAAATAACACACTCTGAAATCCTGGGGTGTTACATTCTCCCCTCCTTCAATAAATTGCGTCCTCGCAATTTGAAATTGTTCTTCGAAAATAAAAGGTTGAAAGTAGAAAATATATTTGTGGGAAAACCCACATCGGAAATTGGGTTACTAAAATTTAGTCTTAATATGAGGAAAAGAGAAATTAAAGGGTCACCACCAAATTATGATCTCGATTAGGAGAACATTGGTGGCAATTAGAGACATATAATTGGAGGAAAAACGTAAATATTTATAGGTAGTGATTGAGGTCATCAATCACAAACAAGTATAAAATTGAGGTCCTTAAACTCATCAATTTATGATGATTTGAAATACCATCGGTTCAACAAAACATAGGGTATTAGGATAACACATTTTTGACGTTTCAAAATATCTTAGTTGAAATCCCACATCGAAAAATGAATTAATGAGGCCTCTATTTAAAATAAAGAGTCGAAAGTATGAATATTACCGAAAATAACACATACTAGGGTTCCATGTAGGAAAATATGGATATGGAAGAAAAATCTAACCATCAATTATCTGATGGAGAGTGGTAGAGAACATGGCTATGAAAAGGCCAACAATCCCAAAGCCATAAATTAGTGATGATTTAAGGTATCATCTAGGAAAACATTTTTGTTCTAAGTTACTTTTCTTAATGTTGAGGAATTTATTTATGAGATTGGATAAGATCATAAGGAGATATACTTACTTTATAATTAGAGTTTTATCCATTAATAAATTTCTACCACAAACTCATCTTTCACTCTAAAAGATAATAGAATGTAAAAAAAATTCTATTTACACTATTCGTATAGGGTTCCAAAATAAACGAATTTATAATTCATCTACAAGATCGTTTAATAAAAACTACATTATTTAATCCAGGACATCTCGTAGGCCAGTGGTAGGTGTTACACCCTTGTCGCCCTTCGGTTGCGGGTTCAAGTCTCGCAGCCTTGCCGGACGCGACAGGTTGCCGCCCGACCTCTGGGTTTCCCTTTTATGGCAATCCAAAATAATCCAAACTAGAACTATCCAAAATAATTCTGTCCAAACTCACAGTCCAACATTTATAAGGAAGGTAAACATTATGTAGATCCTTTTTACCCCGTAATAGCTTATGAATACCTTCATCATGTATTCTTTTAATACACTGAAACATCCTGAATTACCATAATCTTTATTGATTACATTCATGCTCCCTTATTCCATATAGAATGATGGATATACTTCATCAATCCAAAAATGTTTTAAACCCCAACAATGATGGAATATACAAATCATTAATCAGTTCCAAGGTAGTCAAGAATATCCAATATAATTTATCCAAAACAATCACATATTATTCCAAAATCACTACCTCAGTATCAGAACTATATTATGATTTATCATTCTCTCAACCATATATTTTCCAAAACATTATCCTGCTATTGAGTCACTTTTCTTTATTCCACACAATCTCAAGTCCTTAATGAAATAGTACTGCAGTACAATCCTTATATACTCCATAATTATTATAACAAGTACATTGTTGATACAACACTCAGTTGACATAATCAACATAAGAACTCTAATCATTCCTCTTCATCTGTGGTAGTATCATAACTTGATTATTATCCAATAACATCATTTGCGGCATAGTCTGATGACTGGGACATAAGTTCGCGTAGTGTCCAAACTCCTTGCAAATGGAGCATTGTACATTTAAAACCATTTTCTTACCCTTGCAGTCACGTACTTTGTGCCCTTTTCCTCCACACTTATAACAAACTCCCATTCCTTTCAGGGAAGTTCCAAGGTGTTTCTTTCCACAGTTACCACATATGGGAAAATTCTTCTTTTCCCTCTTCCCTTTATCCATCTTTCTCTCTCCCATCCTTTTCTTCTCTTGCTTCCCTTCAAAGCCATAGGACTCAGTAAACTCTTTACTTGTCTTATCAACACATGATATTATTTCTTCATATGATGATAATACATGGGAGACTATTTCTCTTATAAATTCTAGCTTAAGACCATGAAAGATATGATCCTTCCTTCTCTTTGGATCATGTGCATTTCTGGAGTTCTCATTCCTTCTACTGGGTTCCATTTCTAAACAATGGCATAAACTAGATCAGTTTATGAATAAAAATACATAATCCCATACTTATAAAACACTTAACATAAATTGAACTATTTATGGATATAATCCATAATCATAAAAATGTCTCCTTTGAGGATGTATATACTCATAAACCCTTCATAATGGTTTGTAAAGAAAATGAGAATTATCCTAAGCATATCCCCCGGGAGTGTCGTAACCAAGAGTGCAGCAAGGCCCGTTGTCGTGCACCAGTTCCCGTTCGAGTCTAGCTCAAAGCGGTGTTTTCGGGTTTTACCCCTAGGTACATCTATGCCAGAGCCGCCTCTACCTGCTCGTATCCAGACAGGGATGTATTGCTCGGAAAACTCACAAAATCTCTACAATACCAAAATTCTCAGAAGTTCTTTTATACTAATCCTCAAAGTTCATCTTAGGTCTACGTGCTCTAATCAGAGTTTATCTAAATCTAGCTTCCAAGGTTTGTACTAAACTTCCTCTGATACCAACTGTAACGCCCCGACCCTAGTTACCCAGAGTCGGTGCATTATTACATAACATTGGCATGATCACAAGAAAGATCAAATCTCGAAAGACCGATTGGTTTAGTAGCCTTGGAAACACTAGATATATTCATAAGTTTTACATTACATCATAAAACGAAAAACTACTACAACAACATATTGTATCCATAATCCACACTCATATCCCCACATAATATCCCTGCAGGTCATTCATAACTTACTTCTTCACTTCCTGGGAAAAATAAAACATAGAAAAGGGGTGAGCTCAAATTCCCAGTAAGGATGACAATATAGCGGAAACTTTCATAAATAAGAATAAACATTTAAGGCAATGTATAACTAAAACAAAAGCCTTTAAAACATGAACCTTCAACATGGTATGGCATAAATAAAATGAAATAATGTCATTTACTTATTCACATGGATATTCTACTAATCGAATAATCACATGCAAAAATCAATAACCACTTTCATAATGTTGGAATGCATAATGCCAGACTATCATAACCACATAGTCAAGGCCTCGTGCCAAGACTACAAATAAGATTTTGTCAAGGCCTTGTGCCAAGACACTAGTTTGTCTCATGAGACCTACCGATGCATCGAGGAGCTATAGCGGGCTCCACCCGTCACTTACTAAGTCCAATGCATTCCCATATGAAAAGGTTTAAACATAACATAAACATTCGTATTAAAACTAGCATACGAAATGTCAATAATTTCACCATAAACTATGAATGGTATAAAAATAGCACATCCACAGTCAAACATATCAAAAAACCTTCAATACAATATAGAAGCTTTGTATTACAATAAATCAACTTCAAATAAGCGTAAAATTCATCAAAGGATGTTGACATAGATGAAATCAAAACTATTTGAGAGAAATATCTCCTTTTTTTAAATCATTTAAAAGTCACACATTTATAAAGGAAGTAATTAAAAAGAGATTTTTGAATCAAAGTGTCCCATACCACTTTGAAACTTTTGAAAGGAATTAACATTTTTAAAAACATTCATGTCCATATAAATAAATCCTTAAAAACCATTTTTAAGACATTAATTAAAAAGATTTATAAAGATAAATCTTTAAAACATTTAAAATTCTGATTTTGATAAAGAGTACCTTTCTGAAATTCTTAAATTATTCATTTTGAAATCATTTAAAAGTCACATAATTATAAAATAAAACATTTACTTTGAAAATATCCTTATAAGCTTGTAAGGGAAGTTTTGAAGATTTTATAACGGCGGAAATTAGCCGCACCCGCCGTATAAGTTAAAAAAAACATTCTTACCTTAATTCTGTCGAAAAGGTTAAAAAGGGACCTTGTTTTGAAAACGACGGAAATATTCCTTTATAAACCACTTATAAAATTCAAAAAGGGTATAAATGACTTTAACTCATATTCTAGTAAATATTAAAAATGTTTTGAAATACATTTTTAAGAAACATGGATGTGGATGATAAAGAGATCCCAGTAGATTATTACATATAAACAACCTCGGATAATGAAGAGATTGTGAAATAACCCTTACCTTGTACTTTTCCTTGGTTGGGTTAGTTTAACCTCCTGTATAATGGTGAAATAGTTGTTATTAAATTATACAAGAATCATATATATTAATATGATATCATATATGATCTTTTAACATTGATTTGTTAATAATATCTTAGAATTATCGTCGTTTCGGGAGTTAACTTACTCATTTTCTTTTATATGTTTTTGTTACATAAGCCATGGTTGTTGTATATTATTCATATCCAGAATGATATCTAGTCCTTAAACATCATTTTTAAATCATCAAATGATAATTATACTTGAATGGATACGATGGAGAATGAATCTCATCGCGTTCGTGGAGACGGTAGTCCGTACATACGCACGAGCGACAATATCATTCTTTTGATATTAAAATAATATATAAATGGATGGTATATCATATATACAGAATAATTAACATGTTATATTTATTATTTACATGAGTTACACATCATTATTATACCCATCCAAATAATATTATATTGAATAACAATTACACCACGACGTGGAGACGGTAAGCCGTACGTACGCACGTATGGTGACATGTTATTCAAAGGGTGGATAGAATACTGAATATGGTTGTACCATATTTATAATAACATCACAGTATATGTGAGATAATGGAGTTATTATTTTAGAATGGTAAGAACAAAGGAAGAAGAAGTGGAAGAAGAAATGAACTTGGAGAAGGGTGGTGAAATCATTACCTCTTCTTCGGGTTCTTCCTTTTGATTTGATCAAAAGGGCTCCTTAGGTTGGCTTTCTGATCAAACTAAGGCCTCTAGGTTGTAGTGAGGGATGTTGGGAGAGTATTTGGGCAGAGTTTGGCCGAACCAAAAGGCTTTTAAGGTGTGAAGAAATGAGAAGGAGGAGTGCCCTTTTATAAGAGGGGTGAGGGGCACCTTTGGAAAAGCTAGAAATATTAATTTATAATAAATTCATATTCGGTTTCTAATGGCTCCAAAGTTGATTATTCAAAGGTTAAGGTGGGGATAGGTCTAAAACCACTCAACCAATAGAATTTAGACAGGTTTGGGTACTTATATTAACCTTATCTAAGTATTAACTCTAAGTTAATTAGTTTCACTTTTACAATGTCTCTTTGTATTTTTATATAATATGGTTAATAAACTTACTATATACATCCAAGCGACCCCCAAGTGGTACATTAATGATGAACCTATCATTATATAAGTCTCTTGGCCGAACCTTAGATTTTTAGGAATTTAATATCAATTAATAATATAATATTTGTTTTAAGAACTCTTTTATGTCAATTTTGACACTATTCAATAGTTGATTTTTGTGAAACTCATAACAGATTGATTACTTCGAAAAAAGTCAATTAAATCAATCCTAATATATCATATTATCCTAGAAAATAAGTTTAATTCATTAAAAGTTTCATATTATATTTATTTGGGTATTTATAATATCAATTATTTTAATTTTTCACTATTATAGTAATTACTGCATCATCATTGTGTCATAAATAAAATAAATTATTTAATGTCTAAAAATTATAAATAAAATATCATTATGTAGGAAATCTTTTTGGCTTTCTAATGAATATTTATAATCTAAAATCCCACATATATAACCCTTTGTAACAATTGTTTTTCTAAAAGATATATGCTTGTGTCATTTTTGTATTCATTTTAACTTAATTAAAATAAAGTGTCATTATCACTTACAAGTGGATCCATGGGGTCCCAAAATTGACACAAAGATGCCCATGGTCGACCATGTATCAACCAATAGGGTTAAGACACGTTTTAGGGTAATTTAGTATTATTATAATATTATTTTTTTTAACCCTTATTTACCGGATTTACCCTTAACCATGGTAAATAAAATATTTACCGCAGTAATTATTCAAAATGTCTAAAAATAAAAGTTACCCATTTACACAATTTGAACATCCTGATTCCAAATATGGAATCCATTTTCCTAAATTCAAAACACAGAAGTGGC
This sequence comes from Viscum album, assembly GCA_963277665.1. Taxonomy (NCBI): domain Eukaryota; kingdom Viridiplantae; phylum Streptophyta; class Magnoliopsida; order Santalales; family Viscaceae; genus Viscum; species Viscum album. The sequence continues at coordinate 710,341,791 of OY728167.1, read as the reverse complement.
AGAAATTAATTTAAAATTAATTCCCGCTGTCAAAACAAAAAGCGTGTTTTTAAGAGATAATAACTATCAAAAGATTGACACTTGTTTATGTTCGGTTTAATTGTAAAATTATGTCCAATGACCAAAATTATATTAAATGGTAAAAATATATTCTAAATATACTTTAAAACTACTAAAATTCATAATTTATCACTATTAATTATTCTGATTAAAAAAGTTGTTTTTAATTAAAATTTAGTAATTTTCACTATTCATCAAAATATGAAAGTTATCCGAAAAGTACCAAAATTTCACCCTAGGCTAAATTAGATATTCCGAATCCAAAAATGAAGTCCATTTTGAAATATAAAATATATATAATTTTAAAAAGTAGGTATTACTATTCACAACGGCTAGTTTAATTAGTTGTGGTGTGTGTTAGAACTCGAGGTTGCGTACAACACACGCTATCGCATTATTCAAAGGGAAACGTACCGTGGAAGCTTGGGGTGTTTCATTTTAAATTTTTGATGTCCCCATTTATTCAAAAAGTTTAAAATATTGTATTTAAAAAGGTTTCACTATTAGAAGTTGATAAAAGTAAAATACTGAAAATGAATCTGTTCTTGCATTATGACTAAGAAACTCATAATAGGTATTCTAAAATTATAAGGATTATATAAAGTTCAAAATGTAGTTAATTCTATTCATGACCTCTTTTAATGGTGTGATTGAACTCGGTGTTGCGTGTAGTGCAAGTTATTGAATTATTTTTAAGAAATAACACACTCTGAAATCCTGGGGTGTTACATAGAACATTGCATAAAATGTTTGACCTTTTTAAGGAAGTTGAATAGTATTTCACATTTGTTGTCCCATGTCAAAATATTCAATTGTTGAGGACTGCTTTACTACTACTCTCAATGTTCATTCTACTTTCCAGAAGTAAGTACTAGGGTCCTCTCTCAAACCCCTATTGGCACCGCCTCATACTGGATCTCCCTACTTTCATGCCTCCCTATATGGTGGTGGTGCCACTACTCCCATGCACTCTATATGGGCGCACTATTATTTAACCTCTCCAAACTTCCATGCTGGCTGGAGGTAGATCTTAGTGCTCACCTCAGGATTTTCTAAACTTGGATCCCTTAGGTTGGTGGATATTGAATTTTTTTTTATTAAACTCTCATAAAGAGTTATCTAACATACCTCAAACATATTTATAAAATTCCAATATAAATTCTAAAATATAAGTCTTCAAAATACCTCATGAAAAATAAATATTATTTTGTATGACCCTATTTTAATTACTCTCTTACTCAAAACAACATCTTGAAAAACATATGATTATATTTACATGGCCATCAAAAATTATTCTTCATGAAAATCAACATTTTCATAGAAAATATACTTCTTTATCTTCTAGTAAAAAGGTTTCATATTTTGATAAAATTATTTGGAATATAAGATCACTAAAATAGTCATCATATTTAACATGGATAATTGTACAATCATGATATCAAATGACATTTCATGAATCCATAACAATTCTTCAAGCATCACTACTTCATCCAAACTCACCAAACACATATTGATACATCATTGAAAACAACTGAAACACTAGTCCCAACTATTCCTAGTGGTTGAGGATATGTTTTCTCCCTTCTATACTAAATAACTCTCATCATTACCCCTAATATAAATTAATTAAAATGGATACTTTATAATTATTAAATAAACAATGGTCTTCATTACCAAAGATAATATAATGGATATATTTACAATTAACTTCTATAAATTAATTCATACAAATTAAATTATTAATAGTTTTAATTTTTCAGTTGTTCAATTTATTAATTGTATGGCTTATATTATTTTTATTTTCTAATAAACAGGATATAAATATGATTTTTATTAGACAATACATGTTAAGAGTGATCTATGTTGTACTCACATTTTTTATTTTTTTTATATTGTTCATTCTTAGCTATAGTGGTCTTATTATATGTATATAGATGATTTTTAATGAATCACTTTGTAATATGTTTATTATAAAAATTTCTTGAGTATTAGAAAATGGGGGATAACCCTAAAATAACAAGACTAATAATCCTAAAAACACCACAACATCTCATTGGGTACCTAATAAACTATTACTAGGTTTTCAGTTATCTACCAAGAATCTAATACACCCCCAGTGTCTATCTGGTAGGTCTTTAATCCCTACAATTCCACTGCATCCATTAGGTGTCATGTGGGTCTCTACCAAATACCTAATGGGAAATGAAAAAAAATATTTTTTTCACCTCTTAAACCATTCATTCTCTAAAACCCAGATCCACCTCTCAAACATCCTAAAACACATCCAAAACCACCCCTTGTCATGTTCCAACACTATAAATTCCCATTAAAATATCTAATCTCAAAACACCTCCTACTTCAGAGATCAAAAGTAAAATTCCCTATGAAAATAAAAAACCTATAATGACACATGTTATTATGAAATACCCATCATAAGGCATCTCATCCCCTAATAAGCATCTAAGATGATCCCTTGATCCTTAATCTGATCGTGAAAATCAAAATCCACCACTCATGCTTGTTTGTGATTGATCACGACTCCTATACACCAATTCTCAATCTATCCCCATACAATTTTCTCCAAAAACACTTGGACTGGTACTTTAGACACATCACTCATTATCCAAACATCATATCATATTCCAAAAAAAAATCATATACCTAGTTACATGAAACAATGGTCATCAACTCATCCATACATAATTTTAATCAAAACTGACACCTGTCCACCATGATACTAACACAAAATCCATAACCTGATTCCTCGACATAAAAAACATCACAAAACCACATGATCTCCACCTAGATCATCCACCAAAACTCATCCCTAATTATTCAATTAATTTTTTGATGGTAACCATAGTTTTAAACGAACCACCAAAACTAACATGATGCCAGAACCAGACATGGATCATCATAGATTTATCTGAAGCATCACTGAATTCATCGGCTTACCAGCTACAACTAACATTCCTCAACCCGAAACCAACCTTGACACACCAATTCAAGGGTTACACACTGAGGATTAGTAGTACTCTCCCCATCAAAGGATTATCCATATTATTATCCCACTAGAAAAACCATAACAAAACATTGGCATTTCATCATGATTTCCCCCACGGGATACTTTTCTCATAAAAACCAAACATTCTAAACTCATGAATCCTTATTCTAGGTATTATAATGTTAAATGTCCTAAATATATCTATCTTGACCCAATAAAACATTAGTCATCATTTTTGATTGATGACTCACTCTATTCCCTTAGGGTACACCATCCACACACATTGAACCAACCCAAAATCATCACAGTGGTCCCCAAACAATATGTATCCTTTCTAAGCCCACTTGGTGTTGTAATTCATCTCTTGTATGGAGGGAACATCATGAAACCCTCACTTTACATTCTAAAAAATCATCATGACCACCACCTCTAAATTGTATCAATCTTCTTGACTACAAATCTACCCACAAATCCCCACGGACATCCTGAAATCCTCTAAGAACAAGGTAGGATTTTTATAGAGACCCTAACTCCATGTTTCCCTCTCTATTTGAAAAACCTCTCCCTTAGAGTTATGATGATTCAAAATACACTCTCTCCAATGGTATATTCAATTGTTTCTACCCATTAGATATGTTTTCTAACCGCACTTGATATTTCAGGAGAAACTGCCTATTGAGAAATGATTATCTATTCCAAGATATTCACTTGACGGTTATCCTTAAGTGTCACATACATTATAATTAGATCATCATCTATCCAAAATTCAAAATCTCTTCTAACCACCCAGATCCAAAACCCATGACATTACCAAATATTCTTATCCAAGAACGTCAAACCTCCTCACTATTCAACCCACCATCCCTTGAATGGTTTTCTAATTACAAAGGAGTAACCATTAACTCGACTCTTCTTTATAGACTAAGACCATGAACAAAACACTAGCTTCCCAATTCTAGAAATCCAACCTACCCTTAACAAGTCACCCATAGAACTTATATCCTAAAATAACCAAAGAAATACCTAATAAAACTAAAAACATGATTTCCCACCCATCAAGAATTAATATAACCCTTGAATAATCTACCCATGCTCCCCTCAACATAGTATGAACCCCCCATGAACTTATCTTAACATAGGAGACTCACTTATTCTCCCATAAAGAGATTGAGGAGCAACCAACCCATTCTATAAAACCATAACCATCAACCCATTGGGTACTATTATGAACCATACATCCAAATCCCCTCTATACTCACTTTAAAGAGAACTACATAATTATCCCACACTAGAATCAACACAACCATCTAGACCCATTTAAGTATCACTCATCAACTAAAACCTCCCATGTTGGAACTAGGGACTCAGACCTAGAACCCATCATAAGGAACCTCATACCCATACATACCCATTATAGGGTTGTTATCTACCATGACTATAATTAAGGGGTCACAATATCAAAACAAATATGAAAATTTCCACAACAACGTCAATTAATTAACCCACCAATAATAAGTTATTTGGTAAAACACTAAATACATTATTATTGATACTTTAATTAATTGGGACCCCTTTTCTCAAGCTGTATTCTCAAAAAAAAATTATCATTTTTACAAAACAATTATTCATTTTTAAAACCATTTCACTACCGAAGATAGTCATACACATTTCTAGGATACTTATGTGCCTAAAAATGATGCATGGAACAAACCCTCTTACCACCTTGATCCAAGTGTATAAATAATAGATAAAAATATCACCCAAAATAACATCCTTAAATTAACATCTCAACCATAATAGTGAAAAGTAGTGACTGGAAACATTGTCCCTCATAACATGGGATTTCCCTATATGGGGTTTATCATTGTTCTAATATAACATTCATCCCAAGATATGAAAACATCCTGCCACCAACTACCAACGCCAAATCATAAGACAACCAAAAAAAATATTTGATGCCACTTTAAAATTACCTATCTAAAATCACCTAAATCACACCTTAGCTGAAGCTCAACATGACCTCAGGCATGCCTCCCCATACACAAGAGGCTACCAGATATCTCTAAGAGTATATCACCAATGTGGGGACACTATAATCTGAGTACCATCACATAAAATAAAAAATCTATAACATGGTTATCATATAACATCATAGTAAATGAATGAAATTAAATCTTAGAGCCAACCATCAATAATAGGAAAACATCAATATGCTATAACATAAATATTACACATGCCCAGCACATAGTCAAACATCAGGGGCATCCTACCCGAAATATCAGTAAAAAATAACCAAAAACAAACAAAAATAGGAGTACTCAGATACAAAACCCAAGTCCCTCCTTGAGCTAGTCTCCCAATATTTATCCACTTACTCTAGTCATATCCCTTATATTACATTCCACCTAAAATTGAAACATAACATATGAACATGCACTGGGGCACTCATGTAGGTTTTGAACATAAAAGTCTCACCATGTTACCCTCGTATATTCCATAATATAAAGTGTATAGAAATATAATAAACTAAATCTAGTAGAATTTTATAATATACAATAATCCCCAGGACATCATATGCTAACCAGGACAACATGATACCTATATTCACCGGCTTCGGCATGTTCCAAATGATAAGTAATCTCATAATATAATCCCAACCCATACCCTAACACTCAGGGTACGTTCCTACAACTGCATGTCAATCTCTACCTACCCACTCAGGGTAGGTTCCCACACCAAGTTTCGATATTATATCTAGTAAAATACTTCCTCCCTCTCACACATGGTGATATCGTAGGACACATCTCATTCCCGAACCCTCTCAGTTATGGTGAGGTATCATACCACATCAAATACCATATTTCATACCACTACCCACTTACTCAGGGTGTTATCTCACACCACATCAAAAATCACATCTCATCCCACCACCCTCTCACTTAGGATGATATCTCATACCATATCACATATTGCATCTCATTCCATCACCCTCTCACTTAGGGTGAAATCACATACCATGTAACATATCATATCTCATACCACCACCCTTCCACAAAGCATGAGGGCCCATAAAAGTCTCATAACTACTTTATATCACATATTATATCCCCATACTCTTACTCAGAGAAATATTTCATCACTTATGTATAATATGGTCAAAAAATAATAACAAATAAACTCATAGTAGATGAATCCCATATCCTAACCATGTCTAGGAAAATAGATATCCATGCTTATCTCTATACTATAGGATAGAACATAAAACTCAACAAAATTGTCCTAACTAACCTCATCATCCCCATTCATAAACTCAATCGATAGTTATATAGTAATACAAAGGAAATAAATCCCTTAGGAATCACCCAACTCAAAATCCTAACACAAATTCCATACCTATCAACACTATACCCCAAGCCTAAAACATAGTCTATTCATTTACCAAGAGGTCCTTGTGGTTATACACATCCGAACCTTCACCATATCTCTAGAACATGGCTCACACCAGACCACCCTGGGGTGTCTCGCTGAATTCTTGTCCCCTTTCGAACACTTCCCATCCACAAAGACCAAATATGGACAAACAATAACCCACTTGATCTACTAATAGGCATATTTATTTTAATACTAGGCAAGCCTCAAATGACTTCCCACTGACCACACATACTCATCACATAATCATGTTCTACACTATTGCGATCCCCATGGTCAAGAGTTCCAAGATCCCCACTTTACAATCACCATGTTCCATTAGGCATAGCCAATGGGGTGATTATTCTTCTTCACAGCCTAATAATATGTGGGTAGTAAGCCCAATAGATTACTATTCTCCGCTATGCCCATCCTCGACATCTCACTCCTCTCAATCAAGGAGTTCCATGGTTTCAAGGATAATCTCATATCCTTTCCCATGAAATTCATAAGGGTGGTACAATTTATTCCATCCCTCAAGGGATAACCACTTAATATCACCTCTAATAACTTACTAGGCCTCCCCCTTTCCAAAAATAAATCATCCCATGATCCAAGACCACTTTGGGATCTTTTAAGAAATTCCATAAATCATGTCCCTTAGAAGTATATCCACTAGGCATGTAGAGACCCGAAGCTTGACGTACAAGGACATTACATTACTTTAGCGGAATACTTAATACATAACAAAAACATACACATAAGGATCGTAATAGTTTAGTGTCTTTGGAAACTCGGAATACAATCTTCTAATTGTGGTGAAAGATCTTCAACATCTCCCATAAGATCTTCCCCTTTTTGTTTTCTTACCTAAAACCTTTCTTTAAATTCTGGGGAAATAAAAACAAATAAAGGGTGAGCTCAAATCCTCAGTAAGGGTAAGCATGGATAAAATAAAACAAATCATAAACATTTGAACATCAAAACATGAACATAATATTTAAACATCAAAATCTTGAGCAATGACATAAATCATTGAAGTACGTAAGGAATAGATCATAAAGAAACATTAATCATGATAAAATAGCATGGGAATTAAACATATAATTTTGGAAAACCATTAAGCACTTGATATGATTTCCATAGTAGCCAATACATTGCTTCCAAGACCATATTAGTGGACAAAGTCCATTTCTGAATCGAGTTCACTCCTCGTTCGAGTCCTATATTACTGAACCGGTTTAACTTGTTGTTCCAGCCATGTCTATCTCATGAGATATAAATCTTTACCCAATGCATTGGAGGGAGATACAGGTCCCACCCATCTCATAATGAAATCATTCTTACTTGTTCCACAAAATAAAATTATAACATTCATCATAACCCAAAGAATAAAATGGGTTTCATAAACATCATCCCATAATTTCATAATACATATAAAACAAATGGACATTTCATCATAAGAAAAGTGAAACCATGTAAATCATAGAGACAAGATACTTGAAACATACACATGTGAAATAATTTCATCTTAGATGAAAATGGTTTTGATAAAACACTTGAAATGAATTCTTGAGGAAAATATCTTTTTTTCTTCAAAATAATTTTATTTTCACAAAATTTCATGCAATTTTAAAAGAGAAGGGTTTTGTTGAAAATATTCATGAAATATTTTTGAGGAAGCTTCATGAAAATAAGGCTTTATAAAACCGTAAAAATCCTTTCAAGCCATATACGTTAAAAAAACATTCTTCTGGTACTTTGGATGGAAAAGTCAAAAAGTACCTTGTAAAAGAATGATTCCATAAATACCATGTAGTAAAAGTCAAAAATGGGTAAAAAGGACTTTAAAAATATATGAATACACTTTTATAAAACATGGACATGGATGATAGCAATAACCCCAGTAAATACTTATGAATAAGCAATCTCGGATAAAAATGAGATTTGAAAAATTATCCCTTACCTTAGGTCTGATATGCTTTGTACGTATCTGAACCTCCAGTATAATGATTTAAATAATGTCATTGACTTATTACAGAATAATATTTATTGTTATGATATCATATATGTTTCACTTATGGCTTTATATTACCCGTTCTTTTGTAAATTCCATGTTAAAGCAGCATTTTGGGTAAAATCATTTCATTTATCGTATGTGTTTCAACTTGTCGTTCTTGATATTATTACTTATATCCTGATTTACACAATTCCAGAATGTAAAACATGATTTATATATAATATATATTCATCATATAAATATATATATTATAGATCGATAAAAGGAATGAAATACACCGTTCATGGAGACGGTAGGCAGTACGTACGCATGAACGTTGTTTTCGTTTCCTTATTGAATTGAATGAAACTAAATAGATGACATACATATATATATACATAAATCCAGTAGAATTATTATTTCATATATTTCATTATTATTCATTATATAAACTTTATGATCATTCGTGTATGGGTAACATGGAGAATGAATCTCATCACGTCGTGGAGACGGTAGTCCGTACGTACGCACGAGCGATGATATGGTTCCCATAATTATTGAATATAATTGGAGTGGATGGTATAATATATCAGAATAAGTATGATGTTATAATAACCATATATATTTATTCTTTAAACCATTATACCCATCCATGTAAGGTGTTGGTGGAAAAACAGATTTCACCACGGCGTGGAGACGGTATTCCGTACGTACGCAGGCGTGGTGATTTCATTTTCCGTGGGATGGATAGATGGTGAAATATGGTTGTTTCATACATATAATAACATATCAGTATATTATTTATACTGATTTTATTACTTCATAATGAAACAACTAAAGAAGAAGAAGTGGAATAAGAAATAGAGTTGAAAGAATCGGTAACGGACATTACCTCTTCTTTGAAGCGCCTCTTTGAGACCTCCTCATAGGGCAGTAAAATTGGTCTTTGAAGAAGACCAGAAACTCTAGGATGTTTCTATGGAAGTGGAGAAGATAATTTGACAGGGTTTGTCCGATCTTGAAGGCTCAATGTGGTGTGAGGAAGAGAGGGAGGAGGTGCCCTTTTATAAGGGAGGAGAGGGGCACCTTTGGAATAACTAAAAATATTATTTTATTATAAAGTCATATTAGGTTTTTAATAGCTCCAAATTGATTTATTTCAAAGCTAAGGTGGGTATGGGTCGAAATACTCTCATAAAATATAATTTAGACAAGTTTATGTCATTATATTAACCTAATCTTGTAGTTTTAACTCTTAGTTAATTAGATTGACATTTACCATGTCACTTTGTATTTTTATATTATATAGTTAATAAACTTACCATATACATCCAAGAGACCCCCAAGTGGTCCATTAATGATACAACTATCATGATATAAGTATCTTGGCCTAACCTTCTATTTTTAGGAATACAATAACAATTAATAATATAATATTTTTTTTAAAAACTATTTTATGTCAATTTTGACACTATTTAGTAATTGATTTTTGGGAAAATCATAACCGAATGATTAGTTAGAAAAAAGTTAATTAAATAGATACTAACATGTCATATTAACATATAAAATTATTTTAATTCATAAAAAGTCTCAAATTACATTTATTTGGGTATTTATAACATCAATTATGTCAATATTTCATTAATAAGATAATTACTGCATCATCATTGTGTCCAAAATAAATTAAATTATTTTAAGTATAAAAAATAAAAATAAAATACTATTATGTAGGAAATCTTTTTATCTTTCTAATGAATATTTATAGTCTAATTTATCTTATGTATAAACCTATATTAAAAATGATTTAGTTATTAAACGTTGATTTTAACTATTTTAACCCTTCTTAAAATAAATTAATAATGAATGTCCTAATCTAATCCATGTGGGCCTAAATGGTCATATTTTATTCCTAAGGTTGTTTTTGGTCGAATTACACTTATCCAATAGAATTATGACATGTTTTATGGTAATAATAATATCATTTTTACCCTTAATTACCCAATTTACTTTTAACCATGGTAAAAAAAAGTAAAAAGTTACTATTCATAAAAAAGTATTTTCATCTCATTGAACCACACTTTAGTCCTTGATATTAACCGTGTCTCTCGGATTTTCGAAATTCCACTCACAGAAGTGGTAAAATTAAGTTTTATGAAAAATTAAGTTTTTTAACTACCACTTAGTGGTTTCACTATTCATCAAAAAATGAAAGTTTCCAGAAAAATACCAAAAATTAGGCCTAAGATATATTTGATATTATGAATTCAAAAATTATATCTATTTTACCAAATTCAAAACATATCATTTGCATTAATTAATTTAAAAATTAATTCCCGTCGTCAAAACAAATAGGGTGTTCTTAAGAGATAATAACTATCAAAAGATTGACACTTGTTTATGTTTGGTTTAAATGTGAAATTACATCCAATGACCAAAATTGTATTAAATTGTAAAAATATATTCTAAATATAATTTAAAACCACTAAAATTAATAATTTATCACTATTAATTATTTTGATTAAAAAAATTGTTTTTAATTAAAATTTAGTAATTTTCACTATTCATCAGAATTTGAAATTTATCCGAAAAGTACCAAAATTTCACCCTAAGCTAATTTCGATATTACGAATCCAAAAATGAAGTCCATTTTGAAAGATAAAATTTATAAAATTTCAAAAATTGGGTATTACTATTCATGACGGCTAGTTCATAATAATATTATAATAATATCTCGTTTAGTGAAACTCGATATTGCATACTACACACGCTATCGAGGAAGGTCGTGATTGCATGTAATGTAAGGAAAGTCAAGGATGCGTGTTGTGCAAGCTCCTTGTAGCATACAACACAAGACATTAATGAAATTAAAAAGAATATTTTTCATAAGATTTCGGGGTGTTACATTCTACCCCCCTTAAAATGAATTTCGTCCTCGAAATTCGTCGGGGTTATAAATTGTTTACTATTCATAGAAACCCACATCGTAAAAAGGAATACTAAAACTTAATTTTAAAAACTAAAGTATGAAATTTAACGATTACCCAAAGAAACTCATCACTGGGTTTCCATATAGGAGAACATAGGTGAAAATATGGATATGGAAGAAAAATCTAACCATCAAGTTCTGATGGAGAGTGGTAGAGAACATGGCTATGAAAAATCCAACAATCACAAATCCATAAATTTGTGATGATCTAGGGTAACATCTGATTCATCGGATATAAGGGCACTAGGACAACATTTTTGGTTTTCAAGATCATTTCCCTAAAGTTGAAGAATTTGATTTAGAATAAATACTTACTTTATTTTGGTACAATATCACTGTTGTTCATGCCTTGAATAATTTCCACTTCATCTCTTAAAGAAATGAAGTTGAATTTGTTATTCGTGAAGTGTTAGCATATCATGTGATAGAATGACGGGTCATTCCATCTGTCTCAAACAAAAGGTTAGCAAAAGTTATTAAATATACATAAGTCGATCTATAGTGAGATTAATCATATATGGTTCCTAAAATGGACTTATACTTCATATATCATACTACTTAATATAATAAAACTAGTTTCTACTAAACAGGGACTTATTGTAGGCCAGTGATAGGTGATAAAGGCCTGTCGCACTTCGGTTGTGGGTTCGATTCCCACAGCCTTGTCCGACGTGATGGGCTGTCGCCCGTCCTGCAGGTTGTCCTTTTTCTAAAATTATGATAACATCCCATCAATAATATCGAAAAAGGTTCTATACTTAAACAATACTAACTGATGTCCAACATAATCCATTCCAATCTTTAGGATTATCTAAAATACTTCAGTCCAAGCTCATAGTATAAAGAAAATTATTACTTGAAATGTCAGATAACAATCATGTGAATGCCATCATTTATCCCCCATATATCATAAGATATATCTTGTTGGTCAAATTACAAACATGTGAATACCTTAATCATGTATTCTCTTGATGAATGAATACCCATTCAACCTTAGTGAAAACATAAATGTTGTTAAATTTTAACACTTTCCACATACCAAAATCCCAAAAATTATATGTACTCAAACCATGATATAACCTTCTATTTATATCAATCATGAGCTCATGAATACTATCAAACATTTAATTTTCTCCTTATCCCTTCATTATGCGCATATCATCTACTTTCCAAAAATATCTGAATAACCTTTCATGGTTACCGGTACCATTAACCATATACTTTCAAATACTTTACGAAAAACAATAGTGTAACAATCCTTAGATGATTCTTTATTCCATAGTACCATTAACTATACAACATAACTCTTGATAAACATACAATCATTCCTACTACCTTCTTAAACAACTGAATGAGCTTCAACACTTCGTTCATCTCATATATCATTTGTAGTCTCCTCATCATCATCCACATAAATACTACCCATATGACCATGCTGATTCTCCTCATGAGATTTTCCCTTAGGGAATTGGTTTTCATAATGCCCGTACATTCCACATTTAAAACATCTAATCAATGTTGATGTCGTAGCAATACCATTATCCTTCTCCATGGTGTTAACTGAGCCTTTTCCTTTTCACTTACTGGATTTGTGTCCTTCTTTTCCGCACCCAAAGCATCTTCTAGTTCCTCTGAAACATTCTCCTTGATGCCTCTTCCCACATGATTTACATTAGGGGAATTGAACTTTATTTCCTCTATGATCATCATGAAACTCCATCTTTCTCTTATTAGCTGAGTCGGGATACTTACCAACGTTGAGATTATTGATCATATTATGAGATTGCTGATTAGGCATAATAACGATGTTTGGACTTCCAAATCCCGTTTCATTTGGTTGCTCATGAAAAATATCATTCCATTTTCCATCATATCCTCCATTATCATGAATCTTTCTATTTCTAGCCATTTTCTAAAACCCAAAAAGAATAGTGTGAGAGGCAAAAATAATGCTAGGAAAAACAACATAGTAAAGGGGGAGCACCCTCAATATCTAACATCTTAGGTTAAATTCTAAGATCGTTACCATAGTTCTAGGACTATATCCTATACGTATACTTATCCTTAGGGACATCCCTAGATATACCATATAAATATCTCTAGGGACCTCACTAACGTTTTCGCATCCTAGTTTCCAAAGGTTGACTAAACATTTCCTTTGATACCAACTGTAGAGACCCGAATCTTGACATATATGGACATTACATTACTTTAGCGGAATACTTAATACATAACCAAAACAGACACACAAGGATCGTAATAGTTTAGTGTCTTTGGAAACTCGGAATAAAATCTTCTAATCGTGGTGAAAGATCTTCAACATCTCCCATAAGATCTTCCCCTTTTTGTTTTCTTACCTAAAACCATTCTTTAAATCCTATGGAAAAGAAAACATATAAAGGGTGAGCTCAAATGCTCAGTAAGGGTAAGCATGGATAAAATAAAACAAATCATATACATTTGAACATCAAAACATGAACATAATATTTAAACATCAGAATCTTGAGCAATGACATAAATCATGGAAGTACATAAGGAATAGATCATAAAGAAACATTAATCATGAAAAATAGCATGGGAATTAAACATGTAATTGTGGCAAACCATTAAGCACATGATATGATTTCCATAGTATCCAAGGCATTGCTGCCAAGACCAACTTAGTGGACAAAGTCCCTTTCTGAATCGAGTTCACTCCTCATTCCAGTCTTGTATTACTGAACCAGTTTAACTTACCTTTCCAGCCATGTCTATCTCATGAGATATAAATCTTTACCCAATGCAGTGGAGGGAGATACAGGTCCCACCCATCTCATAATGAAATAATTCTTACTTGTGCCACAAAATAAACTTATAACATTCATCATAACCCAAAGAATAAAATGGGTTTCATAAACATCATCCCATCATTTCATAATACATATAAAACAAATGGAAATTTCATCATAAGAAAAGTGAAACCATTTAAATCATAGAGACATGATACTTGAAACATACACATGTGAAATAATGTCATCTTAGATGAAAATGGTTTTGATAAAACACTTAAAATGAATTCTTGAGGAAAATATCTTTTTTCTTCAAAACCATTTTATTTTCACTAAATGTCATGCAATTTTAAAAGAGAAGGGATTTTTTGAAAATATTCATGAAATATTTTTGAGGAAGCTTCATGAAAATAAGGCTTTATAAAACCGTAAAAATCCTTTCATGTCGTATACGTTAAAAAAACATTCTTCTGGTACTTTGGACGGAAAAGTCAAAAAGTACCTCATAAAAGAATGATTCCATACATACCATGTAGTAAAAGTCAAAAATGGGTAAAAAGAACTTTAAACATACATGAAAACACTTTTATAAAACATGGTCATGGATGATATCAATAACCCTAGTAAATACTTATGAATAAGCAATCTTGGATAAAAATGAGTTTTTCAAAATTATCCCTTACCTTAGGTCTGATATGCTTCGTACGTATCCGAACCTCCTGTATAATAATTTAAATAATGTCATTGAATTATTAAAGAATCATATTCATTGTTATTATATCATATATGTTTCACTTATGACTTTATATTACCCGTTCTTTTGTAAATTCCATGTTAAAGCAGCATTTTGGGTAAAATCATTTCATTTATCGTATGTGTTTCGACATTTTGTTCTTGATATTATTACTTATATCCTGATTTACATAATTACAGAATGTAAAACATGATTTATATATAATATATATTCTTCATATACATATATATATATTATAGATCGATAAAAGGAATGAAATACACAGTTCATGGAGACGGTAGGCCGTACGTACGCATGAACGTTGTTTTCATTTCCTTATTGAATTGAATGAAACTAAATAGATGACATACATATATATATACATAAATCCAGTAGCATTATTATTTCATATATTTCATTATTATTCATTATATAAACTTTATTATCATTCATGTATGGGTAACATGGAGAATGAATCTCATCGCGTCGTGGAGACGGTAGTCCGTACGTACGCACGAGCGATGATATCGTTCCCATAATTATTGAATAGAATTGGAGTGGATGGTATAATATATCAGAATTAGTATGATGTTATAATAACAATATATAGTTATTCTTTACACCATTATACCCATCCATGTAAGGTGTTGGTGGAAAAACAGATTTCACCACGGCGTGGAGACGGTATTCCGTACGTACGCACGCGTGGTGATTTCATTTTCCATAGGATGGATAGATGGTGAAATAGGGTTGTTTCATACATATAATAACATATCAGTATATGAGTTATACTGATGTTATTACTTCATAATGAAACAACTAAAGAAGAATAAGTGGAAGAAGAAATAGAGTTGAAAGAATCGGTAACAGACATTACCTCTTCTTTGAAGCGCCTCTTTGAGACCTCATCATAGGGCACTAAAATTGGTCTTTGAAGAAGACCATAACCTCTAGGATGTTTCTATGTAAGTGGAGAAGAGAATTTGGCAGGTTTTTGCCGAGCTTTAAGGCTCAATGTGGTGTGAGGAAGAGAGGGAGGAGGTGCCCTTTTATAAGGGAGGAGAGGGGCACCTTTGGAATAACTAAAAATATTATTTTATTATAAAGTCATATTTGGTTTTTAATAGCTCAAAATTGATTTATTTAGAATATAATGTGGTTATGGGTTGAAATCCTCTCATACAATAGAATTTAGACAAGTTTAGGTCATTATATTAACCTTATCTTTTAGTTTTAACTCTTAGTTAATTAGATTGACATTTACCATGTCACTTTGTATTTTTATATTATATAGTTAATAAACTTACCATATAAATCCAAGATACCCCCAAGTGGTCCATTAATGATACACCTATCATGATATAAGTATCTTGGCTGAACCTTAGATTTTTAGGAATATAATAACAATTAATAATATAATATTTGTTTTAAAAACTATTTTATGTCAATTTTGACACTATTTGGTAATTGATTTTTTTTTGAAAATCATAACAGAATTATTAGTTCGAAAAAAGTTAATTAAATCAATACTAACATGTCATATTAACATATAAAATTATTGGAATTCATAAATAGTCTCAAATTACATTTATTTGGGTATTTATAACATCAATTATGTCAATATTTGATTAATAAGATAATTACTGCATCATCATTGTGTCATAAATAAATTAAATTATTTTAAGTATAAAAATTAAAAATAAAATACCATTATGTATGAAATGGTTTTATCTTTCTAATGAATATTTATAGTCGAATTTATCTTATGTATAAACCTATATTAAAAATGATTTAGTAATTAAACGTTGATTTTAACTATTTTAACCCTTCTTTAAATAAATTAATAATAAATGTCCTAATCTAATCCAAGTGGGAATAAATGGTCATATTTTATTCCTAAGGTTGTTTTTGGTCGAATTACACTTATCCAATAGAATTAGGACATGTGTTAGGGTAATAATAATATCATTTTTACCCTTAATTACCCTATTTACTTTTAACCGTGGTAAAAAAAGTAAAATATTACTATTCATCAAAAAATATTTTCATCTCATTGAACCAAATTTTAGTCCTTGATATTAACCATGTCTCTTGGATTTTCGAAATTCCACTCATAGAAGCGGTAAAATTAAGTTTTATGAAAAATTCTGTTTTTTAACTACCACTTAGTGGTTTCACTATTCATCAAAAAATGAAAGTTTCCAAAAAAATACCAAAAATTAGGCCTTAGCTATATTTGATATTATGAATTCAAAAATGATGTCTATTTTACCAAATTCAAAACATATCAGTTTCATTAATTAATTTAAAAATTAATTCCCGTCATCAAAACAAATAGTGTATTCTTAAGAGATAATAACTATCAAAAGATTGAAACTTGTTTATGTCTGGTTTAAATGTGAAATTACATCCAATGACCAAAATTGTATTAAATTGTAAAAATATATTCTAAATATACTTTAAAACCACTCAAATTAATAATTTATCACTATTAATTATTTCGATTAAAAAATTTGTTTTTAATTAAAATTTAGTAATTTTCACTATTCATCAGAATTTGAAAGTTATCCGAAAAGTACCAAAATTTCACCCTAAGATAATTTCGATATTCCGAATCCAAAAATGAAGTCCATTTTTAAAGATAAAATTTATAAAATTTTAAAAAGTGGGTATTACTATTCATGACGGCTAGTTCATAATAATATTATAATAATATCTCATTTAGTGAAACTCGGTATTGCGTACTACACACGCTATCGAGGAAGGTCGCGATTGCGTGTAATGCAAGGCAAGTCAGGGATGCGTGTTGTGCAAGATCCTTGTAGCGTACACCACAAGACATTAATGAAATTAAAAAGAATATTTTTCATAAAATTTCAGGGTGTTACAAGGCAACTCTCAAATCTCCAACCCAAGCACAACACACTCACGTCACAATTCAAAGGCTTATGTAATGACCCAAAGGTGTATCAATGGAAATTACCTTCTTATAATTATTTCATATAGTATAACCCACATAGAATCACATTTTGAATATAATACAAACTTTATAAATGAATAATTAATTAAATAAGAAGTATTTATAGAAGTTAATGAACTTATACAGATGGAATAGTAACTTGAACTTAAGAATAGTAATATGACCCTTATGAATAGTAAACTAGCCAAATGAATAGTAAATTCACCTATGAAAGTATAAATAAAATTTAAGCATCTTATAAATGAAAATATTCTATAATTATATCATAGTATAAGTAAATAAATATTTTAAAAATTATTAATTAAGTGTTGGTATTTTTGTAAGTCGTAAATATTTAATTACAATTTTGTGATTAAATTAATAATTTAAATGAAAATTTACTTTCATAAAATGTATTCTTAAATTAATATTTTGTTTTATTATGATTATAAGATAATTTTCTGATACCTTAGTTAATTTTAAAAAGTGTTATAAAATCAGTTATAATTTTAAAATCTGTATTTTTTTAAGTAAATTGTGATTTTAATTAAGAATTAAATTTATCATATTTATAAAATTATTTTTAAAAAAATGGAGTTCATTTTTTAATTCCAAACATTAAAAAATGGTGAGTGTGAAGTTTTTGTATTTTTCTGAAATACTTGAATTTTTTTTGAATAGTAAAATATGATAATTTATGATAAAAGATAAATACATGAATTATGGAGTCATAGATGATGTATATCTGATTTAATCCCAAAATCTAGAAATATAATTTTTTATTTTAATATTTTTTATGATAATTATCAAACTATTCAAAGTCTTGAGTCAAAATAATAAAGTAATGGATAAAATAATGAGAAAACACCCCTCTCCTCCGCTATAAATACCACCCCTCACCACCACTTCTCCTCACATGTCTCAAGCCTTGATCATTTTCTAAAATCCATTAAAATCTCCCCCCAATGACCTCCACCATCTCCTTGAGATTTTTTTATTTATAAATGGAAAAATATAATCCCCTAAGGAGGTTCTCAAGAAGAAGGAAGCAAGAGGTAATGCCCTCTTCCTTTTCTTTTAATTCATTTTCAAGTTCCTTTATTTACTTTTTCTCTCCTAAACTCCCCTCATACAAATGGTATAATAACTACAGTACCTTAAATAGAATATAATTTTATCATTCTAATGTAATAATTAATCATCATCTCTCTTTCCCCCTCCTATTATACTAAATATTAAAACATCATCAGCGATGTATTAATTCATCGCATTCAAGGACGACAAAGTTTTCAATTTCCATTACCGCATTCAATTATATTAATGAAACCATTTTTATTGTTGAAAAAAATTATAATATATGTATTATATCTTATTTAATATTCTAAAACAATTATATAACATTTTTTAAAATAATGAAACAAATCTAGTTCGTGATAATCGAAAAAACACCAATTAATCCAAACTATTATCATTAAAGTTTTATCTAATCATTCATCCTTATCCCAAATAACAAAATGAATTTTGTAACCATTCCCTCTTATGTATGTTCATTAAAAACATATAACTTCAATTCTGGAAAACCATTCTCATCTTATGTGATTATCTGTACATGTATATAAGTAAACCGATCATGAAAACCAAGTAAACCAACGCTCATAAATGATGAAATTGAACCTCTTAACCCATCAAAAAGGACATAAATGAAATTAATAAATTTATAATAAATAAAAAATGTATAAAAGTTTCTATAATTATTAATTAATTAATCTAATTTGATTGTCTAGTACATTAAGATCAAGTGAATAACACCTCCGAACTTGAGGTAAGGGATTCTACCCGAACTTCCATTACTCCTTTGGGTTATTCTTTCAATCATTTTACCCAAATGAAATTATTTTTTCTTTTTATTTACATATTCTTACTAATTTTTATATGTTCAAAATCATATATCAATGTCCATTAATCCTTATTTTTTCTAGGATATACATGCTTCAAAAAGGTTCCCTACTCAATTCTTCCCGATAAGCAAGCCCGATTTAAAGGAACTTCCCGAATTCTTACGCATTTTCAAGTGCACTCCATAATATTTTTTAAGCCACCATTATTTTTCTACAATAAAACATTTAATTATGAAAAATTACTTGGTTCACTTCTAGTTTTATATGAAATATTATTCCCTTTTCATCTTTAAATGATCTTTAATATTTTCCTTACACCAAACTAAAACTTTTTAATTCTAAAGTTTCTTAAATACTATTTTACATGTTATCACTTCAGTTTGACATCAATTATCATTATTTATGCCTATTTTCCTTTAATAATGCTTATTTATGATTTAATTCCTTTCTTTCATGGATACTTTTGATATTCTCCCATTTATTATGCTTTAGGATATGATTATTATACCCGTTTCTTTCCATGGGTGACCCTTATGTTTATTTTTCATGTGGAACACATATTCATGAACATGTTATAATGGGTGAACCTAGATAGCACTCAAATTAATTGGGTAATGTTTAGTCTCATGAGATGTCATGTGCGACGGTCTTGGTTGTTAACCTTGACTCGTGCTCCTTTATGTCAAATGGGACTTGACTCATGCTTATGCCATGTTTTATGTTATTTCCACATCTCCAATGATACCATGATTACATATTTCATGCTTCCTTATGTATATCCATTCCTTTTATGTCAACTTATTATGCCTTCTAACCCATGTTATATGCTTTATTCTTTTGTTTATTTACATACTAGGCTTTTTAGCTAATCCCTTTTTTCATGTTATCCCCAAGATATCCTATGAAGGATGTAAGGGTTCAAAAGAATTTAGGAGCTCATAAGGGATGATATATAAAGAAATTTTTTATTTACTCCCTTGTTTTCAGTTTTATGTACCAAGTATTCCAAATACACTAGACTTTACGATCCTTAGCTTAATATTGGATAGTTAATTATGTTTAAAATCATGTAATATTATGTGAAAATGCTAGGGTCACTATAGTTGGTATTACAACTAGGTTTAGTTATTTCTGGAGATTACAACTATATAACTTTACTAAGAACCTTAGGGATAAGACTAAGTATAAGAAAAAATCCCTAAATTTTGGTAAGTATATAGTAAGTGGTTTATTAGAAAATACATCCATTTCTGGATACTATAAGTGGATGTGGTTTTGGCACAGATGTACCTAGAAGTAGAAACCCTAAAAAGGTGTTTTGGTCCGGACTTGGGGTAACCTGGTACATGAAAATGGGCCTTACCATGCACCTAGTTTTACACTCCCAGTGGATATGCCTTAGTAAATTCATAAGCTCATTATGAACAATTATTAATGGAAAAAAATTCCTATAAGAAAATATATATTAGGAAATATATCATGGATAAACTAGATTGAAACCTATGGAATCACAGGTTAGGAAATACTTTTCCTTTATAATTTTAGCCTTTTATGTTAAAAGTATCCCTTTATTATTCTTATTAGTTAGTTATTCAAGTCCCTAATTGCAATTTATTTTTCTTAGTTAATGGAAGTAAATATAAGAACATGTGCCAACAATCAATGTGATAGAAAATGTGATTATTTCCCTAATGATATGCCAAATATAATGGGGATGAGTGCTCAAAACATCATGAAAGTACTTGCTCAACTGGATAAAGTTATGGATAATTACTTAAATCATGTGGAAATACCTCCTTATCCTAAGAAAGATAAAGTTTCCATCAAATCATTTAAACAAAAAAGGAATACCATGTTTATTGTATCTTCTGATCCCCTCCTCATGTAACAGTGGATTAACTCAATTGAAAAGATATTCTCTATTCTCTAGTGCTCAGAAAAAGAGAAAGTTGTGTTGGTGGTCTATTATTTTGATGGGGAAGCTGATCGGTGGTGGACACTGGTCCAAAACATAAAGTTTAATGAAGAAATGGATTCCATGGATTGGGAGGAAATTAAAGAAAAAAATTTAACAAATATTTTCCTCGAACCATCCATATCAAGATAGAAAGAGAGTTCCTCAGAGTTAAGAAGACGAAAGATGAGTCTATCGGGGCATATGTATAAAACTTTACAAGGCTTACAAGATATGAAATTGGCTTTTTCATGAACACTAAAAGAAAGGTGGAGCACTTATTTAGAGAACTAATGTTAAGTCTATGAAAATAATTGGCAATTCAAGACTTCAATGGTTATGAAGAGATTGTATGTTGTGCCCTCAAGGATGAAATGGATATCGAATACTCTCAGTTGTCTCATGGGCCTAGTGAAAAAAAAACAGAAAATTGAGTCTAATATGGGTGGATCAGTAGATAAATACCACGATGGAAAGAAGACCAAATATCCTACATGTCAAAATTATAGGAAGAAGCATCCTGGGAACTATCAAAATGGAACTAAGAAATAATTAAAATGTGGAAGAATGGGGAATCTGGATAAGAACTGGTGAAGGGATATAAAGAATTACACTAATGTCGAAGAACAAAGGAGTGTTCAGATCAACACTCAGCCTATAGTGAATTTTTCCAACTATAAGGAACATGGTCATTTTTCAAACCAATTCCCTGAGCCCGGGGTTGTTGGGGGAAATCAACAAAAACCTCCAATACAACAAGGAAAGGAATATTCTATCACTACTGCTGAGGTGGATTCAGAATATGATTTGGTGAAAGGTATGCTGGTTATTCATTCAATAATAGAGAACATACTATTTGATTTCAGTTCTATAAATTCTTTCATATCTTGTATATTTAGTTGAAATATTCAAACACCACCTCAAATTTGGGAGGTTGAGATATCTGTGAGTATAGTGAATGGGAAAATTATTGCATCCAAAGTTTATAACTCCTCCCTGATAAATGTTTGTTGAATGAACCTCTTATAAAATCTTTTCATACTCCCCTTTGTAGAGTTTGATTCTATTTTAGGAATGTATTGGCTATCTTTATATAAAGCTGACATCAACTATCATGAAAGGTGGATCACTCTTCAAATCCTGGAGCATTCTCCAATCCTATACAAGTTTAAGGAGGAAAATGAAACTCCTTCAGAATCATCATATCAAGTGTGGATATGGTTACCATATGAGAAATAATATATTTCTAAAATTATTGGGACAAAGGAGAGAATCATGATTTAAGATATGCGCATTATAAGGGACTACAATGATGTGTTCCCCAAATAATTTTTTAGTCTTCCTCCTGACCAAGTGGTCAAGTTTTCAATTGAACATATTCTTGGATCTCTGCCTATATCCAAGAAAACTTATAGAATTGAAACCATTGAGCTGGAAGAAATAAAGAAGTTACAGGAGAATATGTACAAGGGTTTTATATTCCTGAGTGTTTCACCATGGTGTGCACTGGTCCTCTTTATCAAGAAGAAGGATGGATCAATGCACCTCTACATTGATTATCATGATCTCAAAAAAATCACAATAAAGAACAAGTATCCCCTTCCATACACAGCTGAATTGTTTGATCAGCTACATGGGGCCAATTATTTCTCTAAGGTTGAACTTCAGTCTAGATATCACCAATTAAAGGTGGGGAAGGAAGATATTCCCAATACTACCTTTTGAATGAGGTATGAACACTATGAGTTCATAGTGATTCCCTTGTGATTCACTAATGCTCCAGAAATATTCATGGACTTAATAAATAGATCCTTTATATATTACCTCGAGAAATCTGTGGTAGTATTTATTGATGATATTATGATATACTCTAAGATCAAGGAGGAACATGGGGAGCATTTGAATACTGTATTGAAGACTTTTAGAAGGGATAAAATTTATTAAAAGTATAGTAAATGTGATTTCTAGATGGAGTAAGTATCATTATTGGGGAATGTTATCACCAGAAAAGGAATATATATATACACTTCCAAGACAAATACAATTGAAGAGTGGTCCAGACCAACATCTATAATGGATATCCACAGTATTCATGGTCTAACTGGGTATTACCGATGACTTTTTAATAACTTCTCATTATTTTCAAACAAAATAAAAAATCTGATGTGGAAGGGATTTGGTTTTCTAGACTCAAGAATGTGAGGAAATATTTAAGTAACTCAAAAAGAGGCTTACCATTATGCCAGTACTGACACTCCCAACAAGTTGAGACCTCTTTGTGGTGTATAGTGATGCTTCAAAAAAGGTCTTAGTCTTTTTACTGATGCAAAATGATAAATTGATAGCCTACGACTCAAGGAAATTGAAAATTCAAGAGTAAAATTTTCTTACGCATGATCTAGAGTTGGCGGCTATGATCTTCGCATTGAAAATATGGCATCATTATCTCTATGGGGAGAAGTGTCAGATATATACTGATCATAAGATTCTAAAATATATATTCACATAGATAAATCAAAATATGTTCCAGTGAAGACGGTAGGAGCTCATAAAAGATTATTACTGCTCAATCCACTGGCATCCTAGTAAAGTAAATAAGGTCGTGGATAATCTATGTAGAAAGGATCCTGCATCTTTATCAATGATGAGAATTGAGAAGGATCCAATCTTATAAAACTTGTGTAGGATATACATTGGAATCATTTAGGGAGGAAATTCATAAATCCTTTCTCAAATTATTTCACAACCATCCCTCATATAGAATATAAATAATTATCAATGAAATGATATGGGAATTCAGAAAAGGGTGGAAGCTATCAGGAATGAGAAATACTCATACTTCTAAATGGATGAGGAAGGACTTATAAGATTTGGGTCACAACTATGTGTACCATCTAATCCAGATATAAATAAGGTTCTTATGAATGATGCACATAGATAAACTATATATATTCTCCTAGGGAGTACAATTATGTATCAAGATCCCTAAGAGAACTATTGGTGGGATAGTATGAAGAAGGATATCGCTGAATATACATCAATGTGCCTTGTATGTCAGTAAGTGAATACTGAAAGAAAAAATCCTAAAGGGATGATGAAACTATTGTGCATACCAATATGTAAGTGGGAGAACATTTTCATGGACTTTGTCACTAGACTTCCAAGTATATTTAGAGAAAACAATGATATATGGGTTATTGTGCATCATCTTACAAAGACACCTCACTTTATCATAATTTGAGAGGACTTCTCATTAGATCAACATGAAATGATATAAATCAAAGAGGTGCTAAGGCTACATGGAGTACCACTATCAATTGTATCTGATCGAGATTTGAGATTCACTTTGACATTCTAGAAAAGTCTCCAACATACTCTAAGAACTAAGTTGAACTTCATTACGCCCTATCATCCTCAAATTGATGGCCAATATGAGTGTATTATTCAGACATAAGAATACATGTTGAGAGCATGTTCTGTGGACTTAAAAGGGAGGATGGGACCAACATCTTCCATTGGTTGAATTATCTCACCACGATTGTTTCCACTCCAGTATCGAAATGTCTCAATATGAAGCCCTTTATGGGAAAAGATGAAAAACACTAGAATGCTGGGATGAAGTTAGTGAACGTAAGCTTCTAGGACCAAAAATGGTAGAATAAATGGTGGAGAAGGTGAAAACCATTCAATAGCACATCAAGGAAGCACAAAGTCGACAAAAGAGCTATGTAGATAATCATCGATGGGACCTTGAGTTTAAGGTTGGATGCATGGTATTCCTCTGCATGTATCCATGGAATAGGATCATGATATTTAGGAAGAAAGGAAAGCTAAGTCCCGGGTATATCGGCCCCTTCAAGATCCTTGATCATGTCAGAGTTTTGGCCTATCGACTAGCACTTCCACCAACCATTTCTCAAGTACATGATTGATTCCACGTATCCAACTTGAGGAAGTACAAACCAGATACCTCACATTTACAGAATCTAGAGGTGTTAAAATTGGAAAATGATCTCTCTTACAAGGAGAAACTAGTGAAGATCTTGGATCATAGAGATAAATTTCAATGCAACAAGACTACTCACATGGTAAAAGTACTATGGTGGAACCATAATTACGAAGAGGCAACATGGGAAATGGAGGAAGAAATGAAGGAAAACTACCCACACCTATTTTTTTCTTAGAATGTAAAACAAAATTTCAAGGAAGAAATTTCATAAGCGGCGAAGAATGTAATGAACAATAGTTTTATCAATTGAAATCCTCTTCTTATAATTATTTCATATAGTATAAACTACATTAAATCACATTTGGAACACAATACAAACTTTATAAATGAAGAATGATTGAAATATGACCTTATGAATAGTAATATGACCCTTATGAATAGTTAGCAGCCAAATGAATAGTAACCACGCTATGAAAATAAAAATAAAATTTAAACATCCTATAAATGAAAATATGATATAATTATATCATAGTATAAGTAAATAATATTTTAAAAATTATTAATTTTGTGTTGGTATTTTTATAAGTCATAAATATCTAATTACAATTTTATGATTAGTTTAATCATTTAAATGAAAATTTATTTTTATAAAATGTATTCATAAATTAATATTTTTCTTTCTTATGATTATAAGATAATTTTATGAGACCTTAGTTAATTTTTCAAAGTGTTATAAAAACAGTTATAATTTTAAAATCTATATTTTTCGAGTAAATGAAGATTTTAATTGAAAATTAAATTTCTTATATTTAGAAAATTATTATTAAAAAAGGGAATTCGTTTTTTAATTCGACACATCGAAAATTGAATATAGTGAATTTTTGGGATTTTTCTGAAATACATGAATTTTTTTTGAATAGTGAAATACGATAATTTATGATAAAAGATAAATACATGAATTTTGGAGACATATATAATTTATGGATGATTTAATAAAAAAATATAAAAATATCCTTCATTATTTTAATATTTTTTATTATAATTATCAAACTATTAATAGTCTTGATCCAAAATAATAAACTAATGAATAAAATAATGATAAAACACCTCTTTCCTCCACCATAAATACCACCCCTCACCAACACTTCTCCTCACACCTCTCAAGCCTTGATCCTTGTAAAAATTATACTAAATTATCCTCTAAATACCCTCCCCCAATTCCATTAGATTTTTTTCTTAAAAAAATTCCAAAACCAAACCCATAAATAGGTTCTCAAGAAGAAATAATCAAGAGGTAAATCCCCCTTCCTTTTATTTTAATTCTTTTTCAAGTTACTTTATTTTCTTTTTCTATCCAAACCTCACCTCATAAAAATGGTATGATAATTATATTACATTAAATATACTATAATTGTATTATTATAATGTAATAATTCATCATCATCTCTCTTTCCCCATCCTTTTATACTAAAAATGAAAACTTCGTTCATGATGTGTTAATTCATTTCATTCAAGGACAACAAAATTTTCAATTTCCATTACCATCTGCAAGGATGGTCATAAAACCATTTTTATGGTTGAACCAAATTATAATATATGTTTTATATCTTATTTCATGTTCTAAAATCATTATATATATGTGATATTAAATAATGAAACAAAATTAGTTCTTGGTTATCAAAAAATCGCCACTTAATCCAAACTATTATCATTAAAGTTTTATCTAATGATTCATCCTCACCCCAAATAACCAAATGACTTTTATAACCATTAATTCTTCTTTATGTTAATTAATAACATATAACTTCAATTCTATAAATCCATTCTCATCTTACATGATTATTCGTACATATATACAAATAAACTGATCTTGAAAACCCAGGAAACCAATGCTCCCAAATGATGAAATTGAACTTATTAACCCATCAAAAAGTCTATAAATGAACTTAATAAAGTTATAATAACTCAAATAAATATAGAAAATGTTCTATAATTATTAACTAATGAATCAAATTTGACTATCCATGACATTAAGATCAAGTGAAGAACACCTTCAGACTTAAGGTAAGGGATTCTACATGAACCTCCATTACTCCTTCAGGTTATTCTCTCTCTTTTTACCCAAATGACATTATATTTAATTTTTATGTAAATATTATAATTTTTTTTATATTTTACTATATCATGTATCAATATCCATTCTTCCTTATTTTTTTTGGGTATAAATGTTTTTAAAAGGTTCCCTACTCAATTCTTCCTGATAAGTAAGCTCGATTTAAGGGAACTTCCCGAATTCTTACCCATTTTAAAGTGAACTCCATAATCTGTTTTAAGCCACCATTATTTTTCTAAAATTTATAATTTTATTATTAAAGAATTCTTGGCTCAATTCTATTTTATATGACATATTATTCCCTTTTCTTCTTTAAATGATCTTTAATATTTTCCTTAAACTGTACTAAAATGTTTTAATTATAAAGTTTATTAAATACTCTTTTACATGTTATAACTTCATTTTGACATAACTTAACATTATATATTCATATTTTTCTTTAATAATGTCAATGTTTGGTTTAATTATTTTCTTTTATGGGCACTTTTTTGATATACCCATTTATTATGCTTTATGACATGATTATGGTACTCATTTCTTTCTATGTGTAACCCTTATGTTTAGTTTTCATGTGGTACACAACTTCATGAACATGTTATTATGGGTGTACCCAAATATAACTTCAATTAATTGGGTAATTTTTACTCTCATGAGACATCTTGTTCAACAGTCTTGGTTGTTATCCTTGACTTGTGCTCCATGTGCAACGATCTTGGTGTTTAACCTTAACTTGTGCTCCTTTATGTGCAATGATCCTTGACTCATTATTATGTCATGTTTTATGTTGTTTTAATATCTCCTATGATTACATGATTATATATTTTATGATTCCTTATGTATATTCATGCCTTTTATGTCATCTTATTATGCCTTCTAACCCATGTGATATGCTTTATTATTATGTTTATTCCCTTACTGGGATTTTTAGCCCATCCCTTGGTTTATGTTATCCATAGGATATTTTATGTAGATATAATGGATAAAAGGAAGTTAAGATCTCATAAGGTATGATAAATAAATAATTTTTTTTATTTATTCCCATTTTTTCTGTTTTATGTACCTAGTCTTCCAAAGACACTAGACTTTATGATTCTTGGCTTGTAATTTGATAGCTAATTATGATTAAAATAATTTAATATTATGTGAAATTTATAGGGTCACTATATCTTAACCTAATAATATCCTAAAATTACAAACACACATTTCCCCTTAAAATATTTCATAAACTCGGCCTTTGGAACACACCGACAATGCACATGAAGACATGCATATGGTTTAGTATTAAAGGGACCATCTGCCTCCAAAATGGAGTTACCATCCTCTTACTAATTCACTATCACCATCCAAAATCATAAAAATTCCCAAATTTATATTAATCCCCTATCTCTATGCAAAAATACTAAAAAATTAATTATAAGCATTTAAAATTATTTATACAATTTAATTCAATGAGGCATCAACATCGAAATCTCACTGAGTGACCTCCCGTGGCCAGAAACTCAAGAAACGACACACCAAAAGTCTTTGTAATTTCCCCTAACTGTCACATACATGACTTATGTTAAAGTTAAATTCCATTTTATTTTCATTCATGCTTTGTTTTGAGGTTTTCCCAAGCTTTTATGGAGGAATATGTGAGTTTTCATGAATTGGTCCAAACCATGAGCCCAATTCCAAATTTAAAATTAAATTTTAATTCCTTTATAACTCATTCATTTTTCAACATTTTTCATCCATTGCAATTCCTAATTGTCTTACCCTAACCTATTAACACCACCATATTAATTTGGACCATTTAGGAATCCATAATCATGGTGGATATGGGTTTTTATTTAAGGGATTGGGCCTGCCCGAAAGCCCATTTTCTTCTTTAAAAAGAAATTTTAATTCTTTAATATCTCCTTCAATATTTTCGTTTTCTAGGTGATTCAAACTCTCACCCGATACCACATACCTAAGGCGTGCCCCCATTCTATCTTCCCACAATTTGGAGCTCAATAGAGTCGATAAAGTGGTCGAAAATTCTCTGGATTTCATAAATCTCCCAGATTTGGAGAGGTAAATTGATCCTTTCATAACTACTTCTATTTGTAATATTTCCCCCCATTACAGTTCCTACATGATCTCTTAGTCCTTTTTCTAACCTCCCATGAATGGTTGTATGTTTTCAAATTCAGATACTGGTGGATTTTGGGTCGTTTTCTTCAAGATTGTTTTAGGTAAGTTTTTCTCTCTTCAATTCCTCCCTTCTCCTTAGGGTTTCCTCCCTATTTCATGAATTTATAGAATTTCCAAAAGTTAGGGTTCAAACCTAGGGTTTGATTTGGTGTATGTTCGGTCAAATGTTGTCTTCTAGGGCTAGATTTATCTTCCTTGTGGTGTGGCGGTGGTGCAGTAGATGTTTCGCACCATGTTTTGAGGGAATTGACACTTTCTATAGGTGGATCCATGTGTAAAAAATTATTGATGAGTTAGATTGCTGTATTTATTCATTTTTCATATTCATCATATGTTAGGTGTGGTGCAAAAACTGTTTATGATTAATTTGGATAAGTGTTTAATTTTATAGTTTCATTTTAACTTGAAATTGGGTGTCTTCATGTGTAACTCATGGGGTATTATTTGGGTGTACTTTATAACATATGGAATTGGTTTACTAAATATTTTTTGGCCTGAAAATTATGGTTTGGTAATGTATTAGTGTCATGTGGGACTAAAAAGAGGGTTTTTGAATAGGTTTTAGGTGTAAAACATTATTATACTTCTTGAGAGTATTTAATGAAAATGTGTGTTTTCATTTGGATCATTTGTAGTATTATTCAAGGTGATTTTATAAAACTTGAAAGTGGTTTTATAAATGTCTCTAGGGCTTAAAATTATGTTTTGGATAGGAATTGGTATGGTTTTTGGTCTTAAATTGGGGTTTTGAAATGAGTTTTGTGTGCAAGACATATTTACAACACTTGGGTTCTTTTTATGAAAATTGTAAATTTTTTAGTTGGTTAAACAAAGTGGGAAAAGGGTGAATATGTACTATTTGGTATGTGTGTTCACCTATTATGGGGTTTTGAAAGGTGAAGTGATTTTTTAAGATGTCAAACATTTTTATAATGTTTTGTAAATTTCTAAAATGTTTTATTAAATTGTGATGTTGGAGCGAAACTTGTTTGAGGGCTGTTTTGTGTAAGTTTGATGATAAAATGATTTTGAAGGTAAAAAGTGTATTATGTAAAATGTGAGTGGGATGTTATAAGAGTTTTAATATATTGTAATGGTTTTATAAAATTGTTTATTGGATTTGTTAAAGTGTTAAAGAAATGTGAAAAGTGTTGTGGGCTATTTTGGTGTGAGTCGGATTTCAAAATCAATTTGAATGAAAATTGGACTTTTGTGACTTGTGTTGTATACATGTGGGTTGTTTGGGAAATTTATGATATATAAATGATATTTTCATGTGAAAAGTATATTCATTGACTTGTTGAACGTGTTTGAGCACAAAAGGAAAACCTGAGTATCTAGGTGGGTGGACGTTTACTAGTATGCTAGTGAATCTGTGGGGTTTGGCCTTAGTTTCACTTAATAAGATTGATGCTTACAAATATAACTAAACTATGATGATGATTATGATTGGGGACAACTAGTTTATGGGTCGGTTACCTACTAGTGGCTCGTGCATGAGAACATATATTTGTGATGGTTAGAATCATCGAGATACGAGGTACCTGGGACCCACAACTAGCTAGTGTCTAGGGGTTATTTCACATTTCTTGGGCTCACTAGATATTTTGTGCTTACCGTCGGCATACAGTATGAGTGTTTGGAAAATTCAATAGCTTTGTTATTTATTTTAAAAGTGTTTATTCTTTAATGTATCCCACCAAAAAACTTTTTTTATTTAATTTTTCATCTTTTAGAAATTGGAACTAACATTTCATGTTTTTGAAAACTTGAATGATTTTCGACTTTAAATGTTTATCACATGGAATATATTAGTGGTGGTATCCTAATGGGAATTGTCTCACACCCTAATTAAACCCTTGGGTGTAAGTAGACTTGGTTATTTTTTTTTTCACAGGTTGGGTACAGTTTTTAGTGCCAGTGGTTCGAGTTTCTAGCAGGTCCTTGGTGGTGAAGTCTTGTGGGGATGGCTTGAGGGAGGTGCCTATTTCCATGTGGAGGTTCTTGGGCTGTCCTTATTTGGTTTTGTGACTTTTTAATGGTATTTAAACATATTTTTAACTTATGTAATTCAATTCTGAAATTTTGTATAAGACGATTTTAGTTGAAAAATCCAGATTTTTTTATTGAGTTTGTTTGTTGTTTAATGTTTATAAAATCAGGTAAATCATTCCCAATTCTCATTATATGATACCCGAGAACTTTTTCCAGACCATGGGGATTGGGAACGCCCTTCAAGACATGTCACGGGCTGGGTTTGGGGCTGGGTTTGGTGGCGACCAGATTCGGTTCGTGACAAAATGGTATCAAAGGAGGTTCATGTTAACTCTTTGGGTCATGTTATTTGGGGAAGAGTCAGGATAGTATATAGTTAGGATTGTAGGGACTTAGTATTCTAGTTATGGGTAGTGTTCCTGATCACCACACCTCATGAAAGGATTCAAGTTTCTAGGGGAATTCAGGATTTATTTAAGTCCTTTGGTTTTCTTGGTTTGATGATGGTTAGGGGAAATGAAAAGAGAGTTGGGTTAATGGTCTCAGTGATCTCGGAGGGCCTGGAAAGCCATGTGGAGCCGAGGATCTTCCCTAGAACACTCTCTGTGATAGTTAACTGATTTGAATATGGTCTCCAACCATATTTCCAAGTCACCCACTGAAACTAGTTTCCTCTCGCATTGTCTTGTGTTCTTTAGTTTTGAAATCTTGGAACTTCGGTTTTAAAGAGACTTGGTTTTAAGAAGCGTACAATTGTTTTTGAAAAGATTTTCAAATAATGAGGGAATGGTTTGGTTAATGAAATGGTGAAACCGAATTTTCAGAATTTTTTTGAAATGGAAAATGGTGTGCTTACACCTCTTTTGAAAGCAGGAACTATATGGATGTTGGTTTTGGAAAGTGTTTCCAATAGAGTTTTCTAAAGAATCAAAGGGTGTTTTAATGGGATGATATGTTTTTAAATTGATGTGAATATCTTGAAAGTGAGTTCTTTTAAAAATGTTTGTGTCTTTATGAATTTTTTTTAAGATGTGAGTTTGTATTTTGATCTCATGGTTAGTGGTTTTGAGAAAAAGGATGTGTTGGTTTACTGTTTTGGTTTTGAAAAGTTCAAAGATTTTTTTTAACCTTTGAAATTTCCATGAGCAACCACATGAATGGGGTTATATGGGATGATGGATGGTTGATGGCATGACTAGATGAGTGTTGGTATGGATATGAGGAGGGTGCCTGGTGTGGCACAAAAACATGCATGTGTGAGGCCCATGGGGTACCATTGGTGGTTACGCTAACTGTTGAATTGTTGGTTTTCAAGAAATGTTTTTAAATAAAAA
Organism: Viscum album; assembly: GCA_963277665.1. Classification (NCBI taxonomy): domain Eukaryota; kingdom Viridiplantae; phylum Streptophyta; class Magnoliopsida; order Santalales; family Viscaceae; genus Viscum; species Viscum album. The sequence continues at coordinate 710,308,453 of OY728167.1, read as the reverse complement.
CATGATGTCTTGATGAATTATTTAGGCTAGCTTATATTATGAATTTTTGGAAAAAATTTATGCTGTGGGAAGTTTTGATTCCAAGAACCCCTCCTATTTGATCTGTGTTTTGGGTTTATGTTTGGTCGGTAAGGTGGGTAGAAGGACCGATTAGTAGTCTCCTCTGAGATATGTTTCAGGACACCTTTATGGTGGTTCCCTTCATGTGTTTGGATCTGTTTTGTGTCTTTTTTGACCAATAGACCATCTTGGTTGGGTCCTTGGGTTCTCTCATTGGATAAGTTATGCCCCCATTAAGGGTTAATGCATAATTGAAGTGAACCCCGGATTGTTTCTCCATTGGAAAATCCTCCAGTTGATCAATATAAGGAATATTTTATCAATATTTGTTGATTGATTCTACACCCATTCCTGTCTTTGATTTTTAGATCCTCTTTTAGAGAGAGAGTTCTCGTGTAAGGTTGAAAGAGACTTTAGTTTCTTAAGTTTCCTAATTCATCGAAGCTGGAAGTTGTCTAGGGTTGTTAGTGGGGATGAGTGTCTCAGTGGTGTCTAAGAGGGCCTCTGAGTTCTTCACAGCTTCTTTGAAGCATGAGTTCATGTTAAACCACAAGTGTGGGAAATATGGTCACGATAGGATATTGCGGCCACTTTCTATAATTATTTGTTGTTTGGGGATGTGGTATAAGGTCCCTCTCCTTGCATTGTTTATATTAGTCGCAATGGTCATGTTCGGTGATCCCTTATGATGTCTTGTGCTCGATTTACTGTAAAGGTGAAATTTGGGAAATCATATGAGAGTCTCTACTATGTTGGGAGAATGTCTCCCTTGGAAAAACATAAAAATATTCCATTTTAGAGGATGGTGAGTATAGGTTTTATTTACTTCTATTGTTTCTCACCCAAACAAACAAGGTGTGGTGTGCGTGCATCTTCTAATACCTTGTTTCAGTGAAATATCGAGTTAGGGTAAAGTGATTTTGGAATGTATTATGTCTTGGAAAACTTATCGGGGATTGTGTTGTAGTTTTTGGTTGCACCGAAAGAAGAATTCTCGTTCATGGGGTTTCCAAATCCTAACTGTGAGGTCAAAGATGCTTCAATCATTTGAGCTCCTGCCATAAGTCTCAGAGAGAAGCTGGCTCGTAGTCAGGGGAAATCACATTGTCGTTTAAACCCTTGTACAAAGTCCAATCCTCAATATGAATTTTAGGTTTAGTTTAAACCTATGGTTTCATCAACTTTCTTTTGTTGTTCATGTTCATTGGAAATAGGTGGAGGGCTGTGTACCCATTTCATCGCCCAATGTTGTCCCCCCCCTTTGGTTTCCATTGAGTCTTTGGAGAAAGGTTTGAAGTTTGGATAGACTAGTTAAGAACACAGTTTTAACTTAGTTAGTAGTGACCATGCCCTAGAATACCATGTGGATAGAAGGATCCACACTATTAGCGCATGGTTTCCCAAACCGTGCGGACTAACCATGTGACCTTCCCAACTCTTCAAATTTTGGGGTCTTTCTGTACCGGCCCATGCTGGTCGGTTAAGATGGTTGGTTCTTATGGTGGGGAGACCCACTATGAGTCTTATATAAGTTCTTTAGTAAAGGTTTTATGGAAGTATACCCACTGTACTGGGGAGTCCGTTCAGGCCTCCCCCTATTAGTGTCCCGATTCTATCTCGGGAACAATATATGTTGTCTCTTATGGTGGGGAGCCTATTTTTGTTCCCCAATACCAGTAAATCAGATTTATCCATGATCATGGCTTGGAGGTAAGTAGTCTTGTTTTGAGTTATCAAGATACCAATATCTTCTTTGGGTAAACTTTGAGATTGGAGAGTGCCCAATGGTTTATTTATAGCAAGGTAAGTGTAGCCTTGTTCGATGTTGTTGTTCGTTTGGGTGAATTGCTCGAGTCTTCTTCAGATAGTGTTTAAGGAGTTTTATTTTGGGATAAAGGTTGAATGTTATTGATCATTTTAGAAATTTGGTGTATGTTTTGGTTGTGATAGTAATCCTTCATTAATTGATCACTGGAGGTTTTTTTGGCCTTTGGGGGTGAAACCTAACAAGGAAGTACCTCTTGGTTTCTCAGTTGGGTTTGGTTGTTACTTTTGCATGGATGTGACTTTCCGAGGTGGAAAGTTTTCATTTTGGGGATAATTGTCACATAAATAACTTATTTTAAAGTTAAATTTCATTTAATTTCCATTCATGCTTTGCTTTGAGAGTTTCCCAAGCTTTTATGGAAGAATAGGTGAGTTTTCATGAATTGAGCCAAACCGTGAGCCCAATTCCAGATTTAAAATTAAATTTTTATTCCTTTATAACTCCTTAATTTTTTTATCATTTTTCATCCATTACAATTAATAATTGTCATCCCATGACCTATTAACACCACCATATTAATTTGGTCCATTTAGGAATCCATAATCATGGTGGATATGGGTTTTTATTTAAGGGATTGGGTCTGCCCGAAAGACCATTTTATACATTAAAAATAAATTTTAATTCTTTAATATCTCCTTCAATATTTTCTTTTTGTCAGTAATTCTAACTCTCACCCTAGACCACTTACCTAAGGCGCTCCCTCATTCCATCTTCCCAAAATTTGGAGCTCAATATAGTCTCGAAAGTGGTCGAAACCTCTTTAGATTTCATAAATCTCCTAGATTTGGAGAGGTAAAGAATATCCTTTCATAACCCCTTATATTTTTACTCTTTTCCCCCATTCCAGTTCCTAAATGATCTCTTAATCCTTGTTCGAACCTCCCATGAATGGTTGGATGTCTTCAAATTCAGATACTGGTGGATTTTGAGTCGTTTTATTCAAGATTGTTTTAGGTAAGTGTTTCTCTCTTCAATTCCTCCCTTCTCCTTAGGGGTTCCTCCCTATTTCATGAATTTATAGAATTTATAGAAGTTAGGGTTCTAACCTAGGGTTTTATTTGGTGTATTTTTGGTCAAATATTGTGTTCTAGGGATGGATTTATCTTCCTTGTGGTGCAGCAGTGGTGTGGTTGATGTTTCGCACCAAATTTTGAGGGATTCGACACTTTCGGTAGGTGGTTCCATGTGTAAACAATTATTGATGTGTTAGCTTGCTATATTTATTAATTTTTCATATTCCTAATATGTTAGGTTTGGTGAGAAAACTATTTATGAATAATTTGGATAAGTGTTTAATTTTATAGTTTCATTTTAACTTGAAATTGGGTGTTTTCATGTGTAACTCATGGGGTATTATTTTGGTGTATTTTATAACATATGGAATTGGTTTACTAAATATTTTTTGGCCTGACAATTCTGGCTTGGTAATGTATTAGTGTCATGTGGGCCTAAAAAGGGGGTTTTTGAATAGGTTTTATATGTAAAACATTGTTATACTTCTTGAGAGTATTTTATGAAAATGTGTGTTTTCCTTTGGATTATTTGTAGTATTATTCAAGGAGATTTTATAAAACATGAAAGTGGTTTTATAAATGTCTCTAGGTCTTCCAATTCTATTTTGGATAAGAATTGGTATGGTTTTTGTTCATAAATTTTGGTTTTGAAATGAGTTTTGTGTGCGATACATATTTACAACACTTTGGTTCTTTTTATGAAAATTGTAAATGTTTTAATTGGTTAAAAAAAGTGGGAAAAGGGTTCATATGTACTGTTTTGTATGTGTGTTCACCTATTATGGGGTTTTGAAAGGTGAATTGATGTTTTAAGATGTCAAACATTTTTAGAATGTTTTGTAAATTTATGAAATGTTTTATTAAATTGTGATGTTGGAGCGAAACTTGTTTGTGGGATGTTTCGTGTAAGTTTGATGATAACATGATTTTGAAGGTAAAAAGGATATTATGTAACAAGTGATTGGGCTTTTATAAGAGTTTTAATATATTGTTATGGTTTTATAAAATTGTTTAATTGATTTTTGGAAGTGTTAAAGAAATGTGAAAAGTGTTGTGGGCTATTTCGGTGTGAGTTGGATTTCAAAATCAATTTGAATGAAAAGTGGTCTTTTGTGACTTGTGTTGTAAACATGTGGGAATTTAGGTAAATTTATGATATGTAAATGATATTTTCATGTGAAAAGTATATTCATTGACTTGTTGAACTTTTTTTAGCACAAAGGGAAAACCTGGGTATCTAGGTGGGTGGATGTGTACAAGTATGCTAGTGAATCCGTGGGGTTTGGCCTCAGTTTCACATAGAAAGATTGATGCTTAAAACTATAACTAAGCTATAATGATGATGATGATTGTGGACCACTAGGTTATGGGTATGTTCCATACTAGTGGCTTGTTCATGAGAACAGATATTTGTGATGGTTACTCTCACTGAGATATGAGGTACCTAGGACCCACAACTAGCAAGTGCCTAGGGGTCATTTCACATTGCTTGTGCTCACTAGATATTTTGTGCTTACCATCATCATACGGTATGAGTGGCTGAAAAATTCAGTAGCTTTGGTATTTATTTTACAAGTTTTTATTCCTTAAATTATCCCACCTGAAAACTGTTTTTATTTAATGTTTCATCTTTTAGAAATTATAACTAGCATTTCATGTTTTTGAAAACTTGCATGTTTTTCTTCTTTAATGTTTATCACATGGAATCTCTTAGTGGTGGTATCCTAATGATAATTGTATCACACCCTACATACACCCTTGGGTGTAAGTATACTTGGTTTTTTTTTTGTCGCAGGTTGGGTACAGTTTTTAGTGCCAGTGGTTCGGGTTTCTAGCAGGTCCTTGGTGGGGAAGTCTTGTGGGGATGGATTGAGGGAGGTGCCTATTGCCATGTGGAGGTTCTTGGGCTGTCCTTATTTGGTTTTTTAACTTTTTAGTGGCCTTTAAACATAGTTTTAACTTATGTCATTCACTTCTGAAATTTTGTAAAAGACAGTTTTAGTTGAAAAATCCAGATTTGTTTTATTGAGTTTGTTTGTTGTTTAATGTTTATAAAATTGGGTAAATCATTCCCAATTATAATTATATGATACTCAGGCACTTGTGCCAGCCTGTGTGGATTGGGAACGCCCTTTGGTCCTTGTCACGGGCTGGGTTTGGGGCTGGGTTTTGTGGTGACCAGATTCAGTTCGTGACACTAACACTCTAAAAAATTAACATTATATAATAATCAATCAATCACTAATTCTAGGTCAATTTAGAAAAAACCCAATATAAATTTATTGGGTGACATGAGTCTAATAATATAGGGGTAAATGAATGGAATTTCTCCTTTTTAGACATCCATAATCCACCACAACATGAAGCCCCAATATATCAAGATTATTACACCATGATCTAGTGGAATTATTATCAAAACCCTATATGATACTAGATTAAATCAAATAAGAAAGGAAGAAAAGTAAGTGAGGATAGGAAAGATAGATTTAACTTAGCTTTAATTTACCAAAATGAGCCCTGATTGACCACAAACCAAGGGGGTCCAAAGAGAATCCTTGGGAAAGAAATATTGGGGATAAGGATGGCTAAACTCCCTCTCTTTAGGTGGATTAAATGGAGTACTACCCAAAAATAATGGGTGTACCCCTATAAAAAACAATACAATTGCTCACTGGATACCCGCTCAACATGTATTTGGTACTCGTTGCTCCATCGACCACACGGTACACCCTCACCGGCTGGATAAAAGGTATCTGAGTCCCATAAATCAACTTCATAGTCTACTAGTTACCTAGTTTTCCTCTTCTATATACTTTATGGAACTGTAGTAATGTTGCAGTTCACTAACCATCCCTTCCTTACTCTGAACCTTCAAGCCACAGCTCTCTGACTTCTCAAAACACTAAAAACACATTTAAAAATATACCATTGGGATTTTTTAACTCTCAATATTCACAAACAAATACTTGATCACAAAATTACCCATACACTGTATCTCAAATTATAATTCAATATGAAAATAACTAACCTGTAATGATGTGAGTCGTTACACTTACGTTGTATCACCAATTATGATATCATTTATCATATTAATAAATCATATCATAGCTTTCAATATTGTATATCATAATACTATCCATTGTTAAAATCTAATATCACTTCTTATTGTATACAAAATCATAGGGATAGAAATATATTTAAATTCTATATCAAATTTGGTGGTATTCAATAAAACATCAATATGATATCAAAATTTCTTCAATTTATAGCATTATTTAAAGAATCAAAAAGCTCTATAAAGAACCAATTCACTGATGGGTTTCTAGGGATTTAATAACTCTAATTAAATATAGTATAATAAATTATAAACCTTAAACCTAAGATCTCCATGCTATGTAAAACAAAAACAGTGTATAAAAAATGATGAACATGTGCCTTGAACTAATGATGGCCTTAATTACTACCTATAATCATATTAATGATTAAGATCACTATGTAATATTGAAATCACCCTTCCCTTTAATTTTTCTCTATGAGATAATCTAAATCACCCAATGCTTGTATGAGATTCCCCATAAATATCATGGTGTGTGAGTGCCCTAATATGGATAAGGGAGAAGGTGGAATTATTATATAGGAAGGAGAAATTGGTAGTGAAATCTTGGACCAACACAAAATTAATGATTATTTACTACTTATATTGCCCTTATGGATGTCCTCAAAATATCCATGCATTTACTAGTATGCTACGAAATTTATGTGATGTGCACATATTTTTCACAGATCCTTGGTCAATAATTTATTTACATAAGTATGTAATATACTGCATAACCTGGGTTGATCTCAAGGAGGAAACTCACACAACACTGAAATTATATTGTCTCTGTTTATATTATCACTAATATATAACTAAATAATATAAAGATGAATGATATTTAAAGATGCATGAAATATTAATATATATCTATATATATAAATGAAATGAAGAAAAAATGAATGATGATAAATAGAAAGGAGATCCTCCCATGAGAACACCTTGAGTGAACCTTCATCATCTCTTTATTAGTTCCAAATCAAATTGATGAGCGTGCCCCATCATAAGTATGGAAATCATCTTCTTCCCATGTTTTTAATATGCGGTGCACTCAATGATCATTTAGATACTGAACATCAACCTCCTCGATCGAGGGAGAATAATGTAGAAGAGAAATCTAAGCCTCGGGAGGAAAGTGGAGACACAATAGAATATTTCCCACTAAGATCCAAATCATTCTAACTCTAAGAAAATAAGAAACATTACAATTGAATTTTTAATAACTTTGGTTGAAAAATGGATTTATCCCTCAGGAACTTCCTTGGGTTATTTACTCATGATTATGAGTATTATAGATCACATAAGAGAATAACATAGTAGAAACACAAAAGATAAAAATACGAAAATGAGAGGAATAAGAAGAGTAAAATATATTAAAATTTCATAATTGTATTACAGTGAAATAAAACCCTAAAAACCTAATGAAAGTGTCCAACACAAGTTTCCAAACCCTTGAAATAAATAAGAAACACTCTTTTATAGGTATAGGGGTGACATCTTCGCTCCAAGATGATCCTCCGAATATTGGAACTTGTTATCCCTACTAATCATAGAATTGGTAAAACTTAACTGTTTTAAAGTTGTTAATATATCTCTTCTATGTCATATAAAGAAATTTTAGCTTGGTTCTCTAAGTAATGAATGATTAATGGGTGATTTACTTCAAATATTTATTCTTTACCAGTAGACTCTTCATATTTCACATCTTCAATTTCCAATAAATTTATTACCTTGATAGATGAAGAATTAGGAATGTAAATATTTATAAAAGTTTTTCATTAATATATTATCTTGATAAATGTTCAATTTAATCTCCTTTGGGGTTTTATTTTATTATATATGGTCCCAACATAAAAAAATTTCGAATCTGTGAACAGATTTCGAGTCCTGACTTATGAACTGGTTTTTGGCCTTAAAATGATGGATTGAACATTGGTTCTAGAAGAATGAAATCAATAAAAATATTTATTTAAGACTACAAAATAATTTCATAATTTTTATCATTTTATAAAAAGTTATCTATGAAATACATAAATTACTTAAAATAGTTAAAATCCAAAATATACCATTTCACAATTAAACACAAAATGCTACTAATAACCATAAAATGTGAAAATTTCCATTAAAATAACACATTGGTGGGACTAAAACATTGAAATTAAAATTAAAATAATTGAAATTATTTTCTCTATCAATTCACCCACACTAAAAAATTACACTCCTATGTAATCATATTATACTAAGTTTGAAACAAACTTTCCAAAGCATAAATGATAAAAAGGATCAATTATCATATAAAAGGAAATATCATGCCTCTTACATGGATAAAAATTCCCTAAATACTCACAAATCATAAAATTCCTTTCAATATCATGTTAATCCTCATGTGCATGTCATACCTAACTCCCCAAAAAATATTACTCTATTCACTCAAGGATTTTTTTTCGGAGTTTTTATCATTCTCAAGAACATGTTTGATATCTATAGGATTGATATAATCCTAGTATCTCTACTTCATAGAGTTAAAAATGTTTCAATCATGAGGCATTTCTCATGGTTTTTTCTGAGGTTGAGGTTTGGCAGGTTATAAATGTAAAAACATCTAAGGATGAATGAGGTGGTTTGATCTCTAATGTGAAGTAAATGCATGAAAACAATTTTTCTCAAGAATGGTGTGCTCCTAAATCCAATAGAAAATAAATAAACTCCAAAAAAACTTTATTCCTTTGGGAATTTCACACTTTTAATTTCAGAATCAATGATAAATTCCATCCCTCTACACCCCCACCCCCCATTTTTATCATTGTTTCATCTTAAATTTAGATCTGGATTTCTCTTTAGAATTACATTTTTTAGGAAAAGAGATGCAAATTTTGATCTTTAAATATTTTTGATCACCTATCCTATAATTTTAATGAATTTTGGGCCACTTATACATCTTTGCATCATGAAATTTCTTCCACCAAAGTAGTAATAATTATTTCAACACTTTCAATTCAGCCTAAAAAATCTTTACGAAAGACAAATATAGCTTATCTTCACTCTACCCCACATTTGAGTTCAATAATAATAATTAATTTAACTTCTAGAGAAATTTTTTAATGGATAAATGGCTTGTAATGTGGCTTCCTAAAAAGTTATTTCATGGATACTAGGGGATTAATAAAGGTTATATGAAAAGGTAGGTCAAAATAAGAGTTGAATGCAAAAAGGTCTTTCAAGGTGGTTCCTCAATTATACTTGAAACATTTCATGAACACTAACAGTTTTTAAAAAAGAGAAAAATAGAAAGTTATAAATCGCAAACAATCTCAAGAATCTCAAGAAAAATATAAATTTAAAGAATATGTTAAAAATTAATTGAAACCTCTCATGATGGGAAATATTTTCAAGTTGAGCCGCACTAGTGAACATAAGTTTCACAATCAATCAAACTTCCTCAAATGAAAAGGATCATAAATCAAGAAATAAAATCCATTCAAAAATAATTTAAATCCTAAAATATTAAAATCAATAAAATTTTCAAAAACACTAATATGGTTTTAAATTTCCAAAATATTCGATTCGTATCGTGAATACTAAAAACACACCAAAAAGGAAAAAGGAAAACATGAAAAACCAAATGGAAGCACGTATAAAATTACTAAAAAAATAAATTGAAATCCCTCCCCAAAACTTATTCCACTTAATAACAACTTTTTATCTTAAATAAGATAAATAAATATTTTTATACTAAATTTTAATTGGGAATAAAATAAAATAAAGGAAAGGAAAAACACAACCTTATTTATTTTTCAGTGGAAGCCCTCGATTTAAGCTCCTAGCTGTTACCACTTTAAAACTGTAAAAAATAAAGAATCAAAGAATAAGAAAAATAAATAAAAAGAAATATAAAGGCTAAATAAAAGAGATAATGTTTGTTTTATACCCCCAATAAGGTTCTAGGTTTTTACTACCCTTATTCTGGCAGTTGTAGTGGATTATCCCCAATCAGAAGGTGGGTGTGGTTTCTTTGAGATGAACCACCACATGAGACTTTTCCCAATGTCTATGAGTAGATAGTGAGATTGGATAATCCCAAAGAATATAATAAAACTACAAACCCTATGAATGAAAAATATATAATTTGAGTTCTATAGTGGGAGAAAAAGAAGATAGGGGTGCTCCCTATTGAATTCCATGGTGACCTCCTCCATATGGTTTGCAATTTGTTATATAGGAGGTAGTATCACCACCACTTGATCCTCCATATATTCTTATTCTTCAATAACCACCAATTTGGTGGTATCTTCCTTAACATACAAGGTCTTCACCAATTATTTTGTATTAAAAAAATTAGAAAATGATATGTTAGAAAAAAGTTCTTCTTGAATAAGATTAAAACATGATGAATCAATAAATAAACCTTATCTTTCAAGTATGTCATATTTGTATTGATCTCTTATAGAAGGACCATTGGAAACTCAATATCACCAGTTTCATCTTCATAATTGTATTATAGAGAAAGATACTAGTAAATAGGTGCTAATTATTCATTATCAATGATGGGAAGATCAAGTTTTAGATTATCTTCAATAATGTTATTCTAGTGTTTATCCCAAAAATGTTGATCTCCATTTAGTGTATCAGCTTTTAAGTGTTATTCATGGACCTCCAAGAGCAATGGTTAAGTTTGGGATGATGTTATTAATTCCTTTAGTAGCTCCTTCTCAACCTCCTCTAGTTTTCTAACATAAAAAGTGATCATTGAAATATCTTCCATTTCTCGTCTCAGTTAAGGTTCGAGTTACTCCTGGGATTTATGTACATATTCAACTATCCATTCTATTTGGATATATAGGTTTTTCATTTTATAACTAATAATTTTCATGTGAACATCAAGATCATTATGAACTCTTTATTTCAAATTATATTTTTATATCCATACAAAATAATTTTAATTAAAATACATAATAAAACAGAATTTTTTTAAAAAAAAATAAATTAATGGTTTTTTTGTGTTTTTTATGAAAAAAGGTGTGTAAAAGTGATGTTCCTCCCTGGAAATATTTCAAAATTGATGTGAGGGTATTTTATATGGATCCATATTTAATAATTTGTTTACCTAATCATGTAATATAGTTCACACCAAGGTTCGAACTCAAGGAGACAACTCACACAATGACAAAATTCTATTGTTAGTATTTATATTTAAACTAATAAAAAACTAAATAATATAAAGATGTATGAGAATGAAATATGAATCAAATATTAAAGTATTTATACATATAAAAATTCAATATATCCAAAATGAATGCAGAAGGAATGAATGGTGTTGTATGGAAAGGAGATCCTCCTAGGAGAACACCCATAGTGAAACTTCATAGTCTCTTTATTAATTCAAAATGAAATTAATGAAAATTCTCAATGGTATGCATGAACATAACATTATTACCATTTTTTTGAATATACATTTCACTCAATGATCATCTAGATACCTTACATCCACCTCCTCAATTGAGGGATAATATTTCAAAAGAGAAAGATAAGCCTCGAGTGGCAAGTAGAGAGACAAAGGTTCCTTACCCCCTAAAATCACCCTCATACTAAGTACAAGAAAATAATAAAAATTAAAATTGAATGTCAATGACTTGGTTTGAACACTATATTACTCCCCTGGGAACATCCACGGGTTAGTTAAACATGATTATGAGTATTAGATATCACAGTGGAGAAGAATATGGTGAAAATACAAAAGATAAAAATATGATAATGAGATGAAAAAGAAAAGTAAAATAAATTAAAATTACATAATACTATTACAGTTAATGAAAAACCTAAAAAACTTCTGAAAGAGGCCAAAAAAATTTCCAACCCCTTAAAATTAAGAGAAACACTCTTTTATTGGGAGAGGGGGGGGGGGAATTTCACTCCAAAACGATCCTCCAAATTTTGGTTCTTGGTAGACCTATTAAATGGTAGAATTGTTAAAAAAATTGTCTTATTAAAAGTAGTTATTATATCTTTTATATGTCATCTCATGAAATTTAAGCTTGATTGGACAAGTAATGAATGATTTATGCCTAATTTACACTATTTATTTATTCAGCCTATGAAGACTCTTTGAATTCTATATCTTTCGTTTCCAATGAATTTATTACCTTGGTAGATGCATAATCGGGTATGGAAACCTTTATAAAAGTCATTAACTAATATCTTATCTAGATACATGATGAATTTCAGATCATTTGGACTTTTATTTTGGGAGATATGTGTCCAACATAAAAAATATCTTGATCCATTCATAGATTTCGAGGCCGACTTTGAACGGGTTTTGGGCCTCAAAAGAAGGATTGAAATTTGGTTCCATAATAATTAAATGAATACAAATATGTATCTAATCTTAAAAAAATAATTTCTCACTTTTGATCTATGTAGAAAAATTTATAACCGAAATACAAAAATTAAATAAAATAGTTAAAATCCCAAATATGTCATTTTGTAATTAAGCTAAAATTGTTACTAATAACCATAAAATTTGAAAATTTACCTTACAATAAAACATTGTTGGAATTAAAACTTTGAAATTAAATATAAAATAATTGAAAATATTTTCTCTATCAGTACAATTAAATGGCATGTGGTTGCAACTCCTTGTAACCCTCAACCAACACATTCTTCCAATGTTTCATCTTATGAAACGTTTAATCAGTGCTAGCTTATATGGAAGAATATACTAAAATTAATAATGAATGATAAATTTCTTTATCAATCATAGTATTTCACATAAATCGTATATTATGAGACTATGAATTATTATACTCCCATGTCACATAATACGACTAGCTAAGGCAGGGATATTACAATATCTACATATTGTAAGTAACAATATACCCATAAGGAATAAAACATGTATTTTATTCATGTATATCATAAAATACAATATCCATTATATCATAACATATGATATATCCTAAAATATCATATGAATATTCAATTGAAGGAAAATCCCCATTACCCCCACCCACCCACCCACCCCCTCGGTGTGTTTTCACTTATTAACTATGCATCTCAAATATTAATAGTGACACATATTTTTTGGAGATATTAATGGAATAAAACAAAAACTCAAATTTATAAATTATATTGGTCATTGAGATGGAAACTTTTAACAGTAATAATTCTGTAAATTGGTATCACAATTTGAGAATTGTTCTCATACAAGTGAATAAATTATAAAATTTAGATCATCCCAATACAAATTAGAAATTTTCTTATAAATCACAAGAGGTAAAAGATTACTATAAAAAATATTATAATGATTCATGTGACATAAGATGTGTTCTTCTATTAGTTATGGTTTTTAAGATTAAAAATATATATGAAGGAACATAATCATTCAATTTGATTGAATATTTTAAGAAGAAATCAAGAATTATAGTTGTGGAAAACTATATGTTATAGATATAAATTTATCTAACTCAGAATCAATGTTATTAGATACTAGATTCACATTACATATTTATAGTAATACACGACTTATTAATGAATTAGTGAAATTTATTAAGGAATAATATACCATAAAGTTGGGAAGGGAGAAATAGTTACTTCATTATTTGTGGGGAAATTTCATTTTCTTTATCCTAGTGAATTATCATTATTACTAGAAAATTATCATCATATAGCATAAATAAACAAAAAAAAATTATATTACCTATATAGGGAAGACATTTCATTTTTAATAAATAATAAATGTTGTTCTATTTATATTAATGAAATGTTTTATGGTTATATTAACATGTTTAATGGATAATATATATTGTATCTTGACAATACAATATATAATATAAAAAATAAGGCCTAAATTTATTGTTCAAATTCCACCAATATTTAGAGTTTTTATCTCATCCATATAAATAATAATCGCATCTGATAACTCCATAATGATGAATTACTGGATTAAAATGATTGTGAATCATTTTATGTATCTAAATATTATTTTAGGTAAAATAACTAAATATTATTTTAATGGTAATGGGAACATATCTAGTGAATTATTAAAGCTCATACATACTAATGTATGTGGTCCTATAAGTAAAAATTCTCAAGGTGTATTTTAGTACTTAATTACTTTTACTGATGTCTTTAGTAGGTATGGGTATGTGTATCTTAAGAAACACATGTATAAATACCTTAAAATGATCAATGTATTCAAAAAATAAGTACAAAATCATCTTGAAAATTTATTAAAACAAATTTATTTGATCAAGTCTTAGAATATTTGAGATAAGATTTTGTGATTATCCAGTAGATTGTGATATAGTATCACAACTCACTCCACCCGATAAACCATTATTAAATTGTGTATCTAAAAATTGAAATCAAACTCTGTTACATAAATTTTGGTCAATGATAAGTCATAAAAACCATCCTATTTTTATTTGTTTTTATTCTCTAGAAATTGTCTTGTTTTAACTAAATTGTGCTCCATAAAAGGTTATTCAAAATACAAAACATGATACATACTTGGAAGTATCATAATTTTTATTAATGAAGAATTTTGGTTATAAGGAATATGTATGATGTATTTCCACAAGTAAATGGGAATCGAAATCTGATAATTTTTTTTATTTATCTAAAAAACAAAATGGGTTATTATTTCTATAATCCCTAAAATAAAAAAGGGTTTTATCTTAATATATTGTCTTTCTTGAAAGTGAATTTATTTCCAAAATAATTAGTGATAGAAAATTTGATCTTAATAGTGCTAAATAACAACTATTGAAAATGAATCACATCAATATACACAATAACTAAAAAGGACTAGTAGATTTTTTCAAGAACCTAATAGATATGGATTTCTTATTTCTAATAAAACAAATGAAATTGACATAAAAGATGATCCAATATCTTAAATAGAGGCCATAATGAGTTTTAAATCTAAAAAATTATTAAGATAATTAGAACCAAAAATGGAATCCAAGTACACAAATAATGTTTGGAACCTTTTAGATCTACCTGAATAGGTAAAACCCATTTAGTGCAAGTGATTTTTTTAGAATACTTACATGGATGGTAGATTTTCTATCAGTAAATATCTCTTAGAGAATAATGTTTTAAATAATTTCATCATATTAAATATTAGAAAACTTTTCTCTAATGGAAATGATAGAATCCATTAGTATTATTTTAGAAATAACTTCATATTATGATTATGATACATATCATATGGATATTAAAACCACATTACTTTAGGAGAATTTTTAGAAGATGTGCATATGATTCATCCCAAAGGTTTTTAAGATCCAAGAAATACTACTATGATTTATAAACTACAATGATATATTAATGGATTGAAAAAAGATACTCAGTGTTGGATTTTCATTTTGATGAAGATGTCAATGATTTTAACTTTATAGAATTTAAGGATAAACCTTGTGTATATAAATGGGTTAATGGGAGAATGGTAGTATTTTTTTTATTGTTTATGGATTAAATACTTATCATCAGAAATTGAATTCCAATGTTCTAATTTTTGAAAAAAAAATTGGAACATTTGTACTCAATAAAAGATCTTAGTGGAGAAATAAACATACTAGGTATGAAGATCAATAGTGAGAGATCTAAAAAATACTTGGCCTTGGTCAGAACACAAATATTGGTAAAGAATTAAAAATTACTTATTTGAAAAACTCTAAAAATGGTTTTTACTAATGTTTTATGACAATAATATTTCAAATACATAATTTCCTATAATATTTAATTAATAATAATGCATAAGTATGAATCTTTATGTATCTATAGTTATATCAATAATGTATGGCATACTATATACTCTTCCTAATTCATATTATGTATTAATTTTAAAAATTATACACCAATAAAATATTAGTTAAATTCATTAGGTATCTAATAAAAACATCCTTATGTCCTTGAGAATAATGAAGGATCTATTCTTAGTAATTTTGGTCAGGAAGAACTCATTATAAAGGGATATATTGATGCAAATTTGCAAAGGAAAATATGACTTAAGATCTTTGTAAATAATTTTTTTTCATGAATGGTGGATTTATAAGATATAAAATGTCCAATAAATTGATAATTTATAATTCTATAATAGAATATAAATATACCACAACATCTCAAGTGGCTAAATAAGTTTTATAGATAAATAACTCCATTAATGTAACACCCCTAATATTTTAATGTGTTTTTTGATCTATTTTTCAGCAAACCCCATTTGTTTCAATCAATTCTGGATTGTTGAGGAGGAGGAATGGGATATTTCTCCAAGTGGTCAAATGTGTGGTTTTTGACCTTATAACTAGTACCTAGTGGCTATTGGGTACCTGGAGGCAGGCTGGCAGGTAAATGGTGTGTCCCAAGATAGTTTTCTTGAATTTTTAATTTAAATTAATTTTTTTGAAATTTTACTTAAATGAGGATTCTACCTCATTTTTTCTCCATAATAAAGGGATTTACCCTCTCCCTCTTCTCTACCTCTTCACTTCCAAGTACTAGTTCTCATTCATTAGTGGCTAGATATGAGTTTCATTGGACTCGGTTACTCACCTTTGGTGATTTTATGACTCTTCTTCAATAAATTTCTTATTTTTATGTCATTTGAAAATATAAAATCATTTATTTCAACAACTTAATAATTTTATTAATTTTTTCCATATAAATTTATTTTTTTTGAGATATTGCGTTACAGGCGTAATTAAGTTTTAACAAATTACGACAAGCTATTAAACACGACTATTATTACCTGGATGTTAAACTTTGTGGAATGAATGGAAATAACCAAATTTTAAATATTAATTATAATTTTGTTTTATAAAGAAATCATATTGATAAAAAGTACTTAATTTTTTTTAAGTCTTTATATACTTCGAAAAATACTTTTTTCTTAAAAAAATGAATTGTATTGCTTTTCATGAAAAAATAATAAAATTAATTTTGGAATATTTTAGAAAATGTATTTGAATAAATTAAATTTATTTTTTGAATAAATATAACAA
This sequence comes from Viscum album, assembly GCA_963277665.1. Lineage (NCBI taxonomy): Eukaryota > Viridiplantae > Streptophyta > Magnoliopsida > Santalales > Viscaceae > Viscum > Viscum album. Next base: position 710,291,458 of record OY728167.1, on the reverse strand, counting down.
AATTATTTTAGGAACAATTTTTGGGATTTTTATGAAAAGATTAATTTTTCGATGAATAGTGAAAAATACAAATTTTTGTTGAAAACTAATTATCGTTTAAAGAATTTATAAGATTAATTTTTTTTAAAAAATGGTTTAAAAATTTATCTAAATTACATAATAAATAATCTAATATATTTCATTTCTATCAATTTCATATTTACTTTTTGAATAAAAACTTTTTAAACTTTTGAAATGTTTCTCTTTGAAAAACATATTTTTCGTCAAACCTATTGGTTTAATTTTCAATTAAAATTTTCTACTTATATGAATTTAATTTGGAAATATATATTCCATATTTTTAATATGAATAACTAATATTATATAATAATTTAAACTTAACTTTTGTTCAAAAATAATAATAAAAACAGTAGAAATAAATTGTTGTGGTTAAGGTTAAAACGGGTTTATCTGGGGTTAAAATAAAAAATAAAAGCAGTAAAATGACTTAAAACATATAGAAACCCCATTTTATATCCAATTATTAACCTTATAACCTATAAGTTTCAATAATTACCCATTTTTTAGCCTTATGGTATGTGATAAGTGTTGGTACACTTTATTCTTCTCAAATATTCCATGTGTGTCATCTCCCCTACTTATAATAGGCCACCAACTCCCTTCTCCTATTTACACTTACAAAACCATTTTTCCTAGCCAATAATTACCCAATTAAATTATTTAATTACCTCAAAATGTCTTATTGGAACTATGTTTATTATTAATCCCTCCTAATAATTTTTTAGGTATAAACCTAAAGAGGTTCTCTGAAGAAGAGGTAAAATTATTAAACTAGTGTTTTTGTTTTATTTATTCTTACACATCCATTAAGTATTATAAAAATATTATATGATAATAAAAAAATTATATAACATATGAATATATCTTTTTATTTTAACTGAATTAAAAAAATCTAACTCCTCTTCCATCGAATGGGAAATGAAATTGTCGATCTTGTGTACGGTGGACTACCACCTCGCAAACTGATGTTATTCATTTTCCATCACCGCCTATCACATATGGATATAATTATGGATTTAATGGTTACATATGATATTTATGATATTATTATAATTTTTTAAATATAATATCACATATAAATTCTTAATTTACATTCTTTGGGAATGCAAAAATATTGCTCATGTGTACAGCGGGCTACCGCCTCACGAAGCGATGTGATTATTTTTTCACTTTTGAATTACATAGAAGGAAAAAAGGATAAATTTAATGAATATATATGATATATATGACATAAAAATTATTTTATAAAGTTTATATATTGTTCACCTTCCTTTCATTTTATCCTTTGAGAAAATTAAAATAGTTTTCATGTGTATGTACGATCTACTGTCTCCATGAATGGTGTAATTTATTTTTTATCTCTAGCTTTAATGGGTTACTATAAATGCTTATATAATGAATATATATGATATTTATATAATTTTTAAAATTATATATATGATATTTATATAATTTTTAAAATTATATATATGATTTAAACATGATAAAAAATTAATTTATCAAAGATACCAAACCAAAACATACATGAAAAACAAAGCAGTTATTACCTGAAATGTGATTTTAACAAGGAATTGTTAATAAATGGGTAATAAAAGGATATAAGTAAATAATATATGGTATGATACATATAATTATTATTTTTCTATAGATTTATAATAAACCTATATTTATTTTACATGATTTTTTAATGCGTATAAAGGAATTCGATACTTAATGTAAGTGATTTCTAGTCTCTCTTTTATTTCTAGAAGGTATATGTCATATTCACCACTTGTTTCATTTATATGCGGTATATACTACCTATTAATGTATTTTATGATTCATCTATATTAAATTATTGGATATACATATCCGTATAAGGTACTATTTTTCAGGGTTCTTGTGATTCAAATGGTTCCAAAGTGGTTAGGGTTTGACGATACAATCGCATAGTTTATCAGGATTGTTTATGATAATGATTTTTATGATGAAATATTATGATCTATTTCTCAATAAATGCATGAATTTTATTATCCTATGGTTATTTATTAAGAATTCATGTTTTCCTTTCATTTTTACTCTCTTTATGTACTCAATATTCCAAAATAATATTTCTAAATAAAACCGACTTTATTTCTCTCTTCAATCAAAAACCCTTTTTCTTCCATATCCATATTATATAAAAAAAGTTTTAATTAATGTTTCAATGTTCCTATATGATTGTTTAAAGTCATTTTGACTTATTTTTTACTTTTTATGAAAATTTTTAAATGAAATCTTCATGTGTTTATTCAAATAAGGCCCATTTGTATTTTATCAAAAATATGAAAGGAATCATTGTTTTAAGGTGTATGACATGAACAGTATTTTCCACTACCATAAATGATAAATGATTTAAATCTTACATTATAGGTTTCCAATTTTATTTTCAAATAAATTTTTTTCTTTATTATTTGTTAAATTTTTAGAATTTAAATAGTGATTTTAAGTGGAAAGGGTATTTTCCATAAGATCAAAACCATTTCCCATCTAAGGTGACATCCTTTATTGTTACTTAAGATTTACTAATAATATGATCTAATGATACCACCTTTATTCTTTTTATGGATATTTTATGTTTATGGTGAAAATATTTTTGCGAAACATATTTCTTTCTTATGGGATAGGCTATGATGAAATGTGTTATGAAACCAATTTCTTTTCATGGGTTCTGATATGATGAATGTTTTATGATATTGTGGAAAAAATGTATGGATTATTTTATGGGTGGGACCTATATCTACCTACAATTAATTGGGTTAATATGTAAAACTCATGAGTAAATATTTTATGCAAGAACCTGATTGCATGTTTGCAATGTTATGTGTGAAATTGGTTATATTTTCACAATGTTATGTGTGAACATGATTACATGTTCACAATGTTATGCAAGAACCTGATTACGTGTTCCCAATGTTATAAATAAAACTGATTACATGTTCATAGAGTTATATGTGTACCTTTATTTCATGTCCGTAAAGTTATGTGTGGACCTTATTTCATGCCCATAAGTTTATGTAAGGGCCTGATTTATGTCATTAACAAAATGAGTGAAACTATTTTATACATGTTAAAAATGTCATAATATTATTTTTATTCCACAAAACAATATCTTATACCAGTTTTATGATCTCATGGATCATGTTCAATAATTCTATTTTGACTCATGTATTATGAAATTCCATGATGTATTCCATGAATCATGTTTATGATCTATGATATGTAGTGTAAAGTATTCAAATTTTGTTCTCATGTTCTCATACCCTTATTCTCATGTTATTTTTATATCTTCCTTTTTACCCTTACTATACATCTGATTTCACCCTTTCATATGTTTCCATGATCTAGGTTGTGAAGAAGTTATTATGTGTGATAATTCTAAGAAGGGTTCTAGTTATGAATAACTTAGTGGGAGAAGATATAGTTATCTTATGAACAATTTGCTAATGTATCCAAGCTTCCAAAGGAACTAGAATTAAATGGTTAAAGCATGGATTTTTATGTTATTTAATGAATATTTATCTATTAAGATGTAATGTCTATTTATTGGAATTCCATGTATTTACAGTTGGTATCAAAGTAATTTTTAGTTAACCTTTGGAAACTGTGATGAGGAAACTATAGTGAGATCCCTAGGGATATGTCTAAGTATAAGTATAAGGTTAATTATAAGTATAGGAAAATATCCTATAATATTGGTGAAGGATGGAGTTATTGGTTTCAATGAAATTGCATCACTATCTCGATACTACAACTGTACATGGTTCTGGTATAGAATTTCATAGGGGTAATAACCCTGAAAAAGGCATGTTAGGCTTGACTCGAGCATTACCTAGTACACAACAACAAGCCTTACTATGCACCTAGTTTTACACTCCTAGGGAATATGCTTTATAAATTAACAAACTCCTTATGAACCATCATAAAGATTATAAATAATGACCACAAATGGACAAGGTTAATCCTATGTTGTTGTGATTTAGACATCCTATAAGTGATTTTTCATGATTATGTGGTACCCAACTATGATTAGTATTTCTTAAACAGTGATTTTTGGTTTTCGTCAATGGATAGAGCCCAAAGGAACCAGGTTAACACTGAGTGTGATAGATAATAAAATGAGGGTCCTCCTAAACAACCAAATTTTATTGGAGATGTCATAAAAAAACTCATTATTATACTCTCACAACTTTCTCAAGTTATGAATTAGTGCCACTATAATATATTTTCTATTCTTCAGTTTTAAAATCATGAAAATTCATTTTGGTTATTTATTTTTTGGAAGGAGAAGTGGATCAATGGTGGAATCTTATCAAGAATATGAGTCAATAAGATGAAATTGACTGCATATAATGGGAATATTTTAAGAACTAATTTTTCAATAACTAATTTCCTCCTATTATTCAAATAGAAATGGAGAAGGAATTACTTGAGTTAAAGCATAATTATCATGAATATTTTGGTACCTAGAGGTGAATTTTACAAGACTGGAGAGGTATTCTTATGGTATTATCATCCAACCTGAACATAAGTTTGATCGATTCTTTAGTGGATTTAAACCAAATATCTGAAAGGAATTATCCATAAGGGACTTTATTATATATGAATAAATCATTTTATGTACTATAAAGGTGGAATTTGAGATTGTAGTTACCCATAAATCGCATGGTTTTGATAATAAAAGAATGAGGTAATTCAAGGGAAAGTCTAAAAACCATAGAGAAAAGAATATGAGATTTATTTTATGCTCGAAGTGTGGACGGAAACATGGAGGAAATCATATTAATGGGACTAAAAAATGTTTTAAGTGTTGAAAATAATATCATAGAGTGACTTAATTCCAAAGTGATGAGAACAAGTTAGATAATAATGTAAATATAGAGAAATCTCCATATAATGAACCACCCACACTCCAGTGATTCAAGTGTAAGGATTTTTTGAATTATGAAAATAAATTCCCCAATTAAAATACTAAGGAGGTTGAAAATCCACAAAAAATATGAATATAAAGGACAAAGGGATATCTTATACAATCACACCAGATAAATTGAATCATGATAATTAGGTAAAAAATATCCTCCACTCCTTAGTAATTTAATATTTTATTTTATATGAAGGATCACTATGAAAATCTTATTTTTCATACTTTAGAATAACTTGATGTGATTATAAGCATTTAATATCTCCCTCTGCATGGATTCTGTAATAATGAAATCACATTTGATATTATATTAGTTCATGGATGAACCCAAGCCTCCAATAGAAATGTTTTTGTATAAGATAAGATCTTATTTAAGGAATAAAGGGTGAATTATATTTTAAAATCATATGTGTATACATGTAAGACTAACTTAAGATTTATGAATATCATCTTGTATTTATGATTTTAAGATTTATCATAAGTTAAAATTCATTGACATTCCTTTTGAGGTTTTTTGTGATTTAATTTTATCAATATTAATGATATTTTGGAATAAATTTATAGAAATACAACCCTTTGGTTTTTTATATGTTATAGTGAAAAATTTATTGGAGTATGAATTCCATGACCTTTTTTGGACATATGATTAAAGGTATTGGTAACCCTTAGGGTTTATCATATATTTGATATTGAGGTGATTATATAAATTATATGAATTATATTAATATAGTTTTGTAAAAATATAAACCATGTTTTAGGAGACAGCCTATCGCATCTGACAAGGCTGTGGGACTTGAATACACAATAAAAGGGTCACAAATTTATATTGACTAACAGTGGCCTATGTGAAAGATTATTTCTAAAGGGACAACTTGAATAGAGATATTGTTGAATATGTATCATGTTGATTGGTATGTAAAAAATTTAAAACTGAGAGACAAATGTCTAATGGAATGTTATAACCATTATCCATACCAGAATGGAAATGTTAAAACATCTGATGTTGTTAATCTTTTCATGTATTATTATATACTCCCTTTACTAAATTTATATGAAATGTGCATAATTTGTGTGAAATATTAATGTTTTAATACTAAGTATAATTTTTGAGCATTTTTAGAAGTAGTCAAATTGAGTCAGTTTACTATTTTATTTAGAACTCTCACCCTAATGATCCAAATTGTGTGGTTCCTATTTTTAAGGATTACTAATTAAATATAAAACATTTCATTAGAAGGGATCATAGGAAAATATTGTCATTTGAAAGACCACATTTACCACACAAGATGAACTATAGAATCTGTGTTGAAACTTGACTAGTCAGGAAGATTGAATTAATGGGCCCAATATAGAAGTTAAAATTCCTTCATTCTCCTCATAGGTTCGGGGGAAAATGTAAGGATTCTTGGATAAATCTTTCAAGGCCCAACTCCAAAAACAATGGGCCCAAAATATGCATTGAATTCCATCCCACCATTCTGGACGAGAAATAAAATCATTACAGTATTCATGACATATCTCCTGATGTAAGCCTTAAATCAAGCTTAGAGTTTTTAGTGTGAAAGAGGAGATATAGGCTGCCGACTTTGTTGAATAAATCATTCGGTTTTGAAGGCATCTTCCTATTCAAAATCCCCTTCACATTTTGTCCTTCAAAAATACTGTATTGAAATGGACAGATTAAAATTGTTTAATAAACCGGCCTTAACTTTGGCTCCATATGTCCAAATTACTCCAAATTGTGAGAGGGGTCGGACAACTTTATTATCTACAATTTTTAATAAGGATATCTCTTGATATTCGGTTGTCTGTATAGACAACATGGAGATGCAATAGGAGGGACAGAATGGGAATGAAAACATTCCACTCCTTGAGTAATAAATACTCTCCCCTTCTCTCCTATAGAGGGGTTGACATTTCAGAAGAGAATATATTATATTGGCACGACCATAGAATTTCCAAAGTCTTTGGAGGACCTTCCATACTCAGGTTTTCACTTTAGAGTCCTTTCCTCCTCTCTTTACTTTCACTTACTTCTGTGTTCTTCGTTGTTGTAATTTTGTAAGTCCTTTCTTTTGTAATTCTGTTTTAATGAAAGTTTCTTCTTCAATATATCTTATTCTCCTCCACCTTCTGTAGATTAATATTAATGTTCATAAAATATTTTAAATACAGTTGAATCCCCTTCCCTTATTTTGCTTTCTCATCCAATCGAAAGTTCGTTTTTAATTATCATCATTGTTCGTGTGTGTGTGTGTGTGTCGACGTACCACTCTTTTCTTATCCCTTTATTTTTCGTCTCTTATTAATTTATTATCATATTCATTATAACCAGATTATTAAACACCCAAATGGATGAGTAAATATATCATTGTGGTGAGTTATAATTTAGTTATTTTAAGTGATTGAGAGCTTTTTCTCGATGAATATTCTTTGAATTAACATTGTGTATGTTGGACTTAACATGTCATGGATTAATGACATATTTTATTTAACTTGTGGTTTCCATGGATTACTGGAACCATAAATACACTACTATAAACAAGTAATGGTAATTATTAGAACCCTAAGTTACATTAAGGCTTGGATTAAATCTTTAACACTTAGGAATTCTAATTGATGTCAACTCGTGAAGTTGGTGTTAATTTAAATGCTATATAAAGGAAAGCTCAAGGATATCACAAGCCTAACTCCCTAATAATGAACTCGCCCCAATATTTATCAATTTGTTAAATCAATTATAGTCAATCAATCATTTCAATTAATCTCTTCAAATAAACCCCCCTAATAAAAATATAATCAACTAAAAACAAATGACTATTACAAAAATATCATCGCCGAGGATTCGACCCGAGTGCTGCTATACATATTAGCAGAGCACGGGAACTTTGACTAGTCGATAGGTGACAATCGACCGTGTGTTTCAAATGGCTCCGTTTCCAGGTATGGTGTTTTAAGTTGTCATTAGTTTCTGGTAATTGTAATAAAAAACGAAAAAACAAAATTTTAAAAAAAATTGAAAAAAACACAAAGAAAACCCCGTCTTCTCATAAAAATCATAAACTGAAAAAAAATACAAAGAAAACCCCATCTTACCCTTTCTTCCAAAATCAATCTGAATGCCCCGTAGCCTTCCAAAAAATCTCTTGGATTTTTTGACCCTGATATTGAGCGAACACTTCGCCAAATTAAGAGGAACATAAGAGATAATCAAATAATTCAAGAACCGATCCTTGTCTAACCAATTGAATTATATATTTCCAATCCTAGGGAACAAACCCTTAAAGAACTCGCTACCCCTGATATGAATTACCAACCTCTTGGTATTCAATATCAAAACATAGAGGCTGACTTTGAACTCAAATCGGGTTTGATTCATCTTCTTCCTAATTTCCACAGGCTAACCGGTGAGGATCCACATCTCCACCTTAAAGAGTTCCAAGTGGTGTGCTCTACCATGAAGCCTCAAGGGGATTTTTAAGAACAAATAAAATGTTGAGAATTCCCTTTATCCCTTGAAAAAATTTCTAAGTCATGGCTCTACTACCTTCCTCCTGGTTTAATAACCACCTGGAATGACATGAAGCGACTCTTCTTAGAGAAATTATTTCCTTCTTCTCGTACTGCTTCTATCCGAAATGAAATAAGTGGTATATGTCAGATCCCAAGTGAATCACTCCATGAATACTGGGAGAGGTTCGAAAAACTTATTGCAACCTTCCCACACCACCAAATTCCTGACAAACTCTTGATCCAATACTTCTATGAGGGGTTATTGGCAATGGAGATAACTCTCATTGATGCTGCAAGTGGCGGTGCTCTTGTTGACAAAACTCCTTCAACAGCAAGAGATCTCATAAGTAACATGGCTGCAAACACACAACAATTCCATACTCGAGCACATGCTTAAGTCAAACAAGACCAAGATAATCAATCAATTGAGCCGAACAAGATGACCGAGTGGATGAGTGAACTTATAGGTCTTTTGCGACAACTAGCTATGGATACCAAATCCCCAACCTCGTCTTCTCCACAATAATTGTTTCCTGGACCTGTCAAAAACTGTGGAATCCGCAACTCTCCATCTCATCCAACTGACACATGTCCACAACTTCAAGAGGATCAATCTGATTCATTTGGACCAATGGAGCTCAATGCAGTATATACTCAGCGGAACACCAACCCTCAAATATCATGTATGTTTGTTAGAAACTGCATCCAACCCCACTCTGAGCCCTTCTCTTCTCCCTATAACCATAACTTGAGATATGGGAATCCCATTTCTCATCCCCCTCAATTCGCTCCTCAAAACCCAAACCAGTTTCAACATGGTCAAGGTGTTGGAAACTTCCAACAACCTTATCATTTTATTCCTCAACCTCAAAGTAACAATCCTCCTCCTAGATTCCCTTATCCCAGCGAGCCTTCCCAATTCCCAAACCAATACAATTTCTCTCCCAAGAACCAATATCAAGGCAATCCCAATCCGGGACAAGCCTCTTCTTCCAAGCAACCATGGGAAAGTGCGGTTGAAGATCATGCATCTTTCACCCATTCCAGCCTTAAAAATATTGAAATCCAAATTGGTCAACTTGCATCCCACCTTAGTCAGCAGCAACCATACAATTATTCCCAACTTCCAACTCATCCAATACCGAACCCCATGGGTAATGTAAGTGAAATTACACTTAGATCGGGAAAGAAAATTTTTATGCCTCAAGATAAGTCTTCCAACCCTCTTTTGAATGTTGAGCTAGAAAATAAAAAGAAAAAGAAAATTGAAAAGGAATATGAATCCATTCCATCACCTCCTTCCATTCCACTTAGTAATCCAATTCCTTTTCCTCAAATTGTTTCTAAGCCAAAGAATTCCTTCGAACTCGATCCTGAAATGCTCGACATGTTTAGACGTGTTGAAGTCAACCTTCCTCTCTTAGATGCCATCAAACAAATTCCTAAGTATTCCAAGTTTTTTAAGGAATTATGCACCCACAAGAGGCAACTTAGGACCTTCGAAAATGTTTCCACCTAGTAGTCTATTCCCATAAAGTGCAAGGATCCAGGGACCTTTACATCCCCATGCCAAATTGGAAGTTCCAACTTTTATGATGCACTCATAGACCTAGGATCCTCAATTAATGTCATTACCAAATCCATATTATCCAACCTTGGTCTAGGTCCCTTACATCAAATGGGTGTTGTCATTCATTTAGCCAATCGAAGCACAGCCAGTCCTGAGGGAATAATTAACGATGTCCTTGTCCGAGTCAATGATCTTATCTTCCCTACTGATTTCTATGTCCTTGACATGGAAGGTGAGAAGAACTCTTATTGATCTCCCATAATTCTAGGAAGACCATTCCTCATGATAGCGAGAACCAAGATTGATTTCCATTCCAGCATCTTATCCATGGAATTCGGTGACCAACTGGTCAAGTTCAACATTTTCCAAGCCATGAGATACCCATATGAGGATCACTCTGCATTCTCAATCCATGCTTCTGAGAACACTTATAAGTGTCAATCGAACCCCAATCCACCATTTTCTTCATGTTCTAATGACAAAGGATCTTGTGAAATCTGCACCATGATTAACAAAGTCATAAATGGTGAAGTTCATGTGGGCCTCTCATTCATAGACTCCATCAATCTAGAGGAAATTCAAAACTATCTTGAATCTCACATCAACTCTGATCTCTACTGCTCCACCTTGAAAAGTATTAAGGAGAATGAATTCAAAGCAGCTGAAGTCCCTTCCTCCATTATTGAGTTTTCTAACCCACAAATAAAAGATGAGACTGATCTGAAACCTCTTCCTGAACGCCTAAAATATGAATTCCTTTTCCCTGACCACTCTTATCTAGTCATTATCTCTTCTTCGCTTACTGAAACTGAGGAGTCCAAACTTGTTCAAGTGTTAGATAAAAAAGGCCTTAGGGTGGACCCTAGATGACATACCAGGAATCAACCCTGCCCTTTGCGTGCATCACATCCATCTTGAGGAATCATCCAAACCAATTAGAAAACCACAAAGAAGACTCAATCCACTCATAATTGACGTAGTTAAGGAAGAGATCACCAAGATTATTCAAGATGGTATTATCTACCCAATTTCTGATAGTGAATGGTTTATTCCAATTCAAGTTGTACCTAAGAAGGGTGGGATAACTGTTGTCACAAATGAACATGGAGAGGTAGTCACAACTTGAGTGAAAAACAAATGGTGTGTGTGCATCGACTATAGGAAAATGAATGTTGAAACAAGAAAAGATCACTACCCTCTTCCATTCCTTGATCAAATGCTGGAATGATTAGCTCGAAAGTCACACTATTGCTTTCTTGATGAATACACTAGCTACTTCCAAATACCAATCACACCTCAGGACCAATAAAAGACTACTTTCACATTCCCCTTTGGAACATATACATATAAATGAATGCCTTTTGGACTTTTCAATGATCCTGCAACATTCCAGAGGTGTATGATGAGTATCTATTCTGAATTCATTGAACACTTCATGGATGTCTTCATGGATGACTTTACCATTCATGGTGAGTCATTTGAATCTTATTTGAATTCACTCTCTCTAGTCTTTCAAAAGTGTGTCAAGTGTAACCTTGTGTTAAATTTTGAAAAATGTCACTTCATGGTTGCAAATGGGATTGTTCTAGGGAACATTGTTTTAAAATATGGTATTGAAGTTAATCCTTCCAAAATTGAAGTGATCCAATCACTTATTGAACCCACTTTTGTTCGGGACATCCATTCATTCCTCGGTCATGCCAGTTTTTATCAGCGATTCATCCATAACTTCAGTAAAATTTCCCTCCCACTCACTCTATTGCTCCAAAATGATGTCACTTTCTATTTCGATGAGGTTTGAAAGAGAGCCTTTGTTGAACTCAAAACTGCTCTTATATATGCCCCGATAATCCAACCCCCAGATTGGTCCTTACCCATTGAGTTGATGTGTGATTCTTCTGATAGAGCCGTTGGGGCTGTTCTTGGTCAAAGAAGAGAAAATATTCCTCATGTCATCTAATATGCCTCAAAAACATTGGATGAAACTCAATCTCACTACACTGTCACCGAAAAAGAACTTTTAGCAGTTGTTTTTGCCTTAGATAAATTCTGGCCCTATCTCTTAGGTTCCAAAATCACCATCTTCAAAGACCATTATTCTATAAAATTCTTACTCAAGAAAAGTGATTCCAAACCGAGACTAATAAGATGGATCCTAATGCTCCAAGAGTTTGACCTTGAAATCAAAGATAGATCAGGAAGAGAAAACCCTATCGCAGATCACTTGAGTAGAATTTCTAATTCTTCTCATTCAGAAATCATCGATCCTGAATTCCCCACTGAGCACCTTTCATATCTCTCTCCAAAAATACCTTGGTATGAACCAATTGTAAATTACTTGCTTTCTAGTGTTTTTCATGAAAAATTTTCAAAAGAACAAAAAATGAAATTGAAAAGTGATTCAAAATACTATTTTTGTGAAGAAAATAAACTTTGGAAAACTGGGGCTGACATGGTAATAAGAAGATGTGTCGATGAAAATCAACATTATTCCATATTAGAATTATGTCACTCACTTCCCGTAGGTCGCCACTTTGAACCAAAAAGGACCTCCAGAAATATCCTAGACTCTGGATTCTTCTGGACTTCACTCTTCAAGGACTCACATGAGTTCTATCAATCATTTCCAACTTGCCAAAAGTTTGGTACAATTTCAATGAGAAATGAAATTCCCCAAAAGCCTTTAATTTTCTGTGAGATCTTCGATGTTTGGGGTATCGATTTCATAGGACCATTTCCCCATTCCAATGGATTCTCATACATCCTTATTACGGTTGATTATTTTTCTAGGTGGGTTGAGGCCAAACCCACTATAAAGGATGATTCACATACTATTAGTGAGTTCCTAAAGATACACATCTTCCACCGATTTGGCACACCTCGCACCTTGATAAGTGACTTAGGAACCCATTTCTATAATAGAACCATGGAATATCTTTTGAAAAAGAATGGGGTTGTACATAAAACGTCAACTGCATATCACCCCCAAACAAATGGCATGGATGAACTTCCTAATAGAGAAGTGAAAAGAGTGCTTGAGAGAATTGTAAAACCCACCAGAAAAGACTGGCCTGAAAGACTTGGTGAAGCACTTTGGTCTTATCTAACTGCCTATAAAACACCCATTGGGATGTCTCCTTTTAGGCTAGTTTTTGGTAAAGCATTTCATTTTCCAGTTGAAATCCAACATAAGTCATTTTGGGCAGTTAAAACTTGTAATTTTGATCGTGAAAAATCTGGTGAAGAATGATTGTTGCAATTGGATGAACTGGAGGAGCTTCGACTTGATTCTTATGAGAATTATAATCTCTACAAAGAAACATCCAAGGCACTCCATGATAAACACATCATGAGAAAGGTATTTCAAGAAGGTGAAAAGGTGATGCTCTTCAATTCTAGATTTCGGCTTCACCCAGGTAAGCCTAATTCTCGTTGGGAAGGTCATTTTGTTATTACTAATGTTTACCCATTTGGTTCATTGTAAGTACAAGACCCCTCTTCCAAAAGGAAATTCATAGTTAATGGACATAGGTTAAATAATCACCATGAGAGGATACACAATCCTGGATCATCATCGACTTCCACTGGATCACTAACTTCTCCAATCGACCTACCACTAGATAGAGATGGCAACCCGCCAAATCCAAACCAGGGGGCACCTATTTCCCTTTAACTCTCTCTCTCTCTCTTCATCCCTCTACCTCTTTCTTCCTCTTCCTCTCTCTTTCATTTTTTTACCACTTTCTTTATCAAAACATTTCTTTTTCACTTTCTCTTTTGTGTGGGTGTATCTTTATAAAAAAAACCTAAAAAACTAAAAAAACCAAAAAACAATCACTTAAAAAAATTCAAAAAAATCCAGAGTCATGCTTACTCACCATAGAGTTTTGAAATTTTTTGCAACCATTTTGGGGAGTTAACAGACATGTTTTCATCTCAAAAATTTTGTATTTTCATCATAACTTTAGATAAATAATTTTGTGTCAAAATTAACAAATTTTGAATGCTCAATTTTTGATTTGGAAAATGCTTTTCCCGAACCATGAGGAACAACATTTGATTTCATGCCAAGGACACCTATGTAAATCTTTTCCAAATGTGTGTTTTCACCCCCATTTGTGAGTCTTGAGTTTGTGGACCTTTGAGCTGAATTTCCTACTTTAGTGTGCATTAATATGATAGAGGCATTTTTCTGAACCACTTGAGAATCACAATAGACAAATAGCCTCCCATTTCCCTTACATTAATCCTCCTTTTGAAAGCCCCTTCAAGCCTATGAAAACCTTTTCTTTGATAGCCACATTACAAGCCCAATACCTTTTCCCACCCAATATTAACATGGATTTTCATTGCATAGTTTTTTGACATTTAAGTGTGGGGGGAATAGATTTCATTGTTTGGGTACCCTATTATTGATTTTCAATGAGTTATCCTCTGCTTTAGGTCAAGCATCCATTTTATTGTGGGGGAGAGGCTATCATTCAGTGTGTTTTTGGGAATGTAATGTACTTTCATTTATGTAATTTTTTAAATGTTATTGACAAGTGTTCAAAAAAAATGATGAAAAAAATTAAAAACAAAATCAAAAAATGGTTTATTTCTTGGGTAGGTCAAAAATCACTCTTCCTCAAACTTTGATCTTATTATAACTATTACAATTAGTGTCGTGATGAGATCAATCATGGGTTTGGATATGAGTGTGAGATCTTTTCCAAGTTCAAATTTCTAAAAATAAAAAAAGAACACTTGCATTATATACTTATGTCATTGGGAGAAGTTTTGTGGTTTGTAAATACTTCATATTCTCATCCCCTTCAAATTTTCTTCCTCTATTGTGTCTTTCTTCACACAATTATTCCGTTTTAAATATGTGTTTTCATTTCCTTCCATGTTTTATTTAAAAAAATTGTGCATTTATTTTTCTATGTTGGTGTTTTACCCCATTTTCTCTATATTTTGGATATCATCTTCCTACCATCCCATATCCAGAGAAATACCTCTAAAAAAACCTCTTGATTTTTGAGCACTTTGGATAGGTATTGGAAGATGAGAGCTCTTTCAAACTCTAAGATTTTCACTTTTGGTTGGTGAAAGAGTGAACCTCCACAAATGAACTTTATCATCTTGAGAGGTGTGAGTTTTGAGTGTCCACATTTTCCATTTCTAAATTTGGGCATGAAAAAATGAATCAGTTTTGGAACATTGTTTCTGTAATAACTTGTGGTGGAATTAAAAATGGTTGAGTGAAATAGTCTAAACCTCCCCTGATTGGAGAAAACAAAATTTTAATATTTGTTGGTGAGTGAAAATGATTTTGTTATGTTTTTATATTTGTTGCACATGAGGACATGAACAAAACTAATTGTGGGGGAGTTGATATTGTTAATATTTTCATGTCTTATTATATACTCCCTTTACTTAATTTTTATGAAATTTCCATAATTTGTGTGAAATATTAATGTTTTAATACTAAGTATAAATTTTGAGCATTTTTAGAAGTTGTCCAATTGAGTCACGTTACTATTTTATTTATAACTCTCACCCTAATGATCTAAATTGTGTGGTTATTGTTTTTTAGGATTCCTAATTCAATATAAAACATGTCATTAGAATGGATCATGGTCCAATTCTACCATTTGAAGGAACACATTTACCACACAAGATGACCTACAAAATCTTTGAAGAAACTGGACTAGTCATGAAGATTGAATTAATGGGCTCAATATAGAAGTTAAAATTCCTTAATTCTCCTCAAAGGTTCTGGGGACAATGTAAGGAGCCTTGGATAAAAATTTCAAGGCCCAACTCCAAAAACAAGGGGCCCAAAATATGCATTGAATTCCATCCCACCATTCTGGCCGAGAAATAAAATCAGTACAGTGTTCATGACATGTCTCCTGATTTAAGAATCCAATCAAGCTTATATTTTTCAGTGTGAAAGAGGAGATATTTACAACCTACTTTTTTGAAGAAATAATTCGGTTTTGAAGTCATATTACTATTCAAAAACCCCTTCACATTTTGGCCTTCAAAAAGACTGGATTGAAATGGACAAATTAAAATTGTTTAATTAACTGGTCATAACTTTGTCTCCATATGTCCAAATGACTCAAAATGTCTATAGGGGTCATCCAACGTTATTATCTACAAATTTTAAGAAGGATATTTCTCGATATTCGGCTTTCTGAATAGCCAACATGGCGATGAAAGTGGGGGACAGATTGGGAATGCAAATAGTCCACTCCTTGGGCTATAAATAGTCTCCCCTTATCTCCTTGAGAGGGGTTGTCATTTCAGAAGAGATGAGATCATATTGGCACTACCATAGTCTTGAAAAAGGCTTTTGAGGACCTTCTATACACAATTTCTCACTTGAGATACCTTTCCTCCTCTCTTTTTTTCACTTACTTTCATGTTCTTCGTTGTTGTAATTTTGTAAGTCCTTTATTTTGTAATTCTGTTTTAATACAAGTGTCTTATTCAATATCTCTTATTCTCCTCCACCTTCTGTAGATTAATATTAATTTTCTTAAAATAGTTTAAATACCTTTTAATCCCCTTACCTTCTTTTGATTCCTCATTCAATCGAAAGTTCATTTTAATTTATCATCATTGTTCATGTTTGTGTGTCGACGTACCACTCTTTTCATATCCCTTCCTTTTTCTTCTCTTATTAATTTATAATCATAACCATTATAACCATATTATTAAACACCAAAATGGATGAGTAAATATATCATTGGGTTGAGTTATAATTTAGGTATGTTAAGTGATTGAGATCTTTTTCTCGATGAAAATTCTTTGAATTAACATTGTGTATGATGGACTTAACATGTCATGGATTAATGAAATATTTTGTTGAACATGTGGTTTCCATGGATTATTGGAACCATAAATACACTACCATAAACAAGTAATGGTAATGATTAGAACCCTAAGTTATGTTAAGGCTTGGATTAAAGCTTTAACACTTCGTAATTCTAATCGACGTCAACTTGTGAAGTGGGTGTTAATTTAAATGCAATATAAAGAAAAGCTCAAGGATATCACAAGCTTAACTCCCTAATAATGAACTCAGCACAATCTTTATCAATTTTTTAAATCAATTATAGTCAATCAATCATTTCAATCAAGCTATGCAAAAAAACCCCCCTAATCAAAATACAATCCACTAAAAACAAACGACTATTACAAAGTATCATCGTCGAGGATTCGACCCGAGTGCTGCTATACATATTAGCAGAGCACCGGAACATTGACCGATAGGCGACAATCGGCCGTGCATTTCAACATCACCATGGTTTTTGTTTTTGGACTCCCAAAAACATCTAAACTGCATAATTTTATATGGTTTTCAATCAATAACCTCAAACATTCTGCAAAATTCATCACTATTATATAATATTTATATCTGGATCATATTTTTTGTATATACATTATGGAAGTGGTAAGGTTACATGGACTACCGCATTCTATTCTATCTGATTGAGATCTGATATTTACCTTGAAATTCTAGTTAACTCTTCCGCAATCCTTTGATATAGAGATGTTGTTTAACACCTTATATCATCCTCAGACTAATTGTAAGTCTAATTAAACAATTAAAACCCTATAGGATTGATTCTCGCTCAACTTTACCCAAGAGATGAAGGTAGAACGGTCCTTGTAGTCTAGCTTGGGTTATCGAATCCACAGAGACCTAAGAAGTAACCTATAGACACGCACATTCTAAGGATTGTTTTTGGCTATGAAGTGGCCAACTTTGGGTTGATTTTAGATGGGTTTAAGTGAACTCTAAGAGACTTAAGTGAATTCAAATTAAAATAATGAGTTGATCCTAGGTTATCGCTCGGGGTGGATGGGACGTATTTCCTTTTTAATGATTTCAATTTCTTATATTTGAGATGAGTTCATTTAAGGAGATAAAAAAACATCATCACTTACTGGTTTAATGCATACACCCTTTAATACTAATAACCTATGCACTTTAAGGATCAAAGTTTTGAGCACTTCAAGGTAAAGGTTCGTATTAGCACTTAAAGTGTGTGGCCTTAAATTCAACAAGGACGATGGAGTTTAAAAACCATCAAATAAAAATATCAATTAAAGAAGTGATTATACATTAATGAGGTGATAAATAAAATCCAATACAACCCCTTTCTACTCCCTTGGATCAACCCATAAGTGGGTTAGCCCTCCATTGATCCCATGGTTTCAATGGAAGCGGAAAGTAGACTCATAAGGGAGGAAATGGAAAAGTAAAAAAAAACGTAATAAAATAACAGTCACTCCACCGTTGTGTGATAATATTACAAGGTTTGGTATGAACAAGTTCACAACTTGAACCAACGGTATAAAAGTGATAAGTAGAAGAACAGAACAATAAGATAAGAATAACTTTTATTAAGAAACAAGGATGATTTAAAACAACTTTCACGTGGAAGATAAATTTGAGACAACAAAACCGCAGCATAACATTACAATGAAAGGAAGCTCCAAGATTCCTAAATCCGCCAACACCACTGCCTTAAATAGGAATTTTTGAGCCCTTGGGTTGAGACTCCAACAGTAAAAAGTATCTCAATTAATTTTGGTAGGCCATAGGTGGTGGAAAGCTTGTGGAATTTGGACTTTTCCACATTTGACCCGAGGTGGCAGCCAGCTTTCATCCACCGAACAAACGCGTTTGGATGACCTTCTAGATGGACGAATCCGAGTGGGCCATAGAAGTAGAAAATGGAGCTCCGGATGTTTTATAACCTTCTGTAATGTTTGGGCCCATTTGGAGTTTTGGAGTCCGAGATATGATCAAATTAGTGGGCTGTTTTTCTGGGCCGCAGAATCTGGCCCAGAATTCTATCGCTAACTTGGAGCGCCTAAATGGATACTATGGAGGCCGAATTAGCATTTGATCCTGAAGAGTTATTTGTTCCTATACATTTTTTCTAGAATCCAACGTAATATGGGATTCATTGGGATTGTATTGTGGGCCCCACAGTCTCATCAGTGGGTGGGTTTCCAATCTGCATTCTCCAGAATTGCTTCCTTTCATTGCCAAATATCTTCATCATCCTCCATGAATTATCCATTGATCCCTGAATGAAACATGTTAATATTATAGTGTAGATAAATTTAAAAAAATATCAAATTAAAATATTTATAATCAGATTAATCATTTGGTACATTAAATGATGTTCAAAAATGTACCACATAATAGTGCATTTTAAGAAGGTATTACAATCATAATGTGAAATGATGTTCAAAGTGTAAAATGCACTAAAATGGTGTTTATGAACAATAAAGAACATGAATATTATATATATTAACAATGAATATTATCCTCATTTAGTGTCTAATTACACCCCCCAACTTTAGTTTTTCTAGTCTCGAGCAAAATATATCTCATCAAAAATGAAATTCAAATTCCCTTTTCCAAAAATATTTTAATACACAATGATCACCAAAAAACCTTATACCAAACAATCATGAAACTCATCAAAATATTTTAATACAAGATAGTTTCATAATCAGATCCCAATCCCAAGCTCATTCCTTTGTTCAAATTCATTGTTATATTTCATCCAATATCAATTAAGTATGAGGATGTGTTGTGCATCACAATAGACATGGGGGTTCATCTTTATTCAAGGGGGAAATTACAGAAGCTCTAGGTGGAATCACATTTCAATATTAAGATGAGTATTCATTTTTTTTTGTATAATTTTTTTTTGTTTTTGTTTTTTTCAATTTTTCCATGGTAATTGAAGTTGCACTCAAAAGAGTCAACCCATGTAGCGAGACTTTGCCGATGACTCCCAGGCTTAAAGACCTTAGGGCACCAAGTGAAGCCCACATACTTGGGTCATCTCGAGTTAACTCAGTCAAAAACAAATTCAAATTACCAAAAATAGAGATAAAATTACTAACTCTGGCCCAGACAACTATGGAGTCATGATCCCCAAGTACCGAAAGCCATGCATTAGGTCATTTCATTGCTCTACGCACAAATTTTTTTTTTATAATTTTTTTTGAATACTCATATTAAACTAAAATGATCACCAAACCTATGCTATATATTTAGGGGACCCCATGAACTCAAACTAATACCCCACTATCCAAAGGACGTTCATTGTGATCTTTTTTTTAGATGAAAATATAAAAGATGAAATATCACATTGGACAGCCACACTTTCCAAAATCAATGCTCATGAAATTATACAAGGATTAAAATCAGAATCAGGTTATGATAAATTATTTGATATTTAGTTTCAAAGTGTGCAATTTGTATTACCATGTTTAAAGTTAAAGGAATTTTTCCTTCCATTTTCACAATTTTTTTTCAAATCATTTATCATTTTTTTGACACAAAAGCATATTTTATTTTATCTCCTCCCCCCCAACTTAAAATAAAACTATCCCCAGTGTTTAAATAAAAAAAAATTATAAGGGGGTAGAGGTAGAGAATGAAAGTTCAAAAAGGAAATTGAAAATGAGGGTCATGGAATGAAGTCATCTGGTGGTTGAATTTTGAAGTTCTTGCTGCTCCAATTTATTCCTTTGATATCCATGTCGCTTGCAAAGTTCCCTAGTGGAAAAAGGAAAAACAAAACAAAAAAACAAACAAAAACAAACAATATATATATATATATATATATATTTATATAATAAAGGAAGTAAAATATAAGTATATATATAAAAATTATTGAATAAGGAAGCACAAGAAGCCACAGGTCAGTGGTAATTGTGCGCCCCTGTCTCCCTTCGGTCCCGGGTTCGAGTCCCCGCGGCTTCGCCGGTTGTGACGGGGTTTGACCCACGGCCTATGGCGTGGAATTTTTTTTATTATTATATTTTTATTTATTTATTTTTGTTTTTTAATTTTTTTAACCTAAAAACACATCAAAAAAACAAACTGATGATACATTGTCTTCTTTTTAAATTTCTGGGTAAGGTATTACTCAAGGATCACACCACGTGACACGGATGAATATGGTGGTCCCCTTTCATACCCATCCATACTCATTATAGAAGAATAGGTCAACAGTTTATTTTTTTTCGAAATATCAAAATGTCTCATTAACCCTATTTAAAATATAAAGTTGATTAAAACAACAAAATTATTGGAAACTTGAAAACCATGGGTTTCCTCCCATTCAGCGCTTTGTTTAACATCGTTAGCCCGACATGGACCCTAAATCTATTAATTTGTTCCTGGTTCATAGGTTGGCTCAGTTAACTCAACCTCTATTTCCTGTTTATTGAATGATTCAATGAATGGTTTTAACCTTTGAACATTGACCTTGAAAATGTAACCACTTGTGGGATCTTGAATTTATACTACCCCATGGGGGTACACATAATGAACTATGAAAGTTCCTGACCATATAGACTTTAACTTTCCCGGGTGTAAATGAAGTTTTGAGCTATACAAGAGCACAAGTTTTCCCGGTTCAAAATGTTTGACCTTGATATTCCTAGATTGGTAGGCTTGAACTCTAGCTTTATTGATCCTTGAATTTTCATAAGCCTCCATCCTTAGTTCCTCCAGTTCATTGAGATCTAATTTCCTTTTTGTTCCTGCCAATGAGAGGTCATAATCCATTTTCTTAATTTCCCAAAAGGCCTTATGTTCAATCTCCACTGGCAAATGGCATGCTTTAACACAAACCAACCTATATGGGGACATTCCCAAAATGGTTTTATATGCAGTTCTATAGGCCCAAAGAGCATCTAAGAGTTTCTCATACCAATCTTTCCTAGAGGGGTTGATAGTTTTTTCAAGAATTTGCTTAATCTCCCTATTCGCTAACTCAGATTGACCATTGGTTTGAGGATGGTATGCAGTGGACACTTCATGAGAAATACCATACTAAGACATGAGTGAAGTGAATGGGCGGTTGTAGAAATGGGTTCCTCGATCACTGATTATAGCCCTAGGAATTCCAAATCTTGAAAATATGTTCTCTTTTAGAAATCTAATCACAACTTGATGATCATTGGACTTAGTGAGAATGGCCTCAACCCATTTTGAGACCTAATCAATAGCTAAGAGTATGTAGAGGTATCCCCAATAGTTTGGGAAGGGACCCATGAAATCAATTCCCCAACAGTCAAATATTTCAACCACTAAGATGAGAGTGAGTGGAATTTTATTCCTTTTTGTGATGGACCCTACTTGTTGACACCTAGGACAGCTTTGAAAAAATGTGTAGGAGTCCCTTGAGAGGGTGGTCCAGAAAATACCACATTGAAGAATCTTAACAGATGTTTTCTTAGAGGAAAAGTGACCTCCACATGCCTCACTGTGATAGAATTTAAGGATGGACTCTTGCTCAGATTCTGGAACACACCTCCTAATGACTTGGTCAGGGCAGAACTTATAGAGGTATGGATCATCAAACACATAGTGTCTAACATCAGAAAGAAATTTCCTTCGAGCTTGAGTCCCTATGAATTTTGGAATGACTCCTGTCACTAAGAAAGTTTCTATGTCAGCATACCAAGGGAAGTCACTCACAAAGTATAGGTGTTCATCAGGAAACGAATCAGACACAAAAAGGTGATTTGAGTTGTCTTTGAATTCCATCCTAGAGAGGTGATCAGATACAACATTTTCAACTCCCTTTTTATCCTTGATTGTGAGGTCAAATTCTGGTAAGAGAAGGACCCACCTAATCAGTCTAGCCTTAGCATCTTGTTTTTGGAAGAGGTATTTTAGTGCAGAATGGTCAGTGAACACAGTGATGGGGGATCCTAAGAGGTAGGACCTAAACTTCTCTAAGGCAAAAACAATAGCAAGTAACTCTTTTTTAGTGGTGGTGTAGTTGATTTGGGCATCATTTAAGGATTTGCTTGCATAAGCAATGACATGAGGATTTTTATCACAATGTTGTCCTAACACAACTCCTACAGCAAACTCACTGGCATCACACATAAGTTCAAAAGGAAGGTTCCAATTTGGAGATTTCATAATGGGAGGAGAGGTGAGAGAGGATTTGAGGGTTGATAATGAACCCTCATAGCTTTCAGTCCAAACAAATGGAGCATCCTTTACTAGCAGAGCACAAAGGGGATGGGATATTGAACTAAAGTCCTTGATGAATCTTCTATAGAAACCAGCATGTCCTAAGAAATACCTCACTTCCTTGATGGTTTTGGGTTATGGAAGGTGACGAATGATGTCAACCTTTTCTTTATCAACATCAATCCCCCTACTTGAGACCATATGGCCTAGAACAAGTCCCTCTTTAAGCATGAAATGGCATTTTTTCCAGTTTAGGACCAGATTCTCTTCTTCACATCTTGACAAGACTCTCTCCACATTCTGCAGACATCCCTCAAAAGTATCCCCAAACACAGAGAAGTCATCCATGAAGACCTCTAGAAAATCCCCTACCATGTCTGAGAAGATTCCCATCATGCACCGCTGGAAGGTTCCATGGGCATTGCATAACCCGAAGGGCATGCGTTTAAAGGCAAAGGTACCAAAATGACATGTGAATGTAGTCTTCCCTTGATCCTCTATGGAGACCTCAATTTGATTGTACCCCGAGTACCCATCTAAGAAATAGTAGAAGGCATGACCTGGAACTCTCTCAAGGACTTGGTCAATGAATGGTAAGGAGAAATGGTCCTTCTTGGTGAATGAGTTTAGTTTCCTATAGTCAATGCAGACCCTCCATCCACTACTCACCCTTGTTGGAAGAATCTCTCCATCCTCATTGGTTATCACTGTGATTCTAGAATTTTTTGGAACCACTTGGATTGGGCTCACCCATTCACTCTCAGCTATGGGATATATGATACCAGCTTTCAACAATTTCAGAAGTTCTTTCCTTACTACCTCCATGAGATTAGGATTGAGTAGCCGTTGAGGTTGACGACATGGCTTTGAATCAGATTCTAGAACAATCCTATGAGTCCCGATAAGTGGGCTAATCCCAGGAATATCAGAAAGGGTCCAACCAATGGATTTATTTTGCTTCCTAAGGACATCTAGAAGAATACTCTCATGATTGGCTTCAAGAGAAGAAGAAATGACAATAGGATGTGTTTGATTGTCCCCTAGGAAAGAATACTTGAGTCTAGTAGGAAGTTCCTTCAATTCAAGATCAGGTTGGTTCAGAATTTTAGCAGAAGATTGGGACATTGGATCAAGATCAATTTTTTTTTAGAGTTTCAGATAGGATTGATTCCTCACATGTAGAAGTTTCAGCTACTAGATTTTCTTGATCAGATTTAGGGAAGGAATTTAGAGGGGTCTCTATGAAATTGGTTTCTTGATAGGTTTCACTGATTGATGGACCTAAGACTTCATCATAAGAGCAATTTGAAAATTATTCAAGCCAAGGAGATAAACTTCCTTTATATGAACAAAGGAAATCAATCTCATCCTAACTTAAACATTCATTAAATATTCCTTGATGTTCCATGGATTCATTATCAATGCTTCCTATCATGTTTACTTCATGAATGTCCTCATCATCCCCTATTTATGAGCTCACATTATAGATGTTCAAGTCCAGACTCATGTTCCCAAAGGTGATGGTCATGTTCCCATTTCGAACTCGAATAATAGAGTTGATTGTTGAAAGAAAAGGACGGCCAAGGATGATTAGGGTTTGTTCCTTATTTCCTAAGTTTGGATGGTTGTCAAGGACAATGAAGTCAGTAGGGTAGATGAAGTTTTCAACCTTTACCAGAACGTCCTTTAAAATTCCCTTTGGAACCCTAATGCTACGATCAGCAAGCTGAAGTGTGACAGATGTGGGTTGGAGCTCTTCTAGGCCTAACTGGCAGTACACAGCATATGGGATGAGATTGACACTAGCACCTAGGTCACACAAGGCCTTGATAACTTTGCTCTCTCCTAGTTCAACATTGATGTAAGGGAAACCTGGGTCTTTCAACTTAGGAGGAATGGTCCCTTGAATGGTGGTACTCACATTAGCATCCAAAAGGACTTGGTTTTTATGTGAAAATTTTCTTTTAAAAATTCACCATTCCTTAAGGTACTTTGAGTAGGAAGGTATGGTTTGGATTGAATCGAGAAGAGGAATGTTCAACTTGACTTGTGAGAAGATTTCCCTTAATGTTTCACTCAGTTCAGGCTTGGTTTTCCCCCTCATGCGTTGAGGAAATGGTGCAGGTTGTGGAGTCATTTTTTGAAGAGTTGTTTCCTTGAAAATGTTATCAGTTTCCTCAGTTTGATCTTGTGGTTCATTTGAATTTTCATCCAAGTTTGAATCTTCAGGTGGGTTCTGAATTAGTTGTTCAGGTTTCTCAATTGATTTCCCACTTCTTAAAACAGTCACAGCCTTTAGTTGTTCATGAGTTGTTTGAGAACAAATTGACTCTCCCCTTGAAGTTGAGGATGGCACCGCCTGAGTAGGCATGGGTGCCTTTCTAGTTTTTATGGTTTGAAGTTCTTGTTTTAGGGAAGATACCTCCGAGTTCATCCTCTCAATTTCTTTGCACAGTTGTTCTAGTAGGCTTTTTGGAACAGTTTGGGTGGGTGCTTGAGTAGGTTGGTTTATCCCAGGGGGATATTTTGGAGGTGGGATGGTTTGTTGAAAATGGACCGGTGGCTGTTGGTATTGGATAATTTGGGTTTGGAACTGGTTATGAGTTTGGTAGTTCTTATGTGGGTAAGGATTTTGTTCCTGTGGATGCTTTGGTTGTTGGTTATCTTTCCAGCGGAAGCCTGGGTGGTCGTTATACCTTGGGTTGAAGGTGTTTTGGTATTGAGGATTTTGAAAGTTCAAATCATTTACTTCCGCTGGGGGTCCTCCTAAGAGAACATCCTTGATGGATGGAATGGTTGGGCAGTTGTCTGTCTTATGGTCATGTTTGTCACAAATTGTGAAAACAGGGTCAACAATTTGGATTTCATGGACTTTACTAAGGTCTATCTCTTCAACCTTCCTAGAGAGTGCTGCGAGTTTTGCCCTAAGGATTTCCTCTTCTCTAAGTGTATTAATTCCAGTAGTTCTTTGTGGCTTTTCAGAATAAGGTGAAGTTCCCCATGAATGGTTTTGTTCAGAAAGGCTTTCTAGATACTCTTAAGCATCATTTGGGGCTTTGTTTTTAAATGTTCCATTACACATCATGCCAATGAATTGTTTGTTCCCCGAATCCAACCCTTCATAGAAAATTATCACTTGTTTAGGAATAGAAAAACCATGGTGTGGAACCATGTTTAGAGTGTCTTTGAACCTCTCCCATGTTTCATAGAATGGCTCTCCCTCTTTTTCAAAAAAAATTTGGATACTCTTTTTAAGTGCAATTGTTTTGTGGTGGGGAAAGTATTTTTTGTAGAATTCTCTTTGTAGTTGGTCCCAAGAGTTGATAGATGATGGTCTCAAATTGTTTAGCCAATTTTTAGCTCTATCATTTAAGAAAAAGGAAATATACTCATCTTATCTGATTCTAGTTGATGTGGGGGACACATGGTTTCTACAATGTCATTGAACTCCTTAATGTGCAGGTATGGCATCTCGGACTCCATTCCATGGAATGTGGGAAGGTGGTTTAGGAAATGGGGTTTAAATATGTAGTTGGAATCTCCTAGGGAATTGTGTCTAATGCATGATGTGGCATTGGTCCAGGAAGGTATGAGGTAGTCATTCATGGTTTGATCAATTGCATTCCCCAAGTTTGGGGCTGCCTTGTTTGGGTTTCCATTTTGGTTCTCACCCGGGTTTATGAGTTGGTTTCTTTGAAGACCTTCCATTGAAATGGGCTCAATTTTTGACTCGGGGGTGTTGGGAAGATTAGGATCTAATTAAAAGAGTTCCCTTGGTGTACTTGACTCCCCAACCCCAGGACTATCCACCCTAACTAGATGGTTCGATTGATCGCGGGTGTAGGCGGACATGCGCCAAAAGAAAAAAAAACGAGAAAGGTACAAGATAAGAGAATTTGGATGGGAAAAGAAGAAATGGGGGAGAATATAATGGGTGTTTATATGACTTACTTGGGTCCTCGACAATGGGGCCAAAATTTTATTCTCGCTCAAATTTACCCAAGAGATGAAGGTAGAACGGTCCTTGTAGTCTTGCTTGGGTTATCGAATCCACAGAGACCTAAGAAGTAACCTATAGACACGCACATTCTAAGGATTGTTTTTGGCTATGAAGTGGCCAAATTTGGGTTGATTTTAGATGGGTTTAAGTGAAATCTAAGAGACTTAAGTGAATTCAAATTAAAAGAATGAGTTGATCCTAGGTTATCGCTCGGGGTGGATGGGACATATTTCCTTTTTAATGATTTCAATTTCTTATATTTGAGATGGGTTCATTTAAGGAGATAAAAAAACATCATAACTTACTGGTTTAATGAATACAACCTTTAATACTAATCATCTATGCACTTGAAGGATCAAAGTTTTGAGCACTTCAAGGTAAAGGTTTGTATTAGCACTTAAAGTGTGTGGCCTTAAATTCAACAAGGATGATGGAGTTTAAAAACCGTCAAATAAAAATCTCAATTAAAGAAGTGATTATACATTAATGAGGTGATAAATAAAATCCAATCCAGCCCCTTTCTACTACCTTGGATCAACCCATAAGTGGGTTATCCCTCCATTGATCCCACGGTTTCAATGGAAGCGGAAAGTAGACTCATAAGGGAGGAAATGGAAAAGTAAAAAAACGTAATAAAATAACAGTCACTCCACCGTTGTGTGATAATCTCACAAGGTTTGGTATGAAAAAGTTCACACCTTGAACCAACGGTATTAAATTGATAAGGAGAAGAACAGAATAATAAGAGAAGAAGAACTTTTATTAAGAAACAAGGATGATTTAAAACAACTTACACGTGGAAGATAAATTTGAGACAACAAAACCGCAGCATAACATTACAATGAAAGGAAGCTCCAAGATTCCTAAATCCTCCAACACCACTTCCTTAAATAGGAATTTTGAGCCCTTGGGTCGATCCTATAATAGTAAAAAGTATCTCAATTAATTTTGGTAGGCCATAGGTGGTGGAAAGCTTGTGGAATTTGGACTTTTTCACATTTGACCCGAGGTGGAAGCCAGCTTTCATCCACCAAACAGACGCGTTTGGATGACCTTCTAGATTTCAGAATCAGAGTGGGACATAGAATAATAAAATGGATCTCCGGATGTCTTATAACCTCATGTAAAACTTGGGACCATTTGGAGTTGTGGATTCCGAGATATGATAAAATTAGTGGGATGTTTTTCTGGGCCGTAGAATCTGGCCCAGAATTGTATCTCTAAATTGGAGCGCCTAAATGGACACTATGGAGGCCGAATTAGCAATAGCTCCTTCAGAGTTATTTGTTCCTATACATATCTTTTAGCATCCCACGAAATATGGGATTCATTGGGATTTTATTGTGGGCCCCACAGTCTCATCAGTGGGATGGTTTCCAATCTGCCTTCTCCAGAATTGCTTCCTTTCATTGCCAAAAATCTCCATCATCCTCCATGAATTATCCATTGATCACTGAATGAAATATGTTCATATTGGAGTGTAAATAAATTTCCAAAAATATCAAATTAAAATATGTATAATCAGATGAATCATTTTGTACTTTAAATGATGTTCAAAAATGTACCACATAATAGTGCATTTTAAGAAGGTATTACAATCATAATGTGAAATGATGTTCAAAGTGTAAAATGCACTAAAATGGGGTTTATGAATAATAAAGAAAATGAATATTATATATATTAACAATTAATATTAGACTCATTTAGTGGATAATCAAGGATATTATGAGATCCCATTATATGTATTTCAAAGTTGGTTGGGCTCAAAAACTTCGTCTAATCAAGTTTTATTACAACAATACTTTTCACTTGAGAATTCATATGGATCCTTATGAATATTTCTTTTTAAATAAGTATTGATCTAAAATGTTTTGGAATTAATTTAGAGAAATAAATCTATTGGGATATTAGTTATCTG
This sequence comes from Viscum album, assembly GCA_963277665.1. NCBI lineage: Eukaryota > Viridiplantae > Streptophyta > Magnoliopsida > Santalales > Viscaceae > Viscum > Viscum album. The sequence continues at coordinate 710,262,434 of OY728167.1, read as the reverse complement.
AAGAAATGTAAAATAAAGTTAGAGTCGTTCAGTAACACATAATGGTAGTATAAAGGCAGCAAAAAATTGATGCTGAAAATCACCAGTGTGATTTAAAATTTGAACTTGATGATAAGGTGTTTTTAAAAATTTATCCATGGAAGAAGGTAATGAGATAAAAAAATAATATAAAACTAAGACTTGGTTATATCTATACTTTTAAAATTCTCGATCATATCGGGACATTAGCTTGTCGATTGACGCATCCACTGAACCTCTCAAAAGGTCACGATGTGTTCCATGTATCTCACCTGAAGAACTTCATACTAGGTCCTTCACATGTACTGAAATAAAATTACATACCATTGGAGAATGATATTTCTTATGAGGAATAACACATGTAGATTTTGGATCATATAGAGAAATTGAAACAAAACAAGACCACTCACCGGGTCAAATTTTTATGGTGAAACCACTAGGTTAAGGAAGTTATATGGGAAGCTTGGGATGTGATGAGGCAGAAGAATCCTAATTTATTTATATAAAAGTGATATATTTTAAGTAAAAAAATCATTTTAATGGGTTTATAATGTAATACCCTGATAATTTTAGGATTTTTTTGAATAAATTTAATTTCTTCAATAGATTGTGTTACACACAACATTGAGTTTTTACAAACCGTGACAAAATATTAAACACGAACACTATTACCTAGCTATTAAACTTGGTGGAATAAATTAGAATTACCATATTTTGAAAATTAATTATAATAGTTTTATATAAAGAAATCATATTGATAAAAAAGTATTTAATTTTTATTATAGTCATTATATGCATTGAAAAATACCTTTTTGTCAAAAAAATGATTTGCATTGCTCTTTGTGAAAAAATAATAAAATTTATTTTTTGAAAATTTGAGAAAATTTATTTTAAAAAATTAAATTAAATTTTGGAATCAACATATCAAAATTATCTTAGGATGTATTTTTGGAATTTTTCTGAAAAGATTAATTTTTTGATGAATATTGAAAAATAATGATTTATATTTAAAACTGAATTTTCTTTTCAACAATTTATAGGGTTACATTTTGTTTCAAAAAAATTTAAAAAGTTTAATTATATAAATTTTATTTTAATTAATCAAATATATTTTATTTCAATTAATTTAATATTGAGTTTTGATATAAAAACTTTTAAAAAAATTGAAAATTTTCTCTTTGGAAAACCACTTTTCCCTCGGTCCATAGGGTTAATTTTGAATTAAAATTTTCCACTTATATGAATGGAATTTGTAATAATGGATTACATATTATTAATATTATATAATAATATAAACTTATTTTTTTGACTAAATGAATAGTAAAAACAATATAAATTAATTACCACGATTAAGGTTAAAAAGGGTTTACTAAGGGTTAAAATAAAAAGGAAAGGCATAAAATGGCCTATAAACTTATACAATACTCATTTTATGGTCATATGTTTACCTTAACACCTTATAGGTTCTATAATGACCCATTTTGGAGCCATTTGGCATGCAAAAAACTTGGGTACACGTTATTATTTTCAAAAAATTCATGTGTATCCTCTCCTCCAATTTTAAAAGGCCACCCCTATCCTATTTTATTTACACTTCCAAACCCCTTTGATTCAGACAAAACCTACCCAAATACATTCCTTAATTCCCTTTACATATCCCATAGTCCATGGTTTGATTAGTAAACCCTCATAATAAGGCTTTATGTATAAACCTTAATAGGTTCTCTAAAGAAGATGTAAAACTCTTAAAATTGTGTTTTTGTATTATTTCTTATTACACCTACTTAAAATATTCTTCAACTATGCTAATATAATAACACCATTATATCCTATATACTTAGATTTTATTATGTTAATGTAATTACCTACATTAAACTCCTTTTCCATTAAATGGGAAACAAAATCATCAATCATGCGTACGGAGGACCACCACCTTGGAGACCGATGTTATTCGATTTCCATAATCACATATCATGACTACATATAATGATAGATTTAATTTTTATATGATATTTATGATATTATTATACCTTTTTTAATTTTAATATCACATATACCTTTTTACTTTCTATTTTATGGGAATATGATAACGCCGCTCATGTGTATGGTGGACTACCAAGGAATATATGTGATATATATATATATATTAAATCAAAATTATTTTGTAAATTTAATATATTATTCACCTTTATTTAGTTTCATTTTTTAGAAAATAAGAACAACATTCATGTGTACGTACATCCTACCATCTCCATAAATGGTATAATTCGTTTTCTATCTCTAACTTTAATGGATTACTCTAAATACTTATATAATGAATATATATGATATTAATATCATGGTTAACATTATATAGATTATGTAAACATATTTAAAATGAAAGGATAAAAGATACCAAACCAAAATATACATGGAAAATGAAGCAATTATTACTTGAAATGTAATTTTAATAAATAATTGTTAATAAATTAGAAATAAAAGGTCAAAATTAAATCATATATGGTATGATAAATATGAGTATGGTTCTATAATATATGTATAATAAACATATATTTATTATATAGGAGGTTCTAATGTGTAAGAATGAAGTCAATACTTAAGGTAAGGGATTTTCGGTCTCTCTTTTATTTTTGGGAAACATATGCCATATTCACAACTTGTTTCGTTTGTGTGGTGTATATACTACCCACGAATGTATTTTAGGAACATTCACATGAAAATTAATGATATAAATATCCATATAAGGTTATCTATTTCATATGTATTAGGAATAAAAATTTACCAAAGTGTTAAGGGTTTGATGATACAATCTCATCATTTTTCTGGATTGTTTATGATTATGAATTTTATGATGAAATATTATGATATATTCCCCAATAAATTCATTGATTTTCTTACCCTATGGTTATTTCTTGAGAATATACGTTTTCCATTCATCTCCCTCCCTTTATGTACTCATGATTCAAAAAAAAATTAAAGAAAACCAGTTGATTTCTATATTCGGTCAAAAACCCTTTTTCTCCAATATCCATGCTCTCTAAAAATGTTTTAAAGAATGTTTTAATGTTACACTATGATAGTTTAAAGTTATTTATACCCTTGTTTTAAATTTTATTAAATGTTTTGAAAGGAATATTCCTATCATTTTCCACACAAAACCTATTTGGATTTTACCAAAAATGTGAAAGGAATATTTGTTTGAATGTGTATGGCATGAATGGTATTTCCTGCCATTATAAATGATCAATGATTTAAATATTACCATAAAATTTTAAATTTTTTTTCGAATAAAATTTTTTATTTAATATTTGTGGAATTTTCATAATTCAAATAATTTATTTCAATTGAAAAGGATATTTTCCACAATAAATGTTCCAAGTGATATTTTAAAATCATTTTCTATCTAGTATGACTCCCTTTGATGTTAATTAAGCTTTAATGGAGATTTATTTTATATGGGATATAAAATAATGAAATGTGTTATGAAACCCATTTCTTTTCATGGGTTCTAATATGATTAATGTTTTATGATATGGTGGAAAAAATATACATAGTATATGATTGGTGGGACCTATATCTACCTCCAATGTATTGGTTAAATATGGATAACTCATGATTAAATATTTTATTCGTGAACTAGATTACATGTTCACAATGTTATGTGTGAACCTGATTACATGTTCACAATATTATGTGTCAACCATATAACATATTCACAATGTTATGTATGGACCTTTCTTTCATGTCCATAAGGTTATGCATGGACCTAATTTTATATCCATAAGTTTATGTGTTGGCCTAATTTCATGTCCTTAGAAAAATGAATTAACTTTTTCCTATTTGTAAATATTCACAATGTTATAAAGTTATGTGTGTGCCAAAAATATATGTATTATGCCAATGTTATACTATCATGACTCATTTTCTTTAATTCCATTATAATTCATGTATTATGAACATACATGATTTTTTTCATGACTCATGTTTATGATCTACGATATTAAAGGTATGGTTTTCAAATGTTTTTCTCATGTTCACATACCCTTATGGTCATATTATCTTGATATATACCTTGTTTACCCTTAATAAGAATCTGATATCACCCTTTATTATGTTTATTTTCCCCATGATATGAATAAATTTATTACTCTTTATAAGTATAATAAGGGTTCTAGTTATGAATGACATACTGGGATAAGGTGTAGTTCATTTATGGACCAATTGTTTATGTTTCCAAGTTTCTAAAATCACATGGCAAAAACGGTTATATCATGGATCCTTATGTTATTTAATGAATATTATTCTGTTAATATTTAATATTGATTCTTTAAAAGTGTGGGTTTCTATATTTATGACCTAAATTATGTGTTTTTTCATATTTTGTGATTCCTACCTACTGAAGCCAAGTCACCTGGGGATAGTTGATGGGAAGACTTTCAATGGGTCGAGTTATCTGGTACTAAACTGATATCAATGGTTTATACTTGTTTCATGCAATGTGTGATATGTGACATAACTTCTCAGGTGTGATTAGCTAGGAATTATGCTAAATTGTTTACCACATGACTACTGTGAGTTGGTTAAGGACGTCTAGGGAAACAGCGGACCCTCTAATTTATATACCTTCATGAAATGGATGTCTATAGACATGAAATTGAATTAAATAATGATGTAACTAACTCTTGGGATTCCATTGGGGCTTAATTGAGTTTTATAATGAAATAATAGACCTAGATTGGTTCCTTCATCCTCCTTGAATATAGTAAGGATATGTAATTAGGAAGGGTCAGCCCGAGGCTTGACCAATATGGAAGTTTTGAGTTTTATTATAGCCTTTATGGATAATTTTATTGTTATTTAGGATGATTCTTCCTCCCCCACTAGCATTTTTTCCTTGAAAAAAGATTATTCCTTAACTTTAGACAAGTAAATAAGTTCGATGTGAGAATAACCAACCAATATTGGGATTATAGTACATAATATGCTTTTTCAACCTTAATGTAAATTGAATATATATTGTTGATTGAGTTAATTATTATACCATGGAGTGATTTTGATTGTGTATATGGGAAAATATACCCATATTACTAATGATTTATAGAGTTGGGTTGAAATTCAAATTTATAAAATACTATTCACGATGAGGAATGTTTTTCCCATTATTTAGTATATTATGAATGAGATGGGATGCCCATTATTATGGGATGAAGTGCCCAGTAGGTCCTGGAATGTAATTCCATGTGGCCTTGATGATGATGGGGATGGGATGTTATGCCCACTTTTGTGAATTTATTATCAATACATACATCCCATGTATTGATTACTATGATATTATGGGAAGCTAAGCCCACTATTTTGACTTTATTATTGAGACACACTACCCATGAGATTTTTACTTAATATGATGGGATGTTATACCCATTAATGTGACATGGGACATGATTCCTAGTTGGTATTCTTATGATATGTTTAGAGACACCCTGGAACTAGTCAAAGCAAGTATGGTCATACCCAGAAGTGTATGTAGTACCCATGTCTATGAGATATTATTTATTTGCAACATTTAATGTTATTTTTTTATGATCATATCACAAAATACTTGCACTTGTATTTACTATATATCTTTAGGTACACCATTGTTGGTGGCCAAATAGGTTTTAATCACTCCCTGATCATGAACCCTGGTGCCCAAGTAGACTTTTGGTAATGATCCATGTAGGGACAAAGGGCCCTTTTATGGATGAGTTGTGGAGCTTGGTAGGAGCTAGGATATGGGACCGAACATGGACTCGGGACCAGTTTTTCTATCATATCTATTCTTCTACTTATTTTTGATAATTTGGGTAAATTTTTACCCATGGGGTCCTATTTCATTTTATATGACTATGTGAAATTATTGTTACTCATTTTTTTCAACATGGGAGTTTTTATTTATTTACTGATATCTTGTATCTATGATGCTCACTTTAATTTGGTTTAATTTTGTGGTTATTATTGATTATATTGCTTCCACTTTAATTTATGGACTTCAAAACCAAATATGGTGTCATCTAACAACTTTATTTATATACCCTCATAGTTGGTCAACAAACTCTAGAATACAGGGAGTGTGATTATGGTATATAGCACCTTTTTCAGTAACAGTGGAGGTGAATTGGGTTGGGGATGCTACAAATTGGTATCATAGTCTCTCTTTTCTTGTATTAATATTTTTAATATGGTATCTAGAAGATAATATGTGGTCAAATATTATATGAACCTTATGATTGGACGTATTTAACCCATATATTGGGAAAGTCTAGGTTACCAAGGATGGGATTATTATTCTTGGATTTCTCTTTTATAGTTTTATTGTTTCTACTAAGCGTGATTCATTATGATATTGATTTATATTATATTGGTTTTTTAATATTGTATTTGGGTGGAAAGTGAGTGTGTTCCCATACATGTTTTTTGGTACATAGGATTCACATTACATTGATGTGCTTGCATGTATCTTAGAATCCTGATTATGATATGATGTTTGGTCATTTAAAGTGTCAGCAACAACTTATATAGTGTTTTACTATATAACTTAATAGTGGAATTATTATTTTTTGATCCATGATTTTATTTTTTTGTTATAAAATTAAAAAATATAATCTTATATGTATCAATTTCTAACCCTATGAGAGATGGTATTTGGGGATAGAGAGGGAATTCAAGATTATATGTGATCCATAGTATGTTAGGTTATGTGTATATTATAGCAGTACTCTCTAACAATTACTTATTATCTTATATTGTATATTTATACTTTTTATAAATGTGATTCGAAGTTGTTTTTTTGGCATTATAGTGACATTTCATCACGATAATTGTATGTTGAGCACCATTAGGGTAGGGATTAACATGACTAACTAGCTGTTGAGATGGGTCCCCCAGTTATTCAAGAACCTTATATTGATTGTTTACTTCGTGAGATTATACTTAATGTGACTTTTTATATAGGAAATATAGTTATGAGAGTTGGTCCTACCATGTTAGATCTTATCTGATATTTCCAATTATATTGTCCACATATTTTTCTAGAGAGGGTGGACCTTAGAATTTATAGTTCTAGGTCATTGATTTGTAAACTATCATCAACCAACTTGAGACTCTACCTAATTAGTGAGTGAATCATATGGTATATATTCTTCAAGAACCAATGTATTAATAGTGGGATATCTTATTCCAAGATTATAAACACATGGTGTTGTCTTATATGGTATTTCAAATTGATTTTATGATGACCCTGATTTTTTATTATGAACCCTTTAAAATTTTGAGTTTAAGAGTGTCATTATGTAATGGTTCTAATATTTTATCAGTATTATTTCATTTCAATTGTATTTTAGTGGGTTGTGTTATGGAGAGTTATGGAACCTTTAGACTAATATTTCCTATGAGGTGTTGCATCGTAATGGTAAGTATTGTGTTATAGCCATTGTTTTGAAATTTTTAGGTAATATGTTACAGGAGGCATTTCATCTTGACAACCTTTTTCAAGTACCATATAGGTTCAAGTCATATGGAGTTATGAAAGTTAACTGAGTTTCCTGAGTAGTAAAGGATATAGTTTATTATATCATAGTTTTCAAATCCTTAATTGATTTAGGACCTTTGTGGTGTGGTGGTAACTATTGTGTCCTGACTTTTTGGTCTAGCATTAAGGCATTACAGTGTGACATGGGCAGTCACAATATAGTGACCCAAGCCTTTTACACATATTATTTCATGATTTTAATTATAATTATCCATGAAATACAAACCAAGGATCGAAAATTCCAGTGTCTCTGGAAGACTAGGTGCATAATTAGAAAACATGAAACTAGAATAAAAAAAATTATTAATCTCTATAATGAGATCCTAACTCTCTTTGAGATCCTATAACAGTATAGGATAACATGGGGAATACATAAACAAAAGGGATGAGCTAAAAATCATAGTAAGGGAATAAATAAGGGAATGGATCATAGAACATTATTTAGAAGGAATAACATAATAATATAAAAGGAATGTCTCATAAAAAACATAAAAATTCATAACATAAGGAACATGGAATCATAAGATCATGGAAACATAGGAATGTGGAAGCAACACATAACATGACATCAACATGAGTCAAGGATAACTGCCAAAACTATATCACATTGTGGATAGAGTCCCATAATGGATTAGGTTTATTCCATAATCCCATACATAACGTATCATGAGACGAAAAATAACCCAGTGCATTAGAGTGATATTTGGTCTCACCCATAATAATATGTTCATGAATATGTGTTCCATAATAAGAAATCATACTTAACAAACATAAGAGTTACCCAATTAATTAAATTGGTATCATAATCATGTCATAAGGCATAACCAAAGGGCATATAGATATTAATACATGAATAAATAAGAATATATAATGATAAATTATTCCCAAATAAAGTTAAAACATGTAAAAATAGTGGTTTAGTAACCTTATAAATATATCCCTTAAGAAGGGTTTTAAGAGAAGAGTTAAAGAGGCTTTAAAAGGGTTAAGAGAATAATAATTTACATAAAATAGAAATTGAACTAAAATGGTATTCCAAATAAGAAGGAGTTTTTTTATAAATCATATATGTTTTAAAATATTTCATTGAGTGGTAATTTAAAATAAACAAATAAAATGATAAGTTCCCTTTAATCGACTCATTGAAAGTAATTAAGAACAGAACCTTTAATACATGTATATCCCCAAAAAATAAAGACTAAATAAAATGGTATATATGTTTGAGAGATATATAAAGAATATATAAGATGTATATAAGAATAAATAAGTGAAAAATTAAGACAGATAAAGGGAGAATGTAACTTAAAGTAAATATGGTGGTTCGGAAAGATCCCTTACCTTATGTCTGAATGTGTTATGCACTTACACTTAATTTTATAGATAATGAAATTAGATTCATTAATTAATTAATTTAAAACCACTTCTATATGTATTTGATTTATTATAATTTTATTAAGTTCATTTTTGGCCATTTCTATGAGTTGTAAATTTCAATTTCTTTTTTCAGGGAGCGTTCGTTTTCATGGTTTCATGGTCGATCTACTTGTGTATAATTATGGAATTTCTTTTAAAATGGGAATAATTATACAGAAGAGAAATTATATGTCAATAATGAATTTTTATGATTTTAAATGTTTTCATATATCATTTTTTATGGTATGATAATGATTCATTTGATAAAACGTTGATGATAAATGTTTCGTTTATTTTGGTGGTTTTTCAATCATCAGAAAATAGTTTCATTTTATTTAATATTATGTCTATATATTAGTTATAAGAAATTAAAAAAGTTATAATATAGATATTAAAATATTTTTTAATCGTAATAATGGTTTTATGAATATCCTTGAGGGCAGTAATGGAAAACAAAAACTCATTATACATGGAGATGGTAAACTGTCATAATTTGGACAATGGTATATTTCATTGAATAAGAGGAGATGAGAAAAGGGGTGGAGAGAAGATATTAAATTATAAATATAAAATTATATTATATAAAGGATACTATTGTTATTATGATTTTATGGATGAAGTATGTGAAGATAAGGTAGAAGAATAAATGAAATTAAAATAGATGGTTTGAGAAAGTTACCTCCTGAATATCACCTCCTTGAAGGACCCCTTAAGGAACATGGGATTGGTATTTTGTTGATACCAGAAGATCTTAAAGATGGTTAAGATGATTGTAAAGGTAATTGGGTAGAATATTGACAAGATACAAGGCTTATAAAGTGTGAGGAGAAGGGGTGGTGAAGGGTGGTATTTAAAGGGGGGGAGAGGGGTGTTTTTTATTATTATATTAATTAGTTTATTAATGTGGCTCAATAATATCAATATTGTTTATTTTTATGACTAAATACAGTAAATGGTTCTCTATAGTTCGAACCAATGGGTTCCTAAATCATCCATGACTCAAAAATTCATGTATTTGGCTTATAATGTAAAATATTGTATTTCACTATCCCCTAAAAATTCAACTATTTTAAAAAACTCTAAAAAATTGAACCTACATGTAGATTTAAAAATCTTCACCAGCTACTCCTCATAAGAGAGATTATTTTCCAACTATACCACCTCTGAGTTTAGTACATGTGAGGGATCTAGTATGTACTTCCTCGGGAGTAATATGTGGAATAAATATTGTACTTGAGGCATGGTTGGGGTAAGTTATAATCTATAGGTCAAATCTCTAACCCTATTAAGAATCTAGAAGGGGTCGATGTACCTAGGACTTATCTTTACTTTATTGCCAAATCTCATGGCCCTCTTCCTTGCAGATATATGGAGGAATACCTTATCACCATCTTCAAACTCTAGGTCTCATCGATGATTATTTATTATAGATCTTATATTGAATTAGGGTAACCCAGATATACTAATGGATGGCCTTCACCTTTTCTCCAATTTCCTTAACCATTTTAGGTCCCAACTGCTTATGTTTATCCACATCATCCAAGCATGTTGGTGATATACATATTTTACCGTAAATGGCTTTATATGGATCTATTTGGATTCTTGAGTGGAAACTATTATGGTAAGTGAACTCAACCAATAGAAGGTGGTGATACTATCCTCTTTTCAAGTCCATTGAGAATACTTTCAAAATGTATTTTAGTTTCTGAATAGTTTGCTCAGATTGGCCATTAGTTTGGGGGGGATAAGTCATACTGAAGTTCAACTCCTTATTTAGATCATGTTGGCGACTTTTCCAAAACATGGAAGTAAATCTCATATCATGGTTGGATATAATTGATAATATTACTCCATAGATCTTAAACACTTCTCTAATTTGTATCCCTATAATTTAGTCGAGTGATAAGTTCTCTCAAATTGAAATAAAGTGATAAGTCTTTGTAATAATATCCATAATGACCCATGTAGCATTATTTCCTCTGGATCTCTTTAGAATTCAAGTGACAAAGTCCTTAGTGATGTTTTCCCATTTCCATATAGGTATGGGTAATGGTTGCATCATTCCTTAGACTTTTGTCTTTAATCCTTCACCTACTGACATATCAGACACTTTTATGTTTATTCAGTGATCTACTTCATATTTTCCCACCAATAATGCTCTCATATATCTCAATACGTCTTTATGCTCCCTGAGTTAATATAGAAGTTTGAGCTATGTACATCACCCAAAATCTATTTCTTTATCTTCGAATTGTATGGTACACATATTCATGACCCAAATTTTACAACTCCTTCCTTATAAATTTTAAAATATGATTATTTCCCCTTTTTTATAGATTCATCCTTTTTCTGAATTTGAATATCACTTCTTTGAGCATCCTTTATCTTTTATAAAAGTAATGTTTGAGTAATAATTTGTGAAAGGAATGATGATGTACCTTCCTTTATGATTACCAAGTCCATCCTTTTCAGGTATAATAAGAGTAGATCATTATCAATTCTAATCATTGATAATGTTACAGGATCCTTTCTATATAGAGTATTTTCCACTTTATTTTTTTTACTAGGATGGTAATGAATTGAGCAGTCATATTCATTGATGAGTTCTAACCATCTTCGCTGGTGAATATTAATATCCTTATGTGTGAATATATATTTTAGGCTCTTATGATTAGTATATATCTCGAACTTCTACCCATAGAGATAATACTACCAAATTTTTAATGTGAAGATCACAGCCGCCAACTCCAGGTCATGTGTGGGATAGTTTATCTCATTAAAATTTCAACTTCCTTAAGGAGTAGGCTGCCAATTTACTATTTTTTATCAGTAAAGAACTTAATCCCTTCTTTTAAACATCATTTTATACCCCAAATTGTTCCACACTTATCAGTAGTATAAGTATTGGTGTAGTGATAAGCCTCTTTTTCAACTCTTTAAAGCAGAATTCACATTCATTGGTCCAGAAAAAATTTTATCCCTTATAATTAATCTTGGTTAGTGTGTTTTAAAATCATGATAAGTTCCTCCTTAATAATCTATAATACCATTATTGACCATGGAAACTATGAATATCTATTACAGATGTTGTTCTGGGCTACTCCTTAATTAACTTTGTTTTAAAAGGGTCCATATATATTCTTTTTTTGGTGATAACATGACCCAATAATGACACTTCATATATCAAAAACTCACATTTTCTATACTTTATATATTGTTTCTCCCTCCCTAAAGTCTTTAAAATGGTGTCCAAATACTCTTTGTGTTTCTCCTTACACTTGGATTATATCATAATATCATCTATAAAGAATAAAAAAAATCAAGGTAATCAATAAAGACTCTATTAATTGAGTCCATGAAAATTGTTGTAGAATTAGTGATTCTGAAGGGAACCACTATGAACTCATAGTTTCCATACCTCATTTGAAAGGCAGTCTTAGGAATATCTTCTTTCCTCACCTTTAATTGGTGATACACCAACCAAATGTCCAACTTATAGAAATACTTGTCCCCATGTAGTTGATCTAATAATTCACCTATCCATGGTAGGGGATAATTATTCTTTATAAAGATTTTGTTGATATCATGATAATCAATGAAGAGGCACATTGATCTATCCTTCTTCTCGAATAAGAGGACCGGTGCACCCCACGATGAAGCAATCAAGTGTAAAAACCCCTTGTCTAGATTCTCTTGTAACGTATTATTCAGTTCCTCCAACTCAATGGTGTCTATATTGTAAGGATTATTTGATATAAGCAAAGATCTAGGTACAATATCAATTGATAACTCAACCTCATGGTTAGGAGGAAGTCCAAGAAATTATTCAGGGAATACATCAGTGTAGTCCCTCACAATGGGCATGTAATTGAGCATGATCATCTCCTTTGTCTTAATCATTTGAGCTAGATATGCTCGATAATAAGGATATAATATCCAAAATTGATAAGATCATTCCAAAGGATATTCATTCTCCTCCTTACACATATACAAAATTGGGGGATTACTCAGGATGTGAATTGTTTTCTCCCCTTCCAAACAGTTGATGTTTTATTTTTATAAAGATAGTCGATCCCCACCCAATATAGCATAAAACAACACTAAAATAAGTAAGATGAGATTTTCTAGGTGGTTTGGTCCATAAATATTAACTGGTGGGGATTTATATACTTTAGATCCAATAATTTCCCCATTAGTTGTTCTCACAAATAAACAAACCTTCATATTTTGAGGTGGTGTTTGAATAGTTCTATTAAACTTACAAGATATGAAAGAATGCATATAACTAGAATAAAATAGTATGTTCACTATTATTGAATGAATGAATAGTGTACCTATCACCACATCATTTTCAGGATCCACATCAATAGTAGTGATAGAATATTCCCTTCCTTGCGACCTTTGAGGTTTTTGTTGTTTATTATCTCTAAAAACCCTTGGCTTAGGGAATTATCTCGCATAATGCCCATGTAACTTGAAGTTGAAACACTGAAATATAGGCTAAGTATTGATATGAATCTTCCTTTCTTCTTCCACATTGGTGGTATTCATTAAATACCTTTAATAATAATTATCTTGATTCCCCTCTCTTCCATATCTGTAGCATCTCCCAGTTCCATTTAGAAAGTTCTCGAGATGCTTCTTCCCCCACTTTTGATATGTGGAATGTTAGGTTTTCTTTACTTCATAGTATTTATCTATTGATCCTCCCATATTAAACACTATTTTCCTATTTTTATCTCTGATCCCATTAGACCACTGAGAGTCACCAATCACTATCTCATCCTTTAGGGACATCAGACAATATCCTCATAGTTATCAATGTCTCAATTCACTAAGTATTTTCATAGACTCGGATTTAACCCACTAAAGAAAATATCCACCTTAATTTTAGTGTTCATGAAAAATATATAGCTATATCGTTCAAGCCTTGTAAATTTTTTCTTGTACATCCTGATAGACTTGTCTTCCTTTTACTTCAGTCCAAGGAACTCCCTCCCTATCTTAAGATGGTGAGTTAGGGGAAAATATTTATTGAAAAGTATTTTCTCAAATCATTCTCAATCTATGAAATGAATTTCCTCATTAGACATTGTGATTTTTATTATTGTCCACTACTGATCAACTTCCCCATCAAAATGATAGACCACAATTATGAATTTCTATTCTTATGATCATTTAAGGAAAAATAATATCTTCTCAATGGAGTTAATCCATTTTTCCACAATGATGGTATTATAAGATCCACTAAATATAGGTGGCCTTTGTCACATAAATGGTTCTACAGAAACATTTTCCTTTTTAGGGGAAGGGGGGAGTACCACACGATTTGAGTTATTATTCATAACTTGAGTCAGTTGATCTAGAACTTTCATGATATCCTAAGCTCACGTTCCCATTAGGTTTGGCATCTCATTAGGTAAATCTTCACATTGCCTACCATATTGGTTATTATCACGGGTTCTCCTATTTCCTACCATTAATTAAACAAAGAGAAAAAATACAATTAGGTTTCTATAATACGTACATAATGAGCTTATAAAAAGGAAACCATAAACATGGAGGGAATAACATATAAATTTAAATTATATCCTAAGTTATGATTCCATAAGTTTCAACATAGGTTATTCATAGTGATAGGATTATCCCTAGGGTTCTTACTAAATTTTTCTAGTCCTAGTCCTCAAAAATAACAAGACCATGCTCTGATACAAGCTATAGTGACCCAAGCCTTTTACAAATATTATTCCATGATTTCAAGCATAATTATCCATGAAATACAAACTAACAATTGAAAATCCAAGTTTCTTTGGAAGACTAGGTTCATAATTAGAAAACATGAAACTAGAATAAAAAACATTTTATTAATATCTATAATGAGATCCTAAGTACCTTTGAGACCTTATAACTACATAGGATAACATGGGGAATACATAAACAAAAGGGATGAGCTAAAAGTCCCAGTAAAGGAATAAACATGGGAATTAAACATAGAAAATGAGTTAGAAGGCATAACATGATAACATAAAATGCATGCATCATAAAAAACATAATAATGCGTAACATAAGGAACATGGAATCATATGATCTGAGAAATATATGAATATAGAATAAACACATAATATTACATAAACATGAGTCAAGTTTAACTGTCAAGACTGTATCACATGGTGGACAGAGTCCCATAGTGGGTTAGGTTAACTCCCTAATCCCATACATGACGTATCATGAGAATAAAAATTATCCAATTCATTGGAGCACTATATGGGGACACCCATCATAATATTTTTATGAATATTCATGCAAAAATAATAAATCAAACATAAGTAATAAACATAATAATTACCCATAGAATGAAATGGGTGTTGTAATCATGTCATAAGGCAAAACCAAAGGGCATATCATAATGGTGTCCATGAAGAAATGGATTTAAATCATAATTTTACATTAATAAATTTAAAAAATATTATTATATCATGATAAATTATGTCCAACTAAAGTGAAAAAATTTAAAAAATAGTGGTATAGTAACCTTTGAAATGTACCGCTAAGGCGGGGTTTTAAGAGAAGAGGTAAAGAGTCCTTAAAAGTGGTAAGAGAATAATAATTTACACAAAACTAAAAGTGAAATAAAATGGTTTTACAAATAATAAGGAGTGTTTTTGTAAATTTTATAAGTTTTAAAAAAGTCATTGAGTATTTCTTTAAAAGATACAAAGAAAATAGAGAGGTTCTCTTTAATCAGCTTTTCAAATGGAATTAAGAAAGAAAACTTTAATACATGTATATACACATCAATGGAAGATTAAATAATCATGTTATATATGTTTGAAACATATATACAGAATATAGAAGAAGTATAAAAGAATAATTAAGTGATAAATTGAGTTGCATAAAGAGAGAATGTAACTTAAAGGGGGTATGGAGGTTCGAGAAGATACC
The DNA here is from genome assembly GCA_963277665.1 of Viscum album. Lineage (NCBI taxonomy): Eukaryota > Viridiplantae > Streptophyta > Magnoliopsida > Santalales > Viscaceae > Viscum > Viscum album. The sequence continues at coordinate 710,246,494 of OY728167.1, read as the reverse complement.
ATAACTTATGTCTAAATTCATTATTAACTTGAACATAATTTCCTGAATAATAAAATTAGATTCATTAAATTATTAATTAAGAACCTCTTATAGATGTATTTTATTTATTATAATTTTATTATTTTCATTTTTGGATATTTCTACGAGTTAAAAAGTATAATTTTTTCGTTATAGGAGTGTTAATTCTCACGGTTTATGGTTGTTTTACTTGTATATAATTATGGATGTTCTTTTAAAATGGGAATAATTATCTAGAAATGAAATTATATGGTATTGATGACCATCCATAATTTTAAATTGTAACACCATAGAATGATATATTTTTAAATGACTAAATGATATGACTCACGTCAACAAGGTTCACCTTTCTTTTTGAGAGCCTACCTGATTAAAACTCCATAGTTAAGAGTGCTTGGCTTGGAGTAGTGATCAAGATGGGTGACCCTATGGGAAGTTTCACAAGGTGTGTGTGAGTGAGGACACAAAACACTAGAAAGAACATGTGTTGGCATGTGGGGATAGTCATTAGTCTAATGATCCATTTGGGAATTTGGGTGGGCCCCAAGGTAGGGACCACATTTCTGCAGAGAAACTGGTGGTACATGGTGGACTATGACCCGACAACCATTTTAACGTAGGGTTTTAGTGTTGTTAATGAAGACTAGTTGTTAGATTGGTATCAGAGTAGGAACCCATCCTTAAGTGCGGTGTACTACCTAGGTTGAGATATAGGGTCCACAATGAGGACATTTTCCTCTTAAGGGGATGAATGTAATGCCTCATAATGATAAAGGGTTGAATAAATAAATTATTTGACTCACGTCAACAAGGTGCGGCTTTATTTTCAAGAGTCTTCCTATTTAGAACTCCACAGTTAATCATGCTTATCCTAGATTGGTGATCGGATGGGTGACCATCTGGGAATTTTCTCAGGGTGTGTACGAGTGAAGAAAATGAAAAATGGAATGAACATGTGTTGGAATGTGGGGAAATTAATTTATCTGATGACCCGTTCAGGCATGTGGGTGGGCTCTATGGTAGGGACCACATATCTACGGGGAAACTGGTGGAACCTGGTGGGCCAAGACCTAACAACCATGTTAAAGTGGGGTGTTTGTGCTATCATTGGGGACCATTTGTTACATAAATGGTCCCATATATCATTTTGTTAGAATAAGGATGAATCATTTTATAAAATGTTAATGATAAATGATTAGTTTATTTTGTTAATTTTTTATCATTAAGAACTAGTTTCATTTTATTTAATATTATGTCTATATATTATTTATAGAACATGAAAAAAGTTCTAATGTATATATTAAAATCTAGTTTGACCATAAAAATGGTCTTATGAACAGACATGAAGGTGGTAATAGAAAATGAAAGCTTATTATCCATGCAGATGGTAAACTGCCATAATTTGGACAATAGTTACGTTTCGTGGGAGAGGATGGTGAGGCCTATCCAGGATGGAGGGATCAATGTGAAGATCTTAGTAGTCACCATTTAACGCATGCATGAGAAACGGACTTAGGAGATGATTGATGAATGAACATTATGGGGAAGACTATGGAATGGATCCTGGGTGGGAACTTTCAATATGCTTCCTTACATGGCTCTCCCTCCTGGTCCTTAATCAGTGGCCTTCTCCAGACACTTCGACAGAACTCATAGTGGACCATAGGAAAGGGGGACATCCTGTTCTGGAAACACAACTGGTCTGGCGACGTGATCGGTTACCCAGGCTTCCATGTTCCTACTATCTCTTTTAAAGAGGTGAGCCTCCACCCACATTTCATTAGGTTAGTTTTGGACAAAAAACAGTAAGATATTTTTGATCTCAATGTCACCAAATCGGAGGCAGACAAATGTTTTTTCACTCCCTCAAAATCAGGGAGCTTCAATACGATGGACTTCTATCGCATATTCAATCCTCATGATCAAAGTGACAGATGGGTCATCTTCATGTGGTGCAACAAAATCCCCAACAATACAGCTCCCTTCCCTGGATGATAAAAAAACAAGCAATCCCTTCGGATGTCAATATCAAAGGTTGGGCATCAGTATGGCTTCTTTCTTCCACTACTGCAGGAGTAAATGTGAGGAGAGCACACAACACATTTTATTTGAAGGAAAATGGGCCCGTGAAGTGTGGAGATTCATCAGTTAGTTTACTGTGTACCTCTCTTAGGACCCCCATGATACACCTTTCCTGGAGCATTGGTTCAAGGGGACTAACAATGCAGGACCAGAAATAATGTCGGGAATGATAATCTTAAATGCATGGTGTTGGGTTTTATGGAAATCCAAGAATTGAGTGGGCTGTGAGGGGCATCCTTTGATAAGGAGATCCATCATCATGTGAACAAGGAGACTGATAGTGGATTGGGTGACCTTCAACAACAACAGGAAAGACGCACCCTCACTCCAGCCACTACATGTTTCCTCACCATAAACCCTCCCCTGCTCCATGGAACAGGGTCATTGGGTGTGATGGCTCCCTCCAATGGATGGTTTCAAGCTAAATACAAATGGATAATGTATCTCGGGTGTCATACGAGGAGGAGGATTTGTGAGGGACCATAGAGGAACTGTTTTTATGGCCTACATGGTATACTACGGTAGTGGAATCTCACTGGAGGTAGAGGGCGTGGCGATTCTGATTAGGATCACTCTTTGCATGTAATAGAATGTTAGACTCTCCCAGGTAGAAACAGACTCTATGGTCATTCATGACTCATTTCATGGGAAAATAACCACATTGTGGTCTATTTCCTACACCATATGGAATTTAAAATACATCATCAACAATAATATAGAGGTCACTCATACCCGACGATAGGGGAACAATGTAGCAGATCACCTTGCATCCTAGGCTGATCAAGCTTTCAAAGTCACCAGTCTCACCAACATCTCTTTCTTTAAACCTAAGGGGTGAATCTGATTAGAGGGGATTCTTTTGTCCTGCACTATTATAGGCCTACTTAGGTCTCAGGGTCCCTAAATGGAGTGTACACTTTACTGGAATAAAAATGATAACAATGATGATGATAATGGTTTGAGAAAGTTACCTCTTGAATATCACCTCCTTAAAGGACCCATTAAAGAACTTAGAATTATTATTTTTTATATAAAAATATCTTGTATGTGTGGGAGAGGATTTAGAATGGAATTGGGAATAATATTGACTAGATACAAGTCTTATAATTTGTGAGGAGAAGGGGTGGTGAGGGTGGTATTTATAGGGGAGAGAGGTGTTTTTGTTTATTATATTCATTAGTTTATTATTTTTGCTCAAGACTATCAATATTGTTAATTAATATGAATAAATACAATAAATTGTTCAGGAAAGTTTGAACCAATGGGTTCTTACATCATCCCTGACTCAAAAATTCATGTATTTGGCTTATAATGTAAAATTCCATAAATTATCATATTTCACTATTCACCAAAACTTCAACTATTTTAAAAAAAATCCTAAAAATTCACCCTAACCATTTTTGGACTATAATATTTCAATAGTGGGATCCATTTTATGAAAATAATTTTCTAAACATGAGAAATTTAATTTATAAATAAAATCATCATTTGTTCAAAAAATACTGATTTTAATATTATAATCAATTTTTGTGACCCTTTGAAAAATTAATTGAGTTCACATAAAATTGTCTTATAATTATAACACAACATAATATTAATTTATGAATCTATTTTATAAAACTAAATTTTCTTTTAAATCTTTATATTAATAATAAAATTGTAAATAAACATTTACATTTTACAAAAATACCAACACATAATTTATCATTTTTAAAACATTTATTTACTTATACCATGATATAAATTTATCATTTTTTATTTTTAAGAAACCTAAATTTTATTTTATACTTTTATAGGTGAGGTTACTACTCTAATGGTCATAATACTATACTTAATAGTCGGATTACAATTCCAAATGTTAGATTTAAAATAGTCATATATGTTCCTTAATTCCTATAATTACCTCTGATTTCATTCATTCCTGATTCAATTATACTTTCTATCAAGGTTATATGTTTTCATATTCAAAATGAATATTATATTATTACCTATATATTTTATTTATACATATTTTTCATGAGTGCGTTCATTCTAGTGGATCAAGACAATCCATTTTTTTTGTTACCTTATTTTCTATTTATTTTCCCTCTATAATATTTGGAATTCTTATCGGTTTATTTTATGACTAATTTATCATTATTAATTTATGATAATAATTTTTATATTGGGTTATCTATGTGATGTATGTAGTTTATGAAAAAATTATAATAAGTGAATACTATTGATAAAATTCTATGTTGTTACACACACCATAAAGGATCCAACCCAAGGTTTCTTTATAAGTTGTGTACGAACTCTATCTCTCTCAATTTTTCATTTTATCCCCTCGATCACTCAAATTTTTTTGGTGTGTTTATGGAGACATAATCACCTTGGAAGATCCTTTAACCATCAATGACTATTTGGTGATCCATTGGCACATCTAGAGAATGGATTTGAGTAGTAGTTACAACCATGATGCAAGGAAGGAATATTTTCTCATCCCATTCTCTATTATCATTGGAATTTGATAGTGAATATATCTACTATTTTCTATTTTTTCCCTTATAATATATCTGACCTAGACTGTCATTGATATTGGTCAAATTTTTAAATTTTTATTCCTACTAACTACAGTATATGTGGCAAGCAGGGTCGAACCCACTGGGAAGGTAAATTTGGCCACTATTCATCTAAAAACTTTGGAAAACTCCACTGTTATCAACAGCGGAGTGATTTTTCTATTTTTCACTTTTTATATTTTTTTTATGTTTTATCTATTAAAGCAGAAAAGTAACACTATTTTTATATGTTTTTAATATAGACTAGAATGAATCTGAAAACTAATCGAAAAGGATGAACAACTAAAATATAGAGTGCTGATAAATGAACTATCAGAGTAAACGCTCGGGGAAAATCTCCATTCTACTTGTTTTAAAGGTATTCCAATTCACTTGAAAGTTGTTGGAGAGTACCAATTTAGTGAGTATGACTCACCTCCCTCGCCAGGAGTTAAATCAAACAAGCCAACCAATTTAAGAGTTCACCACTCCAAAATTAATCAACTGTGAACTAGTTGAGAAATGACCCCAAGACGAACTCACCGTAAGTCTTTAAGTCTTTTTAATATATTATATTTTGAAAAGTGTTTCCACAATCAATCTCACGAACTGAATGTGAAATTTTGAGATTATATTCTAGTGGTACAAGCAATTGGATGAACTCAGTATTGATATCGCCGATCAATACTGAATTTATTCACATGATAAGATGAAATGAGAATTAAAAGATAACCAGTGGAACTTCAATTATCCACGACCTAAAGATTTAGCTAGAAAACATGTTTTATATTATAATAGTAATTGAAGACATGTTAAACAGAGTGTAATAATTCAAACATAAGGGAAGTCAAACTCCCTGAAAGATACCCTGCTTCTACACTCCTTCAATTCCTGGGTGTGATTCCAGAGTCGCCCTTCGGACTCCCTATGCTCCTGATAAGAGAGAAGCTCTCAGATATCCAATGGTTCCCTCCTCCTAGTGAATGCATATCCCCTTTTCAATCTTCTTCTAGATCTGCTTAAGTATCATGCTGTCAAAAAATGCTTTTCACCACCACCATTTACTAACTTGAGTTTATCTTTCACTATTGCACCGTACACATGCATTTTTTCGCATCTGGCACGTCGCACTAGTTTTTCTCACATAACTAACTCCCACTGAGTTAGTTGAATACACCTGGACGTATACCCGTCTCCTGAATGAACCTGCATAAGAAAAAACAATCAAAACAGTTAGAACACAAATGAAATAAAAATTTATAATTTAAGAAGATAGCTTCTTAAAAAGTTTTTAAAAATAATTAAAAAAACTTTAAAATAATGTTGTTATATAAATTACTTTATTAGTACTGTTAAAAACTAGAAATTATAATTTAGAGATTATATCGAGAAGAAATAATAATGTAATAATATTATTTAGTTATATATTTAAATATAAAATTTATTTAATTGGTTAATGAAAACTCAATTAAACCTTATGAACATTTGTATTTGAGAATTTTAATTAATTATTAATTATTAAACATTAAGTAATTAAGTAATTAATTTATTTATTTATTAATTAAATTTTTATATTAAGATATTTTTATTAGTTAATTCTATTATGTTACTTTACCTAAATTTATAAATTGCTAAAAACTTAAATTTTAAATATTAAATTAAATAGTCAAGTTGATTAACTAATTAAGTCAATAATAATAATTAAATTAAATATTATTTTGAATATTTAATTGTTAAATTATTAAATATTTTATTTAATTATTTTATTTTATATATCTTAAAATATTTAAAATCCAACATCAAATTAATAATTTATTTATTTCAATTTAGAAGTTATTATTAAATAAGTTTAATTAAAGGTTAATTTTAGTTAATTAAATTATTAATTCTGTTTTATAAACAAATTAACCTGTATTGATTATTTATTTATAATTAAAATTGTTTTGATATTTTTATTTAGTTATTTTTAGTTTAAGTTTTTAATTTAGTTTTTATTTTAATTTATTTTTATTTTTATTTTTTTTATAACTTCCTTTTTCTCCCCCCCCCCAATTCAGCACAACAGGGGGGTTCTTTGAGATCCTTTAGTGCTGTACAAAGAGGCCAGCGGTGGAACTTTCTTCAGTAGCCCAGCGGCATGGATCCAGCTCCTCGGTACCGATGGTGCGAGTTCCCTCTCTCACAACGACATTAGGAAGAGGCGGCAGACATTGGATCTCCACTCCCTCGAACAGTGGTGCAGCGGCTTCAGCAGGTGGTGTGGCAGGACCCCCTCTGCTCATAGAGAAGAACCCGAATCATCTTCCACTAGCAACAGGTCACAAAAGAAGTGGTGATAGCGGTCTGTGGTCCAGCTCTAGTGACTTGAAGGGTTCAAAAACAGAACTATTTTTCTGCATTTTTGTTTGATTTTGGTAAATTGGTGTGTGAAGTTGCTGTAGGTATTTGGTTTATTCGTTTTTGTGATGAACATATGCTTCATAAAAAGTAAAGGGTGATTGAATCATTGGGATGGTGAGTGGCCTCAAAACGCATGAGCTATGTGTCTTCAAGTTTTTTTTCAGAACTGTGATGAGGCTTGGAAATCTGGATGGTTTCGATTAATCTAAATCTGAGTTTTCAAAACTGTTAGTGTTCACATGAGTTGATCTGACCTGATTTTTTTAATCATGTTTTCTTTGTGTGAGAAGTTTATTCATGGTGTGTCAAAGGAATGGAGTGATGCCGGGTAGACCAACAGTTGTAACGGTGAGAAGGATAGCAGCGTAGGAGAATCGAGTGTGAGATAGGTCACCGATAAACTAAAATGAAGGTCACCATTAGTTAAAACTAAAGGTTACTGATAGAGAGAAAAAAGGGTCACTATTGGGTATAAAAAATATGCTCACCATTACTTAAAATAAAAGGTCACCATTACAGTTATCTACAAAAGGGCACCAATAGAGTTAAATAAGAAAAGAAAGGTCACCATTGGAATGGTAGCTGCGGGTCACTGTTGCAGATAAAAAAACAAGGTCACTGGTGTAAATAGGTCACCGATACTTTAAAATTAAGGTTACGGACACAAATAAAATTAGTGGATCACCGTTAGAACATAGATAAACATCTAATGGTGACCTTCAGTAATAAATAACACATAAATTGAACTTAAAATTAAAACATAAATAAACTAAATAAAAATATTAAAAATAATTAAAAGAATGTTGAACACCATTAATTTAAAACCTGATTTTTATTAAACTTTAAACTTTAAAATTATCACTACTAGAAAAACAGGTATTTGCGACGGGATCCCGTCGCAAATGGCTTTTTGCGACGGGGGCCCGTCGCAAATGGCCCGTTGTTGAAAACGGCGTCGCAACAACACTTATTTGTGACAGGCCCGTCGCTAAATCCTTTTTTTGCGATGGTTATTTTCCCCGTCTCAAATAGTACTCCGTATATTTGTAAAAAAAATTAAAATAGTATTTGCGACGGTACCCGTCGCAAAAACTATTTTTTAAAAAAAATAAAAAACTATTAATAAATTATTTTAATGCATATAATAATACTAGTATTTGCGACGGGCATAGTATCCCATCGCAAATACTATAAAAAAAAATAAAAAAATAAATTATTAATAAATTATTTTAACTAATATAATAATAGAATTATAATTCACAAATAAAAATAATAAATTATTTTAATTAATATAATAATAATAGAATTATAATTCCAAAATAAAAATAATAGAATATTAATAAATGATTTAATTAATATAATAATATTAGAATTATAATTCATAAATAAAAAAAATATTAATAAGTTATTTTAATTAATATAAAAATAATAGAATTATTTTACATTCAAATATTAAAATAATTCAAGTATTACAAAAAATATAATTAAATTATAATATTATAAAATTTTAATATATATATATATTTTAATATTATAAAATATAAATAATATTATTATTCATATTAATATTGTTATTTAAAAATATAATATTATTAATATTTTATAATGAGACAAAAACTAAGAATAGAAAAAAAAAATATTTTGATTTCCCAAATTTTATAACATAAATACAAACTCTAATCTGAAGGAGGGGGGGAGGTGGGGGATCTGCAGATGGTGGTGGATGAAACTCCATCCCTAAAGCATGAGTGAGTCGGCGCATGTACTCCATCTGCTCCTGATGCTGCTGCTGCCACCGACTCGTCTGCTCCTCGTACAACTGCTGCTGGCGTCGACGCTCCTCCTCATGCTGCTGACGCATCTTCTCCTGCTCCTGTCGGAGACTCTCTATCTGTGCAGTCTGAGATCGCAACTGATCCTTAGACTGTGTAGTAGAAGAAGATGCATGAGCTCCTCTCGAGCTGGACGCCGACATCGCAGCACTGCCATAATAATCTCCGGGAGTCAGTCGAGAGCCGATACCAACTACCCGGCCCTTCTCGAAGGCATACTGGGTGGCCTGCATCCATGCTGCCTCATCAAACTGACGGGCAGTGGTCTGATCTGATGACTCGGCCTGACTCTCAGGCCGGGCCTGTGACGTTGCGGCCTCATATGACTCCTATAGTTGCAATTTAAAATTAAAATTGTGAATATATTATATGCAGTTAATTTTTAAACTTGAAAACAAATAATACTGACCACGATGTGATGATGACGATCACCTCTGATCTCCCCAGTAGCAGGATCACTATACATCCTCCGATATACGTCGTACTCTGTAATATCGGGGTGCTCGACAGCCTATAAGAATAAAAAATAAACTGTTAATATTTATAGTTATATAAAATATTTATAAATAATGTACGTACCAGATGCTGTCTATGAGTACTGAAAGAACGACTCCCAGCTCGATGAGTCACCTCCTGTCTCCCCTGATTCTGACTCCCCACCGATGATCTCCTCTGAAAGGCACCACTCAACCAGTGCGCACATAATCCATCCCATACATGGGATGAAATATACTCTGGTCGGTGTGCTCTACATGACTCCTCAAAATCTGACACTCCTCCTTTCTTCATTGCAGCTTTTCTTAAATTGTGCAAAAACTGACGAAGGCGATCACGCATGGCCACCTCCCATGCCTCGTGGATGGCGTCACGCATGGTATCCTCGATCAGATACCATAAACCCTACAAATAAATCAAAATATCAAGTTATAAATGAAATAATTTTCAAAATAAAAATTATTTATTTACGTACGTACCAACCAATGGCCGAACATGGCCTGTTGCACATCAATGGGAATCTGCTCCCATGTGGTCCACGGCTGAGAGAAATAGTTGCACAAAATAGCGCTGCCTTGTCCGACTGTTATATGCGGAAAACTGAAAAAATAATAAACATTTATTATGTGAATAGATTAATGAAATATTAGTCAAATCCACAGGTTATCACACAGGTTATCACACCTCCATGTGCGTGGATCAAACCCAAGACGTGGACGTCGCTCGGGGACGGGGTCAGGAATCATCAATCGTGCAAGACCGCGCCCCCTCCACGTACTCCCTGGAGTGTCTGCAGGCTGAGGGTCATCTGTCAGCAACGCATCCGCATCGAAAGTCAGGTCAGCATCCGCCAACTCACGAAATGTGGCGTCGTCCATCTGAAATAGAAAATGTTAATGTTAGCAAATAATTGATAATTACTATTATATATACATATATACATATTATGATTGTATATAAATACCATGGAATGCTATCAGTGTTCATCTTCATCATCATCTTCATATATGTCAATGTCATCTTCATATTCCTCCTCAACATCATCGATATCCATTCGAGTTACAGTTGCTTCATCTCTTACCATTTCAAATTCATATGTGACATCATTAACATCATCGTCATCACCGACTCTTAAATGTGGGGTGTCGTCATCGATACTCATGTCTCTTTGTAAAAAAGATTGATTTTGAGTACTCTCTTGAAAAACTTCAATTCTTTTCACATCAGTGAAAGCACATTCACTTTGACTAAACTGATTGTCTCGAATTTTGATTTTTATTATACTCCACCAATCAGTCAAGTCTCTTGATGTTGCATAGTACTTTGCATAATAAACTTGATATGCCTGTTGAGCCAATAAGAATGGTTCATTTACTGCAAGAACACTTTTACATTTAATATCGATGATTCCATGAGTCGGATGAACACGCATGCCTCTCTCTGTATGCAACCACCGACATTTGAACATGGTTATGTAATGTTGTCCAAGATAACAGAGTTCAATGATTTCATCAAGTATGCCATAAAAGTCAACTTCATTTTCTCGATGATGAGATCCTCTCAAGCTAACTCCACTGTTCATTGTTTTTTTCGATTCTTCATATGCATGTGTGTGGAATCTAAATCCATTCACCACATATGCATTATAAGTTTTAACAAGTTTGGAAGGTGGGTTACTCAATACACACAGCCGTTTGTCAATTTTATCAGCATGTTGAGACACCTGAAAATTTGTGAAATAATTATCAATATAGTAAACTATACATTGAATGAGTTGCTAAAAGATAAATAATTTTTGTTACCAGTTTTTGAAACCACTGAGAGAAATTTTTCAGTCGACGTTCTTCAAGAGCAGCTGCTATAATTTGTGGAATTTGTTTCTTGATATGATTATCATACAACCTATAAAAACCAAAGTTATTTACTGTAACATAAATGATAGAATAAGTGATATAAACACTTATAGTACAACTGATGTCATCTCTTCACAGTTGAGCAGAACATACGTATGAGCTCTCTGATGTTCATCATCTGAAAGCCCGCATTCATAAACTCCACCAAAACCAAGCTCTGACTGGTTGAAAATAGATAATTGATTGTCGATTTCATCAATATTCCTCTCGTTCCGTCCCATTCAGTTGTGTTTTGAAGGATACTCAGATTCAAAATAATGGGAGCAGAAAAAACATATTTCCTCTTGCAAATAAGCTTCTGCAATAGATCCTTCAACAGATGCTTTGTTACGTACTTTTCTTTTCAATTTTTGCATGTATATTTCAAATGGGTACATCCATCGAAATTGTACCGGACCTCCACATTTGGATTCATATAGAAAATGTAACATCAAATGTTCCATTGAGTCGAAGAAAGATGGCGGAAATATTTTTTCCAGTTTACATATAATTACAACAACATATTTTTCAAGTTTGCCTAGAGCATCATAATTTTCCGTAGCCGCACAAATTTCCCGAAAAAAATGAGACATGTCTGTTATGGAATCCCAAATCACAGAATTCAACAGACCTCTTAATACAATGTGTAGAAGTATCTCCATTATAACATGACAATCATGACTTTTTAATCCAGTAATATGACCATTCTTTACAAATCTACCCAAATTAGAAGCACATCCATCTGGAAGTCTCAAATCTGCAATCCACTGACAAAATAATAAACGGTTTTCTTTAGACAGTGTATAAGCTGCTTTTGGTTTCAGTAACCTTTCTGTTCTGACATTCTCAAATAGTTCCAATTCTGGACGCCTGCATATTTGGGAAAGATCTAAACGTGCATTTACATTGTCTTTGCTCTTTCCTGGCATATCCAAAACTGTATGAAACAAATTATCAAAACAGTTCTTCTCAATATGCATGACATCTAACATGTGTCGGACCAACAGATCAGACCAATATGGCAAATCCCAAAATATGCTACGTTTAATCCAATTGTGTTCTTTCCCAAAACCCGAAATTTTCTGTTGGTTTATTGTGGGACCAAAAGTGATGGGAGGTAATGAAAATACAACTGATTTTAACTCCGAACCTGATAGCATTTTTGGAGGTCCATCCCTTTCAACTGTTCCTTTTCTGAAATGAGATCTGTTTCTGCGAAAAGGATGATCAGCTGGAAGAAATATGCGATGACAGTCAAAATAACAAGGTTTATTTCCATGAATGAGCATAAATACTTTGTTCTCTCCCATAAAGTAAGGACATGATTTCTGACCATGTGTACTCCAGCCAGATAACATCCCATAAGCCGGGAAGTCACTTATTGTCCACATCAATGCTTCTCTCAGTATGAAATTCTGTTTCGTTGCAACATCATATGTACTGACACCAGTACTCCACAATAAATTTAATTCATCAATCAATGGCTTCAAATAAACATCAATATTTTTCTTCGGATGTCCTGGAATTAGTAAAGTCAAAAAGATATATGGCTCCTTCATCAACATCCATGGAGGTAAATTGTACAGAGTTAAAAAAATAGGCCAACATGAATATTGACTACCATAAGATCCAAACGGACAAAAACCATCAGTGGAAAGGCCCAATCGAACATTTCTAGCTTCTAAAGCAAAGGATGGATGCACTCTATCAAAATGTTTCCATGAATCACCATCGGCTAGATGATTCAAGATTTTATCGGTTGAAATATTCTCTTTATGCCATGACATCATTGTCGTTGTATTCTTAGACATGAATAAACGCTGAAGTCTGGATGTAAGCGGAAAATATCTCAACTATTTTACAGGAATCAAACCAGACTTCCCGTGTTGTCCTTCTTTATATCTCAGTTGCCCACATGTAGGACAACTATCCAACGACTCATTTTCCCCAGAATATAAAATGCAGTCATTTGAACATGCATGAATCTTCTGAAAAGTAAGTCCCAAATTTCGAACCAGCCTCTTACTCTCATAGTAATTTGCAGGTAAAACATTTCCTTCGGGTAATAGTGTTTTCAGCAAAGAAAATATCTGGTCAAAACAGGTGTTTGACATTCCGTTATCTGATTTGATAGCCATAAATTTTGCAATTGCTTCTAATTTGCTCATCTTGCAGCCAGGATATAATGCATCCTCAGCAGATTTCAACAACTCATAAAATTCAGACGGTGCCAACTCAGGATTTGAAGCTATATCAGCCGGAGTTTCTGTATGTTGAACAGATGAACCTGCAACATCATGTACTAAATCTTGAAACCGGGATGGATCCGGAATCAAGTTGGTATCACCTGCTCTGGAACTGCGTTCACCGTGTTGATACCAAAAAACATAATCTGGTTGAAAACCAAAACGCAAGAGATGTTCTCCCACTTTTTCAAACGTGTCAAACGTTCTCAATGCACATTTTCTACAAGGGCATTTTATTTTGCCTTCTGAAACAAATTCTGAATTTGATGCCGCAAATGATAAAAAAGTCTCCACACCCTCAACATATACTGGATTTAAACCAGAACCGTTTGGATTTCTACGTTGATTTATCCATATGCGGTCACCTAATAATGATTGTTGATGACCTCGTTGTTCCATATTTCTCTATAAAATATAAAAGCATTAATGGTTTTGAATAATTTGTTAGAAAAAACACTCAAGTAAAGATTGAATATATTGAGAATAAAGCAAAATATGTTACAAATATTGATAATTTTAATATTATATTGATTTTTTATTATTTTAATAATACTAATATAAAATTTTTTCATAAACATTAATTATATAATAATAACATTATTACATTATTAGTATATTTTATTATTAATATTAAAATAACATAATTTTTTATATTATATACAATTCTCCTTTCATTTGTGTGTTTAACATTCTGTCTCCACATGTTATATTTGTATTCACTTTCACCTCTCCATTGGCGAGTAGGTTGATAATTTTGAAAAAGAATGCGAATATTACATGTGGAGACAGAAAACACACAGATGAAAAGAGAATTGTATATAATATAGAAAATAATATTATTTTAATATTAATAATAAAATATACAAATAATGTACTAATGTTATTATTCGTAAATATTGGTAATTAATACTAATTATTGGTAATTAATACTAATTATTGGTAATTATTACTAATTATTGTTAATTATTACTAATTATTGGTAATTATTACTAATTATTGGTAATTATTACTAATTATTGGTAATTATTACTAATTATTGGTAATTATTACTAATTATTGGTAATTATTACTAATTATTGATAATTATTACTAATTATTGGTAATTAATACTAATTATTGGTAATAAATACTAATTATTGGTAATAAATACTAATTATTGGTAATTAATACTAATTATTGGTAATTATTGGTAATTATAGTTAATTATTGGTAATTATTACTAATTATTGCTAATTATTGCTAATTATTACTAATTATTACTAATTATTGGTAATTATTACTAATTATTGGTAATTATTACTAATTATTGTTAATTATTACTAATTATTACTAATTATTGGTAATTATTGTTAATTATTACTAATTATTGGTAATTATTACTAATTATTGGTAATTATTACGAATTATTGGTAATTATTACTAATTATTACTAATTATTACTAATTATTACTAATTATTGGTAATTATTACTAATTATTGGTAATTATTACTAATTATTGGTAATTATTACTAATCATTGGTAATTAATACTAATTATTGGTAATTAATACTAATTATTACTAATTATTGTTAATTATTACTAATTATTACTAATTATTGGTAATTATTGTTAATTATTACTAATTATTGGTAATTATTACGAATTATTGGTAATTATTACTAATTATTACTAATTATTACTAATTATTACTAATTATTTGTAATTATTACTAATTATTGGTAATTATTACTAATTATTGGTAATTATTCCTAATTATTGGTAATTATTACTAATTATTGGTAATTATTACTAATTATTACTAATTATTGGTAATTATTACTAATTATTGGTAATTAATACTAATTATTGGTAATTAATACTAATTATTGGTAATTAATACTAATTATTGGTAATTAATACTAATTATTACTAATTATTGGTAATTATTGATAATTATTACTACTTATTGGTAATTATTGATAATTATTACTACTTATTGGTAATTATTACTAATTATTGGTAATTATTACTAATTATTGGTAATTATTACAAATTATTGGTAATTATTACTAATTATTGGTAATTATTACTAATTATTGGTAATTATTACTAATTATTGGTAATTATTACTAATTATTGGTAATTATTACTAATTATTTTAATTATTACTAATTATTCATAATTATTGATAATTATTGGTAATTGTTCCTAATTATTGGTAATTGTTCCTAATTATTGGTAATTAATACTAATTATTGGTAATAAATACTAATTATTGGTAATAAATACTAATTATTGGTAATTAATACTAATTATTGGTAATTGTTGGTAATTATTGTTAATTATTGGTAATTATTACTAATTATTGGTAATTATTGCTAATTATTACTAATTATTACTAATTATTAGTAATTATTGTTAATTATTACTAATTATTGGTAATTATTACTAATTATTTGTAATTATTACGAATTATTGGTAACTATTACTAATTATTACTAATTATTACTAATTATTACTAATTATTGGTAATTATTGTTAATTATTACTAATTATTGGTAATTATTACTAATTATTGGTAATTATTACTAATTATTGGTAATTATTATTAATTATTACTAATTATTAATAATAATTACTAATTATTGGTAATTATTATTAATTATTACCAATTATTACTAATTGTTGGTAATTATTATTAATTATTACCAATTATTGGTAATTATTGATAATTATTACTAATCATTGGTAATTATTGGTAATTATTGGTAAGTATTGTTAATTATTACTAATTATTGGTAATTATTACTAATTATTGGTAATTATTACTAATTATTACTAATTATTGGTAATTATTACTAATTATTGGTAATTATTACTAATTATTGGTAATTAATACTAATTATTACTAATTATTACTAATTATTGGTAATTATTCCTAATTTTTACTAATTATTACTAATTATTACTAATTATTGGTAATTATTACTAATTATTACTAATTATTACTAATTATTGGTAATTATTGGTAATTATTGGTAAATATTGGTAAATATTGGTAATTATTGGTAAATATTGGTAATTATTGGTAATTATTGGTAATTATTACTAATTATTGGTAATTATTACTAATTATTACTAATTATTACTAATTATTGGTAATTATTACTAATTATTGGTAATTATTACTAATTATTGGTAATTATTACTAATTATTGATAATTATTACTAACTATTACTAATTATTGGTAATTAATACTAATTATTGGTAATTAATACTAATTATTGTTAATTAATACTAATTATTGGTAATTAATACTAATTATTACTAATTATTTGTAATTATTGATAATTATTACTACTTATTGGTAATTATTACTAATTATTGGTAATTATTACTAATTATTGGTAATTATTACTAATTATTGGTAATTATTACGAATTATTGGTAATTATTACTAATTATTGGTAATTATTACCAATTATTGGTAATTATTACTAATTATTGGTAATTATTACTAATTATTCCTAATTATTGATAATTATTGGTAATTGTTCCTAATTATTAGTAATTAAATGAATAATTACTAATAATTAGGAATAATTACCAATAATTACAAATAATAACATTATTATTATATTTTATTATTAATATTAAAATAATATAATTTTCTAATTTATATATAATTCTCCCTTCATCTGTGCGTTTTCTATCTCCACATACAAATAATACATGTGAAGACAGCAAACACACAGATGAAAAGAGAATTGTATATATATAAAAAATTATATTATTTTAATATTAATAATAAAATATACTAATAATGTAATAATGTTATTATTCCTAATTATTGGTATTTTTTATTAATTATTAATATTTATTCTTAAGTATTAAAAATTATTACTAATTATTCCTAATTACCATTAACTATGAACAATACTAATAATTTAAATTTATTAAGTAACAAAACAATGTAAACATAATTAAATTACAACTAATTAAGAATAATTGAAACTAATAAAAAATTTAAAATAAATATTAAATTAAAATAAACATAAATACCTTGAAAATTGATCTGCTCTGATCATTCTTCAAATCTTTAATATCAACTCCGGAGAAAAAAATTAAACTGGAGAAAAAATGAACTTTAGAAATACAACTTTGAGAGAAGAAGAAGATAGAGTTTGATAATGATTTGAAAAAAACGGATGAGAGTATTTATAGGTTAGATTATTTGCGACGTGTCCATTTGCGACGGGATTCCCGTTGCAAATAGTGTTATTTGCGACGGGACCCGTCGCAAATAACCACCTGCCGACATACTATTTGCGACGGGGGAATATTCCCGTCGCAAATACCTTTTACCGCCGCCGGTTATTTGCGACGGGAATATTCCCCCGTCGCAAATAGTTTTCCCGCGATTTGGCACGCAACGCGCACCAGTTCTTTTGCGACGGGGAAAGCAATCCCGTCGCAAAAGCCTACTTATTTGCGACGGGTAAATACCCCCGTCGCAAATATGTTTTTCACGGAGCTATTTGCGACGGGATTTATTCCCGTCGCAAATACCCATTTTTCCCGTAGTGTATTAATTGACAACACTTCAATTAATAACTAGATATTTGATAAACTAAATTGATTAAAGGCTTAAATTAATGTACTAAATAAATTAATTACAGGGTAGAAGTGAATAAAAATGAAGAGCATCGGTGACCTAGTAGGTTACCGATAGTTCTTGTCTGCCTCACCGGTAGGCTAGAATCAAAAGAAAATGAATAAATCATATAACTTCATACATAAGATTAAATAATTAATGCTTTAAAACTCTAAATTAATTAATTAATTAACTAAATGAATACATAAAATTAAAAGCGAACTAATTTATTTAATTTAAACTAAAATTCTTAACTTAATTAATTAGCAGGATAACTAAACATATTAATAAGTAAAGTTGAATTATTTTAATGAATTAATATTAAAGAATAAAATATTAAAATAAAGTCTAAATAGTAAAACAATGATTAAACAGTTGTTTATAAAAATGTTAATTTACTAAAAAGTCATGCATATTTTAATTAACCAAACTAATTAAGAAATAATTAAATTATAAAAGTAAAGTAAGAATAAAATTATTATTTTAAAGACTAAAAATACATAATTAATTATAAAAATTGATTAATTAACAAATTTAATTATAAAAATAAAAAAGTACAATTATTTAATATAAAGTGATTAAATAACTAATTAAATCAATAAAAATTAAGTAAAAAGATGTGAAAAAACTATGCAAAAATAGAGCCACATCAAATTCCCCCTCACTTAAGCATTTTTTGTCCTCAAACAATCCCATATATTATTATCTTTGAAAACAGTAGTATGGTATTCATGATTTTGCTCAAATGTAACATGTTTGACACATAAGAAAAGAGGACAGAACATAAAAACAGGCTTTTGAAAAGATATTTTCAAATCAAGTCTTTCCTCGAACAAGTGCTCAAAAAAATAATCAAGAAAGCTATGAATTATAAAGCAATGAATATGTCATGCCTCATATGTGATACAACTTAATGACTCACTTCAATCCAAGCTCAGGTTCTAATTTCAAGAGTGACAAGAGGAAAAATATCAATGTAATTAAAAATAAAACTAGAGGAACTTTGTACTTTGACAAAATCCTAGGTTCCAAAAATAATTATTTTTTTCTGAATCACCTTATTGATACATCCTAAATGATTTCCATATAAACCAATTGTCCCCTTATTCATTTGGAAATCATTATTCCCCTCACCTTAGTGAACTTGTTTTTGACTCTAGACACTTTATTTTATTTTTCCCAAGCCATGTATCATTGTGCTAAACACTATTCAATTCACTTACTCAAAGTGTACAGAGGGCTTATAGTAAACAGAAACACACCCATCATCTAGGGTCTCAGAGACTTACCGTGGGATCCAAGATGGCCAGACTTCTCCAGTTTAAAAAAGATTTATATGACAACCATTTACATTGTCTCATTAAAGCAATTACTTTAATAATTAAAAGACAAATGAGTCACCTATGATTAAAATCCAACTTCCAATTCCAAGTCTATGATTATAACTCCACAAATATGTAACCCAAATCACTTACAGAAGTAGTTCCTAAACCGAATTTCCATCAAATCACTAAGTAAGATCACTCAGAAATCATCCAAACTCATTAATTTCATATTCAGAGCAGTTCTTAACTACCAATCAAAGCACTGTTCAAAGGAAAGACCCAATTGAGTACAATGAAAATCCCAAAATTATGAAATACTTTTTAAAGAAATTACTTTAATAATTAAAAGACAAATGAGTCACCTATGATTAAAATCAAAATTCCAGTTCTATGGCTATGATCATAACTCCACAAACATGTAACCCAAATCACTTACAGAAGTAGTTCCTAAACCGAATTTCCATCAAATCACTAAGTAAGATCACTCAGCAATCATCCAAACTCATTAGTTTAAGATTCAGAGCAGTTTTTAACTACCAGTCAAAGCACTGTTAAAAGGAAATACCCAATTGAGTACAGTGAACATCCCAAAATTATGAAAGAATTTTGAAAAAAAATTAACCATTTTTTACCAAAAAATTGAAGTTACAGTGGGAATTGATGGGTTTTTAGTTTAGAACAGTTTAGCACAGTCAAGAATTAACCCCCTCCCTCAAACATAAAACCCAAATTTGTCCCCAAAGTTGACTTCTAAAGTGGAGAAGAACAATTAAACATTAAAGTTCAAAAAATATTTTCAATTAAGTATATTAATAACAAGTACAAAGTGTCTTAATGAAGTTCAAGAATATTGTTTTCCACAAAGAATAACTTACAGCAGTTTCATTAACAAATACATGCATTAACATTTAATCCAGTGACAAAGATTTTCCATTAAAGTTCAAAAAAGGCATGCATCTTGTGGGTGCAGAGAGAATTGGGTGTAAGGAAATTCAGAGAATATGATTCAATTAGATGTTAAATAATAGATAAGGAAAGAATTCCTAACACCCCTTAGCAAATCACAATCAACAAAAAACACAACCTAAGAAAACATGTACCCCCCACACTTAATTTCATATAGTGAGAGATTATTTCAATATTTATCAATGAATTCAAATTTAACCAAGAGGCACATGCAGAATTTTTAATTTAACATAGTGACATGTCGCAAAAGTTTTTTTAGTATGCAAGATATTTAGATGATTTTCAGCAATTATGAAGTAGACTTTCTTAATCAAGCAGAATTTTTTTTAAAGAGGATTGTTTAAAGCAAAACATGGAGCAGATTTTATCCTTAAAGTCAATAGGAGAATAAAAATAAATGTAAAAATTATGAGTTGAGTACTTCCAAGAATATATTTGTCAATTTCCCTCCAGTATGGAAATTACACTCCTTTATTGACACAAGCAGCAGCATCCTGAGACAGAATCAAGAGACATAGAACAAGAAATAATAGGTATTTCACAAAAATAGAGCACAGAAGCAGCACTTTATTCAAGGTTAAAAAGAAACAACATAACGACAAAAAGAACCATCCGTTGCCTCCCATGCAGTGCTATGTTTTTAAAGTCTTCAGCCAGACTTTATTCAAGATCAGTTTTCAAGCACAGTGAAGGCATCCATGCCCTTTGGTTGTCCCTCAAAATAAAGTTTCACTCTCTTCCCATTGACTAACATGGGTTTGTTTTCATCACCTATAATTTCAATAGCTCCATTCTTCAGAACTCTCACTATAGTGAATGGACCAGACCAGTTGGACTTCATCTTTCTAGAAAAAAGTTTCAGTCTAGAGTTAAAGAGGAGGACCTTCGTCCAGGTTTGAATTATTTGGTTTGAATGATATAATCATGAAATATTTTAGTCCTCTCTTTATAAATTCTTGAATTATCATAACTCTCTCTCCTAATCTCATCGAGTTCACTCATCTCAAGTAATCTCCTCTTTCCAGCACTCTTAAAGTCAAAGTTTAGATCCTTAACTACCCAATATGACTTATGTTGTAACTCCATAGGTAAATGAAAACACTTCCCAAACAATAGCCTGTAAGGAGACATACCTATTGAGGTCTTGAAAGAAGTTCTATATACCCATAAGGCTTCATCCAACTTAAGAAACCAGTCTTTCCTGGAGTTTGAAACAGTTTTATCAAGTATTTGTTTAAGTTCCCTCTTTGAAATTTCCACCTGTCCACTAGACTGTGGATAATAAGGAGTACCAGTTTTATGAACACAACCATATTTCCTCATCAAATCTTTAAACTTATAGTTCTTAAAATGTGATTCATTATTAGTGATAAAATCTCTTGGGACTCCAAATCTTGTAAAGATGCTCTTCTTAAAAAATTTAATTACAGAATTGGCTTGATTGTTGGGAAGTGCAACTACCTCAACCCATTTTGAAACATAGTCAACAACAATGAGAATATAATCATTCCCATGAGATGATAGAAATGGACCCATGAAATCTAAACCCCAGACATAAAAAATTTCCACTTCCATAATTCCTTTTTGGGGTAACTCCTACTTTCTACCCACATTTCCTAGCCTCAAACATCTATCACAGACAACCACAAAACTTCTATCATCCTTAAAAAGAGTAGGCCAATAGAAACCAGATTGTAAGACTTTTTGAGCAGTTCTTTCACCACCATGGTGACCTCCCCAAGGTGAGGAGTGAAAACTTTCTAAGAAAGGAAACATCTCTCCCTCAGGAACACACCTCCTAAGGATACCATCAACACATCTCCTAAAAAATAGAGGATCATCCCAAAGATAATACTTAAATTCATAAATAAATTTATTTCTTTGGTAATTAGACAGATATTTGGGAAAGAAACCTACTGCCAGGAAGTTGGAAAAATATGATAACCAAGCAGATTTCCTGATTGACATAATAAGCAGCTTCTCATCAGGGAAGGAAGATTTAATCTCCCTAGAATCTTCAAATTTTGATTGAGTAAGAGGAAGCCTAGATAAGTGGTCACCAACTAAATTTTCAGCTCCCTGCTTATCCCTAATCTCTAAATCAAATTATTGTAACAAAAAAAAATATATAATTAGCCTGGATTTAGTTTCCTTCTTAGACAGTAAATACTTTAAAGTAGAATGATCAGCGAAAATGATGACTTTGGAACCCAACAAATACTATCTTAATATCTCTAGAGGAAAAACAACAGCTAGCAATTCTTTTTCAGTAGTGGTGTAATTATTTTGGGCATCATATAACAGTCTGAGAGCATCATATACCACATGAAGTTTCCTATATTTCCTATTTCCTAGAACAGCACCTACATCCATATCACTAGCATCGCACATAAGTTCAAAAGGTAGCTTCCAATTAGGTTTAGTGATAATAGGTGATGTAGTGAGTTTCTCTTTAAGTAGATTAAATTATTTCAAACTGTTTTCATCAAAATTGAAAGGCGCATCCTTGACCATCAAATAAAAAAGGGCTTAGTTATTTTAGAAAAATATTTTATGAATCTCAGGTAGAAACCGGCTTGCCCTAGGAAACTTTTAACACCTTTAACATTTTTAGGAGGTGGAATGAATGACATCAATCTTAGCAGTATCAACTTCTAGACCTCTTTTGGACACTTTATGACCAAGCATTATACCTTCTGTGAACATAAATTGACAATTATCCCAATTAAGAACAAGGATGGTTTCAATGCATCTCTCCAAGACTAACTCAAGATTTCCAAGACAAGTATCAAAAGTACTACCCACAATGGAGAAATCATCCATGAAAAAATAAATGATTCTTTCAATCATATCTGAAATGATAGCCATCATACACCTTTGAAAGGTAGTTGGAGATCCACATAACCCAAAGGGCATCCACAAGTAGGAAAATATTTCAAATGGGCATGTAAAAGTGGTCTTTTCCTAATCCTCTAGATCAACAGGAATCCTGTTATAACCAAAATACCCATCTAAGAAACAGAAAAACTCATTACTAGTAATCCTCTCAATCATTTGATCCAAGAAGGGAATTGGAAAATGGTCCTTCCTAGAGGTTGCATTCAGCTTCCTATAATCTATACAGACTCTTTATTTTGTTTCTTTCCTAACTTTTATTTCTTCATTCTTTTCATTTTTAACTACATTGAAACCTCCCTTTTTGGGGACAACCTGGACAGGTCTGACCCAAGCACTATCAGAAATGAGATAAATCATTCCAGTGTCCAACAACTTGATCACTTATTCTCTCACAACTTCTTTCATATTCAGATTCAACCTTATTTGACACTCTACCCTAGGATTATAGTTAGGATCCATATGTATTTTATACATAAAAAATGAGGGATTAATACCCTTGATATTAGCTATTGTCTAGCCTATGGAAGATTTAAACTTTTTCACGAAATTTAACAATCATTCCTCTTGGTTTTCATTCAATTCAGCAAAAATTATTAGAGGAAAAGTGGAGTTATCACCCAGAAATGAATATTTGAGATGGGCAGGGATTAGTTTCAGCTCAAGAGTGGGTGGTTCTAGACTAGAAGGAAGACTCTTAGGCATGGTAGGTCCAAGATATTCAACTTATCTCTTGTAATGAGTTTGAAATGAAGAAATATTTTCAATTTCATGCTGGGATTCATAAATAACATTGCTACTGTCTAAGGTGGGAAGCACACTGTCCATACATTCTATATCATAATTTAACAAATTTATCAAAGAATAATCATCTAGTTGTCATATAAATTCTCCAACAATATCATAAAATTTTTTGGTCAGAGTCGATACTTAAGAGGGGGGTGAATTGAGTTCTAATTAAAAATTTCTGTTAAAAATATTTCTCTTAAAATCCCCCAATTTAAAAACAAAGTTAAAATGTAGTGAATTTATACAGATTTTAAATGTTCAATTAGTTTCTCAAAGATTTATTAGGTCTCAGTTAATTCAATCTGAAGATTAAATTAACTTTTGAAGCTAACTTACTGGTTCACAATAAGTATAAAAACTTGCTAATTTAAATATAAAAGTAACTTTAAAACAAATTATATTTCAAAGTAGTTAGAAGCGGAATATGAAATATATAGAATACTTATGAATTAAACTAAAATTTACAACAAATGTAACCAAGAGGTTCAGTCTCCAGCCGAGACTTAGTCCTCTCAAACAATTTATATAAATTGATCCACACCCTGGATCGGGGTAAACAACAGTGCAAAGACTATCCATGTTCAAAGACCTCTACCGCAGTTCTACATGGTAAAACAAACAATAGCTCACAGCTGTCCAGGTCTTACTCGACCTCTATCACTATCTATAGTGGGATACAAGGGAGTTATAGAGTTTGAATGAGGATTTAAGAATCCTCCAGCTTAGCTCAGGAGACAGTGTGTGTGTAAAATAAAAAGGGTACACACACTACTCGAAATGTAAATAAAAGAATCACTAGGGTAAGTATGAATGAGTTTAGAAAATATTTAGTGATTGGCAGTGCAGATCTGGACTCGTTTGATTGGTCAGAAAATCTTCTGAGTCCTTCTCTGGTTTTTGTCTGAAAACAGAGTGTCGTTTTCTTCCTTGGTTTTCAGGTTCAGCTTATCAGCCTGAGTGCATGAAGTGTTTGTTGTAGTTATTAACTAAAGATGTAGCTTGTGTTCTCTTCTATAATGAGTGGCTTCGTGTATGTCCAGTGTTCTTGGAGTATGGATGTAGTCTTGTGTGAATACACCACATTTCAATGCTGTTGAAACTTTGTCTTTTTCACCCTTTGTGTGCCTTCTTAGTTCCTTGATTCTCCTTGTATTCACACGCCCTTACATCTAGATCTTTAACTTCCCTTTTATAGCTTTCAGCTCCAGCAAAAAAGAATGACTACCTTTTGCATGGGTACTAGGTACGGTTCCCTGACATGCCAACGGATATCATTAAATAACATTAACTGCATTAAAAACATAAAATGTAACTGTTATCTTAATAAATAAATAATATTGAGAGTATAGAGTTTGACTGGTTGGTCAATCATTAGTAGCCTTCTGTTGGCAGATAAGTACGGTGGACTTTGTGTAGTAGTGACCTTCTATCGGTAGCTCTTTGAACTTGTATCGGTAACTCCTGATATCGGTAGCTCTTACTCTATGTATCGGTAACTTTTGGTATCGGTAGCTTTATATACCGGTGACTTCATCATATCGGTAGCTCTTGATCTATCGGTAGCTCTACATTGTATCGGTAGCTTCATTCTATATCATTGACTCTGTATATCGGTAGCTCTTGGTCTATCGGTAGCTCTGGTCTATCAGTAGCTATGGTCTATCGGCATCTCTATGTATCGGTGACTGTCTGTATCGGTATCTCACTTAGTTCCAGTGATTATGTGTATCGGTAGACATATTCATATCGGTAGCTCCATTCTGTACTATCGAAAGACTTGTTCTGTTGGTAGCTATCTGTATTGGTGACCATGTTTTATGCTTACCAGTGGACTTGTACATATCGGTAGATCTGCGTATCGGTGACCTTAGCTTATTGGTGACTCTGTCTATCGGTAGACTAAGTCTGTCAGTAGACTAAGTATCAGTAGCTCTGTATCAGTAGCTATATGCAGATTAGTGACTAACACTTAATCTGTTTTATGCAAAACATATCCGATTGGGTTAGAATTACTTCAAAACTTATATAAACAAAGATAAACATTGATTAACATATTTCAAGGATTATTTTAATATTATTATCAGATATAATGTCATAGATTGAGCGAATTAGAATATAGATAACCATTAATTGAGATTTCCAAGGTATGAGAAAGCATAGTTGGGATTATCAAAATAGGTGAGGTCAAAAATCTCTCCCTTTTTTATAATCACAACTTATGATATTATAGTTTTGAAATAGTGAGTAGTTGTATCAGAGAATATATCATTAAATTCAATTATCTCAGAGAAAACATTATGTTATAGAACATAATGTATCAGAGGTAGAATTAAATGCAATGATATCAGAGGGGAAAAGCATGGTAGTTCTTCCTTAGATAATATTTCTCCCCCTTTGATACTTTGATAATATTTCTCCCCCTTTGTGATAATCAATAAGTTGGAAACAACAAAGAGAAGAGGAACAAAATGAGAAACAAAAGAAATCCAATTGTATTATATGTTGCAAAAAGTTATATAGAAATAAAACAAAATACAAGGCATTCCTATCAAAAATCTTATCCACATATTCAATCCACATCCTTAATGTGTGATTTTCCCTTTGGATCAGAAGAGTATTCAGACTGTGTGGATGCTGGTGAAGGCTTAGAAATTCCAGAAATGATCATAGGGGACTGAGCCACAGAAACTGTGTCTGGCCTGTACTGAGGAGTTTTTTGAGTGATCATAGGTGTAAGGCTTCTAATGGATTGGTCAGGGTTCATCTAAGTAGGAGAAGCAGTAGAGGAAGAGGCAGGTAAAGCTAGAGGTATAATCACTGGCCTAACATCGACATGTAGGAAAGGTAGCAAAAGATTTCTGAAATCCATAATTATTCCTCCTACTCTCTCCATAGAAGATATGAAATCATCCTTGTTCTCCATGAATTTTCCAAGGATGGAGTAAATTACCTTAGTTTGATGACTTGCTCTCTGAAAACTTGGTTGACATTAGGTAACTTCAGGTTTTCCAACAGAATATTGAAGTGATTGTTGAGTTGATGCTTGGTGTAAACCTTTTGGAAATATGATTCTACCTTGTATTTCACTTATTTCTGAGAAGAATAAGCTTCCCTCATATATTCTTGGACTATCTTCATTATTTATCTAGAAAATCTATAGTAGAAATCACAACTTTTCTCAGGTCGGATGAGTCCACAGAGCCATTGGTTGATGCTGAACCAAGATCCTCCTTCATCATAGCTCAAATCTGATTCAAATCCACTGAAGGCCTAGAAGCAACAAAACCAATAGAGAAGGTTATTGTTTCCTTGATTTTTTTGGTCAACAAACTAATAATGTTTTTCAATTGGGAATCCTAGGTGCTGACATGTTCTTTCATAGTGGTTTTAAAACCTTCAAACACTGATACCATCTAGCTCACAACACTTTTGAAATAGGCTAAGTCCTTCTCTGCTTGAGATTTTGAACTCATGTAAGATTCTAAAGAGATAACAGATTTCTTTAGAGCTTCAACATCTGCTTCCTATCTAGATACTTGAGTCTAGAAGGATGTAACTTCTTCCACTATTTTTTCCACAAAGTTTGACATATTACAAACGAGAGAGAGTTCAAAAGATTTTTCCAAATTGATCATCTCTTCAAAAAAGTAGTGCTCCAACTCAGCAACAGAAGCACTAAAGGACTCTTTCAGCTCATCCTTCAAGGATTCAAGGTTAGCACTGGTGATCATATCAGCAGGAGAAATTACAACAGGTGCTCTTTCAGATGCTCTGCTGAACATTGAGTCATTCATAATCGATTGAATTGATGACACCAGTGGAACTTCCATCTTCCTTGTCTCTTCCACAAAACTGACCTTAAGATTCTTCTTCAAATTATCCAGGTCATGCATTCTGACCACATCTTCAGGTAACAACTCAGTCTCAACATCATAAATTATTTTTGGTCTATTGAGAGATGCCTCATTATCAGAATCAGGGTAGTCTAATCCACAAACCACAAAACCTGGTTCTTCTTCTGAGTCCTCAATATCAACAGTCACTAAAACACTACCAAACCTGGTTTGATGCTCCCCCTCAATGGGTGCATTCCTATGTACAACAATAGCATTCTTATCAAGTCTTTCTTCCTCAGATGAATCTTCTACTATCAATTCTATCTCTGCAATAGCAGGAGGGTCCTCTGGATTAGGTAAATCTTCTTCCATTTCTCTTACTACATCCTTAGTAGGAACAACTTAGCTTCTAATTAATGGACTTAGACTTAAGTAGACAGAATCAGTGGCTTCAAGTTCATTATCCTTTTCTTCTTCATGATCAGGGGATGGATGGTCTTCCTCATCAGCAGGAGCCTCTTCTTATAATATAGTTTCCTTTCTAGAATATACAATTTCAACAGCAAGACTTGGAGGTAAGTCTGGATCACTTCCATCATCCATAGAAGTCTCTTCTTCTTCAGTCTCATCACTGTACTTAGGTTCTTCTTCATCAGGTCCTAGACCTGGATCCCTCACATCCTTAGGTCTTGAAGGATGATCCACAGGATTGAATTTATCATATACCTTCTTGTCATCATTAACCCACTCTCCTCTCCATGGGTTCCAATTTATCTTCATGTATTTGAAAACTGTGCTTGTGATACAAAAATTATTCTTCACTACCACTGTCTCATCTTGAGACTCAGCTACCCCTTTCACTTTGATCATTACTGAGATCAAGTTGGCAAAGAATAGGGCATTAGTCTTTGATTTTGGCCTTGTCATGTCTTCCATTTGAATCACTAGCAATCTGCACAGATTCAATTTTACACAATGTATCAAGAGATGCAGGAGATAGATATCCTGATATCTTAAATTCACAAAGTCCCCTCTCCTTGGTATTAAGACGTGCTAAAAAACATGAACAACAATCTGTTCTCTCCATCCATTTCAGCAGCCACTACATGTCTTTGATTTCCATCACTGTTGAGCTCCTCCAAGGCAGTCTCATAATCGAATTTATCTCTTTTAGGTGGAATTTCTTTCGAGACATATCTAGAAACACCTTCATGTGTAACCTTCAAGCATTCAGCCCACTCAACAGATGAAAAAGATATCTCCTTTTCATTCACATAAGAAATCACACATTTCTCATCTTATGACTTCTCAAAAATCACAAACTCATAAAATTGTTTCACTAGCTTTGGATAGTAGGGGCCATTGTTGTTAGAAAAGAAATCTACCCACTTTTGATCTTCCATCACTTCGATCACTAACGATTTTCTATGCAACAACCATTCCACACACATCTCTTTTTCAATCACAATAACTATATACTGCAAATGAGGAATCACTGGTCGCCTACTCGACCTAGTTATACCAACACTACCACTTGATTCTGGTTCAGACTTCTACTTATTTGCATTCGGCTCATCAGTGTCATCTCTGATGGTAGGGAGTTTGGTTTTTTCCATCCTTGGTTCGAGGGATTTAGGGTTTTCAAGAGATTCGGGAGCTAAGGTTTGAGGGTAAAGGGTTTGAGGCTCGGTAGATTGAGAATTATCTAGGACTTTGTTTTATAATTTAGGAATCATAAAATAAATAAAATAAAATAAAGTAAAAATGATTCATATTCTGGCGGCAGACAGAAGTTTAAAACAAACCACTCATCGATAGGGTCTATCGGTGAGAATTCCTATCAGTGAGGTCCATCAGTGAGGTTACATCGGTGAGGTATCACATCATTGAGGTTACATCGGTGAGGTATCACATCGTTGAGGTTAAATCGGTGAGGTTACATCGGTGAGGTTACATCGGTGTGGTTACATCGGTGTGGTTACATCGATGAGGTTACATCGGTGAGGTTACATCGGTGAGGTTATATCGGTGAGGTTACATCGGTGAGCTTACATACCGATCAAGGTTAATCATTCCCAACTCATGCCAAATATAACTTAACCTATCCAAACTTAAAGGTTTGGTGAAAATGTCATCTAGTTGATGTTCAGTACCTATAAATTCAAGAGTAATATCACCCTTTTGGTAATGATCTCTCAATAAATGGTGCCTTACATCAATGTGTTTGGTCCTAGAGTGAGATATAGGGTTCTTTGAAATGTTTATTGCACTAGTGTTATCACAGTTGATAGAAACATGCTTAAAATCTTATCTATAGTCCAAAATACTGTGTTTTATCTACAAAATTTGTGCACAACAACTACCAGCATCTATATACTCTGCTTCGATAGTGGATAAAGCTACAGAATTCTGATTTTTACTACACCAAGATTCTAAGGATTTTCCCAATAAATGAGATCTTCCAAATGTGATTTTTCTATCCAACTTGCATCTAGAAAAGTCAGCATCTGAATAACTCATTAACTCAAAGGATTGTACTATTGGGTAAAACAAACCTAAGTTTACAGTGTGTTTATGATATTTGAAAATTCTTTTAACAGCAAGTAAATGATATTCTTTTAGATTAGATTGAAATCTTGCACACATACACACACTAAACATAATATCTAGTCGACTAGCAGTAAGGTAAAGTAAGATTCCAATCATACCTCTGTAATTGGTGTGATCCACTAGTTTCACAGTTTCATCTGCATCCAATTTACAGACTGTACTCATAGGAGTATCACTTTCCTTAATACTATCCAACCCAAAACGTTTGAAAAGATCCTTTGTATATTTACTTTGATTAAAAATAATACCATTTTAATTTTGAAAAACTTTAAATCCAAGAAAATATTTGAGTTCTCCCATTAAACTCATTTCAAATTAATTTTGCATACTTTTTGAAAAATCAGTACATAAGGAATGTTTAGAAGATCCAAAAATAATATCGTCAACATATATTTTTACTACCAAAACATCTTTAGAAATTATTTTAATAAAAAGAGTTGGATCATAAATACCTTTAGTAAAACTTTTTGAAATAAGAAAATTACTAAATCTATCATACCAAGCTCTTGGAGCTTGTTTTAAACCATATAAAGCTTTAGAATGTTTAAAAAATCGATTTGGAAAATGAGGATTAGTCAATCCAGGTGGTTGTTAAACAAAAACATATTCAATTATAAATCCATTTAGAAAGTCACTTTTTACATCCATTCGATATAACTTGAAATTCAGATGAGCAGCATAGGCAAGTATAATCCTAATAGCTTCTAATCTAGCTATAGGGGCAAAGGTTTCCTCATAGTCTCTATATTCCCCTTGACTATATCCTTGTGCAACTAACCTAGCTTTGTTTCTAACTATGTTCCCAGACTCATCAACTTTATTTCTAAAAACCCATTTAGTGCTTATTGTCAAAGTGTCCTTGGGTCTGTCAACTAATTCCCAGACTTTGTTTCTTTCAAATTGATTTTAATCTTCTTGCATAGCCATTACCCAAAATTCATCATTGATAGCATCATTGATATTTTTAGGTTCTAATTGTGAGAGAAAGGCTTGATGTTCAACCTAGTTTATTAGAGAAGCTCTAGTCTGTGTTTCTCTATCAAGATTACCAACAACAGCATCCAAAGAATGATTCTTTAGAATCCTCGTTGATCTAGTAAAGGTAGGACTAGAAATTTTAGGTTCATCTATAGGTTCGGGTTCAATAGAAGTAGATTCTGGAATATGTCCAGAACTGGATATTTTTACAGAAGGTTCTTTAGTTTTATCATTAAGGTCCAGAACAGTCAAATCTTCTTCAATATTTTCAAGAGAGGTTTTAGGCTCATGTGGATCAGTTTCATCAAACTTGATTTAAACAGATTCTTCCACACATTTGGTTCTTTTGTTAAAGACTCAATATGCTTTTCTAGTTAAAGAATAACCAAGACAAATTCCCTCATCACTCTTAGAAGCAAACTTGTCCAGATTATCCTTTGTATTGAGAATAAAGACTTTTCATCCAAAGACTCTAAAGTAACTAACTTTAGGTTTTATATTATTCCATAGTTCATATGGGGTCTTCTTGAGAACAGGTCTAATTAAGACTCTATTGATAATATAACAAGTTGTATTCACAGCTTCAGCCCAAAAATAAATAGGCAGATCATACTCATTAAGCATGGTTCTTGCAATTTCTTGAAGGGTTCTGTTTCTTCTTTCTACTACACCATTCTGTTGAGGTTTCCTAGGGGTAGAAAAGTTATGACTATATCCATTGTGTGAGCAATAAGATTCAAATTCATGATTTTCAAACTCACGGCCATGATCGCTTCTCAGGGTCTTAATCTTAAGTCCACTAAGGTTTTCTACAGACTTAGAGTATTTAACAAACTAAGAACAAGCTTCACTTTTGTGAGCTAAGAAGTATATCCAAGTATATCTAGAAATGTCATCTACTAAGACATATACATAGTGCTTCCCATTTAAACTAGAAACTCGAGAATGTCCAAACAAGTCCATGTGAACCAACTTGAGAGGTTGAGAAGTTGAAACTTCTTTCTGTGATTTAAAAGAAACTTTATGTTGCTTTCCATTTTGACAGGGATTACAAACTTTGTCTGATGGTTATTCAAGTTTAGGTAAGTCTCTAACTAAGTTCTTCCTAGTTAGTTTTCTAAGTGAATGAATGTTGTAGTGTACTAATCTTCTATGCCAAAGCCAAGACTCTTTATGAAAAGAATTTAAACAAGTAACATTTTTCTTAGCTAAAGAATTTAAATCAATAGCATAAACATTTTCATTTCTCAAGGAAGAAAATAATAAAACATTTTTAGAATTAAAAAAAATTACAAGAATAATTTTCAAACATAACGTTAAATACATCATCACATAACTGATAAATACTTAAGTGATTGTATTTAAGTCTATCAACAAATAAAACTTTAGAAATTAAAACTGAATTAATGTTACCAATCTGTCCTAGGCCGATGATTTTTCCTTTAGAATTATCACCAAAGGTTACATCGCCTCCATCAACCTTTATTAAGATTTTTAAAGCATGAGTAATCTCGAGACATGTGCCTTGAAAATCCACTGTCTAAGTACCATACCTTTTTGTGAGAACTCTTCAAATAGGTTTCCTACAAAACTGGTTTAAACAGAAAATAATTTTGGTACCTAGATCTTCTTGGGTCCAGACAGGTTAACCATCAAAGCTTTAGGTACCCAAATTTGTCTTATGGGTCTCATATAATTTACAGAATCAATAGATTTTTAACGATAAACTTTATTTTATCTATAATCATATGAATAACTAGTTGAAGCATATGAATTCCCAGAACTAGAACAAACAGAATTTTGTCCAGATTTAGGAATAAATCGATTTTTGGTAAACTGTCTCTGTCTAGGTTGGTATCCCAAACCAGTAGTGTAATTTGGTGAAACTTTCTTACCTAAAATTTGAGTAAGTGTATCTTTTCCCTTTGTTAACTTTTCTAAGTCCTTTATAAGTTGCTCATTAGACATTTTCAGTTTAGTATTTTCCTTTAAGAGTTGATCATTCTTTTCCTTTTCTATATCAAT
Source organism: Viscum album (assembly GCA_963277665.1). Lineage (NCBI taxonomy): Eukaryota > Viridiplantae > Streptophyta > Magnoliopsida > Santalales > Viscaceae > Viscum > Viscum album. Next base: position 710,212,930 of record OY728167.1, on the reverse strand, counting down.
GGTAGATTTATCATTGGCAGTGAGAGCATGTTGTTTCTTTAGTGACTTATATTTGTCCTTAAGTTCATTAAATGTTTCTTCCATCATGTTACAATATTCAAAAAGTTCCTCATTAGAAAATTTTTCAGATTCAGAATCAGTTCTAGAATAATAATCATTCAGCATAGGGGAAACAGGTACCTCAGAGGTATTGGTCATGAAGCACATGTTGGCATGATTCTTTTCAGAATCAGAAACTTCAGATTCAATTGTGTTGTCTTTCGAAGCACTCCAGGTTTCTTTCATGGATTTCTTGTACTTATTGTCCTTATAATCATATTTATTTTTGATTTTTTTTTGGACAGTCAGCCTTGATGTGTCCTTTCTTCTTGCATTCATAGCAAACTATATCATCTTCCTTTTTAGATTTCTTCCAATACTTTTGCCAATGACCTTTGTTGTCATACCTAACCTTTTAGTTTGGTTTTCTAAATAATTTCTTCTTCCTGTAGACCTTCATAAATCTCCTGGCTATTTGAGCCATTTCCTCATCACTGTCAGAGTCTGAACTTTCACTTGTTGAAATTTCAGTAGGTACATGAATTTTCTCCTTGTCTTTGCTCTTTGAAGCAGTAGACTTGAAAGCCACTGATTTTCTCTTGGGTTCATCATATTCTGTGTTCACTTTAATTTCTTCCTCGTACATTATAAGCTTACCAATCAAATCCTTAATAGGTAGCTTTCTGATGTCACATCACCCTTGGATAGACACAGAAGTGCCTCTCCATCTGTCTGGAAAACATCTCAATATTCTCATGATCTGCTCCTTCTCTAGAACAACTTTTCCAAGAGATCTCATAGTATTGACAATCTCATTGAACCTAAGATACATGTCAGAAATGGGTTCATCAGGTCTCATCGTAAAATTATCATATTTAATAGTATATGTATTCAATCTCATTTCTTTAACATTGGTTGTTCCTTCATGAGAAACACTCAAAGTATCCCATATTTCATAGGTAGTTTTACAAGCAGAAATTCTATTAAACTCTTCATCTCCTAAAGCACAATACAGTGCATTCATAGATTTATAATTATTATTGTAAGCAGTCTTTTTAGGTTCATCCCAAGTTGTTCTTTCAGTTTTTGGAATTTTATATTGTGACTCTATAACAGTCCAAATATCAAAACCCATACTTTCTAAATGAATTTTCATCTTAAGCTTCCACTGGGCATAGTTTGTACCATTAAAGAAAGGTGTCATGTTAGTATCAGCACCTTCTAGTCTATTGTCCATAACTATATTTTAAAAAATATATTAAATAGATAAAATTTAGAACTAACAGAAATTTATGATCTTTAAAAATGCAACTAAAATCACATTTTAAAAACAGAATGTTTTGAAAACTTGTATTAATAAAAACAATGCTTCCTCTAATACCAAAAGTTAGTCGCAGTGGATACTCAAGAGGGGGTGAATTGAGTTCCAATTAAAAATTTATGTTAAAAACATTTCTCTTAAAATCCCCCAATTTAAAAACAAAGTTAAACTATAGTGAATTTACACAAATTGTAAATGTTTAATTAGTTTCTCAAAGATTGATTAGGTCTCAGTTAATTTAATCTGAAGATTAAATTAACTTTTGAAGCTAACTTACTGGTTTACAATAAGTATAAACACTTGCTAATTTAACTATCAAAAACTTTAAAACAAATTATATTTCAAAGTAGTTAGCAGCAGAATATGAAATATATAGTATACTTACGACTTAAACTAAAATGCAGAGCATATGTGACCAAGAGGATCAGAATCAAGCCGAGACTTAGTCCTCTCAAACAATTTATATAAATTGATCCACACCCTAGATCGGGGTAAAAAATAGTACAAAGACTGTCCAAGTTCAAAGACCTCTACCACAGTTCTACGTGGGAAAACAAACAACAGCTCACAGTCGTCCCGATCTTGCTCGACCTCTACCACTATCCACAGTGGGATACAAGGGAGTTATAGAGTTTTAATGAGGATTTAAGAATCCTCCAACTTAGCTCAGGAGACAGTGTGTGTGTAAAATAAACAGTGTACCCACACTGCTCAAAATGTAAATAAAAGAATCACTATAGTAAGTATGAATGAGTTTAGAAAATATTTAGTGATTGGCAGTGCAGCTCTGGACTTGTTTGATTGGTCAGAAAATCTTCTGAGTCCTTATCTGGTTTTTTTCTGAAAAACAGAGTGTCGTTTTCTTCCTTGGTTTTCAAGTTCAGCTTATCATCCTGAGTGCATGAAGTGTTTTTTGTAGTTCTTCACTCAAGATGTATCTTGTGTTATCCTCTAGAATGAGTGGCTTCATGTATGTCCAATGTTCTTGGAGTATGGATGTAGTCTTGTGTGAATGCACCACGTTTTAATGTTGTTGAGCCCTTGTCTTTTTCACCCTTCGTGTGCCTTCTTAGTTCCTTGATTCTCCTTGTACTCACACGCCCTTCCAGCTAGATCTTTATCTTCCCTTTTATAGCTTTCGGCTCTGGCAAAAAATAATTATTACCTTTTGCATGGGTACTAGGTACGGTTCCCTGACTTGCCAACAGATATCATTAAATAACATTAACTTCATTAAAAACATCAAATTTAACCGTTATCTTAATAAATAAATAATATTGAGAGTATAGATTTTGACTGGTTGGTCAATCATTTGTAGCCTTCTGTTGGTAGATGTGTACGGTGGACTTTGTGTAGCAGTGGCCTTCTATCGGTAGCTCTTTGAACTTGTATCGGTAGCTCCTGATATTGTTAGCTCTTACTTTGTGTATCGGTAAATTTTGGTATTAGTATCTTTATATACCGGTGACTTCATTCTATCAGTAGCTCTTAATCTATTGGTATCTTCATTCTGTATCAGTGACTCTATATATCGGTAGCTCTTGGTCAATCGGTAGCTCTATTCTATCGGTAGCTCTGGTCTATCGATAGCTCTATGTATTGGTGACTGTCTGTATCGGTAGATCGCTTAGTTCCAGTGATTATGTGTATCGGTATACTTATGCATATCGGTAGCTCCATTCTGTACTATCAGAAGACTTATTCTATTGGTAGATATCTGTATCGGTGAACTTGTTTTATGCTTACCGGTGGACTTGTAAATATCAGTAACTCTGCGTATCGGTGACCTTAGCTTATCGGTGACTCTGTCTATCGGTAGACTAAGTTTATCGGTAGACTAAGTACCGGTAGCTCTGTATCAGTAGATATATGCAGATCAGTGACTAAAACTCAATCTATTTTATGAAAAACATATCCAATTGGGTTATAATTACTTAAAAACTTATATAAACAAAGATAAACATTGATTAACATATTTCAAGGATTATTTTAATATTATTATCAGATAGAATGTCATAGATTGAGTGAATTATAATATAGATAAACATTAATTAAGATTTTCAAGGTATGAGAAAGAAAAGTTGGGATTATCAAAATAGGTGAGGTCAACAAAAATGTTCAGTAATTTTGGTGATAGCAGAAACACCCTCAAATTCACTCACAAAGCTCCTAAGTTTAGAAACAGAGGGCTCTTCCATAGTAGAAACTGGACAGTTGTAAAGTTCTGGAATATTTTCTAGATTGGGTTTTTGAGCAGAATTTTCAACTTTTAAAATCGATTTAATAGGATTTTCAGCTTCAAAATTATTTTCTTCAACAGAGGGTTGATATTCATATTTTTCAATATTTTCAGTTGAGTTCTCATCTTATAAAGACTCTACCATTGAACAATTTTCAGAAAAATTTGGTCCTTTAACATTTTAAAACACATTGAACTCTTCTTGTTGTTCTCCAATTTTGAAAATAAGTTTACCCTTAGATACATCAATAACAGCACCACCTGTGGAAAAGAAGGGCCCACCCAAGATGATGGTCACCTCTTGATCACACTCCATATTTAAGACTAAAAAGTCTTCAGGTAAAAATAGTTTCCCAACCCCAGCTAGAAAAACATCTACCCTACCCACAGGATGAGTGAAAGATCTATCAGCCAAATATAGTACGATTGTGGTGGGTTTAAGGTCACCCAACCTCAACTATTGAAATAGTGAGTATGGGAGAAGATTAATGCTAGCACTAAAATCACACAAACAGTTCAGTTGATCATATTTTCCTAGTGTGCAAGGTATGACAAAACTACCAGGTTCTTTCAGTTTAGGTGGGATTTTCTTTTGAAGTATAGCACTTCACTCTTCAGTGAGGCTATAAGTAGCAAATTCTTCCAGAGTTTTTTATTAGAAACAATTTTTTAAGAGATTTCAAGTAATATGGGATTTGAATTAAGGCTTGAATGAAAGGAATGTTCACTTTAAGTTTTCAAAGGATACCAAGGAACTTAAGAAGTTCAGCCCTGGTGTTACTTTGTGGTTTTAACTTCTTAGGGAAAGGGATGGGTGGGGAAAAAATTTCAAGGACAATAGGTATATCCCTCACCTCTTCATCAACTTTTTCTTTTCCTTTATTCTTTTGATTTTTAGATGAATTTTCAGCTTGAGTTTCAGGTGAAAAATTCAAATTTAAATCATTTTCATGACTTTTTTGTGAATTTCTAGTATATGTGAAAAGTAGATTTTTATTTAAAGATTGAAGCAGATTTCCATTTTGGGCATTTTTAGTGAGTTTTTCAGTAACAGTTTGAGTCTTAAGTCCACTTATAGTTACAACATCCATGGAATTCTTTATAGGGTTATATTCAGTGGTACTAGGAAGTATACCTTTTTCCCTAGATGAAAAATCTCTAGAAAGTTGTCCAAGTTGTGTTTCCATGTTTTTCATTCTCACATCAGTTTGTATTTTATTAGACACATACTGATTTTTATGTTTGGTCAGTTGAGTCATGTATCTTTCCTCTTGGGAGTTGATTTTGTTCAAAATTAGGTCAATCTTAGAAGACATGTGATTATCATTGTTTCCTTGTACATTTGAAGACTCACCCTTTTATTGATTCTGAAAATTTGGTCTTGGTTGATTAGAGTAATTAGAGGTAGTGGATTTTTTGATTAAGCCTTGATCTTTCCAGGATAGGTTAGGGTGGTTCCTATAGCCTTGGTTGTAATTATTTGAAAATGGATCTTCTTTAGGAGGCATTCTAGGACCATAATTTACAAAATTTTAATTCTCTTGTTGTTGAGCTGCCATATCAAAATTAAGAAAAAAGTATTCAGAATGCCCAAACATACCACACTGGACACACTGTTCTCTTAAATATTGGTTGGTATTTTGACAACCATATCGGTTAACAGTTTGTTTAGAATTCCGGTTCATTAAAGATTGATGTTGGTTGCTGATTTCAGCAAGATGATCTTCAGTTTCATTCATTGAACCAATTCTTGGATTAACATTTCTATTTACTCTTTTCCTTCTTGAATTTTTATGTTGTGAATTCAGTGCAAGATTATTAAAAATTTTTCTAAGTTATTCATCTCTTTTATCATTGTAATTACCCCCAGGAGCTTGATCTACTAGATTCTGTCCAAAGAAGGACATCACTTCATAGAATGTATCCATAAGAAGGTGTGATGGGAGTTGATGATGGGGACACTGGGTAAGAAGATCCCTGAATCTATCCCAAGCTTCAGGAAAAGCTTCTCCATCCTCTTGATAAAAACAATTTATCTTAGTTCTAAGTTCACCTTTTAAGTCTTCAAGGATAAAATTTCATAATGAAAGAGTTATACACTTGATCCCAGTTTTTGAAAATGTTCTCATCTAGACTCAAAAACCAATTCCTAGAATTCCCTTTAAGGAAAAAGGGAAAGACTCTCATTCTAAGTTCATTTTTGGTAAGTCCTAGAAGAGGTAATTTCTTCACAGTGTTGTAAAAGTCTCCAATGAAGGCCAGAGAGTCCTCATTAGAGATCCCATTAAAAGTAGGCAATAATGAAATATGTAATTGCTTCAATTCATAATTCTTGGCTCTAAGACATAACCTAATGGATGATGGATTACTTAAAACTTGAGGGAGTTAAAATTCCCTCATCCAAGGCCTTTCCTGTTCATCTAAGAGTTCTTGTTGATTTTGGTAGTTGTTAGGTGTAGTAACTCTGTTATTTAATTTTTCCATTTCAGATGTGTTTTTCTTTCTTCTAAGAGCATTGAGATGTATGTCTATTTCAATGTTCAGTGGCTCTAGACTAACAGCAGAGTGTCTTGTGCTCATAAAAAGTAGATCATCAATTCAAATAGAACAACTGTAAAGAAAAACAGTAACAGACAGTACTCAGTAGTGAAACAGATTTTTTTTATAATTTTCAAATTTTTCAATTTTTTTTTAAAATTTTTATATATGCGATTTTTTTAGTATTAATGACTTGTTCCTTCCCCGGAAACAGCGTCAAAAACATGACCTATACTGTCATTGAAGTTGGTTGAAGTTTAAAATTTGTATTCCTACTAAATAAAGTATATGTGGCAAGCAGGTTCGAACCCACAGGGAAGGTAAATTTGGACACTATTCATATAAAAACATTGGAAAACTCCACTGCCCTCAAAAAAAGGTTTTACTCTCTGTCCATTGACAAACATGGATTTATTATCTTCACCTATAATTTCAATAGATCCATTCTTCAGCACTCTCACTATAGTAAAAGGTCCAGACCACTTGGAGTTCAGCTTTCCAGGAAAGAGTTTACGTCTAGAGTTAAAGAGAAGGACATTCTGTCTAGGTTTAAATTCATTAGATTGAAAGATAGAATCTTGAAAGATTTTATTCCTCTACTTATAAATCCTTGAATTATCATAACTCTATCTCCTAATCTCATCTAGTTCACTCAGTTTAAGTAATCTTCTCTCACCAATATGACTTATGTTGCAACTCCACAGGTAAATGAAAACATTCCCCAAATAACAGCCTGTAAGGATACATACCTATTGGGGTCTTGAAAGCAGTTCTATATGCCCATAAAGCTTCATCTAACATAAGAGACTAGTCTTTCATAGAGTTTGACACAGTTTTATCAAGTATTTGTTTAAGTTCCCTGTTTGAAATTTCCACCTATCCACTAGACTGTGGATGATAAATTGTACATGTTTTATGAACACAAACATATTTCTCCATCAAAGCTTCAAACTTATAGTTCTTAAAATGTGTTCCATTATCAATGATAAAAGATCTTGGGACTCCAAATATTGTAAATATGTTCCTCTTAACAAATTTAATTACATAATTGGCTTGATTGTTGGGCAGTGCAACTGCCTCAACCCATTTTGAAACATAGTAAATAGCAACGAGAATATACTTGTTCCCATGAGATGATGGAAATGAACCCATGAAATCTAAACCCCATACATTAAAATTTTCATCTTCCATAATTTCTTTTTGGGGTAACTCATTCTTTCTACACACATTTCCTAGCCTATGACATCCATCACAGCCAACCACAAAACTTCTAGTATCCTTAAAAAGAGTAGTCCAATAGAAACCGGATTGTAAGAATTTTTGAGTAGTTCTTTCACCACCATGGTGACCTCCCCAAGGCGAGGAGTGACAACTTTCTAAGAAAGGAAACATCTATTCCTCAGGAACACACCTCATAGGGATACCATTATCACATCTCCTAAATAATAGAGGATCATTCCAAAGATAATACTTAAGTTCAGAAATAAATTTATTTCTTCAGTTATTAGATTGATTTTTGGGACAGACACCTACTTCCAGGAAGTTGGAAAAATATGAAAACCAATCAGATTTCTTGATTAACACAGTAAGCAGCTTCTCATCAGGGAAGGAAGAGTTAATCTCCCTAGGATCTTCAAATTAAGATTGAGTAAAAGGAAGCCTAGATAAGTGGTCACCAACTAAATTTTCAGCTCCCTGCTTATCCCTAATCTCTAAATCAAATTCTTGTAACAACAAAATCCATCTAATTAGCATGGTTTTAGTTTCCTTCTTATACAAAAAATACTTTAAAGCAAAATGATCAGTGATAATGATGACTTTGGAACCCAACAAATACTGTCTAAATTTCTCTAGAGAAAAATCAACAGCTAGCAATTCTTTTTCAGTAGTGGTGTAATTCTTTTGGGCATAATCTAACAGTCTGCTAGCATAATATACCACATGCATTTTCCTATCCTTCCTCTGTCCAAGGACATCACCTACAACCATATCACTAGAATCACACATAATTTTAAAAGGTATCTTCCAATCAAGTGTAGTGATAAAAGGTGAAATAGTGAGTTTCTCTTTAAGAGGATTAAATAATTTCAAACAGTTTTCATCAAAATTGAAGGGTGCATCCTTGACCATCAAAGAACACAAGGGCTTAGTTATTTTAGAAAAATATTTTATGAATCTCTGGTAGAAACCGTTATTCCCTAGGAAACTTCTAACACCTTTAGCATTTTCAGGAGGTGTCAGTTTTTGAATAACATCAATCTTAGCCATATCAACTTCTAGACCTCTTTTGGACACTTTATGACCAAGAACTATACCTTCTGTGACCATAAATTGACACTTCTACCAATTAAGAACATGGTTGGTTTCAATGCATCTCTCCAAGACTAACTCAGATTTCCAAGACAAGTATCAAAAGTACTATCCACAATGGATAAATCATCCATGAAAACCTCAATGATTATTTTAATAATATCTAAAAATATAGCCATCATACACCTTTGAAAGGTGGTTGGAACTCCAAAAAACCCAAAGGGCATCCCCCTATAGGAAAATGTTCCAAAGGGGCATGTGAAAGTGTCCTTTTCCTGATCCTCTGGATCAACAAGAATCTGGTTGTAACCAGAATACCCATCCAAGAAATAGAAATACTCATTACCAGCAAGCCTCTCAAGCATTTGATCCAAGAAGGTAATTGGAAAATGGTCCTTCCTAGTGTCTGCATTCAACTTCGTATAATCTATACAAATTCTTCATTTTGTTTATTCCCTAACTTGTATTTCTTCATTCATTTCATTTTTAACTATAGGGAAACCTCTCTTTTTGGGGACAACCTGGACAGGGCTGACCCAATCACTATCAAAAATGGGATAAATCATTCCAGTGTCCAACAACTTGATCACTTCTTCTCTCACAACTTCTTTCATATTCGGATTCAACCTTCTTTGACACTCTACCCTAGGCTTATGGTCAGGCTCCATAGGTATTTTATGCATACAAAATGAGGGACTAATACACTTAATATTAGACATTTTCTAGCCTATGGAAGAATTAATCTTGTTAGAAACATTTAACAATCTTTCCTCTTGGTTTTCATTTAGTTCAACATGAATTGTTACAGGCAAAGTGGAGTTCTCACCCATAAATGAATATTTGAGATGGGAAGGGATTGGTTTTAGCTCAAGATTGGGTGGTTCTAGACTAGAAGGAAGACTCTTAGTCCTGGGAGGTCCAATATATTCGGAATATCTCTTTTAAGGAGTTTGAAATGATGAAGTGTTTTCAATTTCATGCTCGGATTCAGAAATAACAGTGCTACTGTCCAAGGTGGTCAGCACACTGTCTAGACTTACCAGATCAGAATTTAACAAATTTATCGAATAAAAATAATCTAATTGTCTTATAAGTTCTCCCTAAATATCATTAAAATGTTCATTAAGATTGGTGTTAGCAAAAACACCCTAAAATACACTAAAAATTTCCTAATTTCAGAAACATAGGACTCTTCCACAGTAGAAACTAGACAGTTGTCCAGTTTTGGAATATTCTCTAGATTGGGTGTTTGAGCAGAATTTTCAACTTTTAAAACAGATTCAACAGGATTTTCAGCTTCAAAATTATTTTCTTCAATAGAGGATTTATTTTCAGATTTTTTTAATATTTTCAGTTGAGTTCCCATCTTCTAAAGACTCTAGAATTTAACAATTTTCAGAAAAAGTTGGTCCTTTAACATTTTTAAACACATTGAACTCTTCTTGTTGTTCTCCAATTTTGAAAATAAGTTGACCCTTAGATACATCAATAACAGCACCACATTTGGCCAAGAAGGGCCTACCCAAGATAATGGGAACCTCTTGATCACACTGCATATATAAGACTAAAAATTATGTAGGTAAAAATAGCTTCCCAACCCCAACTAGAAAATCATCTACCCTACCCATAGGATGAGTGAAAGATCTATCAGCTAACTGTAGTATGACTATGGTGGGTTGAATATCACCCAACCTCAACTGTTGAAACAGTGAGTAAGGGAGCATATTAATGCTAGCAACTAAATCACACAAAAAGTTCAGCTTATTATAATTTCATAGTGTGCAAGGTATGACAAAACTACCAGGGTATTTCAGTTTAGGTGGGATTTTCTTCTGAAGTAAAGCACTACACTATTCAGTGAGGTTGTAAGTAGCAAATTCTTCCAGATTTTTTTTGTTAGAAACTATTTTTTTAGAGATTTCAAATAAGATGGGATTTTAATTAAGGCTGGAATGAAAGGAATGTTCACTTGAATTTTGGAAAGGAGACCAAGGAACTGAAGAAGTTCAGCCTTGGTGTTACTTTGTGGTTTCATCTTCTTAGGGAAATGGATGGGTGGGGAAAACATTTTCAGAACAGTTGGTATATCCCTCACCTCTTCCTCATCTTTTTCTTTTCCTATATTCATTTAATTTTTCAATGAACATTCAGCTTTATTTTTCAAGTGATAAATTTATATTTTGATCATTTTCATAGATTTTCTGTGAATTTCCAGCATGTGTGCAAAGTAGATTTTTATTTTCAGATTGAAACAGATTTTCATTTTGGGAATTTTCAGTGAGTTTTTCAGTAACAATTTGAGTATTAAGTCCACTTATAGTTACAACAGCCATGGAATTCTCTCCAGGGGTATGTTTAGTGGTACTAGTAAGTATACCTTTTTTCCTAGATGAAAAATCTCTAGCAAGTTGTCCAAGTTGTGTTTCCATGTTTTTCATTCTCGCATCAGTTTTTATGTTGTCATACTCATATTGATTTTGTTGTTTGGTCAGCTGAGTCATGTATCCTTCCTCTTGGATGTTGATTTTGTTCAAAATTAGATCAATATTATAAGACATGTTATTATCATTGTTTCCTTTTTCATTTGAAGACTCCCCACTTTGTTGATTCTGAAAATTTTGTCTTGGTTGATTAGAGTAATTAGGGGCAGTGGATTGTTTGATTAAGCCTTAATCTTTCCAGGATAGGTTAGGGAGGTTCCTATAGCCTTGGTTGTAATTATTTGAAAATGGATATTCTTTAGGAGGAATTCTAGGACCATAATTTACAAAATTTGAATTCTATTGTTGTTGAGATGGCATATCAAAATTAGGAAAAAAGTTTTCAGTATGCCCAAACATATCACACTAGACACACTGTTCTCTTAAAGATTGGTTGGTATTTTGACAGCCAATTTGGATAACAGTTTGTTTAGAATTCTGGTTCATTAAATATTGAAGTTGTTTGGTGATTTCAGCAAGTTGATCTTGAGTTTCATTCATTGAACCAATGCTTAGATTAGCATTTCTATTGACTCTTTTCCTTCTTGAATTGTAATGTTGTGAATTTAGTGCAAGATTATTATAAAAAATTCTAAGTTCTTCATCTGTTTTATCATTATAATTACCCCTAGCAGCTTGTTCTACTAGATTCTTTCTAGAGGAGGACAAACCTTCATAGAATGTATCCATAAGAAGGTGTGATGGGAGTTGATGATGGGGAAACTACCAAAGAAGATCCCTGAATCTATCCCAAGCTTCATGAAAAGCTTCTCCATCCTCTTGATAAAAACTAGTTATCTTAGTTCTAAGTTCACCATTAAGTCTTTGAGGATAAAATTTCATAATGAAAGAGTTATACACTTTATCTCAATTTTCGAAAATGTTCTCATCTAGGATCAAAAACCAATTCCTAGCATTCCCTTTAAGGAAAAAGGGAAAGAATCTCATTCTAAGTTCATTTTCTGGGAGTCCTAGAAGATGTAATTACTTCATAGTGTTGTAAAAGTCTCTAATAAAGGCTAGAGAGACCTCATTAGAGAGCCCATTAAAAGCAGACAATAATGAAATATGTGATTGTTTCAATTCATAATTCCTGGCTCTAGGAGACAACCTAATGGATGATGGATTACTTGAAACTTGAGGGATTGGGAATTCCCTGATCCCAGGCCTTTACCATTCATCTAAGAGTTCTGGATGATTTTGGTAGTTGTTAGGTGTAGGAACTCTATTATCTAAGTTTTCCATTTCATATGTTTTTTTCTTTCTTCTAAGAGCAGTGAGATGTTTGTCTATTTCTATGTTCAGTGGCTCTGGACTAACAGCAGAGTGTCTTGTGCTCATAAAAATTAGATCACCAATTCAAATATCACAACTATAAAGAAAAATAGTAACATATAGTACTCGGTATTGAAATAGATATTTTTTATAATTTTCAATTTTTTCAATTCTTTTTTAAATTTTAATATATGTGATTTTTTAAGTGTTAATGGCTCGTGGCTTCCTCGGAAACGATGCCAAAAACTTGACCTAGACCGTAGTTTAAGTCGTTAAAAGTTTAAAATTTTTATTCCTACTAAATATTTTATATGTGGAAAGTAGGTTAAAACCCACAAGGAAGGTAAATTTGGTCACTATTCGTCTAAAAACATTGGGAAACTCCATTGTTGTCTGCAGTGGAGTGATTTTTCTATTTTTCACTTTTTCTATTTTTTTTATGTTTTGTCTATTAAAGAAGAAAAGTACCACTATTTTTTATATGTTTTTAATCTAGACTACAATAAAACAAAAAACTAATTGAAAAGGATAAACAACTAAAATATAGAGTGCTGACAAACGAACTATCAGAGTAAATGCTCGGGGAAAAATCTCTATTCTATTGGTTTAAAAGGTATTCCAATTAACATAAAAGTTTTTACGGAGTACCATTTTAATGAGTATGACTCACCTCCCTCTCCAGGAGTTAAATCACACAATCCAACCAATTTAAGAGTTCTCCACTCCAAAATTAATCAACTGTGAACTATTTTAGAAATGACCACAAGACGAACTCACCATAAGTCTTTAAGTATTTTTAATCTATTATCTTTTGAAAAGTGTTTCCACAATCAATCTCACCAACTGACTGTGAAATTTTGAGATTATGTTCTAGTGGTACAAACAATTGGATGAACTCAGTATTGATCTCTCTGATCAATACTGAATTCATTCAAATGATAATATGAAATGAGAATTAAAAGATAACCAGTAGAACATAAATTATCCCCGAACTAAATATTTAGCTAGAAAACAATTTTTATATCATAACAGTTATTGAAGACATGCTAAATAGAGTGTAAGAATTTAAAGATAAGGGAATTCAAACTCCCTGATAGATACTCTTATTCTACACTCCTTCAACTCCTAGGAGTGATTCCAGAGCCCTCTGGACTCCCTATGCTCCTGATGAGAGAGAATCTCTCGGATCTCCAATGGTTCCCTCCTCCGAGTGAATGCATATCCCCTTTTCAATATGTTGATTTCTCTACTTAAGTATCATGCTGTCAACAACTTCTTGTCAATGCCACCATTTACTGACTTGAGTTCATCTTTCACTGTTGTGCTGTACACATGCGTTTTTTCGTGACTGGCACATCGCACTACGGTCAGGCGGCGGACATTGGATCTCCTCTCCCTCAAACAGCGGCGTAGTAGGGGTGTGGCGGCTCCAGCAGGTGGTGCGGCGGGACCCCCTCTTCTCACAGCGGAGAACCCAAATTGTCTTCCACTAGAAACAGGTCACCAAAGCAGTGGTGACAGCGGTCCATGGTCTAGCTCCGGTGACTTGAAGGGTTCAAAAACAGAACTATTTTTCTTCATTTTTTTTTGATTTTGGTAAATTGGTGCGTGAAGTTGCTGTAGTTATTGGGTTTATTCAGTTTCGTGATGAACATATGCTTCGAACAAAGTAGAGGGTGATTGAATCATTGGGATGGTGAGTGGCCTCAAAACGCACGAGCTGTGCGTCTTCATGTTTTTTTCAGAACTGTGACGGATTTTGGAAATCTGGATGGTTTCGATTAATCTAAATATGAGTTTTCAGAACTTTTAGTGTTCGCAAGAGTTGATCTGAACTGATTTTTTTAATCATGTTCTGTGTGTGTGAGAATTTTATTCATGGTGTGTCAAAGGAATGGAGTGATTTAGGGGAGACTGACAGTTGTAACGGTGAGAAGGATAGCAACACAGGAGAAGCGAGGGTGAGAGTGGTCACCAATAAACTAAAATAAAGGTCACTGTTAGTTAAAACTAAAGGTTACTAATAGAGAGAAAAAAAGGGTCACTGTTGGGTGTAAACAATAATCTCATCATTACTTAAAATAAAAGGTCACCATTACAATTAGCTACAAAAGGGCACCAATAGAGTTAAATAAGAAAAGAAATATCACCGTTGGAATGGAAGTTGTGGGTCACTGTTGCAGATAAAAAAACAAGGTCACTGGTGTAAATAGGTCACCGATACTTTAAAATTAATGTTACTGATACAAATAAAATTAGTGGCTCACCTTTAGAACAGAGATAAAGATCTAATGGTGACCTTCATTAATAAATAACATATAAATTTAACTTAAAATGAAAACTTAAATAAACTAAATAAAAAGATTGAAAATAATTAAAAGAATGTTGAAAACCATTAATTTAAAACATTATTTTTATTAAACTTTAAACTTTAAAATTATTAATTGAAAACAAATAAATTAATAAATGAATATTTGATAAACTAAATTTATAAAAGGATTAAATTAAAATAACTAAATAAATTAATTACACAGTAGCAGTGAATAAAAATGAAGAGCATCGGTGACCTAGTAGGTTACCGATAGTTCTTGTCTACCTCACCGGTAGACTAGAATAAAAAGAAAATGAATAAATCATATAAATTCATACATAATATTAAATAATTAATTTTTTAAAACTCTAAAATAATTAATTAAATAACTAAATGAATACATAAAATTAAAAGCAAACTAATTTATTTAATTTAAACTAAAACTATTAACATAATTAATTAGTAGGATAACTAAAAATATTAATAAGTAAAGTAAAATTATGTTAATGAATCCATATTAAAGAATAAAATATTAAAATAAAGTCTAAATAGTAAAATAATGAATAAATAATTGTTTATAAAAATGTTAATTTACTAAAAAGTCAAGCTAATTTTAATTAACCAAACTAATTAAGAAATTATTAAATTAGAAAAGTAAAGTAAGAATAGAATTATTATTTTACAGAATAAAAATACATAATTAATTATAAAAATTGATTAATTAACAAATTTAATTATAAAAATACAAAAGTACAATTATTTAGTAAAAAGTGATTAAATAACTAATTAAATCAATAAAAATTAAGTAAAAATATGTGGCTAAACAATGCAAAAATAGAGCCACATCAATCTCTTTTATGAGTTTATATTGATCACTATGAGGATTTACCTTTCATATTTAACCCTTGATTTTTTTATTTACTGTATTTATCATTTCATTGTTGAATAGTTATTTTGAATTCATTCTTTTTCTCATGATTTGATTGAGTGAAATCTATCGGCCTTTATGATGATGGGCTACAATGTTGGTGTTTTTCATTGTAGTCACGGATGAAAGAAAATAGTTCATGATAGAGGTAATGAGAGTGGTGAGTCAGTGTTTTGGGGTGTCATGTTACATCTTGACAGTATTTCGACACAACAACAAAGAGGCCTCGTGTATCTCCCTTAGCCCTGATATGGAGTATCATGTCACTACACTATATGTTATGTTGTGAATACCTAGAATAAGTGCTATGTAAGATTATTTGGAGCTAATATTACATGGAGATTACATATCATGAGTTAACCCAACATGAGGTGGGCCTCAATGTAAATAATTTTGGAATGGAGGGTATGACTATGTCATAAAATTAGTGGTTGTGGAATGGTTAAGTTAAATATGATTTTGGGTTGTGGTGTGAAGGAAATAATTAAATAAACATTTGGATTATGATACTAAGAGGATGGAAACACATGTCGACTCTAGCATGATAACTTTCTTTTACATTGTGAAACTAGTGGGTTAAAATTGTGGCATGAAATTATAGATAATTCCATTATGGTGTTAATCCCTAAAGAGAATAACCCAACATAACCCTTTCATGGGATTTTTTGTATATTTTCATTTTTATGTCATATTAGGTAAAGGATATGGACTATATTGATATTTTCATCATGTATAATGCAATGGTGAAATCATGTATACCACTTGAGTCTGTTTACACCATGTTTTAGGTAAGTTTATCCTTTATATCGGTAGAGATGATGACTGGGCTCGAGTGAGATGATCAGAGAGGACATGTGGTCAAGTAATCCTCTGGTAACATGAGAGACAATGAGTGATTCCCCCATATTCTTCATGGATTTTGGTATTACTCATACACTTGGGGTACAGATCCTCAAGATCGAGCATGGGGTTTGTTCTCCCTCAGTATCGAAGATGTCTGGGTCCCTCACACACAACTGATAGAGATCGGTACTCACAAATATACTTAGGGTGTGGGTCATATATCCATTGAGTTTGGTACTCCCTCATCCAACAAATAATTCTCAAATATGTGTGGGTCCACCATTAGGTTTCAATAATCCCTCAACCGATAATGTTACATTGGAGAGGCATGGGTCTCATGTTATATACTCCGAGAGGTTAAGTGGGTTTAGCTTAGCTGGGTAGCTTGGATTCATAGAGTTCATAATGTGATAAATTTACTTATGAATATGGGATATGGATGAATGGGATTATATGTCCTCAGTTCTCTAAATTTAAATAATATCTGATTTTTCTTTTTATATTTTTTATTCTTCTTCCCCAGGTGGGTTATCCTTTACCTTTTTCATTCTGAGCTGACTAGTCCTTTCATTATTTCTTCCTTTAGGGTTTTTGGGGAATCCTAATTAGTATGTATATATTCACTCTTACATGGGAATTTCTCCCACACATATCATGTCATATAAAAACAACAAACAGTGCAGTGGGGACTATAGTGGATATAGTGTTGGTGGAGTGGGATCTTAGTGGTGCCCAGTGGTGAGAATAGTGGACGATGTTTGTGTTTAAAGCTATTAAATTATAGATATGCCTTCAACTTAGTTATTTTATTTTGGTTTTTATACTAGGTTTTTTTGGAATGTATTTTTCCCCTTTTACATTATGTATTATTCCTTTTACTCCTTTTTGGATCTTATCATTTGTCGCATGAATTATATATTGCAATTGGTTCTTATTTACTAGCTTGAATTGTTATATCCTATGTAGAGGTGTGTGTTTATATATAGGTGTATTAGGTTAAGGCATCCTATCATGTGTGATATACCTGTAGGGTTCTATTCACTAGCCCTTGGCCTATTAGAGGTGTCATGGGGAACCACACTCAGCCTACTTCCATCCTAGGTGGGGTCTCAGTGGTTCAGGTTATATTATAGCATGTCTATATTAGTGGTAGAATTTGGATTTAGTTGTTTGTGAGTAGAGGTTTAGGAACTTATGGAAATTGTATCAAGGGGTTTTTGATTTGATCATTTAGTCCAGATAACCAATGTTGGTATAGTGATAAATATATCCATTCACTAGGAATCTGATAGATTTTTTATCATCTTAGAGCTCCAAAGCGCCAGTTATAGGGAATAAGTAAACTATACATACATCATATAGGGATCAATTCTTATTAGTATTATATTTCATGAGTTAGATCCTTGTATATTTGTTTACTCTCCTTTCCATCACAGAGTCTAATTAATGAAAAGGGAAAATACCTTAACACAAATTGATTCAACCTTTGAAGAAACATCAAAAATTGACAAAGGCATGAACAAGGATCTGCTTCAACAAGGGTCAAGAAGGTTCCAAGACGGTCGTGAAGGGTACCTGCGTGCCACATATTGGGCGCTCAGGTGACCTGCACGCCCTATTTGATTTTCGCTTGGGGTCTTCAACAGCCTATAAATACCCCTTGTAGGCCCCCCATTTGGGGATAGAAAAATTCAAAAAGCCATATTTAAGCTCACGACACCCAAGTCTATTCTAGAAGTCTTCCAAACACTTATAAGGTAATTTCATACCTAGAATTGAATATCTAAACAGGGGAAACAAGGCCTAAGTGTTGAAATTCATCAACACCTGTGCGCTTATGTGTTTAACCCTTAAGGGAAATGAACACACCTGCGCGCCACCTTATCCCTTCACCAGAACCTGCGCGCCACTCTTTTGGAAGACCCTAGGGATAATACTAAGGGCTTGAGCCAAGCCTCGCCCAATTATTACCCTATGGGTTGACCATCGCGCAGGTACCTATGTACCGCGCAGGTATACCTACGCGACCAGGACCTGTGTTCCCACGCAGGACCTGCGCGCCCACGCAGGACCTGCATGCCTACTTCTTTTTGGGTGCCCCTCTTGCCTATTCACCACTCTTATTCAAATCCACCTCTCCTCTTCATGATTAAGCCTTCAT
The DNA here is from genome assembly GCA_963277665.1 of Viscum album. Lineage (NCBI taxonomy): Eukaryota > Viridiplantae > Streptophyta > Magnoliopsida > Santalales > Viscaceae > Viscum > Viscum album. The sequence continues at coordinate 710,194,485 of OY728167.1, read as the reverse complement.
AACTCTCTTCAAATCCATTCATGGCATGATTTCTTGGTTGGCTTCCTTATTTGAAAGGAATTTTGTGAAACATCTCTCAAAACCTAGTGATTACATATATTACTGTCACTAAGGTTAGAGATTTCATTCATTCAACCTCATCCTTTATGATGAGAGGATCTTTAACCTGGGCCTCCTTTTCAGGAATAAGCCCTAGTCCAAGTTCTCTTAACCTGGGCATCCTCCTTAGGAGTAAGCCCCAAGTCCCCTATTCATGGGCCTCCTTCTCATGATTGAGTCCCAATCTCAAATTCTAAATTCCCTTAACCTAGGCCTCCTCCTTAGGAGTAAGCCCCAGTTTTCAAATCTCTTTAACCTGGTCCTCCTTCTTAGGAGTAATCCCTAGTCATAATTCCCCTTAACCCGGGCCTCCTTCTTAGGAGTTAGCCCCAGTCATAATTCCCCTTAACTTGGGCCTCCTTTTCAGGAGTAAGCCCCAGTTTACAAATCCCTTCACTACAAAAAAACTGGGTTTAGTGGCGGTTTTGTGGCGGCGGTTCACAAAACCGCCACTAAACGTTTTCAGTGAAAGGTTTCGCGACGGTTTTTAATAAACCGCCGCGAAACCCTATTTTATTTCAAAAACCACGACCCTTTCCCCTACCCCTACCACGGTTCCCCCACAAACCCTCGCCCCTCTTCCCCGATCCCCCCTCTTCCCCAATCCCCCCTCGGCCCCGGCGACACCCGCGCCCCCCGCGCCCTCCGGCAACCCCCGCACCCTCGCGCCCCCCACGCCCTCCGGCGAACCCCGCACCCCCAGGCGCCCCCCTCGACCCCCAGCGACCCCCGCGCCCTGCGCGCCCCCCACGCCCCCCGTGCCCCCCGCGGCCTCCGGCGACCCCCGCGGCCTCCGGCGACCCCCGCACCCCCCGGCGCCCCCCGCGACCACCTTCTATTTTGGTAATTTTTAGTTATTTCTTGGTTCTTTGATTTGAATCATGAATTTGTTACACAATGTGAATCTACTGTAGGGTAGATACTATGAGTTTGGTTTAGATCTTGAATAATTATAAGTCATAAAACATTTTCAAGTTTTTAATGGGTTGATTAGGATTAATTCAAACTAAGGATACTTTTTTGGGTATTTTTATAAATCGTGGAATTCACACCATGAAAGGGGTTCATGACATTAATTATTTAGAACCAATGGTTTTTATCATGATTTACATATTACCCTTGTTCCATTCAATGTGAAGACCTCCCTCATAAATCCTAGAAATATTTTAGATAATATTGGGTATCTTCATCTACCATATTTCTTTTCTTGGAGCATTTGTTCAATAGTGTGGTGGGTTGTCTTCCTTTGAGTACGTGTAATATCATTCACTCTCTTTATCATTTATGTTCTTGGTTTGGTAGTGTTGTGTGATATGGTTTCGATGGTTTCATAAATAATATGTGTTATCAATCAATCCATTGTGGTTTTCCCTCATTCCTTTTCTATTTGAGGAATATCTACCTGTTTCCAATTTATGTTGTCGAAGGATCTTAGGTTCCTTATGTTTATAAGGTAGGTGTATCTATACAAGCGGTTCTAATTTAAAATTTCCTTATATTCTTATTAATTTCTTTGGATTGTTTCATGAAATTGATGGATTTAAATGGATTTTATGGAAAATATACATGTTTTTAAAGAGGTCTTTCTTCAAAAATGGTTTTTCTCACAAAACGTGGTTGACTAAATTCTTTATGGTTTGGCCTATTTAGATTGAATTTTTTATACTAATGGATGTTTATCTTTATTTTTTATTTTAATTTGGTTTCATAACTTTATTCTCTAAAACAAGATACTACTTTCATGTCTCTTTATTACAAATCTCCATGTATAAGACCCTCTTGGGAGACTTGCCTATTTTTGAAAATATTGTCACTTGGTCTTTGTTGTTGATTGAATAAACTAGATTTTGTGTCTATTTAAAAAAACTATTCCTTTCTTATGTTTTATATTTCATTAATAAAATTCATAAATTCATAAAATTATTATTATTTTAAATCATTAATATGGATTATGGAAGTTGTTCTATGATTTAGGAATTTTCTCATGACTAAAGGGGTTTTCATCTTGTATTTGTTAGACGATTCCTACTAGAAGAGGTCTTATGAATCTAAGTGATAGATTTGTGAGATGGGTTTAATAGTAGAATCCCTTAGTGGTATCTTCTTTAGTGGAAGTTATAATATGCACTATTCATACTTTGGTTATGAAGGTATTAAAAACCCAGGAGGAGTAGTGGATCATGACTCATAATTTACTAACAAGAATCCACCTATCTTTCATGGTGATAATGGAATCTAGAAATATGAGGAGAGGATTGAGTAGATTGGTAGGAGATTTAAAATTATAAAGATTCCCAAGGAATCTAAGGGGTGGGGGTCAACATATATTCTTGATGGATTGGGAAGGAAATGGTGAGATTATGCCAAGTGTATTCCCCTAACTTTTCTAGGTTGGTGCATTTCAAAGTGGATATTATTACCAATGTTTACATGAAATCTCTATGGTTTGAGATTGTGCCAAGTGTCTCCTAAGAAACCTGAGTGTGACATGGATTTATATTTATAGTGACACTTAATTTTGATATACCTGCACACTATTGTTTATTTTATATTCATGGACTAGATTATGCATTAGAAACCATTAGTGGTGGCCTACTTAATTTACCTCACACCATATTCAATACATGGATTGGTACCCAGATAGTCTTCTTTGTCATAGGAAATACAACTTTGATATGGTTGATTGTGTATGAAACCATTGAGAAACATCATTCCTCTTGGAGGACATCTAAGGTCAAGCCTAAACAACCACATAATATCTTAGGTTTAAAATGCATTATGATCAGTTTCGATCACACATCAATGGGGTGTTGTTTGAGGAAACATAAATGTGTGATCGATAGTGTTGTGATAAGTGTGTAACCTGATATTCTTATTGCTCCTCAATGAGGTTTTGACGCTGTCTCCTATGGACCAGACTTGTTCGGTTGGTCTGAAGTGGTAAATGTGATCAATGAATCATCTTTATTATATTATGCATACTTTATGATCAATGGTTCATCTTTATTATATTATGTTTCTGTAATCTTACACTATCGTATATTTTGTGTCGGCACATTGTGAGATACATGGATAAAAGGTGGATCACATTACCGAGGAACACACCTCAATATGTTAAGGGTTTGAATGAGTTTTTAGATTTTGAAATTTCTAATCGATCCGTTGAAGGGAGAATAAGATGTCCATGTCCTAAATGTAAATTTAGAACATGGTTGAAGAGAGATGAAGTTTATGAACATTTAATACTGAAGCAATTCCCTGATCAATATTTGTGTTGGATTTGGCATGGAGAATAAAACAATGCAGAAAGATTGAGGACTGATGTTAATACTCAGAATGAGGTCCCAAGTTTGTCGCCAATGGAAAATGAAATGCAAAACCTCATAAATGATGCATTCGGCACTGCAAGACACCACTATGAGCATCAAAACATATCAGAACAACCAGAAGAGGGTGCTACAAATTGCAACGTGACAAGTGATGTTTTTGAGACTGTAACACAAGCAGATCAAGATTGTAACATATCATTGGATCCTCCTCTTGATTCTATGGAGCCAAATGTAAGGGAAAACTTCAGTGAGGAAAATGTGTTTCATGATTTATTTGACGATGGAAATCAAGATTTGTATAGTGGGTGTTTGAAATATTCAAAGCTTTCATTTCTGCTGAAGTTATACCATATCAAATGTCTATGTGGAATTAAAAATAAGGCAATATCCATGTTATTGGAATTGATTCGTGATTCATTTCCTGAAGCAAAAATCCCAGAATCGTTTTATGAGATGAAAAAAGTTGTAAACAAGCTTGGTCTGAATTATACAAAAATACATGCGTGTCCCAATGATTGTATGCTTTACTGGGGAGAGGATTCAAGTAGACATAATTGTAAGAAATGTTCTTCTTCTAGATGGCAGTCCAAAGGTGATGTTGGAAGTATGACTGAACATAATTTCATGGATAAGAAGAAAAGGAACACACCTGCAAAAGTTTTGCGTTACTTCCCTTTGAAGCCTCGATTGCAAAAATTATTCAGGTCATCAAAAACCACCGAACACATGAAGTGGCATTCTGTAGATAATAACAATGATGGGTTAATGAGACATCCATGAGATTCCCAATCATGGAAGACATTTGATTCATTACATACAGATTTCTCAGCTGATCCTAGGAATGTTCGATTGGGATTGGCTGCCGATGGATTCAACCAATTTGGGACTTTGAGTACGAGTTATAACATTTGGCCAGTTGTTTTGATCCCTTATAATATGCCTCCGTGGATATGTATTCAACAAACATATTTTATCATTTCGATGATTATTCCTGGAAAACAAATTCCTGTAAATGATATTGATGTATACCTACAGCCTTTGATTGAAGAATTGTAGGAGTTATGGAGCAACGGTGTTGAGACATTTGATGTTTCTTCTAAAACAATGTTCAAAATCCATGCTGCTTTAATGTGGACCATTAGTGACTTCCCTGGGCTTGGGAATTTATCTGGTTGGAACACTTATACGGGTTTGGCTTGTCTCATTTGTAACTTTGATTTCGAGCCCAAACGGCTACCTCATTGTAGAAAATGGTGCCTCTTGTTCCATCGAAGATTTCTTGATGCATCTCATAGATTTCGGCTGAAAAAATCAAAATTTAAAGGTTCCATTGATTGTAGACCACCTCCAAAGTTGTTAACCGGTTCTGAAATATTGAGACAGCTTGAAATTGTTAAAATATAATTTGGGAAGATTCATCATTTGAATGATAGCGGAAAACGAGTGCGAAGTGCATCGTCAAGTGAAATCAGAATGCAACAATGGAAGAAAAAAAGTATATTCTTCAAACTTCCGTATTGGGAATTTAATTCTTTGCACCACAATCATGATGTGATGCATATTGAGAAGAATGTATGTGATAATTTGATTTTCACATTACTTAATGAGCATGGAAATTCGAAGGATCATCTCAATGCTCGCAAACACTAACAAGTAATGAACATAAAACGTGATATCTGGCCAGATGAGAATGAAAAGTATGCTCCGGCCATTTTTTCAATGAAAAATAGGGATAAAGATGTGTTCCTTCGAATTTTAAAGATTGTGAAGGTATCTGATGGGTATTCGAGTAACATCTCAAGGTGTGTTGATTTGAATAATCGTAAGTTATATGGATTGAAAAGTCACGATTCACATGTTTTGTTACAACAGTTACTACCATTGGCATTGCATACATTATTACCTGAAAAAGTTACTGCTGTTGTACTGCAATTCTACACATTTTTCAGGAAATTATGTGAGAAAACTCTACATCCATTACAGCTTGAAAACCTACAGGAGAGGTTTTTATTGGCCCTTTGTGCAATGGAGATGATCTTTCCTCCATCGTTTTTTACTGTCATGATGCATTTAACTATGCATTTGGTTGACGAAGCTAAATTAGGAGGACCCGTTCATTATCAATGGATGTATCCAATTGAGAGGTATTTTATTTATATGTTTCCAGTTAAGTAAACAATATTTGGAATTTAAATAAATGCATAATATTATTATTATTTTTCACAGATATCTTGGGCATTTGAAATCATACGTGAGAAATAAAGCTCAAACAGAAGGCTCTATTGCTGAAGGCTATTTGGCCGAGGAGTGTCTCACCTTTTGTTCCAGATATTTGGATGATATTGAGACAAGATTTAATCAAGTTGGACGTGTTGATGAAACATCAACTCAATCTCAAATGCATCAGAAATCAAAAATATTTCCTGCTATTGGCCGATTAGTTGGGAGGACCTCATACGCGACACTGACAGAATTGGAGTTATTACAGGCACATAGATATGTGTTACTGAATAGTGAAATTGCAGATCCATTTATTGAAGAGTTTAGGATACAAACAAAGAGAAGAATGAGAGGCCGAACATGAAATGAAAAAGATATAACGAAAGCTGTGAATAAAGAGCTGGTAGAATGGTTTGCACGACGTGTAAGTTTATAAACATTGCAATAAATATGAATATTAGTTTGACACATACAATTTGAAAATATATTAAATTATTTTTTTATTCTTCAGATCATGAATACTGATACTCGAGCAGACTTGTCAGCAGATTTGAAGTTTCTTGCTAGAGGTCCTATAAAAAAAGTTAGAAAGTTCGACGCTTATAATGTGAATGGTTTTAGATTTCATACAGTCGATCGAGAAGTGGGTTTGAAAACACCGAATAGTGGTATATTTACATTTGATGAAGTGGAATACTATGGAAAGTTTCATGATATTATTGAATTAAACTACCACGACCATTTTTCTATTGTTTTATTCAAATGAAAATGGGTCGATATTATCAGAGGTGTTAAAAGAGATTCCTTGCAATTTACTTCTGTAAACTTCTCTCGCTTGATGGATGTTGGTGATCGTGAACTGCATGATCCATATATCTTAGCATCGTAGGAAAAAATGGTATATTATGTGAATGATGTTGTGGATGAAGGGTGGAGTGTAGTTACTCACGTAATACAAAGAGATTTGTATGATATGGGTGATGAAGTGGAAGATTTGACCTCTGCAATTGAATTTCATCAACAACAGGAAGCAGAATTATTTGTCCATCATGATATTGAAAATATTAGTCTAGCAAGGATGAATGAAGTGGATGAAGCAATGGAGCAGGAAACTGACATGATTGAAGGGGAAAATGATTGTATGTACAATTATTTATTCATTCAAAAACCACTTGTTTAATTTCTGTAGTCATTCATTATAATTGTTATATATATTTTGTTTGTTAGTACTGGGCATCTATTATCATTTTTAATTTTTTTTCTGCCTAATTTTTTTTGAAATATATATTCTGAACTTAATTTTATTTGATTAAATGACAGGAATGCCAAGGAAGAAGCGGTACACCATTTCATCTACTTCTGCGACAGATGACGATCCGTCTGTCCCCACGGCATCTGACGCAGCAGCTGCCTACATCCCTGCATCATCTCCCCCTGAACCATCTCTGATACCGTCAGTGGATGTCTCATTAGAGGATGAGTCATCGCCTCCCCCTACAGGAGCCTCAGCAGTGGGGCAGCGACACGCCCCTTCCAGTTCATCATGGACATTCTGGAGGGTCACAGTCATAGGTACAAATTTTAATTAAATTAATTTATTGCATTTTGTTTATAGTAATTGTTTGCTAATTGCAGATGAAAAAAATGCAACCGTGGAAAAACACTTAAAAAGTTCTGATGTTTGGAACATGAATGGCGGGAAGATAGTGGTGCCATTTGATTCTTATGGGGTCCCGACGGATGACGCCGCAGGTTTACTTGGTCAGATTATAGGTCAGCTGGCAGCAGAGCCCATTTCCCTGCCTATTTGATATGATGATTGGAGGCAAATGCCTCCAAACTGGAAAAATGAAGTTTTTGATTCTCAGATAAAGGTAATTTTATTACTTTATGGTTTAATTTAATGTCATGTTACTAATATATTCAAAATGAATTTCTGTATACAGATGTTCTTCCACTTTACCGTTGCTGATGTGATAGCACGGAAGTGGACATTGAAAAATCTTGGAAAAAAATGGAAAGATTTCAAATGGAGGTTGTGGTGTGATGTCAATGATACTTCGTTGACCGTGCAGCAGATGTATGAGAAGCTACCCAGTGGGGTACCGAAAGTACAGTGGAAAGTTTTTGTCGATATCCATCGTGATGAGAAGCGGATGGTATTGAAATATATATTATTATATTATCCTCATTTTACATTTATACATGTACATGAAGAGGAGATAGACATTGAATACATTACTGTTAAATTGAATTTTATTTATTTCAAGATCTCTCAAGACAGAATGCATCAAACCGTGCAAAGCAAGTCATCCCACACACTACGGGCTCAAAAAGCTTTGCTAGAAGCCGAATGTCATTGGTAATCTTTTAATTAGTTTAAATATTTATAAGACAATATTATCTATTTAACATATTTAATTGTTGATTTATCTTTGTTTAATGCAGTCACAGAGTTTAGGGCATGAATCATCCCGAACAGAACTGTGGCTGGATGTTCATAAAAAAACAGATGGAAGTTTTGTTAATGAACCTGCCAGAGAAGTTGGGGTATGAAGTCAATTATTTATTATAATAACTTATTATCAGTTTTTACTGTGTTAATATATATTGATATATGATTTATAGGTAAAAATTAAAGAAATATGGGATGTCAATCCTAGGTAATCCTACTCAGTCTCCCAGGATGACCCGATTGGTAAAGTCCTTGGGAAGGAGCATCCTGGTAGAGTGCGCGGGATGGGTTTGGGACCCGTACCATCTGAGGTCTTTGGCAGGCCATCAGGGATTTCAGCTACATCTACTCCTGGTTATAGTCATTTCATACCTGAAGATACTCAGAGGGATATGTCTTCTCTACGAAACACAGTTCACCAACAGGGGGATCAGATATCTGCTTTGCAGAAAGAGTTGCTTGAAATACGTCAGCATATGAGCAGATATTCCCCCGGTGGTAGTGCATCGGCTAGTGGTGAGCAGGTAAATCACAAAAAAATCAAAATCATCTAGTTTTCACACTTTTATTGGTTTTAATTTTAATTATAAATATGCAACAATATTTAATTTTCAATATAATGTTCTTATAGGTGGTAGCAGGTAGTGGAGATGAAGGTGGAGAGGGTGACGATGCAGCATCAGATGATGAGTAGTAGTGTTGTTGATGTGTTGAACAAGTATGAGAATGGTTGGTTTGTATATGTAACATGTATGGCACATAGTTTCCATCAAACATTTTCATGTCCTAACATTTTCTTGATTTCTCATGTTTCCTTCTATGCATTTTATTTATTTATGATGTTTCATTTTATGTCTTGATTTCTCGAGTGTGGTATACATCATTCCATTTAGGCCAGTGTTTGAATTGGTACCACATCCAATGAGAATACCATATATGTAACCCATATTCATACCATTTCTACTATATAGCAGCATTCAGGTAGCCCCATTGTGTAAGCTCGATTCATACCATAACTGATTCATAGAAGTACCTAGGCAGTCCAACTGTGTAAGCCCCATTCATATCATTGTTGCTCCATAGCAGCTTCTGGGTATCCTAGGTGTGTAAGCCCAATTCATACCATCACTATCAAGGCCCAATGAGCCACAACACATTACACAGGCATGAAGAAATTCTATCACATACCAAATCCCCAAACATTCAATGGTATAAAGACAACCAGAACAACAGAAGATAAAAATCTCACTGAAGGGCTTCCATAAATTCTAACACATCCTTAGGTCTACGCTAGGTTGGTCTACACATGTCCAACCTATATCTATAATCACAACCAAAGTATATCCCCTTAGAATAAAATCTCAGGAGGGAGGAACAGTCACCCCATTTAACACTCAACAAGGTAGAAGTTATTAGGTAACATATTGGTTTTATATATGCCAATTTTTACTAGATACTCCCTTTTTCAATCAATTTCTTTACTAAGTGGAAGATAAAGCACCTATCTGATGGCCCAATATGTTTTAGTTTAGCATAGACATACCCCTATTGGATCCATATCCAATATGTATCACACTAAAAGGCCAATCCCATGAACATAAATGTCTAAGGCATGAAAGGTTAATGATAAAAGGCTCTGTCATGGCCTTAAAATTTTTACACCACTCAAATGGGTCAAGGAATACCAATTTATTTTTAGTTTAAGGTTGATATAAAACAAGCGATGAGACCACATATCACATGTATCATAGAATAATGTATAAACCATAGGAAGAATGTTCAAGGACCATCTAATTGTAATAAAAAATGCATCAAAATATGTGTCATTTGGTATCCCAATGCACTAACCATCTTGAGAAACCTGGCATCTCCGCAATTGAACAAACCCATACATTAGGAAAGAATCACATGAAACAACCATGGATTGATAATGTCCCCATGAACAAATTCCCAATAGTCACATTACCTTCATCACTAAATCTCTCTATCTATGAGATCTATGAAAATCCAACAATTATTATAAACCACATGTTAACCAAGTAAAACTACACCTAATAACTACCCAAATCCCCATTTGAAAGGCTAATCTAAGACTATACAACCAACATACCAATTATGCTGATAAAGAACTCACGCTCTTACTGACATGGAAAGAGTGTATCTTGGAAGCCTCCCACAATACCTAAATTTAACCGTTATCAGTATAACATGAATCTAAGCATGTATACACTCTATTAAAACACTTAATATGCATCATTACAATAACATCCAAAGATACATCTCAATATTACTAGTCTCTCTCAACCCTAGTTCACATGTCACATCCTATATAGGATACAACCCATGGAGAAGCATCTATGAACCCATCTCAAATATCACGAGGAAAATCATAGGCCAATATACCCACTCGAGGGTTCTCAAGCATATCACAAATCCCATACCCAATCCAACTATGAAATCTAGGTTACTAATCCTAACTAGAAATCGACACACCATACTTCCCCTGAAGGATAAAGATCACATACATGCACATATATATTAATGACATTATCTTATGATAATAAATATTTTGAAAAATCAATATCATTTGGTTTGGTTAAGTATAATTCCACCAATAAGGTATTTAGGAAAACATTAGATAAGTTTTTGTTGAAATTTTAAAAAACTCAAACCTATTTTCTTTAACGAAGTCAATAACAACTATATTATGATGCATCCCATCCAACCTGCACCATGATGACCATCTTGGGATGTATACATGAAACTCTTATCTCATATCCAATGACATAACTCAAATCCTCAATAGGAATCATGTATAACCTACAAGATCATAAACCATACTCTCTCAAGCACCATGCACGGTTAGCGTGTTGTCCAACCTTAAACACACGCCAATTCACAAGTTACCCATTTTTTATAGTAGGCATTAACAACCAACCCAAAACACAGAACAAACCATACCATAACATACATTCTATAACTACTCAAACATCCATCTTTGGAAAAAATTCTAAACCCATATGAACATAATTTGTTCTATCCCATAACACAAATCCATTGTTAAAAAACCCCAACCCATATCACAATCCACCCATGGATGTTATATCGGCCAACTTAGAGCATAACCAATTACATATCATTACACATCAACATGGTTAGCATGATCACATAAATTGTATCAAAATTCATAACCATTTATTATATAGAGTATTAGTATCCATATAATATAAACCAACCCTTCTTAAAAACACATAAGAAATTAAAGAAGCTAAAAACACATATACATCTTGGGGGTCACATGGATTGGTTACTCACCAAATTGTGATACATACCTTTCCTTAGGTTGGACTCCATAACATACAACATTTGATCATATCCTATTTGTCAATGAATACTACCATGTTATTTGTTTGTATGGTGTCTCATGTTCAATATTTTGGTTTGATTTGTTTTTCAGGGTAGTGGTGTGGTAGGAGCAGAATTATTTTTTTTCCAGGTCAACATTTCGTGGCGGTTTTAACCGCCGCTAATGCCTTACTGGTCAGCATTTAGTGGCGGTTATAACTGCCGCTAAATGTATTATGTTTAAATTTAGCGGCGGTTTTCACCGTCGTGACATAGGCGCAACAAACAACAGAATATAGCGGCGGTTAAAACCACCGCGAAAAAAAAGTGTCATCTACGCATAAAACCGCCGCGAAATGGACAAAAATCGTCGCGAAAAGAGGCATCTACGCTGCTTTTCTTAAACCGCCATGAAATAGTAAAAACAGCCGCTAATAGATTGCCGACACCCAGTTTCACAGCGGTTTTTGTAAACTGCCTCCAAACCCTATAGTGGCGGTTTAAACCGCCGCCAAATGAAAAAAAAACCGCCGCTAGGGGCCAATTTTGTTGTAGTGCTTTTACATGGGCCTCCTTCTCAGGAGTAATCCCCAGTCATAATTTCTCTTAACCTGTCTTAATTTAAATTCGATTTGGGCTTCCTTCTCAGGAGTAAAACCCAATCATAATTCCCCTCTAATTTGGGCATTCTTTTCAGGAGTAAGCCCTAAGTTAAGTTTCCAATTCTCCATAAAGAACATATACCTTTATGGACCTTCTTCCTGGGTTTCTTCCTTGAAGTAAAACCCAATATTCATCTATCTGGGTAGTCATACATATATAATCCCCACATTATATCTTATGATTGCATCTTTCGTGGCACAATCGTCTGGTTTTACCAATACCTCTTGTTTCTCATACTGAGCATGACTCACGTGAGCTAAGAGCATAAAAGTAATTATGACATCTTTCTTTGAGCCATCAATCATGCATAAACATCATACTCCCTTACTCAAACTACGTGGGTTCTGATTCCTTTTCTAAACAAGGATACGTAGGTAGCCCATCTGTGGGTACGATCCCAACTCTAAAATAATCTATGTCCTTCTAAATGACAATAAACTCCAAGTGCCCCGCTGAGTGGCTTTAAAACCAGTATGGTTATCATAATGACCAAGATATTTATATATAATATTTCGAAGGATACCATTGACTAAGTATCTCTAAAAAAATACAGATGATTCTCTATCGACGAACAACCTCGAATACATATAAAAGATTCTCTAAATTTACTACATACTAATCATTGATTGTCAGATCTAAAGGAAAGCTCATTTTCATACTTGGTAACTTAATAAGGATTCACGATCATAACTTAAATCTATAAAGAGAGTCCCGGAGTAGACAATAATTCCCCTAAAAAAGGTGTGATGAGTCCGACCTCCCATCCTCTCGACCAATGAAAATTCTTAAGCCTCATCGGTCCATAACTAATGAGCACCTACCTTTGGAAAGTAGGTCCTAAGGGATATAGAATCATTAGATGTTTCTGGTTCTACGAACAAACCTGTTAGAACCCAATTGGAATGTTTGAACCTTAAACCAACGAGGTCATCCCCAATTACAGAGGAAACAAAAAATGGTGAACCCGGCGTGAATCCTTAACCAAGTTAAAGTGATGTTTTACTTATTTGTTAGGCCCCTATTTAAACTCAATGAGAGGGCCAACAAAACAATCAATAAGATATGTTCTCATCCAAAAGATGAAGTGGCCGAACTTATCTTGATTATGTCTGTTATATCAAACAGGCACTCTTTTCCAAGATCTTCTGCATTAAAGAAATGGCTTCTCTTAAGTTCACACCTGTGAATACCTCTGCTGTGAATACCTCTACTGCTACTCCTACTGGATCGTCATTCGCTCTGAGGATGACATCACCTACTCAGTGTCTTCTACACTAGGTATCAAATGCACTGGTTAAGGAATACCATCAAAATGGTACTATTTCGAATCTGGAGGCTGCTCGACAAGCCCTCTAAGTCAATAATTCACCCTAGTCATCCGGACAGCGATGACCAGCAATCAAGAAGCAGGTGGTGCCAACCACCGTCTCCAATAGTTTCGGGTCATTCTCCCCGGAACGCAATCACCAGTCCCTCCCATATTCTGCGGAGGTGAATGAGAAGGTCACTGAAGGCCTTAATTCAAGGAGACAGGAGTCCTTCCTGAGGGATCCCATCAACAATCACCGCCAGACTCGTACGGTAGTGTGCCCTCAACATGATGAGGGTGTCATCTCCAGGCGTTCGGCTCAGGTTCCTTGAACCCGAGAAGGGAAGAAGAACCACCAGAGGTGACGACTAGTCAACAGTGAGTAGGTTCTTATATCTGCCATTTTCGGATAAGTCCACCAACCTAACTTGGTGGAAAGCAACGATCGAGCACATACACCCGTCCATTTTAATTCTGATGTCCAGCAGACTCGTCTGGCAGCAACACACCAATCCCACCAGGCAATTCCGGAAGAGTACTATAGACAGGATCATACACCTATTTATAAATCATCAGCTAGTCACCAGGCTCGTCTGACTACATACGTTGAATTCTGCCAACCCAATGTGTTGACAACTAGTAAACATGCACATACACCTGCTAACACTCATCAATCCTGCCAATAGCCTCGTCTGTTAGTATTGAAGGAAGTTCATCAACCACATTCGGCAAAGTGAAATCAGTAGGCACATACACCTTCTAGTATTGATCAGGCCTACCAACAATCTTGTTTGGTAGCACTCGAAGAAGTCATTTAGAAAGATCCAGTGACAAATAGGTGGAAGACTCAACTCTCTGCCCCCACACTTGAGTACTGTCAGAATTCACTGATAGGAAAAGGAGGACATGAGAAGGAATACACACCTACTCCAAGCACGGAATGGATGTATATCCCTGTTCCAGCATCTGAAGTCACCAAGAACATTCTGTCAATTGTGAAAGAGCAGAAGCAAATTCCAGCTCATATTTTGGATGCCTTTCAGAATATTATAACAACTTCAGCAGCATCATAGGGAAAGAAATACAAATCTATCTCGACCAGTGGAGTGAAACATCAGCATATCACTCCCGAATAGACACACACCTATGTTCCAGTCCAATAGGGTTGTGGGGCGTACTCCCCCATATCATACGGACAACCAAGTCAGGTACATACACCTAATTTGAGTGGATATAATCAGCCTAACCTAATCATTTCTCCTTAGAAGGAACATACACCTGTCCATATTGACTAATTTCATCAACAAGTGGTTCCTAAAGTGAGTAAGAAGGCGTCTAAGAAGAAGACCCTCCCAACACAGTCAAGAAATCAAGAGCCAATTTGTAATAAGTCATTGCTCAATCCTGGAGTTCTTGATGCACTCAGAAAATTATTTGTTGGAATTCAAGATTCTACTCCCTCATTTACCAATAGTGGGAACGTTAATTCTGAAGGTCTTCATCAGACACTTCTTTATGAAGTCTTTCTTTATGACAATTCATTCGATTTCAAAGTCTCGTCTTCAGATGAGAGCCACAAGAACCCTCTGTGTGGCCAGAAGATCAAAGAAGCAAAATGTTTCATCTTTTGTTGTAACCCACCATGGTTATCCTCCTAATAATGATGAATTTAGCTGTGAAAGTCCTCTCCGTAGTAGAAATTCACATTGCCTGGAAAATGCTCCAATGGACAATGTAGTGACGAGAAATCCCTCTTATCTTGAGGCACCTGAAAATGTGAAGCCAGTCTTATCTGATGCTTTATCATTAGTAGGTGAAATACTTTCTTAATCAGAAGATAGCCCGGGGTGTAGGTCATTCTCCGAACCACCCCTGGGTCATTCATCTTCTAGTTTGATCAGTGAATTATCTACCAATCTTGTTGAATCCGATGAAGCAACAAGGAGGCACCAACTCTAGTCTAATCAGGTAGAAGAATCTTCATTGAATGACAAAGAGGAAGTATTGAATATGAGAAAACAACTGGCAAAAGGTGAAGTGTCAGTCATGTTTTGGCCTTTGGCTGACTCTCAGTATGACATTACAGAGATGTTAACGGATGATGGAATTCATGATATTCATCTCCACATATAGAAAACTCTTTGTCATTTGAAAAAGAAAATATTATCTTATGATGAATATGAAAATCATGTCAAGATAATAGAAGGGTTACAATGCCAAATTGACTTGGCATCTCTCTCAGTTTCTCGATATCCGAAGGCTGAAAATCAGTAGAGAGCCCTTCAGTGTTCATACCTTGGTGCACTTAGAAGATTGCGCCAGTTAATTGCCAATGCCCCATCTCATATTCATATCAGGGGATGTGGTGTTCATGGAGCACTATATTTCACTGTACTCTCCAGTCAACAAAGCCCGTTGAAAATGGTCTCATGCAATTTTATTGCCCATTGTTGGCCACAACCAATTGGCTTTGTTTGTAATCAAAGGATTTCTCAAGAACATGCCTCAACTAGTTCTTCTAAAAGTCAAGCATACAGAGAAAAAATTGTTGAATTACTCCTTCATAAAGCAAATGAGAATATTGAATAGGCTTCCCATTTATAGAAAGTTCATTATTAAGTGACAGAAGTTCCAGAAATCATTTAGCGTTCATTTGAGCCGGGTGATAAAAGTGGATATAGGTTGATGCATCCAGCCAATTTCCGTACTAAAGTCCACAAGATCAATAGAGATTTTAAGAAAGTCTCAGATATAGCATCTCAAGAACTACCCCAGCTTTCCAGAATGAGGACTATTTTAACCCAACCCTCAGAATCAACAAATAGGATTCGAGGAGTTCATCAAGAACAACAGGAACATCCCCAGTCCACCGGACTGGGTTCAAATCCTCAATATCTTCCTCAGAGAAAGTCAGTCTTCTCTCGATTAGGGAAGAAGCCACAAGAGGAATGAAGAGCTGAATTATTAGGAGATTCCATCCAAATTAAGGTTCATCAAGAAGTTCCTGAAGGATCAAATCAACAAAAGGAAATGTCTCATCAATGACATGGAAGAAGACAATATCACAGAAATGCTGATAGAAGGGATGCAATGCGTTATGGATAAATTAATGTCATCAATGCCTTTGTTTCTGATCCTCTAGAACATGAGACTCACTCAGAGGGATCAGATTAAGAGGTTTCTGCTCAAGAAGTTGTGTGCACAGACACGAATGAAGAAGGTGTGCGTACACGAAATCAAATGCTTACCCAGAATTTGGGTTTCCTTGAAATAACCAACTTCCCCCTCTCTGAAAGGTGTCCAATAAGGGGAATGGAAAGAATCAGGTTACATACCCTTCCTCTGGAGAAGGCCAATCATTCTCATTAGAGGAAATATTCACGCAACAAGAGGAAGAAATGAAGGAGTTGAGGAGGTTGAATGCAGAACTACTTATAGGCAGTCTTCCTCCTAAGCGTGCTGGAGTTAGTCAGCCAAGGTAATTTGTTTTGGCTACTGAGATGGATAAAGAATATCCTCCTCTACCAGTACACCCTCACATGCCTAATCCTATGGGTCAGGTGCAACAACAACCGGTGGTGTTATCATCAGTTGCAATATCAATCACCAGATCTTTCCAAACTCCAGTTAGTGCACCTGCTCAGGTACAAGCTCAATCGGATGTTTCTCAAAAGTTAATAACTACTATTGAGTCATTAACATCTTGTTTGGAAGCTATGGAGGGAAAACGAGCTCAAATTCAACTAGAAAAGAGATCTTACCCCGAATGGGTTGATGCAATTCCCCCCCATCAAATTTTTCAAGTACCACATTCCTAATATTTAATGGTTCGGGAGACCCAGAGCAGCACTTAACAAATTTTGTTTCTCGTTGCGATCCTATGATGGGAACCCCTTAGCAACAGGAATTAGTTAAGATCATGTGTTTTGTATAGTCATTACAAGGTCCTGCTTTTGATTGGTACACAATCTTGCAATCTTGGTCAATTATCGAATGGGAGGATCTCCGCCAACGATTCCTTCTTCAATTCAGCTCAGCATTTCCAAAGACAACAGTTATTTATATTAAAAATTTTAATAAAAGGGATAATGAAAGGGTTTCATATTTAATTTCTCGCTGGAAGGGATTAACATATTCTCTAAACATAGAACTCCCTCAAAAGGAATTGTTGCCAATCTGTGTTGCAAATTTGCGTGATGAATTACGCACACCATTGATCCCTCTGAAATACTTAGGAGGGTTTCGAGACCTTACTTCGATCGCTCAGTAGATCGAAGACTCTATTACAAAGACTAAGGATAAAACTCGTGTAACTCCATCAGCTCCATGAAGGAGAATGGGTTGAGCAGAGACTGCTACAGCTATGCTCAAACAAGCACCTGTACCTGCTTCTACTTAAAAACTGTCATCTTTTCGAAGGGGTCCACATCCTGAGCGTCAACAAAAGAGGATGTTTCGTCAAGATGATCAAAGAGATCAAAGACAGAAACAATTTGAGGATCTGAAGAGCAAAGTTTATTCTTTCCGAAATGAACAAGTTCCTGGTTACTTCATTTCGGCTCTAGAAAAAAATTTTGTTCAATTGCCAAGGCCCAAGAGGCAAAACAAGGAAGGAGATGATGACCATCCCAACTATTTACCATTTCATCAGATGTTGGGGCATCCAATCCAAGAGTGTTTTGTCTTCAAAGACCTCCTACAGAAAATGTTGGACTCGGGACAGGTAAAATTGAAAGGTTCTTCAGTTCAGGTAGCATGTGTTACTGCTACAGATCTAGAGGAAGAAGGCAAGTGCCAAGAAGTCAAAAGAAAAAATGTACAGAAATATGATGATTGGATGGTCTAGAAAACGATCAACCGAACTCATGCCATTTTGTGAACGCAATTGAAGAAACCAATTGTGTCTTCTACCATGAATGCCACAGCAAATCCCCCTTCATCAGAGGGAAAATCCTTAAAGAAACGGCATAATTCAAAGAAAGAGGAACAATCAGAAGAAGATGAGATCATGTCAAATCCCAAGTTATCTTTGACTCTGGCAGATTTTATGCCATCTACTTCGAAGCCACGAGCACCACCCCACCAAATGGAACAACCTAAATTGGCTAGTCAGGCAGAGTCTTTATCGGATGAAGAGTTGATCTTCAGTTCTGTTAATATGATTCACTTAACAGATCCTTATGCCAGTCGCAGTTTTGATTTCGACAAGCCTGAGCTCCCTGTATCAAACAGAGAAATTAGAGGGAATTCTAGAGGTTCGGGATACAGAGGAAGACGTGGATATCCCAGAAGCCACTATTCCAATTCTACCCCTACTAGAACTGTGTATGTAGCAGAAACTCGTGGTAGAGCCCTTCAGCGATCTCAACAAGAACAAGAAAGTTCTTCCACACATGGAAGATTCAGTCCTGGAAAAGTCATTCCGGTGGATCGGTTGGAGGTTACACCTTCTTCCTCACAGCAGGTAAATAGACCTATTCGGTCTAATATTCCAAAGCTAGGAGTATTTCCAACCTCTACCCTAATACAAGATGCATCCACTTCCAAAGCATCAACTTCTAAGGCACCTGTAAAACCACATGTTCCTGTTGGGAAACAAGGACCTTTAGATCAAAAATATGATGTCTTGAATCATTTAGCCCATGTACCAGCCATGTTATCAGTTCTAGATGCCTTGAATCTATCAAATGATCTTTGGGAGGCACTCATTGAGGATTTTTCAATACCTTAGGAGTTTGAAACTGAAATTGCTGCAGCTGAAGTCTTCCGTGTAGAGAATAATCCTGCAGAATTCCATGTGGTGATATCTTTTACTGATGAAGATGAAGATGATGTTGTGCATGGATAGATTAGACCTTTGTATTTATCTGGAAAGTTCAATGATGTAGACATCCAACGAGCTTTCATTGATAATGGTTCAGGAGTCAACCTCATCCCCATTCGTACACTTCATCGATTGGGACTCACCAAATCTGATTTATCTCCTTCTACTTTGATGTTGAAAGGGTATGATAAAAATGAACTAGAACCTCTAGGCGATATCACACTTAGAACCCAGTTTGGAGACCTTGTATCTAATTCAGATTTCATGGTGGTTTGTCATGACACAACTTTTAACATCTTGCTTGGAAGACCTTGGCTACATCAACATGCGGCTATCCCTTCATCATACCATCAATGTCTCAAATATTGTTTCAATGGACAAATTGGGACATTGTATGGTGATAAATCCCCATCCAAGACATGTGAATCTCAATACATTGAGGCAGAATTATATCACATGGAGGGAAAGGAGAAATCCACAGCAAGGGAGGTTACCAAAGTTAATGCTCTATATGGTTTGTAAAAGATTCTAGTAAACCCATTCATACATGTGAATATAGATTATGTGTTTCCTATCAGTCAAATTGACAAGATAGACCCAAATCCAAATACTCTTATGGAAACTTCCATAATGTCAATTACAGAAATCAAGCTAGATAGCGTGGGAGAAATTGGTGATTCACCAAGCAATGTTTAAAGCTCAAATGGATATGTCTTCATTTCATCCGCTGAAATCCAGCAAGTCTATGCTTCTCCAAACAGGCCAGAGGAAGTTATAGCAATGTTAGAGGTGAACGATGATGTCGATTCTCAATCCATTATCTCCTATTTAATACCCAAGAAGGACCCTTCATCATCAATCGGGTCAGAAATGGAAGCTTCTTATTTAAGATGTTAAAATTTTAACATCTCTTCTGATCATGGAAATTCTGCTTCATCATCTACTATGCAAGTAGAAACAGAAGAAATAACACATGTTCAAGAAGAAGAGGAAGATCTCAGAGATGTTCCTCCAGCTTTTGAAGAGGGTATCTCTACGACTGTGGATAAATTCAGAGAAATAAATCTGGGTACAAAAGAAGATCCATGCCCCACTTTAATTAGTGCAGACATTACTCTTGAAGAGTAGGAAATGTATATTTCATTTTTAAAGAAAAATCGAGATATATTTTCTTGGAACTATATAGAGATTCCATGGCTTTATCCTGATGTTTCTAATCATCACTTGGTTTTTCTAGAAGAACATCGAGGATTTAAGCAAGCTGCAAGAAGAACACACCCAACTTATGCTTCCAAAATTGAAGTTGAGGTGGATAAGATTATCAAAGCTAACTTCGTCATAGAATTTCAATATCCCAAGTGGCTGGATAATATTGTCCCTGTGAAAAAGAAGAATGTACAAATTAGAGTTTACATTGATTTCAGAGATCTTAATCGACATTTCCCCAAGGATGATTTTCCAGTTCCGATTACAGAACTCTTAATTGATGCAACAGCTGGCTCTGAAGCACTTTCCTTCATGGATGGATATTCTGGGTATAATAAAATCCGAATGTCTCCAGAAGATGAAGAATCTATAGCCTTTAGATCCCCTCAAGGTGTGTTTTTCTATCGGGTAATGCCCTTTGGCCTAAAGAATGCAGGCGCAACATATCAGCATGCCATGCACCGTATCTTCAAACCCTTTTTAGGGAATTTTTTTGAATGTTATGTGGACGATTTGGTGTTCAAATCCAAACAATGTTCTAATCACTTGGCTGATTTGGAAGTCATATTCCAAAAACTTCGACAAAATTAGTTGATGATGAACCCCTTAAAATTTGATTTTGGGGTAACCTCAAGAAAATTTCTCGTCTTTGTTGTACGCCATCATGGTATCGAAGTCGATCTTGCAAAGACAATTTCAATCCTTGGTATGTCACCTCCTCAAAATTTTAATGAATTGAGAGGACTTCAAAGAAACTTAGCCTATATTTGGTGTTTTATCTCCAATTTGGCAGGCAAAATTTTACCCTTCACCAAATTCATGAAGAAGGGAGTCACTTACCAGTGGACAGAATAATGTCAAGAAGCATTCAATGTTCTCAAGAAATATCTCTTAAGTCCACCAATATTAATTCCACCTATTAAAGAAATACCACTAATCCTCTTTGTGACAGCTTTAGAGCGATCATTGGGTGCCTTTCTTGCTCAGAAGAATGATGCTGGGAATGAAAACAACCTCTATTATCTTAGTCAGACTATGCTTGAAGAAGAAACCTGATATTCAAGTATTGAGAAGTGCTTCCTAGCATTAATCTTTGAAGTTCATAAATTGAAACACTACCTGAAACATCACGAGGTCCAATTGGTATCTCATAATAACCCGCACAAATCCATCCTTAGTCATCCAATGCATACAGGACTTCTGGATAGGTGGGCAGTTATTTTGCAACAATTTGATATCCAGTATGTGTCTCAAAAGGCAATAAAGGGCCAAGCTCTGGTTGATTTCCTTGTTGAAAATCCTTCAGTTGAAGATACATATTTAGATATTTAACTTCCTAATAAGGAAGTCTTCTATATTAAAGATAATATTCAAACATGGGAAAATTACTTTGATGTTGCTTCTAGAAGTCCAACAAGGAATAAAATGGAAGATCCTAAATTCGATAAAGTTGGGTTAGGAGTTTTTCTCATTTCCCCAGAAAATATAGTGCTACCTTATTACTTCTTATTGTGGGAAGGCGGTACCAATAATGAAGTAGAATATCAAGATCTCATCGCAGGATTGGAGTTGGCGCTTCAAGCACAAGTGAATCACTTAAAGGTGAAAGGTGATTCAGACCTTGTAATCAAACAAGTTAATGGGGATTTTGCCATCAGAAAAGAAGAGTTAATCCCTTTGTATGATTGTGTCAGAGAGTTAATGGTGGAAGTTCCTACGGAACCGACATTTTCTTATGTCCCGCTATTACAAAATGCTCAAGCTGATGCACTGGCCAATATAGCCACAGCTTTGGCAGATCCACATCGGGATGAGACAACCATCAATATTACCCACCGTCGTACAATTTCACCTTATGTTCAAACCATAACAGAGGAAATCAATGAAATTAGTCCCATTTATGAACCCTATGGTTATACTACAGGATAGATGACACCTATCAGGGAATACCTTCAAAATGGAACACTTCCACCTGATAGAGCCGAGAAAGAACAAATCTGGCGGCGTGTGGTCAATTTTACTCTTCATGATAGCCCAGATCAACTAGAGAAAATTCTCTACAAGCATGGTTTTGACGGAGTTCTCTTCAGATGCATTAATGGTGAAGAGACAATGGCTGTCATGAAAGAAGTAAATGCAGGAGTCTGTGGTGCCCACCAGTTTGGACATAGACTATCTGTTCAAGTTCAAAGGCTTGGATACTTTTGGCCTTCAATGATACAAGATTGTATTGATTTCACAAAGAAGTGTCATTCATTCCAAGTACATGCCAACTTAATTCATCAGCCCCTAGATTTTCTTCACATGGATAAATACTCATGGCCATTTGTCACATGGGGAATGGATGTAGTGGGACCTTATACTTCAGCTACAACCAAGCAGTTTAAGTATATTCTTACTGCTACTGACTTCTTTTCCAAATGGGTAGAGGCAATACCTCTCAAAGAAGTTAGTTCAAAAATCATTGTTAGCTTCATCAAGTCTAATGTCATTACCAGATTTGGTGTCCCTCATACCATATTGATGGCCAATGGAACCAACTTCTGTTCATCCGAGGTATGGGGGTTGTATCAAAAATACAACATCAAATCCAACCATTCATCTTGGTATCATGCAGCGGACAATGGCCAGATAGAAGCCTTTAACAAGACTCTTTCAAACATACTTAAAAAGATGGTGGATAAAGATAAGAAGTCATGGACTGATAAACTCTTTCATGCTTTATGGGCTTATCGAACCACCACCCACGCCGCAATGCGGTCAACTCCATATTCATTGGTATATGGAACAGAAGCATTAATTCCCTTTGAAGTTCAATTACCTTAGCTTAGAGTAGCCATTTGTGATCAGTCATCTACAGATGAACAATATCAAAAGCGATTGGATGAATTGGAATGGTTAGATGAGAAAATATTGTGCACCCTACATCACTTGGAAGTTTATCAGAATCGAATAGCACGAGATTTCAACAAAACGGTTCGTCTTCGTTCATTCATTCAGGGAGAATTGGTATTGGTTCTTAGAACTCCAATGATACCCGTAAAGAAACCTCCCAAGATTGAGCCAAAATGGGAAGAACCTTACTCAATACATAAGGTCTACTCTAATGGAGCTTATTCTTTAATATCAAGGTATGGAGAACTCATCACGACTCCAACCAATGCCATATTTCTGAAGAAGTACACAAATACTCCATCGTCCAATATGACGTTAAACTATGTTGTCCTTACTGTGAGACTTTAAACTGCATAGTCCCTTACGTCCAGCATGACATTAAACTGCATAACCAATGGTCCATGCATATGACCTTAAACCATTTTAACTTTCATCCAACAAGACGTTAAACTTTGTCCCCTTCAACGGTCCATGCATACGACCTTAAACTATTATCATTTACAATGTCCAACATGACATTAAAATGTTTCATCTTCCAACATGACGTTAAACTGTAACGTCCTAGCTACATGACGCTAAACTGTAGAGAAGTCCCTTACGTCCAGCAAGACGTTAAACTATGTTGTCCTTACTGTATGACATTAAACTGCATAGTCCCCAAAGTCCTTACTGCAATACTTTAAACTGCATAATCTTCTCTTACGTCCTAGCTACATGACGTTAAACTGTACAACATCCCAATGTCCAACATGACGTTAAACTGTGAAAAAGTCCCCAATACGTCCAACATGACGTTAAACTGTGTCCCCATTGTCCTCACTGCAAGACATTAAACTAAATAGCCATACGTCCTAGTTATATGACATTAAACTATACAACCCCTATTCTGTCCTTACTGCATGACATTAAACTGCATAGTCCCCCAATGTCCAACATGACATTAAAATGTGCATCGTTAGGGTTTTTGATACCTCATGTTTCTCACACCGAGTATGAATCATGTGAGCTTAGAGTAAACTTCAACCATAACACCCTCTATAGGTCACTAACCATGCGTAAGTCTCAACACCATTTTTTAGGTCACTGTCCCCAAGAACAACTTGATTGCTAATTCATTCTTCAATTGAACTACACGGACTTTGATCCTTGCCGTCTAGGCTGGGTACATAGGCAACCTCCCGAGGTTCAAGACCAAAACCAATATCTTCACATTGGTTCAGCTCCATCTCATATGATGTTGATTTGTGAAGCCACCCCCATAATCAATATCTTTACATCGGTTCACCTTTGTCCTTGTTATATGACGTTAAACTGTACATCACTTTTGTCCTGTATGACAATAAACTACAACATTCTTTGATACCCTCACCCGAGAGGGAATCATTATTTACATTTATCTCCAATCATGTTATATTCTAAAGACTACGTGTATACATGGCAATGCCCTAACCTTTTATCTTGGGTCAAACTGTCAATGCACTAAAGTCCCCCTTTCACCCTTCATATGTACGAACCAAATCTGTATAGAGGATATTTCAAGAACTACATGCAGATTGATTCCCATCCTTATGGGATACGTAGGAACATTTTAGTATCCCTCGAATCCAGCCCCAATACTTTGGACCTAACCCCAAATTTCACTTTCAGTCCCTCGGATGAAAAGTCCCCTTGTGAGAACATGAATGTGGTCTGAAAACCCTAGTCCTCATTCACATCAGGTTCATAAAACACACACTGTGTATTCATTATTATGGTCTGATCTCTATGACCCTAAACTAAGATCTTCTATACTTTCATCCCACATGACGTTAAACTTTATTTAAAGAACTACATTTGGCTTGATTCTCATTCTAATGAGATATGTAGTGAAGTCCAACATCTCGGGACCTAGCCACAACATGATTATGGTTAGCATTGGTCTGTGTATATCTACATGCATTAGAAAATACCCATTTTTATGTGTCATAATCCTAACCTTAAAATACTTCCAGATCTCCATAACCCTTTTCTTTACTTCTGGTTACAAAATGTCCAATTTCTGAGAATTATTTTGCCTGACTATGTAGTACGTGCCCTTAGGTGGCCTTGCATAAACAATCTACATAACATAATTGTTAGCTAAAAGATATTATTATTTGTCTATGCAGCCAATGCCTTTAGGTGGCCCTACATAATTCAACCCCCAAACGGGTTTGTTAAATAATGGTAACTTCATTATTGGGAAGAAAACCTCTTTTGTCCTTAGTTTTCTTAACGACAATATGTAGGGATCTACAAAAATAGCCATCCTTAATATATTTTTCCCATAATCTTTTTCATGATCTGAAAGTATTAAAGTCTATGGTTTATATTTCCCTTCCCTATGTTTGGGTCAGACCTTCGTAGGAGTGACATTCATCGAATTCTTAGACAATCTTGTTTGGAG
Source organism: Viscum album (assembly GCA_963277665.1). Taxonomy (NCBI): domain Eukaryota; kingdom Viridiplantae; phylum Streptophyta; class Magnoliopsida; order Santalales; family Viscaceae; genus Viscum; species Viscum album. Next base: position 710,168,715 of record OY728167.1, on the reverse strand, counting down.
ATATCTTCTCCATATTCAAGTACCTCTCTCCATACAACAAACTCTATGCTTTGGAAAATTTGAATCTCCATAAACTTCCACTGGATTTTTAGCAGTAGAAAAGTAAATTTCTGAGAGTTCTTTTTCCTGACTATGCAGCACGTGCCCTTAGGAGGCCTTTCATAAGTAGCCTACATAGCAGACCTGTCAGCCAAAAGATGATATTATTTGACTATGCATCCAATTCCCTTAAGCGGCCCTAAATAATTCAACCCCCTAACGGGTTTGTTAAATAGTGGTAACTTCATTCTTGGGAAATACTTCTTCTAATGCCTCTTAGTCCTTTTTCACATCATTCCTCATATTCAAAATTTCTAAAGCCATAGTTTACATACTTTCCCTCATACTTGAATATGTTAATATGTTTTCAGATAAATTATCAAGTAATTGAGTCAATTTTAATCCATTCGGTCAAAGCTATTTCGACCTTAAACATTAGCCTTTTCATGTCTGACATGCATGACTTTAAACTGCCCACAAAAGACAAGGGAACTCTGAACAAAAGTCAAGTCCCAGCTCACTAAACATAAATTTCTTATGATTTAGGTAATATTGTGCAATTAAAAGATTCAAAGTTTGTAGGGTTATTTATAATAATCCTAGAAAAAATCAAACTATGCTTACTAGGCCCATTGTCTTAGGTAAAACTTTAAAGCAGGTAGCAAAAGAATGCAAAAACAAATGATTTAAGATGAAGGTATTTTTCATTGATGAACAAGAGTTAGAAGGACATCCACAGACTGGACTCTCTTCTCTTTTTTAGGAATTACAAAAGACTTTCAACATAACTCTTCATTTTATTTATGGAATCCCGAGCTTCATCAGCAGCCACCTGGAATTCATTCATTCAGCTGGATACAATATAAGATGCAGTGATACCGGATCTTCTTGGAACAATTGTAAAAGAATGTTCTTGAGTGCGGTTTGAGAAAAATTTCTACTGATCAAACAGTGACTCTGTTTCTGTCCAAGAGACTTGGAATATGGATACATGTATTTGAGAATGGATCATTGGAAGTAAAGAGCCATTTGGAGAGAGTACTCTTTTCAGATAATGTCAGAATGTCATGATAGTCTTCTCTCCACCAACTAGAAACGGAAAATATTTCATCCCATTGGTTTTCCATATTCATATCTTCAAGGAAATGGCATGGAAGAAAAATTTTAAAGTTCACACCATTTTTTTTGCTCTTAATGCAAATAATAACCAAAATAGAGGAGTAGCAGTGTGGATGCATCTCGGGAATATAGTTCTTTGAATCTGGAACATTGAATCTTTGCAGATGACCATGGCCATACAAAGGCAGGTAGATGATCTGTGGGAAATTAAGATGATATCTCTTCAACTACTTAGCCAAATATGTAAGAGTGTTGTCACAGATGTCATAGTAACCATGGCCAAAAACGTTCATTATGTCATCAATCCTCTTGCTAGACAATTCATCAGCCATTCCAATTCTTCTAGGAGCCATTGAATTTTCACGAAGGTCGAATAATTAACTCTTAAGTGGGTTGATTTTTCATAAAATTTGGGAAGAAATTCGAAAAAATGGCTAAGGCATTAAGGCGCACAAGTCCAATTTTGGCGCACAGGTTTAACTGTGTCACGTAGGTTTGTGGCGCGCAAGTATCACCGTGCAGGTCAAAATACCTCTACAGCAGCGTGACATGCATAGAAGAAAAGAACCATAGAAAATCGGCAACCTGTGTGCTGAGAGCAACCTGCACGCTGAGAGAAACCTGCGCGGCGAGAGCTCAAACTGTTCAAATCTGGGTGCTTTGCACGATAATGGCCGAATATTTATAGGTCGGGCCGCACCCCTGCGCGCCAAAGCCTGCACGCCTCTCACCTACGCGCCAGTATCTGCGCACTCCAAACCTACGTGCCACCCTTCCTTGGTTTTCTTCTTTACCTCAGAGTCACACCCTCCTTCTTTCGGATTCAACTCTGAGGGGGGACTTTTGTTGACGCTTCTTTCCATCACAGAGTCTAATGAATGAAAAGAGAAAATACCTTAACACAAATTGATTCATCCTTTAAAGGAACATCAAAAATTGAAAAAGTCCTGAACAAGGATCTGCTTCAGTATGGGCCACGCAGGTTCCAAGACGGTTGCGCTGGGTACCTGCGCGCCACATATTGGGTGCGCAGGTGACCTGCGCACCCTATTTGATTTTCACCCGGGGTCTTCAGTAGCCCATAAATACCTCTTGTGGGCCCCCCATTTGGGGACGGAAAAATTCCAAAAGCCAGATTTAAGCTCCTGGCACACTAGTCTCTTCTAGAAGTATTCCGAACACTTATAAGGTAATTTGTTACCCAGAATGGAAGCTCTAAATAGGGGAAACAAGGCCTAAGTGTTAAAATTCACCAACACCTGCGCGCCTAGGTGTTTAACCCTTAAGGGAAATGGACACACCTGCACGCCGCCTTATCCCTTCACCAGAACCTGCGCGCCACTCTTTTGGAATCCCCTAGGGATAATACTAAGGGCTTGAGTCAAGCCTCGCCCAAGTATTACCCTATGGGCTGACTGTCGCGTAGGTACCTATTTTCCACATAGGTATACCTACACAACCAGGACCTACGTGCCCACACAGGACCTGCGCGCCTACTTCTTTTTGGGTGCCCCTCCTGCATATTCACCTATCTTATTCAAATCCACCTCTCCTCTTCAAGATTAAGCCTCCAAGACTCTCTTCAAAGCCATTCATGGCATGATTTCTTGGTTGGCTTCCTTATCTGAAAGGAATTCTATGGAACATCTCTCAAAACTTAGTGATTTACATATCTTTATGTCACTAAGGTTAGATATTTCATTCATTCAACCTCGTCCTTTAAGATGAGAGGATATTTAACCTGGGAATCCTTTTTAGGAATAAGCCCCAGTCCAAGTTCCCTTAACCTAGGCATCCTCCTTATGTGTAAGCCCTAAGTCCCCTATTCATGGGCCTCCTTCTCAAGAGTAAGTCCCAATCTCAAATTCTAAATTCCCTTAAACTGGGCCTCCTCCTTAGGAGTAAGCCCCAGTTTTCAAATCTCTTTAACCTGGGCCTCCTTCTTAAGAGTAATCCCCAGTCATAATTCCCCTTTTCCTGGGCCTCCTTCTTAGGAGTAATCCCCAGTCATAATTCCCCTTAACCTGGGCCTCCTTTTTAGGAGTAAGCCCCAGTTTTCAAATCCCTTTAACCTGGGCCTCCTTCTCAGGAGTAAGACCCAGTCATAATTTCTCTTAAACAGTATTAATTTACTTTTGATTTGGGCTTCCCTCTCAGGAGTAAGACCCAATCATAAGTCCCCTCTAATTTGGGCATTATTTTCAGGACAAAGTCCTAAGTTAAGTATCCAAATCTCCATAAAGCACATACACCTTTATGGACCTTGTTCCTAGGTTTCTTACCTGTAGTAAAACCCAATATTCATCTATCTGGGTAGTCATACATACATAATCCCCACATTAAATCTTATGATTGAATCTTTCATGGAACAATCATCTGGTTTTACCAATACCACTTGTTTCTCACACCGAGCATGACTCACGTGAGCTTAGAGCGTAAAAGTAATTATGAAATCTTTCTTTGAGCCATCAATAATGCATAAACATCACACTCTCTTACTCAAACTATGTGGGTTCTGATTCCTTTTCTAAACAAGGATACGTAGGTAGCCCATCTGCGGGTACGATCCCAACTCTGAAATAATCTATGTCCTTATGAATGACAATAAACTTCAAGTGCCCCGCTGAGTGGATTTAAAACCAGTATGGTTATCATATTGACTAAGAGATTACTATATAATATGTTGAAGGATACCATTGACTAAGAATCTATAAACAAATATAGATGATTCTCTATCGATGAAGAACCTCGAATACATATAAAAGATTCTCTAAATTTGCTACATACTAGTCATTGATTGTCAGATCTAAAGGAAAGATCATTTTCATACTTGGTAACTTAATAAGGATTCACGAGCATAACTTAAATCTATAAAGAGAGTCTCGGAGTAGACAAAAATTCCCCCCAAAAAGGTTTGATGAGTCTGACCTCCCATCCACTCGACCATTGAAAATTATTAAGCCTCATCGGTCCATAACTAATGAGAACCTAGATTTGGAAATTAGGTTCAAAGGGATATAGAATCATTGGATATTTCTGGTTCTACAAACAAACCCATTAGAAACCGATTGGAATGTTTAAAACTTAAACCGACGAGGTCATCCCCAATTCTAGAGGAAACAATATTATTTAATTAATTTGTTTTGTCATGTTAAACTATAGGATTTATCCATGTAGATATTCATCTATGATTTCAAGGAAGGTTTGGGACATGTCTGTGTTGGTGATAGAGCATCCTATCACTAACTGGTTGAGAGATGAGGCTTCTATCTAGGGATTGGACCATAAGATTCCCTTACTATTTGAGTGGGGAGAAGTTCCTCTACCTATGGTACAGAGATAAGACCCACTACCCATAGCCTCAAATAACATCCCTCCACCTATTGTGTAATAGAAAATTCTATTGAGGCGGGATAATGATGTGCATCAGCTAAGTGCACTTCATAAGTTTTAGTGATAGACTAAAAGTTTGTTAAGCTTCATAGGATTTTCCTGGACTTGATTTGGGATAAACCCCAATATGTAAATCTCTTAATGTATTTATTTGGGATCTGGGAGGTCTACTTCTTAGGAAATGGCATCTCAAAGGGTGGATTATCATGGACTTACTGACGATCAAGGTAGTTCTTTCTTAGGATCCACCCAAGAGTATATTCAAGTTGTGTAATTTTATTTTTTTGGAAGGTTACTACTATATATTTTTGGTAGACTTCTCTGGGATTATATATCTCATGAATTCCCTTACCTGAAAGGGGAAACACTTATTATAGTTCAAGCAATGCCAAACATAATTGGAGGATATGAAGAATGGGTTTATGAGTGCTCATGTTATGAGGTTTCTAGAGGAAGTAGTTGAGTACATGGTGTTTATATACAACTATAAATCTAGGCTCAGTTTTCTTATAATGTAGAGGTAGGTGGTGATATCTTATGGTACCTAACATTTCATACCTTATGATAAAAATTACATATCCCATGATTTAGATCTGGAAACTATATTGTTCACATTGAATACTTGGAGACATTTCCTTCTTGGTGAGTGGTTCAAAGACAACATAGACTATAAGAGCCTCATATACATCTTCACCCAAAGAGACATTAACCTGATACAGAGGAATTTTTTTGATTACTTACAGGACTATGGCATCAAAAATATTATAAACCAAAGAAGGGAAACATGGTGGTTGATTCAATTAGTAATAAATCATGATCTCGATTGTTAGAGGAGGCATCTAAGTAGTTGGAAGAAATGTAATTGTCCTTGGTGAATAAGGGATAAGGGAGCTATCTTTGATTTTTTTTCTGGACCCTACACTTTTATAATTTTTGATAGTATTCAAGTTTAGATACATTTATTGTGAGATCATGTATGATTAGATATCCACAAGGGATGCACTATATGGGTTATCTAAAGGTAGGGAGCGTTCCATTATCTTTCAAGGACGAACTATGGTTTTGATAGTGCTGCATGAGGAGGTGTTAAGTTATTTCCATAATTCCCCCTTAGTGGTGAATTTGAGAGTGAAAAAGACGCATCAATAAATCATGTGTCATTATTAGGGGCTCAGTGTAATGATGTGTATTTTTAAGTTTATATGATGGATTCTCACTGGTTAGTATGTGAAATATGATCACCAGGACTTAGCAAGGTTAGATCAACCTCTAGAGGCTCCAAAGTGGAAGTGGAATGGTATATATATGGATATTAATATAATAATTCCATGTTTGGTAGAGGTTGAAAATTAAATTAGACTATTCATCAACCAAAAAACCATGTTGTCCCACTTCCTTCCTATTTGGTAACATGTTTCAGTATAAAGATTGGGTTTTTTGTGCATAGATGATATCATTTGGAATCAAAGAGTACCTCTGATGATTGTTTTTGACCAAGATTCTTATTTCACATCCTAGATTTGGAGAAGTTTTCATGAGGTATTTGGAACCCAGTTTTGGTTGAGTGTAGTGTTCCAACCTCATATATATTTCCAAAAAGAGAGAACCATCTAGGTTATAGAGGATATATTGAGGGCTTGTGTTCTATATTTTGGTAAAATCTAGGAAGATCACATACCCTTAATAGAGTTCATGTACATCAATAATTATCACTCCACTATTGGCATATAACCTTTTGAGGCCTTTTATGGGATACCTTCTAGGTCATCCAAGTGCAATATGGAGATTGAAGAGTCACAGCTGATGGGGACAAAGTTATTAAGATTTTTGGTGGTGAAGGATCAAGTGATCCAAGATTGGATGAGGATAGCTCCAAGACATTATAATTATTACACTGGCCAATGATAAAGGTCTATAGAGTTTAAGGATAGTGACTAAGCTTTCCTAACTATCTCTCTATGACATTATTTGTGGAGGTCTGGTCCGGGAAGCTAGATATCCCTTAGGCTCATCATTTCACTCCATATTCTACATTGGGTGAGAGTGATTTCCTACATCCTAGAATTACCCTTGTAGTTAAACCAGGTGATCAACATCTTCTATGTCTTACATCTGAGGAGATACATGAAAATCCTATAACATGTCATTTATTTGGGTGATAATGGACATCAAGGATGATTCTACCTTCTCGGGGTACCTCATTTCAGTCGAGGACTAATGATAGAAGACTCTTCACAGTAAGGAGATAATGTTGGTGTATCTATTATGGTATCATGGAAACCTTTATAAGAGCTTATATTAATGTGAGAGTCAAATGAAGGCTCAGTAAACTTAACTTTTCGAGTATCTTGTTCTTTTAAAGATGAGAATCATTGAATGTGGGGGAGGATGTGATAATCTATATTTTTTCTCTTGAAACCTAGATATATTTTTAATATAAAGAGTCTCATTATAATTTGGTATTTATCTTACATCATGATTCATTACATTAAATTTTGGTTTTATGGGTTATATAATAGATGATTATGTCACCTTTTTATTAATATTATACAGGAGATGTTTTTACAAGATGGTGATCACAAAATTGTGTCTATCATTTTGATCTTTCTGGTTAATCGGATGTGTGAGGAATTTCACTATGTCACCCTTTATCATGTTGTATTTAGGATTGATTCATGTGCAGTTATGAAAGTTGACTAAGTTTCATAGAGAGTTAAGGAGGTATTTAATCAAACTGTAGTTTTTTAATCTTGAATTGTACAAGGAAATTTGTGATGTGATGGTACCTATTATTATATCCTTTCTTAGCCTGGAATTAAGGAATTACTGCATGACATTCCAAGTCATTTAATAATGAATATGACCTAATGTTTCTTTATAAATAGTGGTCGAACCAAATCTCTATTTAATTTTCATTTTATTCCCTCAACTTATTAACTTCCAGTGATGTATTTCTAAATCCCTAGGTATCTTGTAGGTTCCATCAACTCGTGATGATCATGTGGTAATCCCTTGGCACATTTATAGAATGGATTCGAGTGCTAGAGATGAACGATATCTAAGGTAGGACTATTTTCTCATCTCGTGATCAATTATTACATGATTTTGACTGTGAGTATATATATTTTTCATCCTTTTGCTTATTATATATCTACTATGAATCCTTATTAATTGCTATGTGAATTCCTATTTTGGATTGAACCCTTCATGTTGTGCTTCAAGTATATATTATTTCATTTAAAATCCTTTTATCAAAACCCTTCTTATTATCATGGTTTGATTGGGTGGAATACATCTACCTTTATGATGATGGTTTCTGAAATTGGATTTTGGAAATGGAGTCATGGTGTAGAGAAGAGTGTACGAGAAATAAATTATGAGAGTAGTGATTCAATGTTGTGGGGTGTCTTGTTGAGGCATGACATTATTTTTCATGTCGTGATGCAATGGTACCATGCATCTCCCCTATCCTTGCTAGGGGGATCATGTAGAAACAATTTTTGTTATATCATGACCACCCCCTTTCCAATTCTATGTAATATTTGTTCAAATAAAATCTTTTGTTGGGTCCATACATCCTGAGTTAATCATGTATTAGGTAAGACATGATGTGATGACTTAGGCTCTAGCATGTAGGGGATAGATTTGGTATGAAAGTAGTGGTTACATCATGTTAAGATAAAGGTAATCTTGGGTTGTGGTGTGATGGAAGAAGATTTATCATGAATTTGAGGATTACAACACTAAGAGGATAATAATAGAAGATATCTATGATATGAGGAGTTTATATTAAGACAAGAAACTACCAGGTTAGGGATTGCAGTGTGATAGTATATCTCACATCATAATGGTGTTGATCCCTAAAGAGAATTATCTGGCATGATCCCTTTATGAGAGTTTATATATCTTTTCATGTGTATGTCATATTAGGTAAATTAGATAGACTATCTTGAGATTTTTACTGGTTGGAGTGTGATGGAATGATCTTTTAGACCACCTGAGGTCATTTACATCATATTTTAGGTAATTTTAGGATTTATATTTGGGAAAGATGATCTAAGTGTACATGGGGATGGTTACTCACTTGGTAGTGAGCGATATAGGTAATGGTTCCCCCGTATTCATCCTAGTGTTTATTACTCCCCCTCTAGGGGCAGAGGACCTCCAGATCGATCATGGGGTCGATAATCTATTAACATCGATGAAGTGTGGGTCCCCCATACATAACTGTTGGAGTTTGGTACTCCCCCATATACTCAAGGTAAAGATCCTCTATCAATAGAGTTTAGTTTTCCCTTATTTGAAAAATACTGGTCTATAAGTAATGGTTCCTCCCTCTGGGTTTTGTACTCCCTCAACTAACATGATCACCACAACAATGCATGGGTACCCTATTATGTACTCTAAGAGGTGATATGGGATTGATTTAGATATGTATCTTGGATTATTAGGTTACATAGGGTGATGAATTTATTTGTGAATCTAGTATATTGATGGGTGGGACTCAGTTTCATTATCCCTATTACTTGAAAGTATATCTAGTTTCTTTTTCGTTTTTGTTCATTCTCCCTAAGTGGGTTATCCTTTATATTTATGGTTCTGAGTTGACTATACCTTTATTTCTTTATTTGTGGTTTTTATGGAATCCTACTCAATTTTTATATACTCTATCTAGAATGGGAACTTCAATCACATGTGTTATGTCTTGTGCAGATAATGATCATTTTAGTGGGGACTTTAGTGGATATGGTGTTGGTGGAGGGGGGGCTTAGTGGTGGCCATAGGTGATGGTAGTGGGTGAAATTCATGTTTATAGCTATTCCATTATAGATATCCCTTCACCTTAGTTTTTTTATATTTTTTATTTATACTAGTTTGGTTGGGAATTTATTTTTACCTTTATACTTTATGAATTATGGTTTTGTACTTCTTTATGGATCTTAGCATTTTATGCATGAATTATATACTAAATTTGGTTTTTATTCTCTTTCCATCATTATTATATTATATGTGGATATGTGTGTTTTTATATAGATTCATTATGCTATGGCCTCCCATCATGGGTGATATACCTACTCGGTGTTAATTAACAACCCATGGTCTATTAGAGGCAGATATAGGGTCGAAGACTTAGGTTACTTTGGCCCAAGTAGGGTCCTAGTGGCATAGGTTGTGTCATTTTTCTTAAAAAAATTATTTATTAAGACACTGAGAGCTGGTAGGGCTTGGGAGTTTATGAATCTTGTTTTGGGGAGCATGTTAGTGATGGATTATAAGACCCAATTTACCAAATTTATTTGATTTTCTCTTTCTCTAGAAAGTGATGAGATCTCTAGGGATTTTTTTAAGGATGGTCTTTTATATAACATTAAATATCAAGTGAACATATTTAGGATTATGTTATTTTCTATGGCCATAAACTAGGACCTTATTATAGAGAGAAACTTGGGAAAGGATATACCTTCTAGTCAGTCAAGTTCTTATACTAGGACCAAGAGTCGATATTCAAGTAGTCAGAAGCAGTGTTTCAGTAATTCTCACCGTAGTGGTGATGGGAAGAATAGTCAACCTTACGGTTATTCTTATTCCTAGCATAGTGTGACTCCACCAATATGTTATTAGTGTAAAATTTCAGGTTATACATGACTGTAATTACATAATACACTAGTGGATCTTCATTATTTCAAAAAGATAGGGAATCTATAGAATTTTTGTTAGATACATGCTCATCCCACTAGTGTCTATATTGGTGCTCAGGGTTAGGGATCAGTGGATGGATTAGTTTATTTACCACATTTTGGTAGTTATAGTTCTTATGGTAGATCATGGTATAGAAGTGGATGAGATAATTAGGGTCATTAGAGGCTATTGAGTAGTGATTCTTAGGTTAGTCAAGGGTCAAGGGTCTAGAATATAGGGTAGGGGTTATTCAAGCTTCATTTCGTCGAGCCTAAACCTACTGAACATGATAAGGGGAATTTAACTATCTAGGGTATGATCTTGGTAGCATCTACCCTTGTACTTTATTTATTTGATACATGTGAATTGAATTATTTTATATATGCATAGTATACTTGTGATACTAGGTCTTACATAGATTAAATATATGGATTAATGTATATTGATATTCCCATAGGGATGTGATTTGATAATATCCATTAATGTTCTAAGTATTCCCTCATGAATAGTTTTTATCAGCATCTTTAGGATTTCTTCATGTTAGCGATGAAATGTTTTGATTTTATTCTAGGTATGGATTTGTTTACTTGGTATCAAGTACACATCAACAACTATTATTAGTGGGTATGTTTTATTTATATTAGCGGTCATTATTATACCTTTTCTAATGATTGGGATTTTTATGCAGGACATTCATGTACTGACAACTGGTAGCTTGGGATGCTTTCAGTCTAGTTTTACAATGTTGTTTTAGATGAATAAAAGGTGTGTCAAATGACTTTTACTCTTATTATTAACAAGTTATGCGATATCTTTCTTGAGGACTTCTCAAGGCTTCCACCCAAGATAGAGTTTAATTTTTCAATTGAACTTATGCCAAGTATAGATCCCATATATACTCCTCCTTACAAGATGAATCCTATAAATCTTATAGAGCCCAATTCACAACTAGAGGACCTTGAGGTTAGGGAATTTATTCATCTAAACATGTCCCTTTGTGGTTCTTCTTTTTTTTTACAAATAATACAGATGGGTTATTATTCTTATATTTAGACTAATGGAGGTTGAGCCAGGTGATGGTCAAGAACTGGTATCCTCTTCCTTGTATTGAAAACATGTTTTCATAGCTGAGGGGATCCACATGGTTCTTCAATATCATCTTGGGGTTTGTTTATCATCAGCTATATATGGGTCCTTTTGATATTCCCCATAATTATTTTAGGAGATTCTATATCTTTTATGAGTATTTTTTTATGTTTTTTAGATTGATGAATGTGATAGAAGTATTTATAGCCCTAATGAATCAGTTCTTTCATCCTTATCTGAGTTTATTTGTAGTGGTTTTTGTTAATGATATCCTAGTATACTCCCAGTCATAGAAAGACTATACTCAGTATTTAAAGATCATTTTGAATACATTAATAGAACATCATCTTTATTCAAAATATATTAAAGTTTTATTTCTGGATCAGTGAGGTTCACTTCTTAGGGAACATGATATCATAAGAAGGTGTATCATTGGTCCTTGGGAAGGCTAAGGCTATAATTTCTTAGTATATATTCGAGAATAATTTTGAGATTTATAGATTAATGGGATTGGTATGCTATTGTAGGTTATTTATTCAATACTTATACTATTTTATAGAATTGATAACAACCCTATCCAAGAATGGGGTGGATTTTTAGTAGTATAATCCTTTCAAGAGATCCTTCTTGTAGTTAAAGGGTAAATTTAATTCTACATCAATTTTAACCTTACTTGATTCAATAAAGGAATATACCCTTGTGATGCATCAGGATCTAGTATTAGAGTATTTATAATTTAGTAGGGTCATGTTTTTTTCTTTTGATTTATCCAATTGAGGTCACATCAGTGGAACTATTTGACTCTTGATTTGGAGCCAGTGGAATGGTGTACACATTGAGATATTGAAATCACTAACTTTTGGGTGATATGTTTGTGTTGTATAATAGCCTTAAGATCCTTCAGTATATCTTTTCCTTATATGACCTAATCCTTTTAAAGTTTTGGTAGGTTGATTACCTTTTTTAATTTGACTTCAAGATGGAATATAACCCTAGAAATGGGAGTAATGTGGATAATTCACTAAGTGAAAAGGATCAATCACAAAAGATACAAGAGGCTTGTAGTAAGTGGTATTAGATAATACTATTTATAGATATTCATCATGATGTTTAGGAGTATCAAGGTAGATTGGCCCTTATGTCTATGGATTTAACCTCTTCACTCCTTGACATGGTGAATGAGATTTAGTTTTCTGAATCTAATTGTAGAGTTATGTGGGGAAATATATTTTATGGGGAACCACCACTTTATTGATCCCATGATGATGATGGGATCCTTTATATATGAGGTAAATTTTTAGTCCTAATTTTTATGCATGAGGGTATGATGTATAATTCACATTCCTCAATATGATTTGTTCACCCAGGGATTACCAAGATGTACCATGATATGCGTAGGTAGTACCAGGGCCTCGGGATAAAGAAATATAATGTGGGGTTCTTTATGTTATGATTTACCTATTAGTGAGTAAAGGATTAGAACTAGTGACCCAAAAATATTCTTCAGTCACTACCCATTCCCGATCGGATATATGATGATGTGATGATGTACTTTTTTAATAGGGATATCGAGGTCTCCTTGAGGTAGTGATGTGGTATGGGTTATTATAGACTCTTTCAATAAGGTTACTCATTTCCTTATAATCAGGGAGATCCTCTTGATTAATGAGAAGTTTTAGATGTATATTTAGGATATAATATATATTATAGGTGTGTTGAGGATTATCACTTCTTATTGGGACACTTGATTCATGCCACACTTTGGTAAGGGATTGCGGAAGACACTTTAAACTCAATAAAACTTTAGCGCATCATACCATCCATGGAAGTATGGTCAATATAATAATATTATTAGGATTCTAGAAAAAATAATGTAAGCATGTGTCTTGAATTTTAGTGTTTCATGGGAGATTCATGTATCACTTTCATAGTTCGCATATAACAACAACTACTAGACATCAATTCAAATGGACCCTTCAAGTCCTTATATTTTAGGTCATTTTATTCACTTATAAGTTGGTTATAGGTAGGAGAGTAAACTATTGTTATTATGAATCTCATTCAAGATATTTTGGAGCATATCTAGTTGAACTGAAAGAGGTTATTGACTACCCATAGTAGGAAGTGCTCATATGTAGATCAGTGACACTTCCCACTTGAGTTTGGGGTAAGAGATAAAGTTTTTTTGAGAGAATCACCATGTTTGGGAAACTTTAATATTTGGAGGTGGGGAAATTTGGAACCTAGATATGTGGGTCCCTTTTAGGTCTTCAAGAGGATTATTATTTGGGAATACTAATTATAATTTCCAAATATTTTTCATGTTATGAATGATGTATTTTATGTATCTCAGGTCATGAGATACCACCATAGTCCCTTTCATGTTATCATAATTTATGTTTTCAAGATGGATCTTAATGGGTTGTTTTATGAATGACTCATTCATATATCGTTCATAGTAAGAATGACTCTTCTCAAGAAGATAGCCCCTCTAGAATTTGTGTAGTGGTAGCACAGACATATTTAGAAGGATATGTGGGAGCGGGAATTTGTTATGAAGTTATAATGCACAAATTTTTTAAATAATGAGTTTTGGTGATGCTTAGTGACTCATATCAAGGGAAAGCTTCACAATAGTGGGGAGGTTGTTACACCCCATGTATTTCAGGGTGTTTTTATAATCATATTTTCACCAAAACCCATGTATTTCGATGAATTATGGGGAGCAGAGGTGGAAAGAGGAAATATATATATGTGGGACACTAGGTGGATTATGAACCCATATTGGGTACCCTATGGCTATTTGGTACCCAGTAATAGGCTACACAGAGTTTCCTTGGATATTTTTCTTACATTTTAAAATTAAAAAAATGATTTCTTACATTTTACTTAAATGATGCATCTCCCTTATTTTATTCTCTAGCAGCATCCAGGTTCCCCTCTCCCACTTCTCTCTATCTCTTCATTTCCAAGTGACAATTATCCATCATTAGTGGATAGATTCAAGTTCCTTCAATCCTGGTGAGTCACCTATGGTAAGACTATGAATCTTCTTCGATCCATTTCTTGATTATTCCATTATTTCATTGTGGTCCATAATTTGTGCACTAAATTGGGGGGTCTTCCATGTTTTTTAATTATTATTGATTTTATTTGATTCACCTAGTGATATTTAATGAAAACTATTCTAGTGTTTTAAGGTAGGTAGTCCCAAATTATTCTTTATGTTTTATGCTTTTTTCATGTGACATGTGATACAAGGTATCGCTACTCATGTGTGATTTGTAATACATAAGAAATTATCATAATAAATAAAAACATTTTATTATAAATTAAGTACTATAAATTAAAGATAAAAATTTATTAAGAATAATATAGCTAATAATGGACAATAGATAAAAATAAATAATTCTGGCACAAAATAGATGTCTCCTGGCTCGTATTATTTAATAAAAATTGTGGATATAACAAGTAGATCCCAAAAGAAAAATAATAAAAGATATATAATTAACATATTTAAATAGTTAAAATGAGAATTATTATTTATGGGATTGGTTTGAATTAATTTATAGGAAGTAAATAGTAAATATAGTTGTTACATGAGCATTGGGAATTATGACCATCAGTGATATGGTTGTTATAAAGTGATAATTGGAATTAGAAAATATTTAGAATGATGAAAAGTGGTAATTGATAAAAAAAAGGGAGAAATCAGGGACTTGACCAATATTAACATCCCTTATGAATTTCATTTATTAAATCGTGGGTAGGAGGTAGCGTCAATAGGGTTTATCTTACACCAGGCCCAAGTAAAACATTAACAACTGAGGTTCGGGCAGAATATTCTATGAGAGAAGTTCAATTTATTTGAAAAAAAATACTAGATCAATGTTGGTCGAACCACCCCATGAAAGTACCACAATTCAAACATTACCCCGAGGGATTGTTCTAGTTTAATAATGGTTTATGTATCTATGAGTTAAGAATTGTTAATGTGTAAATCCTTCTAGAAACAAAAGGGTGTTTACTATGATGCCCCATTTTTATTAAATAAATCATCCTCATTTAAAAGATAAAATATAAATAAATATAGGATAAATATACCAAAATGGATTTTTTATTTTTAATCAGAAATTTAAAATTAGAAAAGGGGTGAAATTTGGTAATTTTTTATAAAAATAGTAAAATACGGTAAAATGGTGAAATGCAGTGAAACACAGAAAATATGAAATCATATATATGTAATCATGGATAAATACATCCATGGTATTTATATTTTCCTATTTTTTGAACTAAACATTATAGTGTAGTATTAAGTGAACTAATGAGGAACTATGGAAAGTAGTATACCACTTGAGATAATGGAAAAAAATATTAAAAACTTTATTCCATGGAATTCCACTCACGACACCTATAAATACCCACAAATTTTCTCACTTCTCCTCACACAAAATTATAATTATCTCTTTATATATCTTTCATGGAGTATTTCTCATATATCTCTATTAAATATTTAAGATTTTGGTTTGTTTTAATGTTCGAATCTTGGCTAAGAATCTCAAGAGAGGTAAGGGTCCTTTTCTCTCACTTTTCAATTCTTATTTACATTTCCATTTTATTCTCCTTTTCAATTTCCAATTTTCTATTCAAATATTGTTCAAATGTCATTATAGGTACTTTATTTAGATATATTATACATATGAGACCATGTTTCACTTACATTATACTCCATTTATAATTCATTATTTTTCTTAAACATTCTTATAGCCATAAAATCCATTATCTTAATATCTATGTATGCCATGTATTCATGGTATTATGAATTTATTATTTCTAATAGGTTGGAATTTTACAAGGATGGTGGATATGTTTATGGTGGTGAATCTATTAGGACCCAAATGGATTAACCTCTATTATAGAACATGTGTACCTTTTTCATCATTTCATGTCGACCTGGAATACTTTCCTTAAGAAAATTTCATATCCCTAATACGTATCAAATATGTGGGATTACATACTCATATTTTTTATAGGGTGTTTATCTAAAATTTATTTGGTCTCCTTCCATTGAAAATAAATGTGTTTAGTTTTCCAAAACATGTTAATAATATTAATCTTATTATGTTCATGAGAACTATAATTTCATGTTCTTTACTTGATAAGGGTACTTATTTGAAAATTTTAAATCCATAATTATTCTTTATATGACTCAATGGAACTCACCAATATATCTTTATTAGTTATATGAATGGTTAAATCTATTGAAATGATCGTATAATCCTTGGTTTTATATGGGAAAATTTTATAAGATGAGCTTCCTTAAGAAATTATGAAAATTCTTTCTAGGTTGAATATTTTGTCATATATTTCTTATTGTATTTTATTATATTATGTAATTAATTATACTTTTATAGGGTATATGGGGCCAAGAATTATATATCCATTCAATTAACTAGTATTTATCATGATACAACTAATATAGGTTAATGGGATCATCCTTTCCCTTTATGTATGATATCTAGGCACAAAGCCTAGATGGAATATTTATGTTATCTTAAATTATGAATTTCCATAATTTCCGTGATTATGTGAACATTCAATTTTATCTGTGAGATTATTTATTCCCTTTTTTATCCATGGATTATGTTATGCTTATGTATTCACTGATAGCATCATTTTTTATCTATTCTAGCTATATTGATTATTCCATTGTTATTCCATGTTAGATTTTGATGTATGTTATGCCTTACTGAGTAGTAGAGATCAAACTTTTCTTTTATTTCCTATTTAACCAGGTAATGAAGTATAATATTATGTATGACTAAAACTATGGATATCGTTAATAAATAATGATTTGTACTCGGTGATGAAATATGTGGTGATATAATGTAATTTTATATATTTAATCTCTTGATAATTACTAAACCTTGATCTTGGGTATGTAATCTCATGTAATACCATATAATAAATAATCCACCAAATCTGGGTGAAAAATATTAGGGGAATTATATTTGGTATTAGAGTAAGGTTTAGTAAAAACATTAGGAACTAAATTAAGAGGAACTTAGGTTAATAACACATATTTTACCTCTAGAAACTTCTAGATAATTGGTTTGACAAGTATCCTAGGCATAGAACCATATTTTAAGAAAATATGATATATAAGTCTTGTTTTATACTATATTAGTTTATAATTGCTAATTAAGATATGAAATTTATTAGATAATGGAATCTATAATAAGAAATGTAAACTAAGGAAACAATCAAGGAAAATGTGTTTATTGTCTAAATAATTAGGAAAATAGAGTTAATGTGGTTTCTGAACAAATTATTAATATCCTAGGGAAATAACAAGGGTTGTGATAAATAACATTTCCTACATGTAGAATCTAATTTTCCCTCAATAAGGATCAACATCTTTAGATTATTTTATGAGGAAATAACCACTATTATTCCGGGGATCCACTAATCCAATGGTGATAGAGAAATGGATAAAGTCTCTAGAGAATATAGTTATGTAATTGGGGTGTACTGATAAGGAAAATATCATCATGTTTGTATGTAATTTTAGGGGATATGTTGACCAATGGTGGTCACTAATTCAAAATAGCAAGGAGGAGGAGGAGATACAAAACATTAAGTGGTGTTATGAAAAATAAATTAAATAATTTTTGGGTTGTGTTTATTGATAAGGATGTTGAATATTATTATGTAAGGATTTAAAAGAATATTACAAGATCATAAGAAAGTGTATAGGAGTTTGTAACTTTTTTTAGAAGTTACAATGGTTTTATCTATATGGTAGATGTCACGTTTTGATGCCTCTAGTCACATCATGAAATTGGTTTTCAAAGAAATAAAAAAGGATTGAATCACTCTATATATGTAATGTTATCCAATATATTACATAAGATTATTTGGAGGTGTGAGATATTTTTTACACTTTATCTCTGTATGAGGAGTATTATCCATGTTGCAACACCTCTAGTTACATCATAAACTGGATAAAGTAAAGAAACTATTTTATAAATTTTGGTATCATGGGGAGGCTTGCATCATGATAGGAATCCCTGAGGTTTATTCTTTCATTTTTTTAATGTTCATATCTTGGGAATCTTTCATGTGTCATGAATGGATTTTAAAATGGAAATTTGTAAAATTCCTTCGATGTATAAGATTAAATTTTGTATAGGTAAGGAGAATACATAGGGTTATTTCCTTTTCTAATTCAATGAGAATAATTTATCTTATTGTGGTAGTAATATCCATTCCATTAAGGGACAGGGGAATATTTTAGTGGATCTTCTATTTTGAAGGTTTCCACGTCATGGTAGGAGAATTGCACCATGGAAGCTCAATGTGAGAGTGTTAGAATTTATAGAGTACAGGTGTCCACACTATGATAAATTAGTTTGTTATTAGTTTGAGGGTAAGATAATAATCCTAGATTTATATCCATGACATTTTTTTGCTAATGTGAGCTATGAAATTTATAAGAAGAAGTTACATGCCACAATAAAGAGTTTTACATCATGGATTTATTAAAGATCGGGCTTGAATATTCAAAGGGAACTGAAGGTTGTGTGGTGGTGGTGATTATCATTTCATGAAAGTGTTCATTTGGTAGACCTATATATTTATATTTCTTATCATTCAGGATTAATTTAAGGAAATTAAATAGTATATCTTGACTTGTAATTTAAGAGGGGTTTGAATGAATTTTCCCATCTTACCAAAAGTGGATTAATGATCTATAAAGAGGAAAACATAGTGATTCTATACATATATGAGGGACATATTTCTCATTACAAATTAGAAAAAAGGTTCACAGAATATTAGATAAAGGAGAGTAATTAGAAAAGGATGTATCTAAATAGTGGTATTCAATTATACTACTATAAAGTAAGAGGAAGAAGAATAAAAATGTATTATTATTGTAGGAGCATGGGTTTCATTGATGGATAAAAGTGGAAAAATTTTGATACACCCCTGTTTGTGTAAACTCACATGTTCTTCATGGAAGATCAAGACAACAACACTTGTGCGGGTAGTGAACTATTAGAGTGTGAGATTAAAATGAGTCCTTTATTTCTATAAGGGTTTTAAACCTATAGGGATAGTGAATCCACTATAAATTATAACCAACAAGTAGTTCACTTAGTATTTCAATATTATGGAACATTACTATTGCATGCTCCTTGAATTATATTAGTTTGAGTAAACCAAGTAAATTGCTAGTGTCTATGATTTCTTTTATCTCTTCATATTGATTGTGAGGGAGAGGGGTGTTACTGAAAATTATGATGTAAGATCATTGGAAAGGTATTGTTTATGAAAGATAAAAATACCCAAATTCACCCCTCCCCCCCAGAGTATTTATCTTTCCTAGGACCAATAAGTGTTATCATAACTAAAGGTTGTTGGTGGGGTATTATCTCCCATAATTTATGGAAGAAATCATTAACCACAAGTAGATTCTAATCTTCAATATTAATAATATTTAATTATGGAGTAATCGAATGAAACTCTATTTATAATCAATGGGAATGGATGTGTAAAAATTTTCCATACATGGAATTTCATCCAGCATAGAGAGCAGAGAATTATCCAAGAAAGACCAAATGGAACTTGATGTCAATGCCGAAGGAGAAAATACATTAGTAAGTTCTTTGTCTAAAAATATATAAACAAATGTGATTTTATTCAAATCCTCACACTCCATGTGAAAAAAAACTTCAAAACATCTATAAAGGTGATACCAATATATGTAAAGATAGATTTTTGGTACTATGGAACAAGTATGAGGATCTAAGGTTGCACCTGAATGATTCTATAGATTTATTCCTTGGTCAGGTGAAAATAATTATGGTGTACATTGAAATAATTGGTGAAAACCTCAACAATATCAAAATCATAAAGAGGATTCTAATAATATTTATGATGAATTTCAATAAGAAGTCCTTTGGGGTCAATGAAAAAGACCCATGGGAGGGAATTCTGGATAATATTAATAACACTCACATTGTATAAGAGATGTGTAATAATAATAATGAGTCCACAATAAAATATAACTCTTAGGAAATGTAATTCAAAACTATGAATAATATTTCATTGAAGGATGATCCCAAATATTGGCAGATCAATGAGGTGTTTTTTCCTTTCCTCAAACCTCAAACGAGGAAAAAGAAGATTCAAAATAAAAAATCCAATGTATTGTTTTGAATGTGGTAAAATTAGTAACATCACTACAAATATATAATTATTAATATGAAGAACCCATAAATAATTTATCTAGTGTGTGAAAGGAAAGAGTAATTCACTATGGAAATTATCCAAAAATATGTAAACAAAATTACAATAAGATGCTATCACAGAAGAAATGGATGTGGATGAAGTTGATAACTACAATGACCTCAATGAGGAAGTTCTTGTGGATATCATATAAAACCCATAATTAGAGGATAGTGATGATGAAGCCACTGATGTTGAGATAACATTAGACCTCAAGTTTGAAATATAATATACACTTGAGGATATAAATGTTTCGTAGTCTAAAATGAATAAAATAAAGGGAGTTGTATGTGAATATAAACTTTATATAAATCAGTAAGAAGAATAAAAATCCATTTTAAAGGATTATGTTTAATGGATTGAATCTAAAAATTATGGAAACATAGAGAAAGAAATTGAGATCAAGATCAAAATAGAAGAGAAATCTTGGATCATTGATGGTATAACTGATTATATTAAATATCATGTTAAAAATATTTGAGGATCTTGAAGGATAATTTGTTTCTATGAAAATAAAGTTATATTTTCAAGAAATACATCTAACTATAGGCATGTAATCAGGAATTTGGAATAAATAGGTTACAAAAAAGCTAATGATGTTCATGGGGAGACAACAAAGAAAGTAAATTATTTCCCATAATGGTAGTGGTTTAATGATAATGGAAATATGGTTAAGGGGGTTGATCACAAACAAAAATCAATGATTATTAATTAAAAACCTCAAGAAACCATACCCTAGAAGAAGTTTGATTTGGGAGACTCTTAAGAAACCTAAAAGTCCATATGTGGAATAGTGAATTGATGAAATAAAACACTAAAAATCTTGTTTTATTATTTTTGAAATATGGGGAATATACAATATGTGTGTTCCATATAAAAAATACATTTGTGAGATCAAGTGAAACAAAAAATATGATAATAATTTTTTATACTTTGTTTTTTTAACTATTATTGATTTTTTGTGTGATGTTTATCAAAAAAAGTCTATATATTTCTCATCAAGGAAATAAAGAAGTATACCTAAGGATGCCCTAAATAGGCGATTTATATATTGAGTATTTATTAAGTGGGATGAAAGGTTATAATAAATTTTCTTCCTTATAATATGAGGATGATTCTATGGATCCATAGGTGGAACAATCGTATTTACTACCAAAGGACGTATAACAGTGAACCCGGATTGGGATAAGAGATACTAAAAAGTCAAATGTTATAGATGTTTCATTAAAAGTGATGGATCGATCTAGAGTATAGATCTATGATATTGGATATAATTAATATATGATGGGAAATTATAATCGTATCATGGGAATAAAATATGAAAAAATGTCTTTTTTACAAATGATGAATTTTTGAATATCATTGGCTCTAAAAAAGATAATATATTAGTCAAAGATCAAAGTTGAATGGTTTTCTTGGGGGTTAAAGTCCTTGGTCACAATTTACTATATAAAATCCAATTGTGTGACTTGAGGCATGTGGTTAATTTTAATAATAAGTATTTAATCCTCAAAGGAAGTGATGGCTAGATTGGGATGCAAGGAAAGTGTACAAAGGGGAATCTATATCTCATTGGTGGATAATAAGATAGGTGATTTATATCAATATAATAAGAGAATATTCTATGGCATAAGAGGCTTCGGCACATGGAACAAAAGTCTTTGAAAAACTTGGTAAAGAATGATGATTCTCATGAAATCTCTAACCTTTCATGTGATCACACTCACACATGTGATACTTGTTAAAATGGGAATATCATTCGGAAGACCTGTTATTCAATGGATAAAAATTCAATGATATTGATTGAGTTTGTGTGCATGGATGTTTGTGGTCCTATATCACCCAAATACTTGGATATAAAATGCTATTTTGTACCTTTTATTTATGATTACACTAGGATGGAATGCATGATGGTTATCTCCCATGGGTAAAAAGTTTTCAAGTGCCTTACACATTACAGAAGATTAGAGGAGAAGATTCATGGGATGAAAGTTCAAAATTTTTGGACTGATAATAGTAAAAATTTCACTAACAATCAAGTTGAATAATATCTCGAGAAGCGCTAAATAAGACACCAAGTTTCAATGGTGAGTAATCCTTAAAAAAACACAGTCATTGAGAGGATGAACTGATTATTAACAACATAGATCAGGAAATACACATAGATAAGGATGTATTAAAGAAATATTAGAAGTAAGTAGTTCTTACATTATAATATATCTATGATAGATCTTTTCAATGTCTAAATAAAAAAATACACCCTATGAGATGTTGTATGGGAAGAATCCAATATTAAATTAATTTTGAATATTTAGAAGTAAATGATTTATTATCAACAAGGATAAGAACTAGAAGTTTGAAGATCATGGGGATGGATATGTTTTATTATCTATTCATTTAAAATCAATCAATACAAATTTTATCACAAAATACTTAGAAAAAATATTTGAAATTCAGGTTGTAATAGTTGTTAAAAATGAGATGAATTTTCCATCCAGTGAGGAATTTTCAATCCAGTGAGAAATTTTCATGAAAAAGTAATAGTGTACTCTTGGAGGAGAGTGGTTTTGAATTGATAATACTAGGGGAATAACATGGGGTTATAGAAGACTCTAAATAACATGCCAACAATGAGGTAAATACAATAGGTTTGGAAGCTATAATTAAAACAAGGAAAGGGGTTAAAATCAATTATCGAAATATTTTTGGTGACTAGACCTAAATAATGAAAAAAAAAGAATGAAAACTCTGTAAAAACCCTCTTTTTTAACACAATAATATCCTTTTTTTTTTGTTTAGGCTTAAAAAATTTTCAATTGGGTCAAAATGATGCATTAAGATCTTGACCAAATTGATAAGAATGAGACATGGGAAATTTTATCAAGGCTAAAATAAAAAAATCATTGAAACATAGTGAGTGTTATAGAAAAAATTCAATGAATATATCATGCTGACTTGAAAAAAAAAATCTATTATTCAAAGGGTATTCCCAAATTGAGGGAATTTATATTTATGGGACGTTTTCACTGATATCTTAGTTGGAAATCATTAACATTTTCTTGTCTATGTTAGTGAAAAAAGGACACAAGGTGTTCCAAATGGATTTCAAATCAATATTTCTTAATGGATTCCTTAAGGAGGAAGTGTACATATAAAAACTATATAGATTTAATTTTTATAAAGGCAATATAAAAGTGTATTGGTTGTGGGTTGAAGAAGGAATTGTATTGGTTGAAGAAAGAATCAAGATCATCATATTCATGGATTCAAATGGGGTAAAGTTGATCAAAATATCTACAATAATAAGTATAATGATTAAATAATGTTGGTTCTCATTTATATAGATGTCATAATATTTGGATAATTATAAAACACACAATTCAAGAGGTTTTATGAATATATAAGGTGCGAATTTGAGATTCCTATGATTGGGGACCTAATATTTTTTCTTATTTTACAAGTAAATAAAGTAAGGAATGTCAAATTTATTTATCTATCAAAATATGCTAAGGAAGCCCTCAGTAGATTTGGAATGGATGAATCTATGCCAATGATAACACTAACAACTTCCTTGATGAAATTTTCAAAAGATTATGGTGTGAAGATGATCAATGTTATGAAATATTGTAAATTCATTGTAATCCTATTATATCTTACAGCACGATGACCCTTAACTATGTTTTACACATGAAAATATGCATGGTTCCAAGGTTTTTCCAAGGAAAACCACATTCTAGAATTGAAAATAATTATTTATTAAAATAATAACACAGTGTATATTTTGGTCTTTCTATCACAACATAGAATAATAGAGGTTATTGGGATACATTGATATAGATTTGGTTAGTTTAGTATATGATCACAAGTCAATATCAGGTGGTGGTTTCTATCTTGGATGTTTTTTATTTATTGGCTAAGCAACAAGCAAGACTACAACTCACTTATCACTGTGGAGGCTAAATACAAGTGTCTAGTCAAGTATGTACAAAGTTACAATGGATAAATAGACTACTTGAGGATATTGGATTATATTATTAGATGTGATAACTTGAGTTCAATTAATCTTATAAAAAATAATGTACATCATTCATGGATAAAGAAAATTGTGATAAAGTATCATTTTATCAAGGAGAATCTTGAACAAGGGCTAGTGTAGTTGGAGTATATGTCAACACAGGATAAAAGTTTGGATATCATGACAAAGATATTATCCAAAGATGAGTTTAAGAAGAATAAATTCTCTATTGGAATCTATATGTATCCATCCAACTATATAGTTTAGAGAAATGACCCCCACTCCCCATGGTATTTTCTATTTAAAACAATGGATGGTAACACTCTTAAATTAAATATTTGAATTACTAAATCTCATTTGTGAACTTTTAGAAAAGTGCTCTTTTGGATTATTGACAAAGGGAGAGAAGTTGTCTATAGGTTACATGGGAGAAGTTACATGGTGATAGATGAAGAGATATTGATGATTGGGAGTGTTATTTCCTATTGAAAAAGGGGGAGAAACCCTTATCTATTTTTTGTAAAGGGGTAGAGTTCATAATTATTAGTTCATGGGAAGAAGTAGCTTGATAAAGTGCTAAAGAGAATGTAAATCAAAATAAGTGTCTTCATGAGTAACTTTTCATTTAACTCTTTTTTCTCAGGATAATCTTAGATCATGTGGGCTTAGATTTATTGATTAGTGAATAATTAATGAACTATATGAAGGTAAATGGTTTCAAACAATGTAGAAGGTTAGTTCCAATTTTTTTAGATTCAAAGGTTTTGAATCTTATATTGGATTTGGAATGATTCTCAATAAACCCAAAGGGGTTATTGTTTGTAAAAATCCATTGAAGAATTTTTTCGGTTGTGTTTTTGGGAAAGTATGTTGAAATATATTTTATAAGACTTTCAAAAAATCTTACACGATCATAACAAAAGCTTTAGGAGTTTTTAAGTAGTCTATATAAGTTATATTAGTTTTTTCTACAGGATAGATGCCACACTGTGATACCTATGTTCATGTCATGGAAGTGTTCTTTAAAAAAATCACAAATTCATGGACCATCATGTATACATAATATTATCCAATAATTACACAAGATAATTTAAAGGTATGCATAAGGTTTTAAACTTTATCTCTACATGAGGATCATAATCCATGACATGACACCTCTGGCTATGTTGTGGCCTAGCTAAGGCAGAGGAGTGAGTTTCTGAAGTTTTGCATCATGAAAAGGCTTGTGTCATGATAAGAAGCCACAATTTAAGGATTTAAGCTGATTTGGTGGTTGGCTCATGGGATTTTGAATTTCAATTTAAATTTATTTTTGGAAGGAAATTTTATAAAGTACCACAATGTGTCAGATTAAATTTTATAAATCTAAGGAACATATCTAACATTATTTCCATTTCTAATTCTAAGAGAAAATGTCTTCATTCCATGGTATTAAGTTCACACCACAAAGGGGCTAGGTAAAATTTAAATGAATCTTATATATTGAAATTTTCTGTGTAATGGTAAGAGAATCACACCATTGAAGTTCAATATGTGAGTGTTAGCATTTCTAGAGTACATGTGGACAAGTTTCGGTGAAGCAATTCATGTTGTCATGTGTGAGTAAAAGAAGAATCATGGATTTATAGTCATTAATATTTCACATTTGAGAGATGATAAATAAAAAATAAAAAAAATTACATTATTTAATGAAGATTTATGTGTCATAGAGTTACTAAATATTAGGTTCAAGGCTTCAAAGGGAACTAGAGGTCACACTGTGGTGGTGATTCTCATTTCTTGATAGTGTCAAGTCAATAGACCTATATATTTATATTTTCTATCATTCATGAAGAATTTAAGGGAATTAAAGATGAGATATTCACTCAAAATTGAAGAGGATTTTTGGATTAATTTTCCTATATTACTAAAGGTGTATTAATGATATATCAATAAGGAAGCATAGTAATTCTCTAGAGATATGGGTGATATAATTATCTTTAAAAAGTTAAAATATGGTTCATGGAAAATTAAAGAAAGTAGAGTAATTAGAAAAACGAGAGATATGAAGAGGGTAATTCTAGTATAATGCTAGAAATTTGTAGGAATTAGATGTAAAATGTATTCTCACTGGAGGTTTTTCATTTTCATTGGTGGAAAAAAGAATAGTAGAATTGATTCACCCATGCTGATCTAAACTCACTCATTGTGCATGGAAGATCAAGATAACAACACTTGTGGGGGTACTGACCTATTAGAGAGTGTGAGAAAAATGAGTTATTTATTTATATAATGATTATAAACCTATAGGTTCAGTGATACTACTCTAAATTAGAACCAACAAGTAGGGTGATTATGTTTCAAGTGCACAACACATTATTGTTGCATTATCCTTGGATTATCTCAGTATGGGTGAACCATGTAAAGTGCCTATTCCACTATGATTTTTTTCTTTATCACTTCATATTAATTTTATGGTAGAGGGTTGTTTCTAATAAAAATAGATCAATATCATTGGAAGGGGATCATTTTCAAAATATCAAAATACCCAAATTCACCCCCTAGGGTGTCATGAACCAACCCGGGCTACCCCTAACCTAGGTACCTGAATCGGTCAGTGACATTACCTAAAGGGTATTCCGAATCTCTATATGATGGAAAATATTTACTAGGAATAAAATTATATGCCTTTGGGAATGATTTATCTTAAATAATATTGATATATCAAGTATCTTGATAGAGAACCTAACATGACCTCACCATACATTGGTGGTTCAGGCACCCAATTACGTAACATGAATAGACAACTAAAATACATGAAACAACAATAATAAAAACATATAGAAGCATGATAGAATATGTTATTAATGGAGTGAATTTATATAAGTCATATCATTAGTCCAAAAATAAAAAGTGATATGATATGTAAATATGATTAAGAGATAAAACACCCAGCATAAGTATTCTGAACAAAAAATTATAAAAATAATATGTTACTCGTCACCATGTGACATGAGGTAATCATCCCAATATCACCTACATAACATGAATGAAGCTCACATGAATACCCACAGCCTCCAAGTGACTCCTTTAAATTTCCTAAATTAGAAAAAATAAGTTTTTCAAACACCCATTTTTGTATAAAGTGTGTGATTATAACTAGTTCATTAGGATCCCACTAAGTATTATATAACCTTTATTACAAAGACCAAAGAATACTTGTTTTGAAATAATAATAAAAATTAACATTTTCAAGGAAATAAAAAACATGTTTTACATATGTATATATATATATAATTTAAAAATTAATAACTACTATTATAACAATAAAAAAAATTATATCACACATCATCGGGGTGAACCCTAGGGTCACAAAGTCAAGGATCACTTAGAATAATAAATTCATTAGTTAGGGAATTACCCTTAACTAGTTTGAGGATATAAAATAACTTCACTGAACATTGGGATTATTTTACATTACATCACTAGATAACTAGTGGGAAGGTAAATTCACCCATTTAATATTTCCTAATTAAGTACCATGGGTTTCAAATAAAGTTTAATTAAACTAAATAATCATTATTTACTAAATATTTCACCAAGAAACTTATAGAAAATCCAAATTATTTTTTAAAACAAACTTTAAATACATTTACATGAATTTCATCAAATTGATTAATTGGGAACATCATACTTAATATAAATAAATATTTTAAAAAATCCACAACATTATTTATTGAATTTTATAAATTTTATTTTAACACCAAACATCAAAGGATCAATCTAGAAAATGGATATTATGGAACCATGTAACTTTACCACTAGAATTATAAGATACTGGGATTAATCCAATAGTAATGAAGAATAAAGACGCTTAGAATCCTAAATTAAATCCTAACATTTTAATATGCATCATTTATGTTTCTTTAGAACAAAACCTTGGTGACCATGGATTTAGGGTAGAGAGAAAACCATGAAATACGGAAGAAGGAACCCAAAGGAGAGGAGAGGAGGGACTCACTTGATGATGTCTTAAATAAGTGTTATAATAAGTGTTAGAATAAGTGTTAGAATATTAATTTCAAATATGGGAACTTTGTTCATTTCATAATTTCAAGTTTCTAGGTAGGCTGCACGGTTTACCAAAATCTACACAAATCATTTGGGTGATGTTGATTTCAATTGGGCAGTCGCATGGTTTGGATGCATGGTTAGTAAAACCATACAACAACTATGAAAATATCCACTCAGACAAAACTGTAGGTTTTACATGATTTCTACATAGTTATCTATAACTATAAATCTTCATTTTCTAATGTATGTTTCCTTTTTGTCTAAAATTTTCAAACAAAAAGACCTGAAAAATGAGAGTTAATGATAAAAACCAATAAATAAATAATTTTTTAACTTAAAATGATATTGTGGGTGTGAAACAGGGTATTTAATTTTCTTGGGACAAACAAGTGGAATCATTTATGGTGATTAATCTAGAAAAATATTTTCCTCAACACTATCATACTGAGATGGAAAGGTAATTCTTAAATCTACAGAAAAATAAAAAATATATGGTGGCTAGGTGTAAGGATAATTTCACAAGGTTAACAGGGTATTTTTTGGATTATATGATTAATCTATAAATTAATATTTATTGTTTATTTTATGGTTTAAATCTAATTCTTCTAAGATCATTAGTTTCTCAAACTATTTTAATATATGAAGAGATAGTAACTAGTTTAATAAATACTCAAAAGAAGTTTTAAAAATCATTAATTTATAAAGGTAAAATAGATAAGAATATGATGGATTATAGACATGTTGAAATAGACACTGAAAATTAAATGAAGGGATGAGTATATTTCCCTATATATAATAAATATGTAATAAAACATTATCGGGTCTCTTTATGGGGATTGGGTGTATGATTTAAATGTTGAGAGAAAAATCATTAATCTCATGAGTGAAAATTCAAGAGATAGGTGATTACTTTGTAATATTTAAATCTCAAGGTGATGGAACATTACTCTAATCAATACCCTAAGTGTCATGGTAATCTACCATAGAAGAGGCATGTAGATCAAGACTGATATTTTATGATAACAACTTCTGAATTTGATACTTCAAATAATTTTATGGTAGGTATATTGATTATAAACTCAAAGTTATCTAATATATTGTTTAATTAAATATCTATGCACTATTTTATTCCATGAATGTTTTTAAATAATATTCAATCAACTCTAGACACATTATGGAATACTTTATTACTTAGAACACTGACTGGTACCCTGATTCCAATAAAGATGTACTGAGTAATTTAAATTAGAATTCATGGGCATTGTATAGTTACAAATATATTCATCATACCTATAATATAATTTAGTGTAATTTTTGGTATGTATTAGATATCAAATTAAAAATCTATAATTTATTATTGAGAGAAAGAAGTTAGAATTGTTGAATAAAGTATGGAATTACTTGTATTTAGAGGGGAAATTTCATTTCTTGAATCATATTTGAAACCACCCCCAGTAGATTATCTTAATGAAATACTTGGAGAGGAATTATATAATATGTATTCTATAAAGGGGATATATGTTTTTATACTAGAAGATATACCCATTTTGAAAGAATATATTGATGAATTTCTTGATGAATTAACTATATTTCCCCTTGATCAAGAAGTTGAATTTTATAATTATCTTATTCCTAATGAAAAACCCATATCTAAGCCACTATATATAATGTATATGTTGGATTTAGTTGAGTTAAAGAATAAATTATAGGATTTATTTGATAAGGGTTTCATTCATCCAATTTTTTAAACATGGAGAGCACCCATTTTATTTCTTAAGAAGAAGGATGTTTCAATGAGGTTATGAATTGATTATAGGGAAATCAATGGAATTTTTATAAATAATAAGTATGAATTTCAAAGTATTAATAAAAGTTTTGACCAAATTAATGGTGATAAATACCTGTTAAAGATTTATCTTTAAACCATTTATCATCAGTAAAAAGTTAAAAGGGATTATTTAACAAAGATGGAATTTTATATGAGGTATGGTCATTATGAGTTCATGGTAGTTTCTTTTTTGTTGAAAAATAAATCATATGTGTTTATATATTTTATGAATATATTATTAAAGTATTATATTGATAAGTTTTTAGTGGTGTTTATTTATGATATTCTTATATACTCAAAAAGATATGTGGAGTATGAAAATCATTTATAAATCATTCTTGTGGTTTTGAGAAAAAAGAAGTTATATGGTAAATTTAGAAAATGTGAATCTTGGATTTAAAAAGTTTTTTCCATTAGAAATTTTATATCCAAGTAAGGAATATATTTTGTCCCTTCTAAAAGAAAGTTTTTCAAGTAATGGACAAGGCCCACAAATATGATTTTAATATATAGTTTCCTTATATTAGATAGATATTATTCGTGGTTTGTTGAAAACTTCACTTGATTATATAATCCATTAACCAAGTTAACATGTAAGGTAGTAAAATTAAAATGGAAAAGGAATTTCAAGATGGTTTTGAGGAATTTTAGATGATATTTGTAAATGAATCTTTGTTGACTCTTCTATCTCAAAAAGAAGAGTTTGTTATTGATGAAAATGCATCAAGGAAAGGTATTGAATGTGTTCTAATGTAAAATGGCAGAGTGTTGATTTAGGAATATATATATATATATTTTAAACCCCATGATATTAATTATCAAAATCATGATTTATAGTTGGTGATAGTGATTTTTTCAGTAAATATATGAAGATGTTATATATATGGAGAGAAATATGACATATGCACTGACCAAAAGAGTTTGAAATATATATTTACTTATAAATATCTTAATATAATTAAAATGAGATGGTTGGAACTATTAAAGGATTATTATTATGATATACATTATTATATTGGGAAATAAAACACGGTAGAATATGAATTGGGTATAAAATTCCATGGTATCTTCTCCATGATGAGGGTGAATAATGATCTAATTCTACAAGATTTAGTAAGAATAGAATTAGAAATTATAATGGAAGGGTAAATCCTTCATATTCTATGTAATTACCCATACCTATTTATTGGATGGGATTAAGAATGCTCAATATGATGATGAGGTCCTATAGAAGAATATAGAAGATGAGAGAAATGATAAATTACTAGAGTTTGATATTGATAAAGATTGATTTTTAATGTTTGGTAAGAGGTTATGTGTTCCAGTGATGCTATAGGTAAAGTATTTTTGAGATTGATCTTATTGAAAAAACTTCATTATACATCTCAATAACACTAATATGTGTAAGGATATTTGAAATCATTTATAATGGGATAATATGAAGTAAAATATTTCATATTAAACAACAAGATTATTATTATTCCAATAATTAAAGCCTCAAAGAAAAATTCCCAAAATATTTAAGAAACAATTACCTATTCTAAAGTGAAATTTTGAAATAAAACTATGTATTTTATCATGGGGCTAGCAATAAATCTAAAGAAAATAATTCAATATGGCCCATTATAGCTCATATTACAAAGTCATATCATTTCCTAGAAATTTTAGAATATTTTTATTTGGATCATCATGATGGGTTTGGTATAAATTAATTTGTGATACTCCATTCTATTCCATTATCAATAATATAAAATCATGATCTAATATTTATATCAAAATTTTAGAGAATAATTTAAAATTATTTAAATACAGAGGTTAATATTAGTACAGGATATCATCCTCAAATAGATAGACAATTTGAAAGGACTGTCCAAGAATTATAATACATGTTAAGTTCATTATCACTTGATTTAAAAGGAATTTTTGTACAATATTTTTCTCTAGTAAAGTTTTCATATAATAACAGTTACCATTCCAACATAAAATGGCACCATATGAACCCTTATATAGAAATAGATATCAAACTCAAGAATATTGGGATAAATTTGGAGAAAGAAATCCATTGGGCCCATAACTTTTGGAAGAGACATCATATAAGGTAAGATCCATCCAAAAGAATATAAAGGTGGAACATAGTCTATAGAAGAGTTATGTTAATAACTAGATTAAGGGTCTTTAATTCAAAGCAGGAGACCATGTCTTTTAAATTATGTCTCCATAGAAATTGGTTATGATATTTGGAAGCAAATAAAAGTTAAGTCATATGTATATTGGTTCATTTGAAATATTTGAGTGGGTATGATTTGTGGCATATAATTTATCCATGAATCCAAACCTTCACCAAGTGCATTATGTCTTTCATATATCACTTCTAAGGAAGTATATTCTAGACCCTTCACATGTACTTATGTTTGATCAAGTCCATTTGGATCCCTAATTTTCATATCATGAAGAGTGAATTCAAATTGTTTATATGATACAGAAAGTTATATAAAATTAGATAACTCAACTGGTGAAAATTATTTTAATGAACCACTAGCAAGAGGAGGTGACAATAGAACCTAAGGATTTAATGATAATACCTTATCTTCATTTATTTTTGGATTGATTTATAATTTTGTGGATGAAATTATTATAATAGGTAGAAAATTTAATGAACACAAAACTCTAATAATCATTAAGAATATTTTATTTTAAACAATAAACTACAAATCAAAGATACAAAATTTTTAAGACTGTTATAACTAATAATGTAAAATGGACAAAAATAAATAATTCCAGTGTAATCTAAATGTCTCATGGATCATATTATTCAATGGATATCATGACTATAAAAAGTAAAATATAACATATAAACCATAAAATCCAT
Organism: Viscum album; assembly: GCA_963277665.1. Lineage (NCBI taxonomy): Eukaryota > Viridiplantae > Streptophyta > Magnoliopsida > Santalales > Viscaceae > Viscum > Viscum album. The sequence continues at coordinate 710,135,343 of OY728167.1, read as the reverse complement.
GGAATAGATATATGGAATGAAATAAAATTGATAATTATTATTTTAGTTATTTTTTTAATGAATTTATTGGAAGTAAGAGTAAGTATATAAATTACATGACCATTGTTCATTATGAACATTCGGTATTATGACTATTGGTGATATAGCCAATATAAAATGACCATTATAATTAATCTATATTAAGGGTAATGAAAATTTATAATTGATACAGAAGAGAGAAACCAAGGTCTTTAACTATAGGAAATCTCATATGGGTTTCATTTATTAGATCTTATTAAGGAGGTATAATCATTGTGTTTTTCCCAGACTAAGTCCAATAATAACATTAACAACTAAGGTTTGAGAGTAATTAACTCTAAGAGAAATTAAAGTTTGTAGAAATCACTACTAGATCAATTTTTTCTTAACCACCCTATTAAAATACCAAAATTTTACACCAAACCCTTAGGTATTATATTGGTTTAATGATGGACTATGTGTTTAGGGTTTAATAGGTGTTGATGTGTAAATTTCTTTTGTAATAAAATGGTGTTTACTCCGATACTACTTTTTATTAAATAAATAAACCTTATTAAAAGTCTAAAATTTATATAAATAGAGGATGAATATGATAAAAATTATTGAATATTTAGAATCCTTATATCAAAATTACCTAAGGGGTGAAATTTTTAATCTTTGGTAAAAATAGTAAACTACAGTAAAAATTGTGAAATCCAAAAAAATACTGTAAATATGACATAATATATATGTAAGTATGAATAAAATCAACCAATATAGTTCTATTTTACTAATTTTAGAACTAAAAATTATATTGAATCCTTAAGTGAGGTAATTGGGCACTATAGGGAGTACGGGGGCACTTGAGATAATGGTAAAATAAAATATTCAATAATCAATTTCATGGAATTCCACTCACCGCACCTATAAATACCCACCCATATTATCATTTATCCTCATACCAAATTTAGATTATATATTTATAACTATCTCAAAGAGTATCTCCCATATAAATATCTTAAATCTTGAAGAGATTGGTTAGTTATAAGGGTTGGATCTAGGATAAGAAGCTCAAGTGAGGTATGGGTCCTTTTTCTTTCTATTTTCAATTATTATTTACATTTCCATTATAATATCCTTTTAAATTTATAATTTAATATTATAATATAATTTTAATATTACTATAGGTGATTTTATTATGATATCCTATACATGTAAGACCATATTTCACTCACATTACACTCCATTCATAATCTGTTATTATGCTTAAATATTCTTGTATCCATAAACTCCATTATATAGATCCCTATGTATGACATGTATTTGTAGTATTATGGATGTATTATTTATAAGAAGTGGTATTTTTATAAGTATATATGATATAGATTTATTTTTTTGATCCTTTATAGAGTCATAATTGTATTAAACTCAATTTGAGTACAAGCACACTTTTTCATCAATGCATGCTAGCCTAGATGTATTTCATTAAAGAAATTTTATATCCATGATGCGTATGAAATATGTGTGATTACATGATATTATTTTTATATAGGATTTATCAATAATTTATTTATTCTTTTATCATTTAAAATACATGTATTTAATTTACAAAATTCATTAATATTCTTTATCTTAATGATTACATGATAACTATAATTCCATATCCTTCCGTTGATAAGGGTACTTATTTGAACATTTGGAATCCATGATTTCTTTCTTATATGACTCAAGTAAATTAATCTAAATATCCTTTTTAATTAATTAATCACTATACCTATTGACATACTTGTATAATTATTGGTTCTATACGTAAAACTCTTATAAGATAATCTTCATTGAGAAATTATTCTAAGTATTTTAATGTTGAACATTATTCCATGTATTGCCTATAATCTTTTAGTATATAATGGAAATCATTGGAATTTTATATAAATGGTGGGGATTGGAATTATAAATCCCCTCAATGCAAAAGTTCTTCTCATGATATGAGTAAGATAGGGTAATGGTATCATTCTCACCCTTTATGTATGATGTCTTGGTACAATGACTCGGCTTTATGTTTGTTATAACAACCATGTTCTTTATTACACACTAAAACATTATTTATTAAATAAAATTCACTTGATACAACATTGAATATCTAGATGTCTAGTGTATTTTGGGCTTAGTATCATTACATAAACACTTAGTACATAAAGCACGCAACATATTTATTGAAAACTTCCTTTACATGACCACTATATTCCCTCGTACTTAGCATTGTATAGGATAACCTGAGGACATGCATAAGAAAAGGGTGAGCTATAAATCCCATTAAGGGAATAAACATTTAATAACATGAGGAATACAATACATGTTATACAATAGGCTTATCAAAAGAGCACAAGAGAAACATGGACATAGAGGCATGATAAAGAATGATAATCATAACATGGAGATGTAGCAACAACACTTAACATGGAATTAGCATGAGCCAAGGCTCATTGCGCATGGATCATGAGTAAACCCTCATTGCACATGAAGCACGAGTATCCCATAGTTTCACTTGAATTAGCATGAGTAAACACTCATTTCACATGATGTATCATGATACTATACTTTACCCAATGCATTAGAACGCTATCAGGGTTAACCCTTCTTAAACATTTCATATCATGCATAAGTGTGCCACATGGATCATAATACATGGATTCATTAAACATCATCATTTATTCCACGATAAAAGAATGTGAAATTAATACATGAAACTATATAATCAATAATTAAATTTTCATAAAGTTGAATACCCTTGATAGAGAAATGGCCATGCTATTCCCTACACAATGACTTTGGCTTGGAAAAACGTGGTGCAATTTCGGCAGCATAACGGCGTGACATAAGAATTCATAAAAAAATTTGATGAGAGAGAAAGTGGTGTCTCATCATATGTACATGAAATTTAAATTAAGTGGGTAATATAGATACATGTCCCAACAATTTTAATGGAATTTATATTCATGATTCAAAAGAATTTCATGAATGTAAATGAGGAGAGAGAAATTACATTCAGAATTTTAGCATAGTAACGAGTGTACATGGGGATGCATTTAATGAGGGAGAAAGGGGTCTCCCATAATTAAAACATAAGGATGGAAGTATAGGGGAAGTTCAAAACTATACCCCAACATTTATAAATAAAATTAAAAGGTTATAACAACTTAAAGAATACTGAACAAAAATGAGAAAGGAAGAAAAACCCTTACTGGGAAGTGTGCTTCCAAAGGCTTAGGAGATGATTATTGGGAGCTTTAGGTGCCTTGGGAGGATTATAGAGAGATGATGGAAGAGGTTGGACGAACTTAAAAGGCTTTGAGTGAAGAGGAAGTGGGAGCTTGGGTGGCTTTATATTGGAAAGGAGAGGGAATTTTTTATTATTTATGTTTGGGACACCTCACATTAAACTAATCAAAACCACAAACCAGCCCATGGTTTTTGCCCATAGTTTTTGAAAAAGGATAGTGTAAAAAAATATTTTATAAGTTCAATGGCCTAACTTCTTAAAACAATAGGGTTTCTTATGTGTAGGTGAGTCTCCCTCTCAAGAAAAAACAATTTAAAAAGACAAAATGTTTTATAAGTCTTGAAGGGTCCACTAAAGCTTTGTAAAATAAATCAAATAAACCAAAAATCACATTATTTTAATGGTAAAACATATATTGGCCGAAAATAATGTTTATATTATTTCATTACATAACTATTGGCTCATTATTATGTCATAAAACACATTATATATTTAAACGGTATTTAATTTTTACCCAAAAAATCGATTGTCTCAGAAAATTATGAAAATTTCACTGTTGGGAAATTTTGATGTCCTAATTCCAGAAATAACATTAATTTTATCTAAATAATTTTTTAAATGTGTGAATTTTTACTTTTAAAATAAATATCGACATTTATCGAAAATTCATGGGTTTTGACAAAAATGGCTTTCAAACCTTAATAAAAATTAGAATTGCATTCTTAAAATTATACGATCATTTATATTTAATAATAATATTTTAATAAAATATTATTTAATTCAAAAATCCATTAATTCATCAAAATAGATTTCTTAGTTGAATATTAACTAAAAATACTATTTGTACTTTAAAAACTATTTACAAAGTAACAGTAATAAAATGAATGTATATTCATTATTATAAAAAATATAATGCTCAAAAATCAATAAAAATAAGGCCTTATAAAATATAATTCACATATCATAGTGATAATGTCTTGTTAAATAACCCCTTATAACACCCGCATAAGACCATAGGGTAAGGTGCGCGATGGTGACAGACTCTTAGGGTGGATCAGATAACATTGCTCGTGTGGTAATCTCTATCAACCTCCACTTCTCTCGTAGGCGGTTCCGCTCAAGCTTAACGCATTCAAGCTTGGATTGGGCTTGGCCAAGAGTGAAGCCCAATGAATCCACCTCCATTCTGAGCTCTGACAAATTGGCTTTGTATGGGGCAAGTCTACTGGATGAGGCCATCACTTCCTTTGTCTAACTAAATTTGATTTGTTAAAGACCTATAATTATAATAATCATGTGATCACTGTTCAATGGCTATAATAGCAACAGTCAAAATTCTTAATGGTGTTTTAAAAATACAAAAACATAAAACAAAATAAGTGCATATTTTTTATAACCATTTCACATATTATGAAATTTAGTTGGATCAAGAAGGATTTTCATTAAAAAATGTTTGGGTCGTTACAATCTTCCCCCCTTAAGAAATTTCACCCCCTAAATTTCCTTTTCCCACACTAAAAAAAGATGAGGGTAACTATGATTCATCATTTCCTCCAATTACCATGTCACTTCTTCAAACTTTTGGTTTTTCCACAACACATTGATGATGGGCATTGTCTTATTTCGTAGAACATTTTCTCTACGATCTAAGATCTTCCCTGGTTTCTCCTCATAAGACAGATCATCCTCTATCTGTACCACCTCTGAAGAGAGTACATGTGAAGGGTCTAGTATGTACTTCCTTAAGAGATATACATGAAATACACCGTGTACTTTGTCCATGGTAGGTGGAAGTGCTAGTCGATAGGCCACAACCCCGACACGATCAAGAATCTAGAAGGGGCCGATGTACCTAGGACTTAACTTCCCTTTATTTCCAAACCTCATGACCTTCTTCCATGGAGATATGCATAGAAATATTATGTCTCCAACTTTAAACTCAAGGTCTCATCGATGGTTATCTGCTTAACTCTTTTGTCGACTTCGGGCTTCCTTGATATGCTGCTGAATGGTATTCACCTTCTCCACCATTTCATTGACCATTTCTTGTCCTAGCATCTTACGCTCACCGACTTCATCCCAACATGCCAATGTTCTGCACCTCTTCCCATATAGGGCTTCATATGGTTCCATTCGGATGCTCGAGTGAAAAATTTTATTATAAGAGAACTCAACCAGAGGAAGATGTTGATCCCATCCTCCTTTGAAGTCCATTGAGCACACTCTCAAAATGTCCTGAAGTGTTTGGATAGTACGCTCAGATTGGATGTCAGTTTGAGGATGATAGGCTATAATGAAGTTTAGTTCAGTATTCAGATCATGTTGAAGAATCTTCCAAAACTTAGAGGTGAATCTTGGATCTCGATCAGACATAATAGATAGTGGTACTCCATGCAACCTTACCACTTCCCTGATATATATACGTGCTAGTTGATCCAATGAGAAATCCTCTTGAATTGTAGTGAAGTGTGCAAACTTTTTAAGACGGTCCACAGCAACCTAGATTGCATTGTTTCATTTGTATGTCTTCAGAAGTCTGGTGACAAAGTCTATGGTGATGTTATTCCATTTCCATACTGTTATGGGCAATGGTTCCATCATCCCTTTAGACTTATGCCTCTCTTCCTTCACCTACTGACACATCAGGAACATTGATATATACTCAGTGATCTCCTTCTTCATATTACTCCACTAATAATTCTCTCAAATATCTCAATACATATTTTTGTTTCATGGGTGAATATAGAAATTTGAACTATGTGCATCATCCAAAAGTTCTTTCTTTAGCTCCGGTCTTGATGGAACACATAGTCTTTTCCCAAATCTCACAATTCCTTCTTCATTAACATTGAACTCTAAGGATTTCCCTTTTCTGATAGCTTCCACTTTTTTCTGAATTCCCACATCATCCTTTTGATCATCCTTTAACCTTTCCAAAAGATATGGTTGATCAATAATTTGTGAAAGTATTGATTATTTTCCCTTATTTATGATTCCCATGTCCATATTCATCAAATCTAATAATATTGGATCCTTTTCAATTCTCATCAATGATAGAATTGTTGGTTCCTTTCTACATAGAGCATCTGCCACCTTGTTCTCTTTCCCAGGGTGGTAATGGATTGAGTGGTCATAGTATTTTATCAGCTCTAACCATCTTTGTTGGCACATGATCAACTTTTTCTGTGTGAATATATACTTGAGGATTTTGTGGTCCATATATATTTCACATTTCTCACCAAAGAGATAATGCCACAAAATTTTTAAAGTGAATATCACCACATCCCACTCCAGATCATGTGTTGGATAATTATTCTCATGAACTTTCAATTTCCCTGAAGCATAGGCAATGACTTTGTCATTTTTCATCAACACACATCCCAGAACCTTCTTTGAAACATTACTAAATACCACAAAAAGTTCTCCACTTGTGGGTAAAGTGATCACGGACATAGTGATAAGCCTCATTTTCAACTCCTTAAAGCTTTCTTTGCATTCATCACTCCAAGAAAACTTTACTCCTTTCTGAGTTAACTTGGTAAGAGGGTTGGGTAATCATGAGAAATTTATCACAAATTGTCGATAATATCCAGCTAACCCCAAGAAGCTATGGATATCTGTTACTGATGTTGGCCTATACCATCCCTCTATTGCAACTATCTTGGAGGGATCCACAGATATCCCATTTATTGTGATGATATCTCCCATGAATGAGACCTCCTTCAACCAGAACTCACAGTTTTTGTACTTTTCAAATAGCTTCTCCTTCTGCAAGGTCTCTAGTACAGTTCTTAGATTCTCCTCATGATCCTCCTTGGTTTTGGAGTATATTAGAATATCATCTATAAAGACAACAGCAAATTTATCGAGGTAATATATAAAGACTTTATTCATCAAGTCCATAAAGATTTCTGTATAATGATTGAGTCCAAAAGGCATTAGTATGAATTTATAGTGCTCTTATCTTGTTCAAAAAGTAGTCTTGGGGATATCTTCTTTCTTCACTTTTTCTTGATAATATCCCGACTGCAAATCTACCTTGGACAAGTATTGTTCTCCACGTAGCTGATTGAACAAGTCATAAATTTTTGGAAGAGGATACTTTTTCTTTATCATGATTTTGTTAAGATCACGATAATCGATGCAAAGGTACATTGACCCATCCTTCTTCTTGATGAAGAGGACTAGTGAACCCCATGGTGAAGCACTTGGGCGTATAAACCCCTTATCCAAATTCTCATGTTGTTGTTTATTCAGATCCTCAAGCTCCACAATAGCCATTCTATATGGAGTCTTGGATATTAGAAATTCCCCAGGTATAAGATCAATTTTGAATTCAACATCTCTTCTAGGAGGAAGACCAGGAAATTCCTTAAGAAACACTTCAGAGAATTCCATTATAATAGGCATGTATTAAAGGATGGTCTCTTCCTTGGAATCCATCATCTGATCCAGATACGCGTGCTCATAGGGAAGTAATATCCATGCTTGAGATGATGGAGCTAAAAAATATTCATCCTCCTCCTTGCACTTGTATAGAATCGGGGGTCGAATCTCCACATGGAGAGTGATTTCCCTATCACGGCAATTTATGTTGTCTCTATATAAGGAAATCCAATCCATGCCAAGAGTTACATCAAACTCTACCAGAGGAAGTATGAAAAGGTTATCCGGAAAGTTCAATCCACATATTATGACAAGGGAGGAGTTATATTCATGGGGTGAAATTATTTCTCCCTTTTCCGTACTCACCGACAACTTTACTTCCATGATTCGTGGTGGTGTTGGGATTGTTCTACTAAACTTTCAGGATATAAAAGAATGCGTAGAACTATGGACGATAACCCTACCTTTCACTTTTTGATTCTGGTTCTACTCTATCCATTATATACTTAGGGATGTGTATCTTAAAGAGTTAAACACATAAAGGGGAATCCAAAGACAAAAATAGATGACTTATAAAAAGATTTTATTTCTTTAACTTATGAATCTATAGGCTTTAATCTATGTTACCCATGATCTACTTTCTAACATATATTCTTAGGGGAATTTTTTTAATTACATTAATAATTTTTTGTACTAAGATTGTAAATTTACCAAATCATATCCCCCGGGAGTGTCATAACCAAGAGTGCAGCAAGGCCCATTTTCATGCACCAGTTCCCGTTTAAGTCTAGCTCAAAGTGGTGTTTTCGGGTTTACCCCTAGGATACATCTGTGTCGGATCCACCTCTACCTGCTCATATCCAGACAGGGATGTATTTTCTTGATAAACCATTTACTCAATACTCACCAAAACATAGGGATATTTTTATACTTAGTCTTGTCTCTAAGGCTTCACTAGGGTTTTATAATCCTAATACCAAAAATAACTAAACCTATCCTCTGATACCAACTATAAAAACCTTATTCTATATTAAACACTTAAACATGATTTATTACATAAAATTCACTTGATAAAATATAGAAGATCGAGATTTCTAGTGTATTTGGGGCTTAGGATCATTATATAAAAACTTATTACATAAAACACGCAACATATTTATTGAAAACATCCTTTACATGACCACTACATTCCCTCGTACTTAGCATTGCATAGGATAACCTGAGGACATGCATAAGAAAAGGGTGATCTATAAAGCCCAGTAAGAGAATAAAATGGAATAACATAAGGAAAAAAATACATGTTAGACAATATTCATATCAATAGAGCACAATATAAACATGAACATAAAGTCATGATAAATCATGATAATCATAACATGGAGATTTGGCAACAACACTCAACATGGAATTAGCATGAGCCAAGGCTCATTTCACATGGAGAATGAGTAAACCCTCATTGCACATGAAGCATGATTATCCCCTCGTTACACTTTAATTAGTATGAGTCAACACTCATTTCACATGACGTATCATGATACTATACTTTACCCAATTCATTGGAGTGCTATCAGGGTGCACCCTTCTTAAACATTTCATTTCTTGCATAAGTGTGCCACATGGATCATAAAACATGGATTCATTAAACATCATCATTTATTCCACGATAAAGGAATGTGGAATTAATACATGAAACTATATAATCAATATGAAAATGTTCATAAAGGTGAATACCCTTGATATAGAAATGGGCATGGTATTCACTACATAATGACATTGGCTTGGAAAAACGTGGTGCAATTTCGGCAGCATAACAGTGTGACCTAAGAATTCATAAAAATGGTTGATGAGAGAGAAAGGTTTGTCTCATCATATGTACATGAAATGGAAATTAAGGGGGTAATATATATACATGTACCAAAAATTGTAATGGAATTTAGATTCATGATACAGATGAATTTCATGAATGTAAATGAGGAGAGAGAAATTCCTTTCAGAATTTTGGCATAGTAACGGGTGTACTTGGGAGAAATTTAATGAGAGAGAAAGGGGTATACCATCATTCAAAAATAAGTATCTGAGTATGGGGGAGGTTCAAAACCATACACCAACATTTATAATTGAAAATAAAATGGCATAACAACTTAAATAATATTGGAAAAAAATGAGAAAGGAAGAAAAACCCTTACTTGGAAGTGTGCTTCCAAAGGCTTGGGAGAGGCTTGAGAGAGGCTTCTTGGGAGCTTGGGGAGAAATGGGAGGATTATAGAGAGATTAGTTAAGAGTTTGGACAAACTCCAAAGGCTTTGAGTGAAGATTAAGTCGGAGCTTTGGTGGATTTATATAGGAAAGGAGAGGGAATTCTTTATTATTTAGGTTTGGGACACCTCACATTAAACTAATCAAAAGCACAAACCAGCCCATGGTTTTTGCCCATGGTTTTTTCAATGGAGAGTGGAAAACAATATTTTATAATTACAATGGCCTAACTTCATAAAATAATAGGGTTGCTTATATGGAGGTGAGTCACCCTCTCAAGGAAAACAATTTAAAAAGACAAAATGTTTTATAAGTCTTGAAGGGTCCAATAAAGCTTTGTTAAATAAATCAAACAAACCCAAAATAACATTATTTTAATGGTAAAACATATATTGTCAGAACATAATGTTTATAGTATTTTTTTACATCACTATTGGGTCATTATGATGTCATAAAACACATTATATATTTAAACAATATCTAATTTTTACCCAAAAATTCGACTGTCTCAAAAAATTAGGAAAATTTCATTGTTGGATAATTTCAACGTCCTGATTCCAGAAATAATATTAATTTTATCTAAATAATTTTATAAATATTTTAATTTTTACTTTTAAAATAGAAACCAAAATTTATCGAAAATTCATGAGTTTTGACAAAAATGGCTTTCAAACCTTAATAAAAATTACAATTGTATTCATAAAAGTATATGATCATTTATATTTAATAAAAATAAATTTAATAATAATATTTTAATAAAATATTATTTAATTCAAAAATCCATTAATTCATCAAAATATATTTCTTAGTTGAATATTAACTAAAAATACTATTTGTACTTTAAAAACTTTTTATAAAGTAACAGTAATAAAATGAATGTATATTCATTATTATATTCAAAATAATGCACATATCATAGTGCTAATGTCTTGTTACATAACCCCTTATAACACACACATAAGACCTTAGGGTAAGGTGCACGATGGTGACAAACTCTTGGGTTGGCTCAGATAACATTGCTCTAGTGGTAATCTTTATCAACTTCCACTTCTCTCATAGGCGGTTCCGCTCGAGCTTAACGTATTCAAGCTCAGCTTGGGCTTGGTCAAGAGCGAAGCCCAACGATGCCACCTCCTTTACTATCTCCAACAAATGGGCTTCATATGGGGAAATTCTACTAGATGAGGCCATCCCTTCCTTTTTATGGGTAAATTGGATTTGCTAAAGCCCTATATTTAGACTAATCATGTGATTATTGTTCAACGGCTATAATAGCAACGGTCACAATTCTTAACAGTATTTTAAAAATAAAAAAACATAAAACAAAATAAGTTCATATGTTTTATAACCATTTCACATATTAAGACATTTAATTGGATCAAGAAGGATTTTCATTAACAAATTTTTGGGTCGTTACATTTATGGTGTCTAGAATTATGAATTACCATCCTTTACATTATTATGATATCACTTAATCTTATCTATGGGATTATTTATTTCATTTTTCATCCATGGATTATGCAATGATTATTTATTTACTGATATGGGATCATTTTTTATCTATTCTCAATATATTATTTATGATATTATTATATCATTTTAGCTTCTATTTTAATTTATATTTTACTAAGAATTTGATATCACCTTTTTCTTTGGTTTCCTATTTTCATTTTTAATTAAGTATAATATTATAAATAATATGATATATAGATAGATTTAAAGAATAATGATTTTTACTTGAATGATGTAATATGTGATGATGTAAAGTAATTTTATGTATCTAATTTCTTGAGGATTATTAAATCATGTTATTGGGTATGTAATTTCATGTAACCTGATTACCATGTAATAAATAACATGTGGGATCTAGGTAATCAGGGTTGGTGCATTACACAATTGAGATGGAATTAATTTAAAATGTTTTCCCTGTGACTTTTATGGGTTGGATAGGGATGCCTAGGGCCAAGATGCAACCCTTGTTGTTATACCATGATGCAATAGTCATCAATGGCCATGGCTATGAATTAAAGTAATTTGAACCTTATACATAAGATATTTTTGGGGATTCCTTGAGATTAATAATGAAATAATGGACCAATATTGGGGCATTTATCCTTTTTAGATATAGAGAGGTGTGTATTTGGGAGGGGCCATATTGAGGATTAACCTATAAATAACTTTTAATTTTCCTATTTGATTGATATTTATAGTATTTTTCCACCCCTAACTAGATTATTATTAGTAGAAATGTTATGTCTTAATTTGAGATGTGTAAACAGGTTGGGTATGAGAGGAATTAGACTAGCTTGGTATTATAGTGTATTGGATTCTTTTTCAACCATAATGTAAATTGAATATATATTTTCCATTGAGCCAATTATTATTCAATGGTTTGATTTTGGTTGTGTATATGGGATGATATGCATGTATTTATAATAATGGGTATAGATGGGATGAAACACCCATTTGTAATATATTATTCATGATGAGAGATGTTATGACCATTATTTGGTATGTTTTGACTAAAATTTCATAACCATTATTCTGGGACATAATACCCACCAGTCTATGGAATGTAATGTCATGTGGCTTGATGATGATGGAGATGGGAAACTATGACCACTATTGGGATTTCATTATAATGAATTACTCCTAATGTACTAATTATTATGATATTACAGGAATTTATTCCCACTATTGAGACTTTATTATTAGGATTCACTTCCAAAAATTTATTTACTTTATATAAAAAGGCATTATTTCCATGGTTGTTTATAAGGGTTTCATGCATAGTTAGTATTCTTATGATGTGTTTAGAGACACCATAACACTAGATGAAGCACGTATGGTCACACCCAAGTGGTTGTGTAGTAGATATGGATATGACATATTATTTATCACTTCCATTTTTTGTTGTTTTACATAAAATCTTACCACATTGTACATGAACTTTTATTTAATAAAAATGTTTAGGGACACTGTTTTTTGTTGCCTAATAATTTTCACTCACACCCTACATGGGAACCATGTTACACAAAAAGACTTTATGGTTTTTAATATATGTAAAGGAAATGTCCATTTTATTTGTGAATAAGCTATGGAGCTTAGTAGGGGGCTAGTATATGGTACTCGGAATGGAATCGGGACTAGTTTTTCTATCAAATCTAGTATTTTTCTAATTTTTTATACTTTTGGTATGAAATCAACACATGGGAGATCATGTTTTTTTTATTTTATTGTGTGACATTACTTCTACTCATTTTTTATAGCATGGAAGATATTATTAGTTTCTAATGGATTATAGCTATGATGTTCAATTTTATTTGGTTTATTTTTATAATGAATTGTTATTATATTTATTCATCTTTGATTTATGGATTTTATTACCAAAGAGGGTATAGTCTCCCAACTTCATTCATATACCCTTGACACTAGTAAGTAGACGCTGTAATATGGGGAGGTGGGGTTCAGGTATATAGCACCTAGTTTAGTCAACGTTGGTGTAAATTAGGATACAGATGCTATAATTATAGAACTAGGGGTTCTATCAATAATCTTTCATACAATTTAAATTTATTTTTACAATAGTGGGGTTGTTGAACAAGTTAAAGAGCTCAGGTATCATGAGATATCTGAATATATTATTTATTTATTTCAAATAATTTGAGAGATTATTGATAGAGGTGATATTGAGATATATCAAGTTCATACATAGGATAATATTAAAAATCCCATTTTATAAAAAAAACATGACATCCACTGTATTTCTCTTAATATTAGATACATGGGATACTAAATTTAGTGAAAGTGGGAGATTTTTAGTAATTTTGTCCAGAATTTAGTCAATTTTTTGTAAGCTTAGGGAAATTTTGTATCATTTTATGTATATTAATATCCATACTTTATTATTAATTTATGTTTTTTATGTAAAACAAGAGAAATTATATAATAACAACCCACTGGAATATATGTATTATCGAGTTATCCATGATTAATGATCATCACATTAGGTTATAATGATATATTAAGCCCTGTATGAGTAGGGTCACTTGTATGGTGATACAACTGATCACCCATGGGATATAAGTTGTTGAAATTATTTCATATCGAGCTACTTAAAGTACACCACAAGGATTTTCATATATCTATCATCGGTGTTTCTTAAGTAAACATTTACTATGGACACTTCAACTTGATATTTTCAAATCAGCTCCCTCTTTTGGTGGTTTCCAACTTTGATACCCTATCTAAATTCAGTTGAGAATTTGTCTTAATAAAATGTAATTTTTTATGACCCTAATCAATTAGAGGGATTTAATTATTCAAGATGGTATTTTTATGCCCATATGATGGGTTATCACATCTTGGACCTCAATTGAGATATGACTATGTATGTTCATGGTTATCTCAAGATAATTACATATGATGTAATTATATAATATTTAGTTATTTTGATAATTAAAAAAAAGAGATATGCTATATGGGATTATCATTATCCTTGTATTATGCTTAATCTAGATGTAAAGAACCAAGGAACATAGCTAATAGACATGTGGTGGATTGTGTCATGCCAACCCCCTTTTTAATTTGGATAGTTATGATTATTTTATATATAATTCTCTTATTTTATGAATATTAATTATATTTATGATCATTACCAACTTTATAAAGGACCCTTAGGGTCACACATAAGATAATTCTAATTTTGATTTTTTAGAATAATGTGATTAGTCCTGATGTAAAAAATGTTTATATTTACTATAAACCCATATAGGATTTGGGTTTTTCAAATTTAAAATATTTAATTAAATAATATTTAGTTAATTAAACAATTAATGCAGTGTTATAATATAAATAATGAGTTATTTATACTATTAATACATAAACTTGTGGAATTTGAAAATCCCAAAGTGGATTTCAACTTGGGATTGATATAATGGGCTCCCAAGGCCCATTAAATGAGAGAAACTCATGGAGAAACCTAATGTGGATATTGAAACACCTCATTTGTTAGTTTTAACTTGTTTTGAGGCTCATTAATGTACCTACCAATTTGGTTTAGGTATTAATCGATTTTTTAGGCATATGTAATGCTTTAAATGACCTTTATTGGATCTTTATTGTAACTCCATTGTTTTTCTATGTATTTGGATTCCTTAGAGGCTATTTAATTCCCCACTTTATATAAATAGTAAGGATGGGTGTAGGACTCATTATATATGTTCTATAATGTTTTTATCATACTTTTTTCAATAATTTCCCATTTGTAATAACTAGAATCATACTAAAAATAGTATATTGTGGTATTTTATTTGTAGTGTTTATTTAAAACCACCAGTAAGGTTTAAAAATATTTATTTCATCTTATTATCAAAGATTAGTGAGAACCACCTCTTATTTTTTATTTTGTGGTAGTTTCTTAAAAAACTATCACTAAATATTTTGAAATAAAACTATTATTGATGGTTACAGAAAACTAACATGATTTTAAAATTAATTTTATCACATGGAATTCCTTTTCTTCCTTCTCCTTTCTTATGAAATTTCCTCCCTATCAGTTTCCTATAGTCCCACATATTCATGTCCATAACTTCCACTTCTCTAACTATCACTCGCTGCACCACCACTTCCTCATTGGTTGTCCCAATCAACTGTATCCCCTTTATTTTATCTTCAATCATCTTGATAACTAACCTATAACCCTATAAGTTCATCTTCATTGACATGACCCAACCCATTAGGGGTCTACCTAGACTGGAAGTAGGCCAATTTTGAAACCTCAATCCCACCTCAAAAAGAACAAAGTCTAGCGACTAGCACTAAGGAGGCATAAAACATGCATGTGAGGGCTTAGCATAAACATCATGTATCAAAAGATATACAAATCACCGTCCTACAAAAGGATTCACAACCAAAAAGGATATACATATCCAGAAAAAAGTAAAAATATGAATGTGTACCTCTCAAGTGTTTGGGAGAATGAATCCATCACATTTCACCTTTTTCAATCCAAAACCTTCTAGATGTTGAAACTAACTAGATACATCAATTTCCATTTCTGTATTACCAGGTCTGAAATGCCACTAATTTGTATGTCATATTCACATAGAAAAAAAATTATGGGCCCAAGGTTCATGCAGAGGTGAGTATAAAAATACCTAGTATGACACCCTGAAAACAAAGGGGAAATGGGATCACATATTATCATAAAAATAGGTATAAACCATATAAATACCCAATAAAACCAAAGGGACCACCAAATTGGAGATAATACCTCACTTGACTCCTACATACAATCTACACCCTATCTAGTAGGGAAAACTAGGGAAAACCTAACTACCCACTCATCTATATCATGTAAAACCCTAAACAAGTCCCACTAAATAGGGGAATACACCTCCTTGCTTCACCATGCACCATAGAAGACCAACTCAATTAGCCTAGGAAAGGGAAACACTTACAACACCTTCAATACACTCTAGGAAATTGGATTATATTCTTAGTCAATGGAGGCACAACAAAATATAAACTACACTTCCCTTACCAAATTTATTTCCAACACATGAGGTGAAAAATTGAAATACTATTACGCCATTATTCCTTGAATGAGTCCTCATGCCACAGTGATCTCACCATAGCATGTATCTAGTAGTTCCTAGTGCTCACAGATCATGGAAGAGGATTCCATGCTTCAGAAAACTTATGGGAAAGGCAGGCCTCAGTGAACCAGAACACAAGATAGGAACCTAGTGTTTTAGACACACTAAAAGTAAGAAGAAAACAATCATAGAAAGAGTAACCACTACTAGAACTCACTCCTCTATAAAAATAAAACTTAAAGGGATAGAATTAAAGCACCTCTCGTTCCACGATAATTTTTGTGCACAAAATATCCATGAATATCAATCAACATCATCACCAAGATATGAAAATAAAAATCATTATACAAGACCCACATCTTGCCATAATGCACACACCAACCAAGTGAGTACCAAACCCAAAAATGAATCTATCTCTACCAAATCAACCACCACCAACACCGAGTCAACACTACCACCATGTTTGAAGTCTTGTTCCATACCGAATGTGTAGTACTTTCCATAAATATTATATGTCACCATTTTTGAAGGAACATATAATGCTTCCTAATAGGGGGCTCTGAGAGATCACAGTCTAACATGGAGGAACCATTCCCTTACCAACATGGGGGTGTTGACTCATCAATTGAAAGGTAGTTCTCACTACCTAAACTAGAATGAAAAGTCTTAGTGAAAGTATCAAAAACTAGATTTGATGCTATTGAAAATATATAGACATAGACTCTAAAAATATAGTAAAAATGAACCATCAAAGATGATCTATAAATAATGCTCCATATCCCTTAGTCATAACTCAATACATAACACAAAATAGAGAGGACATATACCATCTGATTAAAGAATGGACATAGAGGCCATCTCAACCAAGGAGAAATAGTCTAACTCCTTTTTCCTCCATTCCCAATTCACATGAATTAATACCAACTTTGAGGTGAATGGAGAGAATGAGGGAATTCTCCATGAGTCTCACATCAATCAAATACTAGTAGAACTACTCTATTGTAAAGAGAGTACCGCTCATTCCTTGCTAAACATCAGCATCTGCATCCTTCCATCCTTTAAGAATCCCAAATCACCGACAACCCTCAGATGGTATCAATCTATGAAAACAAGTTAGGTTCCCCTATATAAAATTTAAATTCACCCAAGGACAGTCTACATACCTCACACATTCTATTGTCCAATATTTTCACATTTTTGGATTCACCAAGGTATTAAGATCTACAACCACCCCTGAAGCGCCTCCCAAAATACCTATGATAGTGAGAAGGACTCTACCACCATGTTTTCAAAGAAATATACTCAAAATGGATTCCACTTATATCCAAAACTTTTTTCATGGTGATAAAAAGTAAAAAATCAAAGAATAGGATAGTAAACAGTGTGTAATAGGGTTACATAGAGTACACTCTCAAATTCCCAGCCTCAGGCATTTACTCTCGTCCAACTCACCATGTACTTCATCAGTACACAAGGTACCTAGACAAAATATGTGGTGTGGGATGCACAAGAACCTATCTGTGTACCCTAACCCATCATGCTTCATGTTACCATTCATAGAATGTACCTGTACATGCCACGTGCCACACATGGGTGTCTAGCTATGTACACGGCCAGACCCTGAGTTATATACCCTAGGGTAAAAAATAGAGTGTATATCTAGACTACATATCATATAAACCATTTATTCAACCTAAGATTATTTGACCAAATATATTTTGTGTGTTCATGAGATCACCTGGTATGTAGTCAGGATTTCTATACGCAGAATGCCTTTGATCTACCCAATCACCAAAAATACCCAAGAATAGATCTTAAAAACAAAGGATGAACAATAGTAAATATAGATTCCAAAAAAATAATTAAAAAATGGTTCAAAATGAGGTGTAATTTAAATAAAGAACCATACCTCTTGGTAGATCACCGGAGCTTCAAGATCCCATGCCTTTGATTCTTGATCTATAGTTAATACATTTAGATTAGTGCTCTAATAATCCCTAGACAAATATTTCTCCCTAAATTTCCTCCTCTTGACTTTACATCATCAATAGGGAAAGGGGAGATGTGACATCCTATGTGCTTAGGGAGATAGGGGAGAGGAATATAGTGTTTTAAATACCTAAATTAATTTAATAAAAAACTCATCAACTGGGCCCGATCTAGGCCCAAAATATAAATGGGAATAATATCCCACCTAGGTAAAATCCCCCATTTTAGATTCAACTGTCGAATCATAATTTCTCTTTGGAGCTTCATCAAGGAGATATAAATGTATAAACCAGTGCTAATAAATAATATTTATTTTATTAAATATTTAATATAATAAATAAAATTCCCAACTCATAATATCATCAACTCCGACCCTAGGCTAAACGTCACATTCTATAGTTAACAGAACCATTGGAAAATAAATTGAGGTCGTCCTCTAAGAAAAATTGACCACTTTTCTCTTTTTAAAGGCTTAAGGATAAAAACTCCAAATAATTTTTATGATTTCACATGAAAAAACCTAGATCAGTACATTATCCCCACCTTAAGGAATATCATCCTCAAAAATAGAACAACCACAATGGTTCTCAAAGAATTCATCAAGCTAACATCATACAGAAAACATGCACACTACCATATGATCTCCTATAACTTAGATGGTCCATAAAATATAGGGATCCCAAATATATCCCATTTGGGAAGGCATTCCTTATCAATGCTCATTTGGGGACTACTACATACGAGATTCCCTTTCTTCCATGTCTCCACTCATCCTCAACCCGTTATGGGTGGAGATCAAAACCCAAGTGAAACTCACCTTTCAAAATCCTCTTCAAGGTTTCAAACCCACACCCTTGTTCCTCCCACCATGGAACATCAAACAAACCAACACAAAGTATGCCACAAACCAATGGTATCTATTGGATATGGTTTGTTCACCAACGAATTTCCTATAGGTGTGGCACTCCCTACCATAAAATGAGGAACCCCAATACATTGAGATAATAAAATCGCAGCATCATCCACTCTGAGGAGTCTTAAAAGGAGTGGCACACCACATCGCAAGAACCCATCACCTTTCTTGTTAAAAAATAAAAAAGCTTGAACATCAACATCTTATTGTTTATGTCATCAGGGTAACATCAACCCTATTATCCCTTTCCTTATGAAAGGCTACAAAGATAATATGTTTGTGAAATTGACCCTATCTGGGTCCTCATCCACCACATATGAACCGATACATCCACTTCAAAACTCAAAGACGATGCCTGCTCAATTTCAAACTCCCATTATCAACCCAAAAAAAATAATCTCGAATACCCACATCCCTTGAGAGGCCATAGGGAATATCCAAAAAAACAATATTCCATGCCGCCTAATAGGGAAAATTATCAAGGAAATTAACTACTTTTCAGACCGATATGTGTGACTAATGAACTCACATGGTCCAATGCACCTCTGATGAAGTACATATCATGGACCAATGTGAATCAAATCATGGGGAACTACATGCGTGGAACCATTAATGAAAAAGAATAAAATATAAGCCTCGATCAAAATTTACTTCACTCCTCATAACTCCTAGAAGCATTCCAGGGACAAGATTTCAAACCCGTGAAGGAACTAGTTACAACCTTTAAGGTTTGGACCCACTCACTAGCTTGGTCTAACTCTCAATGAAGTGAGTCGAAATCCATTTTCTTGATATCCAAAAAAAATACATGATATCAGCTACTCACTTAGACTCAGCCTAAGGGTGGTAACTCATTTCTAGTACAACACTACTGGGTCTCACTCATCCATAGAATAATCTCTAAGGAGATCGATACCAAAATAATCTCTCACCATTGGTAGAAATGAGGATAAACTACCACCTCTAAGAGTTTCCTCTAGTCTCACTGCACTATTCCAAAGGCCCTAAAAGGATCTATGGAACCCTGATTAGTAAAGAAACATTGAGATAAAAGTACATACAGGTACTAATGAGCACATGCACCCCAAAAAAAGGTCACATGCTACACCTTGGTCATGTCAGGCCCAGTCAATCTTGTCCACCCATTACCCATGCCAATGGATTATCATCACGGTGATCATTATCCATCCTCCTCTTAACATCCATTAGTTAAGGTATAGGCACAAGGGATTCCACATACACATGAAGGGAAACACCCATATAGATAGGGCTTCCAAACCTATCATTCAACTCATCATGCACATATATCTCTGAAAAAAAGTCCCCCCCAAGTAATACAAACCTGAGATAAGGATCGTCATAAACAAAGCTCTCAATCATGATATCATAACAAAATAACACACCAATCCAAAATAACGTCAGTCACTAATCCATGGTGAAGGACCCACACCTCATCAAATGTCTATGTATTGGTTTAGGGAGTTCCAACCTCACCAGAGGTGGGCCCTACACTTGGAATCATGATGGAGGCACCACACCATAAGGTAGAATAATAATACCATATATTGTATTGAACATTGGCCTATATATATGGAGGACTCGCATTCTATCTCATAGGGGAGTACTAACTCCTTTGTAGAATGGAGGACCCACACCTCATCAGGATCAAGGGAGTACCGACCCCATATCTATATAGAAGTTACGTCAACCAAGGGTGGGAACCTACCCTACCATGGAGGACCCGCACCTCACCTAGAAAGGGATTACAAACTCACATAGATAAAGAACCACATATTTTCTAATTACAAAAATTATCCTCTATAAATGGAAGACCCACACCCTGCCCGATAGGGGAGTACCAACACCACCGCGGTATGGGGGACCCACACCACATCAGATCGAGGGAGTACAGACCCCATTCTTGAATAGAGGACCTTTTACCCAAAATGGTATTCCAAACTCCTATACCCATGGGGGAGTACCAAAATACACAATTTCATATGGAGAACCCATGCCTCACCAAAAAACACATAGTAGATGAGAGAGTGGTGACCCCAACATAGGATCCCTGTCATGTATATTATTTTAAATGGGTGAGACACCATCTCTGTAGATATAGGATCACTTCCCCATAAAAATAGGTGAGATACTATATATATATATCCATAGGTAAGGGATTTAAAACCAGAATAGATAAAATACCATACCTACCTGTAGTATAGTTTCAATCATTACATTGTAGATAGAACCTCCTAGATAGCCCACACATCGAAAGGTATTCTCTAGTCTCTTATTATTCATGAAAAGGTATATTTTATACCCCAAGAAAAAAAATTTCATAAATAAAATAGATCCTTCCCATCGCATGGCATCGACATTTGAAGATAAGATGTCATTGCATGAAATCATAATGCACAAATTGTTATATAATGTAAAGAACTATTCAATTTTACCACAAAACCAATGCTCTAAGAACTCAATTTAGGAACCAAGATTATCAGATTCATTACATAGGAATACATCGGATGACACACCCTAGTTGAGCTCTCTGGTTAGATAACTAATCCTAATCATCATTAAGTATTTTTGTACCACATGTCCCAAACCAAGGATCAAATGTAATATATCACCAAACTCTATTCTAATTATTGACCTACTCTAATTCCACTCTAACACAACCTAACCCACCTGGGACCACCAAGACTGGAAATAGGCTGAGTGTGACACCTCAAACCCACCTCTAATAGACCAAAGGCTGGATACTATCACCAAGGAGGCATAAACCAGACATGTGAGGCCTTAGCATAAATGTCCTATATCAAAATTTATAAAAACCACCAACTAGAAAAAGGATTAAAACCCACTTAGGATATACATAATTATCTAAAAGACAAAAAACCATGTGTGCCTCTCAACTACATGGGATAAGGAATTCATCACATTACACCATCTCCAATCCGAACCCTTCCAGCTGCTAAAACTCATTGGATCCACCAAGATCCATATCTATAGTACCATGTCTAAAAGTCCACTAATACATATGTCATCCACATGGACTCAACATTTGTGGACCCAAGGCCCATGTAGCAGTGAGTATAAAAATACCCAATAGTATACCCAAAAAATAAAAGGAAAGAAAATCCATAAATCAGCACACAAATAGGGATAAACCATATGAATTCCAAAAATCACCCAAGGGAACATTGAATCAGAGAGATTACATTACTCGAATCACATATATGATAACCACCCTATCTAATATAGGGAAACCAGGGTTAACCCAACTAACCACTCATCTACATCATGGGAAACCCTGAACAGATCTTATGCCTTGGGGGAAGATACCTACCTACTTCACTATCCACTATATAAGACCAGCTCAATTGGTCTGAGAAAGGTAAACACCTCACAAAACCACCAAAAAACTATAGTAAATCTAAAAATATTCTCAATAAATGAAGCCACATCAAATTATTTATTATACGACCCTTACTAGATCCATCACCAACATATAATGAGGACAACTAGAATTTTTGTCATGCCACTATTCCATAAATGAGGCCCTAAACCACAAAAATTTCTCCAGATAATGCATCTAATAGCACCTACTACTCACCACATGTTAAAGAGAAGTATACACTCATAAAAACCTATGTGAAATTAATGTCTTATCCAAACAATGTAAAAGATACCAACCCAGCATCCCATACACATGAAAAGTATGATAAAAATAATCATCAAAAGAGTAACCACTGTTGTAACTCACTCCTCTATAGAAATAAAACTGAGCGAAAATGAACTAAATCTCCCACCACTCCAGAAGACTCAATGCTCATGAATGATCCATGGAGGTTGAACATATTCATCACCAAGATATGAAAACTGAAATGATCACAGGGAACTTATACCTCACCAGAACATACACACCAACTAAAGGAGTATCAACCCTAAACAATAATCTTTCTCTTACGAATCAATCACTGCCAACACTAATTCAACACTAGAACCGTATCAAAAATATCACATTAAGGTGATGGAATATACATGAAGAGTATAAGTCACCATTTTTGGAGGAATAGCCTGCACCTCATAAGTTGGGTTATTGAGAGATAATAGTCTAGTATGAAGGACCCACGCCCCACCCTACAAGTGGGTTCCAACTCCATCAACTTAAAATAAATAATCACTCCTTAACCTGGAATAAAAATTATCAAATAAATAATATGAAACTAGATTTCAGTCCATTTCCACTCTATAGGCATCGACTGTGATGCTTTTATAAAAATGGACCATCAAGGATGCTCTATAAATTTTTCTTTATCTCCCACAATCACAAACTGATATATAACGCAGAAGATAGAATACATAAACTATGAAAATAAAGACTAAACATAAAGGACATCCTGTACAAGGAGAGATATTCCAACTCCTCCATCTTCCAAACCCAAGACACATGCACTGATAACAACTCCAAGATTCATATAGAGAATGATGTATCCCACTATGAGTCTCATACTTATATAAGACCTTATAAACTACTATGTTGTGAATAGGGTATCGCTCTCGCTTAGCCGAACACTAGAATTTGTGACCCTCCATCCTCCAAGAATCCAAAACCATCAAAAAATATTATAGGGTATTAATATATAAAAGTATAAAAGGGTCCCCCACATGACATCTAAACGTGCCCCGATATGGTCTACAAACCTTGTACCTACAATACTCCAATATTTTTATATCATTATCGTCACCAATATATTAACATCTAAAACTAAACCCAAATAATCTCACCAAATACCACTAATGGAAAATAGGAACTTACCATCAATTTAAACATGGAAAGATAATCGGAATAGACTCCCCTTATGTCTAAAATAAATTATAGAGTGATAAAACGTGTAAAACTAGAAGAATAGGGTGTTGCGTGGAATGTACTAGGTGTACATGGTGTTCATGTCAAAACACAAAACATTGGGCATGTACTCTAGTCTAACCCACCATGTACATCCCCAATACATAGGGTGCCCAGATGTAACATGGGGTGTGGGATACATGGGTTGTAACATCCCAGGTAATGAAAGAATAAGTATTTTTCATATTTATTAATATTTATGAATTTTATTAGTAATTTTACCTTAAAAGGTATGTTATTTCAAATATCTTACATGACATGAAACAATGTGTTTTTTCAAAATCTTGTGTTGCACGCAAGACTAAGTTTTACCAAATAATAGTATACTATAAATATTATTATTTAATATAGAATTTATCTCCTAGTAATTATATTATTTGGAATGAATAATACTAACTATGTTATGTTTACACATGTTTATAAAATTTTTTACTTTAATATAATAAATTTAATAAAAAAAATATAAGAATAAATCTAGTTTTATGCTTAAAAAATTGTATTTTTCTAAAAAGCAGTTTTACCACCTTTTAAATGGTGAACCTATTTTAAATATTATTTTTGATACTATTATAATTTTTATATGAAAAAATAAAATAATTTTTTAAAATATATATATGAAAATTTACATTGGTTGAATTTTTGAAATTAATCCAAGAACTTTAATATTTTAATGAATAGTGAATAATATTTAATTTTAGTTCAAAGATACATTTTCATCCAATTTATTTATATAGTTATATTATATTTTTAATTGGTTTAAAATTAAAATTAGATAAATTTTATATCATTTAAACCTATTTAGGCCATTGGAAACAATTTCACATTGAATTTATATATAAAAACTTAGAAAACTTTTGAAAATTCTTACTTTAAAACCCCGCTTTTCACCCTATCTACAGGATTATTTTTAAATTAATTTATGCCAAATCTATGATTTTAATTTGGAAAAATGATTTACATATTTTGAATAAGAATAATTTCTAATATATAATAATTTAAACTTAGTTTTTTACCAAGAATATTAGTGAAAATGAATAAAATTAATTACATGGATTAATGTAAAATTATGTTTACTTAGTAGTTAAACTTTAATCTTAAGAGTCCAAATGACGTAGAAACTTTTCCATAACCCATTGGTTGGACATTATTATACCATATACCATATTTTGTCTAATTGGGACCATTATTTTATTCACATGATGTAAGTTAAACCTCTCAATAGTGTTTAACATTTTATATTTACAAGAATGTCACTCCCCCTCCACTATAAAAAGACACTCCACATTCCCATTTATTCACGCATATCAAGCCATTTTTATCATCCAAACACTTCCAAAATAAGATAAAAAATACCTACCTTATCCCTAGAGTCCTAAACTTTGGAATAAATCCAACCAGTAAGTCCTTTGGTGCAAAACAAATGGAGTTACCTGAAGAAGATGTAACTTTCATAAACATGCATTTTTTACTTTGTTTCCTTATCCACTCCCTTAATTTATTATTATTTCATGATTATATAATAACATAAATATCATAAATATAATGAAATGTTTTATTTTAAGTTTTCAACCTACACCTACACACACATCCATTAACTGGGTAATGAAATTATCATTCGTGTACGACGAACTACCACCTCACGTAATGTTGTCGTTCGTTTTTTTACCACCTATCATGTTTAGAAATTATGATGGTCACAATATTTTTATATGATATATATATATGATATTTATTATGTATTAATACTTATATAACTATTATATGCACATACCTTTATGCATTCCATTTTGGGTAAATACGATAACATCGTTTGTAGACATGTGGACTGCTGCCTCCTGAAAGCGATGTGATACATTCACACATTAAATGGAATGTATTGAGGATTATTTTATTTAAAAATACATGACATAAATAACTATGATGATATTAATGACATAATTAACTTTCTAGATATATAATATATCATTTTCTTTATTACCCTTTCAATCACTGAAAAAGTGATAACGTCATTCGTAGACGTGTGGACTACCTCCTCCTCAACACGATGTGATACATTTTACATCACAATAATTCTATATATAAGTATATATGATTAAATAATATGGTATTTATTATATAATTTTCATTATATAAATAAAAATTTTACTTACCTTCTTTCCATAAAAATCATTGAAAAATGGGAATGTTACTCATGCGTACATACGGCCTACCGTCTCCATATTTAATGGTTGGTTTTAAAAGTGTAATTGATGTATAAATATGATAATTATTTAATTATTATTATTCTATATATGTTTATATAATGACCCCTTTGACCATACTTGACCAACCAAAGTTTTTTTTGACACATAAACCGAATATGGTCAATACACTATATGTAAACTTAGTTGTCTAAGTAGTTTTTTAGAATATTGTAATAAGTGAAAAAAATAAATGATAAAATTGAAAATGGTTATAAATAAAGTAAATAATTAACATTATTTTATTATTCATGAATATAAATACACACGTGACAAGTTGGATTCAAGGTAATGGATTTCATCTTAATCTCCTTTCATTGAGGAATTTATTGATGATATGCACCTTAATTATTTTATAAGATGTATGTACATCCCCTTTTATATTCCATATCCATATTTTATCTATTATCATGTTATTTAATGTTTTGTTAAATTTTATTCTTTCATGGGGCTTGTGATTTAAATGTTCAAAGTGGTATGGGACTCTTTGAATGTTTAGAGATTTAATCCTATCCTCTACTTAAATATTATTGATATTATTTTACATATTTATTTATATGGATATAAAAGGGATTATAAAGGAAATTTTATCACCATTTTGGTATTTTTATTCCTCTACAAGCCTTCATGTTTTTAGAATAAAAAATAATCCCATATTTCCCTTTTTCATGGTATTTTTTTATTGAAAATGGGTTTTGAAAATGGATTGATTATTTCAATATATTAAAATGTTTTCTCATGATTTAAAATAAAATATTATGAGTGAATTTTTAAAAATTGAAATATTTTATGTTTTATGATTATATAATGGTACTTGTACATTTGATTGGTGGTTCTGTGATAAACTAATGATGGGTGGTTCTATGATATATTAACTATGGGTTGGTCTATGATAGTTATTTAATGAATTAGGTATAGAATTTGGTCGTATGGATATTTCATTTATAAGAGTCACATGTATGTAATTTTACTGCATGGTTATTCCATTTATAATAGTGACAAGTATAATTATGTCTCAAGATACCTTTACGTATTTTATATGCTTGTTATGGGTTTTATGGTAATCTTGTGGTTACAACAAAGGTATGAAATGAGATTTTTTTTCAAATGAAAGTATTTACTACTCATTAAGGGTGAAAAGTATTACTTTGAGATAAAGTTTTAATGGGTTTTAATGTTATCAATGGACTAATGGTTTCCTTATTTTATATCTCTTACTAAGATTTTTATGCTCATCCCACATTTTTTAATTTTTTCGCATGAATTAAGGAGGAGTATAGGATTTTAAGATGTCATTTTTAATGTTATAAAGAGTTTTCATAAAATAGATCATGATTTATTCTAAATTTATTATATTATGGTAAATAGGGATATTGTTCAGAAGTGTCCATTTATATTTTTATGGTTTTTTTATGTATGAGTTATGGACTAATTATCAAAAACTCTAAACCTGAATAGATCCTTAATGTGAAAGAAATTAAAATTACTAAATTAACTTAAGATTATGTAATGTCTAAGTCCAGGTCCTTAGAGTTGGTATCAAAGGTTAGTTTATAAATTTAGAGGTTAGGGTAATATTAATAACTTTCCCTTAAAACATTTTATCTTATGGTCAAGTTAAAATGTTATAGAATTTAAAGATTACTATGTTGCTTCATATAAATTATGTTTGTTATGAATGGTTTTCTAGCAAAGTAAACAAGGAAGATATGGTGGGAAGAAACCGAGAGGAAAATATCCTTCCAAATCAGCATCCCAATATGGTTGGAATTGGAACTGAGTAGTTTGTTACAGTGATGGATCGGTTGAAACTGGATATAAATGGTGATGGTTTCCATACAAGATAGAAACCATATCTGCTATAGAGGAACATGATGATAGTAGAGCATTTTATGCAACATCATCCCCCATCATTTAGTAGATCATATAACCCCATAATAGCTGATGGATGGATTAAACCCTAGGAAAATATATTTGATGTCATGGTTTGTTCAGATCACTAAAAGGTATATCTTGTAATTTATCGTTTTTAAGGTGAATCCAACCGGTGGTGGTAAATGGTTATGAATATCATGGAAAGGGAAGAGATTTATTCCTTGTAATTGGATGAATTTAAAAATATTTTCCTTGAGAAATATTTTCTTAAGGTTGTTAAATTTAGGATGGAAAAATAATTATAGGAACTGAGACAAAAGGAGGAAGATTTTGTGGCTACATACAAAGAAAACATCACTCGACTTGTGAGGTACATTCCAAATTTTATTTGAGATATTAATAGTAAGATAAATTATTTTTACTTAGGATTAAATCTAAGATATTTAAGGGAATTTTCTTCTCGTGATTTCAAGAGCTATGAGAAACCTGTTCAATGTGATGAGAAGGTAGAAATGGATATTTATGATGATCATGTGTCCCATGAAAACAAGAAAAAAATAGGTACAGTTGTAAATAAATGTAAAATCATTCATCAAAGAAGTTTGAAGGTAAGAAAAAAAATTCCCATCTTGTGAGAAGTGTGGTAAAAATAATCTTGGATAATGCCTTTAAAAATCTAGCAAGTGATTCTGATGTGGTAAGTTTGGTAATATGGCTCATGACTATAAGTAATATATTTAGGAAAGTAATGAAAAGCTAGTAGTGAGATGTTTTAGTTTCAATGAGTTTGGTTATTATTACAATTTATGTCCTAATTTGATTTCCCAAGGTGGAAACAATCATAATCAAAAGCAAAAGGGTGCAACCAAATCTTTTTCTATTAATACAGTTGATATTGGGACATCAAATAAAGTGGTGGTAGTTATATAACTGGTTTATTAGAATAATGAAAATAGTGTATTTGACTATGGTTCTTCACATTATTTCATATCTGAGAAATTTTAAACTACATTGGGAATATCACCTCATGAAAGTAAGATAGATATTTTTGTAAAAACTCTATGTGGGAGTATTAAAGAAACCAAGATTTATAGTAATATTCCTAATGTCATTAGTGGTATGGTATTTTCTGAAAATCTTATTGAACTTTCTATAGAGGAGTTTGATATCATTTTGGGTATGGATTGGATTTTAGTTAATCATGCTAAAATAGATTTCAGAGCTAAGAAAGTTTTATTCAATGATCTAATAAATTTATTAACATACTTAGAAACTCAGAAATTGATAAAGGATTGTAGTGAATTTTATATAGATCATGTTGTTGAAGACATATAAACATTTTTGATTAGTGAAATCCCAGTATTAAATGAATTTACATATGTTTTTACAAATTATTTTCCCAGTGTTGTTCTGGATCATGAAGTTGAGTTTACTATTTATTTAGTGCATGGTGTTAAGACTGTTTTTAAACCCCTTATTTAATAGCTCAAGTATAACCTGTGTAATTGAAAAAATAGTTAAATGAGTTATTAGATAAAGGTTTCATTCAACCTATAACTTCTCCCTAAGGTGCTCATATTTTATTTATGAATAATAAATATGGTTCTATGAGACTTTTCGTTGATTATATACACTTTAATAACATCACTATTAAGAAAAAGTATCCCTTGCCTCATATCAATGATTTGTTTGATCAGCTCTAGAGAGCTCATTATTTTTCGAATATTGATCTGAGGTCCGAGTACCATATGATGAAGGTAAAGAAGAATGAAATTCCAAAGACGGAATTTCGGATGAGATATAGGCATTTTGAGTTTGTATCTATTCCCTTTGGGTTATCTAATTCACCTATTTTATTTATCAATATTATGAATAGAGTCTTACATTAGTTTTTGGATAATTTTGTGGTTGTTTTTATATATGATAATTTTTTATATTCTAAAAACCATGAAGGACATGAAAGTCACTTTAGGATTGTTTTGAAAACCATATAAGAAAAAAACTATATAGAAATTTTAGTAATAGTGTATTTTGGATGCAATAAATTTTATTCCTTGGAAATATTGTTTCTAAAGATTGAATAATGGTTGACCTTTCTAAAACAAAAGTTCTTAAAGAGTTTCCAATACCTTCCAATATAATTGACATTCGTAGTTTTCTTGGATTAGCAGGTTATTATTGAATTTCTATTGAAAAAATTTCATGGTTATCTATCCCACTAAATAAAGTTAATTTGAAAAGGAATTAATTTATTCTATATAGAAGTATGTGACATTTGTTTTAATGAACTAAAAATAAGATGGTTCAATGCCCCTATTTTGGCCTTACCTTCCAAAAATTATGAATTCATCATCTATAGTGATTCTTCATTGAAAGGAATTGGTTGTGTCTAAATGCATAATAATCGATTAATTACTTATGCTTCATTACAGTTGAAAACTCATGAGTTAAATTACTCAATTAATGATTTGGAATTAGTTATTGTTGTTTTTTATTTAATAATTTAAAGGCATCATTTATATGGAATAAAGCGTGCAATTTATTCTGATCACAAAATATTGATATATATATTCACCCATAAATAATTGAACATGAGACAGAGAAGATAGCAATAAATAATCAAGGGTTGTGATTTTATGATTCATTATCGACCTAGAAAATCAAATAAGGTGTTTTATGCTTTTAGTCAAAAAAGTAATGCTACATTAACTATGTTACATTTGGAACATGACCCTTTGGTTAATGATTTGATAACTTTTGGCCTAGAAGTTATGGATGTAGGGATATCTCATATTTTGTTTTAGATTTTAGTGCATTTTATTTTTTCATAAATAATTAAGATAGCTCTGAAGGTGGATCAATATTTTTAAGAAAAGGTAGAATCTGTTAAGAATGGTAAGTTTCATGATTTTAATTTTTATGAAGGAGTTTTTTTAGGATTTGGAAAAAGATTATGTGTGCCATGTGATTTATAGTTGAGGAAATATTTGTTGACTGAAGCTGATAGATCTCCATTTTCCATTCATCTGGGAAGTAAAAATATGTAGATATAACTTTAGGGGTATTAATGGTGGGATGGAATGAAAGGAGACATTGCTTAATTTATCGTGAAGTGTTTGACTTGTCAAAAGTTTAAAGAAGTGACAGTTATTAAAGGGGATTCTTCAACCTTTTCCAATTATGGAGTGGAAGTGGGAAAATATATCAATGGGTTTTGTGGGATTATTTACAAAGACTTCTCAAAGTAATAATGCAATTTGGGATATTATTGATCGATTAACCATATTTTCACATTTTTTTCTCATTCAAGCTATAATGTCTCCAGATCAGCTTTATAAACTATATATAAATGAAATTTTCAGGTTACATGGATTGTCTCTCTCCATTTTATTATACCATCATCCCATGTTCATATCTAATTTTTGGAAAGGACTTCATAATTTTTTTGGTTACTGAATTAAATTTTATTATATTTTTTCATCGTTAATCTAATGGATAGTCTAAGCGTATTATTTGAACCTTGGAAGATATTCTTCATTCTTGATCAATGGATTATTAGGGAAGTAAGGATCAACATATTTCTTTTTTTTGAGTTTTCTTATAATAATAGATTTCATTCCAATATAAATATGGCATGTTTTTATAAATTATATGGAAAGAGGTTTCATACACTAGATTTTTTGGATGATGTAGGAGAGAGGAAGTTGGCAGGACCAAAGTTGGTAGAGGAAACAGTAGTGAAAGTTCAGTTGATTCAATGACACATGATAACAGCTCAGGGATGGCATAAAATTTATGTGGATAAACGGAGAAAATATATTTCTTTCTAGGTAGGGGATCATGCCTTTATAAAATTTTCCCCATGGAAAAGTGTGATTCATTTTGGTAAGAAGGGGAAGCTGAGTCCATGATTCATTGGACCATAATAAATCCTATATAAAGTTTGATCATTTTCCTACCAAGTGGACTTACCTCCAATTTTATCCTTTATACACAATTTATTTCATGTTTCAATGTTAAAGAAGTATGTACCGGACAAATCTCATGTTTTGAGACCTGAAGTAGTTCAGTTGGAAGAGAACATTTCTTATGAGGAACAATCGGTTCAAATTTTTGAACATAGAGATCAAGTATTTCAGAACAAGTTAATTCATCAGGTTATGGTTTTATGTAAAAACCACATGGTTGAATAGACAACATGGGAATCTGAAAATTATATAAGGGAAAAATATCCCCACATGTTTGATAAGTGATTAAAATTGTGAGGACACAATTTTCAAAACTGGGGAAGGATGTAACATCACAGGTAATGATAGAATAAGACATTTTCTTATTTAATAATACTTATGAATTATATTAGTAATTTTACCTTAAAAATGACACTATGTCCAATAGCATAAATGATACGAAAGAATGAGTTTCTTCAAAATATTTCTCTACACCAAGACTGAGTTAAACCAAACAAAAATATACTATTAATATTATTATTTAATATGGATTTTATATCCTAGAAGTTGTATTAGAAGGAATGAATATTACTAACTATATTATGTTTACACATTTTTATAAAATGCTTTAATTTCATCTAATAAATTTTATAGTAAAAAGATAAGAATAAATCTAGTTTGATGCTTAAAATGGTATTTTTCTAAAAAGTAGTTTTACCTCCTTTTAAATGGTGCACCTATTTTAAATAAAAATTTTGAATTTTTTTTAATTTTTATATTAAAAAATAAACTTATTTTTTAAAATTTAGATATAAAATTTGACATTGGGTGAATTTTTTGAATTTTTCTGAGAACTTTCATATATTGATGAATAGTGAATAATACTAAATTTTAGTTTAAAATTGAATTATTGTATAATTTATTTATATAGTTAAATTATGTTTTTAATTAGTTGTAAAGTATAATTATATAAATTATGTATAATTTAAACCAATTTATTTCATTTTAAATAATTTCACATTGAATTTAGATATAAAAATTTAGCTAAATTTTGATCATTTTTACTTTAAAACTCTGCATTGTTATCCCGTCTATGAGATTAATTTTAAATTAATTTCTACCAATTATGTGATTGGAATTTGAAAAAATGGATTCCATATTTTAAATAATCATAATTTATAAATTCTAATAAGTTTAACTTATTTTTTGACCAAAAATATTAGTGGAAGTGATTAATATTAATTACAGTGATTAGTGTAAAATTGTGTTTACTTAGTGGTTAAGCTTTAATCATAAGAGTCCAAATATCCTATAAACTTGTACAAAACCCATTGGATGAAAAATATTTTACCAAGAACATAATTTATCTAATTTTAAAAATTATTTTATTCACATTATCTAAGGTATACCTCTCAATAGTGTTTACCTTTTTATATTTACAAGAATGTCACTCCCCCTCCACTATAAAAAGGTACACACACATCCCATTTATTCACACCTATCAAGCCCTTTATATAATCCAAAACATTCCCAAATAATATCCCAAAATCCCTCCACTAACCCTATATTCCTCACCTTGGGCATAAATCCAACCAAGAAGTCCTTTGGTGCAAACCAAAAGGAGTTACCCGAAGAAGAGGTAACTTTCATCAACCTGCATTTTTACTTGTTTTCCTTATACACTCCCTTAATTTATTATTATTACATGTTTATATAATATAATAATTATAATAAATATACTTATATGTTCTTATATTAAGTTTTTGACCTACACTTACATACATTTTCATAAAATGGGTAACGAAATTATCATTCGGGTACGGAGAACTACCACCTCACGTAAAGATGTCATTAGATTTTCCTTTACCAGCTCTCATGGTTGAGAATTATGATGGAAATAATATTTTAATATGATATATATATATATATATATTATATTTATTATTTATTCATACTTTTTTAATTTTTATATACACATACCTTCATGCTTTCCATTTTTTGTAAATACAATAACATCGTTTGTGGATATGTGGACTACCGCCTCCTCAAAGCGATGTGATACATTCACACATTACATGGAATATATTAAGGGTGAGTTTAAATAAAAATATTTGACATAAATAAAATGCATATTATATTCATGAAATGATTTCCTTTATATAAATATAATATAAAATTTTTTTATTACCCTTTCACACACTGAAAACGTGATAACATCATTCATGGACGTGTGGACTACTGTCTCCTCAATGCGATGTGATTATTTTTACATAATAATAATTATATTAATAAGTATATATGATTAAATAATATTTTAATTATCATATATTGGTCATTCTTAAAAGATAACTGTTACTTACCTTCTTTCCATAACGATCAAAGAAAAATGGGAACGTTACTCATACGTATGTACGGCATACCGTCTCCATGATTGTAATGTTGGTTCATTTTTCATAACTATATTTCAGGATTGGTTTTAAAAGTGTAATTTATTTATAAATATGATAAATATTTCAGGATTATTATTCTTTATATGTTTATATAATTACTCCTTTGACTATAGTTGACCCACCAAAGTTGTTTTTGGCACTTAAACTAGATATGGTCAAAACACCTGAAAAAACTTAATTGTTTAAGTAGTTGTTTAAAACATTGTAATAAGTAAAATAAAAGTAATGATAAACAAGAAAATGGTTATGAAGAAAGTAAATAATTAACATAATTTTATTATTTAGGAATATAAATACACACATGAAAAGTTAGATTCAAGGTAAGGGGTTTCGTCTCAATCTCCTTTCATTAAGGAATTTCTTGATGATATGCGCATTTATTATTTTTTAAGGTGTATATACAGTCCCTTTGACATTCCATATACATGTTTTATTTATTCTCATGTTATTTAATGTCTTTTAAAAATTTATTCCTTAATGGGGCTTATTATTTAAATGTTCAATGTGGTATGGGACACTTTGAATGTTTAAAGATTTAATCCTTTCCTCCATTTCAATATTCTTGATATTATTTTACATATTTGTTTATATAGATTTAAAAAATTAGTATAAAGTAAATTTTATGTATATTTTGGTATTTTTCTTCCTCTACAAGCCTTCATGTTTTTTAAATAAAAATAAACCCATATTTCCATTTTTTGGTATTTTTTATTTAAAATGGGTTTTGAAAATGGATTTATTATTTCAATATCTTGAATTTTTTTATTGTGATTTAAAATGAAATTTTATGAGTGAAATGTTGAAAATTGAAATATTTTATGTGTTATGATTATATAATGGTACTTGGACATTTGACTGGTGGTTCCATGATAAACCAATGACAGCTGGTTTCATGATAAACCAACGATGGTTGGGCCTGTGATATCACTCCAATTCATTGTGTATGGAAGTCAGTTGTATGGATATTCCATTTCTAAAAGTGACATGTATGGAAGTTAACTATATAGTTATTCCATTTATATGAGTAACAATTAATATTATGTCCCAAGAAACCTTTATGTATTTTTTTAATTCTTATAGGTTTTATGGTAATCTTGTGATTACAAAAAAAGTATGAAATGAGATTATTTTCAAAGGAAATTATTTACTACTTATTAAGGGTTAAAAGTATTAATTTATGATAAATTTTTCATGGGTTTTAATGTTTATCATTGGATTAACGGTTTCCTTCTTTTATATCCCTTACTAAAAATTTTATGCTCGTCTCAATTTTTTAAATTTTTTTCATATGACTTAAGGAAAATTAAAGGATTTGAAGATTTAATGTTGAATATCATGAAGTTTTTTCATAAAAGAGTTCATTCTATAATTTAAATTTTTTAGATTATGGGAAAAATTGATACTGTTTGGAAGTGTCCACTCTGTATTTTTATGGTTTTACTATGTATGAGTTATGGACTAATTCTATAAAAATCTAAACCTAAAAAGATACTCATTGTTAAAGAAAGTAAAATTAATGACTTGACTCAAAATTATTTAATGTTTATGGTTAGTTCCTTATATGGGAACTTGGTCATGTGCCCTAACCCAGTCTGTATCATGTTCCCTGATATAGCATGTACCTGTACACACCATGTTCCACACATGGGAGTATAGCTATGTATATGTCCAAACCCAAATTCATGTGCCCTAGGTTACTACTTGGTGTGTATTTCTAGTCTATACACCATTTGGTCCAGGTTTACAACATGATATTCTTTGACCAGGTATATTGTGTGTGTTCTTGAGATCACATAGCGTGTAGTCAAGATTTTCATATTTCGAATGCCTGTGATCTACCCAATCACCCAAATCACCTAGTAATCGATTCAAAAAAAGGATGAAAAGTAATAAATATATATTTAAAACAAAATAACAGGAGAAATTATTAGTTTAAAACAAATCGTAAAGGAAATAATGATCCTTGCCTCTTGGTGGATCACCATAGCTTCAAGATCACATGCCACCAATTCTCAATCCATGATCACAACATCCATATCCACACTTGAATCAACCCTAGATGAATATTTATCTCCCAATCACATTCTCTTGGATCCATGTCATCAAAAAGAAAGGGGTTGTTTTCTCTTATAACTTTATCCCGAGGGTAAATGCCACATTCTAGAGTCAATGGAAACAATGGAAAAATTTATGAGGTTTTCCTATATGATAAAATGAATTTTTTATCCTTCTCAAAGGCTCGGGGATCAAAACACAAATTTATGTTATGCCTTTAGCATGGAAAATCCTAGATCATTCCATTCATGAACAGTTAGAGTTTTCCTTCTTTATAAATACCCTATGATTTCATAATTTTGATGATTTAAAATTAGAATTATTTATAAGTTCTTGAATTTTTACTTACTGGTTTTCATTTAGTTCTATTCATAATTTTCCTATAAGGAGTTTGATTAAAATTTATAATATTTTAGGTTACTAAGTGTATCCTCCAAAGCAACAATCTCATACAGAAAGAGAATGCTATTTTTTTCACATTAAATAATTTTGTATCCTGGTGACTATATTCAGAAGAAACTACATAATTTTTGTCAAGGATTATAAATATGAATCATCTAAAATTTAAAAGATATTTGTTTCTAATTTTTTATGCATTATATGGAAAATAAAGATAGAATCTGAATGGTCAATATTATATGGTTTTGAATTTTATTATAGTGTTATAATACTACCCATATGTATTATAGTTTTTATTATTTTATGGTCAAAGTGGAAAAAGTAGTAATAACATGATTTGAAATACAAAAAGTAACAAAATTTTAATATAATGTTTTGGTAATTATAAGAATATAAATTATTTAAATAAGTTCCATGTTATTTAATGATATTCAAAGCCTTTAAATGTTATGTATTTTCTATTTATTTATTAAAAAATAATGGTTTTTCCTAAATTATTATTTGTTTTAAATGGAATTAATGTAAATTATACTTAAAACTAGTTTCTATAGTATTTATTACCCTTAATATGGATATATATCTATATATTATTTAGTAATCATAAATTTTTTTATATATGGTACAATGTGAAAGCTATGAAATGATATATCATTGAAATGTATATTAATTTATTCAATATCCTTCCTTTAAATTATTTTTTAATGTATATTATTGTTTAATTTAAAATATATTAATTCAATTATCCTAACTCATTTTTTATAATAATTTATTGATTTATATCATACATCACATTCTAATTAATTTCATACTAATGTTTGATATAATAATTAAGAAATTGAAATGATTTAAATATACTGGTTGTGCATATACAACTCCTATGTAGTCACACCACAAAATAATTAGCTTTTTTCATCAGGGTATATCTATTGGTAAAACTGAATTTTTTATTGGTAAATTGTTTTACCGAAAAAAATTTTACTACCACTGAATTGTGGGTAAAAACTCTATTACTAACTTTTATTGCAATAGATAAACTAGTTTCGTTTCAATTATAATAATTCCAATATATAATATATATGATGGTTATAAGATTTTTCAATAGATTTATCTATTTATAATATTACCATTAGAATTTTTAAACAATAATAACAATTAATATTTGTTTGTAAATTATATTTTAAATAAAGTATTATGTGTGGATATTATAATATTCATTGAAAAAAAATTATATTATATTTATTAATATAATTATATATAATATACTTTATTATATTTATTATGTAATTATTTGAAACTCAAACAAATAGAGACCTTATTTGGAGAAACATGTTCCAATATAATTTAAAAAGATCAAACTTCATAAAATTTCATGAAGCTCTAAGAAAACATGTTGCAAACATGTTCAAACATGTTCAAAATCCAAAATACTTTACATGTAGCTCAAACAAAAATCATTCACAATATTCTTCTTTCACACATAAGCTGTCATTATCATGATTCTCACTGGTGGAATGGTCTATGCTTGCAATTTCAACAACTTGGTGATGACATGTCCACAATATCATGGATCTCCTGTCCAAGAATATATATCATCCACCACTCCTTGTAGAAACTGATGTGGAGTTTTTTTCCACTCTATCTTGTAGATCCTCCAAGACATAACTACCAAAACCTACACATTATATGAACAAAATAATACCAAAAAAATTAATAAAAACTAAATGTTTCACCATTAATTAGGAACTAATTAAAATGGTTGGACACAATAAATTCATCAAAAATCATTATATATGATTAAAAATATACATGATTCAATATTTACAAAATATTAACTCTCAAAATTAATTAAAACACTCATGTGAAACTTAAATTAAATGAAATACTTTTTCTTTTATTTTAAATAATGAAAACTTATTTCTTTATAAAATGGATTTCAAATAGTGACGAAAAATTTTTTGGATCAAGGAAACATAACTTTTTTCATATATTGTAGACAGGATTTCATTCATCCATTTTATGAAAAATAAATAGAAACTAAATAACATCATGAAAGATTTACAGGGAAAAATAATATGATATCTTTTAAATAAAAATTAATATTGACTACTGGATGTATAATATAAATATGGTAAACAACAAAAAATGTCAAAAATAAATGAATTCAATTACTCACACTTTCTTGAATGAAATAAATAATAGTAAGGAACCTTTAATCGCAATTATTGAAAACTACTAGTATTAGTTACTAATAATGATAACTAATTTTGGAAAAAAAATTCTAGATTACTTAAAATCAATTTGACACATCTTAATAAAAACTTATTATAGGACTTACCACTTATGATAAATATTGTAATGACCCGTAATTTTTGAATAAATTTTTCTTCCAGAAAATGTGTGTTATATTATTTTGTACTAAAAAATATATAAAACTTTATTAATAAATTTAGTGATACCATTGGGTTCAACCGTTATATGACCATTGGTCAATTATGATTGTTAGAAACTATACTCTTAATGTTAAGATTAGTGATTATAAATAGAAATGACAATATTTAATGCAGAAAGAAGAGTCAATGGCCTCATCCAGTAGAGTTGGTCTATACAAATCCCATTTGTTGGAGCTTGGGAGGGAGGTGGGGTCATTTGGATTTGCTTTGGACCAAGCCCAATTCGAGCTTTAGTATGTTAATCTTGAACATAATCTCCTACGGGATAAGTTCAAGCTAATATAGATTACCACTCTGGAGATATTATATGAGCCACCCCAAGAGTCTATCACCATCATAAACCTTACCCTTAGGTATTATGTAGTTGTTATAAGGGCTTATGTAACTAGGTATTAGTCACTTCTTGTGTATTCCCTTTGTATAAATAAAATTCTTATTTCCATCATTTCCATTCTAAGATTAGTTTTTCTTAATGATATAATGAATTAGATAAATTGATTTTTCAAGTAAGAATGGTACTTTTCAGAAGTATATAAATTATTATATTAAACTAAGGTTTTATTAATAATTTTATTATAATTAAATATTGTTATAGATAAACTCCTTTTTATTATAAATGATGATAAATGATTAAGTAATCTGTTTGATAAGATTTATATTTTTATATGATAAAAATAGAAATTGTATTTTTTTCAATATAAATTAATGAATTTATTTTGATGAATTTTTGGAATAATTAAAATTTTAATGAAATTTTATGATTAAATAATTTTTATTAAATATAAATAATCCTATAATATTTATGAATTCAAATTTGATTTTTATTAAGGTTTGGACACTATTTAAGTCAAAACCTGTCAAATTTCAATAAAGGTCAGTTTTTATTTTAAAAGTGAAAATCCAAATACATAGAAAATTATTTAGATAAAATGAAAATCATTTTTTGAATCAGAACATCGAAATTATCCAATGGTGAATTTTTCATAATATTCTGAGACAGTCAAATTTTTGGGTAAAAAATTAAATATTGTATAAATATATAGTGTGTTTTATGACATCATAATGACCCAATATTGATGTAAAAAATTATAAAAGGATATATTCAAATAATATATGTTTTACCTTTAAAATAATTTGATTTTAGATTTGGTCTATTAATTTTATAATGCCTTAGTGGACCCTCCAAGAGTTATAAAATAATTTATGATTTTAAAATCATTTACTTGAAAGTATGACTCACCTCCGCATAAGCAAGGTCAATATTTTATTATGTACATCCCTTTACCTTATAAAATAATTTAAACTAATCCGCTTTGGAAAAAACCAAGGGCATAAACCATGGTATGGTTTATGGTTTTGAATATTTTATATTGTAGTATCCAAAACCTAAATAATAGAGAAATATCTCTACTTTCCTATATAAACCCACCCATTCTCTCATTCCACTTCAATAAAACTCCTTTAATATTTTTTCCGATGCTTTCCACCAGGGCGCGCGTGCATCCATCATGCAGAGGACATGTGGCTTGTCGCCCAACATTCCTGCTTTCCAAAGGCGGGCGACATCCATTCCTTGTTCAGGGATGTCTGCTCCTTAATCGAAACGGGATGATGGGATGTCAGTTCTTCCTTCCGTGGACTCCTCCTCGGAACTCGTTACCTAGTCCAGGTCTCCATCATAGATTTAATACGTTGTTATCTAATCTCTTCCTGGTGCCATATCTCCATGGAAACCGGTTAATTACGCCACCCCCGTCCAGACCTTCCAAGGGGTCCAGTCAGGGCAGCAACCTTCAGTTAGGAGAGTAGTCCCGTTGAGGCATCACTGGCGTGTCTTGACACTGGGATTATGGAATGTCCATATTTTTTCACTTTTTATAAGGCTTCTCGAGGGTTCGGAAGCCCGAGGCATCCCACATCGAACGCGGGGAATCTTATGTCATTGGCATGTATCTGGGGTTTTCCTCAGCTTCTCATGTTTAACACAGGGCATGCCACAAGTTTAACGTCCAGCAGAGACGGATCAGACTGATCGGAATACTGATTAGAGTGGATCAGAAGGAGTAACCCCCTGGGGGGAACACCGATGTTGGAGCCAACACATGGGCGGCTTCCCAAATGTTGCGGAGGGGAACGAAGTGGCATGATCCCACTGAGATGTGGCGTCCTGGGTAAGTATCAGGATGGGTGACGAAAGGTTTTGGACTTGAGCCTATAAGAGACTTCTTATGTATCCCCGTGTAAGGGAATCAAAGTCTACGTAGTTCGATGGGGAGATGGGACACCAAGTGAGGTGACCCGTGAGGATGAACGCATGGAGGGGACCCGGAAGAAGTGGAACCTCCGGGTTAGGGCATGAGATTCTTGAGACAAATAGGCTCAAGGGAGAGGTCAGGATGGGACGTGGGTGATGGGCTTGAGCCTTGTGGAGGCTTCCTACGTATCCCCGCGGTAGGGAATCAAAGACCACGTAGTTCAGGTAGGACGGGGGTTAACCGACGTGAAGATGGTCGGAATGATCGGGTGG
The DNA here is from genome assembly GCA_963277665.1 of Viscum album. Lineage (NCBI taxonomy): Eukaryota > Viridiplantae > Streptophyta > Magnoliopsida > Santalales > Viscaceae > Viscum > Viscum album. The sequence goes on along the minus strand of OY728167.1, from coordinate 710,093,068 downwards.
TGGGCTTGAACCTTGTGGAGGCTTCCTACGTACCATGCCTTAGCATGGATCAAAATCCACGTAGTTCGGATCGGCTGGGGCTTACGCTCTAACGCGGCCCAGGGTGGTATGGGGATTATGCCCTGAGGTGGCCCAAGGTGTTGGTGAACCGACGTGAAGGGGGTCGGAACAACTGGGTGGTGGGCTTGAACCTCGTGGAGGCTTCCTACGTACCATGCCTTAGCACGGATCAAAGTCCACGTAGTTCAGAATGAATTAGGGCTTACGCTCTGAGACGACCCAAGGTGGTATGGGTCTTACACTCTGAGGCAGCCAATGGTGTTGGTGAACCGACGAGAAGGGGGTCAGAACAACTGGGTGGTGGTCTTGAACATCGTGGAGGCTTCCTACGTACAATGCCTTAGCAAGGATCAAAGCCCGCGTAGTTCGGACTGAGCAGTTTAACATCATGCAGGACGGAATACAGTTTAACGTCATGCTGGATGATAGGAGCATGTAGTTTAACATTATGCGGGGAGAATATGCCACGGTCAATGCTCTCTCTAAGACCACGTGAGTAATGCTCGGTGTGAGAAACAAGAGGTTGCAAGGACCCGGTGATCACGTCGCGAAAGGTGCGTCTGTGGGAAGTGGGATGGGGCTTAGGCTCAAGGCTGCCCAATGAGGAAACAAGTGATTACACGTTGGTTCACGGCCCATGGAGATGAATATAGGAGGAGCATTGTTCCTCATCACACCCCTGGCCGGTTCAGATGCTGAGGGGGTGAGGAGGAACAGAGGCGCTGACTCCTATGAGAAGGGCTAAGGGGATTACACCAGGGTGGCTGCCCAAAGAGGAAACAGGGGCTTACGCGTTTGTTCGCGGCCCAAGGAGATGAAAATTGGGACTTACTCTAGGGTGGAGGCCCAACAACGAAAAATCCCAAAGGGAGGGGAACGGGTGAGAAATCCCTTATAGCCCTCTAACCTCTTGGTCCTTGGCACTGGGGGAAGTACGGAGGTGCATGGGTGCTACCTTCTGCAAGAATGGCTAGGGGCTTACGCCGAGGTGGTTGCCCTTTCCCCATGGACAAATTCCACTCCAACAAAGAGGATATAATCCCATGTGAGGGGTGATCCCATCCCCGTAGAGACCAACGGGAGTAGAGAATGCCCGAGCTGGGGAACCCCACATAGGATGTGTGGGGCCATGTCACAGTTTAATGTCATATGTTGAGGATAAGGGTGCTCGATAGTTTAACGTACTCAGTTCGGACGAGGTGGGATCACTCCACACCCCTAGGACTTACATAACTGGTACCCTCTACACCTTGGTGAAGGGAGGGCACCAGCAATGCCGTTGTTGAGGGGTGTTGTGGAGCGAACCGCTTGGGGGCCCACGTTAGCATGGCTATGCGAAGAAGCAATAGCCGTTAGCGTGCCAATGCGAAGAAGCATGTGGCGAAGCAATGCAACGGGAAAAGTCGCCCAAGGGACCTTGAGGTTACTTCATACGAGCCTAGAAGGTCATATGGGAAAACATTGCATGGTGTGTATGCCTAGTGTGTATGTTCAGGGCATTCACAAGGAGGACATAGGGCGCCTACACAGGGAGGCACCCGAGGAGCACCAAGGTGAGGGGTACCGAGGATTGCGCGAAAAGTAATGACTGGCATGCAAAATCACCAGGATGTCATGTAATTGGGGCAGAGGGACCAATAATATTGCGCGCAAAGGATGTGAATTGTGTGCAAGGGTCAGAGGCCATGCGCAAAGGTAAGGGCGCACCCAATGAAAGGGATGGCACAAAATTGGACCGTTTTGCGTGCAATGAACGGAATTATGCACAAGGGAGGTACCCTGAAGGGTTTGGAATTCTATTTAAGCCAGTGGGATCTCGCGCAATGGTGGATCCCGGGGTGAGGTGGCGTGAAAAAGATCAATACCTGAAATCCATCTTGCGTGCGCGGATGTTCGATTTCGCGCCCGAGAGATGGTTTGAATTCCTCAAACTCGAAATGGAAGGGGTCTCCTTCTATTTATAGGCATCCGACAATGCGGAATTCAGTGTGGCGCGCAAAATTTTGAATTCCAGAGACGGCGGCGTGAAATTATTTCGCTCCTACGCCAGGGACCCTTCATGAATCTCGAACCCTTTCCACGCGGGACTCTTTTTTCGCACGCATACCCCTCTTTTTCTGGGAAACACTTCCGGGCCCTCTGGACCGAGCCTCTGGGCCCGAATATGACTTCGCTTTGCCGTTTCCAAACTTCCTTCAGTAAATATGAACTTTTCGGCATCTATAAATATCATCCATACTCTTGTCTCTACTCCCTAGAGTCCTCCTGGGGTTCCCCAAAGCTCCCAAGAAGCCTCTCCCAACCCTTTGGGATCACACATCCAAGTAAGGGATATCTTCCACTATCCTCTTTTATCAAGCATTTTTTTTATGAAATGAATTTTAATTTCAATGTTCATATATTGGGATATGTTCATACATACTCCCCTTACTATCCATTTTATTTATAAATAATGATATCTTCCTTTCACTCTCATTAATCTCCACTATGATTCCTTAAATGCACCCGTTACTATGCTGAAATTATGAAAGGGAATTCACAAATCCTCTTTTCCATTAAAGTTCTCTATTATGTGGTGTGTCTTTAAAATTTCTATACCATTTTCTTATTTCCATTTTATTTTGTCCCTCTACTATATTATGAGTCTTTTATGAATGGTATACCTATTTCCCTTATAAGGCCTCATCCTTAAACATTACATCATCTTGAATTAAGTTAAAAAATCACATTGAGGATCTTTTTGGGTTTAGAGATTTAGAGAATTAGGTCATAAATTATACATAACAACTTGAATATTACATGTAGACACTTCAAATCATTATCCATTTTTTCATAAAATAAAAACTCTTAAAAGAAAAGATACATGTTTAGTTCCATGTTTTAAAAATCATGACTTTTACTTGATCCCAATGTTGACCTTATTCCACTTTAATTCATGTGAAAAACATTTCAAAAACTTGGGATGAGCATAAAAAGATCATTAAGGGATACACAAATAAGGAAAACAGTTAGTTTTTCAAAACAACATGTAAACCATGAATACTTTATCATAAGTAATAATTTTCACCTTTATTAAGTAGTAAATACACTTTACTGAATAAAATCTCATTACTTACCCTTTTGTCACCAAAATATTTCTGTAAAACCCATAGAAATCACACATAACATATAAAAGGTAAACTTGGGACATAATCATACTTAAATGGAATAACTATATGGTCGACTTCCACAAATCATTCTTACAAATGGAATAGCCATATAGCCAACTTCCATACCCAATGCATTGGAGGTTATAATATAACCACTCATTCTTGGTTTATAATGGAACCACCAATCATTTGGTTTATCACGTAACAACCCATCAAATGTCCAAGTACCAATATATAATCATCACACATAAAACATTGAAAATATTAACATTTTAATCATAAAATTTCATTTGAAATCACAATAAAAAATTTCAAGATATTGAAATAGTAAATCCACTTTCAAAACCATTTTCAATACCAAAATATGTAAAAATGGTATATGGTATTTATTTTCCATTTAAAATCATCACGACTTGTTAAGGAAGCCAAATATCAAATAATGCTTGCGGAGGTGGAAAGGTTGTTGTCACCGCATATGTTAAAAACATTCCTTTTTTCATTTAGCAAAATGTTACATATAAAAAATATTCCCTTTGAATGAAAATAAAAGTTAAAGGGTTTTATTATACACCATGTAAAATAAGGAGGTGTATATTATCAAAACATACCTCAATGAAAGGATATTGAGACGAAGTCCCTTACAAAGATCATTTATTAAATAAAATAGATCAATTATGTGTATTCACTATAAGTACATATAAAGAAAGTAAAAATAAAATATAGGATATCAAAATTTATTTCTCACATATTCATAGCACTACATAATCATGAAGTATAAGTTTAACCCAAAGAATGGAAATTGGGTTAAAGTTCCCTTACCTCGTGTCTGACTTGACTCATTCGTTCTTTAATTTCCTGAATAATTAACTTAAGTTAATTTATAATTTCTTTAGAACCTTTTAGAATTTTATTATTCCTTTTATATCACTTATTAACTTTCTATAACAATTAGTTAATTATTTGAGTTCATATCATACATTTTGTCGATGTTCGGAACTTGAGTCAAAATGAACTTTTTATAATTATAAATTGTCCATGTGGTCAAAATTTCATTATATCCATAATTAAATTCATGATTTATATATTTTATATATAATATATATCCATTATATATGTATTTATAATAGTCCTTAGCATTTTTATATAAGAAATAAAATACACCATTCGTGGAGACGGTAAGTCATACGTACGCGTGAATGCTACTTTCATTTCTTTTTCATATTTAATGGAATGAAAACTAAATAATAAATAAATATATTATAATTAAATTATAATATATATATTATATATGTTACATAAGTTCATTAATTCCATCCTTTATATTTTCCATGTATATTATGAACAAGTCATATCACTTTGAGGGGGCGGTAGTCTGCACTTCATCAAATGAAATTATCGTATTTATACAACATGAAAAGCATAAAGGTTTGTTCTAAATGATAATTACATAATCATATAGATAAAATAAATATAATATATATCATATATAATTACATTTTCATCATAATGGCCACCATAAGAGGTGGTAGTATAATATTGAACAATCATCGTTTCATGATGCAGTAGTTCACCGTCCACGGAAACAGTATGTTCTATACCCATTTGACATAGGTGTGTGTAATTTTATATAGAATACTTATCATAAAAACAAACTAGTATATTTAGGATATTGTTTTTATTATTTAAAAAAATAATAATAAGATCATATGGAGTGGATAAGGAAAACATAATGGAATAGAACTTGAGAGAAGACGTTACCTCAAATCAGATAACTTATTTTCATTAGAGCCAAAGGGATCTATTAAATTGCATTATTCCTAGGGGTAGGATTATAGGAGGAAGTTAGGTAGGTTGGAATCTTACTTGGGAATATTTTGGACAATCCAAATGGGCTTGATAGGTGTGTGTAATGGTTAGAGATGGTGTCCTTTTATAAGAGGGAGGAGGGGTACTTAAGGAATATCTTGCATTATTATTTCTGTATAAATTCTATTTCGAGTATAAATGTGTCAAAATTCATCTATATTTAATATAATATGAATATAAGTCTAAATAAAATCATCCAATAATAATTATATAGGTTTTGTATATTTTTTAATCCTTATATTTTTTATTTAACCCTTTTTTACTCTTACCGTTTTATCAACCATTTAACACTTTGAGAATCAAAATAGTTACCAAAATGTAAAAAATATCCAATTAAAGAGTAAATAATTAAATTTTAGACTTATGATAACTATTTTTCCTAATATTATAATTTTTTTAATTTTATAATATTTAATAAAATATTTTATATTTTAAAATATGAATTATTTCAATTTTGACACTATTTATATCATGATTTTTAAAAATACATAACAACTTGATTGATTAGAAAAAAATTCATTAATAAAAAATAAAATGTAACTATAATCCATATAATTAGTTTATGACATCAAAATAACCAAATTACATTTATTTTAACATTTTTAATATCATTTATTGGAATCCTTTATTAATGAAGTAATCACTGCATCATCATTGTGTCATAATTAAATTTATTTATTTAATATCTAAAAATTATAAATAAAATACCATGATTTAGGAAATATTTTTATCTTTATAATGAATATTTTTAGTCTAAAATATATCTTATATAACCCCATATAAAAAACTTTTACAAAAAGATACATGATTAGGTTATATTTTCCTTAACTTTAAATTAAAAGTAATTGAATGTCATTTTAACACACAAGTGCCTCCATGGGGTCCTAAAATCAACCCAAAAATTCCTATAGTTGGATATATCTCATAAAATAGTATTATTACATGTGTTAGGGTAATTTAATATTATTATAATATTATTTTTTACCTTTATTTACCAGATTTTCCCTTTAACCATGGTAAATAAAATATTTAGTGAAGTTATTATTCATAATATCTAAAAATAAAAGACACCTATTTACATAATTTGGACCTCCTAATTCCAAATATGGAATCCATTTTTCCAAATTCAAAACACATAAGTTTCAGAAATTAATTTTAAATTAATTCTCGTTGTCAAAACGAAAAAGCATGTTTTGAAAAATAAAAACTATCAAAATATTGACATGTGTTTATGTCTAACTAAAAAGTGAAATTACTTTCAATGAACAAAATTGGATTAAATGGTAAAAACATAATCTAATTATACTTTAAAAACAATTAAAAAGATAATCTAATCATATAAATAAATCAGATGAAAAGACAGTTTTGACTTAAAATGTAGTATTTTTCACTATTCATTAAAAAATGAACTTTATCAGAAAAATACCAAAAATTTACACAAAGTGAATTTTGATGTCCTGCATCTAAATAAAAAGTTTATTTTTTCAAATCGAACATATAAAAATGACAAAAACTAGATTTAAAATTGGTTCTCCATCAAAGGGCAGCAAAACTACCTTTTAAAAAATATTAGAGTATTTATGCTTAAAATTGGATTCATTCTCCTTTTAAACCTATAAATTTTATTGGATAAATGTGAAAATATTTAAGAAACATGTTTAATCATAATGTGGTTAGTTCTTTTCATTCCCTCCAATACAAAATCTAGATATTAACTACCATTTAAAATAATAATATTATATTATTATTATTTTTCTTAGTATGACTTAGCCTTGTGTGCAATATAAGATTTCGGAGAAACCCATTGTTGTGTGTCGGGTACTCCATCGAACATAGCATCCTTTTTAAAGTAAAATTAATATTAAATTAACATTATTAATAAATATGAAATTTTCATATTCTTTATTTACCTTGGATGTTACATCCTTCCCCCATTTTAGAAATTTCATCCCTGAAATTTTAAAATTGGGCTCAAAAACATCATTGGAATTCCCACATCAAAAAAAGTGTCAATAAAACTATATCTTTAAAAGAAATAAATATAAGTACAAAGGTCACCTGAGATAACACATACTAGGATTTCATGTATGAAAACATGGATATGAAGGATAAACTAAGTGTCACGTTCTGATGGATAGTGATAGAAAACATGATTAGAAGAATGTTAACCACTAGAAAATCACAAACGTGTGATAGGTTAAACAGGCATTGATTCCCCAGTAGGAAAAGTAAACGGACAACGTTTTTTGTTTTAAGTTCCCTTTGGAGAATTTATTTATGAGATTGAATAAGAACATAAGGAAATATACTTACTTTTCATGTAGTGTTTCATCCTTTAATAAGTTTCTACAAAAAACTCATCTTTTCTCCAAATGATGAGTATTCAAGATGACTTGGTCACACATGAAGTGCTGGAATCAACTTCTAGAGAATAAAATGATCCACAAAAGAGGAACCATATATTTCCCTATCTTTAGACATTAACCAAAACCAAAATGGTTAGTACAAGATAAGATAATCCCCAAAAGGGATAAACTTTTATAAAAAGAAATACTACTCTTAATATCCAAAATTTCACAAAAAATACCCAAAGATCAAAAAATAACATTAAATACACAATTTTCCTCAAAATTATTCAAAATAATCCAAACTAAGTTTGAAACCCAAAATTCATAATGATTTGATCACATAGTCTTCCAAAAAAATCTTAACATTTATCTCCAAATAACATCGGATACTTTTAAAGTCTCATACTGAAAAGTAATTAACCTAATCACATGTTCTCTATGATAGGTTATTCACTTCCATAAATAACCCAAAACACTATAATTCCACAATAAAATATATATTCTTCCAAATAAAATTTTAACCATTACTCCACAAATGAAATCCCATAGCATTCTATATTACTTGGGCATATAGTGTTCCCAAAAGAGAGAAAGTCTTCCAAAATAACATTTATCACTTAATCACCAAATCATTTTCCTATATTAAGGATATCCATTTTATAAATCATAAGTTCCAAAAATCAACATATTCTTTATCCATTAAATCATTTAACTAAAAATAATTAATCATACTAACCAGGGAATTCACATAGTCCAGTGGTAGGCGATAAATCTTAGTCGCACTTTGGTTGTGGGTTTTATTCCCACATCTTTGTCCGATGAGACGGGTTGTCACACGGTCTGCGTGTTGTCCTTTTTAAAAACTCAAAAATAACCCTAACATCATTTAACCTCAATGGTTTTCTTATACCTCTCATTTTCATCTCAACTCATAATGTCCTCAATATCTTAATTTATGAAGTTTTATATATATATTGACATTCTTTTACCTTCATATGATAAAATAACACTATTCCCAAAGAATGAACATCATACCTTGATCATGGTTTCCATCTGGTTTCATCATCATCTTGTTCACATAGATAGATGGTCCATGCACTGCAACAATTATTTAGTGATCCTTTAAAATAATATTCTTCCTTTATCAAAATACACCTCGTACAACTTGGGTCATGTGGGTGTTCACAGAAAAAAGTTTCAGAAAATAATCATGTTTGACATATAATTTCAAAACATCTGATAAAACTTGATTTTTATAAAATAGTCAGACTGAGTTTGAGTTGAAACTTTCAATCAATGGTCCTTTTAAAATACCATAATTATGTGATGAAAGACTATAATTTAAAAGCAAATATAAATAGGTTGCTCAAGAGTATCCTTCTTCAACACCATTTTCAAAATCATAATATACTTCAAAATCTCACGATAAGGTAAAATATTTGAAAATGCCATGATAATATTTAACTTTCTTGAAAATATGAGAATATTGAGAAAATATGATTTGATTAAACACAACCCATGATCCACGATGGTATCGAGGTATGGAGGAGGTGTTTGATATCTCAAACAATTTCTTTCAAGAGAGTTTTATGTTATAAAATGTTTCAGAATTGTCTAGACATGACTTTGAAATAATTATTACAATCAATTCATCAGTAAGATATAAGAATTTCGTTTGATATCCTCCTCCTTCCATTTGTAGTAGACTTTCATTGATCTGAAAAAGTTATAAAATAAGGATTTAACTTAAAGAGTAGACATAGAGACTAACCATGTGTCTAACAAAAACTTATAATCCCTAAAGTTGTCTAAACCAACCTCTGATACCAACTATAAGGCTCAAGCCTTAAACATTACATAATCTTTAATTAAGTTAATAATTCAAATTTAGGATCTTTTCAGGTTTAAAGATTTAGAGAATTTGTCCATAACTTATACATAATAACTTCAATATTACATGTAGACACTTCTACTCTGTATCCATTTTTTCATAAAATAAAAACTCTTAAAAGAAAATAAACATGTTTAGTTCCATATTTTAAATAGCATGACTTTTCCTTGATCCCATCCTTGACCCTATTCCACTTTAAGTTATGTGAAAAACATTTCAAAAACTTGGGATGACCATAAAAAGATTAGTAAGGGATACACAAATAATGAAAACTGTTAGTTTTTCAAAACAACATGTAAACCATAAATACTTTATCATAAGTAATAATTTTCACCTTTATTAATTATTAAATACTCTTTACTGAATAAAAGATCATTGCTTACCCATTTTTAACCAAAAGATTACTGTAAAACCCATATAAATAACACATAACATATAAAAGGTAAACTTGGTACATAATCATACTTAAATGGAATAACCATACAGTCGACTTCCACAAATCATTCTTACAAATGGAATATTCATACAACTGACTTCCATACCCAATGAATTGGAGGTTATAATGTAACCCCTCATTCTTGGTTTATCACAGAATCACCCGTCATTTGGTTTATCACGTAACCACCTGTCAAATGCCCAAGTACCATTATATAATCATCACACATAAAAGATTGAAAATATCAACATTTCAATCATAAAATTTCATTTGAAATCACAAGAAATAATTTCAAGATATTGAAATAGTATATGCACTTTCAAAACCATTTTCAATACCAAAATATGTAAAAAGTTTATATGGTATTTATTTTCCATTTAAAAACATCATGGCTTGTTAGGGAAGCTAAATATCAAATAATGATCGTGATGGCGGAAAGGTCGTTGTCACTGCATACGTTAAAAACATTCCTTTCTTAATTTAGTAAAATTATACATATAAAAAATATTTCATTTTAATGAAAATAAAATTCAAAGGTGTTTATTATTCACCGTGTAAAAGAAGGAGGTGTATATTATCAAAACATGCCTCAATGAAAGAAGATTGAGACGAAGTTCCTTACAAAGATCATTTTTGTAAATAAAATAGATCAATTATGTGTATTCACTATAATTACACATAATGCAAGTCCAAATACAATATAGAATATAAAAATTTATTTCTCACATAATCATAGCATGACATAATCAATAAGTAGAAGTTTAACCCAAATAATGGAAATTGGGTTAAGAAGTTCCCTTACCTCATGTCCGACTTGACTCGTTCGTTCTTTAATTTGATGAATAATAAAATTAAGTTAATTTATAATTTCTTAAGAAACTTTTAAAATTTTATTATTCCTTTTATATCACTTATTACCTTGCAATAACAGTTAGTTAATTATTTGAGTTCATATCGAACATTTTGTTGATGTTCGGAACTTCAGTAAAAAATGAACTTGTTATAATTATAAATTTTCCATGTGGTCAAAATTAAATTATCTCCATAATTATATTCATGATTTAGATATCATATATATCATATATATCCAGTATATATGTATTTATAATATTCCTTAGTATTTGTATATAAGAAATGAAATGCACTATTCATGGAGATGGTAAGTCGCATGTACGCATGAACACTACTTTTATTTATTTTTCATATTTAAATGAATGAAAAATAAATGATACATAGGTATATTATAATTCCATTATAATATCTATGTTATATATGTTATATAATTTCATTAATTCCATCCTTTATATGTTCCATGTATAGCATGAATGAGTCGTATCACTTTGAGGGGGTTGTAGTCCCCATTTCCTCAAATGAAATTATCATATTTATACAACATGAAAAGCATAAAGGTATGTTCTAAATGAGAATTAAAGAATAATATAGATAAAATAATAATCATATATATCATATATAATTACATTTCCATCATAATTTCCACCATAAGAGGTTTTAGGAGAAGATTAAACAATCATCGTTTTGTGAGGCAGTGGTTCTCCGTCCACAGAAATAGTATGTTCTATACCTATTAGACGGAGGTGTGTGTAAGTGTAGTTAGAATACTTCTCATAAAAAACCTAGTATATTTATTATACTGGTTTATTTATGTAAACAAAGAATTATAATATCATAGGGAGTGGAGAAGGAAAAAATAATGGAAAAGAACTTGAGAGAAGGCGTTACCTCAAATCGGGTAACTGTTTTTTATTTGAGCCAAGGGAATCTATTAAATTTACTTATTCCTAGGGGAAGTATTATAGAATTAAGGGAGGGATGTTGAGAGATTATTTGGGAAGATTTTGGATGAGCCAAATGGGCTTGAGAGGTGTGTTGAAGGGTTAGATATGGTGTCCTTTTATAAGCGGGAGGAGGGGAACTTAAGAAATATCTTCAATTATTATTTTATTATAAATTCCATTTCGAGTATAAATGAGTCCAAATTCAGATAGTTCTAACATAATATGAATATAAGTCTAAATAAAATCATAAAATAATAATTAAACAAGTTTTTTATTTTTTTTAAACCTTATCTTTCTTATTTAACCCTTTTTTACTCTTACCGTTTTATCAAGAATTTAACACTTTGAGAATGAAAATAGTTACCAAAACATGAAAAATATACAATTAAAGAGTAAATAATAAAATCATAGATTTATGATAACTATTTGGCCTAATATTATATATTTTTTAATTTTATAATATTTAATAAAATATTTTATATTTTAAAATATGAATTATGTCAATTTTGACACTATTCGTATCAAGATTTTTAAAAATCCATAACAATTTGATTAATTCTAAAAAACTTCATTAATAAAAATATAACATTTAACTATAATCCATAAAATTATTTTATGACATCAAAATAACAAAATTACATTTATTTTAATATTTATAATATCATTTATTTGAATCCTTTTTTAATGAAGCAATTCATGCATCATCATTGTGTCATAATTAAATTTATTTACATAATATATAAAAATTATAAATAAAATACCATGATTTAGGAAATATTTTTATCTCTCTAATTACTATTTTTATTCTAAAATATAACTAATATAACCCCATATAAAAATTGTTTTAACAAAATAAACATGTTTAGGTTATATTTTCCTTAGCTTTAAATTAAAAGTAATTAAATGTCATTTTCACACACAAGTGGCTCTATGGGGTCCTAAAATCTACCCAAGTATTCCCATAGTTATATATATCTCATCCAATAGGATTAAGACACGTTTTAGGGTAATTAAATATTATTATAATATTGTTTTTTATCCTTATTTACTAGATTTACCCTTTAACGATGGTAAATAAAATATTTACTGAAGTTACTGTTCATAATGTCTCAAAATAAAAGTTACCTATTTACATAATTTAGACTAACTGATTCCAAATATGGAATCCATTTTTACAAATTCAAAACAAAAAATTTGAAGAAATTAATTTAAAATTAATTCTCGTTGTCAAAACCAAAAAAGCATGTTTGTAAGAAATAATAACGATCAAAATATTGACATGTGTTTATGTCTAATTAAAAAGTGAAATTACTTATAATGACCAAAATTGGATTAAATGGTAAGAAAATAATCTAATTACAGTTTAAAACTAATTAAAAATATAATCTAACCATATAAATAAATCAGATGAAAAGACAGTTTTGACTTAAAATGCAGTATCTTTCAGTATTCATTAAAAAGTGTACTTTATCAGAAAAATACCAAAAATTTACCCAAAGTAAATTTTGATGTCCTGATTCTAAAGAATAAGTTTATTTTGTAGAATATATCATATTAAAGTGAGAAAACTATATTTAAAATGGTTTTTCCATCAAAAGGTGGCAAAACTACCTTTCTAAAAATATTAGAGTATTTATGCTTAAAATTGGATTCATTCTCATTTTAAGCCTCTAGATTTTATTGGATAAATGTAAAAAAATTTAACAAACATATTTAATCATAATATGTTTAGTTCTGTTTATTCCCTCCAATACAACAATTAGGCATTAATTAATATTTAAAATAATAATATTATATTATTATTATTTTTCTCAGTATGACTCAGCCTTGTGTGCAACATAAGATTTCGGAGAAACCCATTGTTGTGTATCGGGTACTCCATCGAACATAGCATACCCTTTAAAGTAAAATTAATATTTAATTTAAAAATATTAATGAATATAAAAATGAAATATTCTTTATTTACCTAGGATGTTATATTCCCTCTCTTTTTAATGTTTTCTAAAACCATGTTGCATAGCAATTATGCTGCAGAATTTTTTGTCTCAAAATATCTCTCTTTTTCTCAAGAAATAATTTTATTTTCTTTATGTGAATAACCAAACCTCTTTCATTTCTATGGGTATTCATAAATAAGTAAAAATTATTTATTTTATTCTGGAATGGACATACATGGAATCCACATTTCCTTTCAGTGGGTTATAAATTACGTAATGATCATGTTTTTAAGAACTTTTAAAAATACCATGATTTTGATATGAAAACCATATATATTATGTTTTAAGGGTTATTTATGAAATGTTTGATTATGATATATGTGTATCACATGAAAATAAATACATATTAAGGGTGTTCCCTGATAACTCTCCAATGCATTGGGTAAGAAATTTAATCTCTAGTGATGACAAGTTTTACGATACCCTTGTGAATAGCCTCGGTAATTTTTATGAAACCTTGGGGATGGAACATGGTGATATGTTCATTAATGTCTAAGTTAAATTTTGTATCCAAATTTTCAAGTTATTATTTAATTTATTTCATTTATTATATGCCTCATTATCATGCCTTGATGATGTTCTTCATGTTCTTATCAATACCTCGCAAGTTCTCATCCAAACTATTTCTCCTTGTTTTCCCTGACTGGGCTTTATGCGCACCCCTTTATTTGATGTATGTCTCCGAGTTATTATTTGGAGTAATTGTACTTATTATTAACAAATTAATAATCCTTTCAAATGGTTTAGAATAGTTTTTTATGTTTTGATGTATTATGTACCTAATTTCCAAGCTGCTAAGCTTTATCGATCCTCTGTTTGTAAAATGTAATGAAATGTTATGTAATAAATAGGTGTAATTCCATAAATACTTCTTCACAAATTTTTATATATTTATTATTAATAATTCTTGGGAATTTTAGTGTGAATTTTTATAACTATAACACCACATTTTTTTGAACTATTTAACATATGTACAAAAATGGTTTTCAATAAGTGATGTTAAACAGACATTTATTGAAAAAAAATGCTTCTTCTAACTATTTTTTTCAAAAATAGAAGAAAAAAATACACATGATGATAAATATAATCATGAACCCACCAAGTCAACCCCACAACCAAATTTTACAAATCCTGAAAATAATCACTTATGTATGTTACCTGTAGAAGAAAAAAAATCACTTCTGTCACAAGAAAAAGAACCAATCACATCATCAATTTTCTATGAAAAAAAAATATTTAACTAAAAACATTTGCAACCCATCCACTCAAAAAAATCATCAATATGATCAATATAATCTTTATATTCAACTTTAATCTAGGAATAATCATACTTGTAAAAATAAAAATAGTATACATAACTAGGATGAAAATATTTTAGTAAAAATTTAACAAGCTTAAAATTTAAACTCTAAACTCAGGTAACAATATCCATCTCTCTCTTTCGCAAGACCAAAACTAACAAACATTATCTAATAAATTTTAAAAAGAAACATTAATCAATAAGAAAGAATATATCATAGATATTCTCGTATCATAACATGAACAACTTACCTTGGCATGACCAATATATAGATATCCATTTGGTTCTGGGGGAAATGAGTGAATACATTTCCTCTTGTGGATTTCAAATTATTATTAAAAAATTATTTCAAATCTCACACACTTGAAATGCGGTGATCACTGAAAAATATTTTAGTGTGTACCTAATGATTTTTAAATAAAATTAAATTACCAAAATGTCTGAATTATATAAAGTTTTATCAAATAAATACATGGAAAAATTATAAACCCAAGTAATCATGGAAATTTAATAACATATGATTTTTTATCAATTAAAATATACAAAGGATATGCTGAAAAGATTTAGTATGGACGAAATATGCAAAGGATTTTCTATAAAAATTTAGTATTCATAGTAGTTTTATCATAAATAAGGATCTGTAGAACCTTTGTATATTTTTTCTTTCATATTCACCATAGGTTTATCATAAACACAAGTAGAAGATTTGATTCAAGAGTACTCATATCCTAGCCAATTATCCAGTTTAGTATATTGCACAAAATCATTATATCAGTAAAAAAGTTATAGAATCCAGATGAAAAATATCTAAATAGACCATATATGCTAAAATAAAATGTTCAAACCGGATTTATTAGAATAAAACTATGTGAAAATAATAATTAAATAGTTGAATATTATTCTATAACTAATACTAAAACAAAATAAACAACTACTGAGAAGAAAGATAAGAAAAACATGAAAATATCCTATAAATATAATATAAAATAATTCCCACATTGATTTATATACTATTGAAAATATACACTTTTCAATCCATGAACTAATAACAATAAACTTGAAGAGAGAAGAATATATTTGCAAACAGTGGTATTGGAACAAGTCTATCAAACACATGACCAAAACATGCACTATCTTGAATGGGAACTTACTTTTCATGATGCTAGATGATGACCTATAGTTCGGTATTTATGAAGCTTGTTCAAGTCAGTGATTATTCTGGACTGAACATGTGTCCTTTCTAAATAACAAACTCAAACTCTACTCAATAAATCAATTTAATAAAATATAAAAAGATTTGGAACTCCTTTTCAGGATGTGATACCAATCAGTCTGTTTCATCCAAAATCAGTAATTGACAACTTGAGAACCTTAAATCATTAGACACAATCACCATAAAAAAAACTTTATTTTTTTCCTCCCCTTATCAATACTCATCTCTGACCATATAACCCCCAATCACATAGCTCATCAGATGGAAGAGATCCTTATAAGGCTCCCAATTATACAATGATGATTCTCTAGCATCGCTTTGGATGGGAAATGCTCGATAACTTGGTCAAAGTTAAACCCCAAATAGGGCCTCCCTCCTTTAGCAATAATGATCCTAGGTCATGGATGTAGCCTCCCCACTCTCATGATCCCTGAATCTCATTCTATTTCATTTGTAACCCTACCACCTATGGTGTTACTGTTAATTAGTACCCAACCCATGAATTTTCATGGAACAATAATTTAATTACAAATTCATATACACATAATCTTAATTTTTGGTTATTAAAAAATTTAGGCATATGTAGTGTAGAAATTGAAAGAAACATAAGATTAAATAATAATTGATACATAGAACAAAAATAAATCACTAAATTGTATGTCTTTATTTAATTATTAAAATTTTTATATCTTTAGATTTGTAAAATATGGTATTATTCTTAGTATGTATTCAATAGTCAACTAATAATAACAGTATTAATGTAAAGATATTTACTCAATAATAGAAATAAAGAGTGAAACTCATTTCTTTAAAAAAATTAATGAAGAAGTAAATTATAGAGGAAAGAACATAATATGTACCATTGGGTAAACATATGATAATGATATACTCCTCAATTAAATTTTCCAAGAAATCGCATCATAAGAAATACCATGTAGGTAAATAAATAGTAAATAAGTGATATAGGATGACTTATAATTTTTTAACATTTTATATGTATAGGCCAAGTGAAATTGATAGTCTATAATTTATAAAATAGTTATAGTGGTTATAATCTGATTTGGTATATGGAATTGTATAAGTATGATAATAGTTCACTTATCATATTATCTATCCATTTATATCTTGTTAGATTTAGTAAACAGTGTAGATAAAACATGTCCATTATCATAAACCGAATAATAAGGTAATCCCCATATAATGATAATGAAACTAATAAGAAATAATAGTATGGAGAAATCTTATGAAAGTCACACATATTAAAAACATATCAGAGATGATAGTTACTATTGAGAAATAGAAAGGCCAACTATTATTCAAGTCACACATATACAAAGGATCTTTAAATCTTTTACTATTATGAAACTATCATGAAAGTCACACATATTAATAACTTTTATTCAAGTCATGAATATACAAAGGATCTACAGATCATTTGTGTTTATAATAATAAAATTTGATGCTTGTGTTTCTAAACACGGTTTTTTTCATTCAGAAATACAGGATTTAAAATATTGAACCATCGATAGAGGGGTTTGGAAACCCTGGGTAGTATTTATGTTCAATTCCATAATAACCACTAGTGACATTACATGTTGTGTAAATTTAAGAGAATTCTAAGACTTATTCCAATATTAATGAAAAACTTCCATCAAGTAATAAAGGAAAATTTAATAACATAATATTGTTCAGAAATTAAAAAAATGATAATAGTATAATAGAACAGAAACATAATTTCAAAAGACATAGATTAATTAATTTTAAATACTAAAATAAATTATGATTCTTTAACTTGAAACAATGATTGTTTATAATCACATAAATATATCATTGTGATGTTCAAAATATAAATGAAATTCAATATAAATATCAATTGTAATCTAAGGTTTAACTGTTTAATCTTTGAAAACAGGTCATATATTGTAAAATATCTTATAATTATAGACTCTCAATATCAAATTCAATATTATACTAAATAATTAATGTAACAAAATAAATATAATGCATTTTCACAACACGTAGAATGGGAATCATACATTAATCAAGAAAATATACAACATTGTGTAATTCCACACACCAAATAAATAAATGAATTATAATCAAATATGAAATGGAGAAACCATATTGAAAAAATAATTAATGAAATCCATTCAAATTAGATTATTTAGGGTCTATTCATGTGTTAAACATTCAATATCCAGTAATTAAAGGTGAAAATTTTCAATATGGATTGTATTTTTTACTAAAAATTATTGAATGAAAACATTTAATTCATTTAAAATGAATTCATACCTATAATGAGACTTAAAATGGATCCTGGTCAATTTAAATTTCAATAAATCACCCATTCATTATCATGGGGTCCTTTCCCCAATTCAATATAAAATACTTTGTGCAAAAAGTAATTTTCATGTGTAAAAATTTATTTTCTTTTCAAAGTGACCATTATATTAGAATTAAACATAATATTTAGAAAGGTTTCATCACTCTTATGATGACTATCATTGTGCTTTTATCGATGAGTGATTAAATGTAGAATAGAGGCATTCGGTCAACCTTCACAGCCCAAAATTGGGAAATCGTGATAGAAATTTAAAAAAATATCAATTCTAATATGTTTACCCAAATTTTAATCTTTCGGTTTCTTCATTGGGATAAGTGAAAAAATTAATTGAGCATGTAGTTCCATGTTAACGAACTCATGGGATAATTATTCCCATGCAACCATATAAAAGTTAATTTGAGAGAAAACCCCAAAAATTAACTAGATTGTGTACCTTTACTGCTTATTTTTTGATAAATCATGAAGAGTTCCATGTATATCATGCCACCATAAAGATATTGCACATTATCATTGTCTATATTAACTTTAGTTCCTCCATACTGGTGAAATTCATTTCATGATGGATGGGAAATTCATGAGGATTTTGAGTCTTCTGAAGAATAGGAAGATCTTGTTGGAGTACTAGAATAGGTTCCTGGTTTCATAAGATCCTAAAGGTAGGAAATTTGAGGACTCGAGATTCTGGGGCCTACCCAAATATTTCCATATGATCATTCACGTTGTCAAAAATAATCTAATCTACATCCTTGTTGATTTATGAAGCAATTACCAGTACCGAGAATTGGAAGGAGTTAAATTATTCATGCGGGTGATTATACACATGTGGAGTGGAGTGATTATTGATTTGAATCTCTTCTATATAATCAATACATAAGATGGGTGAACATGTTTTCATTTTTCCTTCCATCGATATGATCTTTCGAAATACTTTTGTATTTAAAAGTTAATGAGATTTCACTTAAGGTTGTTTTCTTATCCTTGCATATCATTAATGGTGAATGGATATTCTGGAGTTCTAATCTTCTGAATAATACTTCAAGGTAATTTTCCTTTATCTCTTGGTATGAAATATTTAACTTACTATATATATAGTTGCTCATACATGTTCAAAGAAATCTAATTTATTTTATGCAACTAGTTTCTCCAACTATTCCCTAAAATTTTAATTTCATATCATGTATGATGTTATGGCAAAAAAAACTTCTTAAGTTAATGGAAGTATGCATTCTATAAGGTAGAAATAAATATTTAATCTTCTCATCAATTTTAATATCAAAAATAAATGAAATAGAACAGTTGAACAATATAAAGGTTTTTTTTGAAAATAATTCAACATTTATTTATGCACAATATGTGATATAGTATTTTTTTCAAGCATTCCGTTTCATTATTATCAAATCACCTTGGATTCATAGTTTACTCGAAAAATCCTACAATGATAAATTTCTAAGAAATGTAGGTAATGTGGCTCCACTATTATATCATGTTTGTTATGTAATTTTTGAGAGGTGTAAAATGGGTATGAGTCTCTTAAAAAGGATTCATCATGAATTAAATCACATTTGATGTACCCAAAAAAATCATGAGCATTTTTTATTAGGTATGTTTGAAATTAAATATAACATGATATATTGATAAGTTTTAATTAAATTTAAAAACAGGTTTTTTAGTATAACATTTCTTGTCCATTTCCTCCATAATTAGGAAATAGAAGAGACTTCCCTCATTTAAACTGAAAAAGATTAACTTTCTAACCTTACCATAATGGATAGGACTAATAGAAACAACTCTTACAGGATCCATCTTAGGGGTTTTTTAAGGGAGAATAATTATAGCAGGGGTCTTGGAAGGTGGAATAATCTTATCCAAATGAACATGATTCAATGTTGGGATAAAATGATTTTATTGAGATAATTATGTAATTAGAATTATAAAATCACTAAAAAAACAAGCATAAGAATAAGAAAGGTTGTTTCATCATAATTTTACTAAAACCTTAACTAGAATTCTATTTAAACACTAGATACACATGATTTTAGGTGATTAAAACTTTAATAATAGAATTTCATACTTGATAAGAGGCCAAAACATCAATCTATTGAATTTTAAATGGGTTATTGTCCATTCCCCTCCATACACCTCATCTGTATAGTTAAAAGGGAAAAAATGTAATCAAACACCAACAGATGAAGGTGTGAGAAATGGTAGATAATTAAAGGTGTAGATGTGGTTGTGGTTAAAGGTCGGAACCTATTTTCATTTCTTTTTCTTTTTTACACTTTTTAAATGACTAATTGTTATATGTGAATCATTATGTTTATCTTCCGTTTTTGGAAAAAAAAATTTAAAATACCATATAATAACTTATTTAAAATAAAACATATTTAAATTACAAGTTTGATTTTGTTTCAAATAGAGTGTTTTATATTACTAATATTTATCAAAATATTTTTGTTAATATCAATATAATTTTTTTAGTAAAGTGTTAAATGATAGTGATAAAAAAATAATTTTAAATGATTTTTTTATAGTGATTAAATACTATTCATAGATTTATATATTGAAAAAAAACTATTGGTAATAATAATTAATAACAATAGATTTATTTGCTGGAAAAAAAATTCAGTATTAATATGATAAAGAAACAAATTAAATTATTAATAAAACATATATTGCTATTAAATAATTATTAAAAATAGATATATATGTTGGTAAGAATAGATGTTGTTACTTGAATTTAATACTAATAAAACTTAATATCTATTGTAATTTCTCATTTATACCAATATATATATATTTTCCGTTACTAAATTTTTTTGGTATAAGTCAAATATTTTTTAGTATCGGGTGACCCATCTCATACTCTCCCACCTTCATTAGGTATTCTCCCTAATGTTAGTATTTTCCATTTTTCTACAATTATTCAATCCAATATTCTCTCATATATATTAGTTATGCTCTATATATCTAGTATTCCCCCTCCATCTTCAAGGGTTCCATTAGATACGGATAGGGAGGTCAGATCATCTAGTTGATCAGCAGTCACTGCCTGAGCATTTGGATTCATTATTACCATCACAAGGTTATTGGAAAGTTATTATTATTGGTAAATACTTATTAATGTAAAAAAATAATTTATTAAATATTTAAAATAATTTTTGAATATATTTATTTAATATATGCATATAATAATTTGATAAAATTAATACTCCAAATGATTGAAGGTTAAAAAATTTAAAATTAATTGTTCCATTTAATGTGTATGGGGTGCCTACAAATGACATAAGAGGCTTAAACAGGCATATATTAGTCCATATATCATGTGAGATAATGTCCCTTCCCATCATGTGTCGTGATTAGAGACACATTTCCATTAATTATAAAAATGAAATATTTGATAAAAACTAAAAGTAAGTCAAATTAAATATTAATATTTTATTTTAACTCATTTTCTTATCTGATGTAATTATCTATTTATTTTGTCATATATTATTTGTATATTATTTTCCATTTTTATGTCCATGGACCCCTTCTATGACAATGGACATTGAAAAGTTTAAGAAAAGAATAGAAGGTATTCAAGTACAAGTTATGATGTGAGCTCAATGACACCACTGTAATAATTTTTCAAATGTATGAAAAGGAACCTGAAGGGATACCTCTATATGAGTAGAAGGTGTTTTTAGATATGTATCGTACATATTTATATAAGTTATTTTATAATTTCTTACTATAATTATCATAATTTCATAAAAATATGTAGATTTTTATTAATAATTACTTTTTTTCTAGGAATATTCTATAAAAACACATAAAGAATAGAGAAATAGTTAATTACAAACACAAATGGGTCTAAAAGTTTTTTTGTATAAGATTGAGAAATGTTATTTTTTGTTTTTATGATATAGGAAAAAGAGGTTGGTTATGAGGTTAGTCGAACTGTGATGTGTTTCGACATCCATAAGAAGAAATTATGTCAACGAACCTTATGTATACCTTGGGGTAAGAAATATAAACTACAATTTTGTATTTAAAAATTAAAATGTCTTCTTAAATTATGATTAATTTTTATCATAAAATTAAATATGCATGGGATGAAAATACCATATAATAATCATTAATCTCCCATGGTGATGTTATTTCCCATGTTTTCAGCAAGGAGAATCATATCTGTGTGTGAGTGATGGTTTTGGATCATCCCCATCATGAGTATTTAGGATATATAAATATTATTTCACTATGAAGCCTTATTTTGTGGGTCCCATTATTTTTATTATTCCAAATTCTGAATCAAAAAAGAAAAAATGTGATGTTGGAGAATATAGTGAAAGAGAAAGAGTCTTTATGGGAAAATCAGGATGATTAGTTTATAGTGGTGGGGAGTGAATTGGTGAGAATATTTTAGAACATGAAAGGGAACATTACTATGAAAATTTCATTATTGATACACTATAATCCATCATCACTAAAATATTTATATTTATTCAACTAGATTTACATTATTATGATAATTATTTTAACAATATTCTATATACTCAATATAGAAATAAAAATATTCATATTATAGAATTATTGAATCCAGGCACTAAAGACTTGTAGAAGGTAGGAAAATGAGACACTTCAAGACTCACTCTTCAAGTTATATTACAGAATATATATACTTTTACACAAATCACAATAATTACAACCAACTTCCAAGATGAGAAGTTTGGTGTCTTTGGGAATTAAGCATATATTATATCATCAAACTATATAATACCATAAAAATATATTATAATCCTTCATCATAGGCCCCATATATGTTTATTAACCTCTTTTAATATATAAATTCACTTGAGGATATATATCTAACAAAGTGTGAGATAAAATCACAATAATGGGAAAGAAATGGAAACATGAGAAATATAATCAATATGAGATACCAAGATATCAATAAGTGACTATGGAATTATAACATAGAGTAATCATAATTAATTAAATGGGGTATGAATGAGGAATACCATGAGGTTATCAATTTAAATAATTGAACATAAGAGAAGGAGTTATCAAAATAGATCATGGAATAATGATATACCAATCATATGAATGTGGAACATTGATCGATATAATTAATAAATGGGTGAGAATAATCATCATAACCATATCATAAGAAAGGGATCATCATAAGAAGAATTAAGGAATGATTTTAAAGATAAATGGAAATTGTAATATGCATAAAAATGAAACATTATGAATTTGTGGTCAAATCCCACACATAAGTTGTGAACAAAGATGGCATCATGTTCGTGCATAACATATGTGTACAAATCATCATTTCATAAAACATGAACAAAGATATCATCATTTTTAGGCATAATACACATAATCCCATGATATATATCACATTACCCAATGAATTTGAGGATATATAATTCTAGACCCACCCATCTCATTATAATATGCTCATAATCGTTCATGACACATAGAAAGAAAACTTATAACAATCACACACTTGAAATAAAATAATGAAAATTAATGGGTTTTATATAGATTTCATAAAGAATATTTCAATGAATAACCTTTTATTTTTAAAAAATAATAATGTAAAACATATTTTTAGACACTAAATATTATAATAAAAGATCATAGGTTATTTTGAGAAGTGAATATAACTCATTCTTTTTGAAAATAATTATAGGTGTCTTAGAAATAATCTAAATGAATCATAAGAATTAATATTCATATAATAACAAAGATAAATAAGTGAAAAGTAATTTATAATGGATTGTAAAGAATCATGTTGAAAACAAATAAAAAAAGGTGATGAACCCAAAAGGAAAGAGTTGGGTATGAGATTTTTCTTAACTTAGGTCTCGTTTTATTTTTTTCACATTTTTTCATCTTGTATAATAAACTTATGTTTATTAAAACATGAATACATAAGTGAATTATATTCATTTTTATCATTATTTATCAGTTATAATCATTGGAATATATTTATTACTATTTCATTTGAAAATATAATGGCTTGAAGACATCATTTCTATTAAATTATCCCGTTTTATTTTGATTTAATGATTTTGATTATTTTTAATTTATAATTTTCTAAAATTATTTATTAAAGATAATAATACATTAAAATACATTTATATTATATAATATACACTAACCATCCATGTAATGTCCAAGCCCGGCTTACCCTCAAACTGGTAGTCGGACCGGTCGCCACATGACCTCTAGCGCGTCTCCCGGTACGCCTGAGGATGCCCACTAGCAACAAGGGTCTATGGATAGTTAGCGGGGAGACTATACCCTTATATTCAGAGTGCACAGCGGAAATAGATAATAAACTCAAACAACATTATAAGTAGATATAAATCAATATTAAATTGAACAAAGAAAGTGGCCAACGCCAGTTTATACAATGTATGCATGTCATGGTGATACAAATCTGAAAGCAGTAAACAAAACAGTATGTTTTACATCTCAGTATAGAAATAAGGAAAAGACTCAAATCCCCTAGGAAGATCTCTGCGATCATCCTGATGTCTCGTTCTTTCCTTTTCTCCCAACTCCCAGGTACAAGAAAACAGCAACAAGCAATATCCAAGGTCCTGCAAACAAGTAGAGTCTACCCGGGTACCCCAATGCAATGGAAGCCTGAGTAGGGTGTGAGATATAAATATTAGTAGGCCATGACAACCTGTGACTAGATCAATCTAGAAAATTCAATATAATTAAATAGTGTGTAGGTATAATTAAGTAATAAAAAAATTGAATAAATAAACTACAACCCATCAAGGTTCCTAAGGGACACCTGACAGAGATACCTACTTCGGCTCGCAGTTGAAAATTAGAGTCGGAATAGGAACTACATATATATAATGCATAAATAAATTTTTTAACACATTATTTGGTATTCATTATTTAACTGCAAAAATACCCAGGTTCCCATGGACACTGGTATCTCAATACCTTTCTCAGTCGTGCCGGAGTCTAGACCATTTCTCATTTTCAATTCACAATAATTACATCACATCAGATTTTATTAACCGTTTAATTCAATTCATGTATGGCCAATTGGACCCACAGTCCAATGTCAATTAATGGGTGTAGAACATCATTTCTAGAACCCTCATGAGTATTTGGAGCATCAGTCCTTGTCTCACAACTTATGGGTATTTGGAGCATCAGTCTCTATTCCATAAAAGAATATTTGCATACATATTGGGTGTAGAACTCTATGTCTAGCACCCCGTGAGTATTTGCAGCATCAGTCCTTGTCTCACAACCCATTTATCAATCATACATATATTTTTATCATGGGCGTACAAATTCATGTCTATCACCCCAAGATCTCATCCATTAATTAATTCACAAATTAATTAATCGATTTAGTTAATTAATTCAATAACTAATTAACAACATCGCACTCACTACTAACTCAGCAATTAGTTAAACACAGAAATTCCATTCATTAACTCGATAATTAAAAAATCATAACTATAATATTAATTAATTTAACCATTAATTAATCTCATCATTTTGTTTAGTTAATTTAACAATTAACTAATAAAAAGTAAACCCTATCAAAATCATATTATTAAAACTAAAATTAATTATCACACAACAACTATCTCAAAATTACATAATTAATTCACCAAATAATTATCTCAAGGAAACCAACCCAATATCACATAATTAATTCACAAATTAATTATATCTAAAACAACTCTTTCAATATCACACAATTAATTTAAAAATTAATTATCTCAAGGAAGTTGTTTCAATATAACATAATTAATTTGCAATTACTTTATCCAAAACTTATCCCAAATCAATATCTCATAATTAACCACCCAATTAATTATCTATATTATAATCTCATAACACATGATTAATTTAATTATATCAACTTAACTAGTTTAATATCTCATAATTAATCCCCCAGTTAATTATCATTTCAAAGCACATAATTAATTATTGCAACTTAACCAAATTAATATCTCATAATTAATTCCTTGATTAATTATCATTTCAAATCACATAATTAATTCATAATTAATTATATCAACTTAATCAAATTAATTACTCATAATTAATACCAAGATTAATATTATTCTAAAAGCACATAATTAATTCATAATTAATTATCTGTACATAACAAAATTAATTCCTCATAATTAATCCCATGGTAAATTATCATTTCAAAGGACATAATTAATTCATAATTAATTATTTCAACTTATCAAAATTAATATCTCATAATTAATTCCTTGATTAATTATCATCTTAAAGCATATAATTAATTCATAATTAATTATCTCAACTTAACCAAATTAATTACTAATAATTAATCCCCTGATTAATTATCATTTCAAAGCACATAATTAATTCAAAATTAATTATCTCAACTTAACCAAATTAATTACTCATAATTAATCACCCAATTAATTATCTATTTCACAACCTCAAAGCATAAAATTAATTCATAATTAATCATCTCATTTCTCCAATAAACAATTTAATCTAACATTGTAGTCAACTTTATCAAAAATAATAAACAAAAAAACTTCATTTTATTAATTAGGAATAGTTTAGAACCCTACTTCAACAAATTTGGTCGAGCCCAATCTTCCTAACACAAACCACAACCTGCTCGCAAATACTCACTTCCATATTAATGTGTGTGCATACTAGGAATTGATCGCAACACCTAACACCAACAACAGGCACTCATAATTAATGCGGCAGGGACCAACACACATCAAAATAATCAACCGCAACCCAAATACTTCATAAGCACCTAATTCAAGGGGTGCGATGTAACAACCCAAAAATTCATTAATGGAAATTCCTCTCAGTCTTTTTAAATGTCTTATTATGTAAAATGGTTATGTAAAACATATGCACTTCCTTGGTTTTATGTTTTTGAATTATGACCATTGCTAATATGGTCGTTGAATAGTGATCACATGATTAGTATAAATATAGGGCTTTAACAATCCAATTTACTCAGACAAAGGAAGTGATGGCCTCATCCAGTATAATTTCACTATATGAAGCCCATTTGTTGGAGCTCAGAAAATAGGTGGAGGCATTGAGCTTCTCTCTTGACCAATCCCAAGACAAGCTTCAATAGGTTAAGCTCGAACGGAACCGTCTACGATAGAAGTGGAAGTTGATAGAGATCACCACGCGAGCAATGTTATTCGAGCAACCCCAAGAGTATGTCACCATCGCACACCTTACCCTTAGGTCTTATGCGGCTGTTTTAAGGGGTTATGTAATAAATCCCTATCACTATGATTATGTACATTATTTTTTATATAATAAATAATGTACTTTCATTTTATTATTGTTAATTTGTAAGTTGTTTTTAAAGCACAAATGGTATCTTTAGTTAATATTCAACTAAGAAATCTATTTTTATGAATTAATGGATTTTTGAATTAAATAATATATTAATTAAATATTATTATTATTAAATCAATTTTTATTAAATAGAAATGATCGTATAATTTTATGAATTCAATTGTAATTTTTATTAAGGTTTTAAAGCTATTTTTGTCAAAACCCATTAATTTTCGATAAATATCAGTTTTTATTTTAAAAGTAAAAATTCACATATTTATAAAATTATTTAGATAAAATGAATATTATTCTTGGAATCAGTACTTCAAAATTATCCAATGGTGAATTTTTCATAATTTTCTGAGACAATTGAATTTTTGGGTAAAAATTAAATACCGTTTAAATATATAATGTGTTTTATGACATCATAATGACCCAATAGTGATGTAATAAAATACTATAAATGATATTTTAGGACAATATATGTTTTATCCTTAAAATAATGTGATTTTATATTTGTTTTATTAATTTTATGGTGCCTTAGTGGACCCTCCATGACTTATAAAACATTTTATCTTTTTAAATTGTTTTCCTTGAGAGTGTGACTCACCTCCACATAAGCAACCCAATTATTTTAAAAAGTTAATACTTTAGAATTATAAAATGTTTTTTCCCACTCCCATTTGGAAAAAACCATGGGCAAAAACCATGTGATGGTTTGTAGTTTTGATTAGTTTAATGTGAGGTGTCCCAAACCTAACTAATAAACAATTCCCTCTCCTTTCCTATATAAACTCACCCAAGCTCCCAATTCCTCCACACTCAAAGCATTTGGAGTTAGTCCAACCTATACCCTAATATCTCTATAATCCTCCCAAGGTTACCCAAGGTCCCTATAAGCCTCTCTCAATCCTCTATCAAGCCTTTAGAGGCACACTTCCAAGAAAGGGTTTTTTCTTACTTTCTCATTTTTGTCCAATATTCTTTAAGTTGTTATGCCCTTTTAATTTCAATTATAAATATTGGGGTATGGTTTCTCACCTCCCACATACTGCCCTATTTATCTTTGAATGATGGGAGACCCCTTTCTCTCTCATTAAATTCTTCCCATGTACACCCATTACTTTGCTGAAATTCTGAAAGGAATTTCTCTCTCCTCATTTACATTCAAGAAATTCTTTTGTATCATGAATCTAAATTCCATTACATTTGTTGGGAAATGTATTTATATTACCCCCTTACTATCCATATAATATAAATATTATGAGACACCCATTTCTCTCTCATCAACCATTTTTATGAGTTATTATGTCACGTTGTTATGCTGCCGAAATTGCACTACGTTTTTCCAAGCCAAAGTCATTATGTAGTGAATACCATGCCCATTTCTCTATCAAGGGTATTGAACTTTATGCACATTTATTTATTGTTTAAATAGTTTCATGTATTTATTCCACATTCTCTTATCGTGGAATAAATGATTATGTTGAACGATTCAATGTTTTATGATCCATGTGGCAAACTTATGCATGAAGTGAAATGTTTAAGAAGGGTGGGCCCTGATAGCACTCCAATGCATTGGGAAAAGTATAGTATCATGATACATCATGTGAAATGGGTGTTGACTCATGCTAATTCAAGTGAAACGAGGGTTTACTTGTGCTTCATGTGCAATTAGGGTTTACTCATGATCCATGTGCAATGATCCTTGGCTCATGCTAATTCCATGTTAAGTGTTGTTGCCACATTTCCATGTTATGATTATCATGATTTACCATGCCTTTATGTTTAGGCTTCTCTTGTGCTCTATTGATATACCTAATTTCTAAAATGCATTTTATTCCTCGTGTTATTTAATGTTTATTCCCTTACTGGGCTTTATATCTCACCCTTTTCTTATGCATGTCCTTAGGTTATCCCATGCAATGCTAAGTACGAGGGAATGTAGTGGTCATTTAAAGGAAGTTTTCAACAAATATTTCTCATGTTTTATGTTCTAAGTTGTTATGTAATGATACTAAGACCCAAATACACTAGACCTCTTGATATTCTATATTTTATCATGTGAATTTTATGTAATAAATCATGTTTAAGTGTGTAATAAAAAGTAGGGTTGTCATAGTTGGTATCAGAGGATAGGTTTAGTTATTTTTGGGATTATGATTAGAAAACCCTAGTGAAGCCTTAGGGACAAGACTAAGTATAATAAAAACATCCCTATGTTTTGGTGGGTATTGAGTAAGTGTTTTATCAAGCAAATACATCCCTGCCTGAATACGAGCAGGTAGAGGCGGCTCTGGCACATATGTATCCTAGGTGTAAAACCCAAAAACACCGCTTTGAGCTAGACTCGAAAGGGAACTGGTGTACGATAACAGGCCTTGCTACACTCTTGGTTATGACACTCCTGGGGGATATGATTTGGTAAATTCACAAGCTTAGTATGAACCATTATTAAGAGAATTAAAAAAAATACCAAAGAATATATGTTATAAAGTAGATCATGGATAACATAGATTGAAGTCAATAGATTCATAAGTTAAGGAAATAAAAGCTATTTATAATTCATTTGTTTTGTCCTTGGATTACCCTTTATGTGTTACCCCTAGCATTCCTTTTATTCCAGCCAATGGCCGGTAATAGGAGGACTCAGGCTAACAACCGATGTGAAGATCAATGTGATGACTATACTAATGAGATTACCAATCTGATGGGAGTGGGAATCGCGAACTTTGTCACACTTCTCTCTTAGCTAACTCAAGATTTTAATAGAAACATGGGTCAAGAGTAACATTAAACCCCCCCCCCCCCTAAGAAAGAACAAGTTGCAATAGAGACTTTATGAGACAAAGGCCTCCTACTTTTAATGGATAATCTGATCCCTTAATCGCTAAACAATGGATAAACTCCATTGAAAAGATCTTATCTATCCTTCAATGTTCCGAACAAGAGAAGTTTTTTCTGGTTTCTTATCATATGGAGGGTGAAGCTGATCAATGGTGGACGTTGATCAAAAATATGAAGCCTGAGGAGGAGATCAAGGTGTTGGAATGGAAGTATTTATAGAAGATGTTTTTTGATAAATATTTTTCATGCACCCTCTGGATTAAGATGGAAAGGGACTTCCTTGCCCTCAAGAAAAAAGATGACTAATCTTTTGGAGTGTACAAGTAAAACTTCACAAGGCTTGAACGCTATGCTTTCGGCTTTGTCGTTACCCTTGAATGCAAGGTCGGCTGCTTCTTTGGTGGGCTGAAGCCTATCCTGCGGAAAGCACTGGCGATCCGTGACTTCGACAGCTATGAGGAAATTGTTCGATGTGCCCTCAATTTTGAAATGGAGATCATAGAATCTCAAGGGTATCATGGGGATAAGAAGAGTAAGGTGTACTTCAATGTTGGAGGTCTGATGGATAAATTCAACGGTGCTAAGAATATCCAGCACCCCACTTGTCAAAGGTGCGGCAAGAAGCACCCCAGAAATTTCCTAAAGGGGACGAGGAAATGCTTTAGGTGTGGAAGAGAAGGGCACCTAGACATTAATTGTCAGCAAGAAAAACCCACGGCTATGACAGAGGATAGGAATGCTCCATTCAACTCTAAATGCATTGTTCATTGCAACAACTGAAAAGAACCAGGGCACCTTGAAAATCAGTTCCCTAAGCCAAGGGTTTTCGGAGTCAACCAACAACCTCCATGGCAGCAAGGGTGGGCTTCTTCCATCACTACCGCCGAAGTGAACCCCGAAAACAAAGTGGTGACAGGTACGCTAGTTATTCATTCAAGAATAGTGAACGTACTTTTTTATTCAAGGTTTACGTGTTTTTTTATATCCTGAAAGTTTAGTAGAACAATACCAACACCACCACAAATCATGGAAGTAAAGATGTCAGTGAGTACGGCAAATGGGGAAATCATTGCATCCCAAGAATATAACTCCTCCCCTATCATAATATGTGGATTGAACTTCCCATAGAACCTCTTCATACTCCCTCTAGTGGAATTTGATGCAATTATTGGCATGGATTGGATTTCCTTATATATAGCCAACATAAATTGCCGTGAGAGGGAAATCACTCTCCATGTGGAGAATCGACCCCTGATTCTGTAAAATTTCAAGGAGGAGGATGAATCTTCTTTAGCTCCATCATATCAAGCATGGATATTACTGCCCTATGAGCACGCATATCTGGCTCAGATGATTGAGTCCAAGGAAGCAACCATTCTTGAAGACATGCCTATTATGAGGGAATTCACTAAAGTGTTTCCCAAGGAATTTCCTGGTCTTCCTCCTAGAAGATATGTTGAATTCTCAATTGAAATTATACCTGGGGCATTACCAATATACAAAAAGCTATATAGAATGGTTGTTGTGGAGCTTGAATAGCTGAAGAAACAACTACAAGAGAATCTAGATAAAGGGTTTATACGCCCAAGTGCTTCACCATGGGGTGCACCAGTCCTCTTCGTCAAGAAGAAGGTTGAGTCAATGAACCTTTGCATCGATTATCTTGAGCTTAAAAAAATCATGATAAAGAACAAGTATACTCTACCACGGATTGATGACTTGTTCGATCAGCTTTATGGAGCACAATACTTCTCTAAGTTGGATTTTTGGTCGGGATATTATCAAGTAAGGGTGAAGAAGGAAGATATCCACAAGAATGCTTTTCGTACAAGATACGGGCACTATGAATTCATAGTAATTCCATTCTGACTCACTAATTCTCTAGAAATCTTCATGGAATTGATGAATAGAGTCTTTATATATTACCTCGACAAATTTGTGGTCGTCTTTATAGATGATATTCTAATATACTCCAAAACCAAGGAGGATTATGAGGAGAATCTAAGAACTGTGCTAGAGACCTTGAGAACGGAGAAGATCTATGCAAAGTAAATCAAGTGTGAGTTATGGTTGAAGGAGGTCTCATTTTTGGGACATATCATCACAAGCAATGGGATATCTGTAGATCCCTCAAAGATAGCTGCAATAGAGGGATGGCCAAGGCCAACATCGGTAACGGATATCCATAGCTTCTTGGGGTTAGCTGGATATTATTGATGATTTGTGAGAAATTTATCATGATTTTCAAACCCTCTTACCAAGCTAACTTAGAATTGAGTAAAGTTTTCTTGGAGTGATGAATGTGAAGAAAGCTTCAAGGAGTTAAAAAGTAGGCTTATCACTGCACCTGTGCTCACTTTACCCACAAGTGGAGAACTTTTTTTGGTATTTAGTGATGATTAAAAGAAGAATCTGGGATTTGTGTTGATTCAAAATGACAAAGTCATTTCCTACGCTTCAAGGCAATTGAAAGTTCATGAGCAGAACTATCCAACACATGACCTTGAGTTGGTTGCAGTGATCTTCACTTTGAAAATTTGGCGGCATTATCTCTTTGGGGAGAAGTTTGAAATATATACGGACCAAAAAAGCCTTAAGTATATATTCACATAGAAAGAGTTGAACATGAACCAACAAAGATGGTTAGATATGATCAAAGACTATGACTGATCAGTCTATTACCACCCTGGGAAGGCGAACAAGGTGGCAGATTCCCTAAGTAGAAAGGACCCAATGATTCTATCATTGATGAGAATTGAAAAGGATCAAATCTTCTTAGATTTGATGAAGATAGAAATGGGGATCATAAAGAATGGAAAATCATCAATCCTTTCACAAATTATCACTCAACCATCACTTTTGGAGAGGTTAAAGGATGCTCAAAAGGATGATTTTGGAATTCAGGAAAAAGTGGAAGCTATTGGAAAAGGGAAATCCTCAGAGTTTAAAGTTAATGAAGAAGGAATTGTGAGATTTGGGAAAAGACTATGTGTTCCATCAAGTCTGGAGCTAAAGAAGGAACTTTTGGATGATGCACATAGTTCAAATTTCTCTATTCACCTAGGAAACACAAAGATGTATCGAGATCTCAGAGAGAATTATTGGTGGGATAATATGAAGAAGGATATCGCTGAATATAAATCAAAGTGTCTGGTGTGTCAGAAAGTGAAGGCAGAGAGGCAGAAGTCTAAGGGGATGATGCAACCATTGCCCATACCAGAATAGAAATGGTAGAACATCACCATGGACATTGTCACCAGACTTCCAAAGACATCTAAATGCAAAAATGCAATATGGGTTGTTGTGGATCGTCTTACAAAGGTTGGACACTTCATTGCTATTCGGGAGGATTTCTCATTAGATAAACTGGCACGGATATATATTAGGAAATTGGTAAGGCTTCATGGAGTACCACTATCTATTGTGTCTGATCGAGATCCAAGATTTACCTCTAAGTTTTGGAAGAGTCTCCAACTTTCTCTGAATACTGAACTGAACTTCAGTATGGTCTATCATCCTCAAACTGATGGCGAATCCGAGAGGACTATCCAAACACTTGAGGACATGTTGAGATCATTCTCAATAGACTTTAAAGAAGGATGGGATCAACATCTTCCTCTAGTTTAGTTCTCTTAAAATAACAGTTTCCACTCAAGCATCCAAATGGCACCATATGAATCCCTTTATGGTAAAAGGTGAAGAACACCGGAGTGTTGGGATGAGGTCGGTGAGCGTAAGCTGCTTGGACCAGAAAATGGTCAAAGAAATGGTGGAGAAGTTCAAAACTATTCAGCAGCATATCAAGGAATCCCAGAGTCGGCAGAAGAGTTATGAAGATAACTGTCGAAGAGACCTTGAGTTTAAAGTTAGAGACATGTTATTTCTATTCATATCTCCGTGGAAGAAGGTTATGAGGTTTTTAAATAAATGGAAGTCAATTCCAAGGTACATCGTCCCCATAGATATTCTTGATCGTGTCAGGGTTGTGGCCTATGGACTAGCACTTCCACCTACCATGACCAAAGTACATGATGTCATTCATGTATCCCTCTTAATAAAGTACATACTGGACCCTTCACATGTACTTCCTTCAGAGGTGGTACAGTTAGAGGATGATCTTTCTTATGAGGAGCAACCAGTGAAGATCTTAGGTCATAGAGAAACAGTTCTAAAAAATTAGACAATGCCCCTCGTCAAGGTGTTTTGAAAAAACCACAAGCTTGAAGAAGCGACGTGGGAATCAGAGGATGTGATGAAGCAGAGTTACCCTCATCTTTTTAGTGTGGGAAAATAAAATTTCGAGTGTGAAATTTCTTAAGGGGGGAAGATTTTAATGACCCAAACATTCATTAATAAAAATTCCTCTCGGTCTTTTTAAATGTCTTATTATGTAAAATGGTTATGTAAAACATATGCACTTCCTTGGTTTTATGTTTTTGAATTGTGACCATTGCTAATATGGTCTTTGAATAGTGATCACATGATTAGTATAAATATAGGGCTTTAACAATCCAATTTACTCGAGAAAAGGAAGTGATGGACTCGTCTAGTAGAATTTCTCCATGTGAAGCCCATTTTTCAGAGCTCAGAAAAGAGGTGGCATCATTGGGCTTCGCTCTTGACCAAACCCAAGTCGAGCTTCAACAGGTTAATCTCGAACAGAACCCTCTATGGGAGAAGTGGAAGTTGATAGAGATCACCACGCGAGCAATGTTATCTGAGCCACCCCAAAAGTTTGTCACCATCGCGCACCTTACCCTTAGTTCCTATGTGGCTGTTTTAAGGGGTTATGTAAAAAATCCTTAGCACTATGATTATGTACATTATTTTTTATATAATAAATAATTTACTTTCATTTTATTATTGTAACTTTGTAAATTGTTTTTAAAGCACAAATGGTATCTTTAGTTAATATTCAACTAAGAAATCTATTTTTATGAATTAATGGATTTTTGAATTAAATAATATTTTAATAAAATATTATTATTATTAAATTAATTTTTATTAAATAGAAATGATCGTATAATTTTATGAATGAAATTGTAATTTTTATTAAGGTTTGAAAGCTATTTTGTCAAAACCCATGAATTTTCGATAAATGTCAGTTTTTATTTTAAAAGTAAAAATTCAAATATTTAGGAAATTATTTAGATAAAATGAATATTATTTTTGGAATCAGGACATCAAAATTATCCAATAGTGAATTTTTCATAATTTTCTGAGACAGTCAAATTTTTTGGGTAAAAATTAAATATTGTTTAAATATATAATGTGTTTTATGACATCATAATGACCCAATAGTGATGTAATAAAATACTATAAATGATATGTTCAGAAAATATATGTTTTATCTTTAAATTAATGTGATTTTATATTTGTTTTATTAATTTTATGAATCCTTAGTGGACCCTCCATGGCTTATAAAACATTTTATCTTTTTAAATTATATTCCTTGAGAGTGTGACTCACTTCCACATAATAAACCCTATTATTTTAAAAATTTCAGACTTTGGACTTATAAATTATTGTTTTCCAGTCCCATTTGGAAAAAACCATGGGAAAAAACCATGGTCTGGTTTGTGGTTTTGATTAGTTTAATGTGAGGTGTCCCAAACCTAAATAATAAACAATTCCCTCACCTTTCCTATATAAATTCACCCAAGCTCCCACTTCCTCCTCACTCAAAGCCTTTGGAGTTCGTCCAAACTCTACCCTCCTATCTCTATAATCCTCCCAAGTTGACCCAATCTCCCAATAATCCTCTCCCAATCCTCTCATAAGCCTTTGGAAGCACACTTCCAAGTAAGGTTTTTTTCTTCCTTTCTCATTTTTGTCCAATATTCTTTAAGTTGTTATGCCCTTTTAATTTCAATTATAAATGTTAGGGTATGATATCTAACATCCCACATACTACTATATTTATGTTTTAATGATGGTAGACCCCTTTCTCTCTCATTAAATTCCTTTGGTGTACACCCCTTACTTTGCTGAAATTTTGAAAGGAATTTCCCTCTCCTCATTTACATTTAAGCAATTCTTTTGTATCATGAATCTAAATTCCATTAAATTTGTTGGGACATGTATCTATATGAACCCCTTAATTTCAAGGTCATGTAAATATGATGAGACACCCCTTTCTCTCTCATCAACCATTTTTATGTGTTCTTATGTCACGTCGTTATGGTGCCGAAATTGCACCGTGCTTTTCCAAGCCAAAGTCATTATGTAGTGAATACCATGCCCATTTCTCTATCAAGGGTATTCACCTTTATGCACATTTACTTATTATTTAAAGAGTCTCATATATGTATTCCACATTCTCTTATCTTTTAATAAATGATTATTTTGAATGATTCAATGTTTTATAATCCATGTGGCACACTTATGCATGAAGTGAAATGTTTAAGAAGGGTGCGCCCTGATAGCTATAACGACCCATACTTTACATACATTGTTAATACATAAAAATTGAATCACACTTATTACAACATATGACAAAACCACAAAGGACCGTATAGGTATAGTGTCTTTAGAAACTGGGAAACATAAACAATTGGTTCATAAATCTTCTACAGTGTCTCCCATTTATTTCATCATATCTAGGGTCCCTTTTAGCATATTTTACTTAATATCCATCTTCCTGACCTGGGGAAAAGAAAACATAAAAGGGTGAGCTCAAATGCTCAGCAAGGGCAAATAAAGGAAATAAAAATCATATCATATCTTTTTGAAAATCATAACCTGCAAAAGAGATCATAATATCTTAACATGGAACAAATCATAGAAGTGAAAATGAGATCCCCATAATCATAACATAAAACTTGAAACTTTGTGGCATGCACACATAATCTTGGAAAATCATTTCTTGTTAGTCATGACTCATTTCCAAGACTATCTTAGTGGACAAAGTCCCTTTCTGAACCGAGTCACCCTCGTTCCAGTCCTGTTTCACTGAACCGGTATAACATACCGTTCCAGCCATGTCTATCTCATGAGATATAAAATATTTACCCAATGAATTGGAGGGAGATATAGGTCCCACCCATATTATAATGAATCCTTTCTTATGTGTTCCACATAAATCATAAATCATACATCATCGCATAACACATGTAACAAAAATGGGATTCTTGAAACATCATGACATCATAAAACAAATCATATAAGGTAAATGACTTCATAAAAATAATTCCCTCACAAAATAATCAAATTAATGTAATAATAGGGATAAAAACAGAACCCTTTATTATCTTAGATGGAAAATAATTTTGATAAAACACTTGAACTCCATTCTTGAGGAAAATATCCTTTCTTCTTCAAAAACACTTTTCTTTTCTTAACATGTCATACAATTATAAACTAAAAGAAGTTGATTAAAAATAAACTTGAAAACTTATAAAGTAATATTCTTGGAAATAATGTTTTAAAAATCCATTCATGCCGTATAAGTTAAAAAAACATTCTTCGTACTTTTGTCGGAAAAGTCAAAAAGTACCTCGTACGAAAAACAACAAAAGATTCTTTTCTTATTCTTTACTAAAAACTCACCGAAGGGTAAAATTGGATTTAAACTATTGTAAGTGGATGGAAATAATATTACATATTGAGGAAACATGGATGTGGATGATAAAATACACCCCAGTAATTACCACAGTATAAACAATCTCGGATAAAAATGAGATTGTGATATTTCCCTTACCTTAGGTCCGATTTGCTTTGTACGTGTCCGAAGCTCCTGTATAATGGTTTAAATAATGTTATTGACTTATTCCAGAATCATACATATTGATATGATATCATATATGGTCATATTCTTAGCTTCTTGTTAGTAATATTTCATTGTTACTTGTTACTCGGGTCTTTATTGCCTTTTGTTCTTATGCGTGTTTTGCCGAATAAATTCTTATTCTTATTTTAAGGTTATAGATACCTTATATCCAGAATGGTATTAGTGTAACATATATCATATTTATTCATTCAATTCATTTATATAATTACTATGTAATGATGATCATGTAGAACGAGTCGCATCACATCGTGGAGACGGTATTCCGTACGTACGCACGAGTGATGATATTGTTCCTATGATCGTGGAATTGTATTGGAGTATATATATATTATTTCAGTATCAATATTACTTTATAATAATCATAAATAGTTACTCATTACACCATTATACCCATCCTTGTAAGGTGGTGGTGGAAAATAGATTACACCATGGCGTGGAGACGGTATTTCGTACGTACGCACGCGCGGTGATTTCATTTTTTCGTAGGATGGATAGAAGGTGAATTAGGGTTGTTTCATATTTATAATAACATATAAGTATGTAAGTAATACTGATGTTATTACTTTATCATGAAACAGCTAAAGGAGAAGAAGTTGAAGAAGAAAGAAATTGAAAAGATCGGTAACGGATATTACCTCTTCTTTGGAACGCCTCTTTGAATCCTCCACTTAGGGAACTAATATTGGTCTTTGAAGAAGACCAGGACCTCTAGGATTATTTTAGGGAAGTGGAGAGGAGAAAATGGTAGGGTTTGGCCGAGCTTGAGTGCTCAAATTGGTGTGAGGAGGAGGGGGAGGAGGTGCCCTTTTATAAGGGAGGAGAGGGGCACCTTAGGAATATCTCAAAATATTATTTTATATTAAAGTAAAAATCGGTTTATAATGGTTCCAAAGGGTATTATTTCGAAGCTAAAGTGGGGAAGGGTCGAAATCCTATCAACCAATAGGATTCAGACAAGTTTAGGGTATTATTTTAACCTTATCAATTAGATTTAACTCTAAGTTAAATAATTTAACTTTTACCATGTCTTTTTGTTTTCTTTTACTATATGGTTAATACACTTACTATAACATGCCAAACGAACCCCAAATTGTTTATTATTAATATATATATCCTTATCTAAGTCATTTGGCCGAACCTTATATTTTTAGGAATAAAATAACAATTAATAATATAATATTTGATTTAAAAACTATTTTGTGTCAATTTTGACACTATTTGATATATGATTTTTGTGAAAGTCATAACAGAATTATATGTTCAAACGAAGTTGATTAAATCAACACTAATATATTATAGTAACCTAGAAAATTTTTGTAATTCATAAAAATTCTCAAATTACATTTATTTTGGTGTTTATAACATCAATTATGTCAATATTTCATAAATAAGATAATTACTCCATCATAATTGTGTCATAAATAAATTAAATTATTTAATGTCTAAAAATTATAAATAAAATACCATTATGTAGGAAATCTTTTTAGCTTTCTAATTAATATTTATAGTCGAATTTATCTTATGTATAACCCCATATTAAAAATGATTTACTTATTAAACTTTGATTTTAACTATTTTAACCCTTCTTTAAATAAATTAATAATAAATGTCCTAATCTAACCCAAGTGGGCCTAAATGGTCATATTTTATTCATAAGGTTGTTTTTGGTCGAATTACACTTATCCAATAGAATTAGTACATGTTTTAGGGTAATAGTAATATCATATTTACCCTTAGTTACCCTATTTACTATTAACCGCGGTTAAAAAAGTAAAAAGTTACTATTCACCAAAAAATTATTTTTATCTCATTGAACCACATTTTACTTACTGATATCAACCGTGTCTGTCGGATTTTCGAAATTCTATTCACAGAAGCGGTAAAATTAAGTTTTATGCAAAATTCAGTTTTTAACCTACCACTTAGTGGTTTCACTATTCATCAAAAATTTAAAGTTTTCAGAAAAATACCAAAATTTCACCCTAGGCTAATTTCGGTATTCTGAATCCAAAAATGAAGTCCATTTTAAAAAATAAAATTTATAAAATTTCAAAAAGTGGTTATTACTATTCATAACGGCTAGTTTTAATAATATTTTAATAGCATATCGTTGTTTAGTGAAACTCGGTATTGCGTATGACGCAAGCTATCGAGGAAGGTAGCGATTGCGTGTAAAGTAAGCCAAGCTAGTATGTAGTGAAAGATTCCTTTGATGATATATAAAAAACAAAATATTACTCATAAAAATCTCGGGTGTTACATTCTACCCCCCTTAAAAAGAATTTCGCCCTCGAAATTCGTCACTTTGTAACAAACAGATGAGGATACTTCTCCCTCATCATATCCTCAAGCTCCCATGTAGCTTCTTCAAGTTGGTGGTTCCTCCATAAAACTTTCACCAAGCGAGTGGTCTTGTTTCGTAGGACTTTTTCGCTACGATCCAGAATCTCTATCGGCTGTTCTTCATAAGAAATATCTTGCTCCAGCGGTACAACTTCTGAGCTGAGTACATGTGAAGGATCTGGTATGTACTTTCTCAGGAGAGATACATGAAACACATCGTGAACTTGAGAGAGATTCGGTGGAAGCGCCAATCGGTAAGCTACCTTTCCAACACGATCCAGTATTTCGAAAGGACCGATATATCTAGGGCTCAACTTCCCCTTCTTTCCAAATCTCATAACCCTCTTCCAAGGAGATATTCGTAAGAACACTTTATCGCCCACTTCAAACTCTAGGTCTTTTCTTCGGTTGTCGGCATAACTTTTCTGTCGACTCTAAGCTGCTCTTATGTGTTGTTGAATAGATCTGACCTTTTCTGCCATTTCATCAATGAGATCAGGTCCTAATAGCTTTCTTTCCCCAACTTCATCCTAGCAAGTTGGAGTCCTGCATTTCTTTCCATAGAGAGCTTCATAAGGAGCCATCTGAATACTGGAGTGAAAGCTATTATTATAAGAAAATTCCACCAAAGGTAGGTGTTGATCCCAACCTCCTTTGGAATCCATAGAGCAAGCTCTCAACATATCTTCTAGGGTTTGAATTGTTCTTTCAGACTGACCGTCTTTCTGGGGATGATAAGCAGTGCTGAAACTCAACTCTGTATCCAGAGTATGCTGAAGACTTCGCCAGAACTTCGAGGTAAATCTCGGATCTCGATCAGATATAATAGAATGTGGTACTCCATGAAATCTTACCACTTCCTTTACATATATCCTGGAAAGCTGATCTAGAGAGAAATCCTCTCTAATAGCAATGAAGTGTGCAGACTTTGTAAGACGATCAACTATGACCCAAATAGCATTATTGCCTTTGGATGTTTTAGGAAGTCCTGTGACAAAGTCCATAGTGATGTTTTCCCATTTCCATTCGGGTATGGATAATGGTTGTAACATCCCCTTAGACTTCTGTCTCTCAGCTTTAACTTGTTGACAAACCAAGCATCGAGAGACATATTCAGAAACATCTCTTTTCATGCCATCCCACCAGAAGTACTCTTTCAGGTCCCTATACATCTTCGTGCTTCCAGGATGAATAGAGAATGAAGAACTATGAGCCTCATCCAGCAGCTCTTTCTTTAATTCGGGGATGGGAGGAACACAAACCCGATTCCTGAACTTTATTATCCCATCACAATCAAGGTTGAATTCAGGAACATTTCTCACATTCTTTTGTAACTCGACATCTTCTTTCTGTGCCTCCTTAATCTTCGCATGTATAGATGGTTGAACATTCATTTGAGAAAGATAAGATTTTTCCCCTTCCATTATAATTCCAAGATCCATTCTTTGTAAATCCATAAATATTGGATCCTTTGTGATCCTCATCATGGATAAACTAGCATGGTCTTGTCGACTTAATGCATCTGCCACCTTGTTTGCTTTCCCAGGGTGGTAATGGATTGAGCAGTCGTAATCCTTAATCAGCTCCAACCATCTTCTTTGACGCATATTCAACTCCTTTTGTGTGAAAATATACTTTAAACTTTTATGATCAGTATAGATATAACACCCTTCACCATAAAGGTAATGCCTCCAAATCTTTAATGAAAAGATTACCGCAGCCAACTCCAAATCATGAGTTGGGTAATTTTGCTCATGGATTTTCAACTGTCGTGAGGCATAAGCTATCACCATATCATTTTGCATAAGAACACACCCCAATCCCTTCTTGGATGCATCACTGTAGATCACAAACCTTTCTCCACTACAAGGCAGTGTGAGCACAGGTGCACTGGATAACCTTCTTTTCAACTCCTTGAAATTCTCTTCACATTCCTCTGTCCAAACAAACTTAACTCCTTTCCGAGTCAACTTGGTGAGTGGATTAGATAATTTTGAAAAATCCTTTACAAAACGTCGATAATATCCATCCAAACCAAGAAAACTTCGGATCTCAGTTACTGTTGTTGGTCTTGACCATCTTTCGATAACCTCTGTTTTTGCTGGATCCACAGATATCCCCTCTTTTGAGATTATCTGACCCAAAAATGCAACTTTTTGAAGCCAAAATTCACACTTGGTAAATTTAGCATAAAGCTTATCCTTTCTCAGGGTCTTCAATATAATTCTCAAGTGATCTTCATGCTCTTCCTTGCTCTTTGAATAGACAAGAATATC
Organism: Viscum album; assembly: GCA_963277665.1. NCBI lineage: Eukaryota > Viridiplantae > Streptophyta > Magnoliopsida > Santalales > Viscaceae > Viscum > Viscum album. The sequence goes on along the minus strand of OY728167.1, from coordinate 710,050,080 downwards.
GTCTATAAAAACTACCACAAATTGATCAAGATAGTCTCTAAAGACTCTATTCATTATATCCATGAAGATAGCAGGGGCATTAATAAGACCAAATGGCATAACTATAAATTCATAGTGTCCATACCTTGTACGGAAAGTCGTCTTTGGTATATCCTCCCTTTTGACCCTTAATTGATGATACCCTGAACGAAGATCAATCTTGGAAAAGTATTGAGCTCCGCGTAGTTGGTCAAATAAGTCATCAATGCGTGGGAGAGGATATTTGTTCTTGATAGTGATCGTGTTAAGTTCTCGATAATCAATGCAGAGTCTCATTGATCCATCTTTCTTCTTAACAAATAGAACAGGTTCTCCCCAAGGTGATGCACTAGGGTGTATGAATCCCTTATCAAGATTCTCTTGGAGTTGCTTCTTCAATTCCTGCAACTCAATTGGGGCCATTCTATAAGGTGTCTTTGAAATTGGAAAAGCGCCTGGTACGAGTTCTATTGAAAACTCAACTTCACGATTTGGTGGAAGACCCGGTAATTCCTCCGGAAAGACATCATCAAACTCCCGTACAATGGGCATATTCTTAATCGTGAGTTTCTCACCAACCATTTGAGATAAATAACCTTAATTTAGTGGAATCAATACCCATAAGATGGAAGAAATTTCCACTGGAAGGTTATGTTCATCCATGCATTGATAGACGATCATAGATTGATCTGGAATATGAAATGTGACTTCCCTTCTTTGGAAATTGATATGAGCTCCATGTAGAGAAAGCCAATCCATGCCAAGAATCACATCAAATTGCACTAAAGGAAGGATCACAAGATTTGCAGGAAGCACTTTCCCACAAACTTCGATCGGAGAAGAATTATAAACTTTTGATGCGACTGTTGTGCCATTAGGTGTTGTCACAGCTAACTCAACATCTAATTGTTGAGGTAGTACGGTGATACCCTTAGAAAATTTTTCAGAAATAAAAGAGTGGGTGGATCCAGAATCAAATAAAACATTTGCTACTTTAGAGTGGATGGTAAGTGTACCTTTCACCACTTCGTTATCGTACTCCACATCGCTGATAGAAATTGCATGTGACTTTCCTTTGTCTTTAGCCTTAAGATTTTGTTGACGTCGACCATCATCATCAACCCTTGGATTTGGGCATTTATTGGCATAATTCCCCATCTCCTTGCACTTGAAACATTGAAGTGTAGTAGGTTCATTCTGTGTATCCCTTCCTTTGTTTGCATCATTAGACATCTTCTTCCCATTATCGCGGCATTCAAATGCCCGATGACCTTCCTTTCCACATTTAAAACATTTACTTGTCCCTTTAAGACAACTCCCTCCATGTTTCTTTCCACACTTTGAGCATAAGGGAAAGTTCATCTTCTTTTCAGTGTGCTCTTTAGATTTTCCTTTGAATTCCATCTTCCTATTCTTATCAAACCCATGTGATTGATGGGTTACTCCAATCTCCATCTCTAGTTTGAGAGCACATCGAATGATTTCCTCGTAGCTATTGAAGTCCCTTATGGCTAACGCCCTTCGAAGACTTGGTTTTAAGCCACTAAAGAATTGATCGATCTTACTCTCAGGTTGGATAATAATACCAGAAGCGTACCTTGCAAGTCTTGTAAAATTTGCTTCATAGGTACCAACAGATTCATCATCCCTTTGCTTCAGTTCAAGAAACTCTTTCTCCATCTTTGTTCGGAGAATACGAGGGAAGTACTTATTGAAAAATAAGTTCTTGAACTCGTCCCATTCCATAGACTCAATTTCATCCCTTTGCCTCGTATTCTTAATAAGATTCCACCATTGATCAGCATCTTCTTCCAAATGATACACTGCTAGGATGACTTTATCATGTTCAGAACATTGAATAACTGAAAATATCTTTTCAGTAGTACTAATCCATTGTTCAGCAACTAATGGATCAATAGACCCGCTGAAAGAAGGTGGATGCTGCCTCATGAAGGATTCAACAGAATGTTGCTCCTTCCTTTGCTCGTTTGGAAATCCTGCATGATTCATAGCTTGAGAAATTTGTGTGAGCATGGCTACAATATTTTTCATTCCAGCTCCCATATCGTTTGGTTGCTCAGGGGGACAATCATTGCATTTCCCATCGCATTCCGCATTAACACGGTTCCTTCGGGTTCCAGCCATTGACTAAAACCAAGAAGAATAGTGTGAGCAACACTAATTATAATAGGAAAACCACATAATCTAGAATAAAATTTCACACTTAAGGTCTTATCCTAGGGTATTCATGGCCATTTCTAAAACACTAAGATTGTGTTCTATGCTTAGACTTATCCTTAGGGTTCTTACTAAGGCTTTCACATCCTAGTTTCCAAAGGTTGACTATACCTTTCCTCTGATACCAACTATAACGACCCATACTTTACATACATTTTTAATACTTCAAAATTGAAGCACACTTATTACAACATATGACAAAACCACAAAGGACCGTATAGGTATAATGTCTTTAGAAACTGGGAAACATAAACAACTGGTTCATAAATCTTCTACAGTGTCTCCCATTTATTTCATCATATCTGGGGTCCCTTTTAGCATATTCTACTTAATATCCATCTTCCTGACCTGGGGAAAAGAAAACATAAAAGGGTGAGCTCAAATGCTCATCAAGGACAAATAAAGGAAATAAAAATCATATCATATCTTTTTGAAAATCATAACCTGCAAAAGAGATCATAATATCTTAACATGGAACAAATCATAGAAGTGAAAATGAGATCCACATAATCATAACATAAAACTTGAAACTTTGTGGCATGCACACATAATCTTGGAAAATCATTTCTTGTTAGTCATGACTCATTTCCAAGACTATCTTAGTGGACAAAGTCCCTTTCTGAACCGAGTCACCCTCGTTCCAGTCCTGTTTCACTGAACCGGTATAACCTACCGTTCCATCCATGTCTATCTCATGAGATATAAAATCTTTACCAAATGCATTGGAGGGATATATAGGTCCCACCCATTTTATAATGAATCCTTTCTTATGTGTGCCACATAAATCATAAATCATACATCATCCCATAACACATGTAACAAAAATGGGATTTTTGAAACATCATGACATCATAAAACAAATCATATAAGGTAAATGACTTCATAAAAATAATTCCCTCACAACATAATCAAATCAATGTAATAATAGGGATAAAAACAGAACCCTTTATTATCTTAGATGGAAAATAATTTTGATAAAACACTTGAACTCCATTCTTGAGGAAAATATCCTTTCTTCTTCAAAAACACTTTTCTTTTCTTAACATGTCATACAATTATAAACTAAAAGAAGTTGATTAAAAATAAACTTGAAAACTTATAAAGGAATATTCTTGGAAATAATGTTTTAAAAATCCATTCATGCCGTATAAGTTAAAAAACATTCTTCGTACTTTTGTCGGAAAAGTCAAAAAGTACCTCGTACGAAAAACGACAAAAGATTCATTTCTTATTCTTTACTAAAAACTCACCGAAGGGTAAAATTGGATTTAAACTATTGTAAGTGGATGGAAATAATATTACATATTGAGGAAACATGGATGTGGGTGATAAAATATACCCCAGTAATTACCACAGTATAAACAATCTCGGATAAAAATGAGATTGTGATATTTCCCTTACCTTAGGTCCGATTTGCTTTGTACGTGTCCGAAGCTCCTGTATAATGGTTTAAATAATGTTATTTAATTATTCCATAATCATACATATTTATATGATATCATATATGGTCATATTCTTAGCTTCTTGTTAGTAATATTTCATTGTTACTTGTTACTCTGGTCTTTATTGCCTTTTGTTCTTATGCGTGTTTTGCCGAATAAATTCTTATTCTTCTTTTAAGGTTATAGATACATTATATCCAGAATGGTATTAGTGTAACATATATCATATTTATTCATTCAATTCATTTATATAATTACTATGTAATGATGATCATGTAGAACGAGTCGCATCACATCGTGGAGACGGTATTCCGTACGTACGCACGAGTGATGATATCATTCCTATGATCGTGGAATTGTATTGGAGTATATATATATTATTTCAGTATCAATATTACTTTATAATAATCATAAATAGTTACTCATTACACCATTATACCCATCCTTGTAAGGTGGTGGTGGAAAATAGATTACACCACAGCGTGGAGACGGTATTCTGTACATACGCACGCGCGGTGATTTCATTTTTCCGTACGATGGATAGAAGGTGAATTAGGGTTGTTTCATATTTATAATAACATATCAGTATGTAAGTAATACTGATGTTATTACTTTATCATGAAACAACTAAAGGAGAAGAAGTTGAAGAAGAAAGAAATTGAAAAGATCAGTAACGGATATTACCTCTTCTTTGGAACGCCTCTTTGAATCCTCCACTTAGGGAACTAAGATTGGTCTTTGAAGAAGACCAGGACCTCTGGGATTATTCTAGAGAAGTGGAGAGGAGAAAATGGCAGGGGTTGTCCGAGCTTGAGTGCTAAAATTGGTGTGAGGAGGAGGGGGAGGATGTTCCCTTTTATAAGGGAGGAGAGGGGCACCTTAGGAATATCTCAAAATATTATTTTATATTAAAGTCAAAATCGGTTTATAATGGTTCCAAAGGGTCTTATTTAGAAGCTAAAGTGGGTAAGGGTCGAAATCCTATCAACCAATAGGATTTAGACAAGTTTAGGGTATTATTTTAACCTTATCAATTAGATTTAACTCTAAGTTAAATAATTTAACTTTTACCATGTCTTTTTGTTTTCTTTCACTATATGGTTAATACACTTACTATAACATGCCAAACGAACCCCAAATTGTTTATTATTAATATATATATCCTTATCTAAGTCATTTGGCCGAACCTTAGATTTTTAGGAATAAAATAACAATTAATAATATAATATTTGATTTAAAAACTATTTTGTGTCAATTTTGACACTATTTGATATATTATTTTTTTGAAAGTCATAACAGAATTATATGTTTGAACCAAGTTGATTAACTCAACACTAATATATCATAGTAACCTAGAAAATTTGTTTAATTCATAAAAATTCTCAAATTACATTTATTTTGGTGTTTATAACATCAATTATGTCAATATTTCATAAATAAGATAATTACTGCATCATAATTGTGTCATAAATAAATTAAATTATTTAATGTATAAAAATTATAAATAAAATACCATTATGTAGGAAATCTTTTTAGCTTTATAATGAATATTTATAGTCGAATTTATCTTATGTATAAACCCATATTAAAAATAATTTACTTATTAAACTTTGATTTTAACTATTTTAACCCTTCTTTAAATAAATTAATGATAAATGTCCTAATCTAACCCAAGTGGGCCTAAATGGTCATATTTTATTCATAAGGTTATTTTTGGTCGAATTACATTTATCCAATAGAATTAGGACATGTGTTAGGGTAATAGTAATATCATATTTACCCTTAGTTACCCTATTTACTATTAACCGCGGTAAAAAAAGTAAAAAGTTACTATTCACCAAAAAATTATTTTTATCTCATTGAACCACATTTTACTTACTGATATCAACCGTGTCTGTCGGATTTTCGAAATTCTATTCACCGAAGCGGTAAAATTCAGTTTTATGCAAAATTCAGTTTTTAACCTACCACTTAGTGGTTTCACTATTCATCAAAAATTGAAAGTTTTCAGAAAAATACCAAAATTTCACCCTAGGCTAATTTCAGTATTCCGAATCCAAAAATGAAGTCCATTTTAAAAAATAAAATTTATAAAATTTCAAAAATTGGTTATTACTATTCATAACAGCTAGTTTTAATAATATTTTAATAGCATATCGTTGTTTAGTGAAACTCGGTATTGCGTATGACGCAAGATATCGAGGAAGGTCGTGATTGCGTGTAAAGTAAGCCAAGCTAGTATGTAGTGAAAGATTCCTTTGATGATATATAAAAAACAAAATATTACTCATAAAAATCTCGGGTGTTACAGTAGCGCTCCAATGCATTGGGTAAAGTATAGTATCATGATACGTCATGTCAAATGGGTGTTGAATCATTCTAATTCAAGTGCAACAAGGTTTTACTTGTGCTTCATGTGCAATGAGGGTTTACTCATGCTCCATGTGCAGTGAGCCTTAGATCATGATAATTCCATGTTAAGTGTTGTTGCCACATTTCCATGTTATGATTATCATGCTTTATCATGCCTTTATGTTTATGCTTCTATTGTTCTCTATTGTTATGCCTATTGTCTAACATGTATTGTATTCCTCATGTTATTCCATGTTTATTTCCTTATCGATCTTTATAGCTCACCCTTTTCTTATGCATGTCCTCAGGTTATCCCATGAAATGCTAAGTATGAGGGAATGTAGTGGTCATGTAAAGGAAGTTTTCAATAAACATGTTGCATGTTTTATGTTCTAAGTTGTTATGTAATGATCCTAAGCCCCAAAGACACTAGACCTATTGATCTTCTATGTTGTATCAAGTGAAGTTTATGTAATAAATCATGTTTAAGTGAGTAATAAAAAGCAGGGTTGTCATATATGAAACCAATTATAGGGTCTATAGTCTTACCTGAAATATTACAGCAGTGAACCAAATCAAGCCCAATAAATTCTCCTTCAGTGGTGGTCATCAGAATATTGACCAACAGGTCTCGATACATCTTCTGTACCACCTAAAGCCGGAAGAAAAGAAGAAACAGAATTAATCTCGAACCATAGGGTTTCGGCCTAATGGAGACCTGGTGTTGGAGAGTCAAAATAGCCAATGAGAAGAATGAAATGCATGGATAAGAACTTACCTCACCTAGATGGACAAATTTTGTGAAGGAACCAAAAGCAACTGGGCGTGCGAAGAGGATCCAGAGGAGGGGTGGTGGTGCGCCTCACCATGGGAGAGCCGAGGGGAGGGGGTCACACCTCACCTGCAACGCGCCTCAACCTATTTATTTTCTCCCTCGAATAACACAAATTAAAATAAGTATTAATATAATAATAATGATGATAATAATAATACCCATTATATTATTATTATTATTATCAATTAATTTACACATCTCTTAGACAAACCTCAACCTCCCCATTTAACACATCATTTAATTAAATTCCTTTCCAACCAAATTTAATTAAATAAATTTTCCAAACAAAATATTATTTAATTAAATTCTCTCAAAATAATTTAAATAAAAAAACCTCAACACCTCATTAATCATCATTTAATTAAATTTGTTCCAACTAAATTTATTTAAATAATTTCTCTAATTCATGTTATTTAATTAAATTATATAAACATAATTTAATTAAAAAATACAACTCATCAACATTATTTAATTAAATTCCCTCAACCTCGGTTTAATTAAATAACAACCCCCATTTCACAATGACTAATTAAATTCTTCTTAACCTTGAATTTAATTAAATAAAACCTCCATTTCGCATTAATTAATTAAATTCCTCTTTACCTTGAATTTAATTAAATGAAACCTCAACTCCTCATTTCCACATAATTTAATATTACCATTTAATATTACCCTTCTTTGATAACCCCAAACTTCTCATTTATAAGCGATTTAATTAAATTCCTCTCACCTTAGTTTAATTAAATAAAGACTTCAACTCATAATCATTTAAAATAAATTTAATTCCTTGAATCTCAAATTAATTAAATAACTTCTCTATATCAACATAATTTAATTAAATTCTATCAAATTTAATTTAATTAAATGAAACTACGAATATCTCATTTAATTAAATTCCATTCAACCATGAATTTAATTAAGTTAAATTAACCTGAAACTCAAAACTGGGTAAAACGCATGGTTTAACTCGCACGATCTGACAGACCATGTGCAGACCATGCACCCTCTACTGAATACTTGGAGTATCTTAGATGGTTGACCTGCATGGTTTGACTAATCATGCACAGCCCGTGAAAACGCCTCTGTCTTTACATTTTAAAATTGTTTTTTTTTTGTTTCTGGTGCTCCCGAAACCCATCGAGCCACCCGGGAAACTCCTAGAGCCTTTACTCAGGCCTGATATAAACACTTAAAACAAACCCAACTCGTGAAACTTCATCACGAATCATGTTTTTAAAACTGGCCCAAGAATTAAATGAAAAATTTCAAAAAATTGTATTTTAAACTTATTCAAAAACACGGGACTTTACAATCTATCAACCTTAAAAACATCTCATCCCTGAGAATCCATCAGGAGCTACTACAACACCGGCCAACCCACCAAGGTCAAGAAGTCTCATCTGAATGACCATGTTGCATTATAAAACACCCAACGCACCTTCAACCATTTTATAACTCCAAGCCTTGACTCTTTACTTGAAAAACATTACTAACCCATGAAGCCCATACCCATCGTTAAACCAATGAAGTGCCTTTAAAATTATTTTAACACCAACAAAAATTAATACGAAGTCCTTACTGGACTTTCGGTGACCTCTCTAAGTCAAGCCATCACAAGGCTACTTTAAAACCGTGTTGCCCTAGCATGAATAAAGGCATAACCCAAAGAACCTTGAATCCTTCATAAAACCCATATAACAACCACTTATCAAGACCAACGACTTTTAAAGCTTTATCACAACGTAAAACCAATGCTATCTCAATGCCTCCAAGAAGAGCTCAAGATATGGGACATGCTCTTCTCAATCAGAAGAGAACACTAAGTGTAAACCCAGGTCACCAAGAAGGTCAAATGAACTATCACCATTCAACTCTTTACAAAAAGATCAGCTTCACCTACCGATGCATCCTCAACCAAAACCTGATTCCTATTTCACCCAAGGAATTCATGTCCATTCAAATCAAACCACTGAAACTCTTCCAAAAAAACAGAGTATCCAAAAAAATTGCACACACCACCAACCTTATCAAGTCGTGCTACCAAGAAAGCGCTGATACATTTACCAAAACCATTGTGAAACTACCCACCTTAGGAGTGTCCATGTCATGGAAAGAAAAGACTAGCTGCTCCCAATCATGCTATTTCAGAAAAACCTTAAACACATGTGAGATGTTACATGAACCATGATCACCACATCAACATCTCGCATGAACACCAAAATTTGAAACCAATTGGCATTTCAAAACACCCAAGTCCCAAAAAGTCCTCCCAAGAAGTGGGATGATCTTACCTTAATGCCCCAATCTCTCTACTTTAGAGTTAACCTGGGAATGTCTTTAACGACTGACCATGTCCAAGGCATGTTGAACCTATTGAACCAAGCATTCTTCAGTGATTATTCCCAAACCAAGAGTCAAGATACAATGAACATACCTCAAAACAAGGGTGTCATTCTTTAAATCCAAAAATCCTACTAGGGACAAAAACACTTAAATGGTTCCAACATCAAAAATCTCACAGAGGAAACCAAGAAAAATCCCCATTTAAAAATTTTTCATTCAATGTCATTTCATTTTAAACAGGAAATTTAGCATATAAATTCCTTTTTAATGTAGAGGCTACCTCTGAGGGTCCCATTTATTCTAATACAGGTTCTTCCAAAAGCAACCCATGACAGTTCATTCACAAAACTCAACATTTTTACATTTATAACTATTTTCAAACACATTATGGTTATACAAGGCTCAGTCACATCGCTGTCCATCTACCAATAGATAAGGCTCCCATACACCTTACCACTCGCATTAGGCTCCCATTTATCATATTAAATTTCCATTTAACATTTTTAACTTTAAAGGACCTTTTTCAATTATTCCAAAACACGGGTTACCCATTTCCCAGTTATAAGGATCCCATACATCTTATAATTGAAATTAGATCCCGTTATAAACTCAATCAATCAATTTCCACTCATAAATCCATTTACACATCAAAAAATCTCTAGAATTATATTATAATAAGTAGCACAACAACATGTTATAACACAGAACCATGGAATATAATCATCTAAACATGTTATACAAGAAGGCATGCTAAAGTAGATCAAAACCTGGCATTCCACCAAAGGAAAAAAATCCAAATTATCAAGCATCCTACTAATCAGACTACATGGCATGTCATATGCATGACATGTGAATCTCTAAGTGCCTAAGATAATTCATGTAATGCAATTTCATTTCCATATCAGGCCAAGTAAAATTTTCAAAATTCTCAAAATCAATAAGCAACGGAAAATACACTAGTCACTCAAGGTGAAATCACATCAACTGTAATATCAAACGGTATAAAAATTAATTCCCATTCCTAGCCACTTGGTCATTTCCCGTACATGGGGTGATCTGTCCCAAGAATGGATATTAACTGAGTGCCAACACTTTACTATTCTTCTATCTACTAACCCAAAATAGAAAAACGAAGGGAAAATAATGAATACCTAAACTTTTGATACCACATTGTAACGTCCAGGCCCAGCTTACCCTCAAACCAGTAGTCGGACTGGTCGCTACATGACCTCAAGTGCGTCTACTTGTATGTATGAGGTTTCCAACTAACAGCGAGGGTCTATGGATAGTCAATGGGGATACTATACCATCATATTCAGAGTGCATAGTAGAAATAGATAATAAACTGAGACAATACTATAAGCAGATATAAAGCAATAGTCAACTGAATAAAGAAAGTGAAGGTCCTGGGCGCAGCGGAAGCTCGTGGGTGGATGTGCCCACTTGTTTTTTTTTCATTAGAAATGATCAATCTGGGATCAATACGATGACAAATGCCAGACTCCACGGATCAAATCACAAAAATAGACAAAGAAGAAGAATAATCTCAGAGCCACAAATGAGGATCATCAAAGGTTGATTATAATTAATTTAATTAATTGACAAGAAGTACATTTTATGGAATTCTTTCTTCATTGATATTTATAATCATGTTCCAATGTGATTCGTAGTTGCGTCGTAGAAGTCAAGTGTACGCTTCCTCTAGTGGTGATCCACACGTGCACCACATATCTCTGGACATCGTCAAAAGAGTCTCCAAGTGATAGTGTAGAGAATCCTTTGCTTGCATTTTCCACCTTAGATTGACTTTATATGATGGAGGAGGATCTCTCTCGGTCTTGATAGCATTCTTGGAGGTAGGAGTTCTTTCGGCCTTGAGAGAATTCTCCAGAATTGTTGTGCACAACGATTAGGGAAAAGTGTTGGGGTTGTGAGGATATTTATAATTGGGTTTGAGGTTATAGAGTTATGACAATAAATGAATGTGATACGCGTTTTATTTATTTCATTAACTCTTATTAAAAAAAACTCACGTCGAATCATTAATTCCTTGACATGCACCTAGGTTATAGAGTTATGACAATAAATGAACGCATTACACATTTTATTTATTTCATTAACTCTTATTAAAAACCCCATGTCGAATCATTAATTCCTTGACATGTGCCTACACTAATTATAATAAATATCATTTAATAAAACAATATTATTTCCTCAAAATCCCGAATGAAAAAACTACACGGCGTGTAATCATTAATACACGGTGTGTACTTGTTTTTTCATTTCCTTTCCAAAATTAAAACTACACTGTGTGTACATTCAATGTACATGGCTTTTATATCTTGTTTTCATTTTATTCTTCCTCTAGAATTAAAACGATTTATGATTCCTTGAATAATTATTAAACCACATACGGGAATAATCTTTAATCTACTTGAGATACTTGGATACACTTAGTGTGTGACCCTCTAGGTCTCTTTCTCATTGGCATTAGGCGGGCTTGCCTAAAATCCAAGATTACTATCTAGAAATGGGTAAAGGCACCCAAGAGAAATAATTTGATGCCGCATTGACATGTCACCTCATACGAACTCTTACCATGTAATTAAATCCCTTTGTTTCAATATCTCATCAAGCAGTTTTCATGGCAGTGTCATAAACCTATATGCTCGATCCGTCATTCTTTGACTTCCAGAAATAAACTCGTTGTGACACCATGGCCGTGGAATTTGGGAAATAGTTCTATTTCAATCAAAGGGCCCGATATATCTACTTCCATAAATATGTAAGGGACAAATCCTTCCTTGACTTATCCATTAACAACATTTCATTCGTGATGTACCCAACATACCCTACTTTCCGCCAACTGTCTTCGTGACGGTTTTCGTCAAAAAATCTAAGTGATCAATTCATGCCATGAGTTAATGATAATAATCCAGTCTAAGGACCATTACACATGCTCATAGATAGCAATGTCCAATGACACCACGATATGCAGAATTCATACTGGCAGTTCTGTTCTCATAATCTCCCATCTTGGATATTACCTAGTGCAAACTCCATGAGAGAGAGTCTCATCTTGTTATGAGTACTCATACATGGCGGTCTGTATACTATGTGTCCTATAATAGTATGTCATCCAACCATAGAACTTTATTTAAGAATATTGTTATATCATTTCAAGGTTCTCATCATAGCGGGGATCATCCATGACCTTATTAATGCAACAAATATTCTAGGACATTATTATATTATAGTCATACAGAACAATGAGCAATATATAATAAGTGTACATTCTTGTAATCAAAGTATAAACAGTTGGTTCTAAGGACACCAACTCTAACAAACTCCCACTTGGACTAGAGCCAAATTCCTATGACTTTTAGTCCGCTAGACCTCACATGATGGTCATGTTTCTACTGAGTCAAGGCTTTAGTCAAGGGGTATGCCACATTGTCTTCCCTAGAAATACTTCTCACTGCAACTTCACCTCTCTAAGAAAAATCCCTCAAGAGACGATACTTACAAAGTTTGTGCTTTGTTCGCTGATGTGACCTTGTCTCTTTTGCAAGTTCCACCACTACAGTATTATCACAATAGAGTGTGATAAGATCTTTACTATTAGGTACTACATCCGTATCTTGGACAAAGATTCACATCCATACTACTTCTTTAGCTACCTCAGATGCTATGATATACTCGGAATCTTCTGTAAAATCTGCGACCACACCTTGCTTTGAGCTCTTCCAGCTCACTACACCTCCATTCAAACTGAATATGTATCCAGTCTGCGACTTCATGTCATCTTGATTAGTTTGGAAACTAGCATCTACATGTCCTCTTATGACTAGTTCCTCATATCCTCCATAAACCAGGAACATATCCTTAGTATGCCTCAAATACTTAAGGATAGTCTTGACTGCCATCCATTGGTGGTCTCCTGGATCAGCTTGATATCTACCTGCCGCACTTAATGCATAAGCAACATCTAGCCTTGTACATAGAATAACATACATGACTGACCTGATCGCGGATTAATAAGGGATCCTTTCCATTTTATTTCTTTCCTCATGTGTCTGAGGACACATTTTCTTAGAAAGATGAATGTCATGTGACACTGGAAACCATCCCCTCTTGGACTGTTCCATACTGAATCTCTTCATTATCTTATCAATGTTTGTACATTGACTCAGGCCTAGAATTCTCTTGGATCTATCATGATGGATCTTGATCCCAATAATATATGATGCCTCACCTTAGTCTTTCATAGAGAATCATTTATCCAACCATGACTTAGCTGACTGTAAGATGGGTACTTTGTTTCCAATTAGTAATATTTCCTCAACATATACTATTAGAAAAATGACTGCACTTCCACTAAAACTTTTGTAGACACAAGTCTCACATAACAAATACAAATTCTATTACGGCTTCATCAAAATGAGTGTTCCATGACCTTGATGCTTTCTTTAATCCATAAATGGATTTCTACAACTTTCATACCTTGTTGGCATCATTTGTAGTCACAAATATTTCAGGTCATGTCATGTAGACATCTTCCTGGAGGTTCCCGTTAAGGAATGTTGTTTTGACATCCATTTTCCAAATTTCATATTCATGGTAAGTAGAAATTTCCAATAGGATTATGATGGATTTCAGCATCGCAACCGGTGAAAAGGTTTCATCATAGTCAATTACTTGATGTTTTCTAAAACCTTTTGCAACCAGTGGTGCCTTATAGGTGTTGACTTATCCCTCCATGTCCAGTTTCTTCTTGAATACCTATTTATTACAAATAGACTTTACATCAACTGGATGATCTACCAAAATCTAGACTTGGTTTTGGTACATGGAATCCATTTTAGAATTCATGGATTCTTGTCACTTGGCAACGTCTGTGCCTTCAACTGCTTCCTTTTAGGTAAGAGGATCATCATTGTTAACCAATAATGAGTCACCATCCTCAGTGACAAGAAAACCATATCGTTATGGTTCTCTCACCTATCTCGTGATCCTACATAGTTCTTGTGTCTCTAGAACAAATTGTTCTTCCACGGGGCTTTGTGGAATCTATTCTTGTACCAAATCCTGTGTATCTTGAGCCTCGACTTCATCGAAGTCTATCTCGCTCCCACTATATCTTTTAGAGATGTGCTCCCTCTCAAGAAATATGGCGTGTCTTACCACTATAACCTTTTTATCTGAGGGGTTTTATAGTTAATATCCTCTTGTTTCCTTGGGATATCCTATAAAGGTACACTTTGTTCCTCGGGGTGAAATTTTGTTACCTGAATAGGCCTTAAAAAATTCTTCACTACCCCACACATGTAAATTTGATAACATGGATTTGCGTCCACTCCATAACTCGTATGGAATTCCATTTATCAATTTAGTTGGTACTTGGTTCAGTATGTGTGTTGTTGTTTGTAATGCATATCCCCAAAAGGATAATGGAAGAATCGCATGACTCATCATTGATCTCACCATGTTCAACAGGGTGTGGTTCCTCCTTTCACTTACACCATTACACCGAGGCTTGTATGGAGGAGTGAGTTGAGATGGAATCCCAAACTCCCATAAGAAATCAATAAAGTCCTGATTAAGATATTCTCCTCCTCTTTCTGAGCAGAGTTTCTTAATCTTCTTACCAATCCGGTTCTCAACTTCATTCTTGTATTCTTTGAACTGATCAAAAGAATCTGACTTATACCTCGTTAAGTAAATATATCCATATTTACTAAAATCATCAGTAGAAGTTATGAAGTACAAGAACCCACCCCTTTCTTCAACTGTAAATGGTCCACACACATCTCTGTGAACTAATTCGAGAATCTATTTAGCTCTTTCACCTTTCCAACTAAATGGGGATTTGGTCATTTTTCCTTGTAGACACGCATGACATACACTAAGTGGTTTTAGTTCAAAAGAATCTAAATACCCATCTGGATTTAATTTTTTCAAACATTTCTCATTGACATGACCTAACCGGTGATTCCAAAGTTGGGTGTGGTATGAGTCATGTGAATTAACTTTTTCATTGATTTCCATTACTTGGTTTGTGTAGTCTAACACATAAAGGCCATTATATAAATGTGCCCGACCAAAACAAATGCTATCTTTATAAAAGTAGCAACATTCATTTCCAAACTTGAAGATGAATCCATCAGTATCTAATATGGATACGAAAATAATTTTTTTGGTTACAGAGGGTACATAATAACATCCTTTTAATACCAAGACCATCCCAATAGGCAATGTGAGGTAGTAGTTTCTGACAGCTACAACAACGAGTCTGGCTCCATTGGCTGCTCATAGATCCACCTCACCTAGGTCAATCTTTCAGAATCTACTTGGTTCCTGTATTTGGATATAGATGTGAGCACCACAAGAATTATCCAATACCCAATTGGTAGAAATATATAGATTGCATTCGATAACAATTGCACCTGAAGCTTCCTCTTACTTCCTTGGTTGGGTGCAGTTTTTCTTCCAGTGGCCCTTCTTGCCACATGAAAAACAAATAGCCTCATATTCTATTGCCTCCCCTTTGATCTTCCTTTTCTTGGAAGGCCTTGAAGAAGCTTTGGGATTAAACCTCTTCGCCTTCACTTTACTTTTATTCACCATTAGGACAGAAGGCTTTTCATGCTTCATAACATTGTCCACTTGGAAAATGAGGATTAGAAGATCAGATAGAGACCTCTCAATGTTTTTCATGTTGAAATTTACAACAAAGTTAGATAAGCTCTGGGGGAGTGATGCAAGAATGAGATCGGTACCCAATTCTTCGGGGATTTTAAACCCTAGAACCCCCAAGTGCTCAATGTAGCCAATGATCTTGACTACATGAGGCCTGGATGGGGAACCCTCTCCAAGATTGCTCTGAAATAGAGCCTTGGAGATCTCAAACCTTTCTTGTCTTTCTCTCTCTTGGTATAGACCACGAAGGTGCTCGATCATGCTATAGGCATCCATGTCTTCATGAGACTTCATGAGCTCACTAGACATAGATGACATCATCAAACATTGAATGTCGAGTGCGTCCTTCAAATGTTGATCATAGACCAGAAAATCTTTATCACTCATCCCTTGGGCAGGCGAATCAGTAAGTTAGGACTCCAACACATAAAAATTTTGTTCATGGCATAGGATAACCCAAAGGTACCTAAACCATTCCTGAAAGTTACTACCGGTGAGGATATTGTCTTTATCCATAATTGATCGTAGGGATAGTGTGGTTGATGAGTTTTTCATTTTTATTATACAATTAAAAAAACAAGATCATCAGTACTTTCTTGGTTACATTTTATGAGAAATAATAAATTTTATTAAGTCTCCCACTATTTTATCAAGTCCCAATTTCCCTCACCATTGAACTCGGAATGTCCAGTTGCTTTGACATTCTAGTGGAAAGGATCCATATTCCCCTTCGCATAACCCCAACAAGGGTTGGTTAAGCTATTTAAAGGTATTTAGGTAGGTAGGTCTTTTCCAACTGTGATCTTACAATTCCTTGATTTGTTGAGTGGACTCCCTAGTCTTGAAATCTTGACTTGGATTTCCTCAACACTTGCCTTCATTTTACAACAAGACTAAAAAGGTCTACTTTTATTGATGTAAAATGTTTATGTCAACCCGAAACTTTCATAAGAGATTCCTTTATAAAAGTAAGTTTCCCAACAAGGGTTGTTCAAACAGATAGTTTTATTGAGTCTTTCCCTTAATCAAGTAACGGAAGGCTTGGTTTGACTTAATATGGTATTTAAGGGATTTTAATCTATTATGTGTAGTTTCACATTATCACATTCTTGTTAATATTAAGTGATGATTACTTAAGTGATTAACCATGTTCTAATAATGTTTACACATAGTCCATTGTTTATTTTATTCCATATTTGCATGCTTGCTTAAGTGATTAACCATGTTCTGATAATGTTTACGCATAGTCCATTTTTTATTTTATTCCATCTTTGCATGATTGTTTATTTCATTAACTATGTGATCACGACAACACATACATAATAAATAAACCATGCAATCATACATAAATAAAATAATATGGCATGATCATGAGCTTATATTGGTTAGTTTATCTAGCGGTTTTGATAATATAACCCTGAACTAGGGAAAAACACCTCGAACCTGATGGTTCGTGTTTTGTAGCTCCCACCTGTCCACCTTTGTATCTTCTTGGGTTGGTTTCACCTCAGCTTCGAATTTTGAACCATCTCCTCTGGCTTGGGAGATCCTCTATTACATGGGGTTTACATTAAAGAAACCATGGGTACGCAGGCCCTACATTTTATTGAAAGAAGGATCACAAGCTAACAAATTTAGATAAATTTAAATGAAACCATACACACATAAAGGGTATTTGGTCTAGCTCATGATCATCTATAACATGCAATGACATTTACACATATTCAGTATTCAAATTATTTTATTCAAGATAAGTCGCGCTTGAATTCAATTAATTATGATCTTATAATTAATCAATTCTTTATCTAAAATTCCTTTCTAAATTTCCTTAAGATTTTTCTCATCCATTTTCCTTGTACAGACCTTTGTACTTTGGAGGAAACTTGGTGAAATTCCATTTTTGGAAAGTAAACGGTGTGTAGGCTACATTACATGGCGTGTATTTGTTTTCACCCTTTATCTAAATTACACGTTGGGGGATTTGGCATGTTTTTTGTACTTTGTAAATTTTGGAGTACACAACATATAGATTAATCTAACACAACGTGTAATTACTTGTTACGTGGTTAACGGCCTGGAAATCATGTGTACGCGGTACACGGCTTCTCCTTGTACACGGTTTCACCTAGGTTGGATCAAACTACACAGTGTGTTGATTCAACATACACACCGTGTATTCTAGTTTCCACCCATCGTCTAGTTCTGGTCAACATGGTGTATTAAAAAAATTGTTATGCTCAATTCACATGGCATGGTTTGGCGGACCAGTACCAGTTCATTGAACCTAAGTACACGGCGTGTAGTTTTTACTACACGCTGTGTATTTTTGTGTTGTACAAACAAAATGAGTGGATCCTCCGGGTGAGTTCCACATTTTTATTTTAATCAAAATTAAAATTAAAAGGTCTTTTCTGTGATGTGAATCGAGAAATTAAGGAGGAAGAACAGATCTCATTCATTCAGTTTTATAGAACAATTTATCTTTAACTGAATCAAATATAAATGCGTAAATTATCAACAAAAATTAAATAACTATAATCAACATTGTGATCGCTCTGATACCAATTAAAGGTCTCGGGTGCAGAGGAAGCTCATGGGTGGATGTGCCCACTTGGCTTTTTCTCATTAGCAATGATCAATCCAGGATCAATACGAAGATAAACACCAGACTCCACAGATCGAATCACATAAATAGACAATGAAGAAGAATAGTCCCGGAACCACAAACGAGGATCATCACAAGTTGATTATAATTAATTTAATTAATTGAAAAGAAGTACCTTTTATGGCATTCTTTCTTAGTTGATATTTCTGATCACATTCCGATGTGATTCGTCGTTGCGTCACAAAAGTCAGTTTTAGACTTCTACTAGCGGTGATCCACATGTGCACCACGTATCTCTAGACGTCGCCAAAGGAGTCTCCGGGTGCTAGTGTGGAGAATCCTTTGCTTGCATTTTCCACCTTAGATTGCCTTTATATGATGGAGGAGGATCTCTCTCGGTCTTAAGAGAATTCTTGGAGGAAGGAGTTCTTTCGGCCTTGAGAGAATTCTCTAGAATTGTTGTGCACAACGATTAGGGAAAAGTGTTGGGGTTGTGAGGATATTTATAATCAGGTTTGAGGTTATAGAATTATGATAATAAATGAATGTGTTACGCATTTTATTTATTTCATTAACTCTTATTAAAAAAACTCACATCGAATCATTAATTCCTTGACATGTGCCCAAGTTATAGAGTTATGACAATAAATAAATGAATTACACATTTTATTTATTTAATTAACTATTATTAAAAACCCTAGTCAAATCATTAATTCCTTGACATGCGCCCATGTTGATTATAATAAATATCATTTAATAAAATAATATTATTTCCTCAAAATCCTGACTGAAAAACCTACACGGCGTGTAATCATTAATACACGATGTGTACCTATTTCTTCATTTCCTTTCCAAAATGAAAACTACACAGCCTGTACATTCAATGTACACGGTGTGTATATATTTTTTTCATTTTATTCTTACTCTAGCATTAAAATGATTTAGGATTCCTTGAATAATTATTAAACCACATATGGGAATAATATTTATTCTACTTGAGTCACTTGGATACACTTAGTGTGTGACCCTCTAGGCCTCTTTCTCATTGGCATTAGGCAGGCTTGCCTAAATTTCAAGATTACTGTCTAGCAACGGGTCAAGGCACATAAGAGAAAGAAGTTGACGTCGCATTGACATGTCACCTCATACGAATTCTTACTGTGTAATTTAATCCATTTGTCTCAATATCTCATCAAGCAGATTTCATGGCAGTGTCATAAACCTATATGCTTGATCTGTTATTATTTGACTTCCGAAAATAAATTGGTCATGATACCATGGCCATGGAATTTTGGTGACAGTTCTATTTCAATAAAAGGGCCCAAGATATCTACTTCCATAAATATGTAAGGGACAAATCCTTCCTCGACTTATCCATTAACAACATTTTATTCATGACGCACCCAACGTACCCTACTTCCCACCAACTATCTTCATGAGGGTTTTCGTCAGGAAATCTAAGTGCATGATTCATGATAGGAGTTAATGATAATCTTCCAGTCTAAGGACCATTACACACACTCGTAGATAGAAATGTATGATTACACCAAGACATGAGGAATTACTACTAGTAGATCTGTTCTCATAATCTCCCATCTTGAAGATTACCAAGTTCGAACTCCATGAGAGTGAGTCTCGTCTTCTTATGAGTACTCACACATGACAATCTGTATACTATGTGTCCTATCATAGTATGTCATCAAACCATAGAACTTTATTTAAGAATATTGTTATAGCATTTCAAGGTTCTCATCATAGCGGGGATCTTCCATGACCTTATTAATGCAACAAATATTCTAGGACATTATTATATTATAGTCATGTATAACAATGAACAATATATAATAAGTGTACATTCATGTAATAAAAGTATAAATAGTTGGTTCTCATGACAGCAATTCTAACAAAAAGTGGCCAATGCCAGTTTATACAATGTATGCATGTCATAGTGATACATATCTAAAAGCATTAAACAAAACAGAATTCTTTACATCTCAGTATAGAAATAAGGAAAAGACTCAAATCCCTAAGGACAATCTCTATGAGCATCTTGAGCTCCCGCTCGGTCCTTTTCTCCCAACTACCAAGTATAAGCAAACAACAACAAGCAAGATCCGAGGTCCTGCAAATAAGTAGAGTCTACTTGGGTTTTCCAATGCGATGGAATCCTGAGTAGGGTGTGAAATATAAATCTTAGTATGATGGGACCGTCAGTGTCTAGATCAATCTAGACAATTCAACATAATTAAACAGTGTGCAGGTTTAACGAAGTAATAATAGAATTGAATAAATAAACTGCAACCCATCCAGGTTCCTAAGGGACACCTAATAGAGATACCTACCTTGGATCATAGATGAAAATAAGAGTCTAAATAGAAACTAAATGTATAATTCATAAATAAATTGTTTAACACATTATTTGATATTCTTTATTTAACCGCAAAAATCCCTAGGTTCCCCTAGACACCCATATCTCAATACCTATCCCAGTCGTGCCGGAGTCTGAACCATTTCTCATATTCAATTTAAAATAATTACATCGCATCTTATTTCATTAACCATTTAATTCAAATCATGTACGACCAATTGGACCCACAGTCTAATGTCAATTAATGGATGTAGAACATCATGTATAGCACTCTCGTGAGTATTTAGAGCATCAGTCTTTGTCTCACAACCCATGGGTATTTGGAGCATCAATCCTTGTCCCATAAAATAATATTTTCATACATGCTGGGTGTAGAACGCCATGTCTAGCACCCTATGAGTATTTGGATCATCATTCCCTGTCTCACAACCTGTTTATAAATCATACATATATATTTATTATGGGTGTAGAAAGTCATGTCTAGCACCACAAGATCCCTTCCATTAATTAATTCATAAATTAATTAATTGAGTTTGTTAATTAATTCAATAACTAATTTACAACATCACACTCACTGCTAACTCAACAATTAGTTAATCACAACTATTCCATTCGTTAACTCGACAATTAACAAATAATAACTATAACATTAATTAATTTAACCATTAATTAATCTCATCAATTTCTCTAGTTAATTTAACAATTAACTAATAAAAAGGAAACAATCACAAAATCATATAATTAATTCGACAATTAATTATCACATGGAAACCACCTCAAAATTACATAATTAATTCACAAAATAATTATCTCAAGGCAACCATCCCAATATCACATAATTAATTCACAAATTAATTATCTCTAAAGCAACCATTTCAATATCACATAATTAATTCACAAATTAATTATCTCAAGGCATGTGTTTCAATATAACATAATTAATTTTAAATTTATTTATCTCAACATAAACCAAATCAATATCTCATAATTAACCCCCCGATTAATTATCTATATTATAATCTCATAACACATAATTAATTCAAAATTAATTATCTAAACTTAATCAGTTTAATATCTCTTAATTAATCCCTAAATTAATTATCATTTCAAATCACATAATTAATTTATAATTAATTATTTCAACTTAACCAAATTTATATCTAATAATTAATTCCTTGATTATTTATCATTTCAAATCACATAATTAATTCATATTTAATTATATAAACTTAACCAAATTAATTACATGTAATTAATCCCTGGATTAATTATCATCTCAAAGCACATAATTAGTTCATAATTAATTATCCCAACTTAACCAAATTAATTACTTATAACTAATCCCCTGGTTAATTATCATTTCAAATCACATAATTAATTCATAATTAACTATTTAAACTTAACCAAATTAATATCTAATAATTAATTACTCAATTAATTATCATTTCAAAGAACATAATTAATTCATAATTAATTATCTCAACATAACCAAATTAATCACTCATAATTAATCCCCTGATTAATTATCATTTCAAAGCACATAATTAATTCATAATTAATTATCTCAACATACCCAAATTAATCACTCATAATTAATCAATCGATTAATTATCTCTTTCACAACCTTAAAGAGTAAAATTAATTCATAATTAATCATCTCATTCCTCTAATAAACAATTTAATCCAACATTGCAGTCAATTTTATCAAAAGTAATGAATCAAAAAAACTGCATTTTATTAATTAGGAAAAGTTCAGAACCCTACCTCAGCGAATTTGGTCAAGCCCAAGCTTCCTAACTCAAACCATGACCCACTCGCATATACTCACTTCCACATTAATGTGTGTGCATACTTGGAATTGATAAATAAACCTAACACGAACAACTGGTACTCACAATTAGTGCGGTGGGACCAATGCACACCAAAATAATCAACTACAACCCAAATACACCATAAGCACCTAATTCAAGGGGTTTGAAACCAATTATCGGATATATATCAGTACAAGATTATGATGGAGGTAAAAAAAATCAATCCCAATCGCTTTTCCTTCAGCGGCAGTCGTTGAAATGCGGACCAATGGGTCCCGAGACATCTTCTGCACCGCCTAAAGTTGGAAGAAAATAAGAAACTGAATTAATTCCAGACCTTAGGGTTTCATCCTAACAGGGACTGGGTGACAGAGAGCCAAAATAGCTGATGTGAAGAACAAAATTCAGGGATAAAGACTTACCATGCTAAGATGAACAACTTTCATGAAGGAATTGAAAGGAATCGGGTGCGCGAAGATGAGCCGGAGGAGGGGTGGTAGTGTGCCTCGCCATGGGAGAGCCGAGGGGAGGGGGTCATGCCTCACCTACTGTGTGAATCACCCTCTTTCTTTTCTCACTAAAATAACCTAAATTAAAATAAGGATTAATGTAATAATAATAATAATAATAATAATAATAATAATAATCCCCATTATATTATTATTATTATCAATTAATTTACACACCTCTTAGACAAACCCTAAACTCTCCATTTAAAACATCTTTTAATCAAGTTCCTTTACAACAAAATTTAATTAAATAAATTTTCCAACTCATTATTATTTAATTAAATTATCTCATCATAATTTAAATAAAAAAACCTCGACACCTCATTAATTATCATTTAATTAAATTTGTTCCAAAAGAATTTAATTAAATAATTTCTCCAATTCATGTTATTTAATTAAATTCTCTAAACACAATTTAATTAAATTAGAAACTTCAAATCATCAACATTATTTAATTAAATTCTCTTAAACTCGGTTTAATTGAATAATAACCCACATTTTTCAATGACTAATTAAATTTTTCTTAACCTTGAATTTAATTAAATAAAACCAAAATTTTGCATTAATTAATTAAATTCCTCTTTACCTTTAATTTAATTAAATGAAACACCAACTCCTCATTTACATATCATTTAATATTACCATTTAATATTGAGATTTTTTGATAATCCTAGACTCTTCATTTACAAGTCATTTAATTAAATTCTTCTCACCTCACTTTAATTAAATAAAGACTCCAACTCATCATCATTTAAAATAAATTTAATTATTTTCATCGTGATTCAATTAAATAACTTCTCTATATAAAATTCATTTAATTAAATTCTCTCAAATTTAATTTAATTAAATGAAACCCCCAACTGCTCATTTAATTAAATTTACTTCAACCGTGAATTTAATTAAATTGAAATTAACACAAAACTCAAAATTGGGTAAGCTGCACGGTTTAACTCACACTGTCTAACAAACTGTGCTCAGACCATGTGTCCACTACCAGATACCTGGAGTATCCTACATGGTTGACCCTCACGGTTTGACTAATCATACGAAGCCCATGTTAATGCATCTACCTTGCCTTTTTAAAACTGAGTTTATGGGTCAGGTGCTCCTGAAACCCATCGAGCCACCTGGGAAACTCCTAGAGCCTTTACTCAAGCCTGATATCAACACCTAAAACAAACCCATCTCACGAAAATTCATCCTGAAGCATGGTTTTAAAACAAACCAGAGCATTAAATGAAAAAATTTCAAAAAAAATATTATTTTAACCCGGTTCAAATACACAGGACTTCACAATCCATATAGGAAGTGATAAGTAAAGGATTCACAATTTCCTTGTAGACAGATGAAACGGGCCATTATCAAGACATGTCAAAAGAGGGGGGGAGAGATTATATACTATAAATAGATTAAAATAGTTATACTAGTATTATAATAACACTAATATGTTATATACATATATATGAAATACTTTATGAATGTAAGAAAAGGTAAATTGATTGGGATAGTATAATTAAGAATATAAAAAAACAACGAAAAGAGAATTGGGGTTACCTCTTCATGGAAGAAATAATCCTTTGTTAAATACATGTAGGCATGGGCTTTAGTGACTCTATAAAATCAAAAAGGGTACTGGGTGGATTATGAGAGCGTAAATGGGTAGACCTTGGTCTTTGAGAAGTGTATGGGAAGTATTTTTACAAGGGAAGGCAGAGATGGTATTTTTAATTTAAGAGATGAGTATTTTGGGGTTAAAATATTGATCATTTTATCATTTAGTCCAAAGATGTAAGGTTAGTATTGATTCCCATGACATTTAATTGTTTATTATTAAAAAAATAATGGTTATTTAACCTTCAAAATGATCCAAAACAAAATTTCATCTTGTGAATACTTAATTAAAGGTAAATAATCAAAAATATTTTTTATTATAAAAAAATATAACTTATATTTCAAAACCTAAAATATAGGTTTCTAAATTCAACATATTTTTTAAATGAATTATTTTACTCCACAAGAACATATTTTTTTGAGAAAAAGGATTCAAAAAATTTTAATACATGTTTATATCATGATGGTTTCATAAATGTTACAGTATTCATAAAAAATTGTATTCTTTATTATTCACCAAAAAATCAACTTTTTTAGAAAAAATACCAAAAATTCACCCTAATATAATTTTTACATTATGATTAAAAAAAATTAATTCCATTTAATGAATTTAAAATTTTAAAATTATAAATTTAACTTTTAAATAAAATCACACAATATATGGAAAACAATTTATTTAGAATAAAACTTATTTCTTTCATTAGGAGTGATTAAATTTATATTTGTAACTATCTATTAATTACTATATGATTGATAACTAATTATTTATACATGAAAAACAATGACATTTTATTATATTATTCTTTTAATAAAGTGAAATTTAGATTCTAAATAAATAATTGATCAAAGTGTTTTAATGTAAAAAACTTTATACACTATGATTACAATTATAAGTGAATGACTAGTTTTATTTTATAAAAACAACATTATCAAAATTATATAAAAATTTGATAATAATACACTATACATAAGAGTAGTTACATTTTCAAATAAAAATAATTAATATTTTACAGCTTTATTTTATTATAAAACATGTTACATAACGTTTTTTGAAGGGAATTTTTGGAGTAATAAAACATGTAGATAGAATGTGATAACAACCAATTATAAATTTAATGAACGATAATGAAAATTAAAAAACATGATAAGGTATTATTTTAGTGAAAAAATTATATTTAAACATTCATCATATGTTTTATATAAAATGTTATAGAATATTTCTTTCAATAGTTATATGTTTCAATTTTGTGACTATGAAAACATGTATCATGTTTTTTTAATAATTAGATTTAAATGAATTAATTACCATGATGATATGACAATAAAACAATTAATAAAATTAATCTTATTATTAAATAAAACTATATATGCAAAAAATAATCATTAACATGGTAAAATAAATTTTATAAAACTATTTTAATAAAAAAATAATTATACTTGAATTAATATTTTCAAAAAAATAAAGGAGACAACTTAGTTAATAAATATGTTGATAAATTATTGGTTAATATCATTAAAAATAAAATCAAATAATTGAATTTAACAATTATATATTTAATTTAATATAAAAAATTCATAAAAAAATATTCTTTGGAAATCTAGGATGTTACATTTCACCCCTGAAGAAATTGCATCCTTGAAATTTTACTTGTTAGTAAACACTTATTAATTACTATGAATATTTTCATGAATTTCATTTATAAACTCAAATGTTAACTTAAATGTTATCTAATTTAATCCCATACGGTCATACTAGTTGTACTTAATATTTTACTCTATAGAAAATGGTTATCTATATAGGGATCTATACCCAAATATTAATAATCCTAATTCCTAAAAACAACAAAACTCTAATCTAATACCAAATGAGAAACACTAAGATCCAAAATTCTGCATTTAGTGATAAATCTACATAATTTTACACAAATAAAAAAATACAACCAACTTCCAAGATCAAAATTCTGATGTCTTTAGAAATTATGAACATATTACATCATCAAACTATATATTACCATAACAATATATTCAAATACTTCATCATAGACCTCCTATAGATTTATTTAGTCCTAAATAAATGAGGTAACCTGAGGATGTACATCAAAGAAAGGGTGATCTAAAATCCTAGTAAGGGGAAAGAAAGGGAAACATGGGAAACATAATCAATAGACTGACTAAAAATTAATTTTTTTTTTCAAAATCACTTTTGAGGAAAAAGTGGGAAACCAACCATTTCAAATTCATGGATCATCCAACGTAGAATTAAGTCACATAATCAATACCAAGATATCAATAAGTAACCATGGAATTATAACTTTGAGTAATTGAAAGGTATTACAAATTATATGAATGAGGAATACCATGAGTCCATCAAGTTAATCAAAGGATCATAAGACAAGAATTAGTTATGAAAATATTAAATAGAATAATGATATGTCAATAATATTAATATGGAACATGAGTTAATACAGTACGTGGGTGAGAATAATCATCATAATCATATCATAAGAAAATGATCAACATCCTAATCATGAGGGAATGATTTGGAAAATGCATGGTGTAAAAACATAAGTAAAGTTAAAATTAAATCAATTTAATTCCTTATTATTATTCATGAATTAGATATTATATATTTATATTCACTATAAGGATATTATGTGATTTTTATGTCAAAAGGGAAAAAAGATTTATTTACAACCAAATTGGATTTTCATGCAATATATGGTCTTATTTAAAAGATTTATATCCAAATTATAGAATTTCAATTTGAAAAATTTAAATTTATTTTTGAAATTATCAGAGTATTGTTTTGATAATTTTCTAAAAAGTTTTATTTTTCAATGAATAGTGAAAATATGTATTTTTATTAAAAGTTGTCTTTTTGTTTCAAGAATCTACAAAGCCACACTTTGTTTTAAATTGTTTTTAAAGTAAAATTAGTTTAATTATATTATTAATAATATAATTATGTTGTTTTAAGGAATTTTATAATTTAATTTGGTAAAAAAACATTTTTATACTTAAAAAGAAATTTTTCTAAAAAACTTTTTTTATCACGTTTTCGGGTTTAATTTTAAATTTGATTCTTCCAATTCTATGAATTGAATTTGATATAATTTATTACATATTTTTAATAATAATTATTAATATTATTTAATAATTTCAACATTTTTTTTATTATAATTAATAGTAAAATTAATAAAAAACGGTTACCACAATTAAGGTTAAAACAGGTTTACAAAGGATTAAACTAAAGAGATAAAAGTTAAAATGACTTAAAAACTTTTATAAATTCTATTTTAGAATCATATTATAACACTATATCATATAATATTAATAAATTGTCTATTTTAGAGCCATTTTATGTGAATAATACATTAATATATTTTAATCTTTTTAAAATTTCCAAGTGTGTCCTCTCCCCCACTTATAAAAGGACACCCCCTCTCCTCTCTTCTTCACAATTTAAAAGAATTTTCTTCAAGACAATAACTACAAAAATAACTTATTTAAATCACACCAAATTTCCTAGAGTCCCTGTTTTGATCAAAAAACCAACCTAGGAAGACATTAGGTATAATCCTTAAGGGGTTTTCTAAAGAAGAGGTGTCATTCTTAACTGAGTGTTTTTGTTGTATTTCTTATTATAACTCATTAAAATATTATTAAAACATGCTGAAATAATAAAATTAGTATGATACATATAATATAATGTTTTTATATTAATATAATAGCCTATATCCATCTCTTTCTTTTATAAAATGGTAAACGAAACCATCATTTGTGTGTACGGAGGACTACCGTCTCGCGAACCGATGTAATTCATTTTTCACCACCACCTCTCGAAGATGGTTATAATTATGGATTTAATGTATATATATGATATTAATAAAATGATTAAAATTATTTAAAGATAATATATCATATATTTTATTACCATTACATCTATTTAAAAATGATAATTTTGTTCGTGCATACGTGTGGGATACCACCTCCATGAAGTGATATGATTAATTTTTCATCACCAAATCACATGGATGATATACATATATACATACATATATAATTTTATTTAAAGATATAATATAATATTTATAATTTATTAATTATAATTTAATTATAAAATAATACTTACCTAATTTTCATCATGATCGTTGAAAAATGGAAATGTTACTCATGCGTACGTATGGTCTACTCTCTCCATGATTGTAATGTAGTTCATTTTTCATAACCATATTTCATGGTTAGTTTTAAAACTTTTATTGATATGTAAAAATGATAATTATTTCATTATTATTATTTTTTAGATTATCTTATAATGAAATATTTTACAACAGTCAACCTATTGAATTAATTTGGGACATATGAGCTGAATATTATCAAAACAACTAACATGAACTTAAGTAATTAAGTAATTAATTATAATATGGTAATAAATAAAATAAAAGTAATAATAAACTTAAAATTTTTATTAATAAAGTTAATAATTAACATAAGTTTATTATTCAGAAAGATAAATAACGTATGTGATGTGTTAGCCTCAAGGTAAGGGACACTTTACCTTAAAACCCTCATTTTAAATATTTTAAAGATTTATTTTCAAATATTTTTTCTTCCATGCCCATATTCTAAAAATTATTTTATCGATGTATTTATATGGAAATAAATAAATTATAAGAAAAATTTTATTTCTATCTTGAATTTATTTCAAAGTTTTTCAAAAGGAATTTTTTATATATTTTACACAGAATTGTTTGACTTTATTTACAAAAGGAAAAAATTAATGTTTGATTTTAATATATATGGCATCAACGGACCTTCAATCTACTATAAATGTTATTTTTTAATTTGGATTCCTTTATAATATTTCATGTTTTACTCAAATAAAAATCCTATTTAACTTTTTTCTAGGTAATTTAGTTTTGAAAATGGGTTTTTAAAAGGAAAGGGTATTTCAATATCCAAAAATATTTTTCATATGGGTATAAAAGAGTTTTTAAAGGGTTTTATGATAAAAATGTGAAAGAATAAAATCTTTTATTCATGATATAGTAAATTTTTATTATATATGTTGATGGGTAAGCCTTATACAGCTTATACAATAGCTGATTGAGATACAAATTATACGACGGGTGACCCCAATATATCTTATACGATGGGTAAGCCTAATATAGCTCTCCAATGCATTGGGTAATGTTCATTGTCTTCAAAAGAGGGAGGGAGTTAACTAGGGAGGTTTATCCTATGTATTTAATTAGGATTCAATCATTTTTAACATGATTTTAACATGGATTATGAATATAATGTTCTAAGTTTATTAAAAGGGGTTTTAATTTTCTTGTTATGGATTTTTAAGGATTTATTTGAGAAAATAGTGTGAGTTTTTCATATGGTTATGATTTATTTCATATTCTCAAAGAATACTATGATAAAGGTAAAAAATTTATCGGTTTTAATTTTTTTCACAATACTAATGGATTTATTTATTTTATGTTCCTTACTGAACTTTTTGTGCTCATCCCACATTTTCAAATGCTTTTCATAGGGTTCAAGGATGGGTAAGAACAAAGAAGAAATTGAGTTAATAGTCATGAAGATTTTTCATGAAAATAAAATCTTTTTCTTTTTAAAAGTTTTATATTGTAGTAAAATGGATACTGATTATTTTTGTACACTTTGTAATATATGGGTTTTTATGTAATATTTATGACCTAATTCTATAGACTCTAAACCTAAAAGATTTTTTGGAATGCAATAAAGTGAATTATAGTCTAAAGACACAATATAATGAAATTTATAAGGTTGGTTCCTTATAGTTGGTATCATAGAAAAGTTTTAGATAACTTTAGAGGTTAGTATAATGTTAATAGAATAACTTTGAGAGATTATACCTTAGGATTAAGTTGAAATGATATGGAATTTTAAGATTATCATGTTGCTTCATCTAATATATGTATCTTCAGAATGGTTTTCCACATAGGAAATAGGGAAGTTGAAGTATAAAGGTATCAAGAGGAGAATTTCCTTCTAAATCAATATCCTAGAATGGTTGGAATTAGAAATAAATAATTTATTGAATTAATGGATCAGTTGATGAAATCTATAAATGTTCGTGGAATCCATGCTAGAGAGTAACCAAATTTACTATAGAGTAGCATGTTGGTAGTTGAACATTTCATGAAACGGAAACCTTTGAATTTCAAGGGAACCTTAGATCCAGTGATAGTCGAAGGATGGATCAATTATCTATAAAATATATTTGAGGTCATGGTATGTTTTTAACATCAAAAGGTAACTCTTTCCATTTATCATTTTAAAGGTGAATCCGATCGATAGTGGTGATTGGTTAAGAATAAAATAGATATATGAGTTTGATTTCATGGAATGGGACACATTTAAGAATCTTTTCCATGATAAATATTTCCCTAAGGTTGTTTAAATTAAGATTTAGAAACAATTTTTTGAATTTAATAAAAAATATAAATATCCAGTAGCCTCATATGGAGTAAATTTTACAAGATTGATCAGGTACATACCAGATTTTATTTTGGACCTAGATAGTAAAATTAATAGATTTTAATCGGGATTAAAACTGAGTTTATGAAGAGATTTAGCCTCATAGGAATTTAAAAGTTGTGATAATGTTATTTTTTGAGATGAGAAAGTTGAGATGGATTTTTATGACACTTATGTTCCTCGAGATGATAAGATTAAGAATCAATTGAGGTGGAAATAAATGGAAAAATAGTCAAATAATAAATTATAAGGTAATCCCTCAACATTTTCCAATTGTAGACAAAAACGTTTTAGCAAATGTTTGATAGGATTTGGATAGTGTTACTAGTGTGGTATGTTTGGTATAGGGCTTGTGACTACAAAAAAAAGAGTTCTAAACAATCTAAGAATGGGTTAACAGATATCCATCCAACAGTGAGATTTTTTAATTGCAATGCTTTTGGATATTATGATAACATGTTTCCAAACCTAGTTACATAGGGTGGAAATCATCAAGGTCAAAATTAAAAAAAATTAAAAACATTTGTTTTTATGTAATGGCTCGGACCTTCCTTTTCCATTAAATTGTCAAATTCAAGTTTTTGGGGTATCCTGGGGACCATCGGTGACTCGTTAAAGAGTTT
The DNA here is from genome assembly GCA_963277665.1 of Viscum album. Classification (NCBI taxonomy): domain Eukaryota; kingdom Viridiplantae; phylum Streptophyta; class Magnoliopsida; order Santalales; family Viscaceae; genus Viscum; species Viscum album. Next base: position 710,018,113 of record OY728167.1, on the reverse strand, counting down.
TCCAAATTGTAGGTTGAACAAACGATGGCATCTATCGGCTTTCGGTGGCACCGATCGGCCATCGGTAGCACCGATCGGTCGTCGGTAGCACCGATCAACCGTCGGCGGCACCAATCAGCCATCAGTGGCACCAATTGGCATCGGTGCCAGGGCAACGGTTCCAGGGCGACTGTGACTCACAAATCGGTGATTCATTTCCAGTTTCTCTAGGACTTTCCAATTTCTCTCCAATAACATATCTTTTGACGTAAAATTGTTTTAATACCCCCTTTCAGAGAGTTTTAAATCCTGTAAAAGACGTTTTAAACCCCCAAGATTCGGGATACCCTTGAGTTACCAAAATGTGTATCCTTTTTTCCTATGTGTCACACCCTTTACTATGTTTTCCAGTTTCTCCCCTGTTACATGTTTCTTTCTCCTTTTAAAGGAAATCTATTAACTCACAGCCATTATCTCTACCATCTTGGAGAAGAATTATTAACTATCAATTAATCCCAATGTGTGAAACCTCCCAGTCATGTGGTCTAGCCACGATCTAACTTTTAAGTACTTCAAAATCATCTCCTTGATTTTAGGATATGGCATCTTCTTAAGTTGAGACCCTCTCTTCCTTATTCCTTTTTGTTTCTCTTAGTGCACCTCGAGAATTCCTCCTAAGAAGAATCGTGCGCCCATGATAGAGCCCTTCCTGCTCAGCCTTGGAATCCTTAGAGTTATTCCTCTGTAATTCATGCATCCCTAGTTCTTGATGCAAAGAGCTAACTTTGATCTTTGATCATCCAGGTAGGGGTTTTTCCTTAATCTCCCTTTATTGTACATCATGTGGGGAGGGTATGATGATGTTCCCCTAGGATGTAGATGAAACCAACTTTAACGAATATAATAAACAGAATTCTAAATAATGAATGGGTGGGAAATTTAATGATGTTGTTGCATTATACCTTTGTTTTTATGTTGTGAATTGTATGGGCTCATTTCCACTAAAAATTGTGGTTATTGGTGGTCCTTTCTTGCGCACTAATGAAGCTCTATTTTTCTGGATAATCTTGTGTTTGGATGACTATAACATGGAAACTGGTTAATCACATAAACTTGGTTGATTAAATGGATTCCCAATGAACAATAATCCTTGTGTTATCACCCCAGTTAACTAAATAGAAGGAAGGAACTTAATGAATGGTGTGGCTAAATTTGAAAACTTCCTTACTCTGTTCTGGTAATATGAATGGTTGTTCTATTTAAATATTTTTGGGTGACTTAAAAAGGGGATGGAATATTCTGGTTGAGAATTTGTTGTCTTGTAAATCTGAGGCCATGTGGAGTTGGTATGTTGGGGCATGGTTAGGTTCCAGTACTTCGAGGGATCTCATGGATCCCTTTTGATGTTGTTACTTAACAAGAGAACTAGGTGTGAATGCTTAAATGTCTGCTTGGCTATTTTCCTTAAGTTGTTGTTTGGGCCTGTGGTTATGCCTATTAGTTTCTCGGTAGTGGAGGAATGTTTTAAACGAAACCACTTTAACATGATAACGATAATGGGTACAATGGGGTATTGTTTTCCAGAAATGGGTTGTGCTCTAGTTTTGGATGTTGTGTATTTTTGAATGTAGGGATAGCAGCAAGAGTGGTTGTGTAAGGGCTGGTTGTCTATTTCGGGACCCTTAGGTTGGGATGAGTGCTTGTTTACCTATATGTATAAAATTTAGTTCTTGTGTTTCTTATACGCACCCCACCCATGTTTAGAACTTCGTACCGAACACCCCCATTCATGGAGGAGGGTGTTTTTTCCAACATTCTTTTGAGTGGTTGGTTATTGTCTCCTTTCTGCTCCATCTTCTAAGTATCGCAAGACTCTTCAGGTGGGCTATGATGGCCTAAGGTTCATTATAGACCAAGGATCTTCAGGTAGGGTGTGTTGTGGTGGTTGGACCAGGTGTGTGAGGGAATGTTTGTTTCCCAAGTGTCTTCAGGATGAGGCCCAAGTGTCTTTAGGTGTGGCAGTTCTTGTTCTAGCCCAGGTGTCTTTAGGCATGGAAGTGGTTGTTCTGGCCTAGGTGTATTCGGGTGTGGTAGTGGTTGTTGTGACCTAGGTGTCTGCGGGTGTGGATATGTGTGGTTGTGATGGACCAGGTGTCTGTGGGAGAGATGTGTGGTTGTGATGGCTCATAATATTGTTGTTGGGGTGGTAGTGGGACTATAGTGGAACTTGTGGGGGGGGGTCTGATGAATAGGGTGTCCTAAATAACAAGTGGGAAATCAATGCAGGGTACCCGAATATTGATGTGCTATTACTATTACTTTACCTGACTTTCATTATTTGGGGGTGTGCCTTGGTGAGGCTGGGTGGATATTTTCCTTGCTAGGTGTTTTGGTTACTTCTTTTCTCAAAGGGCATTAGAATGCCTCCCCACTTGTTCATGAGAGTTTTTGGTTTCCTTACTGAGTATACCTATATACTCACCCTACATATATAAAACTGCTTTTAGGTTTCTAGGAGGATTTTGAGGATTGTGCCAGACCTTACTAGCTCGGGCTTCTGGGGTTATCATTGCTGCTTTTCTTTCTTTAGTACTTTTCATCAGTGTTTTTTTCTTGTACATTGTATCGGTTTATTTTGAACATTTATATAGGAATGGATTTTATTTTGGCTTTACTATTACTTTTAGTTTATAGTTTTTTGGGATTTACTATCTTATCTCCTGATATTTTTCTATAAAAAGGGTAATGCCTTCCATTTTATGTGAGATTCTATACCCTTTTAGATAGTCGCTACTTTAGGGCCTATTGAAGGCGGGACTCGGGGGTCATTATCTCTCCTTCAACTTGAAGAAAGAAGGGTCTGTCAGTTTGTTGTCCCTTCCCTCATCTTGGTGAAGTAGGGTCATGGAGAAATGGTATCAGAGGTGATAGTTGAGAGATAGGATGGAGTTCGGGGTTAGGCATAGTGAGTATAGAATGGGATGGTAGGGAAACAGTGTTAGGAAGTCTTGGTACGTGAAATAGGCTATCTAATACTGGCTAGGACATAGGATTTTAGGGCCCCCTATGATCCGATGCAAGGACTCTTGACCTACCAAATGACCAGTTGAGGCTACACTTATTGTAGGGTAGAGACCCTAGAAAAGGTACATACATCATAATGACTTGTGTTTTTGTGTGTTTTGGTTGTTTTTGGAATTTAAAATAAATAAAAAGTTTAAACAAATTTTAAGAGAATATTTCACACTACTCGGGCTTAGGCATTCCATGTTTACCTTGTATCTATGGAACCCGAACGACGTACACAAGTAGTGTGGGAGATAGAGGCCTAGTAGGATGATATAGCTGATCAATGGAGGACTGATCGAGAGGAGGATGATGGCTAGTGTCAGAAGACACTTCATGCCTTTCAGCGGCAGAACCTCGGGAAGTACGAGGACAACATCTCAGACATGGACATGGAGAGCTAGATCGAGGATCTGGTGATAGATTTCAGCTTGATCCAGGATCCGTTAGAGTATTGGGTTCCTCTGGTCATGATCCATATGTAGGGAGAAGTGCATCAGTGGTGGATGCTCTATCTTAGGGAGAATAAGGAAACTAAGGTTTCATGGACTGACTTTGAGAAGGAGTTCCAGGAGAAATTCCTTTCTTCCATGATGAAGGCCAAAAAGAGGCAATAGATTCTCTCCCTTTAGCAAGGGATTATGATAGTAAGAGATTTGGGGATTACGTTCAAGGATATCCTTCATTTCTCTCTAGACCTCTTTCCATATGAGGATTCGCAGGCAAGATGCTTAGAGGAGGTGCTCTAACCTTCTCTTCAGTACGTTGTTACTCCCTTTACTCTACCGATGTACTTAGAGGTCCAAAAAAAGGATAAAGTGGTGAGGAGGATTCACACACTGGGAGGTGTGCCACAAGAGGGTATCTAGTTGATCTCATCAAAGGGGAAGTTTTTTAGCAGTAGGCCTCTAGTATCAAGGCCTTCCAGGTTTCGACCGACGGGGAGTATGCCTCAGCAGTTCCAGTTTCGATCTTCCGGTCCTTTCCCTTTCACTAAAAGCCTAGGACTAAGGTACTTTATATGTGGCAGTCGTGGGAATCTTTGGAATTAGTGCCTAGAATGAGTGTAGTACAGTGGGGGTGGGCAGGTCCAGTGCCCACCTCAGCAACACCAGTTTTCGGCTATACCTTTTCAGCAGCAGTAGCAGGGACAGTGAGCTCCCGCTCCACCGATGGTGGACAATGTCGGAGGAGGCCGACCTCAGGGTGATCCTTAGGGGCCTCAACCAAGGAATTTTTGGGGAGGCGCCTGACAGCTAAGGGGAAGGGGAGTTGGGTTTGGTCAGTTTCATGTTTTAGAGGCAGCAGTTACAGGAGGGTTAGAGGTCATTCAAGGTACGATCATCTTGTTTAATACTCTTGCTTGTGCCTTGTTTGATTCAGGATATTTGCACTCCTTTTTTGCACCTAGTCTAGCCCATGCCTAGGGACTAGATATAGAGAGACTCTCTATGCCCCTGGTGTTGAGTACACCAGTTGGAGGTCAGACCATCCTGTTTGATGTTTGTTGAGGATGCAGACTGATGTTGGGGTTGCATCAGTCCAACGAGGATCTCTTTCTGGTGCAAATGCAGCCATATGATGTCATCTTGAGAATCGACTGGCTATTTTCCATGCATTCTGTTATCAACTACTTCTGGAGAATGGTCATGTTCTCATATATGGACAGCCATAATGTAGCTTTCGTTGGCGAATGAGGTTTCTAGTAGGGCAGCTAGTGCATGGAGCCCCTTGTTTCCTTATTATCCAGGATGTTAATGGAATCGGCAGACACAGAGATGGTGTAAGTTTTGTGGATTGTTAGTGAGTTCCTGTACGTCTTCCCTAAATAGGTTGTGACTCTACCCCCTCGACGTTATATTGAGTTCAGGTTAGACTTACAACCTGGTGCCCATCTAATATTGATGGCTCCCTATCTGATGGCACCATCTGAGCTATGGGAGTTCCGAATTCAGGTTGATGACTTGATGAATAAGGGTTTTATATGACCAAGTGCATCCCCAATGGGTGCTCTAGTCTAGTTCGCAAAGAAGGAATATTTTGTTCTGAGGCTGTGCAGAGACTACAGGAGACTGAATCAGGTGACAGTAAAGAAACTTTACCCCCTCATAAGGATTGACGACCTTTTTTACCAGTTGAAGGGAATAGGTTGGTTCTCAAAGATCGACCTACAGTGTGGATATCACCATTTGAGGTTGAAGGAGGGTGAAATATCAAAGACTACTTTTAGGTGCAGATATGGGAACTTTGAGTTCGTGGTCATGTCGTTCGGCATTACGAATGCACCATTTTTGTTCATGGGACTCATGAACTCTTTTTTTTGTGAGTATCTGGACCGGTTTTTAGTTGTGTTCATCAAATACATTTTGATCTACTCAAGATTAGAGGAGGATCGTTCCAAGCATCTTAGGATAGTCTTGGAAGTCCTCCAACACCACCAGCTCTATGGGAAGTTGTCCAAGTACAAGTTCTAGACATGAGAGGTGCACTTCCTTGGACACGTGGTGTCCCAGTAGGGAATAGTGGTAGACCCATCGAAGGTCAAAGTGATTATTTCTTGGGCAGCATCTAAGAACGTGGAAGAGGTTTATAGTTTCTTGGGACTGGCAGGTTACTACTTGAGGTTCGTACCCAACTTCTCTCGAGTTGCATCACCTTTGACGGCCTTGACCATAAAAGACCAGGCCTTCGTATGGAGCAATAAATTCCAATAGGATTTTATTTTTCTAAATGGAAAGCTGATCAGTGCCCCAGTACTGAGTTTTCTAGAAGAAGGGTTAAAGTTTGAAGTGTTCTGTGATGCTTCCGGTCTAGGATTGTTGTGTGTGATGATGCAATAGTGGGGAGTGATCTCTTATGTTTCTAGGAAGTTACACCCTCAGGAATGTAACTATGACACCCATGACCTAGAGCTTGCAGTAGTGGTGTTCTCCCTGATGTTTTGGCAGCATTACATCATCAAGGAATGCTTTTTGGTCTTTAAAGATCACAAGATATTGAGGTATGTCTTCTCCTAGGGAGACATGAACTTGCAGAAGTGGAGGTGGATTGATTTTCTTCAGGAATAGGACTTTGATATCTCCTACACCTTAGGAAAGGGGAATGTGGTGGCTGATTAGTTTAGCAGGAAGTCACAGAAGAATGTGGTTCGAGAGTTAGTAGATTCTTGGAAAGCAATTGAGGAGTTGGATACTTTACGTCTGGGCATGAGAGTGGAGGATGGTAAAGGTTGTCTGTTTCAGATGTCAGTGTAGTCCTCCTTGGTACGGCAGGTGGAGGAGTCTCAGTGGGGATACTAAGAGACTGAAGTGATGTGTGATCGTGTTAGCTAGGGTGATGCTCTAGAAGGATGGTCTAAGGATGTTCAGAATAATATATTGTTTCGTGGAAAGATATTTTTCCTGGTGGTGATACATGAGATAGTTCTCGGTGAGTTCCATAACTAACCCCTTATGGTACACCCAGGAGTTTCTAAGCTAAACTGGGGCTTTAGAGATCAGTTTTGGTGTCCCAGAGTAAAGCGGGAAGTGGCGGATTTTGTGGTAAAGTGCCTCATGTGTCAGCAAGTGAAGGATGGACACCATGTTCTTGGTGGTCTGTTACAGCCCTTAGATGTTCCTGAGTGGAAGAGGGATGACATATCGATGGATTTTGTCATGGGACTACCCAGGTCTGAGGTAGGTTCTGATTCTATCTGGGTAGTGGTGGACCAGTTAATGAAATCGGCTCACTTCTTAGTGATTAAGAAGTAGATCATAGTGGATGCCTTAGGACATAATCATATGGGTGAAGTTGTGCGGCTGTACGGAGTTCCCAAAACCATCATTTCATATTGGGATACATGCTTTACTTCACGGATCTGGAAAATATTTCATTGTGCTTTTGGAACCCAGCTTTTCCTTAGCACAACTTTCCACCCTCATACGGATGGGCAGACAGAGATAACCATCCAGACACTGGAGGATATGCTGTGAGCGTGTTTTATGGACTTCGTAGGATTATGGGTGTGACACTTTCATCTAGTATAGTTTTCCTAAAATAATATATATCATTCTACCATTGGTATGGCACCATTTGAATCCTTGTATGGAAGACCATGTCATTCACTCGTGTGCTAGAAATAGGTTGGGGAGGTAGGTGTTCTTGGCTCAGAGGTGGTGCAGAGTACAACGGAGAAGGTTCATCTTGTGCGTGAGAGGATAAAGGTGTTTCAAGACTAGAAGAAGTCATATGTCGATCCTAATAGGAGAACCTTGGAGTTCGAGGTTGGGGACCACATTTTCTGAAATCCCCCCCCCCCCCTCGATGTGGGTAGCAAAGGTTCAGCATGGGAAGTAAGCTTTCTCAGAGGTTCATCGGACCCTTTGAGGTGTTGAGATGAGTCGGCGAGGTGGCGTATCATCTGGCATCACCACCGCTGCTGGAGAAGATTCACAATGTCTTCCATGTATCTCAACTCTATTGGTATCTGCATGATGACTCCCACATCCTCAACTGGGGAGAGTTGGATATCAAGGACGATGCAACATTTGTGGAGCGACTGGTGAGAATCTAGGATCGTAAGGAGAAGGTGCTTCATGGATGGACTATTCCCTTGGTTTCTGTGTTTTTGAGGCATGGTGTCCTCGATGAGAGTACCTATTAATGGGAGGCACAGATGCGTGCCTAGTACCCAGAGTTGTTTTTATTTTTTGGTTTTGTGTTTGTTTTGTGTTTGTTTTGTTCTTGTTGTGTTGTAATACTTTACCTTATTTTCTATAATATGGGTTGTTTCCCTTGTACTCTGAATGTGTGTGAAAAGTATAGATTGTGGGGAGGTGAGGACCTGATCCCTAATCAAGAAGCATTAAGGTGGATGCGATTAAACCTATGTGGGAGAGTCAGTGCCTCCCAAAGTAGATAGTATCTTGACATGGGAAAAGAGACTCCCTAATCCATAAGTCTGGATGGTGTGACCTTTATATGTTTGTGTGGTTACTTGGGGGAGAATAGTGGTAATGTTTCTGTAGATTTTCAGGAGATATATTTGAGATAGATTCTCCAAGATGTCGAGGTTTGTTCTGACTTTAGAAAAACTCTAGGGTGTTTTTTTCCTGAGAGGTATCTTATGAGGTGGTTGTTCGGACCCCTCACTTTTCTTCGGGTTACTCTTAAATTCTTAAGGGTGAGAATAGTTTGAGAGGTATTTGTTGTATTGGTCTGGACCTTCCTATTCCATTACTTTTTCAAATTATGGTGTTTGGGGTATCCTGGGGACCATTGGTGACTCATTAAAGAGTTTTCCAAATTTCAGGTTGAACAAATGGTGGTACTGAAGGACATCGGTGGCACCGATGGGAATTAGTGAAACCGATGGTAATCAACGGCACCGATCAACCATAGGTGGAACCAATCAGAAATCGATGGCACCGATCATCTATCGGTGGCATCGATGGGATGTCAGTGGAATCGATCGGTATTGGTGCTACGACGATGATTCCAGGGTGACAGTGACTCACCCATCGATGAGTCGTTTCCAATTTCTCCAAGACTTTCCAATTTTGCTCTAGTAATGTGTCTTTTGATGTAAAACCATTTTAATACCCCCTTTCAAAGCGGTTTAAGGCCCGTAAAAGATGTTTTAAACCCCTAAGATTTGGGTGACCCTTGAGTTACCAAAACATGTGTCCTTTTTCCTCGGTGTCACATCCTTTCCCATGTTTTCCATTTTCACCCCTATTATGTGTTCTTTTCTCCATTTAAAGGAAATTTATTAACTCACAGCCATTATATCCACCATATCTGAGGAAAAGTATTAAATCTCAATTAATCCCAATATGTGAAACCACCCAGCTGCACGGTTGAGCCATGATTTTACTTTTAAGTATTTTGAAATAATCTCCATGATTTTAGGATATGGGCTCTTCTTAAGCCGAGACCCTCTCTCACTATTCCTTTCTATTTCTCTTAGTGTGCCTCGAGAATTCATCTCAAGACTAATCTTGCATTAGTGATAGAGCCCTTCCTGCTCAGCCTTAGAGTCCTTGGAATTCTTCCTCTCCAAGTCGTACATCCCTAGTTATTGGCGCAATGAGAGAACTTCGATCGTTGATCCTCTAGGTAGGGTTTTTTCCTTAATCTCTCTTTATTTTGCATCATTTGGGGTTGGTATGATGATGTTCCCTAGGGACGTATACAAAACCAAATTTAACGAAGATAATAAATGTATTTTTAAAGAATGGAGGGGTGGGAAAGTTTATGATGTTGTTATGCTATACCTTTTTTATGTTTTGAATTGTATGGGCTCATGTCCACTAAAAAATGTGTCCATTGGTGGTCCTTTCTTATGCACTAATTAAGATATATTTTTCTAGATAATCTTGTTTTTGGATGACTGTAACATGGAAATTGGTTAATCACATAAACTTGGTTGATTAAATGGATGCCTGATGAACAAGAATCCTTGTGTGATCACCCTGGTTAACCAAAGGGAAGGAAGGAACTTAATTAATGGAGGGGATAAATCTGAAAACTTCCTTGATCTGTTCTAGTAATATGCATGGTTGTTCTATTTAAATGTTTGTGGGGTGACTTAAAAAGGGGATGGAATGTTCTGATTGAGAAGTCGGTATCCTGTAAATCTAAGGTTGTGTGGAGCTGGTATGTTGGGGCTTCGTTTGGTTCAATTGCTTTGAGGTATCTGATGGATCCCTTTTGATGTTTTTACTTAAAATGGGATCTGGGTGTGAATTCTTAAATGTCTTCTTGGATGTTTTCCTTCAGTTGTTGTTTGGGACTGTGGTTATGCTTGTTAGTTACCCGGTAGTGGAGGAGTGTTTTAAAAAAATCACTTGAACCTGATAACAAGAACAGGTAAAATGGGGGATTGTTTTCTATAAATGGGTTGTGCTCTGGTTGTAGCTATTGTGTATTTGTGCTTGTAGGGATAGCGGCAAGAGAGGTTGTGTATGGGTTGTTTGTCTATTTTGGAACCCTTAAGTTGGGATGAGTTCTTGTTTATCTATATGTATACAATTTAGTTCTTGTGTTTCTTATACGTACCCCATACATGTTGGGAACATTGTGTCGAACACCCCCATTCATGGGGGAGGGTGGTTTTCCCAATATTCTTATGAGTGGATGGTTATTATCACCTTTTGGATCCCTCTCCCAGGTATCCCAAGACTCTTTGGTGTGTTGTGACGGCCTAAGGTTCATTATGTCCCAAGAATCTTCGAGAAGGGTGTGTTGTGGTAGTTGGCCCAGGTGCATGCGGGAAGGTTTGTTTCCCAAGTGTCTTTGGGATGAGTTCCAGGTGTCTTTGAGCATGGTAATGGTTGTTCTGGCCCAGGTGTATTTGGGTGTGGCAGTGGTTGTTCTGGACCAGGTGTCTTCAGGCGTGGAGGTGGTTGTTGTGGACCAGGTTTATGTGGGCATGGATATGTGTGGTTGTGGTGGCCCAGGTGTTTTTGGGCGGGATGTGTGGTTGTGATGGCCTATAAGTTTGTTGTTGGGGTGGTAGTGGGACTGTAGTGGAACTTGTGGGGGAGTTCTGATTCATATGATGTCCTAAATAACCAGTGGGAAAGCGGTGTGGGGTACTCGAATATCAATGTGCTATTACTATTACTTTACCTAACTTGCGTTATTTGGAAAGTGTTACTTGGTGAGGCTGGGTGGATAGTTTTCTTACTATGTGTTTTAATTACCTCTTTTCTCATAGGGCATTATAATTCCTCCCCACTAATGCATGAGATCTTTTGGTTTACCTATTGAGTATACCTATATACTCACCCTACATATATAAAACTTCTTTCGGGTTTCCAGGAGGACTTTTAGGACCATTCTGGACCTTACTAGCTTGGGATTTGGGGGTTTCCATTGCTTCTTTTCTTTCTTTGGTACTTTTCATCAGAGTTTTTTCTTTTACTTTGTATCAGTTTATTTTGAACATTCATATGGGAATGGATTTTCTTTTGGATTTACATTTAATTTTAGTTTTTTGAGATGTTTGGTATTTACCATCTTATGTCATGATCTTGTTCTATAAAAATGGTAATGCATTCCATTTTACGTGAGATTCTATACCCTTGGTGCTAGTCACCACACCGGAGCCTATTGAATGTGGGACTCAGGGGGTTATTATCTCTCCTTAAACTTGAAGAAGGAAGGGTCTGGTAGTTTGTTGTCCCTTACCTCTTCTTGGTGAAGGAAGGTCATGACATTCTACTATAGTGGTTTTTGGTCCATATCATGAAGTGGTAACATGTACATTACTTGTCTATTCAACTTACACCAATGTCCTATTTGACTATAGATCTTCCCATTCTTTCATTTATAATAAATTTTTCAAATAAAATGTGAATATCACATCATGAATAGAATATTGAAGTTTTGTTGAAAAATTTACGTGGAAGTATTAAAGCAACCAAGATTTATAAGAATATTCATGTTGTTATCTATGGGATGTCATTTCCTAAAAATATTATTGAACTACAAATAGTAGAGTTTTATATTATTCTTGGCATGAATTGGATTTAAATTTATAATTCTAAGATAGAATGAACAGATAATAAAATTATATTTAATTATTTTATACCTTTGATAACATGTCATGAAGTTGAGAACTTGATTAGAGATGGTAGTGAAAGTTCCCTATCTCATCTTGATGAAAAGAAATAAATTTTTCAGATTAGTGATGTGCAATAGTAAAGGAAAATAGGGATGTACTTCCTTATGATTTTTTCTGGTGTTATTCCTCATTGGGGGGTTGAGTTTGCTATTGAATTAGTCCTTGATGCTAATACAATTTTAAAACCCCATTATCAAATGGCTCGGGTAAGACTTTTGGAATTGAAAAATTAGTTCCAAGAGTTTCTAGATAAAAGTTTCATTCATTCTAACACTTCACCTTAGAGTTATTCTGTTATATTGTTTAAAAATATTGATGGTTAAATGAGACTTTGAATTGATTATAAAGCCTTTAATAACATTAATATTAATAACAAGTATCTTTTTCCTCATATCGATGATTTTTTTAATCATCTTCAAGGAGCATTGTATTTTTCAAATATTGATCTGAGGTCAGGTTACCATCAGTTGAAGGTGGAGGAGAAAGATATTTTGAATATGTAATTTTGAATTAGATATGGGAATTATGAGTTTATAGGTGTTCCCTTTGGGTTTTCTAATACACCATCTATATTTATGGATATTATTAATAGATTTTTCTATGACTTTTTAGATAATTTTTTGGTTATGTTTATTGATGATATACTTGTATATTCTAAAATTCATGAGGATGATGAAATACACCTATGAAATTTTTTATAAGCCTTAAAAGAAAAGAATCTATATAGAAAATTTTGTGAACGTGAATTTTGGTTGCAAAAAAATTATTTCCTTGGGTATATTATTTATAAATATGGAATAACTATTGACCCTACTAAAACTAAATTTGTTAAAGAGTGTAAAAGTCCTAAAAATTTCATAGAGATTTTTAGTTTTCTTAGTTAATGGGTTACTACCATCAGTTTGTTAAAAAATTTCAGTTATCTAACTCACCGACTAAGTTAACTCGAAAACGAGTTAGATTCATCTGGATAAAATAGTGTGAGGATTATTTATAGGAATTAAAAATAAGATTGGTGAATGCTCTAGTTTTGGAATTTCCCTCTATAAATAGTGAATTTTTTATCAACAGTGATGCTTCATTGAAGGGACTTGGTTGTGTTTGGATACAGATTTATTACGTAATTTCATATTCTTCATGTAAAATTAAACCTCATGAGTTAAATTATCCCACACAGGACATGGAATTAGCTACTATGTTTTTTTCTTTAAAAGTTTAGAGGCATAATTTTATATGGAGTAAATTATAAAATATATACTAATAAAAAAAGTTTGACGAATATATTCACTCAGAAATAGTTTAATGTAAGGAATAAAATATGGTATGAATTGATTAAGTATTATGAATACATGATTCATTACTATCTTATAAAGGAAAAAAAGTAGGAAATTATTTTATTTGGAATAATAATTCTATATTAACCATGTTATGTTTAGAAAATAACCCTTTGGTTAATGATTTAATGATTTTTTTTCCTAGAAACTGTACATACAGGAACCTCTTATGTATTGATTTAGGTGTTAGCACAATAATATCTATAAAAAATAATTAATAAAGTTCATATATAGGATCATGTTTTATAGGAAAAGGTATAATTAGTTAAGAAGGGTATGTTTCTAGAGTTTAATGTTGATGAATAATGTATTATCATATTTGTAAAAATATTGTGTTCACCTTGTGATTCCCATTTTAATAGATAATTACTGAGTGAAGCTCATAGTTTCTTTTTTCATTTATCCTGACATTAATATAATGTATAGAGACCTTTGGGAGTATTAATGGTCGTATAGAATGAAAAAAGATATTTTTGACTTTAGTATGAAATGTTTGAATTGTCAATAGGTTAAAGCAGAACAAAATTTATTGAAGGGGATTCTCTAGCCTTTTATAATGCTAGAATGGAAATAGGAGAATATATTCATGGATTTAATGGTGGTATTTCCAAATTAATCTTGAGGAAATAATGTGATTTGGGTTATTTTTTATTGACTAACTAAATCTACACATCTCTTTCTCTTTTGAGATAATATTTTTTAAAATTAGATTTCTCAAATTTACCTCAATGATATATTCAGGTTACATGGAGTTCTTCTCTATATTGTATCTAAAATTTATCCTATATTCACATCTAATTTTTGGAAAGGCCCTTCATAATTCATTTGGTACTAAATTAAATTTCAATACATCTTTGCATACCCAATCTCATGGACAGTCCGATAGAATGATTTAGACCTTGAAAGACATGATTCAATATTTTTCAATAGATTACTAGGTAAATTGAAATAGGAATATTTCATTATTTATTTTTCATATAATGAAAGTTTTCATTCTAGTATACAGATTTCATCTTTTGAGGAATTATATGGAAATCAGTGTTGGACTCCCTATTGTTGGGATGAAGTAGGTGAAAGGAAGTTATTAGGAAAATATTTGGTTGAATAAAAAGTTGAGAAGGTGAATATGATTCAAAAACATATGAGAATAGCTTATATTATTTAGAAATTTTATACAGATACCCAGAGGAAAGATCCTTCTTTTTGAGGTAGGTGATTAGGTTTTTCTTAAAGTATCTCCATGGAAAAGCATTATGTGTTTTGGTAAAAAGGGGAAGATAAGTCCAAATTTTATTGGACCATATGAAATCCAAGATAAAGTAGGATCATTTTCCTATTGATTTTCCATAAATTATATTTTATCTTAGGTATATGATGTATTTCATGTTTTGTTGTTAATAAAATATATTCCAAATGCATCTCATGTTTTGATCCCTAAAGTAGTTCAGTTGGAAGAAAAAAATATCTTATGAGGAACAAACTATTCAGATTATTGACTTCATAGAGAATTTGTTTTGGAATAAGTTTATTCACAAAGATAAGGTTTTTTTGTAAAAACCATATGGTTAAAGAAGCAGCATGAAAATCAGAAAATTTTATGAAGTAAAAATATCCCCACTTGTTTAAGTAATGAATAAAATTGTGAGAACACAATTTACAAAGGTGGGAAGAATATAACAAACCAAGTGAAGCTAATATTAAATAAATCTAGTGATTTATTATTATTCATTAATTATATCTTATAGAGGCATATTCATTATAAGAATATTAGGTAATTTTTCAATCAAAAGGGAAAAAACTTTATTTATAACCAAATAGGGTTTTAATGCATTATATGAATTTATTTAAAAGATTTATTAATAATTATAGAATTTTAATTTGAAAAATGAAATTTATTTTTGAAATAAACATTCCAAAAAAATATTAGGATGAATTTTTTATAATTTTCTGAAAAGTTTTATTTTTCAATGAATAGTGAAAATTGTGTTTTTCTTAAAAAATTTCATTTCGTTTCAAGAATTTACAAAGTTAAATTTTGTTTTAAAATGGTTTAAAAGTAAAATTAGTTCAATTATATTATTTATAATCCAATTATGGTATTTTTAATTAATTGTTTAGTTTAATTTGGTATAAAAACATTTTTATACTTAAAAATATATTTTTCTGACTAAACACTATCATTTTTATTGATTTTGGAAACACACAGAACACAACACACAAGAGATACCCCATGGAGGTCTGAATTAGTGGAGGTCTAAAGAATATTTAATAAAAAAATTGATTCCACCAGGAGTAAAGGATCATATGTTAAGGAATGGGGTAACATTTTGGTTTGGGGAAGCCTGGGATGCCAAGAAGTACACAACCTTATTCCCCTCACGCCATGTGTGACTGATCTCTATATGGGCACCCATGATCTTTTTTCACTTGCAGATATAATATGCTATGATCCAGGGACAACTTCCACTACCTCATAGTTCTTTTTATAGGATCAATGTAGTACCCCTAGTTTTGGGTACATAACCCTTTCCTCATGTTTTTTATATAAAAGAGGTGTTTTTTCTAAATGTTGTGTATTTGATTGGGTTTCCATAAAATAGAAAGTTTCCATAAAATATAGAGTTTCCATAAAATAAAGAGTTTCCATAATATAAATAGTTTCCATAAAGTTGGGTGTTTCCATAAATTGGGTTGTTTCCATAAAGTGGGTTGTTTCCATAAAGTGCGGTTTTTTCCATAGTGGGGTGTTTCCATAAAGTGGGGTGTTTCCAAAAAGTGGGTTGTTTACATAAAGTGGGATGTTTCTATAAAAAATTTGTTTCCAAAAAAAAGGGTAAAGGAGAATGATGGGAGATTTTGGGGGTTTTATAAGGAGTTTTGGGACCAAAAGGAAGGTTGCACGATCCATACATGGTTGGCCCAAACCGTGTGGTCAAACCTTGCGCAGAGATCAAATCTAGATCCTATTTTCTAGGAGCTTACTCGTTTTTACTCTATATATTTCTTTTTGGCTTCAAAACGCCCCTATTTAGAGATTTCTCTCCATATAAGGCTGTATAACCCTCCCCACACGAGTTGGATCCAACCTAGAGCCTTCCCTTGGTGATTTCAAGCCCGATTCTTGGGGTAAGTGACAATCTTCTTGGTTCTTTTCTGTTTTCTACAAACTCATCCTTCTATCCTTCTCATTTTTATAGATCTACACCTCCTGTGGGTATATATAAGTTTTTTAATGTCAATAAAGGCTAAATATGGTGTTTTTCATGATATAGGAAGATATCTAAGTTGCTTTCTTGGAATCTTGATCCAATTCTTGAGGTATGTCACAATTCTTTCCTGATTTGTCACATTTTCTTAGATCTGCTTAGATCTACTTCTCTGATCTCCATTCTTTCTCATATCTGCACCTATAGTTGGTATATCTACATTTTTGGATTCCAAATAATTCAATTTTGAGTCGTGATCTTTCTAGGATAATTGAACTAAGGTTGTTCTTGTAGAATCGACCCGCCTTCTTGTGCATTCTTTGTTTGTTGTCGAGTTTTGTCAAAAACTTCAAGGTAGGTGGCTTCACTCTCTTCTCCTATTTCTATAATTGATTGTATTAGTTTCAAATTGGTTTATTTGAATGGGATTTATTTTGAAAATCATGTAATAAATCTTCTTTAGTGATGATTTATGGTTTTTTTTAAATTGCATGATCTGAGTTAGTAGTTGTGAAAAAGGGGGTTTAGTTTCATGAATTTAAAATGATGATTTTAAATTATGAATTTTTTGGAATTTCTAAATGGTTGATGAAAAATTGGTTTTCAATAGAAATGGTTTTCAATAAAAATTGAAATTTATTGAAATGGTTTGGCATTGAAATTATTATTACAGAAATGGTTTTCAATAAAAAGGTTTTTTTATTGAAAGGGTTGTTTTCGCATGATCATTGGGCATATGTGGTGTGTGTTCATGTTAGATATACGGGGATTGGTTGAAATATGACCTTGTACTTGGTGTCAAAGGGTTAATGGCACATGGTAAGTTGCATATACGGGGCTTGGTTGAAATATGACCTTGTGATCATAGCCAAAGGGTTAATGGCACATGGGAAACAATTACCTTGTGACGACTTGGTAGATCAATGAGAAACTTCTCATGAGTATGAAACTGTCATAACATAGAATGCATGGTTGGTTTCATGGGTTTGTGTAAGGTTTGGGTATGCTAAAAAGGGATATTGTGAAATGGTTTTGAAGCTTGTTTATTTATTTTTCTGGAAAAATATCTTTCTGGGAAAATTGGTTTCAATTTCACTTGTATGCATTTGGTAATGAATAGATTTGGAAACTTGTTTATATTTAGTCATAAACAATTTTTGAGAAAACAATTTATATAAACTATTTTATATAATTTTTTTAACTCTTCTATCCTATTGGCGTGATTAGGGAAGTCATTGGTGAAAAACTACTGAGTTTTATACTCACCCCTGCTTTGGCACTTTGGTGCTTTTGCAGATGCTATCTTCCGGGACAAGGGAAAAGGTAATATTTCACATGTTTTTATCACTAGCTCGTAATGTTTGGGTTGTATGGATATTGTGGATCTTGGAGATTTTGGAGCATGGAGTCTTGTGGTCTTTGGAGAGTCTTGTGTAGTTTATCCACTATGTACTTTGATACTCGGTTATTCTTCCATTTTTGCTTACTTTTATGTGGTTTTGAGATACATGAAGTTGTTGAGTTTTCTTTCATTCGTTCATGCATCATATAGTGAATTTTTTTTATGGTTGGAAAGTTTATTGGTTTATTTCTTAAAGGGTAAATCTTCCCCCACTTGTATTTGAAACCCTTCGGCATTTATTGTCAGCCTTTAGTATCTTGGGGATATCGGTTAAGGCCTAGTAAAGACTTGTTGTACTCTCGGTCCAATGGGAATTGGCGGGTCATTACAAATGGGATTAGTCTGGTCCTTCCTTGGTGGTACAAATGATATCAGCTTGTTCGGTCCTTTCCTAACAAGTAGTAATCAGTGTTCTTGGTCTTGGAGTTGAAATCCCTTCTTATTTATTCCTTGGGTCGAAATATTATAAAGGAGTAGGATTGTCGGAACTTGAAATGTATAGCATAAAAGGACGTAGCTAAACCTTTTATGTTGAACATCAATTTACCAAGGAGTTGGGTAAATAAGTGTTTATAGACACTTCTAGGATTTTGAAATCTCATTGTCATGGGTTTAGCCAATGAGACGATCATGACATGCATTGTAGAGGAATGAATTCCCACTAGGAGTTCATACATCATTTCGAGGAATGATTCATGTTGTGAAAAAGTTTTGATTTTTGAAAAATAATGGAATTATTTTTCAAATGAATGGTTTTGAAAATGGGAATTCTTTTGGTATTTTGAAAATGGTTTAATTTTCAAAAAGCATGTTGAAAGTTTTCAAAAATGGTTAAACATGGAAAAAGGTTGTTTTTGGAAAACAATGTTGTGATAGTTGATGTGATAGAATTTTAAATTCTAATCCATCTGTTGATAGAGAGTGTGACTTATAGAGTTTGTTGTTGGTTTAGAAAATGGCACCCGATAGGCATCATAAGAACTAGTTAAAAGAGGCTATTGAGAATTTGGTTGCACCCGAGCCATAGGTGAACCAGTAGTTGTTCAAAAGCATCACTCAGGCTATTAAAATCGTTGAGTTGGGACAGTAGTTGGATACTCCGTTTACGATATCTTTCACTACTGAAAATACAAGTTGAGGAAGTACATTTTCTCCACCAGAGGGGCTGAGAACTCTATCACTAAGATGAAGAAGAAGTGGGGCACCTATTTTCTTTTTTTAAAACTTGAATTGATGTCTTCTATGATAAAACTCCAAACTCCTCTCGATGAAAGATAATGTCGAGCCTTCTTGTGTAGAGCTTGTGTTATAACTGTTGATGGATTTGAGGTGAAATGGGACTTCTCGATGTTGGATATGGATGTATATGATGTAATCCTAGGTATGTATTGGTCGACAACGTTCAAGGCTCAAATCGACTGTTATAGGAGAACAGCTAGTTTCATGACTGAGGACAGCATCGGCCATCTCTTCAGAGGAGAGAGGATTGTAAATAAAGGTGCAAAGATCTTGTTGGAACAAATGTTGGGAATGATCTCTTATCAGTTGTTCGTGTTGACTTTAGAATCAATGGAAGATATTGATAAAAATAGTTTTCCAGTTATTGTAGATCAATTTCCATATGTCATTCACAATAATTTCTCAAGGTTACCACCTATAATGGAAGTGAAGTTTACGATTGATCTCCTTTTGGGGACTAGCCCGATTTACCATCCATCTTATATGATGGAACCAATAGAGTTACAATAATTGGAAGTGCAATTAGAGGATATGTAAAACAAGGGTTTCATTTGACCAAGTACATCTCTGTGGGTAGAACCAGATTTTTTCGTGAAGAAGGAAGATGTAACTCTTCGGATGTGTGTTGATTGTCGTAATCTTAACCAAGTTACGATAAAGAACAGATATCCACTTCCATGCATTTATGATCTTTTTGATCAATTAAGGGGATCTTAGTGGTTCTCCAAGATTGACTTGTGATCAGGATATCACCAATTTCCAGTTCGGAAATAGGATATTCCAAAGATAGCTTTTAGAAGTAGATATGGACACTATGAATATGTAGTCATGCCTTTAGGTCTAAAAAAATACACCATTAGTCTTCATGGCATTGATGAATCAGATATTTCAACAATATATGGATTATTTTGTTGTGGTGTTTGTGGAAGACATTTTTTCTATTCAAAGACAAGGTTTGACCATGAGGAGCACCTGGAAATAGTGTTAAAAATCATGAGAGATCGTCGTTTGTATTCTAAATTATCAAATTGTGATTTTTGGATACAGGAAGTATGTTTTCTTGGCCATATCATTTTTAAAAAAGGAGTTTCTGTGGATCCTGAAAAGAAATAAGTTGTTATCTCATGGAAACCACCAAATAATGTATTCAAGATACGAAGTTTTCTTGGTATAGCTAGTTACTACCAACGCTTTGTGCATGATTTATCACAACTAGCTTAGCCAATGACATCTATGAAAAAGAATAATGCCCCATTCCAGTGGATAGAGGAATGTCAGAAGTCCTTCCAGGAACTGAATGTTCGACTTACATCAACACCTATCTTGATCTTTCAAGAATCAGGACAGGGGTATGTGGTGTATTGTGATGCTTCAGGATCAGGTTTGGGCTATATTATCATGAAAATATATCATGTGGTGCCTTATGGTTCAAGAAAGTTTAGGTTGTATGAGAATAATTACCCAAAACATGATTTGGAGTTAGCTTCATTCGTCCATTCTTTGAAAACATGGCGACATTATCTCTTGGGTGAGAAATGTACTATCTTTTTTGATCACAAAATCTTGAAGCACATTTTCCCATAGTGAGATTTAAATATGATTCAAAGTATATTGATGGATTATCTCCAAATTTTTTAATTTGACTTGATGTACACACCATGGAAAAAAAACGATGGTGGATGCATTGAGTAGAAAGTCATATGCTCAATTAGATAAATAAGCTTTAGATGAATGGAAGTTGATGTCATTCTTATCCGACATGCATGTGGAATGTGAAGACCATGGTGATGTGGCAATTTTCTTTTCATCTACACTTGTTCTTGGTTTAGTAAAAATTATCAAAGATGCACAAACATCTGATGCAGAATGTCTGGTTGTAAGTTCAAAACTCAATGGTGGGGAGACCATTGAGGGATGGAAACTTGATGGGGGTTCAGTTTTGTGTTTCAGATATCGGATGGTTGTACCTATGGTTTTTCAAGACCAAATCATTCATTATTACCACTATTAGAGACGGGATGTACATCTAGGTACACATAATATGTATAAGGCGTTGAAGGCGTAGTTTTGGTGGAGCGGCATGAAAAGAAAAGTGGTTGAGTTCGTCTTGTGGTGTTTAACTTGTCAGTAGGTTAAAGCATAGCATCAGAGACCAGCTAGTATGTTAAAATCTTTGCCCATCCCAATGTGGAAATGGGATCAGATAGCAATGGATTTTGTTAGAGGTCTTCCAAGAACGGTCTAGAAACATGATTCCATTTGGGTGATAGTGGATCATCTAACCCAGTAGGCCCATTTCATCCCTATTCGTGAAACTCATGCAGTGGAGGATCTTTCAAAAATCTGTATCTGAGAAGTGGTAAAGAGGCATGGTGTACCAGTGTCAATAGTATCAGATAGAGATCTGAGGTTCACGTCTCATTTCTGGAAATCCTTACAGCAGTCCCTTGGGACTCAGTTGATTATGAGCACGACATTTCATCCTTAGATGGATGGACAATCCGAGAAGATGATACAAATGTTGGAAGATGTGTTGTGGGCTTGTGTAATGGATTTTGGTGGCTCAAGGGAGGATCATATACCCTTAGTGGAGTTATCATACAATAAAAGATATCAGGCCTCGATAAAAATGGCTCTGTTTAAAGCATTGTATGGGTTTTCTTGTGGTTCTCCACTATGTCGGGTGGAAATGGGTGAAACTTCACTAGTCGGGCTGACCCTTGTCCAAGAAACAACAGATAATATCCAGTTGATTAGAAAGAGGTTGGAGATGGCTCAGAGTCGTCAGAAATCTTATGCAGATCACTATCGAAGACCACTGTCGTTCGCTGTAGGTGATCATGTCTTCTTGAGGATATCTCTCAGGCTTGGACATCATCGTTTTGAGAAGCATGGAAAGTTATCTCTTATATACATTGGCACTTTTGAGATACTGGAACAGGTTGGAGAGGTGGAAAATTGGTTGGCATTACCACCATAGTTTAGCTCGGTTCATAATGTGTTCCATGTATCCCAGTTGAAAAAGTATCGCCCTGATCCTGACCATGTGATCAGATGGGATCACATTGACCTAGAACTGGATGCATCATTGGTATATATCTCAGTGTGGATCATGGATAGACAATAGAGAGTCTTGCATGGGAAAAGCATTGGCTTAGTGTGGGTTTTATGGAAACATGGTAAGATTTGGGAAGAGACTTGGGAACGTGAGAAGGAAATGAAAGAGTAGTGGCTGGAACTCTTTTTGGCTAGTGAGGGTTTTCTACTTTCCGAGTACGGAAATACCAATGGTGAGGAGAATGTAGTACCCCTGGTTTCGGGTACATAACCCTTTACTCATGTTTTTTATGTAAAAGAGGTGTTTTTTCTAAATGGTGTGTCTTTGATTGGGTTTCCATAAAATAGATAGTTTCTATAAAATAGATAGTTTCCATAATATAGAGAGTTTCCATAAATTTGGGTGTTTCCATAAAGTATGTTGTTTCCATAAAGTGGTTTGTTTCCATAAAGTGGGTTGTTTACATAAATTGGGGTGTTTCTATAAAGTGGGGTGTTTCCATAAAGTGAGTTGTTTCCATAAACTGGGATGTTTCCATAAAAAATGTGTTTCAAAAAAAAGGTAAATGTGAAGGATGGGAGAGTTTGGGGGTTTTATAAGAAGTTTTGGGACCAAAAGGAAGGTCACACGATCCATACACGGTTGGCCCAAACCGTGTGGTCAAACCTTACGCAGAGGTCAAATCTAGATCCTATTTTCTAGGAGCTTACTCGTTTTTTGATCTATATATTTCTTTTTGGCTTCAAAACGCCCCTATTTCTATATTTCTCTCCCTATAAGTCTTTATAACCCTCCCCACACAAGTTGGATCCAACCTAGATCCATCCCTTGGTGATTTCTAGCCCGATTCTTGGGGTAAGTTCCGATCTTCTTGGTTCTTTTCCATTTTCTGCAAACTCCTCCTTCTCTCCTTCTCGTTTTCTTATATCTACACCTATTGTGGGTAGATATAAGTTTTTTAACTTCAAGAAAGGATAAATATGGTGTTTATCATTATAGATGAAAATATCTAAGCTGCTTTCTTGGAATATTGATCTGATTCTTATTGTATGTCACAATTCTTTCCTGATTTGTCACATTTTCTTAGATATTCTTAGATCTACTTCTATGATCTTTATTATTTCTTAGATATTCAACTATAGTGGTTAGATATACGTTTTTGGGTTCCAAATAATTCAATTTTGTGTTTTGATCTTGCTAGGATAACAGAACTAAGGTCGTTCTTGGAGAATCTACCCGCCTTCTTGTGCATTCTTCGTCTGTTATCAAGTTTCATCAAAACCATTGAGGTAGGTGGCTTCACTCTCATCTCCTCTTTCTATAATTTATTGGATTTGTTTAAAATTGGTTTATTTGAATGGGATTTAATTTTAAAATCATGGAATAAATCTTCTTTAGTGATGATTTATGGTTTTTTTGAAATTGCGTGATCTTGGTGAGTAGTTGTGCAAAAGGGGGTTTAGTTTCATGAATTTAAAATGATTATTTTAAATTATGGATTTTCTGGAATTTCTAAATGATTGATGAAAAATGGGTTTTCAATAGAAATGGTTTTCAATAAAAATGGAAATTTATTGAAATGGTTTGGGATTGAAATTATTTTTACAAAAATGGTTTTCAATAATAAGGTTTTTTTATTGAAAGGGTTGTTTTGGCATGATCATTGGGCATATGTGGTGTGTGTTCGTGTTGGATATACGGGGCTTGGTTGAAATATGACCTTGTACTTGGTTTCAAAGGGTTAATGGTACATCGGAAGTTGCATATACGGGGATTGGTTGAAATATAACCTTGTGCTCGGTGCCAAAGGGTTAATGGAACATGGGAAACAATTACCTTGTGATGACTTGGTAGATCAATGAGAAACCACTCATGAGTATGGAACTGTCATAACATAGCATGCATAGTTGGTTGCATGGGTTTGTGGAAGGGTTGGGTATGCCAAAAAGGGATATTGTGAAATGGTTTTGAAGCTTGTTTATTAATTTTTCTGGAAAAATATCTTGTTGGGAAAATTGGTTTCAATTTCCCTTGTATGCGTTTGGTAATGAATGGATTTGGAAACTTGTTTATATTTAGTTATAAACTGTTTTTGAGAAAAAAAATTATATAAAATGTTTTATATAATTTTTTCTTACTCTTCTATCATAGTGGCGTGAGTAGGGAATTTATTGGGGAAAACCTACTGAGTTTTATACTCATCCCTGTTTTGGCACTTTGGTGCTTTTGCAGATGCTATCTTCCAGGACAAGGGAAAAGGTAATGTTTCGCACGTGTTTAGCACTACCTCATAATGTTTGGGCTGTTCGGATATTGTGGGTCTTGGAGCATGTGGAGCATGGAATCTTGTGGTCTTTGGAGAGACTTGTGTAGTTTATCCATTGTGTACTTTTATACTTTTTTATTCTTCCATTGTTTCTTACTTTGATGTGGTTTTGAGATACATGAAGTTGTTGAGTTGTATTTCATTCGTTCATGCATCATATAGTGAATTTTTTTATGGTTGGTTGGTTTATTGGTTTATTTCTTAAAGGGTAAATCTTCCCCCACTTGTATTTGAAACCCTTCTTCATTTATTGTCAACCTTTTGTGTCTTAGGGATGTTGCTTAAGGACTAGTAATGACCTGTGTTACTCTCAATCCAATGAGAATTTACAGGTCATTACAATCAAGGAATCCATCTCCACCACCTTCAGATTTATATGTCATTTCTCACTTAACTCCAACCCCGTAACCATAACCTTTACCTCAGCCTGAACGGTGTCACCTTTTCCATAAAAGAACAATAATGCAGTGATGACAGACCCCCTCTGGTCCCTTATAATGCCTCCACCTCTCATATCCTCCCTCATGATGGACTCATCTGTGTTGATTTTGAACCTGATTCTTAGGGGGTACAAACGTACCCAATGACCCTGTCTCTTCCTCCCTATATGGTTGGATGCACCTGGGTTGAGAAGCCTTACTGACAGAGCTCCTTGGAATTCTGTACACAAACTGACCAGGTCTATCAAGGTGTTCTTCATTTGAAGTTGATGTTGGTTCTAGTGTCGATGATATTCTTGTGGAGATTGTTATTCCTATCTTTCCAAATGGACCAACATCCTTCCACTAGGATGATTTACCAACCTTTACTCTCATGATTGTGATCTTCTGTGACATTAAAGCACTGACTGAAAACATTCTCCTATATCCCTCCTTGATCATGCCACCCTGGGAAATCTTTGTACGCCTTCCATGTCTAGTGACCCCATTCGCTGTCGAAGAATAGGTTCCCCACCATTTCTTTTTTGGGATTTTTACAACACCAGCATCTGGAGGCCATGGTCATGCCCATGCGTTGGATGCTTTCATTAGTGGGAATAACATTATTCCTCACTTTCCAAATCAGGAAGTTAAACTTGGGGAGAATCCCCTTTCACCACAATGTGTCCCCCCATGGGTCACTGGTATTTGGGTCCCTCCTCATGTGGTCATAGGCCTTAATTGAGAACTCACCCGACGAGGAGCACATGAAGATGATTTTGTCAGGATCCTCACTAACAACAATCTCGTAGAAGGCGACATGTCGATTCTCTTCGAGTATGGTATGAATAAAAACATAGTTTCTGCATGATTATCTGAAGGACATATCTAGTGTGGGACAACCTGGAAACCACAGCCTCCCCCCCCCCCTCATTCCTAATGTCAGAAGTTCACATCTCTTCTACCCACCAACTACCTAGCATGAGGACGCAATACCTCCGTGTATGGGTGAATCAACTTCCATATCCTCTATAGCCAAGACCTATGCATCGCCACATCCAGTACATATTTATCTTTCATAATAATTCCCCATAGATTTCTTCCTTCCATATCCCCCCATAAAAGTTTAGTGTGCATCCCTTGTATGGTTGAGGAGACACTCCTCAAATTGATGCCCCTTCAGTTATTGGTTTTTCTAGACGCTTCCCCAAGGCCTAGTGATGTGTTCCTTCCATATTTACATCCCATATGAAGGACACCATTATCCTCTCCATGTTTTCAATCACACTTTTGGGAACCTTCATGGTGGAAAGTAGATGTATGGGGATAGAAACAAGTACACTATTTACCAGAGTAATGCACCCTCCAAAAGATAGGAACCTATTTTTTTCAATTGAAAATGATCCACGTAATCTTGGCCACAATATTATCAAAATTATAAAAACAAAGGGAGTTAGGACAAACCAGAACTCTGAGATACTCCATAGAGAATGAACCTCTCCTCATCTGTCATCCAGAGTCCAATCCCTCATGTTCGAGAGTTTCTTAGCAGTATAATAGAGGATTTTATCCCTGCTCACCACCTACCCACTTCAATTAAAATATTCCCCTAGAATCCCATCCATTCCATTCACTAATATCCTACTTCCATTAATAAACAGAATTGTATCATCTACAAACATCAAGTGTGAGATACCCTTTATATCATGCCTATCCTGATATGGAATAACTTTGACCATGCACAGACCCATTTTTATATAGTATCTTAGCACATTTTGAGAGAGAATGAAGAGAGTGGGGGATAGAGGAACCCCTTTCCTTAGACCTCAGTAGGCCTTGAAGAACCCGAACTTCTTACCCATAAACAAAGTGGAGATCCACGCTGAGCTGAAGCAACGGAATAGTAGGTCACATGTCTAGTTAGAGAAACCCATGCAGGCCAAAAACTTTAAAATAAAACCCTATTCCATCTGATCATAGGCCTTTCTCATGTATAATTTGATTTCCAATTTATTCTTGAAGATCTTATTATTGATCCCACTAATCATTTCTTACACCACTCAAATCTCACCCTGTATTGATCTCCCTTTGATGAAGTCATGTTGCTCTGTTTCCATCCATGTATTTAAGTGAGGCTCTAACCTTTTATTGAGGATGTTGGACATAACCTTGTATAGTATGTTGCACATGCTTATAGGTTGGTACTGCTCAGCAGACTAGGGGTTACACACTTTCGGTATCAGAACCATCTTGGTTAAACCAGCTATACGCGTAGGGTGTCCTCCCTATAAGTATTCCTACACCACTCTCACTAAATATCCTTTTATAGTATCCCATGAATCCCTGTAAAATGAACCAGGTATGTCGTCTGGCCCTGGTGAACTGTCTAGGTTCAAAGTCCATACTGCCTCTCGCACTTCATCCTCTTCTGGAGGCCTCCTCGAGTACTCATAAATCTCCTCTATAACACTGCTTGGGATGTCCTCAAAGATCTTTGTTGCCTCACTTATATATCCTTATACCATGTTAGTATTGGTTCTTTCCAGTAAACCTTTGATGTTTTTGTTTTCCATTTCTCCAAATTCATCACGGTCATTGGAGTAGGATCCATCCTCCCTGAAAATATTTTTCATGTGAATATGACACCTCTCTTTTATACATGCATGGAAAAAGCCAGTATTCGGGTCCCCCTTGTGAAGACATATTACTCTATCTCCCTCTCTAGCAAGCCTCTACTACCTTAACAGAATATCAGTGATAATACCCGTCTTGGACCTTAGTTTATTAAATAAAATTTTATCGTATTCTTGTTCCAGGATAGCCCCCATGCATTCAACCTCCTTACTGATCACAAGCAGGTCCTAATCACAGGTGGGAAAAATATTCCTCCACCTTCGTAACTGATGTTTGAGCTACCTGGTCTTATTATGGAATGATATCCATGGGTTCTCTGAGTGAGTAAAATTCAATGCTTCCCTGACCACGTCATTAAATCCAGGATCTTCCAACCATGACCTAGAAAATTGATTGTGATCGTATCTCAAAGTTTTGGATCTTATATAAATCTGCAGTGGAGAGTGGTCAGATAATAACCACACCATGTGAGATACTTTCATGTCCAAAAAGAGAGAAATAGAGGCCTCTTTCATCAAGAACCGGTTGAGATGACACAAAGTGTGCCTTCCACCCCGTTGATTATTATACCAGGTGAAGAGGTCTCCCTCAAAGCCCGCATCCATAAGGCTTGTTCTAGCCAAGAACAAAACAAAGGATTGGCATGAACTCCTTGGAAAATCACCTCCCCCTTGTTAATATTATGGAGATTCTATAGTATTAAAATTGTCCCTGACAATCTAAGGGGTATTATCATCAACAAGGCCTTCTAAGTTGTGCCATAGAACCTCTCTATTCTGGTAATTGAATTTATATTAGACAAAGTTCAATAAAAAACCTTGATTAACTACCAAAATTTTCATAGAGAGGTACTGGTTTGACGCATTGAGCATTTCTACTGTGATATGTTCCTTCCAAATTAACCATATTTGGGAGTTTGGAGGGTTCCCATGCATGAATCCACATACTCTGAGCCTCTAAGCATAATGGTTAAAATAAACTAAAAACTTGTCTAAATTATATTGTATGTCCATATTCAGATCATGTATCATTTAATATTTTTAAATGGTCTCTTATATATCCATTTGGTTTGAATAAATCATTAATATATTTTAATCTTTTTAAAAATTCCAAGTGTGTCCTCTCCCCCACTTATAAAATGACACCCCTCTCCTATCCTCTCCACACATAAAAAGCCTTTTGGTTTGGAGAATAACTATCCAAATTACTTACTTAATCCCTCACCACATCCTATATTTGATGGTTTAATCATAAAACCAACCTTGTAAGGATTTAGTTATAAACTTAAAGGGGTCGTCTGAAGAAGTGGTGTCATTCTTAACAGGGTTTTTTTGTATTATTTCTTCTTCTACATCCTTAAAATATTATTAAAATATGATGAAATAATAAAAATAGTATATTAAATATAATTTTATGTTACTATGTTAATTTCATAAACTATATTCATCTTCTTATTCCATCAAATGGGAAACATAACCATTGTTCGTGTGTATGAATGACTTCCTCCTCACAAACTGATGTAATTCGTTTTCCATCACCGCCTCTCATGGATGTTATAATGATGAATTTAATGTATATATATCATATTAATGACATAATTAAAATTATTAAAATATAACATATCATTTATTTTCTTACCTTTCCATTCATTGAAAAATGATAACGTTGTTCGTGAGTACATGTGGACTACCACCTCCATGAAGCGATGTGATTCATTTTTCATCACCACATCACATGTATGATATATATATATATAATTTTATTTAAAGATATAATATGATATTTATTATATAATAATAATTTTTTAAAGATAAAATAATACTTATCTTATTTCCATCATGATCGTTGAAAAATGAAAACATTACTCATGCATACGTATGACCCACTATCTCCATGATTATAACTTAGTTCGTTTTTTCATAACTATCTTTAATGGTTGGTTTTAAAATTATAATTTATGTATAAAAATGATAATTATTTTGCTATTATTATAATTTATATGATTTAATAATGACCTCTTTGACCATAGTCAACCTACCAAAGTTATTTTGGACATATGAGACGAATATCATCAAAACATCTGATGTGAACTTAATTGATTAAGTAATTAAATATAACATGGTAATAAATAATATAAAATGATTAGTAAACATTAAAAGGTTTATTAAGTAAGTAAATAATTGACATAAGTTTATTATTTCAGGTGATAAATAATGTGTGTGGCGAGTCAGACACAAGGTAAGGGACACTTTACCATAAAAATCTTATTTTAGATGTTTTAAAGATTTATTTTATAAATCTATTTATTCCATGTAAATATTATTATGGATGTATTTAATTGTAAATAAATTAATTATAAAGAAAAAAAATTGTGTTTTTTGACTTTATTTCAAAGATTTTAAAAAGGAATATTTTTTAAATGTTTTGTACTAAATGTTTTTACTTTATTTATAAAAGGTAAAATAAATATTCTATTTAACATATAAAGCATCAATGGACTTTCATTCCACCATAACCATTATTTTTTGTTTGGATTCCTTTACAAGATTTCATTTTTTACTCAAAGAAAAACGATTTTCTCTTTGTTCAGGGTATTTTAGTTTTGAAAATGGGTTTTTAAAAGGAAAGGGTATTTCAATATCCAAAAGTGTTTTACATATGGGTTTAAAAGAGTTTTTCAAGGGTTTTATGATGAAATATTGAAAGAATAAAATGTTTTATTCATTATATGGTACTTGAGAATTATAGATGATAAATAGTGATCCCAATAAATCTTATATGATTGGTGATACTGATACAACTTATATGATGGGTGAGCCCAATACAACCTATATGATGGGTGAGCCCAATATAGCCCTCTAATTCATTGGGTAATGTTCCTTGTCTTCATAGGAAAGATTGAGGGAGTTAACCAGGGAGGTTTACTCTATGTATTTAACTAGACTCTAGTTATTTTTTACATGATTTTAACACGGGTTATGAATATAATGCTCTAATTTTCCTAAAGGGGGTTTCTATTTTTTTATTAGGGTGAGGGGAAAGACCCATTTATTGAAAATAAAAAAGTAGACCTCTATTGACAATTGGGAAAAGAGGGAACCCATTACAATCGTAGAGGAAACATCCTTAAGAAATGAAATACCCGAAGGACATAAAGGTCATGAGTGACTAATGGGGGACGAACATTAAAATAAGAAATAGAAAATGTCTCATTACCCCTTCCATACAATGAAACAGTGAATTATCTCATAGATAATGTTCCCCCCTTCCAATAATTTTCATTGTGATAGACCAACACAATAAGGTAGATCACCCCTCCCATCCACATGAACATGTGGATGGAGGATAGGATAATAAGTTCCAGTACACCTATCCCTCTTTTGAGGTGTCCACCCAACAATGCTTGTTAGAAACTCACATCACAGTCAACCAAATTCAATGAAAATATAGAAAAGAAAAACACTGTGAAAAATCAATGGCAGGGCACCCATTTGTCCAACCAGAATAGGACAGATGATTGGATGATGGGTGTCAACACACCCATCCCTCTATTGAGGGTGACCACCCAATGATACCTCTAGGAATCTACACCACTAACCAAATACAATGAGACAAAATATATAGCTCAAAAATACATCTACCCAAATAATACACAGACCCAAAAAATAGACAGGTCTCAATAACACCATGCTTGAACTCACTGAATCAGAACCAACCACAAAGAAAGACTTTGATTAAGCCAAAACTGGCACCCACTATCGATCATAAGCCAACGGTATCCCTGATCCTCAACCCACATCCACCTGAACCACTACTGAAAAAATCGATCTCTCCATGATGATTTTTGTTGGATATCACCATAAATCCATCCACCACTAGAAAACCAAAATTTCCACCCAAAGGAAGCCAATCCACCGCGTGAAACATCATTATCCAGGAAGGTCACTAGACCATCAATCCCAATGATCCATATTATATCCATTAGTATGAGTAGTGAAATATCATATCTAAACCATTTATATAGATCCAGATGATCATAGAAGACTAATAGCATGGTTCAACCCAACATTTCCTTCGAATGACCCGGAGTAGAAGAAGGAAGCGAAAATGTCTTTAGAGAAGAATAAAGAAGAAAAATACCTTAAGATCCACCAAATAATATCTATAGAGTGAATAAACCATCAAAACATCTACCATATTCGCTGAGTATAGAATCGTGATGGAACACTGGAAAATGAAAAACCCTAGAGGAGGGAGTCGTCTCTCCTAGAGAGTGTGGAACCATCTCCTGGGAGGGAGTATTCTCTGATCTAAATGGGGTTCCTATTTTCTTGTTATGGGTTTTAAAGGATTTATTTTAATAACAAAGTGTGATTTTTCATGTGGTTATGATTTATTTTATAATCTCACTGAATATTGTGATAAAGGTAAAACATTTATGGGTTTTTATGTTTTTTACTAGACTAACATATCTCTTTCTTTTTTGTCACTTATTAATATTTTTGTGCTCATATCATGTTTTAAAATATTTTTTATGGTGTTTAAGGATGGGTAAGAACAAATATAAATTCAAGTTGAAATTTGTGATGATTTTTTCTAGAAATTAAATTTGTTTCTTTTTAAAAGTTGTATATTGTTGTAAAAATGGATAGTGATTAGTTATGTCTACTTTGTAATATATGAGTTTATTTTGTAAGAGTTATGACATAATTCTATAAACTCTCAAACTAAAAGATCTTTGGGAATGTAATAAAGTAAATTCTATTATAAAGACACTAGATAATGTAATGTTTAAGTCTGGTTCCTTATACATAGAATGTGGAATATGCATGAAAATGAAACATTATAACATTGGGGTTAAATCCCACTCACAGTTGTAAACAAATCTAGAATCATGTTTATGCATAACATATGTGTAAAAATCATTATTTCAAAAAATATTAACATTGATAGAAAAATTTTAAAACATAATACACATACTATCAGGAGATACATCACATTAAACAATTAATTAGAGGGATATATAATTATAGTCCCGCCCATATCATAAAAAATGCTCATAATCAAGAATTATATATAGAAAGGAAACTTATAAAAATCGTACACATGAAACAAACCCATGAAAAATAATGGTATTCATATAGATGTTGTAAATAGTATTTCAATGAATAAACTTGTATTTTTACAAAATAATAAATGAAAATGTATTTTTATGCATTAAATATTGGCATTAAAAAATCATGGGTTATGGTGAGAAGATGAAATAAATGAAGAGGAAACAATGCGATGTTTTTGGAAAATAAATACTTTTTTAAAATCATTATAGGTGGCTTATAAATCATATAAATGAAATAGAATCATGCATATACCAAGAATAAAAATTGTAAAGAATTGAAAAATTAATTTAGAATATATTTTGAAAAATCATGTTGAGAAAAAGAGAAAAGGTGATGAATTTAAAAGGAAATAATTGGGTTCAAGATTCCCCTTACCTTAGATCCTATGTTATTTCATCACATTTGTTCCTCCAATATAATAAACCTATGCTTATTAAAACATGAATCTAAAAGTTAATTATATTCATTTTTTCATTATTTATTAGTTTTAATCATTTTAATTTATTTATTACTATTTATTTTGAAGAGAGGATGGATTGAAAACAAGTTTCCTTTTAAATTATCCCATTTTTTCGATTTCATGATTTTGATTATTTTTAATTTATCATTTTGTAAAATTATTTACATAAGATTATAATAAATTAAAATAAACTTATATTACATAATATAAAATAACCATCCATTTATGTGATTATAAGTAAAGCATTCGCAACGTCCTCATAAGTGAATGAAACCAACTATTATCGAGACATGTCAGAAGAGGGGGAGAAAGAGTATATACTATAAATATATTAAAATATTTATTCTTGTATCATAATAATATTAATATTTTATATAAATATATATGAAATATTTTATAAAGGTAGAAAAAAGGTAATTTGATTGGCATAATAGAAATAAGAAGAGTTAAAAAAAACAATGAAAAGAGAATTGAGGTTACCTGTTCATGTAAGACTTACTCCTTTTCTAAAGATTTGAAGACATGGGGTTGAGTGGCTCTAAAACATCCATAAGGGTACTAGGAATATTAATAGATTGTAAATTATTAGATCTTGTACTTTTATAAGTTTTTGGATAGTGTTTTTTCAAGGGAATGGATATGGGGTATCTATACTTGAGGAGAGGGGTATTTTTGGGTTAAAATATTGATTATTTTATCAGTTAAGACAAATACTTGTGAATATTATTTTTTACCATGACATTTAATAGTTTATTATTAATAAAAGGATGGTTATTTTACCTTAAAACCAACTGAAAACCAAATGAATTATTGTGAATACTTAATTAATGGTGAAGAATCAAAAATTGTTTTTATTAGAATAAAATATAACAAAGGTTCCAAAACTTCAATAATTGGTTTATAAATTCAAATTATTGTTTTTAAATTAATTTTTTTACTCCTTAAATAAATATTTTGTTAAGAAAAAGGTTTCATAAATTTTTAATTAATGTTTATATCATGATTATGTCATAAAATTTATGATATTTATGAAAAAAACTGTATTTTTTAATATTCACTAAAAATAAAAAAATTAGAAAAATACAAAAACTTAATTCTAATATAATTTTGACATATATA
Source organism: Viscum album (assembly GCA_963277665.1). Classification (NCBI taxonomy): domain Eukaryota; kingdom Viridiplantae; phylum Streptophyta; class Magnoliopsida; order Santalales; family Viscaceae; genus Viscum; species Viscum album. The sequence continues at coordinate 709,984,143 of OY728167.1, read as the reverse complement.
TTACAAAAATGAATTAAATTTCATAAAATTAAAATTCTAAAATTTTTAAATTTAAATTTTATATAAAATCACACAATACACGGAAAACAATTTATTTAAAAAAATGTTATTAATTTTATTTTAAAATATTAAATTTATATTTTTTTATTGTCTATTAGTTATTATATGATTGATAATTAATTATTTATACACATAAGAAATTATATTTTACGATATTATTCTTCTAATTATGTGTAATTTGGCTTCTAAATAAATAATTGAGAAAATAATTCCACTTCACTTCAAAGTCCATTTTTTGGATTTTCAAAAAACCCACTTTAATGGGTTAAGTGTGAACCCTCACAATCACCAAGATATAAAAAAACCACAAGACAACTGAAATTAGAAACAAAAAAATATGATAAATATCACCACATCATTCCAACATACTAACTAGTGGAGAAACTTTGATATTTCTAAGATAAGTCCTTTATTTCAAGATTGGGGAAAGACCATCTGCTATATTCAATAATAAAATATATAAAACCCAAAAATATAAGATAATAATAAATATATAATCATTCCCTCTTCATTTCCAAAATGGTAACATTGATATGTGAATCAAACCATTTCTTTAAGTCTTCACTGAGGACGTGAGGTAAACTTTCTCTCTTCATTTTCAATCATCCTCAAGTGTCAGTTTAATAATAAATGATTAAGAATTGTTTATTTCTTCAAGATAACCCTTTAAAAAAATTCATATACATCTTTCATTAGAAGGTAAAATTCCTTAGGGAAATTTAAATCCCCATGAGTCTGATCTTCTATTCCCTTTCCTTTAGTGCTAGCCACATAGTTTGTTTCCTCATACACTTCTATATAATAAGTTAGTATGATGGCCCTGATTATTATCAATCTTGCGTAAAGTGGATTTTTAACTAAACTCATCACATCCCACACCCTTTACCATGATGGTTTTAGTATTTAACCTAATCATCATTGTTTAGGGAAGGTTGAAGTAGTCCTTAAGAGGTATGGATTTTTTCCAAGGGGACATGGAGAAACCCCCTAAAGTGATAATTCCTTTTTTCAATTCGACTGAACCTAAGAGGAAGAAATAATCATATTTGGTATCTTCATAAAATTCCAATGAAGCTTTTAATTCCTCCTACTCCTTAGAAAATTCAAAAATTCCATCAAATCTCTCATCCAAAATATGTTTCTTGAGTTTGGGTCACCGGAGACTCCAATTTATCCATAGGGCTTTCTTTGGTGTGTTTCTTATTCTTACTTGACCTAACAATATCCCATCCTTCATACTAAATCTTTTTTCTATTATTATATCCCAAGTAGAAAAAGTGATTCCTTAGTGGGATTCCCAAAGAAGGATTCACTTCAAGATACCCTCCTTCCAAGTAGGCACACCTCTGCACTGTCTCAGACTACTCCTACTAGGTTAAAACCTTCTTTAAATTATCTATTGGTGTACCTCCAATCTCTATCAAGGATACATTCACTAGAGCCTCATCAGAGGAAAAATGGGACACATTATCAGTAGTTGGATTACATCTTTCCATAAGTAAGGTGTCAGTGTTTCCTTGTAGAGTTTTAATTGTATGTTAATGACTATTTTTTCTTTTATAAAAACAACATGATCAAAATTTATAACCATTTTGTTATATAAATTCACTATAAATAAGTTTAATTACATTTTCAAATAAAAAATAATCAATATTTCATAATTTTATTTTATTAAATACATTTTACTTAACATTTTACAAAGAATTTTTTAGATTACTGAAATATATACATAGAATATGATAATGACCATTTAGAAATTAAATGAACTATAATATAAATTCAAAAAGAATGGTAGGGTATTGTTTTATTGTAAAAAATTATTTAACCATTCATCATATGTTTCAAATAAAATGTTATATTCCATTAATTTAAATGGTTATATGTTAAAATTTTGTGACTATGAAAACATGTATCATACTTTGTTAACCATTATATTATAATGACTTAATTTTCATGATGATATGAAAATAAAACTATTAATAAAAGTAATGTAGTTTTCAAATAAAACTATACATGTAAAAAAAGAATTGTGAATATGGTAAAAATAGATTTTATAAAACCATTTTAATAAATAAAATTCTATTATACTTGTGTAAATATTTTGAAGAAAAACATGTAAAGGAAACAACTTAGGTGATAAATATGTTTATAAATTCTTGGTTAATATCAATAAAAACAAATAAAAGAATTTATATTTTATATATTTGATTTAAGAATGAAAATTTCATTAAAAATATTCATTGGAAACGTAGGATATAATGTAAAATTTAGTGCATGAGTAGAAGCAGGTGCAGTGAGCATCATCGGGGGGTGCATGTCTGAATCAGTGAAGTAGAGATGATGGCAGTTCCCCTTAGTAATATTTGTGAGGAAAAACTTGAATTCTTCATTTGAAGTAACAAACTAAAACTTAAAATGTTATATATATGTGTTTAATTGTGTTTTTTATAAACAAGAATAAGGGTGAAGGTGGTTCCCCCAACTTTTTATTTATTTGACTATTGAAATTTTTCTACTGAATTTTATATGGTTTTTGTATTGTAGGTAGAAAGGTATTTAGTAGCCCAAAATCAGTATTTTGAAATTTTAGTGTAAATAGTGGTGTTTTTAAACACCACTAAATAAAAAATCATAGATAATCTATCAATGGTGGTTAAAAATATCACAGCCCCCTCCCTCAAAATATACCACAATGAGGGGAGAGAAATAATAACCCCTAAGTCCCACCTCCAGTAGGCCCTGGGTTGGTGGTTAGCATCGAGGGTATAAAAATATCATGAAATAAGATTCATTAACCTCTATAATAATATTTGATCGAGATATAAGGTTATTAATCCATAAAAAAATCAATGACATAGTATAAATTGAAACCAAAACTATACCACAATGCATGTATAAATAAAAATGATATAGATAAAAGTATCTAAAAGTAAATAACTAAAATCAAATATAAAGTAGAAAAACAGAATCCATCTAAGGTCCAAGCTAGTAATGTCCAACATGGTCCATATAATACTCCTAACGAGCTAAAAATTAGTTTATATACAAAGGGTGATAATAAAATTATACTTATAATGAAAACTAAAGTCTCTCATGCACATGTAAAATAATAATACTAATGTAGCTATGAGAAAACAGAAGAACCAACAGCACCTAAACAGGTCAGCTATTCATCCCAACCTCACCAAGGTACACTCCCCAAATAATGCAAGTTGGGTAATATAGTTTAATAATAGTCACATTGATAAAAGGGTATCCTACACTACTTTCCCACTGGTATGTCACACCCACACCCCAACATCATACGTCATGGTGCTCTCATCTCTTATGAATACCACACTGCCCCACATGCACATTCACATCTCATCTCGCCTGTAGAAACCTAGGCCACCGCCCCACAAGCACGATCACATCCCATCTCACCCACAGACACCTGGGTCATCACATCACAATCACTTCCATAACAAGAGTAATAGGGTATCATGAACATAAATTAAATCAACCTCGTTCCCTCCTCCTACCATGAATGACCCCCACCATAAGTATCCCCACAATAATTGTCATAACACATCTTGCCTGAAAACACCTAGGATACATCACATCTCACCTGAATACACCTAGTCTCTCCACCCCACAAGCACGACCACATAACTTATCACCTAAATACACCCAGTCTATCACAACCACTATCTAGTTTGCTAAAAGACATCAATCCATCATAGCTTGTTCAATACCTACCTCACCTAGAAGAGAGAGTAGGAAAGGCTGGGTACCCATCCATTCGTCCTCCTCACCGGATGTCGGGAAAACACACCCCCCATATGACTATGCGGGTGTCAGCATATAGTGATTGATGTGTGTGGGGTGCATATAGAAATCATAAAGAATATAAAATTATTTACATAAAGCCACACACAAGACTAACCTATAGGTTCACAACCAAAATCTAACCAAGTCACAAAAACTTCTCTTTCACTGCCACCTCTAAATGCATAACACCAAACAAATCACAAGCCACATAACACCACAAACCAATTCCCATTATCTTGTAAATTTGTTTCATTAATAAGAATAATCCACATTTAACCACATATACCATCATTTATTTATTAATTATCCATTTCCATCCCATTAATCAAACTAATCCCCATCCATTTCAAACATTATTAAATAATTAATTATTCCATCACTACCCATACATCTAGAACAAAGAAACCACACATCACAAGTATCTCATCATCTCCATCACACCATCACCTCACCACCCCAAAATCATGACCAAAAAACCACCACCTCACCACCCCAAAATAACATCCAAACAAACACTACCTCGTCACCCCAAAAGTAAGACCAAACAATAACCACCTCATCGCCCCAAAATTAGGGCCAAAAAACCACCACCTCACTTCCCCAAAAGTGTGTTCAAATAATAACCACCTCGCCACCCCAAAAGCACATACAAACAACCACCACCTCACCACCCCAAAAGTATGGCCACATATCACAACATACCAAGAACATTTACAAATTTTAAAAGGGGGTTTTATCATATTAAAATTTATCTTAGTGGCATTATCACACAATCCATAATCCTAGGGAACCATTTCATTATCCAAAAATAAGTGGTTAGTCAATAATCAATTTTAGGGTGATATCAAAAAATCACAACAAAAGAATCCATCATAGTACATATCATCCAGCACACACAAAATCCCCTAATGGCCATAATTTTCAGTGGGACATCAAACCCATAAAATACATCATATCAGAATAACATCAAAGCTATAAGAGCATGAGAATAAAACCGATTTACCCTTCAATTTCAATTTAACCAATTCTTTATCGTTGATTAAGCCAACCTAACCATAACCCATAGATAAAAAAGAGTAAAAACCTCCCTCATGATACACAATAAAGATAAATGAGGGATTTCCTACCTCAAAGAATATTTTTTTACTCATTGTGCACTGTAGGGAAAAGAAGAAACGCCCAAAAACCATAAAAAATCACTGTGAGAAACTGTGGATCAACCTACAATGCACCCAAATATAATCAAAACATAGCCCAAAAAATGCCCCAAACCAAAAAAAACATCACTTTAGCAAATCATCATAGGAATAATAGAAGAAAATATCTAAAAGGGAGAGAAGGGATTACCACTGATCGATAACGAAAAACCACAAGAACCAATGGAGAAAATAGGGGAGAAGAGGGAAAGAAGGTCTCCTCGAGGCAACTAGGGTTCTTCCAAAATAAGAGAGGGAGAAGTGTGTCTAAATTAATGAGAATAGGCCAAGAAAAATAACTTAAAACCTAGAATCCCATAGGTTTCATGTCGTGTAACAATTACACGGTGTGTAATCTTCAGGTTTTCGAAGAATACTAACTTTCGCCAAAAAATATTTTTCTCGGCCTTTATTTTATAAACATTGTGAATCCAAATTACACGACATGTACTCATCTCAAGGGATAACTCTTAGATGATTTAAGAGATATAAACCAACCAGTTACACAAGTCGTAAACCACTATTTCATTTCATGTAAAAAATAAATGACGTGTATTCCCTACAATAGCTCTATTGCACCTCCAACCTATACTAAAAACTCCCAGAACCTCCCCCTGAACACCTCCAACCACTAAAACTATAAAATTAATAGACTGTGAAGGTATGGACCGTTATATCAAATACCTCTCAAATGAATCTCACCCTCGAGAATCCAAAACCAATCCTAGAAGGAAAGGGGTTCCAACCAACCACCCTATGAGATGCCTCTCAAGGATCTCATCATACCTCAAATGCTACCACCAGCCGAATCTACCAAACTAAATGGTCACAGAACATATCATACAACCTCATGACCACACAGCCACAACCTGTCTCATATCACACAACCACACTACCACACAACCATCTCAACCTCTACATAGCCCAAATCAACAACCATCATAACCAACTAACTGCACTACCCCGAACACACAAATCGTGGAATTCCATCCACCATGTTAAGATACTATCTGATCTGGGTGGCATTGACTCACTCGCATTGTATTAATCACATCATAGTTAATGCATCTTGATTAGGAATCAGGACCTCCCCTTTTCATATGTTAGGGTTTTATCACACATCACACATCACAAAGTAAGTGAAATAGATCATATTATATAATAGAAGGATCCAACATCACATGACAAAGCATAAAATAAAAAATAAAAGCTCAAAAAACTCTGGGTACTGGGAACATATTTTTATCTCTCACTCCCATGTACTATCCTCTAGAAAACCATGCCTCTGAAATACATTAATCAAAGGAATGGACCACCCATGTAGTGTCATCTCTGATGATCCTTGATATATATTGGTCTCTCCATGAATGTTTCATCGTTCTTGTTATCCAAATATCCCCAGTCAATGACATGGGATTTATCATGAGATACTGATGAAGTTGAGATATTTGGAAGAAATCATGGATCCTCTCCATCCATGGTGGTAAAACCAACTGATATTCCACCTCATCAACTTTCCCCAACACCTCATAGGGCCCAAAAAACCTAGGATAAATCTTACTCCCCATGAAAAACCTAAACTTCCCATGTTAAGGGGAAACCTTCATGAACATGTGGCCCCAAACCTCAAAATCCAAGGGTATCCTCCTATTATTGGAATAAGACTTATTCTGGTCCTACGCTGCTTTAATTCTCTCACAAACTAGCTAAACCTTCTATGTCATTATCTTCACTACATCGGGACCAAGAACTGCTACCTCCCCAACCTCCATCCAACACAATAGAGAATGAAATAGCTACCCATACAAAGCCTCAAATAGGTCCATGCCAATGGAAGAGAGAAAGTTGTTTTTATATGAAAAATCAACCGAAGATAGGTTTCATACCCAATATCTACCAAAGTCCAAGACGCACACCTGTAAAATAACCTTCAACATCTGGATAGTCTTCTCCATCTTCTCATCCATCTGAGGATGGAAAAGAGTGTTGAGGTGTAACTGAGTGCCAAAATCATGTTGTAATCCCCTCCAGATTCACAAGGTAAAATATAAATCCCAATACAATAAAAAGGACCTTGTAAATCCATGAAACTACACCACCTCATCCACATAAATCTTGGCCAAATAATCCATTGTGCTTGACTCCTTGATCACTAAGAAGTGGGATTATTTCATCAAATAATCCATTATCACCCATATAACATCATAGATTCTCTAATCTCAAGGTAAACTTATGAAAAAATCCATCTAGATGTTATCCCATTTCCACTCAATAACATATAAGGGTTACAAAAAATCACTAGGAAAATTATGATCGACCTTTACCTACAGAAAAACTAAACACTTCACCATAAACTCCACCACTACCCATTTCATCTTAGGCCACCAAAACTATATCTAAAGCCACATTACATCTTGGAAACTCATAGGTGTATCACCAAAGGTGAGATATGAAACTCAAAAATAACCCCCTCGTGCATCACTACAAGAACAAACAACCTCCCATAAAATAATATCTAGTTCTGCCCATCCTCTAAACATTCCTCTAGAGCATCACCATAGCCAACACATTCGTGAATCACCTCTACCTATGAGACTCCCCATTGAGACTCATCAACTTTCTGCATCAGAGAAGACTTCCCCGTCATCTAAAACAAATAGACTCTGCCAACATCCACCCTTGCATCTATGTGAAAGGCTCCCAACTCCTCCATTTCTCTCCAAGCATCCCTAGACTCCCAAAAAACATCATTCCCTAACTTTCTACTCAAAGTGTTGGACACAAAAATTACCTTTCCTAAGGTGTATGGATCTTGAAATAATAATCTTGAAGAAAATCCATCCACCTCAGCTACCAAAAATTCAAATCATGTTGAGAAAATATGTAACTCAAGATCTTGTGATCTGTGAAGGCCAAAAAGTGCTCCCCAATGAGGAAATGCCTCCATAACTTCAGTGAAAAAAACATAAATCCAGATCATGGGTGGCATGGTTATGACCATCGAGATGTAAATACCTAGTCCCATAGGTGATCACCCCCATCTGCTACATCCACATTCATCCCAAACCCAAATGGGGAGCATCACAAAACACCTCAAAACTAGAGCACTGACCAACTTTCCATTCAGGCAACTGAACACCTCTTGGAACTGATCACTCAACACAATATCCTAGTATTTCCTATTCAATGATGTCAATGGGGCTACATCTCGAGAGAAATTGGGCACAAAACTCTAGTAATTTCCTACAAGACCAAGAAAACTATGAACCTATGACACATTCTTGGGTTCTTCCCAAGAAATAACTACCTCAACCTCTACAGTTCCACTACCACACCCTATTGAGGCACCACATGCTTGAGTAAATTCACCTCTCATTTCCAAAACATACACTTGGACAACTTTCCATAGAGATGGTGGTGTAAAAGGAATAGAAAAGTGACTCTGATGTGATCAGAATGCTCCTACCATTAATTCAAGTAGATCAAGATATAATCAATGAATATGAAAAAGAACCAGCCCAGGAACTCATGGAACATAGATTCCATAAGTCCCATGAACACAATTGGTGAATTCGTAACACCGAATGGAATGACTACAAAATCAAAGTTCTTAAACCTTCATCTAAAGGAAGTCTTCAAGATATCACTCTCCTTCACCCTCAATTGGTGATATCCAGACTACAAATCAATCTTATAAAACCAACTCACTCCTCTCAGCTGGTCAAAAATATTTTTTATCCTAGAAAGAGGGTAATGGTTCTTGAATATCACCTAATTAAACCTCTAGTAGTCTACAAAAAACCTCATACTAACATCAGACTTCTGGGTGAAAAACACTAGAGAACCCCATGGTGACACACTATATTGGATAAAACCCCTTTTCATCAGATAATATATTTTAATCCTCAACTATCAAAACTCAAAAGGTTACATCTGATAAGGATCCATCAAAATCATAGAATCACTAGGCTACAAGTATATCCTAAACTCAACATTATTTCAAGGGGGTAGGGTTACAACATCCTTGGGGAAAACATCCAGAAACTCTCCAATGAACATGGGAACCTCTTCCATCCCAGCCTCTACTAATTCCACAAACATCTCAGCCAATAAAGAAAGAAGGGGTGTCACACACTAACTTCCCACCTGACAACCCCACTCGCCAATGAAAACCACACACTGAACATCCATATATGAGAAAATGACTCTCCTATGGATGCAGTCAATAACAACACATATTGAATACAACTAGTTGATGTCTAGGATAACATCTTATGGATTCATATGTAGCAATAAAGGATCCCCATGGGATGGATGTGGCCCCATAATCATTATACATCCCCAGCACATAGGCCTCCGACTATAATATTAAACACCAGGGGAATGGGAAGCCTCTCTACATCTAGTACCAGAGCATGGACTAGAGCAGGTGAAACAAAGGAGTACGAAGCTCAAGAATCAAAAAAGGCACAAACAAGAGTACTAAACAAACCAATCGTACCAATGATGATCTCTGTCCCCAATCGCACTACTGCCTCCACTGCATGCAACTAGCCATGTCCAGCTCCTCTACCTATCCACTGTCTACCAAATCCACAACCACACTATGTTTTAGGTCCTTGAACATAAGGAACATCCTGAGTTTTCCCACTACCTTCTTCATATCCCCTCGTTAAAGAATAATCTTGTTTCCCCATCTACTGAAACGGTCACATTGGCAATTGTTGTTGAGGCTGGCACTAAACCTTTCCGCCCCTACCAAACAGATCTTAGAGAGCCACTGGGCACTGGTTCTAGTGATGGCCACAAACCCCACAACCAAAACAAACTAGAATAAATACCCCAAGAAAATAATTAAAACCACTAGCCCCATATGTCTAGAAAGGAAGCCACTGAGGTCGAATACCCACTAGTCAAAACCTAGAAGGTCCTAGTGCCTGAGACCTACAACTGAAAAATGTACTCCTCAAGGAACCCTATTGGTTCCCCTCTCATGATAATCATCCTCACAAGTGAATCTTCTTGATCACCACCACCTTCTTCTGAACCTCTATATACATCAGAAATGTAAAAGGAGTAATCACATACTTTATAGAAGTGAGGTGTGCCTCATCAAGACATCTCGGATGAGACTCATCATTTAGAAAAAGATACAGGGAAAATTAATAAGGTCCTTAAACATTATTCCCAAATATAACACTAAAATTATCCCCTTATAAAGAGAAATAATCTCATGCCTTTTTACTAAATTTATATTCAAGAAGAGGAAATATCCTTAGAACTTATTCTATAATTTGACCCATGAAACATCTGCCTCCTTCCACTCTCCAAGATACAACGTCCACCAATGATGCACAGCTCCCCACATCTGACAAACTACTAAAGGGACCCAATATCCCACTTTGGACTAGATCATACTGAAAGTGATCTCGAGCTCCTTTATCCATCTCTCTATCTTCATATCTGAAAAAATTCCCTCGTACTTCCCCAAATCCTACCACTGGAAAGTACACAACGCCCTCTACAAAGCCATATCCTCCTCTACTGGATCAACCCTATGGTGATCGAATGGTTCATCCTTCTAAACCTAAACTACCTAAGCTATACGTGTATGATGAATAGGATCCATATCTAAAAAGAAAACAAGAATCTCCTAATCCTAGTAGTATGGAATTTTATTTAGATTCATTTTAATTCACATTATACTTTTTAACCTTCAAAAAACAACCCAATTTAAACAAGAACACAAGTCATCGTGATTCATATACCTCTCCTAGGTCTCTTCCCTATAAATAGGTCCACCTTACTTAACCATTCAATAATCTCATAGTTCGTGCACTGAATCATAGGGGGCCTAATATCTCATGTCCTAGTTGGTCTCCCTAGCCTATGTCATGCACCAAGGTCAACTAGCATTCTTTCCAAACCAACCCATGCAATCCTCACTATTCCTAACTCCAAACTTAATCTTATATCTCAACCACCACCTTTGATACCATTCTGTCATGACCCCCTCCCTCCAAACATACAACAATGAGGGGGGATATGATGACCCCTAAGTCCCGCGTCCAATAGGCCTTAGGTGGGAGACTAGCACCGAGGGTATAAAAATCTCAAGAAATGGGAGGCATTACCCTCTATAATAATATAGGATTGAGAGATAAGATGAATCATCCAAAAAAAACTCCATGACATAACATAAAAATAAACTAAAATAATCCCACAATGAATGTAAAAATAAAAATAATACAGATAAAAGTCTCCAAAATTAAATACCCAAAAGAAAAGGTAAAGTAGAAACACAGAAGCTATCTAAGGTCTGAGGTTGTAATGTCCATCACGGTCTATGTAATCCTCCTGAAAACCTAAAAGTATGTTTATATATGTAGTGTGAGCGTAAAATTATACTCAGTAGTAAAACCAAATTCTATTTTGAACATTTGAAAAAAGCATACTAATGCACTCATGAGAAAACAGCAAAACCAACAGCACTGAAACAGGTCAACTATCTATCCCATCCTCACCAAGGCACACTCAACAAATAACACAAGCCAAGTAATATAATATAACATGGGTCACATCGATAAAAGGGTGTCCCGTACCGCTTTCTCACTAGTATGCCACTCTCACACCCTAATGTCATACGTCCTAGAACCCCCATCTCTTCTGAATACCACACCACACCACAAGAATGATCACATAATATCTCTCCCATAAACACCTATTCTACCACCCCACAAACACTGTCACATCACATCTCACCCATAGACACTCGGTCCATCACATCGCAACCACTACCATAACCAGAGTAGTAATGTATCATGGACATAAAGGAAATCAACATATTTCCTCCTCCTACCATGCATGACCCCCACCATAAGCTGCCCCACAAGCACAGTCATTACACATATCACCTGAAAAAACATGGGCTACATCACATCTTTCCTAAAGACCCCTTGCCTCACCGCTCCATAAGCATGGCCACATCGCATATTTCCCAAAGACTCTTAGGTTATCACAACCACTATCTAGTGCACTAATAGACCTTTTTCTACCATAGCCTATGAAATACCTACCTCTCCTGGAAGATAGATCGGGAAAGATCAGGTACCCATCTATCCTTTTGCCACACCAGATTTCAGGAAAAAACACCCTTGTGTGACTATGTTGGTTTCGTCACATAGTTCACGATGTGGGTAGGGTGCATATAGAAATAAAAAAAATTATATACAAGTATCTACATATAGGCACACACAAGCCCAACCTATGGGTTCACAACCAAAATCTTACTAACTCACAACAACTTCGTTTTCTCTTCCACCTATAAATGCATAACACCAAACAAACCATAAGCCACATCACCCCACCAACCAATTCCCATTATCTATCCAATTATTTTAATTAATAGGAATTATACATATTTAACCACATAGTTCATCATTTATTTATTCATTATCCATTTCCATCCCATTAACCAAACCATTCCCTATCCATTTCAAACATTATTAACCAATTAATTATTCCATCACTACCCATACATATAGAAAAAAGCAACGATGCATCATAACCATCTTAGCATCCCCATTACACCATCACCACACTGCACCAAAATCATGACCAAACAACCACCACCTTTCCACACCAAAATCACATCCAAAAACCTGCCACCTCACCACCCCAAAATCACAGCAAAACAAAAACCACCTTGTCACCCGAAAATCGCGGCCAAACAACCACCACCTCATCACCCCAAAAGCATGTCAAAAAAAGTACTTATTCACCACAAAATCACGGCCAAACAACCAACACCTCACCACCTCAAAAGAACAGCCACGCATCACAATATACTAAGGTCATTTTATATATTATAAAAATGAGATTTTATCACATTTCCTTTTATTTTAGGAGAATTTTTACAAAATACATAATCAAGGGGAAACCATTTCATTAGTCAAATATAAGTGGTTAGTCGATTTTCTATTTTAGGGTGATATCAAAAAATTAAGACAAAATAATCCTTCAGAAAACATATCATCTAATGCAAAAAAAATCTCCCAACGACTATAGTTTTTAGTGGGGCATCAATCCTATACAATCCATCATATAACAATAATATCACTGTTGTAAAAGCATGAAAATAAAACCCCTTCACCCTTCAATTTCAATTTAACCAATTATTTATATTTCATTAAGTTATCACAAACATAATCCATAGATAAAAAAGAGTAAACCCTTCTTGCATGATACACAATAAAGATAAATGAGGGATTCCCTACCTTAAAGATGCCTTGTTCTATCACTGTTCACCACAGGGTGAAAAAGAAATTCATGCAAACAACAATTTCACTATGAGAAACCACGGATAAACCAACACTACACCCAAAGATCATAAAAAAATAGCCCATCACATTCCCAAAACCAAAACATCATCGTTTTAGTGAATCTATAGAGGAAGAATGAAAGAAAACAACCAAAATGGAGAGAAGTGATTACCACTGAACACCAATGAACAACCACCATAACCAATGGAATAAAGAGGGGATAAGAGGGTCATAAGGTCTCCTAGGGGCACCTAGGGTTCTTCCAAAATGAGAGAGGGAGATGTGTGGATGAATAAATGATAATCAAACAAGAAAAAGAACTTAAAACCAAGAATCACATAGGTTTTATGTTATGTAACAATTACATGGTGTGTAATCCTCAGGTTTCTAAAAAATTCAAACTTTCATAGAAAAACGCATCACCTCCATCTTTAATTAATACAAATCATGAATCCTACTTACATGAAGTGTACTCATCCCAAAATCTACCCCTTATCTGATTTACTAGCCATGAAAAAATCGGCTACATAATCTGTGAACCACTATTACACGTCGGGTAAATAATAAACTACTTTTATTCCCTACAGCAGCTCTTCTGCACCTTGAGCCTCCATTGAAAACTCCTAGAACCTCCCCTGAACACCTCCAACCACCAAAACTAGAAATGTAATGGACCAAGAAGCCATGGTCTATTGAAAAAAAATTATACACTAAAAACCCACCACTATTTATCGATATGGTATCTCTTATATATTAGCAGCATTTTTAAGCACTTCTAATTTAGCTGGAAAAAATATTTCCTACATAACCACCAATATAAAAAATGTTGTGGTTAAAACCACCATGAAAATATGATAAAAATTAAATTTTAGATAACTTCCATATTCATTTTATCTATAGTTTCAATATAAATTCCTATTGATGGTTCACAATAGTTTTAAATAATTATCATGTAGTTAAAAAACATCATGGAATAATAACCAACTAAAAAATATGTAACAGTTTTAATAATTTTCAAAAGTTTTAATGTAGTAGTTTAAAGAGCCTATAATTATTATTTTCCTTGTTGTGTCACTTGGACGATAATAGGGTTCCACTAAGTCATTATTGATTAGTGTTATTAGTAGTTATTTAAGGAGACTTGGATTTAGCCCTTCACGATTAATCTAAATATTCCAAACCATTTCAAAAATGTATTTTTATTTTATAATTTTTTATTATGTTATTCATTTATTCATTGTGATCTAGGATAGGTCTTACTATTACTTCCAATACATACTAAGTTCCTATATCATTACTAAAATCAATCTTGGTAAACATTTTAAAGTTATTTATTTTGATATTTAATGTTTAATTCTATAATATTGATGAATTGATTTACCAAAAAGTGGTAGAACAAACTTTGGTATGTTATACATTGGAGTGTCATTATGTTATACAGTTGTTTTTTTTCATTCATCACTTTATTATTATGAATTCTCCATAGTATGTAAACTAGAATATATGAAATTTAATACATCAAAAAACTATTTAATGCATTTATTCTAGAGTTTAATCCGTCATTTTTAGTATATCTAAATTCTTATACTTATGATACTTATTTATTTTTGGTAGATTTCAAACTTTATAAAATGTATTGAAAATTACTCAAAAAAATAGGAAAATATGAATTTTTTGTTTCCACTACCAAAACTAAATAGATCTAGAAAATACATTTGGAGGGTAACTCAATTCTAATGTCCCAAAGAAATGCTACAAGGAAAATATAGTCACATACTAAGAAAAGGACCACACCCTTACAAATAAAATCCCATTATCTAGTCACTCAAATTTTGTGCATATTTACTCTGTTGTTAGCACCACATGGAGAGGAGATAAAGAATACTTAACTAACCATACCAAAGTCCCACTCAAGTGTTAGATGTTTGGTGGCACATGAACACAATCACGGGTGGAAAATGAGTCTCTAATCTCAATTGCATTGAAAGAATTTTCATCACATTACATCAAGTGAAACACACAATCTTCATCAAGATATCATCACCTTATTTCATTCATCGTAATTGATTAAAACCATTCCTATAAATATTCATCTCTAGAAAGGAACATGTTGAAAGATTTGTAGAACTGCATAGAAAAACCTATTTTTTAACACATAATCAACATTAGTATAACATTATCACATCAACAAAGCATAAAAATGAATCATAATATCTTAAATGGAAACTTATAGAGAGGAAATATCAATCCTCAACCCATATATAATTAGGAGAGACAATGACACCTACATTGATTAAAATATTTTAGAGCATCCTAGTTTCCAAAAAAGTATAACTTGGACAATAAGAATTTAATAAAAATAAAATAATAGAATATCCCCTTTCACCATGGATTAATATCACCATGATAATCCTTATATATAGATAATGATAATTATTCATTTAAATTATATATCTAAATCAAAAAAACTCTACCATATCTATGGGAACCATGATATGAATTTTACCAAAAAAATTGATCAAATCCTAAATTAAAACAACAAAACAATGAAACTGGGTCTCATAAAACTCTATTGAGAATGATAAAACATTTTATAAATTCTATATTGAGGTAGCACATCCCATATATAGCCTAATTGGACCTTTCTTATATAATCAAATAAAATAATGAGCTAACTGAATCACTCTAGGAATAGTGACAGATAGTCATTTACATCAATGGGAAATAATCATTAGACAGTGATGAAAACTCTAAACTCTAATCAGAGTTAATCATCCTAAAGTAAACTATCATTTCAAATTTAAAAAATAATGAGGATCGAGTGTTGATTATACCAGTTGGTGAGGTCTCTCTAAGTGCATCCAAGAGACCCAGGTTCAAATCCAGGTGGAGGAAAAATTTCTGGTTAGTGTAGCAATATTGTAGTAGGTACTGTTTGGTACTATAGCAGCTAGAACTATTCACCTTGGGCACCATTTTGGGCTTGGAGTCCTTAAGGACTTTGGGCCACCCAGGCCTTTGGGTCAGTAAGTCTTTCGAGCCACCTTTAAGGAATTTCGGCCATCTTAAGTCCTTCGGACCACCTCGAGGCATTTAGGTCCACCTGATATGCATATGCCTAGACAGATTATACTAGGAACCAGGTCCAAAGGAGGATTCAAGATCATGTCACATTCACTAGAGCAGGGCTAAACAGATTTGGAAGAATGAGAGGGTATGGAATTTCCATCGGTACCGGGCATGTGCATCTCTGCACAGGACAGCTAGCCAAATAAAATAACACTTTCAAACTATATAAAGTAAAACCAATATGAACCAACATTTCCAAGTCACACATATATACACATAACCTCAATCAAACACAAACATATCTCATTTAAAATAATTTTAAAAGGAAACAAGAAATTATAACTCTCGATTAAGAATCCCATAACAACAATTTTTAATGAAATATCATATGAAATACAACCAAAAAGACTCTAATTATCAAAAATAATCTTACCAATTAAATTCATAATAATGGAATAAGTTATGTAACATAATTCCTAGGAGAATTAGAGAATGTCTGGAATATAGAGACTCACTGTCTATCCAGTAGTAACATTACCATCCTAAGACCACTCAGAAATGTTTGTACCGATAATTCCATGTGACCTCAATCACAACTCCTCGTATGCTAGAGGTTGTCAACTAGTAGTGATGGTCTAAGAAATTACTCATGAGAGACTATAACCTCATATTAGAGTAATAAAACAATATAAATTACCAAATAACATCTTTGTAAAAATAATAGTATGCATAATAAGTAAATAAGAATCATGTTGTAACAAATGTAAAGCATAATCATATAGTAATACATAAACAGATCACCCGCTAGGCCGGTTGTATATAAAAAATAAAAAAAATACAAGAAAGATATACTACCATAACTAACCCTCATCAGATCCCATGATCCAAATCCCCATTGATTAGTTCCATTTGAACATATAATCATGGGCCTCTTCCCTACCTAAAACTAAACTCATGAGTTCTACTCGGGTAGCAAAGTGTCAGGGCTGCCTGAGTAGGGTGTGAATAAAACTCAGTAGGCCACCACCAACGGTGTCCCAAACATAACTAGTAAATAATTTTATACATGTGTGATATGCTTAGAATAATAAAATATAGTACATAATTATAATAAAATAATCACTTTCAATCCATGAGTTCTAAGGTGACATATTGGATCAACCATACCTGCTTTGACTAGTGTCAAAGTGTCTCTAAGAATAAATCATACCATCTAGGGGATATATAGGATGTATGTGATGGTAACATAATATGATCCTTATTAGTGGAAAATAACTCATAAAACATCCCAATATATCCCTAAAAATACTAAATGTGCACCAAAAAAATAACTCTATGGGAATTGGAAAAATAGATATACCTTTAATGTGTGTGAATGGGTGTCCATATTCTTCATAAATGGAGTAGTATTTGATGATGATCATAAGATAAACAAACATAGGTTTCATACTTATGTATTTAATCTACTAGAAGAAGGATCCATGATCGTATTATGAGGATATCAAAACACATTATAGGTGTTAGCACATTCACCATTTAACAAAATATATTTAGAGAAGAAGAAAGATTCTATGATCTTTTAATAAAACTGATGATCTTCAGCAAAATACTATGAATGATCTATCAAGAACCTAATTAAAGGAACTTATTACCTTTTAATAGGTATTTCCATGATCAACTCTCTTTATACAATGAAGAGTGTCAATCTATATTGTATATATTACTCCCAATTGGGTTAATTCATTAAACGTTATGCATGAATTTATAATCCATTTCATGGATTAAAATCAAAGGAAACCATGTGAGAGTAATGAGGTAGTTTCAATCGAAGGTAACTATATAGCTAGGTTACATAACATTAAACCAATCTATGTTTGGCAGTTTCATGTACTTCATGCTAATGATATCACATTCCTATCATAAATTCAATATATAATACCCCATATTGTATTATAATACAAGCAAGTTGTATTGTATAATATGCATCATATGTATGTCATAGGATTTAATATAGGACTTACCTTTTAGTGCATATCTATAAATCTCCTACTTTCACTAAAATATCATAAATACTTTGTGATAAAATTCACAATTATTTTTTGAATCCATCCAAAAATATTTTAGATATGGTTTTATCAAGATATCCTAATTGTGGAACAAACACTTTTTTTGAAACTTGATCCTTATACAAAATCCTAATTATGTGACCCCGTGAGCCTTAGTATCATTGTTAACAAAAATTAAATCTATATTTCATATATGTAAGAAAAGAGTGGCCTCTAGAAAAGCATCTATGCTGATCCAGATACTAAGGGGTCTAGTGTGATCTCTATCAAATATACTCATATATCTATATGAATATTTCCACCACATGATGTATCATATACATCATATTTATACCTATATAATTCATTTTTTTATGACATAAAGTGACCACAAGACATGGATCATGTCGATTTAGTATTGGACAACTTGTTTTTTCTTGATTCTCAAAAAAATACTAACCAAGTCAATGAGTACATAACATGTCATTCATTTAACATATGATAAAATCACATGTACCTCATCCAAGTATATGAGAACATCATATATAACTCAACTATTCATGGTCATGAATTTCCTCAATCTAATTCAATCAAGGTTCAGATGTTTTTTCTTTTTATATAAGCGTAACAATATCATACTAGTTGTGCTCTAACTGAGGACATGATCAATAACATACTCGACCACCCCATGATTAGCTAAGTTACAATGACTTTTATAAGAAATGTATCAAATTATGAAGGTTATAATACTAGGAATCATTATAACATTAGGTAAAAATGATTAATAATAAAAATATACCTCTAAGTATATTGATGATTCATTACATTCCATGATATATACATTAGAGAGTAAATCCAAGTAAGAAGTCTCTATTTATCACCTTGTGAATACATTATTCATAATTCATGTACAAACATTTATAATGAGTAGAAGATTATATTCTGTATAGCATGATACATTTTATATTCTTAAAACTCTTTTAAGAATAATTAACAAAAACCATACATAATAACCTATTTATCATAAAAAATATGATTAACTACCAGCTCAAATTCAGGTTTGTTACATTTTCTGGGGTTTTGTTGGCTCGTTACATCTATTTATAATTCCCACATATCAATGTGACCACCTGATAAAAACTCTCCCAGAAAACTCTTTAATGTGTAACATCTATGAAGTAAGCCAGTCTAAATAATGGTGATACATAGGAATCATATTCCTAACATTAAATTATTTTAACATTTTCAAACTCCTTAACTTTAAAACAACAAATGTTATAATTTTAACCTCTATTGTCTACTTAGAACTCTAATCTTAACATAAGTGTCATACATAGAACCCATGCCTTAAAACTTTTCCTTGAAATCAATGAAACTATTTACATTATTACTGAACATCATATCCTAGGATCCTTTAGGATAAAGTGACATTAATTATAATATGGTAACTAAATATAACTCTTTATATTTTTCACATACTCTTGCTAGCCTCTTAAACACTATGATTTTTTTTAATATCATTCTAAGATACAAAAAACACACTTGTGTTAGGAAATAACATTTATTTCCTTTTAGAAATAAAATTTAACAAATAATATATTTTCATATCATATATGGTAATCATTTCATTTAGATAAATTTATGAAAATAAGAGTTTATTATTTAAAATATAACCCTGATGGGTATAGGGAATAACTGCCCTCATATTTTAACAAATACCTAGATATGGATTTTAACCTGGATAAAACGTTTTTATCCTTATATCATTTTTTCTAAAACATATTTTAGAATATAATTAATCAAAAACATGTGTATTGAATTCATTATCTCATATTATTCATAGCAACTCTTTGTTAATAAAAAACTCCTATTATCATATGAAATAAATTTGATAACTATACATATCATTTATTTAGACTAATATGGGCTTGATAAACTCCTTTACATTCAATTATTTGATGTATGAACTCTTTTCTTGATCACATGAATTCAAACTACAAGCTATATCAATTCTTCCCTTGATTTTGAACAACAACATAATTATAATACTTGTAAAATATAGATTTAGTATCTAATATCCTTCAAAACTAAATAATAAAATTCTATAACATTGATACCTATCACGGAAATTCTATGTAGTTTCCAAAAATCCTTCACTTATCTTGAAAATTCTATCATATATAATCATTACTTATCATACCTAATAATACCTTAGGTTTCAATGACCTTAATTGGATATATGAAGAAACATTGTTAGACTTTCCAACTAATTTTTATTCTTCCAGTTTAAACTTTTACCCACTTATACTATCTCCACGGTTCAAGAACCTAGACATAAAATGTACAGTTCATTTTTTTCTCAACACTTGAGAATATCGAGTAAACTTTTATTTAAATCATTCATCTTGTCAGAAAATTTCAATAGAATACAAAAAAAATGATTTACATAACCAATATAATACTTATCATAAATACTCAATTTCACTAAGTCGTTAATATATTCAATCATATTTAATATATGAGTAGAGAAAAAAATAATTCCTTCATCTTAAATCTGATGTCTTTTAAACCTTAAGTGAATCGTTTTATGCTTCACATAAGTATCTATAATCACATGTTAAACAACTTCAAAAATTTCGTTACTTTGGAAACTGTTTATTTAACAAATAGAACTTTTTTTACTTAAGAAATTTCCTTATATTACTAGTCTTAAGAGTTTCTTACATTAATCTTATCCTTATCAAGGATTAATGTCTAAGTTTAGTTTGATGATAATGATTCTATTTATCAATAGTATAATATTTTATCATATTAGTATATTTTTTACATCTTTTCATCAAGGAATTTTAATGAAATTAATCCCGCTAAAAATGATCACCGCATACATCATATCCTTTTAGTGATCCAAGATCCATATTTCATCATGACTTATATTGAATTGTGCACATGAATAAGCCAGGACTATCTCTGGTATACAAAAACCATGTCATTCATATCATATATTATTCTTAGATATCTGAGTGGATAAAAATATTTATCCAAACCCATTAAATGTATTTACTCAACTCTATTCCTCTATTATCTTAAACATTATGGTTTTCCAACTTTTTCAACCCAAGTAAAACACCAAAAACAAGGAACCTAACTATTAGGGTCAACTTATTATGTGCTTTCCTTATGTAAGATAATTCATGGGCACCTAACTGTTAGGGTCACTCATACTGAATGATCAAGGCCATGACAAGTGTGGATATGGAAATAATCTCACGCTTATTATTTTAAATGGATTTTATTTAAAGTATCACTAACATAATATACATCATATGTATATTAAGTTCATAATTATTGCATCATATACTATATTTATTTTCGCATGTTTTATTCCTTTGTTTATGTATTCCTCTAATGATTTTTTTAGAATCCTTATTACATACACCAAATTAAAATGTTCTCACCACATTAATTTGTAACTATTTATATAACCCATAATTTTTTGTTACATACCCAAATAAAATCCAAGTATACTCATATATATCCAAATGCATCTTATGCATAAGGAAAATGAAATTTTCATGTAAAGGAATAGAGTTATATGATATTGAAAAACTCCACATGAGTAAGATCTAAGTGATAGATAGACAACCCCTTATGTTTCTAGAAAAAGTAATAATCCTCAAGGTTGGTATATTGTCTGACCCCAGGTCCCTCCCCCAGGGGAGGCTTTACTCAAGTGAGAATTAAATTCATGATATTTCTAATACCTAATATGTAAAAACTATATTCAGAAAATATTCTTATACTTATAACTCTAAAAAAATGAGGTCAAGGTAAATGAAAATTAAATCTTATAGTGTCATACCTAGCATGAAATGAAAGGTTTTATCTCTTATAGAGAATTTATCATAAATCATATGCATTATTCAAATTCTATAAAAAAAATTAAACATGAATAATATAAAGGAATAAATAATCAAATAAAAACTTTATTTAACATTAGAAGTAAATATGAATTATTATATTTAATCTAATCTTATTAAAACGTATTTTATAAATCCTAATAAACATTATAATTATAAAACTATAAGTATGGATATTTTCTAGATAAATAGAAATTTTATTTTATTTTATTTATAAATAAGGTTCATCCCTAGTTATCCCACCTAATAATCCATCCATAAATAGAACAGTGGAAAATCTTGAGATCAATATGGCTAGGACAAAAAATCATGTAATCATGGTTCAATACCAACACAAGGAGCATGGGGTAGTGCTAGATAAAATCCATGATGCGGGGTGGAATTATAGGCATATAGTGTAGGGTAATACAAAATTATTTCAACAACCATCCTTAGAAAATTCTGTGTAATAAAAAAGTTCTATCCTGAAGAAAATTTCAATGTAGGATGCATTTCATAGGGCATTATTCATACCTGCACATGCAGAATTCCACACTCTCTATATGCAATCCATATATTCTGTGTTCACATTAAATCTTCATGTTATTCTTGTCATTTTTATATCATGTATCCCACACTTTCATGAAATATACAGGCCACACTTGAAATCACATTATCTCGTAGTGTAATGTCAAGCTCATCCTTATATTATGTCAGCACATAACATAATTCAAGGAAAAGAAAAAAGAATTCTCTATTTTCCTCGGTTCAAAACACAAGAAAAATTATCCAAAAACACCTTCTCTACTTCACCCTCATGATCATGTTAACAACTTAACATAATTTTACTGATGTAGTAGGTTGATACATCATTACATTATCACATAATGAAATTTTGAATGAAATCAAACTAGTTACAATGCATATATCACATTATTCATTTAACAGTGAAAGAAACACATTGATCTATTAAAGATGATGGATTTGATACCACTAATGGATATTAGGGGGTCATTTTATAATCCTTATTAGTAGAACCTAACACATAACACCACCCAATATATCCTCTAAAGTGCCAAACATACATGAAAATTAAGAACAACATGGGTTTAGGAAAAATAATGCATACCTATAATTATTTTACAATGTCTTCTATCTTCTTCATAAATAGAGTAAGTTTTAATGATGATTATAGGAGAAAAAATGTAGGTTTCCTACCTATTTAAGTGACCATTGGCCGAAGTTTCCATGATCATATCGTGATGATCTCGAAACACCAAAGGGGTGCTAACACCTTCACCTTGTGACAAACTACATTTCAGGAAGAAGAAAAATTCTATAATATTTGCATGAAACTAATTGTATTCAATAGAATACTACACCTGATTAACTAATGATCTAATGAAAGGAACTTGTTCCCTTTTAATAGGTAGTTCCATTCTTGACTCTATTCATACAATGAAGATCATATACCTATATCATATATGTTACTGTTAGTTAGGTTAATTCATTTTATGTTATAAATTCATTTGTAATATATTTCATAGATTAAAACCAATGGAAACCATATGGGACTAATAAGGAATTAACATCCAAAGGTAACTATACTATCAGGTTACATCGCATGCAACCATGTTATGTTTGGCAGATGCATTCACTTTATGCTAATGATATCACATTCCTATCATAAAGGGATTATACAGTGTCCCATAATATATTATAATACAATCATTTTGTATACTATGATATAAATCATATGTGTATCATAGGATAAAATCTAGGAATTTCCATTTAGTTTATATCCATCAATATATCCAATCCTAAAACTATGTCAGTAACACCCTGGGGAACCACATCCTACCCCAAAACAATGAGAGTATTATACAACCAGGGGTCCCGTGTCCTACCCAAAACCTTTCATACATCAATCCACCAGGGGGTCATATCCCTTACATGGAACCAATATATCAACCACACTGGGGATCGCATCCTCTACCCAGAACTAGTATATAACCATCAATTCAACTCACTTGGAACCTCATATAGCATACACCTAGGGGTGTCTGACCTTGGAAAATAAAGATAATTCCTAAGGGGATCCATGATCTACCTTATAACCATGAAAATACTACCCATGTAGATCCACATACATCCCCAAAACCATAGATCATACACCCAAGGGGTCACATATCCTACCTGGAATAGGTATTGGGTATCCATTACCTGGGGAACATATCCCACCTCGATGCATGAAGCCTCACTCACATATATATAACATACACTTAAGGGGGCTGCATCCCATACCCAGAACCTGGCACTATGCCTCCATTACCTGGGGAACATATCCTTTACCAGTGCTTGAACCATCATGTCTTGTATATCACATACACTATGGATCATAGCTCACCTAGAACTTTATAAAGCATTCACCCATGGTATCCCACCCTGTAACCACAAACATATCATATATATATATATATAACACATATACCTTGGGATATGTCCCCTCCCTAGAACCTCATATCATACTACATGGGTTGGTCACCCACCTAAACCCTACAAGCATCTCCTAGGTTATTCTATAAAGAACATAACCTATACCCTTCAAACAATCCATGCTAGATTATCACTATTGATCCTCAGGTTCTAAGGTGACACTGAGAATTGACATTACCTACTCCCGTGTACTGGCCTTACCTTGGGTAAACATGAATCTAGGGTACGCACCAAGGTCCCTTAGATCTCATCATAGTCTAGACACCCTACATGGGATCCTCTTGGCCCATAGGCCCTTCCCTAACTCTATCCTCAAAGGCTAGTCCAAAACCTAATCAAAAATCCATGTTGCAACTTAGTCCATCAAACTAGAGATAATCCCAAGATAACTTTCACCAAGGCCCTTGGAAACCCCATTCTAAGTCCTTGAACTGCACACTCAACCCTCACTGGGTCCATCTTACTTATCCCTTGGGAGATATTTTAACCTAATACCCAAAGTAAACTCCACTTTATCACACCACATCTAGTCCTAGAGGACTCATCACACTCATATCACATATCGAGTCCCTAATCCACCCTCACGATGGTGTTCCCCATAATGAGTGAATACACTATCATATCACTCATTACACTAGGCATAATCCTCTCATACCCACCTCACTATACCTAGGAAACTAACATAGGCTTATACATACCTCATCTCAAACTCCATGACTTATCATAGTCCTCTCAAAAAATCTATCCAATATCCTCACCCCTTGAGTATATCATCATTGGGTGAGTTCATTTTCCACAATTATCCCAAAGAACCCACTCTAAAATTAGGTTTCTCAATCCATGATTTTATAGCCATGCCCTTGTACATCAAAATCCAAGGCATTATACAAGTGTCAAGGATCCATCATGGCCTACGACACTCCATTCTTTTCAAAGTATATAAAAAATATATTTCATTTTATTTTAAGGTTGATCACCCATGTGTGGTGATAACACATATCATATGCTATATTAAAATTCCTATACCATGGGGAAATGTTCAAGGATCTCCTTATACAAATATTCGTTTCTTTTGATATATCTCAATCATCACCACCCAAGATAATTCAAGCATAATATTATCTCCCAAGATCTTATCTCAAACCACAATTCCTAATTAATTAATTATAACAATTTAAAATAAATTTTATAATTTAATTAAAAAAAGGAATAATCACTTAAAAACTCACCTGGTGGGATAAAAGTGATGAAAACATGAGAAACGGGGTGTGGTCCACTCCAAACATACACCCGAATCTAATCCACACAAAATCCCTAATTTAATTTCTCGAATAAATGATCAATTAAACCCTATTTTATAAAAAACCCAAGAAATATTTATAGGGTGACATAACTCAAACCAAACAATAAGCAATGATGGGTGATCATCCTCTCAAGTAATCCACTATCCACACCAAGTAAAAGTCCCATCATTTGGGATAATTTTGACCATGATCTGATGAAAATAAGTGTTAAATCCATACCCAAAATTGTAATGAATCAACAATGATAATAGAAAACCAAGATTGATATAAAATATAGAATAGCATACCATAAATCACTACAGAAATACCCAAGGAATCTCTCCTTTTCATGGGAAATCACATACGAGGAAGATAGGGGGTGAATTAGGAAAATAGTTCTCCCCCACATACTTGTTCAATGAAAAAAATGGGGTTATCTAGTAAATTAAAAATCTACCCATACTAAAAAACTAACCTATGAAATTGTTATGGTGTGACTATAAGGGTTACAGTGTGACACCTCCTCCCCGAGTCCTATCACGGTTGGGTCATGATGCATCCCCCCATGGGTCATGGTGTGAAAACCCCTGGAATAGGGGTTGCGCCTCAACCAAAAACTATCATGATGTAGCTCACCTAGCTCATGGCATGACTACCACCAGTAAAATGGGTAATCCCATTTCCAAACACCATCACAACATGACCCATATGGATCATGCCATGATGCACCCCTATAAAAAAATATACTCGCGGCCCCCCAGACTTTGTGGAATAGACCCATCCTCCTATATGGTGTGACTCCCCTATGATCCCTTTTAAAAAATAGTTCTCCATCTATGACACCCTCAGAGTAGGTCATCACGGAATGACTAGCCTCCTGCAGCCAAAACCAGTAAAGGGGTGGGGACCACCCATACCCTGTTTTGAGGTTTACCCAGGCACCTAGAACACCTCATAGGCCTCAATCCATATATAAAAAAATATACTTAAGATATTACAAGCCTTTTAATTTTTATCTAAATCTTAATTATCTAAACGTCCCTTACTGCGGGATAAAAAAATAAAATTTCCTCTAAATTTTAAAACCTATAAAGACATGGGTATTTAAAATATCCCTGCTATAACACTTCACATCCTCAAGAATTATTAGTGTCCCTTTAGGCATAAATCCTAACCTACCCTGGTTGTTAATTCAAATTAAATTCATTATGTCCCATTCTAAATGTTGAATGATATTCTTCTATACAACTCCAAACACCAGGGAGAATTATTTCTAAAACCCAAGACACTCACTCATCTCTACTTATATTACCAAAATAGTGGTTAACCGCACCTATCTATCTCGAGACACCATGGTGTCATCAACCGATTCATCCCCAAGTCAATGATTCTCTCTTCCATAAGGATCTTCTCATAAAGGCCAATTCCAAACCATGGTGATCCCCACCATAGGAATCGCTTACCAAGAATGATTTCCTAGTGCTCCATCAACATGCTTGGTTTGGTTTCCACTTTAACTCATCCAATTTCATGAAAAAACATTGGTTGATCATACTATGGTTGAATAATCCCAAAAACACTTGGAATCACCCACTAATGTCTTATCTCATCACTTGATCACAATGCTTTAATCCTCAGAGGTATCACGATATCATATGTATACCCACATCAAATTCCAAACCTGGCACTTATTGTAACTTCATGGTGGGGCCCTCAACCACCCACACTATCCACCATGCTCAAACCTTAAGAATGAGAACTCCTCTAATCTTAACCACCCTTGGATCACATGAGTTTCATACCAAGCCCGATGCCAATATTCAGACTCCATTTTACACCACATATGAATCCCAAATCCAGTATCTACCAAAGATCTAGATAAAATTAAATCTCTCTATAAATTGTAATCTAAGTTCCATATCAATCTTCCACTAACTATTCTTACCTCATCAATATCCCTACCCACATGAGGTTCGTACCTCCATGACTGATAAGATTCTCCCCACCATAAGAGTATCCTTATCTTCTCCTGATAAATAAAAATATTAGTCTCTATAGGATATACTATGTCCATTACCATATATAATGAGTGGTAATAGCCATCCTACTCATACCTGAGAACCAATAGGAAATGTTGATTGTTACCTATTCACAGATTACTAGAAATGTCAACCTCATCATCCACTAAAACTATGTATTTAATGAGGGCCACACCCTCTATGGATGATGGATTTCTCCCCATAGTAAAGCTTCCCTCATACCACTACTTGGTCACAATGCTTGATAAGTTTCCAACATCACATTCATTTCACTCCTATCAAACCATGATCACTGTTCATGTAATACCCAAATATTATCCATCCATAATCCCACCATACATAATAGAGGAAACACTTCCCATTATCATCCAACACCCTAAGAATCCATGTCCACAAACATCCCACAAATCCATCAATTTTAGGCCTTCAAACAGCCTCTCACTAACCTAAAAATAATAATAACTATGAATAATATCATGTGCACTTTCCCTTGTAAATAAATGCATCTCTCAGGATCCATACTGACACTAAATCTCCTCCCTAAGGTAGATTGAACCCTTAATAACCCTATCATAGGTTATATTCTAGTATTCATATCAATCTTATCCAAACCCAATGGGTGTATACTCTCATACTACATGGTCACCCAACCTGACTCATGATCCCATGAGTTGTATATCCTCAAACCTAGGCTCACACACCTAAATAGATTACCATACCCCACTTCATGTCAATCTCATCTAGTCAGAAGCAACCTTGTACTATTTTCCTTCCAATAGTCTTGAAATCTCACTCATGACAAGTATAACTACATGATCACCCTCCACCTTGGGAATTATCTATAAACCATAAGAGTCTACCCATTCTCAACTCATCCTAGGACAAACTATATAGGATCACAATCTACAATACATAAGTAATATCCATTCCAACACCATGTCTCTATTATTAATTATTATCCATCAATCTAAATTTCAAATAATCTACCCTTACTTCTTGTTTTTAAGGGCACTCACAAAATTGGGCTAACAGATAACACCCTGACTCTGATAACCCAAATATGGCATCTAATTTATTACATTTTCATATATAAAATGGAAATAACCATGAAATATTGGTCTATTTAGTAGTCTTGGAAACCTATATATAATCATGATTCCCATATTACATTGTAAATATAAAATACATAGAATAAGAAGTATTATTTCATCCTTGATATTAATCATAATATCCTTCTTCATATCATAGGGAAAGAAAAATAAATAAAAGGGTGAGATCAGATGCTTAGTAAAGGTTATGTACACCAGAATCCATCATGATTAAATAAGGCATAATCAATATGGAATGGTAAATAACTGATAATACATGAAATTTAATCAATAACTTCAGAAAAAATGAATCCATGGATAATATTAATGTATTAATCTCATGGATAATAATGAATGGATTGTAAATGAAGGAAATGATTAATAATGGATTTTATGATCTCGTACATCATGATATCTATACCATAAAGACCCTGTTCTAAGACGGTTTAATTGATAGGTATGTATACACTAAAAACCCATTTAATTTGGCCAAATGATTTGTCTTGTAAGACTTTTCAATGCATATATGGGCTATATAATTTTATTCCCCACCCATAAATACATATCTAATACATTACTCATATATTTAATTTAATTCGTAACAATATTCCTTAACAACATATATCTATATTGAGTAAAGAATATGGATCTATCAAGGTTTTCCTCAATCAATCAAATAAATTTCATAATAAAAAACCATATATAAAAATGGTATATGGTTTAGGAATTAATCATATAAATGAAACAAATAATATTAATATTTAAGATAAATGTAATGCCCTAATGATCATAAGAAAGTTAATATTTCAATTGAAATTAAATGGACACAAAATTAATAATAGATAAAATATGACCATCAATTCATCTGAAATTTAATTTTTAAAAGAAAATCATATCCAATAGAGAAATAAATAAAATGTAATAATAATATTAAAATAATATTTAATTAAATATTTTTCATTTTAAAACCATTGAAAATTTTTATAAAAATCTAAGAACATAAAATTGTTATGGCGGTGGGAAAATCTGTTAACGTTGTATTTGTTAAAAAAATATTCCTTTTGACTTTTTTGTAAAAAAATCAAAAAATACCCATTCAAAAAATATTATCAATATTCCTTTTATAGTAGCAGTATGACATGTCAGTCACACAAACCAAAATGAAGAAAATGATCCCCACAAACGGTGAACCAAAGTAAGAGATAAACTAATCAAAACAGCACCAGTTGTCCAAGACCTAAGTGATGAGTTATGTATGATCATTTAATGACCATGTGCAGTGAAATATAACCCAAACACAGACAGATATATCTTTTAGAATCAATGCATAAATAAACTGTATAAACAGTGTACCTGGAAATTGACAACAACAACGGTCTTCTTCTTTCCTAGAGAAGAGAATTCTTGATGAAGATCACGTAGTAGTGAACAAAAGCACCATGTATACAAGGGAGTACACAGACTAATGGATCTGAAATCGTATCATGAGGATTCCCTATGCTGAAAGGATACTAAAGCCTTCATCTCAGACAATGAACAACAGTGTGGGAGGAAGAGAGAAATGAGAGGCTAGCTCAACATCGATTGTTTTCAATAGGAGGGATCACATCCCTTTATATAGACATTCATGACTAGTTTATAAGGGGACATAATAATATTTAGTTTTTAATTTAAAATCGGTCTTGCATAAAATGAATTTTATCAAAAGAACTTGAAATTGTGTGTAACACAAGCTGACTATAGTGTTGCGTATACCGCAAGCTAAGCCACTGTTGCATGTAGCACAATCTTATCTTGGTGTAGCATACAACACAAGACATCAAAGAAATAAAAAAATCTTATAAAAATATTGGACTGTTACACCGTCTCAGTGCTTCACTCCAAAAATAATCCAAATAATAATATAAAGTAATATATAGAAAAAGCAGATTTATTACAAGAAAGGATCATGTAAAATTATCCATGAAGAGGATTGAGTGTTATCTAATCTTATTTGACATGTAATTGATGGAACTGATAATAATAAAAGAAGGAATATCATCTTATATTTGTCATATGATTTCTCAACCATCCCTTATAGACAAGGTTAAGGAAGCTCATAGGGATAATGTGGAGATAAAGAAGAAGGTGGATACTTTGAGGAAGGGGAAAGAATCTGAATTCAATACTAATAAATATAGAGTAGTGATATGTAGGAAATTACTATACATACCATCAGAGCATAATATAATGAGGGATCGGATGAATAATGCTCAAAGATCAACATTCTCCATCCATTTAGGTAGAATAATGATGTATAGTGATTTCCAAGAGAACTATTTGGGGGAGAATATAAATATTGGGATAATTTAATATACATCATAGTTCCTAGTATTTTGAGTAAGTAAAGGAAGAATGAAAAATTCTAAGGTGGTTATGCAACCATTACCCATACCTGTATGGAAATTGTAAAACATCACTATGGATTTTTCATAGATATTTCCCAAGACAAACATAAGAAACAATGCCACTTGGGTTGTGGTGGACCATATTAAAATGAATACACATGGAATTTCCATTTAGGAGGACTAATAACTTGATAAACTTTGATGGATATAAATTAGAGAATTGGTGAGGCTGTATGGAACACCACTATCAATTATATAATAATGATATTCATAATTCAACTTAATTTTTATTAGAATTATCCATTAAGATATGAACACAGATGTGATATTCAGTACATCCTATCACCCTTAGACTAATGGAACATATGTATGAACTATCTAAGAACTTGAGGGTATATTAAGATATTTCTTGATAGACATCAAAGTTGGTTGGGATGAACTTAATTATTTAAACAATTTATCAAAGAAATTACTTCCATTTCAATATTTAGATGGATCCATAAAAATACCTTTACATAAGAAATACTAGAAATTAAAAAAAAATGTGATGAAGTAGGTGAACATAATCTATTTGGACCTAAACATGTAGAAGAAATTATTGAGAAGGTCCACTGCATTCAACAACACTTTAGAGAATAATAAATTTGATAGAGTAGTTATGTTGAGAACCATTAATCAGACCTAGAGTTTAATGTTAGTGATAATCTATTCCTTTGTATATCTCCCTATAACAGAGTCAAGATGTTTGGGAAGTAGGGAAAACTAATTACTATGTACATTTCCCCCTTTTATAGTATTGATCACATCAGAGGTGTGGCATGTCGAATTGTACTTCCACTAAACCTATCTCAATTTATGACATATTCCATGTATCTCTCTTGAGGAACTATATAACAAATCCCTTGCATTTAAAAATCAATAGGTGGTATAATTGGAGAATGATCTCTCTGGTGTGGATCAACTATTGATAATCATGGACCATAGAGACACTATTCTATATACTATGAAAACTCATCTAGTCAAAGTCATTTTGAAGAACCATTCATTCGAATATGAAATATGGGAACCAGAGGATGTTATGAAATAGAAGTTACCTAATTTGTTTTCACCTTAGTGTAATAAATGAAATATAAAGGTTTACATTTCTTAATGGAAGAATAATTTAATGACCCATCAATATATATATATATACATAATTTACCATCTAAATATTTGTGCACCATATTTAGTAATATAGTATATTATAAAAAACAATGTTAAAAATTTATTTCGTTGGTTTTGAATATTAAATTTAGTTAAAAGTTAAACCATGTAAAATTCATATTATTAAAAATAGAAAATAAACATAAAAAATAATTAGAATAATAAAATATAGATCATCTTTATCTCTAAGAATTATAGAACACACAAAAAATCTATAAAAAGGAAAAAAATAATTACAATCAAAGGTTCATTTTGTCGGTGAATAATATTGTACCACGAAAGAAATTAATGTAATGAATTTATAATTAAAATTTGAGGTATTTATAGGTTTTATAAAAATATTATTACCATTGGGATGTATGACCATTGGGAATTATAATAATGGGATATTATAATTGCTGGATGTTTTGATTATTAGGTATTATTATTGTTAGTAATGTATCAATTATAATTTTACCTATAGAATCAATGTATTTTATGGGTAATTATGAGAAATAATTTATGTAGTATGTAGAAATGATGGACTCAACTAGTATAATAGTGCTTTAAGAACCATATTTATCAAAGTGTGGGAGGGAGGTAACGTCATTGGGGTTTGTACTCCACCAATCCCAAGCAGATCTTCATCTACCAATGATCGAGAAAAAATCCATAAGGGAAAAGCTCATGTTAGTAGAAATCTCCATTGGATCAATATTTCCTGAGCCACCCCATGAAACTATTACCATCACAAACCTTACCCTAAAGGAATATGTCGATGGTATTAGGGGTTATGTATCAAGAACTTAGTATTATAATCTAGCAATATTATTTTTTTAAATTATATATTTGTTTCTCTAATCCAATTTTGATTATTATTTTATAAATACACATGAATATAAAATTAATATGATAATTATAAAAAATATAATTGTATTTTTGGAAAATATATAATTTCAATAAAAAAATATTATGGTAAATGAAATAACTTTAAAAAATTGTCATTATAGTGATATAGTCCTATAAAATACAACTTATTTTTATATAAATGATAATTTAATTTTTTAATGTCACGGGTAATTTTTGTAAGGTTCAGAATGTAATTTATGTCATAAAAAATGTAATTTTTTAATAAATTTTGTTTTCACTTAAAATATAAAATTATTATATTATGGAAATTATATAGATATAAAAATATCAATTTTGAATTCAATAGGTCGAAATTAGGCAGTGGGTGATGTTTCATAATTTTTTTTTTTTGATAGTTGAATTTTCATGTAAAAATTAAATAGTGTAGAATATAATTTGAGTATTATAACATTATAATACCCTAAAATGAGTCTAATTAATTATATAGAGATATTTATCAACACAAAAGAGTTTTTTTCATTAAAATAATTTTTTTATCGTGATAATATTATTTTTCCAAACCAATGGAGAACCTTCCAAAACCAAAAATAATATTTTAGGATTTTAAATAAATTTAATTAGGAACATGACTCACTTACACATCATGAATGATATTATTTTACGATTATAGATTCTTAATTTAATAAAATTTCAAAAACCACTCCTCCAGGGAAAATACCACAGGAATTATTGTGGTTTTTATTTTTTAGGAGCTAGGTTTCCAAGACCTATGTTTGAAAATTAATAAACAATCCCCCATATTTTTTTATACATACCCTTCCCTTCTCCCATTAGTCTTCACACTAAATCCTTGAAACATAAATTTCTTCTCATTTTCCCTCTGTGGATCACTCCTAATGTGTTTTAAATATTCTAAGGATCTCTTCTCAAGCTTTATGGGAAAACCTCTCAAGGTAAGGGATTATCTCCTTCCTCTTTTCCATTCAAATAATTCCTCTATAATAAGTATTTTTATTATCAATTCATTATGTTGTATTCTATTTATAGATATTGTTTGACTATCCAAAATTTTCCTTAATAATGTGATACTAGATTCCTCTCTAATTTTTCCCTTCTATGAACATTCATGTACACCATTTATGCCTCCAAAATCATCTCTTTAATTTTCATACAATACGTTTATATTGTGAATACCTATCCCAATCTTCATTCAAGTGAATTAAACTAGATATAACTATACAATTATTATTTAGTAATTCCCCTTATGAAACTCAAATTCCTTAATCATGTGATTGATATTATGAAATATATTCAAATGATATACGATCGATGTGGTTTACATAAATTTAGACATATGAAGGGTGCACTCTAATATCACTATAATGCATTAGGTAATGTTTTCAGCTCAAAAGATACCATTTTTGGTGAAAATACAGGTATTATATTCACACCATGTTATAATGAAATTGTGTTAAGGCTTTATTTATGATTATGATTTCATGTTTTATATTTTATGCACATTCCTATGATTCCATGATTTTATGATGTAATTATATTATGTCATGACTTCATGTGAGTGTGTATAATCCTTACTACTTTATGTTATTAGGATATTTCTCTTGACTCCCATGTATTTATTATCATCGTTTTATTAATTCATTATTCCTTTACTGATATTTATAGTTTATTCCTTCATTTTTTATATCCCTGTATTATTTTTTCTAGTATTACGAGTTCAATAGAAACTAGGGGTACATTATAGAGTTTTAAATAATGATATTTCCATTTATATATAATTAATAGTTTATGTAACAAATTTTACAAACACTCTAGGCCAATCTATATAATAAGAATGAATTCTATACATTTTTATATTAAAAATAATGAATTAAATAATTAGATATGTGGGTGGTTATTCTAAGGGCCTAGTATGATATTACTATAGATTAAAATAAGAGGTGAATAAAATAAAAAAATAGTAGTAGAACTAGTCCGCTCGATCAACCTGTAGTTGTCCCGTCTATTTTCATTCCATGACTAAAATTTTTCCTTCTTATATAATGATCAAGAGGGATCCTTCCAATTCAGCAGCTCTGAGCCACTTTTGAGATGAACAAGCATCTTCTTCTTCTTCTTCAAGAGATCTTGAGTCTCTAAAATGTACCTAGTTTTAAATATCTCATCTATAATTTATTCATTTTCTACCATGTGTCACTATTTTTTATTCAGATTCAACTAATATGATCTCCTCTCTAATATTCTTCTTACATGGAAATCATCCCATGATCTTCACCTTATTCTTTGGTTGGATGGGAACCATGTAGATTCTGAGTATAATCCAAGGATGGTTTAATTATACCATAATAATGTGATTTTTATTTAAGTTAATTCTAATATTAATTTATAAATACCATTTTTTAATCCCAATGGATTAAACTTTCATAATTTCCTAATGTCATATGATCCTTGAATGTTGGAAGTAATGTCATATGATTGGGAACCTCCATTGTCTGACATTTAGCTCTTCGCAGGAAGTCACACACTAGATTTCATATAGTGTATTCGATGTTTCATGAATGGATAGTTTGACTCTATAATTCTCATGATAGAAGTCATAATATGTGTATTAGATTGATTCTGAAGTCATATGATGGCCATCTAAGCCATACACTGATTCATGTTTTCTTAATCTTGGCCAAAATCATATGATGGGAAACTATAAAGTCATACAATGGATGAAAATTCAAATGAAGTTTGGTATCTTTTCCATTATCATATCTATAATTATGTGAAATCATTTACACAATGTAGTATTTTTTTTGATTTAATAATGAAATGAATTAAAAAATAAAAATTTCGAGACTATCACTAATTAAATTATAGAATTAATTTATAAATGTTAAAAAAAATCTATGAATGAATGAAACAATTATATATCTGTATTTATCCACAAGACATTTCAATTCTAGATTAACTAAAGTGAAAAAAATTATATGATTTACTCAATTTTAACTAAATTATGTGGTTAATTTCAAATTGGGAATTGTAAATAAATGTGAAAATATTGTGTCTCATTATTCCTCCACACTTACACTATTTCATTGATAGGAAAGAAAATTAATTATAACTAATAAAAATATTATTCTTCCTAATTAGAAACATAGAATCCATAAAATAATAAAATAGAAAATTCATTCACTTAAAAAATATCATACATCCTCCATGATCCTAACTTATTTAACATGTCAATTTTCTATGGTTTTCAGCCTTATTTTTTTACCCAAGTCACTTCAAGACCCACCAAACATTGGGAATTTATGTTTTCACTCTAGGGACATATGATTGTGTACTTATTCTCACTTCTCTATGTTATTGTGAACATACTATATATAGTATAAGATCCTAAGTTATCTACGTATATAAACCTATGTGAAACTCAAGAGGTCATCCAACAGGTTGTTTTGAGGTTCAAAGGTTGATAATATTTAATTTTATAAAAATTTTGGAAGAAAATGGGTGTTTAATCTATTATGTTCAAATCATGATGAATTTCATTAATTATGTGATGAAAGTTCTCACTAAACTCCTCTCAAAGTTTATCACTGAAAAATCAAATTCCCATTTTTTCATTCTATGTTAGTCATATCCACTATGTAAAGGCAATGACGACCTTCCTCTTTTCACCATTTATTTTTTTGTATATGTTTTTTTTATTTTTCAAAATATTATTATTCACATGTATAGAACTATTTTTTATGTTCATTTTTTTGGACATAATTTGGAAAACATATGTAAAAAAATTATTTTAACTTGTGAACCCTAATTCCCATTTTATATGTTGGAACCAGATCACTCAAACTAGAATAATTATTTTTTTCTATTGATTCATAACTAAAATAAGATGTTCCTTTTATATTGGTGGAAGAACACGTTAAAACTCGCATACCTTTTATGGAGGTATAACATGAAGAAGACATTCTTTTTGGGAAAAAGGATTAAAAAATTATAGATTTAATGAAGGTAAAAAGATAGTGAAATTAAAAATCAATAAACTAGGAACCAAATAGAATAGATTAAGGTATAATAGATGTTCCAGCTTGATCACTCGCAACAATAAGCCCCAATATGATGAAGATTATATAGTAGCCTAATATATGAAGACCATTTTGATCAAAATAAAATATGTTATTCACTGAGTTTCCATTATCATTAATGAATACCTATCAAATGTTTTGTTCTTAGTTTTTCTAATTTATTGTTTAATGGTCAGATCTATTATGATTTCCAAAATATTAGAAATTAATTATGGCTTTAAATCCCTATGCTATGATACATAGTATGTTTAATATCTATCATAAACCTATGGAACAACATGATAACACATTAGCAATAACTTCATGTTCCACTGATACATTGTAAAACATTATAGTTTCAACATATCATGCATCCATGTTTAATAAACCGTTTAATTCGTTGATGTAGTCTTGAGATATATCTTGATAATTCGCTATCCTTAATGTAATTTCAAAAAACCGATCGATCTATATTTTAGATAGAATATGTATTTACAATATTATGTAAGTAATTAAACCTATTTAAAATAGAAAAGAAAACACAATAAAATATATGGAAACTACGGTAACATTTGGTCCTATGTTAGTTAATAGAAAAATAAAAATTAGGAATCCAAATAATGAAAAACAAAAACAGAGGATCAAAATTACAATTACATTTTAAAGACCTCATTTTCTCATTTTTGGACTCTAAACTACTTTTTTGTTTATAAACATTGAGTTATAGTTTAAGACAACATTATGTAATCATTATAGTATAATTATCATAATTTCAATTACATTATTCTACAATGGTATCATACACTTCCCACTTAAGATAAAGTTCTTAAAGATAATTTAATATCATGATTAAAATCATAACACCCAATATAATGATAGCATGATCTCAATTAAGAAGTGTAAGAGTATGCTATTTCAAAAACTAAGAGTATCTTCCTACTCCCTTGTTATCTATTAACACATTCCAAAATACACATAAACCATAAGAGTAATACTATAATGTTTATGATATAACTATTTGAAATAATTTTTTCATAGATAAAAACATAATATATTCTAAGATATATAAGTAATATTACATAGAAAAAATAAATAAGAAATATATTGATACCTAAGAAATTATTATGATTCATTATATTTAATAAAAAAATATAAATATTTAAATTTTAATATGCATGAAAAACTGAAATTCATAATATATTTTCATACTCAATATAGATTCTTAAGTTTTTATCCATTTTAAAACTATATGTACAGAAGATAGAATATATTTTTCATATGTAAGACACTAGATATTCTAAAAAATCACAATATTTTTTCTCAACTCCATGAATACGTAATATATTTAAAAATAGAAGAAGAATCATGATTAATATATTATTCTAGGAAAAATTATTCAAAATATGAATAAAAAATAAACATAGTGAATAATCAACATCAAAATAAAAATAATTAAATAAAGAATTAATTGGAAATTAAAATTATCAAAATAATTAAATTGAAGAGCCAATAAGACACTAAAAAATATCCCACTTTGATAATTTAAAACCATTATAATATTATCCCCATTTTTATAATGATCAAAAATAATTAATAATAATTTTGGTTCATAAAAAAATAAAAAAAATTGATTACAAGCTCCTCATAAAAATATCCATTTATGAAATATCAACATGCTTCAACAATTCAAAGAGAAAAACTCCCCTAAAATATAACATAATTAAAAATATATATAAACTATTAGGATATAAAAAATTATATAAATATATATAATTCCTTCTAATATTTATATTTATCTTAATTAAAATTTTATTTATCTTCCATCTTGATGTAATATTGCTTATTAGAAATGACATCTTGACACTTTACTCAGAAAATATGTTGTTGGGTAAGTGTTTCTCAATAAAATACATGGATTAATATGCCTATGTACTAAGTATTAAGATCTATAGAGATATATCTAAGAGGCTACTTGAACTTGGTTAGGACACTTTCATTGGTTAAGTGTTAAAGTGGTTTAGCATGGAGAACTCCAAAAATGGTTCTATACGAGTGTTATATGGAATAAATCTTAAGATGATTCAGGATCCTTATAAAGAGTTATCAATGATGGATATAATTACCTATGCATTTTTTATAGTTTCTATCATATATTCCATGTTGTGTACTTGACATGATGTGGCCTATGATCTTAGAATTACTTTTAGATACCAATAAAACCCTTAAAAGAGTCATTGGATGGATGTGTAGAATATTTTAAGTACTTGAGAAGGATTAAGGATATGTTCTTGATCTTTGGAGGAGAGGATGAGCTCTATGTAAAAGGTTACATAGATTCTAGTTTCCAATCTAACAAAGATGATAGGAAATATCTGTTTACTTTTGTATTTTTTTTTTCTAAATAGTGGTGTTATTAGTTGGAAGAGTTTCAAACAAGACATCATAGAGGACTCGACAATATATTTGGAATA
The DNA here is from genome assembly GCA_963277665.1 of Viscum album. Taxonomy (NCBI): domain Eukaryota; kingdom Viridiplantae; phylum Streptophyta; class Magnoliopsida; order Santalales; family Viscaceae; genus Viscum; species Viscum album. The sequence continues at coordinate 709,943,857 of OY728167.1, read as the reverse complement.
CATCACTGCATCAGATGCTACAAATGGATCTATTTAGACCAAGAAGTTCATTTTTGAACTTGGAGTATTTCCTAGCATTAAGGGAACAATTTATCTATAATGTGAAAACAATGGAGGCATTACTCAATATAAGGAACCTTGGTCTCACCAACATACCAAAAACGTACATTTTAAGTACCATATCATATGGGATATCACTAAGAGGGGTGATGTAAAGATTTATAGGGTGGCTACATATGAAAATATAACAGATCCATTGATGAAACCATTATCATATAAGAAGTACGAGGGTCATGTAGAGTATATTGGTAGATGATGCATGAGATATTGATGTAATGATTTCATAATGTATCATGTTGTTATAATAAATTCAACCTCTTTTTGTCATTCAGTCATATATACTATAATTTATTTTACATGAATGGTTGAATGATAATGTCCCCTAAAAGTATGATTTTGAGTTATCCTTAATCAATAATCATCATGGAGTATTATGTATTGTGATTATATGTTAATATTAGCATGAATAGAATTGTATAATTATTAAAAATGTGTTTATATGAGATATGAAGAATATATTCATGATTTAATAAGTAGATACTTATAACTTGGATTGACCTACTAAATTATATCTCATGGAATGTCATACAGTCACTAATATACTTAGGGGTGTATGCTTAATATCAATCCTTCTTACATGAGGTAATATATATACCTATCAGGGGAACCTTCATACTTTTATACATTAATTATGCAATTAAAAAGTGCTTGAGCAAATCAGGGGGTGGTTGGGTATGTTTCTGATCATGTTATCGGTTGGAGCACAACCAAGATAGGATTTTTTTTCACTTGTAAAACGAGTAAAGAAATATAAACCTTTATTAAATTAGAGTAGGAAAATACATAGAAATCCTTAGTTATGCCACGTATGTTTTTCTTAACAACTTAGATGAGGTACAGGTGATATTCTCATCTCTTATATCAATTATATAAATTGTGGAGCAATGGCCCAAACTATTTTAGGCCAATGGTGGTTTTTTACTTTCCATGGATGGAAAGGCCAATGGTAGGGAGAATGTATCACCCTCGATTTCAAGCACTTAACCCACTAATACAAATTTGGGTTTATACAGCACTAGGTTTTATCACCACTAGCTAAAAGCACTGATAAATGGGGTCTTTATCAGTGCTAAAAAAAGTGTTGATAAAGTGGGTCCTTTATTAGGGCTAATAAAAAAGCACTGATAAAGGGGGGATTATCAGTGCAACTAAAAAATCACTGATAAAGGGGTCCATTTATCAGTGATGGTAAAAAATCAGTGATAAAGGGGGAACCTTTATCAGTGTTTTTTACGATTTTTGATAAAGGGAACCCTTTATCGGTCCTTTTTTTAGCACTAATAAAAATTATATTTCATAAAAAAAGTATATTTCATTAAAAATAATATATTAATATTTAAATATAATATATATTTTTAAATATGTTTTAGAAAAGGCTAAATATGCATCTAAACTTAATATATAAGATATTTAGTGAAAATGGATTATAAAATAATTAAAAAATATTATTAATTAACAATTTTCTAATTATTATTGAGTAATAGTCATTTAATAAAAATTGGATGAAATAAAAATTAAATGAATTTATGAAGGGTCTAATATAAGTTCAAAACATGACTTGAACTTCAAACGGTCATAACTTTTGACCTGAGTGTCCGTTTGGGCTCAACCACATATCAAATCGAATTATGTGAAGATATCAACACCATGGTGATCAAGGGATCCCATGGTAACATTTTTTGAGGCCAAAAAATCTCAAAAGGCCTCCAAAACTGAGTTTTTAGTCAAGGTATCCCAATTTTTTAATATTTTATGGAATTTAAACCTCATTTAAGGGGGTCTTGTTGTCTTTTTTCGGTGAAGATTAAATTTATTCCTAGGATTATATTCATATTGATATTCTGATTTTAAATTTTTATCATTTTTCATAATTTATTTTTATTTATGATTAAATATATGCATATTTTATTATATTTACTTATAATAAATCAATTTTATAAATACAGATTTACATAAAATTATTTTTTAGATATATAGGCCATATGGAAATAAATATTTATTATTAGTTTAATTTAAGATAAATAATTATCCATTTTATTTAACTTATAAAAATGCATTAATATTTATATATATACCTATAAAAGTAATGTTTATATATAAACATGTGTGTCAATAAATAAATATACATTTATGTGTACATTTATGTAAATAAATACATATATATATATATATATATACGTGTGTAAATATTTGTGTTTGTATGTGATAAATATAAATTTGTACTTATGTGTGTAAATATGTGTGTATGTGTGAGTGTGTGTGTCAATATTTTGTGTATACATCATATATAAATATATTTTTATATAAATATATCATTATCATTAAATATAGTATATAAATGAATTTACTGTAAAACTATATGAATACACACACACACACACACATATATATATGTGTATATACAATGATTATATATATATATTCATGTGTATTGATAAACAAATTTATATTTATATTTATATTCTAATATATGTAAATGAATATTAATATATAATATATTTAAATAAATTTAAGTATATATATATCATACACACATGCACACTCACAAAAACATATATTTTATAAATGCATTTAAAAATAATTATACATATGTGAATAATGAATATGTATGTAAATATGTATAAATGAATAAAAATTATATCATAACAAACAATAAAACAAAGCAGGGCAGTGGTAAAGAGGTTCGATTTGCACATGAAGGCCATGGGATCAAATCCAGGCGCGTGCGTGGGTGGGTGAGCAGTTGTCTAGTGCTAGGGGGGTCATGAGAGTTGAGGAAGGGGATGGGTGTTGTGCGGTTAGAGAACTAATAAATGTTGTCTCAAGCACTGATAAAGGATATAAAAATATATTTTTTCAGTTTTTATCAGCATTAAAAAAAGCGTTGATAAAGGATGTCTTTATCAGCACGTTTTTACTAGTGATAAAGGGTGACTTTATCAATGCTAAATAAAAATCATTGATAAAGGGGGGCTTTATCAGTGCTAAATAAAAGCACTGATAAAGGCCCCTTTATCATCGCTTTTTTTGAACGCTGATAAAGTTCATTTTTTAACCTCACTTCAGTAGTCAGTGCTTTTTAAGCACAGATAAATGCCCTTTATTAGCATTGTTAAAAGTGGTTTTTGTAGTAGTGACCCTTTATTTATGTATTTTAAGTATATAAAGTTATGGGGTTAAGTTTTGGGAGGTTCATAGGGGTTTTAACATGTTTTTTAGGCTTTTATGTAGGTGCACGGTTAGAAGAAATCGTGCAACGCCTCCCAGGAAATCATGATTACGAAACAGTGGGGACTAGGTAGGCGCATGGTTAGGCATATGGTTTGTCCAAACTGTGTGGATACCTAGGAGAAACCATGTAAGGATGGAAAGAGGGGAATAGTATGGATGGAACATGGTTTGTCTAACCATGTGATCCAACCGTGCGATGGGTGTTTGGAGGTAGTGGCTCATGCACGGTTAGCACACGGTTTGCCTAACCATACGCCCTAATCGTACACAATGAAAAATTAGATTTGAAAATCATGGATCTAATATGATTTACCTCCATAATCCCTCATTTTTTCCTAAAAAGTTCATATCTATAATTCCTCTCCCTCCTAAGGCTATGGAGACCGTTCCTTTCAATCTGAGAGTGATTCCTAGGCAAATCAAAGAGCATTAGAGGCCCAGATTCGTCAGTAAGTGCTCATTATTCGTCATTTTCCTTAGATTTATTTTTCTTCCCTCCCTTGTAATCATGGATCTAATCTATTAGGGATAGATCCAAGTTGTGTGATTCTAAGATTTATGATATGTGTTGGCTTCGATTAAAGGAAATAAGATCTAAGGATGATTTTAGGAGTTTCAAGATGGGTTTTGAGGTTGTTGTGTCATTCTTCATTTTCACCGAATTTTGAGAGGTAGGTGGATTCTATATCAAATAATCTTTATTAGAGATTGAAGTCTTTCTTTCAAATTTTTTGAATTTATTGAATTTAATTTTTAAATTGATGTGTGATTCTTGAAGGAAACCCTCTTTAGTGATGGTTTTGTGAAATTATCAAAATTGGATGGTTTTGTGGAAAGTGATTTTGGTTCATTATTTTAAAAAGATGATTTTAAAATTATGGTTTCATTATAATGAATGTAAAAGTGTTTGAAGAATTGTTTCCAATAAAAATAATTGTTTTATTGAAATGGATTATTGTGAATTCTGACATATTTGGTTGGTGTGAGTTTGTTTTCATTAAATGTGACCCTATGGAAGGGGCGTGTGTCATTGGGGCACCTAGTATTGGTTACCTTGTGATGAATTGGTAGAGGAGAGACCACTCATGAGTATGGAACTGTCACCGAGAGAATGAATGTGTGGATGTGTGAAATGGGTATGCCAAATGTGATTTGAGAAATGCTTTAAAGATTTGTTTTATTTCTTTCTAGGGAAATCTGTTTTGGTTCATAAAGTTTTTATGTTTTGATATAAACTGCTTTAATTTTATTTTAAATTGTTTTATATAAATGTGAAAAAAATTTCTTTCCCGGTGGCATGAGTTGGGAAGTCATTGGGGAAATCCTACTGAGTTTAGACTCAAACCCTACTTGGGCACTGTTGTGCGTTTGCAGATGTCATCTATCGAGACATAGGTAAAGACAAGGTATCTCGGTTATTTAGTGATTATTTTTGATTCCTTGAGATTTTCTTGTTGAATTGGAGATTAGTGCATGTTGGGAGTTGCTGAGTTTATGTCACTGGTGTCTTTGAGTTTCGTTGGTTTTGGTTTCCACTTCGTACTCTGATATTTTTGTTGGTGTGGTTACTCTTTGAGTTGTATTACATTGTACTCATGTATCATATGGTGTTTTGTTTGGTTTCTTCTAATGGTTTGGTTTTTTTATTTTCAAAAGAAAAATTGTCCCCCAATTGTTAATGAATCCCTTTATATTTATTGTCATTATTTGGTTTATTGGGGATGTCACCTAAGTCCTATTACTTCTCAAGCCAATGAGAAGATTTAGGATGCAACATGAATTGTACTAGTAAAAAATGTACCACATATTAAAAGAGCTTAAATGGCCTAAGAAAAAATTCACAAGCTTAAGTGGACTCAGACTCAATATATGTGGGCTGGTTAATATTTATATGTTAAATATTATATGTTTATTATTTATTATTCATTAATAATAAGTTTTTTTATTTTATTTTAAAAAATACATTTTAAATCCTGATTATAAATTTCATTTGGTCCGCAAAGTGGCCAAATTAAAATGTGGACCGAACTAGACTCAATTTTTTATGCCCGCATTAAATATGAGCCTAGCCCCCCCACAGTCAGCTGGGAAGGTATGGGTGGGTTGGTGTTTGGGGTGTGGTCCTGGGGTCGAGTTCTTGGGTCAACGGTTTATTTTACATTTTTTTAGTGTTGTGTATTGCACTTTCGATTGTACCAAATCTATATATATACTAAAGCTGGGTGGTTTCCTATACACATGTCACCCTATCTTACTTTCTTCTCCATCCAAACCAATTTGGATAATCATTTCTGTCGAAATCAATTACACCCTCTCATCTCCCTTCACCTTTATCTCCTACTACCTCCTCCCTTACACTTTGTGCCTTCGGCTTCTCCGCCTCTGGATTCTCTACCTCCACCTCCTCTGCCTATAGTAGCTCCACCTCTACCTACTCTAGATCCTATTCCTTCAGCTCCTATGCCTATAGCTCCTCCACCTATTCCTACTTTGACTCCACCTACTCTACCTTCTAATCATCCACATCTTCTTGCTCCACCTCCACTTGATCCACATCTGCCTCCATTGTGATTTCGACAAAAACCCTAGGTTGGATTATTTTCTAGAAAATCATCTTCTTTTATCTATTGAACTATATTGGAAGAGAGTGTTCATTTTAGATCTTGGTTTATACCAAACGCTTTGAGGTCTCCCTCCTTACCTACCTTCCCCCATCTCCTATGAACTGAACTACCGGGTTATTTGAATCTTCTTTTGTAGTTATTTTGATTTAGTGGTTCAACATACATGCCTATATTTCATTTTTTTTAGAATTGGTAGGATCTTAACTGGTTCTCTTTTACGCTTTGTTTTCTAATAAAATATAGTAGAATAGTTAAAATGAAACAAAACAAAATAAAATATAGACTTAAAGATTCTCCTTAAATATTTTAATTTAACCAAGTGCATATCTCAAAGTGAGGGTTCACTAATGTTTTAATTGGAATTGAATGCACTGAAAAGGATTTATGATGATTGCCTTAAGTTCTTTCAATAGTTTTTTATGAACAATTTTGTTAGTTGAAGAAACTTTTTGTGAATCTGATTCTTGGGAATCTTAACGGTAAATTAAATTTAACATAAAGGGTTTTATATTTTAAAAGTTTGGACCTATAAATATAATTAGAATTGTTAGGGATGCATAGAGATCGATTCAAGACAAGGAAGTTATGCTGAGCTGGAAAAACTCTTTCAGTCGTAGAATCAGTGTAGCTGCACCAAAGGCCGGGACTAGAAACTTGTCACCAGTTTCTACCTGGAACTGTGTCTTAATGCATGATCACTGATGGAAAATTAGTGGGATTCTTTCCTTTGCTTGGATTCCAATGTGTGGATTCTATTTATTCCAGAAGATGGGTTCACATCGAAAAACATGTATTTAATGGGAAGGTGTCGATTAAGATGAAGTTGGTACTTGGAAATTATTCTAGGAATATCACTGCTTTATATGTATGCTTCTTCAGTCTTCAAGACTGATTATTTTTTTGAGCTTTTTCTTGGTATAAACCTTTCTTCAATTTGTTCCAGATTTTATGTGTAAATGCATACTAGCTTTTTTTATTCGTTTTTTCTCTAATTTCAACTTACTGTTATTTTTTCCTTTGTCTAGTTTCTGATATGTGGACTTTGTCGATTTCAATAGAAAGGTTCACATATAAGAACAAGTTTTTTCATGGGAAAGTATCAGTTCAATTGAAGTTGGTACCGGGAAATCCTCCACTGCTTTCTATGTAATCTTAATAAATCCATCAGAATGGTTATTTGTTTGAGATTTTCATATCTATATCAGAATACTTTGGTATATTATACATTTAGTAGCCTTTTTAATTTATAGTTTCAATATGCCTACATAAAACTATAATGTTTTACTATGCAGTACTATATGCTACTTTATAATATGCACTAAAAATTTTAAGCATTGATTTATAGCATTGTGTGAATGCATGAGCGAGTACAAGTTTTTTAAAATATGATCCTAAAAAAATTGGGAATTTTTAGGCCTAATCCATGTTGTCCTAGCCTGCTTCATCACAGTACAGCCCATTAAGTGTTGCAGAAATGTCAGAAGTAATAAGTGACAAATGATTCGCATATGAAGAGTTAAAGGGGAAAACAAAAGAAACAAAATAAAATCATAGGACACAGTAATTTATGTGATTTAGGAAATGATTCATATGTCACATAGAGGAAAAAATTACATTATGATTGGGAACAGAAATATAGGGTACAATCAGAGTTTCAGGCACATAGAAACCCTAGCTTGAATGAGATATATGTCACAAACCGCATAGTAAGTCCACTGTGGTACAGTAACCAGTTGCTGGAAATGACCTATCATTGTCGCCAATCACATGCTTCTATAGGGTCATGTAAAAGTCCACATTGGTACAGTGTCATGTCGCATACTGCTACAGTGAGTCTGCACTGCTATAATGTCCTATCGATGTCATCGGTCATCCCTACTACAGTGAGTCAACATTGCTACAATTACCCATAATTTGAATCAGGGACCTTCAACTCTCACACTTCCCCCTGCAACCCCCAAGACCACACCATGGAAGTCATATTGCGAGATTTGCAGTCTGATGTGTAGTATGGACCATTAGAATTTGGTCCAACTCCATCCAAATGGATCAGATTACACCATTCCAACAATAAGAACCACTTTGATGTATAAAAATTAGAATATTCCCCCAGGGAAGTAGCCTAATAGTTACACCTTTAAGGGGTCCCATGGGAGGTATTGGGTTCGAGTCTCCCTGAGTACTTGTATTTGTTGAAGATTTTCTCTCTTTCTTGGTATCCCCCTCCCTGGACTATTCTAATATAAAAATTAGTATATGAAATTTGATAAGTATCTCAATTTACCACTGTGAGTATGGAGTGATTACTTAGCATGCCCCATACATCTGCATGATACATCCACAGTTTGCCTAATGTGGATTTCCTTCCACCTTTAACGGTATTAAGTTATTTTTAAAACCAAATAATCATGATGGTTGATAACAAAACCAAACATAAAATGCTAATATACCTACCACCTCCAATGAAAAGTTAATTCCAAATTTTCAAACCCAAACTCTCTTGGAGGTCATAGAGATAAAATAAAAATACAATATCCCAGCATCTAGGTTGAAACAAAAAGGGTAAAATCAAGCCCAGATATCAGAATATCCTTCATTTTCCAAGATTCCAAAAATTGGTACCTGAAAGTGTCATCATAATGTTCAGCATCTCCACCTCATCATCAAGGTCACAATTCCCAGCCCTCACAGCTACACACTTCCTCAGAAAACATCGAAGGGTCACACATGTTTCGGAATCCAGAGGCACATCCATAGTCGCACACACTGCGAACAGGCACAAACAATCATTCCTCAAAACACTTCTGAAATCCTCCATGGTGTTGATATGTCACCTGAGCATGGATGATCGGGCAGCCAACCCCATGCCAAGGAGCAAGGATAAAGAAGGATCATCCACAAAGCTAAGGGTTTAGGAGAAATGTGCTCATTTGGCTCATCAACTTCTTTGACATCCTCAATGAAATCTTTGGAAGGCTTGTCCACTAGAGATGAGGGTTTAGGAGAAACATGATTGTTCACCTCATAGACCGCCTCAGCATCATCAATGATATTTTTAGGGACCATGTGATCAGGAAGCATGAAGAATTTGTGAAAAGTGAACATGGTTTGAAGCTTTTCAATAGAAACCTCTTGAAGATCACACAAATACTAGAAAAAGGAAAACCCATATAAGATCTGAGAAGATAATTCAGAAATATGGTAAATAACAAAGGTTTACCGCAAGCAAGCATGTACCCATCTAAGATCCGAGAAGTTGGTAATAAATGAATCCGCCCAGTATTTTGATAGGAACATGTGTTACGGAAATTTTGGGAGCAATGAAGTGAAAAAATGATTCACAGAAGAGTAAAAAGGAAAAATAAAATAATAAGAATAAGATCTTGGACACAAATATTTACGTGGTTCGGGAAATAATCCCTACATCCACGAAGAGGCAAGAAATATCACTATTTTTTAGAGCACAAATTACAAGAATTATCAGAGCTTCACACACAGAAACCCTAGCCCAAAATGGGCTAATAAGGAGGACGAAGAACTATTCCACCAACCGCACAGAAAGTTTGTTGTGATACAGTATTGTGGTCACCAAAGTCTAAAGTTATACAGTGTTCGGAGACTAGAAGTCCACAAATTTATAGTACTGATGTCTCCAAAATCTACCCTGTTATAGTAGTCATTTCAAATTCTACACTGCTATAGTGCTCTATCAGTGTTGAACGGTCAACTCTGCTATAGTCAGTCAGAGATGCTACAGTACCCCAAGATTTTGGTTGGGACCCTTAGACCCCCAGACCCTAGAGCAAGGGCGTGTTTCCCCCTACAACCCCAATGATCTCACCGGAGAGCTCAACCTGCGGAGTTGCATCCTGGTGCATAGTATGGGCTGGAATCATTTGGCTCAATCATCATCCAGAACGGATCGGGCTACACCAATAAAAAAATCTCCCACTTAGAGATGTATCCTCTATGCTAACCTTCTTTGATGCCACTAACTAAGGAAACATACTTAATTTGCGCTTCTTATCTTCTTAACTCACTAGTGTCGTGATTTACTTTCACAACTTCAATTTCAAGATGACGATTAATGAAATAGCAGTTGTTTCCCTTTTTTTATCCCATCGTGTCCTCCCTTATTCTGTCTCTCATCCTTCATTCATCACCAGAGACCAACAGAGATATAGCAGTGCCTCAACATCTGTATTATCATCAACTTTGTCAAAATTTCTGCCGAATTGTTGGTTCCATAAATCTTATGCAATTTCAGTAACTTGTCCTATATCAAACTTCTAATGAAATGATACTTCAATAGAATGTGTTTTGACCAGGCATGAAACATTGGGTTCTTTGAAATATGTATAGCACTCTGACTATCACAGTAAAATAAATTCTCTTCTCTCTTTCCTCCCAACTCATCCAATAAGTTCTTCAACTAAACCATATCATTTTCATCTTCTGTTATAGCAATGTATTCTGCCTCTATGGTGGATATAGTCACCACCTTCTTCAATTGTGATATCCAGCTTACTACAGTTCCTCCACAGGTAAATACATAACATGTGGTACTCCTCCTCATGTTGATATCGCCTCCAAGGTCAACATCTGCATACCCCTGTAATGAATTTCTTTTCCCAAAGCACAGAGATACCTCTTTGCTTCCCTTCAAATACCTGAGTATCCACTTCACATCTTCCCAATGATGCATTCCAGGTTTATTCATGTGTCTTCTCACAACTCTCACTACATGAGCAATGTTGGGTCGGGTTCATACCACAGCATACATAAGGCTTCCAATAGATGATGCATATGAAAACTTTTCCATGTACTCAACCTCTTTTGGCGTCTTCGTTGATTACTCCTTCGATAGTTTGAAATGGACTGCCAAGGGAATAGATACTGGGTTTGCTTCTAGAATACTGAATATTCTCCTAACCTTCCTAATGTATTCATCATGTGATAACATTAAGGATCTCATTTCACGGTCTCTCTTTATCTTCATCCCCAAAATCTTGTTAGCTTCTCCATGATCTTTCATTTTGAACTCCTTAGCCAGCCGCCCTTTAAACTCATCAATCCTCTCCATAAATGATCATACAATGATCATTTCATCCACATATAGATGAAATATAATATATTCATCACCAAAATACTTTATGTAACAACATTGATCTATGCCACATAATTTGTATGCATTTTTAGTCATTAATGCATCAAACTTTTTGTTTCACTGCCTGGGTGTCTGCTTCAACCCATAAAAGCTCTTTTGGAGTTTTCACATGAGGTTATCATTCTCAAAATTAATTTATACCTTTGGATGTGTAATGGAACAGACTGCTCTGGTCTATTCCTTTGTTGAAATCTGGTGTTTGAGGTGTTCTGGGAGGTCAAGCTGACTTATACCCAACACTTTGCCAAATTACCAGACTATTTCATGAAACTGTCTCACAGATACTGTCTCACAGATATTGTCTCACAGATATTGGCTCACAGATATTGTCTCATAGATACTCTCTCACAGATACTGTCTCACAGATACTCTCTCACAGATATTGTCTCACAGATATTGTCTCACAGATATTGTCTCACAAATATTGTCTCACAGATACTGTCTCACTAATACTGTCTCACTGATACTGTCTCACAAATACTATCTCACAGATACTTTCTCACAAATACTGTGTCACAGAAATGGTGTCACATAAACGGTGTCACAGAAATAGTGTCACAGAAATGGTGTCACAGAAACGGTGTCACAGAAACGGTGTCACAGAAATGGTGTCACCGAAACGGTGTCACTAAAACAGTGTCACCGAAATGGTGTCACAAAAATGGTGTCACAGAAATAGTGTCACAGAAACGGTGTCACCAAAATGGTGTCACAAAAATGGTGTCACAGAAACAGTGTCACAGAAACGGTGTCACCAAAACGGTGTCACAGAAACTATCTCATGAACAGTGTTTCCAGAACACTTTCATATTTCCTTTTCCAAATTTCAAGATTTTTCCAGTTTCAACGATTTAACATTTTCTTTGATGTAAAATGAATTCAAGGAATTATTTTAAGGTATTTAAGGCTCATTAAAATCCCATAATTCCAATATTAATTTTCCTAAGGCTCGGGATTCCTTTACTTGGTCAAACTACGTGGTTTAATGTTATCCTCTTTTAATGGAAAATCCAACGTATCTTAAACCGTTTCTCCATTAAATATTCTAAAGGGGCGTGATATCTTCCTCCCTTGTTCTTCATTATTATTTCATGGTATGAGACAATCGAACCTTTCCTTCCTTCCTGTAGGATTCGTGTAGTCAAACTTTCCTCCATGGTTTGGTTCCCCTTGAAGTTCTTCTTTCTACAAGTGCACCCCTTATTTTGGTGCAACTAAGCAGTATCAATCAATCTTCGATATAAGGTATGATCTATCATTGTTCTTTTGGGTTCATCTCCTTATATTTATCCTTGCCCTATTATGGAATTCTATCTCCATGTTTATAATGTATTTTTCTTGGGTTTCAGTTGGTACGGTCGTGCCGCAGCATCCTCGGGTGGATGCAATTGTCATGGGAGGAGGCGATTGTGATCCATTGTGTGGATAATTCTCGTATAAAGAACGTCAAGAACCTTTTGAGGTAGGGGATTCATTGCTTATCTATTCTTTTACATGTATTTTTAGAGTTAGCAGGATTTATCCACTAGATCACAATGGAATTGATGTAATAAATATTTTAACTAGATAAATCAATTGGTATAGATCGTATGTTATTGCCTCTTATTTTGATGGATAGTGTGATATCTATTCTTTCTTTGTTTAGAATGTCGTTATTGATAGAAATTGTTAAATAATGTAAACTGGGATTAATTGTAATTGTTTTTCAATGATAAAGAGGTGTGTAAATGAATCTGGTTGTTATTTTTGTAATTTTATGTTAATCAAACTGATGAAATAAGCATGTTTAATTATTTTTGATAGCTTAATATTTAGGTTTCCCATAGTTGGAACCTACAAATAATAAATCGGTTAATTCCATATGGATTACATAACTGACTTTTTGATAAAAACATAATTCCTAGTAGGGTTTTAAGTTACACTATTTCTTGTAAGGTCGAGTGCCTTGTGATTTGGAGCCTTGAGAGCTCGTTATGTTTGAAGGATGGATGCCTTGTTTAAGTTCCAAGAGCCCAATTCATATGATGTTTGTTTTCCTACTGCTTGTGTTGTGATGTGACCCTAGATGGCTGTTGTGATATGTGGGGGTAGGGCGGCCCATTGGTTGTGGAAGCAGTTGGCGCCTAGAGTGGCGAGATGCATCAGTTTATGCATGTGGGTGTCGAGGAGGACACAAGAGATGATGAAAAGGATTGGATGTGAATGTTTGTATGCTTACTTATTCTTGTTGGTTTTTTATCTACATTACCTTCCCCACTACTCAAGGAATTTTTCTTTCTTACCCTCCTTCCAAAAGGGGTGAATACGCGCGGGGTATTCCATGTGCTTTTTGTGTTTAGCTAATCAAGGTAGGATGGGTATATTCTCTTGTTATAGGTAGAAAAAACTTGACGGGTAGTTCATCTACTCACCAAGTTGATCCCCCTTGTGTTTAGTAGCTTATAATGTTTTTCTAGAATGCTTGGGAATATGGGAAAGTAATAATGGTGTTAATAAATGATTGAATTAATGATGTTTAACCCATGGGGTTGGAGTTTGTTGGGGTGTAATGTTGAGGTTACATTTTAAAGGAACAGTGGAATTTGGGTGTGATGCTAATGAAATATAATGTGGAATTTTTAATGGTTAATTAATGTAAAGTGAAACTGGAGGGATAAAGTAATCTAATGAATATCTTTAAATGGTTGTGTGCTTATAGTATACCTAGTCTTAGAAGTGGAAGTCGGGATCCTGAGAGGTGTTAGCTGCAGTTGAGTCTAAAACTAGGTTATGCCCATAGTGTGGTTGTGAGCTATAATATATTATGTACTTTTTCTGTTTCCATACACTACTCCACCCTGTAAGTTAGGGAAACTGACACCTCAGGGATTCTGAGCCCTGGGGGGTGTTTTCCCCAAAATTCTGATGGGTGGATGGATGGCTGACTACCCCCTTTGTCCCTGCTCTCTTCTCTTGGTAGTTACTTGTGCTGGTAGGCACAGTGGTTAGTTTTCCCCCATATATGTGTGTAGAGAGCTATAATGTCTTGTGGTTATTCACACATATATATTTTGGATATAGTTTCCTATGGACTACTATAGGTGTAACGTGTATAGGCTGTGATGTCTTGAGCATCCTTACTCAGTGTATGGGTTGTAATGGCTTGAGGTATAATGCCTGACGTATGATTCACATTGTGAGAGTTGTGGTGGCTCCCAGAAACTACCTGGTTACTTTGGTTGTGTGGACGTGGTGGTTGTACTGTATGAGGTTCATGTTGTGTTGTTTTGCCCAGGTGTCTGCGGGAAAGACTTTTTAGAGAGAGATGCTTAGGACGTACGAAGTTGGGGCAAAGCGGCAAACCTATGGGGAAGTGGTAGTGGGGTACCCTTGATATTCTTTATTATATTATACACTCTTTTATGCAATACTTGGTGATAGTATCCATAGTAAGTTTGGGAACCTAGTATACCTTTTTAGGTGATGAGTTAGTTTCACTTTTTGTTCACTGTGATTTAGCATGCTTTCTTTACTTTTGCATGAGAGGCTCTGGGGAGGATCTTATTGAGTATACTATTATACTCACCCTATGTATATATAATTTGTTTTTCAGGTCACTTGGTGTGGGTTGGACATCAGGCTGGTTACTACTAGCTTGGGGTTGCAGGAGTTGTTCGGGCTTCATGGTTACTATCATTTTTACTTTCTTTTGGTACTTTCAGTTTTTTCTTTTAGTTGTAGTAGTTTTTGCATGACATTACATATGTGTACTTGGGTTTCTTTTATATTACAGTCTGAGTTGGAGTTAGTTGGTGTCTATCTTATCTCTCTATCTTTCTCATTTGTTCTCTTATAGGGTAATGCCTCCCATTTGTGTGTTTATTATACCCTCGGTGTTAGTTTCCAACCCGAGGCCTACTGGAGGCGGGACTCGGGGGTCATTATCTCCCTTCTCACATTGCCGGCCTAGGAGGGTTACACCTTGCGGGGAGGGGGTCGTGACAGAGTGGTATCAAAGGTCTAGTCGAGGGATAGGATGGAGTTTGGTGATAGGCACAGGTGAGGTTGCATGGGTTGGTAGGGAAACAGTGTCAGTTAAGTTTAGAAAGTGATGTAAACACTGGATATCGGCTAAGATTTAGGAATTTAGGGCCCCCTGTGATCAGATGCACGGACCTTTAAGTTTTCAGTGGCTACTAAACGATGTGATACTAGTTCTAGGGTAGATACCCAGTAAAGGATCGTGCATCATTATTCTTTGTTCCTTTTTTTGAATGGGTAGACCTTGGGATAGGTTAACCAAAAATGAATAAAAGAAAAAAAATTAATTAATTAATGTTGAATCTTCCATATTCCAGGTTTATGAGCTTTAGCTATTTTTTATTTTGCATGTATGGATCTGGGTCAACGTTCTTGTCTGGTTCGCACAAAAGATGTCCAGTAGGTTGTGCCAGTAGATCACTTCAGGGTAGAGGTTGACGACGACGACACTTGGAGGAGGAAACTTCGTGTGTTTCAGTACTAAAGTCTACAAAAGTACCAGGGCTCTGTTTCATATGCATTCACAGAAGACTGGTTAGAGGAGGTTGAGATAGCCTTCCATTCAATCCATGATCAGAAGGAGAACTAGGTGTCTTTGGTTGTTATGATGCTGCGTGGAGCAGTGAGGCAGTGGTGGTTCTTGTTCCTCAGGTACCGTGAGGAGTTAGAGATCTCATGGGAGGAGTTTCGAGACAAGTTCATAGTCGAGTTTCTTTCTTTGACCGCAAAGGCATACAGTCGCCTGGAACTTCTTACCATTCAACAGGTGAGCTCTAGTGTGTGAGAGTTTGGAATCCATTTCAGGAACCTTTTATGATATGCTTCGAACATGTTGCTAGATGAGGAGGCCAGGGCGAGGCATTTCGAGAAGGTTTTGCGTCCATAGATCTAGTGCCAGGGCACCCCGTTTATGTTGAATACATATCTTGAGGTGCTAGCGAGGGCAGAGGTCATCGAGAGGAAATTTGATAGAACCATATCTTAATGAGAGGGTAGTAATCATGTTTCCTCGCGAAGTAGAGTTGTGGTCTGGGGTTCCCGATTTTCTGGGTATAAGAATTTTTGTTTGGTCGGGGGTAGGTCCCAGCCCTCAGCATCTCGTTTCTCAGGGGTCGGTGGATCTCAGTCCTATTCCAAGGGATTAGGTGCTTGTTTTTATTGTGTAGGATGATTTCATCATCAACTAGAGTGCCCAACCTTTTAGAGAAATTATCATGCACCAGGTGTTCCACTCCAGATTCCTCTGTTGAGGCAGTTCCAGTTGAGGCAGTAGCAGTAGGTTGCACCATCTTTGGATCAGCAGAGAGAAAATGGGGAAGGTAGAGGACAACCCCATGATGCTCTCCATCCTCAGAGAGCAGAGTTCAGCCATGGTGGTGGTCGTCATCAGGTTCATAGAGGCTGCGGAGGAGTTCGTGGTCAGCTTCATGATTTAGCATTGCCAGCACCAGGCGAGTTGGACATCGTTCGATATACCCTTTTCTTGTTTTCTATTTGGGTGTATACCTTGTTTTATTCAATAGTGAGTCAATCCTTCATATCACCTGCCCTTTTCCATGCCTTGGACTTGAGGTAGAGAGGCTTCCAATGCCCTTGGCATTGACTATGTCAGTTGGAGGTCGAGCTGAAGTATGTAGAGACTGTGAGCTAGTACTGGGGCAGCACCGCTCTTGTGGAGATTTCCTATGTTTACAGATACAACCATATGATTTAATACTCATCATGTATTTTTTGTATTCAGTTTAGGCTATCGTGGATTTCTTCGGGAGGTAGGTGGTGTTCTTCGATGTTGATGGAGATACAATGGTGTTTGTTGGTGAGCAAGACCCTCAAATGGGTCAGAGGCATGTTTCGTCCTTATCATCCTTGATGGCTGAGATGATGCTAATTTATTTGGAGGTTTAGTAGCTAGTGTTTCCCAGGGTCATAGAAGAGTACCCTGATGTATTTCCAGAATAGGTTGTAGCGT
The DNA here is from genome assembly GCA_963277665.1 of Viscum album. Lineage (NCBI taxonomy): Eukaryota > Viridiplantae > Streptophyta > Magnoliopsida > Santalales > Viscaceae > Viscum > Viscum album. The sequence goes on along the minus strand of OY728167.1, from coordinate 709,926,726 downwards.
TACCCCCTCAATGAGAGATCAAGTTTGGGATCGAGCTACATCCAGGAGCGTCTCCTATCTCTATGTCCCCATATAGGATGGCCCCTTATGAGTTATGAGAGATATGTATACAGCTTGATGGTCTATTACAGTGTGGTTTTGTTCGGCCAAGTGTTTCACCATGGGGTGCACTGTTTTTGTTCGTGAAGAAGGCTGATGGCAGTTTGCGGTTGTGTATCGATTATCGTCCCGTAAACAAAGTGACAGTGAAGAGTCGCTATCATATTCTGTAGATTGATGATTTATTCGATCAACTGAAGGGTGAAAGATGGTTCTCAAATTTTGACTTGCATTCAGGATATCATCAGATGCGTGTGAAGGATGAGGATATCCTGAAGACTATTTTTTATTGTCGTCATGGGCATTACGAGTTCGTTATAATGTCGTTCAGTGTGAGGAATGCTCTAGTTGTATTAATGGGATTTATGAACATTGTGTTTTGAAATTTCCTGGATAAGTTCATGGTGTTTTTCATCAATGACATCCTTGTGTACTCCATGTCTGAGGAGGATCATGCAGAGCATCTGCACGCCGTTTTGGGAGTTCTTCATCAACAGTAGCTATTTGGGAAGTTTTCAAAGTGTGATTTTTGGGCCTGAGAAGTTTGTTTCTTGGGGAATGTGGTGTCCCAGTAGGGAGTAGTTATGGATCCATCAAAGATAGAAGCATTTGTGTCTTGAGAATCCCCCAATATAGTGGCAGAGGTGCAAAGTTTCCATGTTCTTGTAGGATACTATAGGAGGTTCGTAGATGATTTCTCTCGGGTTGCGACTCCTTTGATAGCATTGACCAGGAAGGATCGTGCGTTTGTGTGGACTGATTGGTGTCAGGAAGCTTTCGAGTATCTGAAGGAGAAGTTGGTAAGTGATATAGTTCTTTTTCTTCCAGAATAGGGAGTTCAGTTTGATGTTTTTTGCGATGATTCGCATATGTGGTTAGGATTTGTTCTGATGCAGCAGAGATCGGTCGTTTCTTATGGGTCTCAGCAGTTACGTCCCCATGAACTTTACTATTCCACCCATGATCTTGAGTTGGCGGCAGTGGTGTTTGCTCTGAAGTTGTGGATACATTACCTCATTGGAGAGCACTTTGTAGTTTTCATCGATCATAAGAGCCTAAGGTATGTTTTCTCCCAACATGACTTGAACTTGAGGCAGTGTCGATGGATGGAGTTCTTACAAGAATATAAATTTGAAATATCGTATACCCCTGGAAAGGGGAATGTTGTAGCTGATGCGCTGAGTAGGAAGTCGTGTAGTGATGCGGTGTGTGAATCCGGTGATTCTTGGAGAGTGATGGAAGAACTTTTAGCATTACATCTCGATATAGGAGAAGTTGGGGGGCAGAGTTTGTCTTTTCTAGATAACGATGCAGTCATATCTGGTGCAGCATGTGGAAGAGTCCCAGTTGGGGGATCTATAGGTGGAGTTCTAGAGAGACCGATTTGTTTGTGGAAAGGCCCCTGATGGTTGGTTTGAGGATGAACAACACCGAGTGTTGTATCATGGAAGGATTTTTGTTCCTTTGGAAATGTGTGATATAGTTCTCAGAGAGTTCCATAGTTCGCCTTTAGCAGTGCATCCTGGTGTGACAAAGATGTATTGAGGCTTGAGGAGTCAGTTTTGGTTGCCTTGGATGAAGCATGCAGTTGTGGAGTTTGTGTCTCAATGTTTGGTCTTCCAGAAGATGAAGGTCGAGCACCGTGTCCCTAGTGGTTTTCTAAAGAAATTATATATTCTTCAGTGGAAGTGGGAGGACATCTCAATGAACTTCATTACTGGTTTACCTCAAGCTCATGGAGGACATGATTCTATTTGGGTGGTAGTGGATCGTTTAACAAAATTATCCCACTTTATAGCGATCATGGAGTCGAGCTCAGTGGAATTTTTATCGAGGCAGTATCTGAAGGAGGTGGTGAGACTCCACGGAGTCCTGAGGAAGAACATTTCTGATTGAGGTCCTCATTTTACCTCTAGGGTGTGTAGAGGTATCCAGTATACTTTTAGTTCTCAACTATTCCTTAGCACTTCTTTTCATCTATAGATGGACGGTCAGACAGAGCGGACTATCTAGACTCTTGAAGACATGTTGTGCTCTTGTGTCTTGGATTTTGGAGGTTCGTGTATGAGGCACTTACCCTTAGTGGAGTTCTCTTAAAATAATAGTTTTCACTCCACCATAGGTATGGATCCATTTGAATCCCTTTATGGATGACCTTGTCATTCTCCATTGTGCTAGACTGGGGTTGGAGATTTTGCAATTCTTGAACTGGAACTAGTGCAAAATATGACAGAGATGGTTCAAGTTATTCGTGAGAGGATGAAGGAAGTGCAAGACCATCAGAAATAATATTTCGATCAGAGGAGGAGACCCTTAGAGTTTGATGTTGGGGATCGCGTGTTTCTGAAGGTGACTCCCCATCATGGGCAGTGAAGGTTTGGTTGTGGTAGTAAGTTGTCTCCTTGTTTTTTTGTCCTTTTGAGGTGTTGGCTCATGTTGGATATGTGGCATATCGAGTAGTGCTTACCCTGCAGATAAGATGGATACATGATGTTTTTCATGTGTCATAGCTCTGTTGTTATCTTCATAATGAATCTCACATCATTGATTGGGGATAGATCGATGTTGATGATGATGTGACCTTCGAGGAGCGGCCTGTGGAGATCCAATACCACAAAGATAAGGTGTTTTGCGGGCATTCTATCCCCTTGGTTCGTGTCTTGTGGTGACACGATGGCGAGGAGAGTACCTGGGAACGTGAGTCGAAGATACGTGATCAGTACCCCGAGTTGTTTTATGTTTAACTCTTTTCATGTAAAAATGTTCATTTGTGATGGGATACCTTTCATGTTTATGAGATGGATTTCTTTTTTTGATTTTGTGGCTTTCTCTATTTTGAGAGGTATCTCTATGGGTGATTGTTCAGACCCCTTATTTTCTTGGTTGGTTTTGGATTCTCGAGAACAAGGATGTTTTGAGAGGTATCTGATGTAATGGACCAGACCTCTCTAGTCCATTATTTTTCTTAAATCTAGTGTTTGAGGTGTTCTAGGTAGTCAAGGTGACTTATACCCAACACTTTTCCAAATTTACAGACAGTTTCATGAAACTGTCTCATAGATACTGTCTCACAGATACTGTCTCATAGATACTGTCTCACACATACTATCTCATAGATACTGTCTCACAGATACTGTCTCATAGATACTACCTCACAGATATTGTCACGCAGATACTATCTCATCGATACTGTCATTGTCTCATAGATAATGTCTCACAGATACTATCTTGCAGATATTGTCTCGCAGATACTATCTCACAGATACTGTGTCACAGATACTGTCTCAGAGATACTGTCTCACAGATACTGTGTCATAGATATTGTCTCATAGATATTGTCTCATAGATATTGTCTCATAGATATTGTCTCACAAATATTGTGTCACAAGAATGGTGTCACAGAAATGGTGTCGCAGAAACGGTGTCACAGAAACAGTGTCACAGAAACAGTGTCACAGAAACGGTGTCATAGAAATGGTGTCCCAGAAACGGTGTCACAGAAACGGTGTCACACAAACGGTGTCACAGGAACGGTGTCATAGGAATGGTGTCACAGGAACGGTGTCATAGGAACGGTGTCACAAAAAGGGCGCCATAGAAACGGTGTCACAGAAACAGTGTCACAGAAACTATCTCATGAATAGTGTTTCTAGAGCTGTTTCATATTTCCTTTTCCAAATTTCCAGATTTTTCCAATTTCGCCGATTTAACATTTTCTTTGATGTAAAATGAATTCAAGGTCTTATTTTAAGAGATTTAAGGCCAATTCAAAGCCCATAACTCCAATATTAAATTTCCTAAGGCTCGAGATGCCTTTACTTGGTCAAACAGCATGGTTTAATGTCGTCCTCTTTTAATGTAAAATCCAGCATATCTTAAATTGTTGCTCTGTTAAATCTTCTAAAGGGGTGAGATATTTTCCTCCCTTGTTCTTCATTATTGTTTCCTGGTGCGATACACTTGAACCTTTCCTTCCTTCCTATAGGATTCATGCAATCAAACTTTCCTCCTTAGTTTGGTTCCCCTTGAAGTTCTTCTTTTTGCAAGTGTACCCCCTATTTTGGTGCAACCAAGCAGTATCGATCAATATTTGATATATGGTATGATCTATCATCTTTATTTTGGTTTCATCTCCTTATGTTTCTCCTTGCCCTGTTATGGCATGCTATCTTCATGTTTCTAATGGATTTTTCTTGGGTTTCAATTGGTGCGGTCATGCCGCGGCATCCTTGGGTGGATGCAGTTGTCATGGGAGGATGTGATTGTGATATGTTGTGTGGATAATTCTCATATAAATAATGTCAAGAACCTTTTGAGGTAGGGGATTTGTTGCTTCTCTATTCTTTTATGTGCATTAGTATAGTTAGCATGATTTATCCACTAGACCACAACATAATTGACATAATAAATATTTGAACCGGATAAATAAATTAGTATCGATCGTATGTTATTGCCTCTTGTTTTTATAGATAGTGTGATATCTATGATTTCTTTGTTTAGCATTTCACTCTAGATAAAAATTAGTAAATAACGTAAACTGGGATTAATTGTAATTATTTTTCAATGATAAGAGGCATTTAAATGAATCTAGTTGTTGTTGCTATAATTTTATGTTAATCAAACTGATGCAATAAGCATGTTTAATTATTTTTGATAGCTTACTATTTATGTTACCCGTAGTTGGAACCTAATAATAATAAATTGGTTAATTTTAGATGGATTAAATAACTAACTTTTTGATAAAAATATAATGCCTGGTTGGGTTTTGAGTTACCCTCTTTCTTGTAAGGCCGAGTGCCTTCTGCTTTGGAGCCTTGATAACTCGTTATGTTTGAAGGTTAGATGCCTTGTTTAAGGGCCAAGAGCCCAATTGATATGATGATTGTTTTACTGTTGCTTGTGTTGTGATGTGATCTTGAATGGCTTTTGTGATATGTGGGGGCAGGGAGGCCCATTGGTTGTGGTAGCGGTTGGCGCATAGAGTGGCGAGATGCATTGGTTTATGCATGTGGGTGTCGGGAAGGACACCAGAGATGATGAAAAGAGTTGGATATGAATGTTTGGATGCTTTCTGATTCTTATTGGTTGTTTATCTACATTACTTTCCCCAATACTCAAGGCAGCTGGTCTTTCTTACCCTCCTTCCAAAAGGGTAGAAGACGCGCGGGTTATGCCACGTGCTTTCTGTTTTTAGCTTCTCGAGGGAGGATGGGTCTAAGCTCTTGCTATAGGTGGAAAAGACTTTACGGGTAGTTCATCTACTCACCGAGTTGATCCCCCTTGTGTTTAGTATCTTAGAATTTTTTTCTAGAATATCTGGGAATATGGGAAAGTAATAATGATGTTAATAAATGATTGAATGAATGATGTTTAGCCCATGGGGTTGGAGTTTGTTGGGGCGCAATGTTGAGGTTACATTTTAAAGGAACAATGAACTTTGGGTGTGATGCTAATGAAATATAATGTGGAATTGTTAATGGTTAATTAATGTTTAAACAATTAATTAACGTAAATTACAACTGATAAAAATTGATAAAGTAATCTAATGAAGCTCTTTAAATGGTTGGGTGCTTATAGGATGTCTAGTCTTAGAAGTGGCAGCCGGGAGCCCAAGAGACGTTAGCTGCAGTTGAGTCTAAAACTAGGTTATGATCATAGTGTGGTTGTGAGCTATATTATATTCTGTACTTTTTGTGTTTCCATATGCTACTCCTCCCCTTCAGTTAGGGAAACAGATACCCTAGGGATTCTGAGCTCTGGGGGTGTTTTCCCCAACATTCTGGTGGGAGGATGGATGGTTGACTGCCACCTTTTGCCCCGATCTCTTCTCTTGGTAGTTACTTGTGCTGGTAGGAAAAATGGTTAGTTTTCCCACATATATGAGTGTAGAGGTATGTAATGGATTTTGGTTATTCACACACATATATTCTAGATATATTTTCCTATGGACTACCATAGGTGTAACGTGTATAGGTTGTGATGGCTTGAGGATCCTTACTCGGTGTATGGGATGTAATGGCTTGAGGTATAATGTCTAACATATGATACACATTATGCGGGATGTGGTGGCTCCCAGAAACTACCTGTTTACTTTGGTTGCATGGACATGGTGGTTGTACTGCATGAGGTACATGTTTTGGTGCTTCGCCCAGGTGTCTGCGGGCAAGCCTTTTTGGAGAGAGATGCTTAGGATGTACAACGTTGGGGAAAAGTGAAAAACCTATGGGGAAGTGGTAGCAGGGTACCCTTGATATTCTTTATTATATTATACAATCTTGTATTTAATAATTTGTGATAGTATCCATGGTGAGGTTGGGAACTTAGTATTCCTGTTTAGGTGATGAGTTAGTTTCACTTGTTTTTAACTGTGTTTTAGCATGCTTTCTTTACTTTTTCATGAGAGGATCTGGGGAGGATCCTACTGAGTATACTATTATACTCACCCTATGTATATATAAATTTTTTTCAGGTCACTTGGATCAGGTTGGAGATCAGGTTGGTTACTACTATCTTGAGGTTGCAGGAGCTGTTCGGGCTTCATGGTTGCTATCGTTTTTACTTTCTTTTGGTACTTGCAGTTTTCCCTTTCAGTTGTAGTAGTTTTTGCATGAAATTACATATGTGTACTTGGGATATCTTTTATATTACAGTCTGAGTTGGAGTTGGTTGGTGTATGTCTTATCTCTCTCTTTCGCATGTGTTCTCTTAGGGGGTAATGCCTCCCATTTGTGTGTTTACTATACCCTCGGTGCTAGTCACCAACCCAGGGCCTACTGGAGGTGGGACTCGAGGGTCATTATCTCCCTTCTCACATTTCTGAGCTAGGAGGGGTACACCTTGTGGGGAGGGGGCTATGACAGACTGCTACATATAGATGTACTCCTCTAGATATTCATGAGGGAAATTTCTCTTCACATCAATCTGCTCAAGATACAGGTCTTCTGATGCCACAATGTTGAGAACCACCCATTTGTTCTGCAACACTTTCTTCCCCTATGGAAGATTTGTCAACTCACAAGTATTGTTGTCATGTAGTAAATAAATTTCTTCTTTCATGGCCAACTCCCACTTTCTCGACTATTTCAACTGTATTTCCTCATCTAAACATTTTGGTTCTCTATCGTTAGTCAATAACAGATAATGTAAAGATGGGGAATACCACTGCCCAAGCCTTTTCACCCTTGTTGATCTCCTCAACTCTAATGAAGTATTAGGTTCCACCGGTTCTGATGTCTCATGACTAGGTACACCTTAAAGCTCCAATTTCTCGTTGCACTCTGATTCGTTGTTCTCATTTTCAACTTCACCTGCATAACAATCCTTATACGTGACACCTTCATTAAATACCACATTCTGGCTTCTGATTACCATCTCGTTAAGATCATCCCAAAAGAGATAACCAAACTCCTCATCACCATATCCAATAAAGAAACATCTTTTGGACTTATCATCAAGTTTTTCTGTTTCATCAGCATCAACATGTACATATGTCAAACAAAAAAACACTCATAAATGTGAAAGTCTTAACTCCTTACTATACCAGAGCTCCTCGGGTATACATTCTCCTATTGGTACTGATGTGTAAGAGTTGGTGTCCTAGAACCAACTGGTTTTACTTTGATTACATGGATATTTAATGTATTATTGCATGTTGTTCATTGTTCTGCATGACTGTGATGTAATAATGTCCTAGAGTATTTGTTTCATTGATAAGGTCATGTCAGTTCCCTGCTATGATGAGAACCTTGAAATGCTATAACAATATTCTTAAATATAGTTCTGCGGTTGGATGACATGTTATGATAGGACACATAGCATGCAGACCGTCAAGTGCGAGTACTCATAATCATATGAGACTTCCTCTCATGAAGTTCTCCCTTGGTAATCTATAAGATAGGAGATTATGAGAACAGACCCACTATTAAGAATTCTGCATGTTTTGGTGTCATCAAATATTTCTATCTGCGAGCATGTGTAATGATCCTTAGACTTTAATATTATCATTAATACGTGTCACGACTTATGCACTTTGATTTACTGACGAAAACCGTCATGAAAACAGTTGGCAGGAAGTAGGGTACATTAGGTGCATCATGAGTGGCATGTTATTAATGGATAAGTCGAGGAAGGATGTGTCCCTTCCATTTATGGAAGTTGATATCTCGGCCCTTTGATTGAAATAGAACCATCGTGCTAAATTCCATGGCCATGGTGTAACGACGAGTTTATTTCAGGTAGTTAAAGAATGATGTATCAAGCATAAAAGTTGATGACACAATCATGAAACCTGCTTGATGAGATATTGTGACAAAGGGATTATATTACACAGTGAGTGGTCGTATGTGGATGTCGTTGTTGTGACTTTATGTTCTTTTTCTTGGGTTCCTTGACCCGTTGCTAGATAGTACTCTTGGACTTTAGGCAAGCCCACCTAATGCCAATGAGAAAGAATCCTAGAGGGCCACAAACTAAGTGTTTTTGGTGGTCTCGATTAAATTCTATTTGAATTTAATTAATAAAATTAATATTATTCTCAAGACCATGGAATAATTTTATTCAAGTTAAAATCATCACATAAATTAAATCAAATATACTTATTTATTTTATTAAACATTTGATAAATATTTATTTACTAGTTTGTAAATAAAATATTTATTTAAGAGAATAAATTATTTATTTATTTATTAGAGTGTTCAATAAATGGAAGTGGAGTTCGAGTAGACCAAGTTCGGTCCGGTAGTAAAATAATTATTTGCAAGATGGTAAATAATTATTTAACTAGTTGGTCCAAATTAAAATAACACTGCTATTATTTTGTGACGCAGAATTTATAATTCCATTTTGTTCAAGTTGGCGCACCATAAATAATGGCGCGGTATTATTATTAAATGCATGGGTTTTCTCTAAGTTCATGAATGTATTTAATTGTTTCTATGTAATTAAATATTGTAACTGAAATACCATGTATATAAATAGGTAAGTATGCCTATTGTTCCATACACCAAAACCACACCACATGCCTGGTGAATTGAGAATTGTTGAGCCAAATAATTTCTCTCTCAAATCCTCTTCTCTCCCCTCTCAAGAACAAGATACGTTCTTCAAGGATGTAGAACAAGAAATCAAGAATGACCGATACAAGACACTCGCTTCACTGCGCTAGAACCCGGAGAATGAGCGGTGTCGATCGGAGGCCATCGAAGTGCGTGTGGATCACCGCTAGAGGGATTATAGTTTGGATCCTTACAAGAACAATGATATAATTCAAAAGGGTCATTCTGGAGGATCAACATCATCAACGAAGAAAAATACCAAAGATACAGGTATTATTTTTCTTTATGAAATTAATTAAATTAATTATAAACATGATGTGTAAGATCATCTCTAAAGTTTCGGGCCTCTTTCTTCTTTATCTAAATCTTTGATTATATTATGTGGAGACTGGATTTTATCGTCGTATTGATCCCAAAATAATCATTGATCATGGTAAAAATCAAAGTTGGGTGTCGTCCCAACCATGCTTTCATTGCTCCCAGAACCTTCAAGTGGTATCAGAGCGGTTACATCATAGTTTATAATTATTTAAATATTTCATTGATGAATTATGCATTTAATAATTTAGTTGTTTCAATTAAAGTTAATCATTCTGAAAATCTAAATCTCGAGATCTATTCCTCCTCTTTCATTTCTCATTCACCTTATAGAAACAATCTTTTCTTTTAATTTTGATTAAAATAAAATAGTGGATCTCATCTGGAGGTGCCAATGTTTCCTGGTCGTACAACACTAGAACACACGGCGTGTATTCGGCAGTACACGCCATGTAGTCAAGATTCAATGCATCAGATTGGTCCGCCAAACCTAGTCGGGTGTTAGAGTCTTTCTAAGTCTTAAATAACTCCGTGTGTTGACCAGGAACAGGTGGCATGCGGTTTCCAGATTACACATCATGTGGCCCAATGGACACGGCGTGTAGTCCCTTCGGGTTAGGGTTGGACCGTGTACCCCGTACATGGATTTCTCAGCTGGAGACCGTGTAATGAGGAACTACACGGCATGTGGCCCACTGGACACACCGTGTACTCCAAAGATTTCCGAAGTATACTCACACGTCATTTCCCCGGGTGTGTACTTCGGATAGACGGTGAAAAACAATACACGCCATGTAGTTGGAACTACACGTTGTGTACTCATCCAAATTACGCAGATATATTAAAATTTATTATTATATTATACATACCCTTGGGACGTGTACCATCATCTGGGCATAAAGCCGAGGCGCAACACAATATAGGTGTTTTAAATATATTTTTTTAATTTAACATCTGTGTAATGTTCATTTCTACTCATTGGGTAGTTATGAATAGGAATTCACCGGGTTTCCTCCAAGGTACAAGTTACGTACAAAGATAATTTTAAATGAATTGATTTGTTTAAAATTATGATGGATGAGAATCTCAAGGAAATTCAGAAAAGGGTTTAAGATAAAAGGATTGATTAATTAAATATGATAATTAATTTATTCGAGCGTGATTTATCTTAAACAAGAACAATTAAAGAATTGATTGCTAGTTTTATTTATGCGTAAATATCATTGCATGTATGGATGATCATGAGCTAGACCAAGACCTTTGTATGTGGATGGTTTCTTTTAATTAATTTATTTGAATTAAATTTTTTATCCTGTGAGCCTTCTCCTCATTAATATGTAGGGAATGTGTGCCCAAGGTTTCTTTTATGTAAAACCCCTTTTACCCCTCACCTACATGTGAGTTAAAAAAAAGTGCATATGTAATGGATGGAACTCCCAAGCTAGTGGAGTCGGTTCAAGCTGGAGCTGAGATGAAACCAATCCCAGGAGATACAGAGGTGGATAGGTGGAAGTTGTAAACATGAACCCAAAATTTTCAAGGTGTTTCTCCCCTAGGTCAGGGTTAGTTTATCAACCGCTAGATAAACTAACCATTATAAAATCTCATGATCATGCCATTTACTTTATTTTATTTCTGTCAGTTTCATGGTTTATCATTATGGATGTGTTGTCACGATCACATAATTAATGAATTAAACAAGCATGCAAGATGGAACTAAAATAAACTAGACTTACGCGTAAATATTATCAAGACATGGTTAATCAATTAAGTAAGTTCCACTTAATATTAAAAAGCATGTGATAATGATAATAATCAATTCACGAATAAGAGTTAAAAAATCCCTCAAATAAAATATTAAGTCAGAACAAGCATTTTGTTACTTGATTAAGGGAAAAACTCAATAAAACTATGTGTTTGACCAACCCTTGTTGGGACACTTAATTTTATACAGGAAGCCCTTATGAAAGGTTTTGGGTTGACTTAACCATATTACATCAAGAGGAGTATCCCTTGCTAGACTTGGTGTAATATTGGAGGCAAGAGTTGAGGAAATCCAAAGTCATGATTTCAAGATTGGGGAGTCCACTCAACATATCAAGGAGATGCAAGCCCACAGTTAGCAAAGACCTACCTACCTAAATACCTTCTAATATCTTGACCAACCCTTGTTGGGGTTATGAGAAGGGAAATATGGATCCTTGCCACTAGAATTTCATGGCAACTGGACATTCCAAGTTCAATGGTGAGGGTTATTGGGACTTGATAAAATAGTGGGAGACTTAATAAAATGTATTATTTCTTATAAAATGTAATCAAAAAAGTACTAATGATCTGCTCTTTTAATTGTAGAATAAAAATGAAAAACTCATCAACCACACTATCCCTACGATCAATTCTGGATAAAGACAACATCCTCACCGGCAGTAACTTCCAAGAATGTTTTAGACTCCTTCAGGTTATCCTATGCCATGAACGGAAGTCTTACATGCTGGAGTCGGCATTACCTGATCCACCTGCCAAAGAGGTGAGTGATGAGTATTTTCTAGTCTATGAGAAACATATGAACGACGCGGTCAACATTCAATGTTTGATGTTATCATCAATGTCTAGTGAGCTCATCAAGTCTCATGAAAACATGGATTCTTATAGCATGCTCGAGCACCTCTGTGGTCTTTACTAGGAGAGAGAAAGACAGGAAAGGTTTGAGATCTCTAAGGAACTCTTTTAGAGTAAGCTTGGAGAAGGTGCCCCAGTTAGGCCTCATGTAGTCAAGATCATTGGCTACATTGAGCTCCTAGATGTTCTAAGGTTTAAACTCCCTAAAGAACTGGGTGCCGATCTCATTCTTGCATCACTCACTCAGATCTTCTCAAACATTGTTGTCAATTTCAATATGAACAACATTGAGAAGACTCTATGTGATCTTCTTATCCTCATTTGCCAAGTGGACAAAGATATGAAGCGCGAAAAGCCTTCTATCCTTATGGTGAATAAGAGGAAAGGGAAGGCGAAGAGATTTAAGCCCAAAGCTTCTTCATGGCCTTCCAAGAAAAAGAATATCAAAGGGGGGGCAAGGGAATAGGAGGCTGTTTGTTTTGCATGTGGAAAGAAGGGACACTGGAATAAGAACTGCACCCATCCTAAGAAGCAACAGGAAGCTTCAGGTGCATTTGTTATCGAATGAAATCTATATGTTTCTACAAATTGGGTATTATATACAGCTTGTGGTGCTCACATAAGTATCCAAATATAGGAACCATGTAGATTCAGAAAGATTGATCGAGGGGAGGTAGATCTACGAGTAGCCAACAAAGCCAGACTTGTTGTTGTAGCTGTTGGGGACTACCGCCTCACGTTGCCAACTAGGATGATCTTGGTGTTGAAGGGTTGCTATTATGTGCCTTCTATTACTAAAAAAATTATTTTTTTATCCAGATTAGATACATATGGATTTGTTTTCAATTTTGGAAATGGATGTTGCTTCTTTTACAAAGATGTCATTTATTATGGTAGGTCACATTTATACAACGGATTTTACGTGTTGGATTACACAAACCAAGTAATGGAAATCGATAACAAAGATAATTCATATGACTCATACCACACCCAACTTTGGAATCAGCGTCTAGGTCATGTAAATGAGAAATGGTTGAAAAAGTTACATCAAGATGGATATTTAGATTCTTTCAAACTAAAACCACTTTGCGTATGTCATGCATGTTTACAAGGCAAAATGACCAAATCCCCATTTAGTGGGAAAGGTAAAACGTCTAAAGAACTTCTTGAATTGGTTCATACCAATGTGTGTGGACCATTTACAGTTGAAGTAAGGGGAGGGTACTCATACTTCCTAACTTTTATTGATAATTTTAGTATATATGGATATATCTACTTAATGAGGTATAAGTCTGATTCTTTTAATAAGTTCAAAGAATACAAGAATGAAGTAGAGAAATAACTTGGTAAGAAGATTAAGAAACTATGCTCAGACCGAGGTAGAGAATATCTTAATCAAGACTTCATTGATTACTTATGGGAGTTTGGGATCCTATCCCAACTCACTCCTCCAAACACGCCCCAGTGGAATGGTGTGAGCAAAAGGAGGAACCGCACCCTATTGGACATGGTGAGATCAATGATGAGTCATACGAGTCTTCCATTATCCTTTTGAGGATATGTGTTACAAACAGAAGCACACATACTAAACCAAGTACCAACTAAATCGATAAATGGTATTCCATACGAGTTCTGGAGTGGAAGAAAAGCCATGTTATCGAATTTACATGTGTGGGGTAACGAAGCGTTTGTTAAGGCCTCTTCAGGTAACAAACTCGCACCTCGAGACACAAAGTGTACCTTTATAGGATACCCTAAGGAAACAAGGGGATATTACCTATACAACCCCTTAGACAAAAAGGTTATAGTGGCAAGACATGCCATATTCCTTGAGAGGGAGCACGTCTCCAAAAGAGATAGTGGGAGCGAGATAAGGTACACAAGAGTTGGTATAGGAATAGATTCCACAAAGCCCTGTGGAAGAAGAATTTTTTCCAGAGACACAAGTACTGCGTAGGTGTACAAGAGAGGTTAGAGAACTGGAATGGTACGGTTTTCTAGTTACCGAGGATAGTGACTCCTTATTAGTTGATAATAATGATCCTCTAACCTACAAGGAAGCAGTAAGTGGCACAGACGTTGCCAAGTGGCAAGAAGCCATGAATTCTTAAATGGATTCCATGTACCAAAACCAAGTCTAGATTTTTGTAGATCCTCCAGTTGATGTAAATATTGTTGGTTGCAAATGGGTATTCAAGAAGAAACTAGACATTGAAGGAAAAGTCAGTACCTATAAGGAATGACAAGTTGAAAAAGGGTTTAAACAGCGTCAAGTAATTGACTACGATGAAACCTTCTCACTAGTTGCAATGCTGAAATCCATCAGAATTCTACTTTCCATTATAGCTTACCATGACTATGAGATTTGGAAAATGGATGTCAAAATAGAATTCTTTAATGGGAACCTTCAGGAAGATGTCTACATGACACAACTTGAAGGGTTTGTGACTCCAAAGGATGCCAATAAGGTATGCAAGTTTTAGAAATCCATTTATGGATTAAAGCAAGCATCCAGGTCATGGAACATTCGTTTTGATGAAGTCATAAAAGAATTTGGTTTTATCAAGAATGAATGTGAGCCTTGTGCCTACAAACGGTTTAGTGGGAGTGCAGTCATTTTCTTAATAGTATATGTTGATGACATATTACTTATTGGAAACGAGATACCATTCTTACAGTCTGTTAAGGCATGGTTAAATCAGTGCTTCTCCATGAAAGACTTGGGCAAGGCAGCGTATATTCTTGGGATCAAGATACATCATGATAGATCCAAGAGATTATTGAGCCTAAGTCAAAGTACATACATTGATAAGATACTGAATACATTCAGTATGGAACAATCCAAGAGGGGATTTTTGCCAGCATCACATGGCATTCATCTTTCCAAGAAAATGTGTCCTCAGAAACATGAGGAAAGAAAGATAATGGCAAGGACTCCATATGCATCAGCGATTGGGTCGGTCATGTATTTCATGCTATGTACTAGGCTGGATTTCACCTACGCATATAGTGTGGTAGGCAGATATCAAGCTGACCCAGGTGACCGTAATTGGATGACAATCAAGACTATCCTAAAGTATCTGAGGTGTACTAAGGATATGTTCCTAGTTTATGGAGGAGATGAGGAACTAGTCATCAAAGGATATGCAGATACTAGTTTCCAGACTAATCGAGATGACATGAAGTCGCAAACAGGATACATCTTCACTTTGAATGGAGGTGTAGTGAGATAGAAGAGCTCAAAGAAGAGTGTGGTCGCAGATTCTATAGCAGAGTCCGAGTATATCGCAGCTTCTGAGGCTGCTAAAGAAGCAGTTTGGATGCGAAGCTTCATCCAGGAGCTAGATGTGATACCTAGTAGTAAAGATCTCATCACACTGTACTGTGATAATACTACAGCGGTGGCTCTCGCAAAAGAGCTAAGGTCACATCAGCGAACGAAGCACATACTTCGAAAGTATCATCTCTTGAGGGATTTTTCTCATAGAGGTGAAGTCGCAGTGAGCAATATTCCCACAGAAGACAACATGGAGGACCCCTTGACTAAATCCTTGACTCAGCAGAAACATGATCATCATGTGAAGCGGACTGAAAGTCGTAGGCAGTTGTCTCTAGTCCAAGTGGGAGTTTGTAAGAGTTGGTGTCCTAGAACCAACTGGTTTTTCTTTGATTACATGGATATTTAATGTATTATTACATATTGTTCACTGTTCTTCATGACTATGATGTAATAATGTCCTAGAGTATTTGTTTCATTGATAAGGTCATGGCAGTTCCCCGCTATGATGAGAACCTTGAAATGCTATAACAATATTCTTAAATATAGTTCTGCGGTTGGATGACATGCTATGATGGGACACATAGCATGCAGACTGTCAGGTGCGAGTACTCGTAATCATATGAGACTTCTTCTCATGAAGTTCGCACTTGGTAATCTCCAAGATAGGAGATTATGAGAACAGACTTGCTAGTAGGAGTTCTGCATGTTTTGGTGTCATCGGATATTTCTATCTACGAGCGTGTGTAATGATCCTTAGACTTTAAGATTATCATTAATACATTTCATGACTTACTTACTTTGATTTACTGACAAAAATCATCACACAGACAGTTGGTGGGAAGTAGGGTACGTTGGGTGCATCACGAGTGGCATGTTATTAATGGATAAGTCGAGGAAGGATTTGTCTCTTCCATTTATGGAAGTTGATATCTCGGCCCTTTGATTGAAATAGAACCGTCGCACTAAATTCCATGTCCATGGTGTAACGACGATTTTATTTCAGGTAGTCAAAGAATGACGTATCAAACATAAAAGTTGATGACACAATCATGAAACCTGCTTGATGAGATATTTCGACAAAGGGATTATATTACACAGTGAGAGTTCGTATGTGGATGTCCTTATTGTGACTTTATGTTCTTTCTCTTGGGTACCTTGACCCGTTTCTAGACATTACTCTTGGACTTTAGGCAAATCTGCCTAATGCCAACGAGAAAGAATCCTAGAGGGTCACACACTAAGTGTTTTTGGTGGTCTCGGTTAAATTCTATTTGAATTTAATTAATGAAATTGTTTTGGTGGTCTCGGTTAAATTCTATTTGAATTTAATTAATGAAATTAATATTATTCTCAAGACCGTAGAATAATTTTATTCAAGTTAAAATGATCGCATAAATTAAATAAAATATATTTATTTATTTTATTGAACATTTAATAAATATTTATTTACTAGTTTGTAAATAAAATATTTATTTAAGAGAATGAATTATTTATTTATTTATTCAAGTGTTCAATAAATGGAAGTGGAGTTCGAGCGGACCAAGATCGGTCCGATAGTAAAATAATTATTTGCAAGACAGTAAATAATTATTTAACTAGTTTCTAAAAATTAAAATAACGCTGCTATTATTTTGTGACGCGGAATTTATAATTCCGTTTTGCGCAAGTTGGCACACTATAAAAGGAGATAACCAGAGCACCTAGCAAGGAAACTACCCACCCAACCTCACCAAGGCACACTCCCCAAATAACGCAAGTCAAGTAATGTAATAGTAATAACACATCGATGTTTGGGTACCTCGCGCCACTTTCCCACTGGTTATTATAGACACCCTACGCGTGAGACCTCTCCCGCCATTCTCACCGCAATCCCACTGCCATACCCCGCCCGCACACACCTGGGCTATCACAACCACACATCTCGCCCGCAAACACCTAGGCCACAACCACACATGTAACCACGCCCGCAGACACCTGGGCCAGAACAGCTACCACCACGCCCGAAGACACCTGGGCCCAAACAACTACTGTCATGCCCGAAGACACATGGGCCTCATCCCGAATATACTTGGGAAACCGTCTGCCCGCACACACCTGCGCCAACCACCACCATGTAACCTGCACGAAGAATCTAGTGCTATAATGGACCTCAAGCCATCACAGTCTGCCCGAAGAATCTTGGGCTACTCGAGAAAGGGAGCAGAAAAAGAGCTAATAACCAGCCACTCATAAGAGTGTTGGGGAAAACACCCTCCCCCGTGAATGGGGGTGTTCGGTACAAAGTACTCAACTTGGATGGGGCACGAACAAGAAACATAGGAACTAAATTATACATATAGGTAACAAGCACTCATCCCAACCTAGGGGTTCCAAAACCAGCTCATACACAAACACTCTCGTTATTATTCATTCATAAAAAGAACAACACCCACGGCTAAGTCACAACTCATTCCCGTAAACCAGTTCCCCATTGAACCTGTTCTTGTTTTCATATTCAAGTGATTTCATTTAAGTAATTCTTCACTACTAGGCAACTAACAGGCATAGCCACAAGCTAAGGAAGGAGAAAACACCCAAACAACAATTTAAGCATTCACACCCGGTTCTCTTGTAAAGTCACAACAACAAAAGGGATCTGTGAGATCCCTCAAAGTACTGGAACCAAACCAAGCCCCACCATACAGCCCCACACGACCTCAGATCCAAAAACCAACAACTGCACAATAATAGAGGATCTCATCCCCATCCACGTCACCCCACAACCATCAAGCAGAACAACCACATATGTCACCAAAACAAAGCAAGGGGGTTTCCAGATTCAAGCACACCATTCATTTAGTTCCTTCCTTCTGTTTGGTTAAACGGGGTGATCACACAAGGATTATTGTTTATTGGGAATCTATTCAATCAATCGAGTTTACGTGATTAACTAATTTCCATGTTACAATCATTCAATCATCACAGAGGGAAGGAGTTCTTTAGTGCACAAGAAAGGACCACCAACGACCACAATTTTCAGTGGATGTAAACTCATTCAATTTACAACATATAAGCACTGATAAAAGAGTACAGCAGCATCATAACACACCCCTTCATTCTTTAAAAGTCCATTTATTATCTTCATTAAGGTTTGGTTTCGTCTGTCCCCATAGAAACATTAGCATAACCACCCCGCATGATACACAGAAAGAGAGACAAAGGAAGAACCCTATGTGGATTATAAATGATCGAAGTTTCTCTCCACGCGCCAAGAATTGGGGATGTGCCACTTGCAAGGGAGGAACTCCGAGGATCCCAAGAGTGAGCAGAAAAGCTCCAACACAAGCGCACCACTTGCCTCGGGAAGGGGGACTCCAACGCACAAGGAAGAAAAAATAGATCATCTGGGAAGAAGAAGAACAATTTCCCATGCGATTAAAGGGTGAGATCCTGGAGTTACGGGATATGGAATTTTGAACGGCTTTAAAGGCGAATCGTGGTTTCACCACACAGTTGGGTGGTTACACACGATGGAATTGATTGATATTTAATAATTCTCATCAGAGTGGTGGCCATAATGGCTAAGAGTTTAAAGGAATTCCTTCAAACAGAGGAAAACGCGCGTAACAGGGGCGGAACTAGAAAGTATAGGGAAAGGGTGTGACACTGAGGAAAAGTCACACGTTTTGGTAAGTCAAGGGTCACCCAGATCTCGGGGGGTTTTAGATATCATTTATGGGCCTTAAATGGCTTTGAAAGAGATTATTAAAACACTTTTACGCTAAAAGATATGTTGCGGGAGTGGAAAAAGTCGGAAAATTGAAAAAGAACGAAGGTTGGGACACCGTTTGGTGAGACACCGTAACGGTGCCACGGTCACAGTGCCATTATTTCGGTGTGTTACCGTAACGGTGTCACCGCCACTGTGCGACTGTCACGGTGTCACCGTAACGGTGCCACCCACCGTAAGCACCAAAACCACACGCCAAGGCAAGTACGTCTATTGTGTCATACACCAAAACCACACCACACGCCTGGTGAATTGAGAATTGTTGAGCCAAACAATTTCTCTCTTGAATCCTCTTCTCTCCCCTCTCAAGAAGGAGAGACGTTCTTCAAGGCCAAAGAACAAGCGATCAAGAACGACCGACACAAGACACTCGCTTCGCCGCGCTAGCACCCAAAGAATGAGTGGTGTCGATTGAAGGCCATCAGAGTATGTGTGGATCACCGCTAGAGGGATTCTAGTTTGGATCCTTACAAGCGCAACGAGATAATCCGGAAGGGTCATTCCGTACGATCAACATCATCAACGAAGAAAAGTACCAAAGATACAGGTAATATTTTTCTTTATGAAATTAATTAAATTAATTATAAACATGATGTGCAAGATCATCTCTAAGGTTTTGGGCCTCTTTATTTATCTAAATCTTTGATTATATTCTGTGGAGAATGGCGTTCATCGTCGTATTGATCCCGGAATAATCATTGATCATGGTAAAAATCAAAGTTGGGTGTCATCCCAACCATGCTTCTGTTACGCTCGGAACCTTCATGATGGACTCCTGTTAATGAGATATGTTATCATGTTCATTGCATCATCCCAGAAGATCTTAGGTGACCCTGAATGTAGCCTCAAGCTCCTGGAACGTTCATTCAGTGTCTTATTCATCCTTTCAGCTACACCAAACTGTTGTGGTGCTCCTGGGATAGTCTTCTCCCAACGAATTCTATTATTAAAACAGAATTCTCTAAACTCTTGACTGTCATACTCTCCACCGTTGTCAGACCTCAAGCATTTTAGATTTGATCCTGACTCATTTTTCACCATGATCTTTCACTTTTGAAACATCTTAAACACATCATATTTTCTTTTCAGAAAGTAAACTCATACCTTCCTTGTTGAGTCGTTAATAAATGTCGCATAATATTGTGACCCTCTAAGTGAATATACTGGTGCAGCCCCCCAAACATCTATGCGCACCAGGTCCAGCTTCCCGGCCTTTGGTGTTCTACCTCCTTTTGCAAATGATACCTTCTTCTACTTTCCAAGGATGCAATCTTCACATAAACCAACTTCCACCGACTTCAGCTCTGGTAGCATTCTTTTTTGTCGTCAGCACCTTCATCCCCTTATCATTCATGTGGCCTAGTCTGTAGTGCCACATTTGTGAATCTCTGACAAAATTTATTGATGCAAGCATGTCTATTCTTGTTTCTGTCATGTTGTACAAGGTACCACTCTTTACTCTCCGAGCTATGACCATAGCTCCCTTGGTAATCTTCAATGAACCACTAGTAAACGTGGTACTGAAGCATGTATCATCATGTTGTCCGATAGAAATAAGATTTATTCTTAAACCAGGGATATACCTCACATTTTCCAGAACTAGTAGACTCTCATTTTTGGTCTTGATATGTGTATCACCCTTCCCCATGATCTACTGGGGTTCATCATCAGCAAGATGTACCTTTCCAAAATTTCCAGAAACAAAATTGTTCAAGAAACCCTTCTCCACTGTGAAATAGAAAAACACCCCTGAGTCTAAAATCCAAGACTCCATAGGGTTATCCATGCTCAGCAGCAGCACATCATCGGTTCCTCCAGCCGTTGTGTTTTCTCCACTGGTTTCAGGTCTCTTCCATTTTTCTCTCCACTCCTTGACATGTCCTTTCTTCTCGCAAATCCAGCAGGTAGGACTGGTCCCCTTTGCCTTATCTCTGCTCTTTCCTCTTGACTTTGATCGTCCTCTGCAATTGTCTCGCTGTGGATATTTTCTCACTCCTACATTCAGTTCAGAACCAGAGAATCTACCTAATTCTCTTCTTCGGATATCCTCACTGAGGATCAGGTCTCGTACATCCTTCAGAACCAGCTTGATATTCCCCGAAGAACTGCTCACGGCTGTTATAGTCGCTTCCCAACTGTCAGGTAATGAAGACAGTAAAACCAGTACACATACCTCATCACCAAGTGCAATTTACACCGATGTCAGTTGACTTATGATGGTGTTGAATTCGTTGATGTGATCTGTAACAATTCTCTCTTCAATCATTTTCATATTGAACAATCGTCGCATCAAGTGCACTTTGATTGCCGCAGAAGGCTTCTCGTACATATTCGAGAGAGCTTTCACCAGCTCAATCGTCGTCTTCTCCTCTCTGATGTTGAACACCGCGTTTTTGGCCAATGTAAGGCGCACAATACCCAGAACTTGTCGATCCAGCAGCTCTCACTCTGACTGCTCCATGTCCTTTGGCTTTAAACCCAGAAGCGGCAAATGCTTTTTCTTCTGGTAAAGATAGTCTTCGATTTGTATCTTTCAGTAGCTGAAGTCAGTTCCATCGAAGCGGTCAATCTTCACCTTGCCTTCTTCCATAGCCATCGTTCAAATCGAGAAATCTGAACTCAACCCTTAAACATCAGTTGTTGCGGAAACATCCGGAGCAACGGAGCGAAAAAATGATTCATAGAAGAGAAAAAGGAAAAAGAAGAAGATGATGCTGATGATCTTCGACACGGAGATTTACATGGTTTGGGAAATGATACCTATGTCCCCAGAGAGGTAGAAAATATCACTAATTTCAAGAGCACAAATTAGAGGGATTATCAGAGCTTCACCAACATAAACTCTATCCCAAAATGGGCTAATAAAGAGGACGAAGCACATTTCCATCAACCGCACAGAAAATCCGTTTTGCTATGGTGTTGCGGTCACCCCAAGTCTAAGGTGTTAAAGTGGTCGGCGACTAGAAGTCCACAGAACTACAGTAGTAGTGTCTCCAAAGTCTGACCTACTACACTAGTCGTGCCAAAGTCCGCACTGCTACAGTGCCCTATCGGTGTCGACTGATCAGCTCTGCTACAGTCGGTCAGAGAATAAACAGTGCCCCAAGATTTAGGCCAAAGGCCTTCGGCCCCCGGATCCCCCGAGCAGGGGCGCGCTGCCCCCTGCAACCTCAAATGATCTCACCGAGGAGTTGCGGCCTCGTGCACAGTATGGGCAGGAGGCATTCAGCACAATCATCATCCAGAACGGATCGAGCTACACCAATCCAACAACAGGTGATCCGGACAATGTGTCATTTCCGGGATCAATGGCATATACACGGTCTGCTCTTTATTAAGATTTTTCCTGTCAAGCTAGGCCACATTCACCTTTGGAATCTGTGTTGCTTCCCACTTGAAAGCATAAAAGGGTCCAAGCTTTAATTTGTTTAGTCCATGTTTGTAACTGAACCCACCAAGGAATTGCTTGGATAGTAATACAACGAGAAAATTACTGAAGATGAAACAAAATAATAGATCTTTGTTTCAGTAATGATCATTTGTAGATTCCAGAGAATGAAAGGGCAGAAGTCGTCATCCAAATATTGGATAATGTTGAACAGTGTTTTCATTTTCTTGAAAGGTATTGGTCGACAAACCAACAGGCAAAGATCAATCCTTATTCATTTTCTATGAAAGAACCATTCGTATATTGGATAACATTTGACAAATCGTTATTTGATAAAAATAATAAAACAAATGTTTATTAGCCAAGCAACTGTGAGGTGATGTCAACTACAATTATTCGTTCTTTCACATTCATGATAATCATTTTTACAACATAAATATTTTTATCAATGTCAATCCAGTCTCCCTTAGCTCATCATTTGTTCATTTGAACTTTTTCTACTACCGGTGTACCTTCCAAACTGTTTCCTTGTGTTACTTGTCGTTGCTACTACATTTTATCGTCGTAGAAAAACTTGTTCATGCCTCTATTTTTGTTAGAAAGATCTTAAAAAATCCTAAAAATACATCCTCATTTTCCTATGGATACAATCCTTCACTGCTATACTCGCTTGGTGTAGGTAAATAATCATTGAATACTTAAAATCAGAATATATTTATCATAGATGTTGCTTTCTAGACCTTTTCTCAAAGCCATCAACCTAAACTGATGAGCGATTCATTCGAGGTTGAAAGAACAGACTTTAATTCAAAAAATTATTAATGAGGAGATTTATCTTCAGCAATTAGAATAGCAAGTAATAATTGGGTTACTATTACATATAAATGTGTGGGAATGTGTCATGTAATGCAAACTTGAACCTTGCATCGGATTATTAATATTTATCAAACAGAGCATCAACCTTCATCACCCGGTATGAATAATCAGCAGAACATGCATCGACCCAAATGAATTAACAAATCCATGAGAAACAGTTGATGCGTACGACTCAAGTGCTAACCTCCACTTCTCTATAGAAGCAAACCATGGATTACTCATATGCATCTTACCAAGAGCCACAAACATCTTTAGATGAGATACTCAGAAGATGACTAATCCTAATGATAGGAAAATCAACTAGTATTACGTATTTTTTTAGTGTAATCTAGAATAAGAAACAAAAAGTTGTATGCTGATTGAGTATTGAGACAAAATACTAAGCAACGACACATGTCATATTATTGAAAATACTGTCATAAGAATGTGGAATGTCAACTTCTCACCTTTTTCAAAAAAAATGTGCAATGTCAACATTAAAAGTGTATTGAAAAATGAATTGAATTATGTAAATGGAAAATATATTTTAGAAAATGAAACTGAAATTATGAAAGTTCTAAAAAAAACTTGTTTATCTTTTAATTTATTATGATAATTTATTTTAATCATATAAGTGACCGTATACCATGTGTTGCTCAGGCAAGTGCTTGGTGCCTACTGTATAAATCCAGTTTTTTAGCTAAAATGAAGAGGTTTGCCAAAACAGAATAAAATTGCTATTCCCTGAAAGCCCTTAAAAGCCAATGGCCAAATCATCCCTGAATAACTGATGTCTCTGTAATCTAGTGATCCTAAACTTACTAACGTATTTCCAATGAAAACAATTGATAATCACCAAA
Organism: Viscum album; assembly: GCA_963277665.1. NCBI lineage: Eukaryota > Viridiplantae > Streptophyta > Magnoliopsida > Santalales > Viscaceae > Viscum > Viscum album. The sequence goes on along the minus strand of OY728167.1, from coordinate 709,902,485 downwards.
GTACGCGAATAAGGAATTGTATGTATAAAACATTTAATGCTCAAATTTTAAGAGATAAACAAAGGGTTCTGTTGAATACTTAAACCAGAATTCTCAATCAATAACCCATAGCCACTCTTCAAAACAAGAACAACAAGACTGTGAACCAAGTAAAGAAACAATAGTTTTGAGAATATCAATACCAATGCTCAAAAAAGCAGATAAGACGCCGAAGATATTCTAATCCATCCTCGGGAGGGCCGGAATCAAAGTCAGGGTCGCCGTCGACTGAAAAAGCAGGCAGGCCTCAATATGCTACTATATTCAGCTAAGTATGTGCTCAAGAACTGAAATTCAGATTCATGTATTAACAGTTTCTCACTTTCCATTTACATTGGCAGAAAACATTTAAAATGCAACAAGTTTTCTCAGGTAAAATGGTGGCATTTAAAATGCAAGTCAACACGCCTAGGAATACAACACAAGTATGTTGTATATATTCATAACAGATCTTTTGCAGGTTGCTTTCAGCATCCTTCAATGCACACAGATTTTCAGATGGTTCTTTCTTCCCTTTGTATCCACTGCACCTGTGCAAAAAAGAAATTGGAAACATATCAAATTGTCACAACCAGAGAATCATTCACATGTTGACAAGAGATGGAATGGATTGACAAAAAACCAGTGGTGATATAGCTTCAGAATCCTTTCAAAGGGTGTTCAAACTGTATAGATAAGGGTTCTTTGGGTTATAAGGATAACAAATAACAAATAATTTCAAAAATGTCACAAAAGAAGCCCCAAGGAAAATTAATAGGGGGAAGCAACAATAAACAGGGATAGCAATACCTGTTCACGCAAGGGATTGACAGAAAGGGAAGGGAGCCATTAGAGGCACTGGGAGTGATAAATCCCAATTTAACATTAATGACCAATACTCATAAAAAACCAGGCCAACCGTTCCACAAAAAACACGACAGAAAAGACTGGCCAAGGGAATTGATAACAAAAATCAGCCTAATTTTCTGGAACAAAAGATATATAGTGATAAACAAAAAATAGAAAAGACTCAAAATTGTAAGAAAAGCCTAACTCCCAACACAAAGCACATAAATGTTGATTCACTAGCAAGATAATAGCCATAAGCACACACATATGGGCATCTCCCAAAGCTAATAGCCATAGCCGGGCCGGTGACATTTATTGAAATGCACATACCCTGCCTAGTAGCACACAAAACTCCCCCAATGATATCATGGGGACCAGACTTTGATTTCATGTTTATGTTGAATTACACTTTGAAATCCCTTTAACTATGGTTTTGTAGAAGCGGGGTATGATGTAAGCTTTCTTTTAAGGCGTCTGACAGTGAGTCACATTTTAGGATATCTATCATATCCTACTGGCATTTGCTTTGATTTTTTGGTTTTAGGCATGATGGATCTTTCACACAAACTTCTCAATCTACATAGCTCACCCAAGAAATGCACGCACTAAAAAAAAAGTGAAGTCTTTAAGATGAGAGTTGACCCCAGATGTATACCAAGAATTGCAGGAGCCTCTTGCTTCTTTGTAAAGCGTTGATGAGGATCCCTTTGTCTGGTAAAACTCGCCAGACCATTATATTCCCTCGCCACAACAGGATCGAGGGCAGAATATACATCACTCCACATCTTTTTCTGCCCTTCAGTGTCTATGAACCGCAGGGCCTCTAACTGCGCCCTTGAGTAAACTCTACTAGAACGAGCACTGCTTGATTCGATATTGGGAGCTGAAATATTTCGGTTTCCATTTGCTTCTAGCGCCTTCTTGGCACCTTTTCCTCTTCTCCTCGGCTTCTTCTCCTTGTTCCTGTTTACATTTTTTTTGAAATCTTTGACAAAAGGGACACCGTCCGCCTTCTTGCCGTTGCCATTTCCGACTTGTGACGCTTTAGGCAACTGAATTAGTGCCGTTTCATCTATTACTTGGATGTTCAGGGAACATGTCGGAGAAATTCTAAGAATTTGTCCGACCAAGCTTTTCTTTAATGCGGGATCAGCAATTTGATCATGAGTTTCGACGACCCCCTCGATTTCTTTACTGTTGAATGGACCACCCTTCAATTCGATCGACCTTCCATAAGCAGCAGATTCGGCAACACGGATCGATTCGACGGGAAGGCTCCTCTCCTTTGTTTTCGGGAGGCTCTCAGTTAGAATCTGCTGAGTCCCGTCAAAATCTGGAGAAAGAGGACTCGTCATACTTCTTTTGCCGCCTTCGACAACAGAACCCTTCCGAACTTCGCCCAGGGCATCAGATTCTTGAAACCCAAAAACGCACGATACCCCAAAACCACACTTTTCTTCAGCAGCATGATCGCAAAATAAGCGTTCTTTCCCGGGACGAATAGTTCTTTCTGCGGCACTCCCACGCCTCTCATAGGCTTCTGAAAGGGAATCCACGGGGCGATCCCCCGATTGATTCACACCGTCGCTACACCCGACTTGCATGCCGCCTGAGGTCTCGGAAACGCCATCATCGCCGATTTGGTTGAATACAGAGAAGAAATCTGAACCCAAATCATCCATCTTGATTTCAGAGAGGAGAACGCCCGGAATCAAGGAGAGCGCCCGCAACCGAGAAGGCGAAGGTGGGAGAGGGAAGTGAGGAGAAGAGACAGGGCGTGCGTCGAGTACTTGTTTAAAAATTGGCTACAACCGCGAAAGCGGTACACACGCGAGTACTTGTGGAGGATAGCAGGCGGGCGTCCCTTTTGTAATCGGGACATTTTACGTGATTATTTTTATTTTTATTTTTATTTTTATTTTGTCGAGTCAACCCATAATAAATTTATAAAATAGTTATTTTATTTCAAATATAACGAAAAAATATATGATAACCAATCCCATCCCCACGTTTTTTGAGAGCTCAGTGGTGTCGAGTGAGAGTTTGGAGGTGAGGATAGAGGAGAGTTTTGGTCTTTTTGAAGCTCACCACGCCGTGGCTTAACCCGAATCATCGGGTCCGGGTCCGAGTGTCACACGACCTCACGCACGTTTCTCCGTATGCGAGAGGTTGTCAATTATCACCCATGGTCAAGAAAGACATTGTAGAGAGACTATACCCTCAGAATCAAGTAGTCATCCAAGTATACGATGGAAGCGATAACAATAAAAAACAATATGGATAAAGTACCAACCCATGTAGTAGGAGTATGACATGTCAGTCACACAAACCAAAACGTAGAAAATGATCCCCACAAACGGTGAACCAAAGTAAGAGATGAACTAATCAAAACAACACCAGTCGTCCAAGCCTGAAGTGATGAGTTCTGTGTGATCATTGCATGACCATGTGCAGCGAAAGATAACCCAAATACAGACAGATCTATCTTCGAGAATCAATGCATAAATAAACTATATAAACAGTGTACCTGAAAATCGTCAACGGCAGCGGTCTTCTTCTTTCTCAGCGAAGGAGAATGCTTGATGAAGATCACGTTGTAGTAAACAAAAGCACCCTGTATACGAGGGGGGTACACCGACCAATGGATCTGCAATCGTATCGCGAGGATTCCTGAATGCCGAAGGGGTGCTAAAGCCTTTGTCTTAGACGATGAACAACAGTGTGGGAGAAAGAGAGAAATGAGTAGTTTTCTTAGCATTGCTTGTTTTCAACATGAGGGATCACATCCCTTTATATAGCCATTAATGTCTAGGTTATAAGGTGATATAATAATATTTAGTTGTTCGCTTAAACTCGGTCCTGTGTGAAATGAATTCCATCAAAAGAACTTGAAATTGTGTGTAATACAAATTGAGCATAGTGTTGTGTATACCGCAAGCTAAGCCAGTGTTGCATGTAGCATAAGTTTATCTTGGTGTAGCATACAACACAAGACATCAAAAAAATAACAAAAAATCTATCTTATAAAAATCTTGGGGTGTTACACCGTCTCAGTGCTTCACTCCAAAAATAATACATATGACAATATAAAGTAATATATAGAAAAATCAGTGTTGTTACAAGAAAGGATCACGTAACATTATCCATGAAGAGGATTGAGTGCTATCTAATCTTATTTGACATGTAATTGATGGACATGATAATAATAAAAGAAGGAATATCATCTTATATTTATGAGATGATTTCTCAACCATCCCTTATGGAGAAGGTTAAGGAAGCTCATAGGGATAATGTGGAGATAAAGAAGAAGGTGGATACTGTGAGGAAGAGGAAAGAATCTGAATTCAATATTGATAAATATAGAGTTGTGACACGTAGGACATTACTATGCATACCATCAGAGCCTAATATAATGAGGGAGCAGATGAATAATGCTCAAAGATCAACATTCTCCATCCATGTAGGTAGAACAATGATGTATAGTGATTTCCAAGTGAACTATTGGTGGGAGAATATAAATATGGGGATAATTTAATATACATCATATTTTGAGTAAGTAAAGGAAGAATGAAAAATTCCAAGGTGATGATCTAACCATTACCCATACCTTTATGGAAATTGGAAAACATCACTATGAATTTTTCACAGATCTTCCGAAGACAAACATAGGAAACAATACCACTTGGGTTGTGGTGGACCATATTAAAATGAATATACATGGAATTTCCATTTAGGAGGACTACTAACTTGATCAACTTTGATGGATATAAATTAGAGAATTGGTGAGGCAGTATGGAACACCACTATCAATTATATTAGAATGAGATTCGTAATTCAACTTAATGTTTAATTAAATTCTACATTAAGATATGAACATAGATGTGATCTTCAGTACATCCTGTCACCCTTAGACTAATGGAACATCTGAATGGACTATCTAATCACTTGAGGGTATATTAAGATATTTCTCGATAGACATCAAAGTAGGTTGGGATGAACTTCATTCTTTAAACAAGTTCTAAAAAAATACTTTCACTTTAGTATTCAGATGGATCCTTAAAAATACCTTTACATAATGAATTCTAGAAAAAAAAATTGTGATGAAGTAGGCAAACATAATCTATTTGGACAGAAAAAGGTAGAAGAAATTGTTGAGAAGGTTCAGTCCATTCAATAACACATCAGAGAATAATAAATTTGATAGAGGAGTTATGTTGAGAACCATTAATGAGACCTAGAGTTTAATGTTAGTGATAATCTATTCCTTTGTATATCTCCCTATACCAGAGTCACAATGTTTGGGAAGTAGGGAAAACTAATCCCTATGTACATCTCCACCTTTTATAATATTGATCACATTAGATGCGTGGCCTATCGAATTGTACTTCCACTAAACCTATCTCAATTTCATGACATATTCCATGTATCTCTCTTGAGGAAGTATATAACAAATCCATTGAATTTAATAAATAAATAGGTGGTACAGTTGGAGAATGATCTCTCTCATGTGGATCAACTATTGATAATCATGGACCATAGAGACACTGCTCTATATACTATGAAAACTCAGCTAGTCAAAGTTATTTGGAAGAACCATTAATTCGAATATGAAACATGGGAACCGAAGGACGTTATGAAATAGAAGTTCCCAAATTTGTTTTCACTTTAGTGTTAGAAATGAAATATAAAGGTTTAAATTTCTTAATGGAGGAAGGATTTAATGAATCATCAATATATATATAAATATATATTTATAATTTACCATCTAAATATATGTACACCATATCTAGTAATATAGTATATTATAAAAAACAATGTTAAAAATTTATTTCATTAGTTTTGAATATTAAATTTAGTTAAAAGTTAAACCATGTAAAATTAATATTATTAAAAATAGAAAATAAATATAAAAAATAATTAGAATAAGAAAATAGGGATCATCTTTATCTCCAAGAATTATCGCACTCACAAACAAAACTGCAAAAAGGAAAAAAAGAATTACAATCAAAGGTTAATTTTGAAAGTGAATAATATTGTACCACAAAAGAAATTAATGTAATGAATTTATGATTAAAATTGGAAGTATTTATAGGAAGTATAAAAATAAACTTACCATTGGGAAGTATGACCATTGGGAATTATAACAATTGGATATTATAACTGCTAGACATTTTGATTATTGGGTATTATTATTGTTAGTAATGTATCAATTATAATTTTACCTATAGAATCAATGTATTTTGTGGGTAATTATGAGAAATAATTTATGTATTAGGTAGAAATGATGGACACAACTGGTAGAATCATGCTTTATGAATCATATTTATCAAAGTGTGGGAGGGAGGTAATGCCATTGGGGTTCATACTACACCAATCCCAAGAAGAGCTTCATCTACCAAGGATCGAGAAAAATTCCATAAGAAAAATGTAACGCCCCGACCCTAGTTACCCAGAGTCAGTGCATTATTACATAACATTGACATGATCACAAGGGATCAAATCACGAAAAACCGATCAGTTTAGTATCCTTATAAGTACTAGATACAAACATAAGTTTTACATTACATTATGAAATGAAAAACAACAACATTGTGTCTCCTTTTAACACATTCATCTCCCTTAGAATATCCCAGTAGGTCAGTCATAATATACTTCTTTGAATCCTAGGAAAAATAAAATATAGAAAGGGGTGAGCTCAGATGCTCAGTAAGGATAGCAATATAGAGGACACTTTCATAAATAAGCACAAGCATTTAAGGAAATGTATAAGACTAAAACACAAGCATTTTAAACTTAAACTTCAGCATAATATGGAAAAGATAAATCAAATAATGAAATTTACTTATTCACATAGATATTATACTAGTCTAATAATCACATGTAATATCAATAGCCAATTTCATAATGATGGAATGCATAATGTCGGACATCATAACCACATAGTCAATGCCTCGTGCCAAGAATACAAATAAGATTTTGTCAAGGCCTTGTGCCAAGACACTAGTTGTCTCATGAGAACTACAGATGCATCGAGGAGCTATAGCGGGCTCCACCTGTCGTATACTAAGTCCAATGCATTCCTCATATAAAAAGGTTGAAACATAACATAAACATTCATATTAAAACTAGCATACGAAATGTTAATAATTTAACCATAATCCATGAATGGTATAAAAATAAAACATACACAGTAAAACATGTCACAAAACCTTCAATACAATATGGAAGATTGTATCATAATAAATAAACTTCAAACAAGTTCGAAATCCATCAAAGGATGTTGACATAGATGAAATCAAAACTATTAGAGAGAAATATCTCTTTCTATTTTAAAATCAATTAAAATTCATGTAATTATAAAAGAAAAAATTTATTTTGAAAATATTCTTATAAGCTTGTAAGGGAATCTTTGAAGGTGTTATAATGGCGGAAAATAGATGCACCCGCCGTATAAGTTAAAAAAACATTCTTACCTTAATTTGTCAAAAAGGTCATAAAGTACCTTGTTTGGAAAACGACAGAAAGATTCCTTTCAATTTTTTTTTATAAAAAGTCAAACAAGGTAATAAATAACTTTAACCCATATTCTAGAAAATATTAAAAATGGTTTGAAATACATTTTTAAGAAGCACAGATGTGGATGATAAAGAGGTCCCAGTAGATACTCACGTATAAACAACCTCAGACAACAAAGAGATTGTAAAATTAACCATTACCTTGTACTTTTCCTTAGTTGAGGGTAGGTTAACCTCATTTATAATGGTGAAATAATTGTTATTAAATTATAAAAGAACCACATACATAAATATTATATCATATATGATATTCTAATATTTCTTTGTTAATGATATTTCAGTAGTATCATCGTTTCGGGTGTTAACTGATTCGTTTTCCTTTATATGTTTTTCAATGTAAGTCATGTTTTTTATGGATAGGATGTATTTGATTCATATAAATAATGATATTAAGTTCTTAAATATTATTTTTTAATCATAAAATGAAAATTATTCTTGAATGATTACGATGGGAAATGAATCTCATCGCGTTCGTGGAGACGGTAATCCGTACATACGCACGAGCAACAATATCATTCTATTGATGGTGAAAATGTATGTAATTTGATAGTATATCATATATAAATAATCATTAAAATGTTATATTTATTATTTACATCAATTATACTCATTATTATACCCATCCAAATAATGAAGTGTTGAAAAACAAACTACACTACAACGTGGAGACGGCAAGCCGTACGTACGCACGTATGGTGACTTTGTCATTAATAGGATGGATAGAGTAATGAATATGGTTGTACCAAATTTATAATAACCTCATGGTATTTAGATGACAATGGAGTTATTATTTTGGTATGGAAACAACAAAGAAAGAGGAAGTGGAAGAAGAAAAGAACTTTGAAAGAGGTGATGAAATTATTACCTCTTCTTCGGGTGCTTCCATTTGATTTGATCAAAAGGGATCCTTAGGTTGTCTTCTGATCAAAGTAAGGAATCTAGGTTGAATTGAGGGTAGTTGGGAGGATATTTGAGTAGTTTTTGGCTGATACAAATGGCTTTGGAGGTGTGAAATTAAGAGAAGGGGAAGTACCCTTTTATAAGAGAGGTGAGGGTCACTTTAGGAAAAGCATGAAATATTATTTTATTATACAATCATATTCAGTTTATAATGGCTCAAAAAGGATTTATTTCGAGGATAAGGTGGGTATGGGTCCAAAACCTCTCAATAAATAGGTTTTAGAAAGGTTTAGGTCACCATATTAACCTTATATTTTAGATTTAACTCTTAGTTAAATAGTTTAACTTTTACCATGTATTCTTGTATTATTAAATAAATGGTTAATAAACTTACTATAAAAAGACAAGAGAACCCCAATTGGTTAATTATTGATATATCTAACTTTATATAAGTTCTTTGGCTGAACCTTATATTTTTAGAAATATTATATCAATTAATAATATAGTATTTCTTTTAAAATCTCATTTATGTCAATTTTGACACAATTTAGTATTTGGTTTTTGTGAAAGTCATAAAAACTTTATCATTTCGAATTTTTTTATTTAATCAACCCTAATATGTAATATTAAAATATAAAATTAGTGTAATACATAAAAAGTCTCAATTTACAATTATTTTAATATTAATAAATTCAATTATTTTAATCTTTCAATAATAAGGTAATTACTGCATCATCATTGTGTCATAAATAAATTTAATTATTTAATTTATAAAAATTAAAAATAAAATACCAATATGTAGGAAATATTTTTATATTTCTAATGAATATTTATAGTCTAATTTATCTTATGTATAACCCTATATTAAAAATGTTTTAGTTATTAAAATTTGAATTTAACACTTTTAACTTTTCTTTAAATAAAATAATAATAAATGTACTAATCTAATCCAAGTGGACAAACAATATCATATTTTATTCCTAAGGTTGATTTTAGTCTAAATAAACTTATCCAATAGAATTAGGACATGTTTTATGGTAATTATAATATCATTTTTACCATTAATTACTCTATTTACTTTTAACCGTGGTAAATAAAAGTCAAAAGTTACTATTCACCAAAAATTATTTTAATCATATTGAACCACATTTTACTTACTGATATCAACCATGTCTCTCGCATTTTTGAAATTCAATTCATAGAAGCGGTAAAATTACATTTTATGCAAAATTTTTAACGTGCCTAAAAGGTGGGTAAAAGACGTTAAAAAAAATTCAATAAAATTTTATACCTCTAATTTTATTATAAAATGAATCCAATGAATTAAATTGAACTAATATAGGTATTATGTATCTATTTTTACTTAAAATAAATTTAAATAAAATAAATAATTATTTAAAAAAAAATTCAGTTTTAAACAATAACGCAGTGTTTTTCACTATTCATCAAAAATTGAAAGTTTTTAGAAAAATAAAAAAAATTCACCCTAAGCTAATTTTGATATTCAAAATCCAAAAATGAAGTCCATTTTGAAAAATAAAATTTATAAAATTTCAACAAGTGGGTATTACTATTCATAACGGTTAGTTTGATTGGTCGTGGTGTGCTAGAACTCGAAGTTGCGTACAGTGCAAACTATTGCATTATTCAAAGAGAAGCGTACTGTTGAAGATTGGGGTGTTACATTATTCTCTTCTTAAAATAATCTCATCCTTGAAATTTCTAGAATACTACTGCATAAAAAGCTCTGGGTGGTTCTTCGTCATAATTTCCTCAGGTTCCCACGTTGCCTCTTCCATCTTATGGTTTCTCCATATAACTTTTACCAGACAAGTCATCCAGTTTCTCAACACTTGTTCCCTGGTATCAAGAATCTTGAGAGTCTCTTCACAATAAGATAGATCGGATTTGAGTTCTATTTCTTCATAGGTGAGTACATGCGTTGGGTTAGACATGTATTTTCTCCACAGTGATATGTGGAACACATCATGAACTTTAGAGAGACTTGGAGGCATTGCCAAACAATAAGCTACAACTCCAATTCGTTCTAGAATTTCGAAAAGTCCGATGTACCTGGGACTTAATTTAACCTTCTTACCGAATTGCACAACATCCTTCCATGGATATACCTTCAAGAAAACATGATCTCCTACTTGAAATTCCAAATCTTTCCTTCAGTTATCAGCATAGATCTTTTGCCTACTTTGCGTTGCTTTGATGTGGGTTTGGATAATATTCACCTTTTCCATTGTTTCCTCAACAAGTTCTGGGCCTAAAAGTTTTCTTTCACCAACATCATCCCAACAAGTTGGCGTGTGACATCTCTTTCCATATAATTCTTCATATGGTGTCATCTGAATACTTGAATGGAAGATATTGTTATAAGAAAATTATACCATAGGTAAATATTGATCCCACATACCTTGAAAGTTAAGTGAGTAAGATCTCAACATGTCTTCAAATGTTTCAATAGTCCGTTATGATTGTCTGTCAGTTTGAGGGTGGTAGGCAGTGCTCAAACAAAGTTCAATATCTAGGGATTTTTGAAGAATTTTCCATAATCTTGATGTAAAATGGGGATCATGGTAAAAAACAATAGATAGGGGTACTCCACGAAGTCTTAAAACTTCATTAATATATAGTCTTTCTAAACGTTCAAGTGGTAAATCTTCTCTTATAGAAATAAAATGTGCTGACTTGGTAAGATGATCAACAATGACCCATATTGCATTGTTCCTTTTAGGATTTTTTGGTAGCACCATGACAAAGTCCATCACAATTTCATCCCATTTCCACTCAGGTATGGGAAGAGTTTGCATGAATCCTCTAGGATGTTGTTTTCCAGCCTTCACCTGTTGACAAACCATACATCTTGACACATAATCAAAAATCTCCCTCTTCATGTTATCCCACAAAAAAGTTCCTTCAAATCTCTATATATCTTAGTGCTACTAGGGTGTATAGAGAAATTGGAGCTATGAACATAATCTAACAATTAACTTTTTAGATTAGCTATGTTAGGAACACAAAGTCTCTTCCCAAATTTCAAAATCTCATCTTCATATATGAAGTCGATCATTCTCCCATCATTCACACCTTTGATTTTCTTTTTCATCAGTCTGATAACATTTTATCCTTTCTAGTAAAGATGGATTGGAAACCATTTGAAAAAGTATTGATGTTTCACCTTCCATGATTATTCCCATATCCATATTTATTAGATCCATGAACATAGGATCCCTTTAAACTCTCATCCTGTTCAAAACTCCATGATCCTTTCTTCTCAAAGCATCTACTACCTTATTTTCCTTCCCTGGGTCGTAGTATATAGTGAAATCATAATCCTTGAGTAGTTCAAGCCATCGTCTTTGCCTCATGTTGAGCTCTTTCTGTGAGAAAATATACTTCAAACTCTTGTGATCAGTATATATCTCACATTTTTCACCATAGAGATAGTTTCTTCATATCTTCAAAGAAAATATTACAGCTGTTAACTCAAGATCATGAGTGAGATAGTTTTGTTCATGATTTTTTAGCTATCGTGATGCATAGAAAATAACTCTATCATTCTGCCTAAGGACACCACCAAGTCCTTTCTTTCAAGCATCACTATAAATAACAAACCCATCATTCCACAATGGTAGAGTCAATATAGGATAATTGACTAATATTATCTTCAGTTCTTCAAAACATTCTTTACACTCTTTTTTCCAAACAAATTTAACCCCTTTACGTGTGATCTTGGTTAATGGGTTAGCCAATCGGTCAAAATCTTAGACGAAACGCTAATAATAACCTGCTAAACCAATAAAACTGCGTACCTCATTTATACTCGTCGGTGATGGCCATTCTTGTATTGCTCTTGTCTTAGAAGGATCAACAGAGATTCCATCCTTAGAGATAATATGGAAAAGAAAATAAATCTCTTGAATCCAGAATTCACACTTTCTAAACTTACCATATAATTCATTTCTTCTAAGAGTTTTTAGAATAGTTCATAAGTGATTTTCATGATCTTCATATCTTTTAGAGTAAACCAAGATATCATAAATAAATACCACCACAAAGTCATCAATATATTCATTAAAAACTCTATTCATTAGATCCATGAAGACAGATGGTGCATTAGTTAGTCCAAAATGCATTACTGTAAACTCGTAATGCCCATACCTAGTACGAAATGCCGTCTTCAGAATTCCTTCCTTCTTCACACACATCTGATGATATCCAGATCGAAGGTAAATCTTTGAAAAATATTGAGCTCCATGAATTCGATCGAATAAATCATCAATGCGAGGTAGGGGATACTTGTTCTTTATTGTTATAGCATTGATCTCCCTATAGTGAATGCACAACCTCATAAATCCATCTTTCTTCTTAACAAAAAGAACAGGGGATCCCCATGGAGAAACATTAGGGCGAATAAATTATTTATTACTCAATTACTCTAGTTTTTTCTTTAGTTCCACTAATTCCACAGTGTCCATTATATAAGGGGTCTTCGATATGGGACTTGAACCAGGAATTAAGTCAATGAAAAACTCAATTTCTCATTCTGGAGGATGTCTAGGTAAATCCTATAGAAACACATCAACATACTCTTTCACAATAGGTACGTCCTCTATTTGAACATTATTTTCCTCACCCATAGTTATTTCATTCTTTTCCTCCCCAATAATCGAATTTAGTAGAGCTACTGGGGGTGAATCTAGATAAGAATCAGGTGGTGACGTTTCTGATCTAAAGATAAGGTACTCCTTATCATCATCGAAAATTGTAGCCTCCTTCTTCTTACAATAATTTTTCACATCATGGTCCGAAATCCAATCCATACTGAGGATTATATCAAATTCAATCATGGGTATGACGATGAGATCAGCAGATAAATAACATTTATATGCCCTAATGGGGAATGATTCACAAAACTTTGTTGTAATGATACTTCCCTTAGGAGTTTTGACTGAAAACTTCCTTGTTAAATCAAATTGGAAATATCTAATTTTCTTAGAAAACTGGGAAAATATGAAATAATGCGATGATACAGAATCAAATAAAGCATTGGATAAATTTGAGGAAACCATTAAATTACCTACCACCATGTCATTCAGAGCATCAACCTAAGCAGTAGTGATCACATAAGCTTGGAATTTCTACTTTGTCCTTTTCTGAGTTAAGTTTCCTTGGTTCTTAGGACATTCATTTTCATAATGTCCCGCTTCTCTACAATTGTAGCATTCAACATTGACAGCCTTTTTCTTTCCCTTGAAATCATGAGCTTGGTGGCCTTTTTCACCACACTTATAACAGACTCTCATTCCCTTCAAGTAAGTACCGGGGTGTTTCTTCCCACATTTACTGTAGGATGGAAAGTCAACTTTTCCCTTCTTCCCCTTATTTCCATATACAGAGTGTTCAGAAGATCTCTTCTTCTCTTGCTTTTATTTAAAGTCGTAAGACTTAGAGAATTAATTTTCTATCTTGATAGCACATGAGAAAATATCTTCGTACAATGAGAAGGATTGTGAGACTAATGATAAATGGAGAAATGGTTTTAACCCATCAAAGAATCGATCAATATTACTCCTTAGGTTACGTATATAATCCGCTTCATGCATTTCAAACCTTGTAAAGTTAGACTCATACTTTGTGACATTCTCATCCTCCTTTTGCCTCAGACTCAAAAATTGTCTTTCCATATCCGCTCGATGGTCACAAGGAAATTATTTTTCTAAGAAAATATCTTTAAACTCCCTCCATTCCATAATTTATACTTCTTCATCCTCATTTTTGTTTTGAATTAATGACCACCACTGATCTGCATCTCCCGTGAGGTGATAAACTGCCATAAAAACTTTTTCCTTTCTGCTACTCCCCAAAGCATGAAATATTTTATCTAAGGAACTTATTCATTGCTCATATACAAATGGATTTGTAGTACCATTGAATGTTGGGGGTTTTTTTCTCATGAAGTGGTCTAACATTGATCCTCCACATTGTGGATCAGGGTGCTCCATATGGGTAAGGTTATTATTCATAACCTGAGTTAGTTGTTCCAGTATGGTTATAAGTTGTTCAACACCAGTTGCATCACCAGATCCACTATAATTATCTTGAGTAGGAGGGAAATCCCCACATGGATTATGTGCGTTGATACAGTTTCCATTCCTTCCACTAGGTGCCATTTCTAAACAATCACATACACTAGATTAGTTTATGAATCACAATACATAATTCCAAACTTGTAAAACACTAAACATAAATTGAACAGTTTATGGATATAATCCATAATCATAAAAATGTTTTCTTTGAGGAAGTATATACTCATAAATACTTCATAGTGGTTTGTAAAGAAAATTTGAATTATCCTAAGCATATCCCCTAGGAGTGTCATAACCAAGAATGTAGCAAAGACCGTTGTCATATACCAAGATAACCTGGGTGAAGCCCGAAACTTCTTGTCGGAGTTTTCACTCCTAGGTACATTTGTGCCAAAGCCGCCTCTACCTGCTCATATCCAGCCATGGATGTATTTCTTAGAAAACCCACATAATATTTATATTACCAAAATTCTAGGAAGTTTTTCTATACTAATCTTCAAAGTCTATCTTAGGGTAATGTTCTATAATTAGAGTTTTTTTCTTTCTAAATATAACTTACAAGGTTTGTACTAAACTTCCTTTGATACCAACTATAACGCCCTGACCCTAGTTACCCAAATTTGGTGCATTATTACATAACATTGGCATGATCACAAGGGATAAAATCACAAAAGACCAATCCGTTTAGTAGCTTTGGAAGTACTAGATACAAACATAAGTTTTAAATTACATTATTAAATGAAAAACAACAACATTGTGTCTCCTTTTAACACATTCATCTCCCTTAGACTATCCCTACAGGTCAGTCATAATAAAATTCTTCACATCTTGGGAAAAATAAAACATATAAAGGGGTGAGCTCAGGTGATCAGTAAGGATAACAATATAGTGGAAACTTTCATAAATAAGCATAAACATTTTAGGAAATGTATAAGACTAAAACAAAAGCCTTTTAAACTTAAACTTAAACATAATATGGAAAATACAAATCAAATAATTCCATTTACTTATTCACATGGATATTCTACTAGTCTAATAATCACATGTAATATCAATATCAAATTTCATAATAATGGAATGCATAATCCCAGAAATTATAACCACATAGTCAAGGCTTCGTGCCAAGACTAAAAATAATATTTTTTCAAGGCCTTATTCCAAGACACTATTTTATCTCATGAGACCTACCGATGCATCGAGGAGCTATAGAGGGCTCCACCCGTCACATACTAAGTCCAATTCATTTCTCATATGAAAAGGTTGAAACATAACATAAACATTCGTATTAAAACTAGCATACCAAATATTAATACATTAACCATAATCCATGAATGGTATAAAAATAAAATATCCATAGTCAAACATATCACGAAACCTTCAATATAATATGTAATATTTTATCATAATAAATCAACTTCAAACAAGTGTAAAATCCATCAAAAGATGTTGACATAGATGAAATCAAAATTGTTTGAGAGAAATATATCTTTCTATTTTGAAATCATTTAAAAGTCATGTAATTATAAAAGAAAACATTTATTTTGAAAGTATTATTATTATATTTTAAGGGAATCTTTGAAGGTGTTATAATAGTGTAAAATAGACTCATCCGCCGTATAAGTTAAAAAAACATTCTTACCTTAATTTGTCAAAAAGGTTATAAAGTGCCTTGTTTGGAAAACGAAGGAAAGATTCCTTTCAATTTTTTTATAAAAAGTCAAAAAGGGTATAAATGACTTTAACCCATATTCTAGGAAATAGTAAAAATGGTTTGAAATACATTTTTTTAATAAATACAGATGTGGATGATAAAGAGGTCCCATTAGATACTCATGTATAAACAACCTCGTACAACAAAGAGATTGTAAAATTAACTCTTACCTTGTAATTTTCATTAGTTGAGGGTAGGTTAAACTCCTGTATAATGGTGAAATCATTTTTATTAAATTATAAAAGAACCACATACATAAATATGATATCATATATGATCTTCTAATATTTCTTTGTTAATGATATTTCAGTAGTATCATCATTTCAGGTGTTAACTGATTCATTTTCCTTTATATGTTTTCTAACATAAGTCATGTCTATTATGGATAGGATGTATTTTATTCATATCAAGAATGATATTAAGTTCTTAAAAATTATTTTTTAATCATAAAATGAAAATTATTCTTGAATGATTACGATGGAGAATGAATCTCATCGCATTCGTGGAGATGGTAATCCGTACGTACGCACGAGCGACAATATCATTCTATTGATGGTGAAAATATATGTAATTGGATGGTATATAATATATAAAGAATCATTAATATGTTATATTTATTATGTACATCAATTATACTCATTATTATACCCATCCAAATTATGAAGTGTTGAAGAACAAACTACACCACGATGTGGAGACAGTAAGTCGTACGTACACACGTATGGTGACTTTGTCATTTATAGGATGGATGGAATAATGAATATGGTTGTTACAAATTTATAATAACCTCAAAGTATTTATAAGGTACTGGAGTTATTATTTTTGTATGTAAACAACAAAGAAAGAGGAAGTGGAAGAAGAAAAGCACTTTGAAAGAGGTGATGAAATTATTACATATTCTTTGGGTGCTTCCTTTTGATTTGATCAAAAGGGATCCTTAGGTTGGATTCTGATCAAAGTAATGCATATAGGTTGAATTGAGGGTAGTTGGGAGGATATTTGAGCACGGTTTGGCCAAGCCAAATGGATTTGGAGGTGTGAAATAAGAGAAGGGAAAGTACCCTTTTATAAGAGAGGTGATGATCACTTTAGGAAAAGCTTGAAATATTATTTTATTATACAATCATATTCGGTTTATAATGGCTCCAAAAGGATTTATTTAGAGGCTAAGGTAGGGATGGATCTAAAAACTCTCAACCAATAAGTTTTAGATAGGTTTAGGTCACCATATTAACCTTATATTTTAGATTTAACTCTAGTTAAATACTTTAACTTTTACCATGTATTCTTGTATTATTATAATAAATGGTTAATAAACATACTATAAAAATCCAAGAAAACCCCAAGTGGTTAATTATTGATATATATAAAATTATATAGGTCCTTTTAACAAACCTTAGATTTTTAGGAATATTATATCAATTAATAATATAGTATTTGTTTTAAAAACTCATTTATTTCAATTTTGACACTATTTAGTATTTGGTTTTTGTGAAAGTCATAAAAACCTTATCATTTCGAAAAAAATTATTTAATCAACCCCAACATGTCATATTAACCTATAAAATTTGTGTAATACACAAAAAGTCTCAATTTACAATATCAATTATTTTAATCTTTTAATAATAAGGTAATTACTGCATCATCATTGTGTCATAAATACATTTAATTATTTAATGTCTAAAAATTATAAATAAAATACCAATATGTAGGAAATATTTTTATATTTCTAATTAATATTTATAGTATAGTTTATATTATGTATAAACCTATATTAAAAATGTTTATTTATTAAAATTTGAATTTAACACTTTTAACTTTTCTTTAAATAAAATAATAATAAATATCCTAATCTAATCCAAGTGAACCAAAAGGATCATATTTTATTACTAATATTTATTTTAGTCGAAATAAACTTATCCAATATAATTAGGACATGTTTTAGGGTAATTATAATATCTTTTTTACCTTTAAATACCCTATTTACGTTTAACCGCGGTAAATAAAAGTCAAAAGTTACTATTCACAAAAAATTATTTTCATCTTATTGAACCACATTTACGTACTGATTTAAACCGTGACTCTCGGAGTTTTGAAATTCAATTCACAGAAGCGGTAAAGTTACATTTTATGCAAATTTGTTAACATGCCTAGAAGGTGGGTAAAAGACGTTAAAAAAATTCAATAAAATTGTATACATCTAATTTTATTATAAAATGACTACAATGAATTAAATTGAACTAATATATGTATTATGTATCTATTTTGAATTAAAATAAATTTAAATAAAATAAATAATTATTTAAATAAAAAGTCGGTTTTAAACAATAACGCAGTGTTTTTTACTATTCATCAAAAATTGAATGTTTTCAGAAAAATACCAAAAATTCACCCTAAGATAATTTTTATATTCAAAATCCAAAAATGAAGTCCATTTTAATTTTTTTTTATAAAATTTCAAAAAAGTGGGTATTTCTATTCATAACGTCTAGTTTGATTGGTCGTGGTGTGCCATAACTCGAAGTTGCATACAACGCAAGCTATTGCATTATTCAAAGAGAAGCATACCATTGAAGCTTGAGGTGTTATAAGAAAATCTTGGGTTAATAGAAATCTCAATTAGATAAATATTTCCTGAGCCACCCCATGAAACTATTACCATCATGAACCTTACCCTAAAGGAATATGCTGGTGGTATTAGGGGTTATGTATCAAGAACTTGGTATTATAATCCAAAAATATTATTATTTTTTAAATAATATATTGGTTTCTCTAATACCATTTTGATTATTATTTTATAAATACACCTAAATATAAAATTAATATGATAATTATAAAAAACATAAATGTATTTTTATAAAACATATAATTTCAATAAAAAATAATATCATGGAAAATGAAATAACTTTAATTTTTTTTTATTATAGTGATATAGTACTATAAAATACAACTTATTTATATATAAATGATAATATAATTTTGTAACATCGCAGATAATTTTTATAAGGTTCAGAATGTAATTTATGTCATACAAAATGCATTTTTTTAATAAATTATGTTTTCAATTAAAATATAAAATTCTTATATTTTGAAAATTACATAGATGTAACAAATATAAATTTTGAATTCAACATGTCAAAATTAGGTAGTGGGTGATGTTTCATAATTTTTTGAGAGTTGAATTTTCATGTAAAAATTAAATAGTGTAGAATTTACGTTGAGTATTAAAACATTATAATACCCTAAAAGGGATCTGATTAATTATATAAAGATCTTGATCAACATGAAAGAGTTGTTTTCATTAAAATACTTTATTTTATTATGATAATATTATTTGTCCAAACCAATGGAGAACCTTCCAAAACCAAAAATAATATTCTAGGATTTGAAAAAAATTTCATTAGGAAGATGACTCACTTCCACATCATGAATGATATTATTTTAGGATTATAGATTCTTAATTTAATAAAATATCAAAAAACAATCCTCCTTGGAAAATACCATAGGAATTATTATGGTTTTTTATTGTTTAGAAACTAGGTTTGCAATGTATATGTTTGAAAATTAATAAACAATCCCCCATCTTTTTCTATACATACCCTTCCCTTCCCCCATTAGTCTTTACACTAAATCCTTGAAACATAAATTTCTTCTCATTTTCCCTCTATGGATCGCTCCTAATGTGTTTTAAATATTCTAAGGATCTCTTCTCAAGATTTATGAAAAAACCTCTCAAGGTAATGGATTCTCTCCTTCCTCTTTTCCATTCTAAGAATTAATTTATAATAAGCATTTTTATTATCAATTCATTATGTTTTATTTTGTTTATAGACATTATTTGACTATCAAAAATTTTCCCGATAATGTGATACTAAATCCCTCTCTAATTTTTCCCTTCCATGAACTTTCATGTACACCCTTTATGACTCCAAAATCATCTCTTGAATTTTCATACAATACATTTATGTTGTGAATACCTATCCCAATTTTCATTCAAGTGAATTAAACTAGATATAACTATACGTTAATTATTTATTAATTCTCCGTATGAAACCCAAATTCATTAATAATGTGATTGAAATTATGAAATATATTCAAATGATATACGATCGATGTGGTTCACATAAAGTTAGACATATGAAGGGTTCACTCTAATAGCACTATAATGCATTAGGTAATGTTTTCAGCTCAAAAGATACCATGTATGGTGAAAATGATGGTATTATATTCACACTAGTTATAATGAAATTGTGGTAAGCCTTTATTCATACTTATGATTTCATGTTTTATATTTTATTCTCATTCCCATGATACCATGATTTTATGATGTCATTATCTCATGTCATGTCTTCATTTGAGTATGTATAATCTTTACTAATTTATGTCATCATGATATTTCTCTTGACTCCCATGTATTTATTATCATCATTTTATTCATTCATTATTCCTTTATTGATCTTTATAGCCCATTCCTTCATTTTTTATATCATCGTATTATTTTTTCAGGTATTACGATTTCAATAGAAACTAGGGGTACATTAAAGAGTTTTAAATAATGATGTTTCCATTTATATATAAATAATAGTTTATGTAACAAATTTTACAAATACACTAGGCCTATATATTTAATAAGAATTCATTATGTAGATTTTTATATTAAATATCATGAATTAAACAATTAGATATATGGGTGGTTATTCTAAGGGCCTAGTATGATATTACTAGAGATTAAAATAAGTGGTGAATAAAATAAAAAAATAGTAGTAGAACTAGTCCGCTCGATCAACCTACAGTAGTCCCCTTATTTTCGTTACATGAATAAATGTTTTCCTTCTTATAAAATGATCAGGAGGGCTCCTTCCAATTTAGCAGCTCTGATCCGCTTATGAGACAAACGAGATTCTTCTTCTTCTTCAAGATATCTTGTGTCTCTAAAATATTCCTAGTTTTAAATATCTCAACTATAATTTATTCATTTTCTATCATGTGTCACTGTTTTTGATTTAGATTCAACTAATAGGATCTCTTCTCTAATATTATTCTTACTTGGAAATCATCCCATGATCTTCACCTTCTTCTTTGGTTGGATGGGAACCATGTAGATTCTTAGTATAATCCAAGGATGATTTAAGTAGACCATAATAATGTGTTTTTTATTTAAGTTCATTCCAATATTAATTTAGAAATTCCATTTTTTAATCCCAATGGATTAAACTTTCATAATTTCCTAATGTCATATGATCCTTGAATGATGGAAGGAATTCCATATGGTTGGGAACCTCCTATGTCTAACATTTAGCTCTTATCGGGAAGTCACACACTGGATGTCCTACAGTGTCTTCAATGTTTCATGCATGGATATTCTGACTATATAAGTCTTACGATGGTAGTCATAATATGTGTATTAGATTGATTCTCAAGTCATATGATGACCATCTAAGCCATACACTCATTCATGTTGTCTGAATCTTGTCCAAAATCATATGATGGGAAACTATAAAGTCATACAATGAAAGAAAATTCATTTTAGGTTTAGTCGCTTTTACATTATCATATCTATAACCATGTGAAATCATTTCCATAGTGTAGGCTTTGTTTGATTTAATAATGAAATTAATTAAAAAATAATTTTTTTGAGTCTATCACTAATTAAATTCTAAAATTAATGTATAAATTTCAAAAAACAAATCTATGAATGAATAAAAAAATTATATATATGGATTTAGCCATAAAAAATTTCAATTCCAGATTAACTAAAGTGATAATTTTGAAATTATTTCCTCAATTTTAAGTAAATTATGTGGTTAATTATATGAATGAATAAAATGACCTCACACATGTTTCCCTATATGCAAGAGGTTATCGATTATCATCCATGGTCAAGAAAGACATCGTAGAGAGACTATAACCTCGAAATAAAGTAATCATCAAAGTATACAATGGAAACGATAATAATAAAAAACAATATTAATAAAGTACCAACCCATGTAGTAGAAGTATGACATGTCAATCAAACAGACCAAAATGAAGAAAATTATCCCCACAAACGGTGAACCAAAGTAAGAGATAAACTAATCAAAAGAGCACCAGTCGTCCAGGCCTGAAGTGATGAGTTATATATGATCATTGCATGACCATGTGTAGAGAAAGATAACCCAAACACAGATTGATCTATCTTCGAGAATCAATGCATAAATAAACTGTATAAACAGTTTACCTGAAAATTGCCAACGACAGCAGTCTTCTTCTTTCTCAGCGAAGAAGAATGATTGATGAAGATCATGTAGTAGTGAACAAAATCAACCTGCATACAAGGGGGTACACTGACCAATGAATTCAAGATCATATCACGAGGATTAACAAATGATAAAGGGGTGCTAAATCCTTCCTCTCAAATGATGAACAACAGTGTGGGAGGAAGAGAGAAATGAGAGGCTTGCTCAGCATCGTTTGTTTTCAATAGGAGGGATCACATCCCTTTATATAGCCATTCATGATGTGTTTTATTAAACAAAAATGCATAGACCATATTAATCTATCCATATACATTTATTCTCATAATTCATTGAATCATATTCAATGAGAGTTCAAACCAATTTATCCATTGATAACAAATTGTAACTAATAATAAAACCATTTAGGAGAAATAAACATATACCAAATATATATATTTATGATCACATGTGTTTTAATACATGCATCAATGAATGTAATTAAATATACAATATATATATATAATATAATATTATATATATATATATATTAGTGCACATCTAACAATATCTCACTTTCGCTAAAATCTTATAAGGACTTTATGCATAACTTCACAACTCTGTGAATCCATCCAAACTCTTTTGGATATGGGTTTTCATCAAACTCTCTTCATTTTGAAAAAAAACTTTCTCCAAAGTTTTATCTTTATCCAAGGGCCTAATTGTTTTCCCCTTTGGGCCTTGGCAGCGTTGAAAAAAAAACTATGAATTCTCTATTTCATAAATGTAAGAAAAGAGCAGCCTCTAGAAAAGCATCGATACTAATCAAGATACTAAGGAGTTTGGTGTGATCTCCATCAAACATACTTGTATCTCTATAAAAACATGTCCACCACAAGATGTGTCATATACACTATATGTATATTTTTTAACCCCCTTTTCCATGAAATTGAGTGACCACTAGACACGAAACATGTTAATCTAGTATATGCCTCTCTTCATTTTCTTGATTCTATGAAAAAACTAACTAAGTGGATGAATATATCACATGTCATTCATATATCTAATAATCACATCACTTGTCACTTATATAAGTAGTTGAACACATCATATGTGAAACGAATAAGCATGGTCATGAATTTCCTCAGTCTAATTAAATCAAGGATCAGATGCCATTTCTTTTCATACAAGTGGATAAATCCCTTCTTGGTTTTACTCCAACCGATGACATGATCAACAACATACCCAACCACCCCATGATTAGCTATGTTCATATAAAAAATTTTGTAAGTAGGGTATCAAAGTATGAAGTTTCTCATTCTAGGTATCTCACCAACCTCATATAAGAAGGATTGATAATAATCATACACCCCTAAGCATATCTACGACTGTATAACATTCCATGAGATATATTTTAGCAGATCAATCCAAGTAATAAGTCTTTACTTATTACCTCAAGAATCTATTATTTAATATCTCATATACAACCCTTTTCAATGGATATAAGATTTTATTCAAGCTAACCTTTTCATATCATCATAACCCATTATACCCCATGAGGATCGTTGGTTAGGGACAACTCAATGTTTGTACATTGAGGGGATATTTATCATTCTTCTATTCATGTAAAATAAATTACATCACACATGAATGAATAATAAATGAAGTTTACCTTTATTATAATGACATGATACTTTTATAACCATTAAAACTAATCTCTTATAGAGATATAACATGACCCTCATGTGGTTATTTCAATAATGGATTCATTTTCTGAACATTACATCCATATATAATTTCTGTCACATCCCCATGTGAACATCTGATAAAATACTCCCACTAAATACTTAGTGAGTGACATTTATGAATCAAGCTAGTTTGAATAGCGGTGAGACATATGAATCATATTCCTTAAGTTCAACTCTTTGAACTTATATTCAAACTCCTTAACTTCATAACATCAAGTGTTATAATTTTATATTCTATTGTCTACTTAGAACTCTTTCTAAGTACATCATTGTTGTCTTTGGAACCTTTTCCATTAAACCTTACTTTAAAATCTTTTGTAAATAATGTAACTATTTACATTATCACTTTACTAGCATTTCCTAAACCTTTTAGTAAATCAATTGAATTTTAATTTGTAACTAAGCTAGAATAACAATGATATTTACTTTATCCTAGTAACTAAATGTAACTATTTAAATTTTTATTTACTATCTCATATCCTAACTCTTTAGGATAAAAAGTGAAAAATAACTCAAACTAATATTGGAACAATATTTTATTTACATGTTTTTGTTAACTTTAAACTTCTCTAAGTTCATAAATACTCCCATTAGCCTATTAGACATCATATTGTATTCAAAATATATTTCTAAGATTAATTTGTGTTTTTAAGAAATAACATTTATTTCCTTTTAGTAGTAATATTATAATATCCTGTATTTTTCTAGGTATGTCTCTCTATGAATTTTTTCGTTAAACTTATTTCAGTTGAGTTTTTCCTCATATTTAAACCATAGTGGGCATGTTTCATCATGGATGTCTTTTTCTTTAAATAAATGTAGACTTGAGTTGTGAGTAAGGGTGTAATTTCGGTCTGGCCCGAACAACCCCATGAGGTAGCCCGAGCCCGGCCTCGGGCCGGCCCAAACCTTCTGGCTGGGTTGGGCCATGGGCAAAGCTTTACAGGATTTTATTATTTTAAAAATAAAATATATAACAAGTTAAAAAATGTTTTTTTTTCAGATTAAGGTATTTTTAAAATGATTTTTTAAATGTATTTTTAAAAAGCATATTTTAAAACATTTATTTTAAAACATTTTTTTAAATGTTTATTTTAATTTTTTTTAAATCATTTATTTTAAAAATTTTATTTTAAAATGTTTTTAAGGTTTTTTTAAAACTTTTTTAACACTTATTTTAAAACATTTAATATAAAACGTTGTTAACCTTTTTAAATATTAATGTATTTATAAAACATTTTTTTAACTTTATTTTTAAAGTTTTTATTTTAAAACATTTTTTTAAAATGATTATTTGAAAACATTTTTTGAAAAAAAAATTTAACCTTTTTTTAAACGGTTTTTAAAAGGTTTTTTTAAAATGATTTTTTTAAAAATGTCATTTTTTAAATTCATTTTTTTAATGATTAAATATTTTTTTTTGTAAAAACATTTTTTATTAACATTTTACAGTTGAAACATTTAACAGTGGGTGAATATGCTTTTTTTCTGAATAGATTTATATATGTGAATATATATATATATTATATACAAGTTTAAATAAAAAATAACGAGGGATGGGGGGGGGTGCGCAGTAGTGGCCATGTTAATTTTTTTTGTTTTCTAAATAGATTTATATATGTATATATATATATAGTATATATAATATATATAATATATATAATGTATATAATATATGCAAACATACTTAAAAAAATAATGAGTTATTATATATATATAACGTCAGATCGTTGATATATAATTATATATATTATATCATACCTAAAAATATTAAAATTTATTTAACAAACAGATAAAATATTTGTGATGAAAAAAGAACATAATAATTAAACATTAAGAAATTGAACTATTTACTTGTATAACAGAAAAAAAAATAGTGAGTTATATTTAATAAAAAATACATTATATATTTATTCCATTACAAAAGTTCATTACACCTAACATAAAAAAACCAATCATCTGATTATGATGTTGTGTCTTTAGTTGGGATTGGCAACATTTTGAGCTCATCATCAACGTTGAAAATTTCTTGTTGTTGATCTTGCTCATACAAATGATCCCTTATCACAATAAGAGCTTCAACCATGTCTAGTGTAAGTCGTGTACGATAACCATTGATAACTCATTCACCTTCACTAAAAGAAGACTTAGATGCAACTGAAGAAACGAGAACACTAAGTACATTATAAGAAATTCATGTTAGTACTATCCATGTAGATTCATAATCTTTCCATCAATTTAAAATATCAAAATCATCTTCATTATCAATTTGTGGAGAGTCTAAATATCATTGCAATTCAAATGTTCTTGCACTAGAAGATTCAAAAAGCTATATATTTTTTTATAGTTGTCCATATACTTCCACTGGCACAAGAAGAATTTGTAGATTGTGTGGGTTGTCTACTAATATCAACACGTATAATAACTTTATATTCATTATATAATTGTTCTAAAAAAATAAAATATACCATCAAATTGATATTCATTATCAAAAATAATTTCTAAAAATGTTTTCAATACAATGTCTTTACATCTTGAATCTAATATAATTGTCATTACAAATATTATAGGTAATGGATCAGAATATTTATCAAAATTTTCTTTCAGGGAATTAATAATGGGTATATAATATTAATAAAACATATATTTTATAAAAACAGACATTATATCTGTTAAATCATGTAAAACTAAAGGCGATGTAGGAATATATATATGTGAAAACAATTGATTCGATTTTTCAAATACATGTAAAAAATATTTATATAATTTAACTTTACCCCAAACATTTTCATGAGGGATAATAACCTCGTACTATTGTCGACTAGAAAAATTAATCTATTGCTTTTATTTGCTTTAGTGATAATTTTAATATATAATATGTGGAATTCCATCTATTTTCAATATATAATTGTAATTTTCATTATTTCATATTTTATTATTGACAGATCCTTATATATACTTGTACACGATTAACAGAACTATTAATAATACTAATAAATTTTCTAATAATATCTACAAAAACTTTATAAATAGATAAACCATATTTAACAATAAAATGTAAAATATGAGTAAAAAAACAACCATGAAATATTCTTCTATCACATGCTAATTTTAATGCAGATGTAAGATATGTCATTGTGTTATTATAATAGGATTAATTATCCCTAGTAATTGTAAATAATTTATTCTGTAAAACTCATTCAGAAATATGATCTCTTAATGAAACTCCCAGTGAATGAACAATATATAACAATTCAACTAATTTGAATGAAATACTTTTTTATGAAATTTCCAATCATTATCAATAAAATGAGTAGTAATGTATTGATATTCCACATGTTGATTAAAAGTCCATAAATCAGAAGTTAAACAAACACATCCATTTAATTCTTTAAAAATACTTGTAATATCTAATTTCATATTGTTAATTTTTTGTAAAATTATTTTTCTAGTAGTATTTCTTAAAAAATGTTTATATTGAGGTGTAAATGCTTCTTGAACTAAATTAGTAAAATATGGAAATTCACTTGTATTAAAAGGATGTTCTTTTTTAATTATATAATCAACTATCGTCTCTTGTTCACATATAGGATCATAAGAAAAATTACTTAATTTATTACATCATAATTGAATTTGTGTTCTAATATCCGATTAATTGCTTTTAATATGTGCATTGACATACCTTTTAAGGTGGCTAGTTCTACTATTAGATGAACTAGTAAGTAACTTAGCACAATATTTGCATTTTTCTTTTAATATGTTTATGCCATCGTATTCATTGACATGAATTTTTTCAAAATGATCCCAAATATTAGATTGATTTTTAGGCCTAGATGACAGTGCAACTTGAGGATGATGGGATGAAGATGGAATATTAACACTTGGTGAACCAATTGATTTAGGATCAATAGATTTATATGGATCCATTTAAAAAACAAAATAAAATAAATTATAAACATCAAATAATAAATAAAATATCGTATTGGGAGTGTATGATGAAAACACAATGTTGATATTTGTGTTCACAGACGACTTGAAAATATAGATGAATCACTGCAATGATGTTTGTGTAGTGCTATGGTGGCAGGCTAATAGTAGTTCGATGGAGGAGTTGGACAATTTAGAATAATAATGATAAAAAGAGAGATAGTTTAAGTTATTTATAATGAACAAAATACATTATTTTTTTATTATGAAACGGTCATATGACCATTAGTTTTTTGTACACCCATTAATCTTCTCAAGCAGTCCTATGACCGTTTGAGTTTTTTTATCATATAGGGAGGGGGCACGCACGGTCCAAGGTCAAATCATGGGTTATTTGTTTTAATTTAACATGATTTTTTTTATTGTTTAAAAAAAATTATGTGGGTGAGGGGGGCGTGCTGTGCCGGCGGAAGGGGAGGGGGAATGGTGCACTGGTGGAAGGGGGTGGGGGGAATGTGGGTTATGATTTTTTTAGAGGGGCATGCATGGTTCAAGTTTCAAGGGAGGGGGGGGGGGTCATGTGAGTTTTTTTTATGCTGCAAGTTCCAAGGGAGTGGGTTTTTTATTAACATATTTGTTTATATAAATATAAATATAAATATAAATATAAATATAAATATAAATATAAATATAAATATAAATATAAATATAAATATAAATATAAATATAAATATAAATATAAATATAAATATAAATATAAATATAAATATAAATATAAATATAAATATAAATATAAATGTATATTTTCAGATATATATATATATATAAATATAAATATATATATATAAATATCAATATATATGTATATATATATATAAATATAAATATATATAAATAAATAAATAAATATATATTGACAGTTTTCATTTAGGCGCACCACCTGGACTAGTTGGTCCAGGAACAAGCTTGGAAGTGTGTGGTAAGGGGGTTCGAGTCTCCCTACTAGCAGTTTCCCTGATGAATTTTTAGAACATGTAGGATTTTATGGGCTGGCCCGGCCCAACCCATGTACCTCCATTAATGAACCTGGGCTTGGACCGAAAAACCATTGGCCCAAGCCCGACCCGACCTGACTCAAGCGTTGCTGGGCCAGTCCAGTCAGGCTTTCGGGCTGTCATGCCATAATTACACCCCTAGTTGTGAAAAAACTTGATAAAATCGAAGAGGATCCACACAGAGAGCCTTTGTTGGAGAAAATGACTTAAAGTCCAAAGATGTATGTTTATTTGAATTAATGGAGTCTAGGTATAAATGTTTCAAGTGTTACCAAGGGTTATTGGTAAGTTGATAATCCGTAAAAGAGGTTCGGGTTTTTATATGGAAAATGGGTAGAAAACTATCTACATGACATTTACGCACTGTGGAAATGGGTTGCATGATGTGTAAAAG
Source organism: Viscum album (assembly GCA_963277665.1). Classification (NCBI taxonomy): domain Eukaryota; kingdom Viridiplantae; phylum Streptophyta; class Magnoliopsida; order Santalales; family Viscaceae; genus Viscum; species Viscum album. The sequence continues at coordinate 709,872,998 of OY728167.1, read as the reverse complement.
CCAATAGAATCATCTCATGAACTGATATATGGTGTGAAATAAATACATGTCGTGAAGACATTGCACATATTTTAATGTTTTGATAAATGAAATATTCAACCAAGATGATGAGTTTTTCATCATATCCCTTTAAAAATAAATACACGACGTGTAAATGAATTACATGCCCTATAATTTCCCAAGAAAGTTTTTAAAGAGTGGTGTGCATGAGTTTGATCTCATTCCCTCACGTGAAACTACCTCCTCTCAACCTTAGGGTAGCTTCTAGGAGATTTTGGAGCACCTCTCCTGATTCCAGGCATCCCGATCACGCATCCGATCCAAAAAAACCATCAGACCATGTTTGGATCATCCCAACTTAGGATTTTCTAGGACGGACCGGTCAAGATTTCAGGCTGGGCCAATCAGGCTTTCTGGTCTTCGGCAATAATTACACCCTTAGTTGTGAGGAAACTTGAGAAAACCGAAGAGGATCCACACGAAGATCCTTTTTTGGATAAAATGACTTAAAGTCCAAAGATTTATGTTTATTTGAATTAATGGAGTCTATGTATAAATGGGTCAAGTGTTACCAAGGGTTATTGGTATGTTGAGAAGTCATAAAAGTGGTTTGGGTTTCTATACGGAAAATGGGCTGAAAACTATCTACAGGACATTTAAACTCCGTGTAAATGGGTTACATGACGTGTAAAATCCACCGAAATAATCTCATGAACTGATACATGATGTGAAATGAATACATTCCATGAAGACATTACACATCTTGTAATGTTTGGATGAATTAAATATTCAGCCAAGATGATGATTTTTTCGGTGTGCCCCTTCAAAAATAAATACATGACGTGTAAATGAATTACACTCCATGTAATTTCCCAAGAATATTTTTAAAGAGTGTCCTGTGTGAGTTTGATCTCATTCCATCATGTGAAAATACCTCCTCTCGAACCTAAGGTAGATTCTAGGAGATTTTGGAGCACCTCTCTCGATTCTAGACGTTCCGATCACACAACTGATCCCTGGTAAGTGATTTTGGTTAGGTTTTCCATTCTCTCCCTTTTATCTCCAGCCGTTGTGATGTAATCCGTTAACCGTGAACATTGTTGGTTTTGATCTTGATCGGTTTTGATCTTGATCAGTTTTGATCTAGGATCCTTCTTGCGATCATCCACACCTTCATATTTGTTGGCATTTATCGTTGGAAGCATTGTTTGATATTTAGTTAAAGGTAGGGGGTCTAAACCTTAATCCTATGGTTTGATAATTATCATGTATATGAAATATTGCAATTGAGACAATATAATTTGTGCCCGAATAAACTAAATGATTAATTGGATTATTACTTGGAGTCCGTTTGGTCATTGACCTGTCTTATGGCCACCGTTCGGGTGAGAGAACCCTTGATTATAAATGAATTGTTTAATAGATTAAAGTTTGTTTATCATGACATGATATTGGGTGTTTTCTTGATATAGATTCATCTTGGCTTGGCCTGATTATTAAAGTGACTGATATGTTATCGGTTTAGAACCAAATGATAAATGAAATGTGAAATTGAAAGATGAATGGTAATTTTCATAATTAACGATTGAGTTGTATGATGTGATATTGTGATATAATTATTTCCATGAAATGAGTTGTGATTTCTATTCCATAATGATGATATAGGGAATTTTCCTAGTTTACATGATGAAATGCTTATATACCGGTCTATTTCCTGAGACATGCTATAATTCTTCTATAGTGGGCTTTTCCATGAGACAGGCTAAAATGATTATGTACCGAGATATTCCCTAAGACATGTTGAAATGATTATATACTAGGATTAGACCTAATACATGTTGAAATGCTTACATACTGGGCTCGAACCTGATTAAATGCTGATGTAGCAGGTTTTGACCCATATTTGTGTGCTTTATACCTTGGTTATAAGGTTATGTTTTACCATGTTTATATAGTTATGGTTGGCATGGTTGTGAGACATGCTCAGAGACATTCCGGCATGGCATCGAGGTAGGTTATGTTTTACCATGGTTATATGGTTATGGTTATAATTTTAACGTCCTCACCCAACTGACCACTAAGACGGTATCCAGACCAGTGGGTCACACGACCTTAAGCATGACTCCCCATACGCCAGAGGCTGCTAACTAGCGGTGAGGGTTTAAGTAGGTGATAACGGGGAGACTATACCCTCATGAACAGAGTAGCACAATGGTATAATAAAAAAGTAAACAACATAAAATAACATAAGCAATAATAAATTAAAAACAGAGCAACAAAAGAAGAATATAAACTAAATATAAAAGATGTATAACACCAATATACAACAGATGCATGCATTTCCTGATGTTGATACATAACTAAAATAGTATATATACAACAAGAAATGAAATATAGTACAATACATGTAAAAGAAAAGAACAAAATCCCCAAGGGTGATCTCCAAAAAGCATCCCGAGCTCCAGCTCAGTCCTGTGATCCTAACGCCTAGGTACAATAAAAACGGCACAAGAAACCATCCATGGTCCTGCGAACATAAGGTCTACTCAGGTACCTCAGTGAAATGGTGGCCCGAGCATGGTGTCAGATATAAATCCCAATAGGTTACCACCCACGCTTTCTACGACTGAATCTAGTCCATGAATAATAAATAAATAAGTGTACTGGTAGTATGAATAACACAACTGAATAACAAATAAATAAACAATAGCCTACTCAGGTTCCTAAAGGACACCTAGCGGCTCTAATTTCTTCGGCTCATAGTCAGAATGAAAATATGATTATGAAATATATATATAGTAATAATATATATATATAGTATAGCCACATACATACATACATACATATATACATATATATATAGTATAGTCACACACACACACACACACACACACATCTCATCCATTTATATGGACTAAGTGTGTGCTAATGCTAATGGCCATATACATGGAATACTAGCTGTTGGTTGGACTCGATGTAACTCAGACATCCATAACCAGTATAAACAAGCCTATAAGCTCAAGAAATATGGTAAATTCCTTACATCCCAATAGAGTGTGAGACATCGTGAACTCAACACTTGGGATGGTGAGTGTTCTGTCATTTCAACCTCTAAATAGGGAGAGTGGCGCCTCATCCCAATGTCCTACATAGTATAAATGGTGTGAGACATCAGGAAATCATCACCTGATGTAAGGGAGTGTGATTTTATGCCATGATCAATAGATTAATTACTATTGTTCCACACCCTATATCAAGGCATAAACATATAAAAATAATTATAACCAGATCCATGAAGAATTACCTCTCCTTATTTACATTTATTAATCCATTATCTATAACAAAACCATAATATAAGCATATAATGTACTCAACATAAAATGATTGGCGTGGCCTTGAAACCCTTTACAATTCATTTCCATTTAAAAGTTTAATATAATAAAGTCATATCCTTTAATTATAACATTTTATTTATTCAAGGAATAAAATCCATCATGAACATGCCATTCTATTTAATACATGCCATTTAATCCATGAAAAGATGACAATTTAATAAAAAAAGCAACAAGGCACTTAGAAGGTACCATGAACACTTGGGAATTTACCTACTTGGAAAAACCCATTTATAAGAAAAGATAAGCACTTAGGAGGTGCTTGGTTCATTATCCATTTAGATTGGTGTGGTCAAGCCATGCAGTTAGGAGGTTCATTGGATCAATAAACAGTTTTATGGAAGTTGGAAATTCCATTTATGAAATCAATAGAGTCCATGTCCTAAACATTCCATATATCTACTGACAAATACAAGCATAGATGAACCTCTAAAAAAATATGGCCAAGCATGAATCAAATAACTAATCATCATTTATATCTTAGAAGATAGTGAACCTCATCCGAGGGGTTTTATTATAAAATCATGACATTTTTTATCAAAAAATTCATTTAACAAAATTATGCATTTCATTCAAGAATCATATCTCAATTAACTAAAATAATCATTTCAAAATAAACTACCATATAATGTAATTTTACTATAAATCTCAATGTAGCACTTAGGAGGTTCCATTACCAATTTAAAAAACACCTACAAGGGTATATTTCATTATTAATCCAAGACAAATGATTAGAATGTTTTATAGGCATTTAAATCATTTAATTAAAAGGGATAAATATAAGTTAGAACACCCATGGGGTATCTGCAATGGAGTTTAACACCATCAAACTACTCAACAATTCTCAACAAGTGTTATACAAAGTGTGATGACCAATTTAATATGAAGCAAACAATTATAAAGAAATGCATGAAAAAGGTTGGCATGTAGTGCAACAAATCTATTCATAAAATGAAAAAAATAAGGAAAAATCTATAGATCACCTACCTTATACCATGGAAAAATCAATGTTCCAATATCGAGGATCAATTTGGTCTGGTTTGGAAGAAAACTAATAAATAGACTTTCACCCTGAAAATAGGTCAAAAGAGATTTCACCTAAATAATTTTTTCAAGAGAAGATTAAATGAATAACGATTCAAAAGGAATTGAGAGCTTACCGATACAGATCCATAGAGACTAATGATGCTTGAATCTGATGATAGACATAAGAGGAATCATGAATCCTTGTTTAGGCTTGGGAGACACTCACGACGAAAAGAAAAGGAGGAGACCACTGGAGGAAGAAGAAAGAAAAGGGAAGAAGAATAAAAGACCTCATTAAGTGAATAAAGGTCATTTTACCCTAAAAACTGGGTCGCACGGTTTGGATATAAAGTTTGGACAAACTGTGCATCAACCATATTACACCCACTGCATTAGAAACCCACCTCACATGGTTGTCTCACATGGTTAGCCTAACCATGTGATGAATAGTGAATAAGTACTGATTAAGTGGAACTAACTGTGGGAGCTAGAAACACAATTTGGGTAAAACCATGTGTAGACCGTGTGGGGCCCATATTATCCTCTAAAATAGGCCGCACAGTTTGCTGTCAAGGGCCATACAGTTTCAGACAAACTGTGCACCTCTATCTGACCACCCATATCTTTGATTTCTGGGGCCCAACGCTCCCGAAACTCAATAAGACACCCGAGGGACCCTTCAAACCTTCAACAACATCTAAAAAAACACATTTAAGTGTTCCAAATCTTAGAATTGTGTTTTGAAACTAGGTTTAAAAAACGTCCCATTTAGTAATCACCAAAATTCAAATTCCCTTTGAATTTCACCTTGGCTAAAAAACACGGGTCGTTACAACCTCCCCACCTTAGAACTTCTCATCCCCAATAATACTTCAGGGAAAAAGAAAATATCACATAACCTAGAAGGGTCACTAAGTCCTGTTAAAATGGTTGAGTTGCATTTCAAAACACCCAACACACCTACGAGCACTTCTTAAGCATACGACACTTAAGCCGTCAAAACCCAAGCCCACGCTCGATTCCCAACTGAAAAACCAAAATGGTTCTTACCCAATCTAGTTAATCTAGAGGCACAATCATGATGTTGTATATTTAAACATTTACCGACGGTGCTCCCCACCATGGGTATTATCATTTAATGGACAATTCTGAACCACAAATCCACCATTGGAATTGCCTTACAGAGTACGCCCTAAGTGTTCTAGCGACTCCCCTGATGTATTTTATTAAAAATAGTTAAATAGTTGATTCCCCATATACCACAAAGCCAATTAGAGATGGATTTACCATGAAAATACCTAACCAACACATACAATACTCACCTCCTCCTGATTACATGCCCAAAAATGGCCATCGTGACCAGAAACAATAACCAAGAAGGAAACAAGTCAAGATACTCCGGTCGACTATTCTCAAATGCCTAGCTCAGACGATCGACATATTTGAATAGAACTCTAATACCTTATTACAATTAATTTTTCATTTACAATGAACACATACACGATGGATCATACCTACCTTTCAGTGACATTCCTCGGTTAAACCATCACCTATCCATTTAAACTGTCGTGCTGCCGCACAAACAAAGGTGTAAATCAGATCCAGTCCACTGGAATTATTACCCTTTTGAACATCACCTCCAATACCATAAAAAAGTGTAGGGTAACCTTGGATTTATCAAATTGGAGTCCAAGTAACTAATCCCAAGGTATTCTATACTCCATGTTTACAAGTAAGATGTTGGTACAAAGCCAAGATGTCCACATCAGATTATTGATTAAGCCCAGAGCGATATCCGCTTGCTGGTCATATAAAAGGAAATGACTAGTGTCCAAGAGTCCATCAAAGACGTTCCTACATGGAAACCCAAGTATCACCCAGGACTAACCATGCCTTGAAGAAAAACCATGTGTTTGCACATAATTCGACGAAACACCCAAACCAGCCCAACATCTTTTAAACTTTATCATAAAATAAGACCAAAACTATCTTAGCACATCAAGGATGATGTCAAGATAAGGGACATGCTCGTCTTTAAGCAGAATACACTAAGAGGATATTGAATATTACCAAAAAGATCAGTTGAACCACCACTGGTCGACTTCCCTTGAAAGAAGCTCGAATTCACCTACTCACACACCATCATTAACCGATCACAAGCTTTCACCACACGAGTTGTCCCATGATCGCTAAAATTAACCAATGAAGTCTATTCAAGAACAACAGTGTTTATTAAGGGTTTATTACACACACAAAATACATCAACATCATGCTACTGAGAAATCACTAAAAAGATTTTGTTGGATCAAAATGTATATGAAGATGAAAAACTATAGGGGGTGAATTTTAAGTTTAAAAACATTCATTTTTAACCTTAAAAGAAGCTTTGTTTAACAAGGTTAAACAAATCATATTCACAATTCCTCTTAAGTATTTAAAATGGTAATCAGACTTGGATCTAGGGTCTGATAAAATAAATATCATAATCAAGTAGATTCTGATATGTAAATCGACAGGTAGTAATGAGATTATATCTTGACAATGTATAAAATCGCAATCAGTAAGAAGTGGAGACATAATCAGAGTTTAATCGTATTCACAATAGAAAAAGATTTATCAGACTATTCATAAAAAGTATCATAATCACAAAAGTTATGATAAATCAGAGTATTAAAAAAGGTAATGGTTATATCATAAAGCATATTGAATCATATTAAATGCAAAACAAATGTATCATAATCAAAGATATTAAGATAAAAAGGATACAAATATAAATATGAATATAAAAGTATCACTTTATATTATATGAAGTGGAAATAAAGACATGTAATAAAGCAAATAATATGAATGAATACAATTCTTTTAACCCAAAGAGAAGGGTATCCGATAACCCAGAATAAAGGTACCTTGTTTTATACTTATATGAAAGTCTGCCTTTCCCTTAACAAGGGAATCCCTTCATATGATGATCATTCCTTCTCGCTATCACCATGAGCCCTTGATATGATGACCAGATTCTCTATCTGCCCATCCTCAGCATCCCTTGATACGATGATCGAATTCCTTGTCTCAGTATCCCCACGAGCCCCTGATATGCTGATCGGATTCTCTATCTCACTATCCCTGTGAACCCTCGATTGTATTCATGTGATCGGTCATTCCGATTACAAAAAAAAATCAAAAAGATTACAAGTGCATGGAACAAGAAGTTCACTCTTGTAAGATTCAGATCCCTCGCACATCGATATTTTTTCAAATGAAATGATCATCACTTTTCTTAAAAATCTTAAAATAGTTGGGTATTTATAGGTACTCTTCCAATGATCATCTTGATCCAACAACGAACATATTTCTCTAAGTTTTTTCACAATGAATCAGACACCTAGAACTTTAATGGTCGTATTATAACAGAATATCCAATTTCATTTTGATGTAAACCATTTCCAATGTAAAATTTATTTTATTACAATAGAATATGGTTATTTGTATTTACAATTTAAACTTAGATAAATTCGATGGATTTTCTTACAGAATTTCATTACGATTTTATTTATGAGTATGATTCTGATGATGTTAAGTCCGATTATAAAAACTTTTGTCAGTACGAATATAAAACAGAGAGTCTTTAAATATGATTTGATAAAGGTGATTCCAATTATTATTGGTTCTATACTCATTATGATAATTGTAATCAATAAATTAGGTTTATATTCATGAAAATTTTTAAAACTAATTCTAAGAATGGTAAAATGTATATGTTTTCTAAAAAAATTATTAAAATAATTTGGAAAATAAAGAGTTATAAATTAAGTATTTAAAAAATAGTTTGTGATTTCAAAAACAAAGGGAATGGAAAAGTCAAAAAGAAACTTTTGACTCAACAATCTCCCCCTTTTTGGAAATCATAAAACACAAGACTTAAATAGAAAATAACTTTGAAAAAATTAAGTCCATTATCATTTTTAAGAACTTTATATTCAGAATTAAACATCAATACTTATCTCCCTATGAGTTTTTAACTCTTATGAATGAAATGATGAATATGACTAACTATCCCTTAGGATAAGAACTTCCCCTAAGGATTATATTCTCTTCTTTAAGAGTATTTCTACCCCTTACTTAAAAATGTCCCCCTTTATCCCCATTTGTATGAATTTCTCCACCTTTATGATTTTCAAAAAGAAATATGGAAAAGTATTGTAATACCTGAAAAGGGTTAGATAAAAAAATATACAAAATAAAAGAATGAACTATCTGAACATTAATAATAATTATTAAATAATATTAAACCAATAATAATTAGAAAAACATTAATACAATCATATTTGAATGATAAGAATATTTTATTCATTTCATCAGTGAAAAAAGTTTTCAAAAATATATTACAAAAAGAGTTCATGGGAAAATGATTCAATCCTAATTCAGCATAAAAGATCTCACTATTGCTTCAATTTCTTGAATTCTTTCATGTCTTCTTCCATATTTGCAATGAACTCTTCTTGTAACCTATTTTTATTTTCTAGATGTTATATTCTTTCCTCTTGTATCTTAATCTTTTCATCTTGCATCTGAATCTTTTTCTTATTGGTTTTGAAGTCTTTGAGAAAACTCATTCTTTAGGGTATTGAATTCATTATTATAATTTTTGAGTCTCCTTATTTTATCCTTAAAATACCTCATCTTTCCACTCATATCATTTAAAATCTCTATATAATTTCCAGTTTGATCTTTGAAATAATAAACAAAATTTTCTCTTTCAAACACATCCCTTGTTAATAATCAGAAAATTTCTGCCAAAGCTTTCAAGTCCTTCCTTATCTCTTAAAAATTCTCATCATAAATCTTAAGATCAGTATTGACTTGTCGAGACAAATTAGTAATTTGAATACAAAACTGTCTATGAATCTGATAAAAATATAGATGATATTTGAACTCATCTTCTAGATTGATCATTTTTTCTATCATCATGTTTGTCAAATACAATTTTTTATTAAAACATTCCTGAAGAATCTGACACCAAGATTCTAGATTTGGAAAATAAGGAATTGTTCCTTCAATCCTTTTCAAATTCTGAACAATGAAATCTATAATTTTTAAAGATGTTGTTCTTTTTGAATATTATTGATTTTATTCTTGATCCTCAGGATGTAGATTGTGACTGGTTCTAATTTATTCTTGGACTATTTTCCCTTTGTTTTTCTTTGAAACTGATTTTTCAATTCTCCATTCAGCCCACTTTCCATATGAAATATCAATTGCATCAAAATTAATCCTTTTATTAGATTATTATTTTCATTTCTGATATGTTTCATCCTTCTTGGATGAAGATTCAAATTCCTAAAATGATGGAGACTTTTGTTTCTCTTGACTAAAAGATCTATCCTTTTGATTTCCCATGGCAGGAAATTGTTTTGAGGAAGCTTGTGAAGTCCTTAAGGAAATATTATCAGATAGGAAATATTCTTTATTAGAAATTTCGTTTTCTTACTCTTCCTCTTATTCTATTTTTTTCATCTTCTTCTTCTACTTCAACACCTTCACTTGCTTTGGCTATAATATCAATTATTGCGGCTCCTTCTTCCATTTCTTTAAGAAAATCTTCACAAAGTTGTGAGTCAGATATTAATTCACCTTTTCCAATCAGCATATATTTATTCTTCACTATAACAACCTTTCCCTTATCTATAATATAGGGATCATCAACATGAACAATAGCTGATTCTTGAAAAATCAAACTAGCATCAGGAGGTAAAACAATATTTGCAGAATTGGCCTCAACTTTCTTCAATAACATTCCACATAATTGTGCTTCTGATAAATTTTTTTCTTTATTTTACTTCACTTATATTTATTGGGTTTCAGATCCATGGATTTTTAAATCTAAAGCTTCTTCTCGGTTGAGTATAATATAAGGATATCCATCTTTTCTTTCATCTTGTTTACTCCTCCACTATGTGGCTACTTTATCAGAAGCTTTCTTTTGTTTATTTTATTTTGGAGGAAGAGAATTAGCCTTTCTCTTCTTCTCAGATTTCTTATCATTCTTTAATTTAGAAGAAGATTCTAATTTTGATGTAGAAACCTAGGTATTCTTTACAAACATATTTGATTCAGAATCAAAGACACACTTCATTCGTTTCATTGTGTCATAACTTATAAACACAATATTTTATCTGAAAACATTGGATTTTTTTGCAATGTTGAAATTATTCATACTTGATGCAATCGTATTTCTTATCAAATATGGAAAAATTATAATTTGAGACTTGATTGATCTGGAATTGATATTCTTGATTGTCAAAAGAATAAAACAAGTTAAATTGATTCTCCTCATATTAACCAAGTAATTTTAAATAAAGATATCAGATACTTTTAAAGTTTCTCTATCTCCCTTTATCAGAATTAAATATCCTTTCATCAAAACGGTTATAACTCTATGATCTGGAATAAGATGAGATAACTTCCTTGGTTCATAATTTGATAAATTTTTAAATAATGACTTTTTGACTCTTTCTCTATTAAATATACCTTTATAATCATGTAGTTTATGAGATAGATATAAAACATCTCCTTCAACTAAAATTCCAAGGAAACCAATAGCTGTCCTAAAAGTAATTTTTTAATTCTTATCATAGATACAAAAAAAAATTTCTTTTCCCTATTCTTCAAATAATTTTATAGAAGCATAGAAATCTATAATCAAATCTAAGTAAAATAAATCGTAATCGGGATCTGTTTGTTCCAGACATAATGATGCCCAATCTTAAAAATATATTAACCTCCTCATAGAGGAATAATACTTTTCATAAAAATATTTCACAACTAACCTTTTTATGAACACAAAACAGTTGTTGTAATCCTTTACTGGTGCCATTATATTCAGAGATGAAAATGAGGGTTCGTACATGAATAAAAAATTAGACTAGGAGTTTTAAACGAGGCAGCACTTCAGGGAAATTTTTTTGAGAAAAAATATGTGAGACACACGAGGTATATAAGTGATTAAAGCGATGGTTGGTCTTCCAAAACAAATATGACAACTGAGATTTGATCTGATTGATCTCATGGTTGAGAAAATATCTAAAGAAGGTTTTTTTTAAAAAAATATTAAACTCTTGAGGTTTTATAAAAAGTTTTTATCATATTGGGTGAATAAGAAAAAAAAATTTAAAACAAAACACATAAATATAAATAACAAAAAATAGGGATAAAAATAATCATAATGGAATAGTGTTAAAGTATAAAATTAATAAGAATAAATTTCAGAGTGGAAACATTGATATGATAATTTGTTCTTCTTATTTTATAAAATAATATATTATGATATTTGAAAGTAAATTTTTTAAATAAAATAAAATAGTTGAATACAATAGATTTACAATTAATAAATACAAATCTGATTACAAAAAAAAAAATGAAAAGGAAACCCGAATATGGCAAATTTTTAAATTTTATTTTAATTAAAATCAATTCTGATTTTTTTAAATCCTGAATCTGAAAAAAATATTATAGTGAATTATGAGTCCAAAAAACCTATTAAGATAAAAATTTAGGGAAAAAAATTTGTAAAACAATAATCTTATATACTCCCCTAGGCAAATGAGTAAATTGATGTAAGGAGATGGTTTAAAAAAAATGTAGATATGAATGATTAATTTACATTGATCATTCTTAGCTTCTGTTTAATGTATTCAAATCTATCAAAAGGTAATGGTTTCGTAAAAATGTCAGCAAGTTGTTTCTATGTTCCAATAAATTGTAAAATAATATCTCCTTTAAGTGTGTGATTTCTAAGAAAGAGTTGCCTAATATATATGTTTTTTTCCCAAAACTGATGTGTAGGGTTTTTACTTAAAGTAATGGAACTTGTGTTATCACATAGTATTTGAGTTTTAGTAAAAATAATTCCATAATTAGTGAGTGTGTGCTGTATCCACAACACTTGAGCACAAAAACATCCAGATGCCACATATTCTTCTTCAACAGTGGAAATTTCTACTGATTGTAGTTTCTTACAAGACCAATAAAATATTGATTCTCGTAAGAAATGAAATGTTGTGGATGTAATTTTCCTATACATTCTACAACCACCAAAGTCAGCATCCAAAAAAATTTTAAGTTGAAAATAATTTCCATAAGATTAGAAAAGTTCTAAATCCATAGTTCCCTTTAGATAATGAAAAATTAATTTAATTTATTTTAGATGGGATTCCTTTGAATTTTCTTGAAATCTTGCACATAATAATATAAAAAACATTAAGTCTGGGTGACTAGAAGTCAAGTATAGTTAACTGCCTATCATAGCTCTGAAAATTGTTTGATCAACTAGTTTCCTAGCTTCATAAATATCAAGTGTATTTGAGGTACTGATTGAATTACTAATAATTTTAGTATTTTCACATCCATACTTTTTAAGAATATCTTTGATATACTTATATTGAGATATATAAGCACCTTATGGTTTTTGAGAAATTGGAAAACTGAGAAAAAATGTTAACTCACCCATCATACTCATCTCAAACTCATATTTCATAAGATTTGCAAATGAATCTATTAAGGATTATTGAGTTGATCTGAATATAAGGTCATAAACATATATTTGAACAATCATAATGTTTTTGTTTAATTTCTTTATAAAAATATTTTGATCAGCTGTTCCTTTAACATAATTGTTTTGTAACAAAAATCCTATTAATATATCATACTAGGATCTAGGGGATTATTTAAGTTTGTATAAATATTTGTTAAGTTTATAAACATATTCAGGATGTTTTGTATCTTCAAAAACAGGAGGTTATTCAATAAAAAGTTCCACTTGTACATCACTATTAAGGAAATCACAGTTTACATCCATTTCAAAAAAAATTAAATTGAAGAATGCAGTAAAGGCTAGTAGAATAAAAATAGATTCAAGTCTAGATACTGGAGCATAGGTTTCTTTATAATATATTCCATCTTATTTATTATAACCTTTAGCAACAAGTCTTTCTTTATTTCTAATGATTATTCCATTTTCATTACATTTATTTCTGAAAACCCATTTTACTCTAATTATGGAATTTTCTTTAGGTATTTCAACCAAGGTCTAGAATTTATTTTTTTGAATTCATTTAGCTCATATTATATATCCTTAATCTAATCCTCATCACCTAAAGCCTCATCAGGTTTTTTAGGTTTTAATGGGAAAGAAAATCAAGATGTACTACTTCATTTATTAAGTAACTTCTAGATATTACTGGTTGATTTACATCACCAATGATACTATCACTAGGATGATTCCTAAGAAACAACTAAATTGGGTTTTGTAAAACTTATTCGTTAACATAAGGTAGAAAATATTCTTGAGTAAGTACGTCAAAAAAAATTTCTTGAGTATTTTCCTTATTAGAAGAATATTCTAACAAAGGTTGAGAATTGGTTTTGGAAAACACATCCAAGGATATTGTTTGGGTTTGTTTAAAAACAAAAGGGTTATTTTCATTAAACTAAACATTTACTATTTTCTCAACAATACAATAATTTTTATTAAAAACTCTATATGCATAGAATTTGTGGAATAACCTAAGAATATACCTTCATCAAATTTGGGTGCAAATTTTTATAAATTATCTTTTATATTAAATATGAATACTTTGCATCCAAATACTTTGAAGTAAGAAATTTTTGGTTTTTGGCCTATCCATAACTCATAAGAATTTTTATTAATAAAAGGTCGAATTAAAAATCCATTTATATTATAAAAATCAGTACTAACCACTTCATCCCAAAAATGTTTAGTAATTGTGTATTCACTAAACATAGTTATTTTTATTTCTTGAATAATATGATTTCTTCATTCAATAACACCATTTTGCTGAGGAGTTCTTGGAGATGAAAAGTTATGTGTAATACCTTTTTTACTAATTTTTTTTTTCAAAATCAGAATTTAAAAAATATCAACCATGATCACTATGAATATTTATCAAGGGAATATTTTTCTCATTTTTAACTTTGGATACAAAAGTTATAAAATAACAAAAGGCTTTAGATTTATTTTCTAGAAAATAAACCCATGTATATATAGTGTAATCATCAAATAAAAAAAATACATAGTACTTGCCTATAATACTTTCAGTTTGTGTAGGACCAAATAGATCCATGTGCACTAACTGTAAATCATTAGTAGTTGAGACTTAACTTATAGATTTAAAACCCGAATTATGTTTCTTAACTTATTGAAAAGGGTTAAATAATTTTGAAGAATCAAATCTAAGATCCAGTAAATCATTAATAATATTTTTCATAGTCAATTACATAAGTTCCTAAGGTTACAATGTCTTAACCTTATATTCCATAACTAAGATTGATCTTCCATTTCACTAATTCAAGGTAAGTATTGGCTCTTAAGGTCTTATAAGTTTAGTTTGTTTACATTCTCATGATGATGGGAAGAAATAATGAATTCATACTTGGAATTTTATACTACACATTTATCATTACTCAAATTCACAAGATAAACTTCATCACATAATTGAATTATGTTTATAAGGTTGTGCTTAAGACCTTTAACAAATAAAACATTTGAAATTAAAGATTTTCCAAGAAGAAAAATATTATCTATGCTGATAATATTTCCTTGAGCATTATCTCTGAAGGTAACCTTTCCACCATTCATATTGATAATATTTTTAAATAGCAGTCATATGCCGAGAATGATCACTATTCATGTACCAGGTATTCTTGTTATTGGTACTTTGTTTTCCTGAAAATAGAAACATTATATTTTCAGCACCCAAACCTTCTTGGGTCCAGGAATGTTAGAGAAAAAAATTTTATGAATCCAAATTTGTTTTAAAAAATGGGATTTATGGAACCCTAAGGTTTGAATTTTATTAAGGGATTTTTATTCTAGTGGACACCACTTTGGCATTTTGTAAAAAAGGTTGTACGTTTTGGAAGAAAATAATTTTTACTAAAAATTGTTTTTTATAAGGATATCCTATTCCAAAACTATTTCCATGAGGACAAAGTTGTTTATACATTTTATCAAAACCTTCCTTACCAGAAGTAAATTTTGACAAATTTTTTCTGAAATAAGAAATTTCAGACATTAGTTTAACAACTAAATTCTTATCCTCTTGAGTAATAGTTTCAGAATTGAGTTTTTCAAAACTAGTTTGTAAACAATTATTTTCAAAAAACAAATTTTTGTAAATTTTTAGAGATAATATATTTTACAAAAATAGAATTATAAATATATTTAGAAATATTTTATACTTATTTTGTTAAAAAATTTATCCTTTAATTTTTTATCAAGTTTTTTTACAAACTTTGTAATTTTTATTTTCAAGGAGTTTTATGAAATGAAAAAATTATTTATATAAAGGAAGAGTATTTTCCTCTGTTGAAGAAAATTATTTATCTTAAGATTTAGAATTTTTATCATTATGGTAATTGTAACTTAAAGAAATATTAGTTAAGTATTCATTAGTACATACCTTGGCCTTGAAGCATTTATTTTTAGTTGGTATTTTGGAAAAAATGCCTATGTTTCTCTATCTAAAACTATTATTATCAGAATAATTTTCTGATGAATATTATCCACTTACACTCAAGGAATCATTAGCTTTTAGGAATTCATTTCCTTTTGGATTGCAATACTTTCTATAATTCCTATCAGAATTCCTTTCCTTCCCATATTTCTTTTTCAATTTTGGATAATCAGGTCTGATATGTCTAGATCTCTTATATTCATAACAAGTAAATTCAGAATTTTTCTTTTTATTCCTATCCTTATTACTTTTCTTATAATGATACTAAAACTAATTCTTAAAAACTATCTTGTTCACACTTCAAGAAATATTGGATAATTCATTTTTAGATTTCTCAGAATCAATAGAATCAGATAGAATAACAACATTTTTCTTTCTAGAGTACTTAAAAACCTTTTCCGGAGTTGGAGATTTAGTAGAAACTATATTAGTATTGAAAGAAACTCCACCATTATTTTTTCTTTTCTTTTTCAACATCTATTTTTAATATACCCTAATATTTTAAAATATTTACAAATAAATCATCAATAGTAATATTTTTTATCTTTCTTGATTCATCAATAGATGTTCTCTTAGATTCTCATTCATTGGGAATGATATCGATTATATTTTTCAACAATAATTTCATCTTATAATCCTTTCCCTTCCATATATTTTTGACTATTTAGAATTTTCATAAACCTTTGATACATTTTTCAATAGATTCACCAGGTATTAATTCAATCTCGTGATAGTTATCTCTAAGAATTTATGTTCTAGTTTCAAGAACTTTTGAAGTCCCAAAATGAGTAACCTCTAATTTCTTCTAAATACTATTAGCTTCTTCACAATAATAAATTTGGATATATATGTTTCTAGTCATGGAATGTAATAAAGTATTCCTTAACTTATAGTTCAACTGATATTCCTACTTTTCCTGATTGGTAAAAGTTCTAACTTCCTTGTTAGGAATTTTATAATCTTTTGTGAGCATTACAAAACTGTCAACTCCTGTGTTGATCACAAATGTCTTCATTCTATTCATCCAGTATTCATAATCATCACCATAAAAAATTGGTGGTCTAGTGGGATTTATATTATCAATGGATCTGACATTTACTTCAACAATCTTTAAAATAATACAAAAATTATTTTTCTACAATACACGTTAGTGTAACAAGTATTTATAAACAAAAATTTTATAACAAAATTTATTCAGACTTGAAGAAGTAAAGAAGATAAAAATCTTAGCAAGAATTTGAGCAGTGGAAACCTCCTATGATACCTAGTATTAGTATCAGTATTATAAAGACTTGGTTCTAATACCAATTTTTGGATACAGATGTATATGAAGATGAAAAAATACAAGATGGGGGGGGGGGTGAATTGTAAGTTTAAAATTTTTCATTTTTAACCTTAGAAGAAACATTATTTATCAAGGTTAAATAAACCATACTCACAATTTATATTAAGTATTTAAATGGTAATCAGACTTGGCCCTGGGGTCCATTAAAAGAAATTTCATAATCAAGTAGATTTCGATATGTAAATCCATAGGTTGTAAGGACATTCTATCTTGACAGTGTATAGAATCATAATTAGTAAGTAGTAGAAATGTAATTATTATTTAATCATATTCATAGTAGAAAATGATTTATCAGAGTATTCATAAAAAATATCATAATCATAATGATTATGATAAATTAGAGTATTAAAAAGGTAATGATTTTATCTTAAAGCGTATAGAATCATATTCAGAGTAAAAAAATTATATCTTAATCAAATCTATTATGATAAAGAAGATATAAATATAAATATGAATATAAAAGTATCACTTTCTATTATATGAATCGGAAATAAAGAATTTTAATAAAATAAATAATACAAATGAATATAATTATTTTAACCCAAAGAGAAGGGTATCCAATAAACTAGGATAAAGGTCCCTTATTTTATACTTACAAGAAAGTATGTCTTTCCCTTACTAGGGGAATACCTTGATATGATGATCGGTCCTTCTCGTTATCCCCATGATCCCTCAATACGATGATCGACATATCTATCTGCATATCCTCAGTAGCCCTTGACACAATGATCATATTTTCTGTCTCAGTATCCCTGTGAGCCCTCGATATGATGATCGACTTCTCTATCTCTCTATCCCTGTGAACCCTCGATCATATTCACGTGATCAGTCATTACGATTACAAAAAAATCAAAAATATTACAAGTACATGGAATAATAAGTTCACTCTTGTAAATTTTAGAGTTCCCACACACTGATATTTTTTCAAATGAAAATGATCATCACTTTGCTTCAAACTCTTCAAATGGATAGGTATTTATAGGCACACTTCCAACAGTCATCTTGATCCTCCAATAGTCATATTTCTCTGAGTTTTTCGTGATGACTTGGACACTTGGTACTTCAACAGTCATATTATAATAGAATGTATGATTTCATTTTGATGTACACAATTTGTAGTGTAAAATTTATTCCATTACAATAGAATATGGTTTTTCGTATTCATAATCTAAACATAGATAAATACGATGAATTTCCTTATAGAATTTCATTATGATTTTCTTTATGAGTATGATTCCAATGATGTCAAGTCTGATTATAAAAACAATTACTACGAAGACAAGACAAAAATTATTTAAATCTAATTTTATAAAGGTGATTCCAATCATTATTGGTTCTATACTCATTACGATAATTGTAATGAATAAAGTAGGTTTATATTCATGGATTATTTTAAAACTAATTCTAATAATGGTAAAACATATATGTTTTCTAAAAACATTCTTAAAATACTTTGTATAATAAAGATTTAGAAATTAATTATTTTCAAAAGAGTTTATGATTTCCAAAACAAAAATAATGGAAAAGTCAAAAAGAAACTTTTGACTCAACAGCTTCAAAACCCTCCAGCCTCAAAGGAATTAAAAAAAAACACCAACCATTTACCAATAGACTTCCTGGTTGTGTTAATTATACCAGGAAGGACTCATTTTCACTAAAACTAACAAGGTTCTACCCACCTTAGGAGTTTCCTAGTCATTGAAATAAGAGATAGACCAGCCGCTCACAAGAGTGATAGATCAAATTCACCTCAAAACGCAAACATTTAAGCATTTGGTATGAAAACCAATTCAAAATGATTAGTGCATCAAAAAATTGATTCTCCAGAAAGTCCTTCTAAGTATTGGGATGAACTTGAATCCTTTAATTCTTAGGTCACTCTACTCCAAAAATGACCTGAGAATGAACTCAACAACACAAGGATCAATGATTCCACTGAACTCAATTGGTTTATTACATCATTTAGAAATTTTATGGGTACTGTGTATATGAGCGCATACTACCTAAGGTTTAGAAGCATGACAACCATCCTCGATACTATCCATAGGGTGTTCTCCCTATACATCCAAGTATCTAGTGGTCCATATAAGAGGATTAATCTAGAGTTGTGTTGCCCATATGACTATTAACCTGGATGATGATGTACCCAGAATTCTATCACTGAGGGAAAAGAAAGGGTCACGAAACCTACCAAGTGGCCAACCATGCCCTAGGCATGTATAACATGCTAAAAACGACCATTACATGAAGCCTATTACCATAAAAGGTTTAAGGATACCACAACCACCCATCCAAACAATGGTTTAATTTAGAAACTAGGATTAATACCTTGGACAATGACAGCCAAACGACACCAGACGTCGGAAAGATGACAATATTTAGTAAGGAATTTAAGATCCAAGGGTGCTACTTACAACAGGATAGCCCCTTATAAAAACATAAGTGCCGACCCCCCCACTAGGCCATGAAAAAAATAAATTCATTGGGCTCAAGATACTATCGTTTAAGCCATTTCTAAAAAGAATTGGCCTATAGAAAATGGTCATGCTTCCATTCCAAGGAAACTCAGAGAGATATTAAAACTATCCTTACATGAGGGTTTAAAGAAAGGACACCACTTCAGGTTCCATTTTAAAACTCATTTCCTTGATTAAAATTCAATATTTAAATAATTAAAAGATTTAAATAGAACATCATGTACCATTTATAAAACAAAAGCACTTGGTACCTTATTTAACCAACACATTAAAGAAAAATAGGCAAGTCTTATAAAAATTCATTTTTGAACATTAATCATTTATTAAAATCCAGTCATAATTAGGCAATTGATTATATAAATTCATTTAAGTCATAATAGATAACCTAACCTATGAGGGTCATATTAAACCAACCTAGGTTCATTAAAATGAAACCTAATAGCATTTGTTTAATTATAAAAAGTTTAAACACCCATAGTGGGTTGTCTCATAAGAAACATGCCTCAAATGACCTAATTGGGTCTAGTTGTGCATTTAGATAGTTAAATAACACATTTAAGTTCAAAATTAAACATATTTCACATGTAAAAACATTCAAGAATATAAAATGATCATATATATATATTATGGTTTTGTTATATGGGTGGCCATCTACCAATCCTTAAAGCACACATACACTTTACGGGTTGTCATTTGGCTCCCATTAATCAAGATCATTCCACTTAAAAGTTGAAAAATTTAGCAAACATTTTTCATTTTAAAAATAGTCTCTAAATACATATAATTCTCAATGATGGTTCGAGTATACAGACTACCTTTTCCCCAATTACAAGGCACCCATACACCTTACAATTGAAATCTGATTCCCATTTAATCGCAACCACTATTTTTAGCCCATGAAACCATTTATATATATATAAAATTCATGTTATCACAAATAGTAACATAGAATAATGTGATAAATTAACAGTCAACATGGTATATAATCAACTAAACATGTAAGCAGACTAACATGCTAAATAAACACCAAATCATGTTACATAAATATGCATTATAAAGGAAACAAAAGCATGGAATAACACTCAAGGCACTCAATCCAAATCAGAAGAAAACCTACTAATGCAACTACATGGCTTGGTATATTCATGAATTTTGAATTTATATGTTCCTATGATGATGCACGTAATGTTACTTCCTTATCACACCAGACCAAGGGTAAATTCGAAAATTCTATAAAACAATAAGAAGATTAAATTACACCATTCAATAAAGGTGAAATCAAAATCAACTGTAATATAAAATAGTAAGAACAATAATCCCATCCATAGCCACTTAGTTATTTCCCCACAGGTGGGGTGATTAGTCCCAAACATGACTATTTACCAAGTGTCGAGACATTCATAGTCTCCTATCTACCAGACCAAAATCGTAAGAAAAAGGAAAAAATAAGACTATAATACCACTTTGTAATGTCCCAGCTGGACTAATCACGAAGATAGTATCCAGACTAGTGGGTCACACGGCCTCAATTGGACCTCCTCATACATCAGAGGATGAAAACTATAAGTGAGGGTGTAAGGAGGTGATAACGGGAGACTATACCCTCATGATCAGAGTAACACAATGGTATAATCATAAAGCAAACCGTAGAAGACAAAAAAATAAATAATAAATGAAAATTAGAGCAGTAGAATAATAACATAAACTTAATAAAAAAGATGACCAAAACCAATATACAATAGATGCATTCATTTATTGATGATGATACAAAACTAAAACAATAGTCATACAGTAGGAAATTAAATATAGTACAGAACATGTAAAATAAAATAACAAAATCCCCAAGGGTGATCTCCATGATAATCCTGAGCTCTAGCTCATTCCTGTGCTTCTAACCCCCAAGTACAAGAAAAACAACACAAGCAACCATCTGTGGTCCTGCGAACATAAGGTCTACTCGAGTACCCCAGTGTAATGGTGGCTCGAGCAAGGTGTGAGATATAAATCCCAGTATGATATCACCCATGATGTCTAGGACTGAATCTAGTTCATGAATAGTAAATAAAGCAGTGTGAAATTTGTATGAATAGAAAAATTTAATAACAAATAGAACTAAATAAACAAATAAACAATAGCCCCCTCAGGTTCCTAAAGGACACTTGGCGACTCTACCTTCTTCGGATCATAAACGGAATGAATATCTGATCAAGAAATATATATAGTAATAATATATATATATATATATATATATATATATCACACCCATCTATATGGACCAAGTGCATACTGATGCTAATGGCCATATAACTGTAATACTAGCTGCTAGCTGGACTGGGAATAACTCAGACATCCATAACTAGTCTAAACGAGCCTATAAGATCAAGCAATAAGGTACAATTTCTACATACCAATAGAGTGCGAGACATCGTGAAATAAAAACTTGGGATGGTGAGTGTGACATCATGTCAACACTCTAAACAGGGAGCATGGTGTCTCAGCCCAACGTCCTACAAAGTATAAATGGTGAAATACATCATGAACTCGTCACCCGATGTAAGGGAGCATGATTTTCCTCCATGCTCAACAGATCCCTTATAATCATTCCACAACCTATATCAAGACATAAAAATATAACAATAATTATAACAGGATCCATGATGAATTACCTCTCATGCTTTATATTTATTAATCCATTATCTATAAGGGCATCACATTATAAGTATAGCATGTACTCAACATGCAACGATCGACATGGCCTTTCCACCCTTTAAAATTTATTTACATTGAAAAATTTAATATAATAAATTCATATACTTTAATTACAACATTTAATTTATTCAAGGAAGGAAATCCATCATGAATATTCCATTTCATTTAATACATTCCATTTAATCCATGAAAACATGACAATTTAATAAAAAGAAGAAACAAAGCACTTAGAAGGAACCATGAACACTTGAAAATTTACCTTATAAGAAAATCAATGCACTTAGGAGGTTCTTGGTTCATTATATATTTATATTGGTGTGGTTAATCCATGCACTTAGAAGGTGTATTGGTTCAATAAATAGTTCTATAGAAGGAGGAAATTCTATTTATAACATTAATAGAGTCTATTTCCTAAAAATTCCATATATCTACTAATAAAGAAAAGCATAGAGGAACCTCTAAAAAAATATGGCCAAGCATGAATCAAACAACTAATCATCACTTTTTAGTTTATAAGATAACACACCTCATCCAAGGGGTTTTATTATAAAATTATGACATTATTTATCAAACAATTCATTTAACATAGTTATGTATTTCATTCAATAACTGTATCTCAATCCACTAAAATAAGAATTTCAAAATAAACTACCATATAAGGAAATTTAATTATAAAGCTCAACATGGAACTTATGAGGTGCCATTATCAATTGAAAAAACACCTACAAGGGTCAATTTCATTATTAATTCAAGATGAAAACTTAGAAGGAATTCTTGGAATTTAAATCATTTAACTAAAAGGGATAAATATAAGTTGGCACACCCACAGGGTGTTCATAGTGGAGGTTGACACCCTAGAACTACTCAAAAATGCTCAACAAGTGTTATACAAAGTGCGATGATCAATTTAATAAGAAGGAAACAATTATAAAGTAATGTGAGATAAAGTCTGGTGTGTGGCACAATGATGCTATTCATAAAACAATAGAAAAGCGAGGAAAAATACATAGACCACCTACCTTATATCATGGAAGACTCACTCATCCAATATCAAGGCTTGATTCTGTCTGGTTTGGAAGAAAACTAAGAAACAAAATTCCTCCCTAAAAATAGGGCAAAAGAGCTTGGAACTCGATAACTTCATAGAGAGAATATTAAATAAAGAATGATTCAAAAGGAATTGAGAGCATACCGATGTGGATATATAGAGACCGATGACGCTTGAATTCGATGATGGATGGAGGAGGAATCACGAATCCTAGGTTAGGTTTGGGAGACACCCACAACGCCAAAGAGAGGAGGAGCCCACTGGAGGAAGAAGAAAGAAAAGAGAAAAAGAATAAATGATATCATTAAGGGAAAAAAGACCATTTACCCTAAAAACTAGGTTGCACCATTTGTCCACATGGTTTGGCTAAAATGTGCACCAACCACGCGACACCCACTACTTTAGAAACCCACCTCGCATCATTTTCCCACATGGTTAGCCTAACCATGCGCCAACCATGTGATTAATAGTGCATAGGTACTAACTAAGTGGCACTAACCGTGTGGGCTAGGCACATAGTTTGGGAAAATCGTGTGCAACCCATGCAAGTCACACCTTCTCCTCTAAAATAGGCCGCACAATTTGCTGTTGAGGGCCACATGGTTTGAGACAAACCATGCGCCATTGTCAGACCACCAAAACCTTTGATTTCTAGGGCCAAACACTCCCAAAACTCCACAATACACTCGAGGGACCCTTCAATACTTCAACCAAGTTTAAAAAAAAACAAATTTAAGTGGTCTAACTCTCATAATTACATTTCAAAGCCCAGTTTAAAGAATGACCTTTCCAGAAATCATGAAAATTCAAATTCCCTTGGAATTTCACCTTGGCTCAAAAACAAAGGTCATTACAGAATGGTTGTGATAAATTGTCAGAGATATTTCATCACAGATATGAAGTGGTTTAGTGTGGTATTAATTAAATTGTTTAATTATTTAATACACTTGTTTATTACATTATTACATACATTTATTTTCAGACTAGTTATGTTTAGATACAACGGTGTTGACCTACTGAGTTATACTCACACCCTATTCGGGAATCCATTTGGTACGTGAGTAGATTACATGGATACAATATTGTACAAGGGAAAGAGACCTTATAGTTGATTGTTTTCTTGCTGGATGGGCTGGATTTTGGAGATGGGACCGACAAGGGGTTCAAAACCAGGATATTTTGAGTCTACCAGTCTTTTATTTTGTATTACTTCTAGAATGAAATTTAGTTACATTACAACATGACATTAAATTAATACCTTATTATTTTATTATATTATTCAGTTGGATTTATTTTTGGTTTTCCACTACATCGTATTGTTTCCATTATTTCCGCACTCTAATATTTATTCATTAATTTATATTGCTTATTTTCACTATGTTGTTACTCTATAACCAGGGGTTATAGTCTCTACACTATAGTCATAACACCAATACTTCTAGTTATAATCCTCTATCATATGGGGGGGGTGTGATTTAGGTATTTTAACCAACCCATTTCGACCACATGAGAGAGTGCCAGATCGGGGGACGTTACAAAGTGGTATCAAAGAACACCAAGTTTTTTTCTATTTATTTACTATTTGGGAAAGGTTAAAAGGAGACTAGGATGTGTAAATACTTATTAATGATCTTATTCATGGGAATATCTAACCCATGTATGGGGGAAATCTTAGTGCCCAGGGATGGATTATTGTTTATGCTGTTCGTTTGTTACAACTGATGTTATTTCACCTTGGGTGATTCACATATTATATGGTGTTATCATGTTAGGATATTATTGATTCTTGAGATTATACTCATGGATCGATATGACATGATATGTGTATTCATGAATCATACTAGGCACATATGGATATATATTAACATGTATTATTCATGATAGGAATATATTTATTGCATGTGGTATATAATTTCCTATTAAAACTATGATATCAGATACTTGTTATATATATTAAATGAAATGAAATAAATAAATTTATATATCATGCTAAAACACATGAAATCCATGTTTAGGGATACTAGGAGTCAGTGGTTCTCTATTTTTTTCAGCTATTGAGGCTGACCTTATTGATATCCAGTGTTCTAAGGAGTGTGTTTTTCTTATAGAGAAAATGTTTCCTTGTATTCTTTGAGTTGAGTGTTAAGAGAGTGGAAATCAGCACACTCCTAACACAGATGAACTAGAGCTTTTTTTAGTTCTTAGGGACCATATGGATGTTCAGTTTCATAGTATCTTCTTGAGGGTCATGAGATCCATGAAAAAAGAGACTATTCGTATTGTGCCTTTGATGTCTGAGCTCAAAAGATAGTTCCAGCTACAACATCCACCTATGTTCACTGGGGAGAGAGGCCCCCCAAGCAGTTGAGTTCTAGATCAAGCTAGTCGAAATGATCTTTAATAATATCAAGACATCCATAGATTGGAGGGTGAATCTTACTACTCATATGCTTCATGGACCAGCCAAGTATTAGTGGGACATTCTGGAGTAGGTGGGGAAACAAGAAGATTTATCTTAGAAGGACTTTGAGACAATGTTCTTGATCCATTTCTTTCCTAAGACGTTGAGGTATGATAAGTCTCTTGAGTTTATGCACCTGAAATAAGAGGGAATGTTAGTGTTAGACTATGTTGAGAATTTCACTGAACTGTAGCGCTTTTCACCATCTTTGGAAGATAATGAGATCTCTAGGGCAAGAAGTTTTTAGGATGGTCTTTGTTATGACATCAGGTCACATGTGAACATGTTCTATATGAGTAATTTTACAGATGTGATGAATTAGGCACTCATCATGAAAGGGAATCTTAGAGATGTCCTGAGCAGTGTCTAAGATATTTTGGTAGGTAAAACTGGGAACTCTTTTTCTAGTGGAAAGAAGCATTACTATGGCAGTTTTTTCCAAGGAAGCAGGGGTCAAAGCAGTCTGGGAAGTGGAAATCCATCTCAGGATTGTGTTTCATTGCAGTGCTATTAGTGTGGAAAGATGGTCCAAAAATGGACTCAGTGTCCATAACCTACCTTGGAGTATCATTCTTGCAACATATTGGGCCACCTATAGAGTTTCTGTAGGGGCATACAACGGAAAATTTGTGATAGGAGAACATGATAGGTACTGGAGTCTGGGAAGGACTCAACTACTCCTCAGTAGACAGGTATCAGGAGTTCTACAGGATGTTCTAGTCAATGAAAGGGATGTAGTACCCCCATAAAAGAATGAAAATACCAGGTAGAGGTTATAGCTCAAGGGAGTCAGGCTAGAGTCCGTGGAAGTGGGTCTAGTCAATTATATATTATGAAGATTACTTTGACTATTGTGGATGCAGAATCGTCTACTATCAGAGGTACAATTCTTGTATCATATACCCTTTCTTATATTTTTTTGATATAGGAGAATCACATTCCTTTTTATCCTATTTTTTTAAATGGTTTGATATTATATGTGGAAATATTATATGGTGCTTTGACCATCAACACACTGTTGGGAGTGTGGTACGAGAATATCAAATGTTGCAAGGCGTGTTCTCTATAGATTTGTGATTATCATTTCTTTTGGGAACCTTTCATATTGGAAATGATAGGTTTTGATTTTATTATTGTTATGGACTAGTTAGTTATATAACAGGATCATGTCAACTGTAACCGGAGGAGAGTTACCTTTTTATCTCTAGAAGGAGGAACCTATTCTCACCAGGGTGAGTGGGATCTTCCAAATGGTTGTGTAGGACCAATTCAGTGCAGATTAGATTGTATCATGGATTAGATAGCTGTTATTTTTCTAGATAAGGGTGGAATTAAGCATGATTATTTTCCTATAGTGGTAGAACATTTTAAATATATTTTCCCTTATGAGTTCTACAGTTTACAACTTGAGTGAGAGATTGATTTTATGATCAAGTTGGTGCTGAAAATAGAGCTAGTTTCTATTCCACCTTATAGAATGGAACCAGAAGTTCTTTGAGAGTTTAAAGTTCAGTTGGAAGATCTAGAATATAAAGGTTTCATATGGACTAGTATATATACTTGGGGATCTAAAGTTCTCTTCTCCAATAAGGTTGATGGGAATTTGCGTTTATGTGTGGATTATCGAATATTGAACAAGATGACAGTCAAGAACCGATATCACATTCTGCACATCAATGATCTATTTTATTAGAAGATAGGTGATAAGATCTTCTCCAAGATTGAATTGATATTTGGATACCATCAGTTGAGGGTGAGACTATCATACATACCTCAAGATACTTTTTAGAGTAGGTATGGATTGTATGAGTTTGTAGTGATGTTGTTTGGTTTGAATAATGAACTAGCGGTATTCATGGCCTTGATAAATATGATATTTTATCATTTTATAAATTGGTTTGTTGTGGTTTTTGTTGATGAAATATTAGTGTACCCTCAGCTAGAAGACGATCATTCTCAACATCTTGACATCATCTTGAGTACATTGAGAGAGCATCGTTTTTATGTTAAACTAACCAAATACAATTTCTAGATTTACAAAGTACACT
Source organism: Viscum album (assembly GCA_963277665.1). Taxonomy (NCBI): domain Eukaryota; kingdom Viridiplantae; phylum Streptophyta; class Magnoliopsida; order Santalales; family Viscaceae; genus Viscum; species Viscum album. The sequence continues at coordinate 709,844,961 of OY728167.1, read as the reverse complement.
TCTTAGTCCATGAAATCTTAGAAACTGGAGTGTCTATGGACCTAAATAAATTTGTAGCTATGGTATCTTGGGAACAACCCAGTAATTTCTTTGAAATTTGGAGCTTTCTGGGTTTATCGGGTTATTATCAGCACTTTATCTAGGATTTCTCCCATTTGGAAGCACCGATGTTAGGACTGACCAAGAAAGGTGTGAAGTTTTTTTGGTATGATTCTTATGAGAGATATTTTAAAATTTTAAAGGGTTGGTTGACCACAATACCTATCCTCACTTTACCCGTGCTGGGTAAATCATATACTATATAATGTGAAGAATTTAGAGTTGTACATAGAGAAGTTTTGATATAGGAGGATCGGGTGGTTGCTTATGACTCCGACAATTGAGACTGCATGAGAGGAATTATCCTACTCAAAATTTGGATTTAGCATCAGTGGTACATTCTCCTGAGATGTTGGAGGTATTATCTTATGGGTGAGAGGTTTGTGGTATACATGAACCATAAGAGCCTCAGGTACATCTTTTCTCAGTGATACCTGGACCTTTGACAAAGGAGTTGGGTTGAGTATCTATAGTCTTTAAACTTTGAGTTGGCTTATACACTAGGAAAGGGAAACATCATTTCAAATGCATTGAGCTAGATGATGTATATAAAGGTGGTATGTGTGTCTTGCGATGAGTGGAGAATGATGACACTCTTTATAGATATGCATCTAGATGTCTAGAAGTCTCATAAATGAGTAGCTATGACTTCGACATCTGTCATACCTATGATTTTGGACTAGATCAAGATTGAATAGTTATCTGATATGGAGGGATTAGTTCTAAAAGACAACTTATATAGTAGGGAGACACCATCGGGATGGTCTCTTGGCAGTATCAATTATCTTCATTTTCATGGCCGAACATGGGTTCCTATGAGCTTATGTGAGGAGTCGATGAGGGAGTCTCATGCTTCTATATGGGCGGTACATATTGGTTTGAAAAAGATGTATCATGATCTCCATATATAGTACTGGTGGTCATGAATGAAGAAGGAGTTAGTAGACTTTGTGGTGAGATGTTTCACTTTTCAGTAGGTGAAAGCTGAGCATCAGAGGCTAGCTAGGATTTTGCAACATTTTCCCAATCCTGAGTGGAAATGGGATGACGTCAAAATGTATTTTGTGATGGTATTACCTAGGAAAAACCATAAGACCAATGTAGTATGGGTGATTTTGGATTGACTGATGAAGGTAACCCACTTCTTACCTATCAGATAGACCTTCACAGTTGATGATTTGGGCAGTCTTTACATGCGCAAGGTAGTTCAGTTGCACAGTGTTAAAAAGAGTATTTTTTTTGACAGAGATCCTCATTTCACATCGTGGTTTTTGAAGGGTATTCATAAGGCCTTGGGATCATAGGTTCTTTTGAGTATGAACTATCATCCTCAGACAAACAATTAATCTGAGAAGACTATTCAGGTTCTGGAGGATATGTTACAAGACTGTGTTTTGGATTTCAATGGTTTATGAGAGAAACATATGACACTCGCAGAGTTTGCATATAATAACAACTTCTAGGCATCAATCCGGATGACACCCATTGAGTATTTGTATAGAAGGTCGTGTCATTCACCTCTTTTTTGGTTGGATGAAGGAGAGTAAGTGCTTATTGGACCTAGTCTCATGAAGGAGACATCTGACCAGGTTCAGTTGATTAAGAAGCAGTTGGTGACCACACAGAGCAGGAATAAATCCTATGCTGACCATCGGAGATGACCTCTAGAGTTCAAGGTCAGTCATTGTGTTTTCCTTTTGATGTCTCCTAGATTGGGGAAATTCTATATTAGGAAATAGGGAAAGCTAGTGCCCAGGTTTGTTGGGACATTTGAGATAGCCTCAAGGGTCAATCCAGTGGAATACCGTTTAGCCCTTCCACAGTGTTATAGTCCCATACATGATGTGTTTCATGTGTCACAACTTCAAATATATCATATAGACACTTCACATGTGATATGCGTAGAAGATTTATAGCTTGATATAGATGCGTCCTTTTAGGATCACCTAATATGGGCTATGGACCATTATGAGAGATATCCACAGGGTAGGACTATAATTTTGGTTAAATTATAGTGGAATCATGGGGAAGTTCAAGAGGAGACCCAAGAGAGGTATTCTGATATGAAATCACAATGACCAAAATTGTTTGACGAGACCCCATAATGATTCTTAGAGCAGCTTGGGGATGAGATGTTATATGGTGGGGAGGTTGTATGATCCCACCTTTTTTCAAGTACATCTCTCTTTGAGTTTATTTCATTAAAATCATTTCTTGTCACAACTTGACCAAATGGGGCTCAAGCCGCAACTCCCCAAGCCCACCTCCATAGGACAGGGGCCGGCATCCAGCACCGAGTAGGCCATCACACACATGGGAGGCCTTAGCCTAAGGTACCTGTACGCACACACCCACATACACCTCCATGAAATAGTGCACACACACACACACACAGATATATATATAAATTGAAAACTAAATGCATGAATACATATATCCCAAATCAGAGTACAAAAAAGTACAAAAATAGAAAATACAGGACCCACAAAAAGAAAACTGTAAAAGCGTCCAACAATCTTAGACGGAGGGGATCAATGTCAAATAATCCAACCAGAAAGATCCTCGACCAAGATCTGGTAAACACCCTGGTCTGTCTAGCTCACTAATATCAACTTGCTTCGGGTCCTCCATGGAATCTGTCAAAAGGCTTGTGGTCTGCACAAGAAACAACACGTGCGGGAAAAATCCGTGAAGGGGTGAGTATAAAAATACTCATTAGGCACCCCAAAAAGTCCTAATAAGTGTTATATAATATGTTTTTTAATGTAACTCTAAAATAAATTTTGAAATATTTTAAAACATTATATATTTTCTTCAAATGTATATTTATGGTAGAAAATTTAAGGAAATGGACTTTTGGGAAAAATCCAGACATAAAACAATTTTATCATTGATTTTTTTTCAATACCAACTTATTTGTATGTATTTATAATGTTTTGTGGTAGATAAAAAATATTCAATGAATTTTATTTGGGTGAAAATTTTTTTATGATGAACATGATATATGTTCCATGAATATATAATTTTTCCACCGTTGGATAAATGTTACATGTCTACATTGATTAGATGTCATGTACACCTAATTATTGTATGGCTATAAATTTCATCCCCATAAAAACATCCACCATTTCTATCATGGAATTTCACCATCATAAAAAAGTCCCCGTTGACCATGAGCACTCAGACCACAAGTGTGTTTTACGATGTTTCAAGAATCTTCATCATCCATCCTTCTATGTGGTTGAATCAAACTCCCTCAAGCTTCTTATTTTGATACCCGACATATTTTAAACTGAGTTCTAGTATTTAATATCCTATACCAAAATTTAGTTTGAATGCTTTTATCAAATTAAAAATGAAAAGTGATAAGATTTTAATTTATAATTCAATTTTTTTCGAAGAATCATTTTCATTATTATGTTTTATAGTTTTGAATAATTTACAATGATTTTCTTTGTGACATTACCACTTAATTTTGTGATTCATTCATGGTGAACATTTTATTGTTCATGTTTATTGAAACCATTAATTGAATTTTATTCATTATATTTGTTTTCAGTTTTGAAAATATTTTAAAAAATATAATAATTTTTTTTTATTTGTGAAACCATTATAATATTCAATAACTATATTTTATATTATTAAAATGGTTTTCAAATAATATATATATTTTTTTATATTTATATGTAAATATGTATATGTAAATTTTTATACATATTATACTATATAATAGGTGAGCTAAGCTTCTTAAAGTGGGTTGCCTGCTGTTAAAATTTTGAAATCTTGGTTCAAAATAGAAAGGTATTAGTTTTGAAAATAATGAGTTAATTTTCTAAAGCAGTTTGAAAATGAATCTAGTGTTTGATTTTCAAACAAATGTTTTTTTAATGGGTAATTTTTTTTGTTATAAAGTGATTTTAAATAAAGGGTAACATGTTTTTGAGTGATGAAAATCATTACTAAAAACTAATGAAAAGTGTATCAATGATTTATTAGGACAATATTCATCAATTTTTTATAATGTAAATGTGGTTTTAAGGGTAAATGATTGGTTTTAAAGTTAATAAATTGGATTTATAGTATGTTTTATAATGAGGATGATTTTTTGGATTTTAATGATGATCTAAATAAAAGATATTTTAAATTTCACATTGACTTTAAAATGTATTTTTTGATTTAAAATTAGTGTTAATAGATTCATCGGTTTTTTATAATGTAGTATGTTTTATCCGTAATATTCGATCCATATCAACTAAAATTTTATTTTTCTTTTCAAACCAACATTTTATTATGCGGTATATGGTACACTAAGTTAATGGTGAATAACATGCTTCTAAAAATAATCATCAATTATCCCCTTCTTAAATTTCATACCATTATCTGTCTGGATCATCTATAAGGAAAATTACAATCCTTCTCTTCCTTTCTTCTAAAAACATTTAAACATATTTAGATCCAACGATTTATACATTACAAAGAAAATAGATTTAATTTAGGTAAATTTATCAATAATGGAAATAATATACTTCTCTACATTTTTTGAATGCCTCTTCAACACTACTTTTCATCCTCAATCTGATGGATAGTCAGAATGAACAATTCAGACATTGGAGGATCTGATTTGAGCTTGTTCAATGGATTACCAGGGAAGTTGGGATCAACATATTTATTTTGTTGGGATTTATTATAATAATATTTTTCATTCTAGTATACAAATGGAACCTTTTGAATCATTATATGGAAAGTGGTGTCAAACTCCATCATTTTGGGATGAAGTGGGTGAATGAAAATTGATAGGACCCGAATTGATAGAGGAAACGATAGAGAAACTTTAGATGAATTAGAAACACTTGAGGAAAACTTAGAGAAGGTATAAAATTTATACGTATAACCTAAGTAAGTATCTTTCTTTCGAGGTAGGTGATCATGTCTTTCTCAAAGTTTCTTCATGGAAAAGTGTGATGTGTTTTGGTAATAAGGGGAAGTTGAGTCTGTGGTTCATTGGACCAAATGAAATCATAGAGAAAGTTAGATTCATTTCCTACCGAGTGGATTTACCTATGAGTTTTTCCCTAGTACACAATGTTTTCATGTTTTGATTTTAATAAAGTATGTGTTAGATTCAACTGATGATTTGATAAATGAAGCAGTTCAGTTGGAAGAGAACCTTTCTTATGAGGGTAAACCTATTCAGATTCTTGACTTTAGTGAGAAATTATTGCAGAACAACGTAATTCACGAAGTTAAGGTCTTTTGAAAAAACCACATGGTTAAAGAAGCAAAATTGGAATCTAAAAATGCTATAAGGGAAAGGTATGATCACTTGTTTAATAAGTGAATAAAATTATGTGGATGCAATTTCCAAAAGGGGGGATGTAACAACCCAGGTACTTATAGATTTTTTTTTTATTATTTTGAAATTAAATAGTTAAATTCATTATAAATGTATAATTAAATAAGTGGAATTTATATAAATTAAGGAATCTATACTAATGAAATAGTAACCAGATTATTGGAATAGTAATGCGACCGTTATGAATAGTAATATGTCTAATAGAATAGTAACATCACCTATAAAGTATAAATAAAATTGATGTATCTGATAAATGAAAGTATGATATATTTATATCACGGTATAAGCAAACAAATATTTTAAAATGATAAATTGAGTGTTGATATTTTTGTGAAATGTAAATGTTTATTTACAATTTTATAATTAATATAATGATTTAAAATAAAATATATTTTCATAAAATAGATTTATAAATAAATATTTTGTTTTATTTTGATTATAAGATAATTTTATGAGACCTTATTTAATTTTTCAAAGTTTCATAAAATCAATTAAAATATTAATATCAGTATTTTTCGTATAAATGACGATTTTAATTAAAAATTAAATTTATCATATTTAGATTTTTTTTTAAAAATGGAGTCCATTTTTGAATTCTACATTCCAAAAAATTGTTAGGCTGGATTTTTGGGTTTTTTATAAGATGGTTGAATTTCTGGTGAATTGTGAAATATGGTAATTTACAATATTTAACATTACAAGCAAAATACATGAATTATAATGTCATTCATTATGTAAGAAACCATTATTTAGAACCAAAATGCACTATTTACTCTACTTAGTTATAATAATCAACACTATTTATAGTCTTGATCCAAAATAATAAACAAATGAATAAAATAATGAAAAACATCCCTCTCCTATCCCTATAAATACCACCCCTCAACACCTCTTATCCTCACACCTTCTAAGCCTTTAATATTGTATAAATTCTACCCAATTCCCTTGTCAAGCCTCTTCCCAACATCCAAGACCTTATGGTCTCACCAAAATACCAAAACCAAGTTCCTTAAGGAGGTTATAAAGGAGACGATATTCAAGAGATAAAATCCTACATTATTTCTATAATAACCCTAGTATTTATTACACACTTAAACATGATTTATTACATAAAATTTCACTTAAGACAACTCCGAGGATCGATAAGTCTAGTGTCTTGGGAAATTAGGAACATTAAATAACAACTTAGAACATAAAATAAAACATCTTTATTAAAAACTTCTCTTACATGACCACAACATTCCTTCATACATAGCATTGAATGGGATAACCTAAGGAAATACATAAGAAAAGGGTGAGGTATAAAGCCCAGTAAGGAATTAAACAAGGCATAACATAAAGAATAAAATACATGTTAGGCAATAGGAATATCAATGGAGAATAAGAGAAACATTAACATAAAGGCTTGGTATAGCATAATTATCCTAACATGGAAATGTGGAAACAACATACAACATGATATTAGCATGATCCAAGGCTCAATGAAAATTTATTATCATGAGTAAACCCTCATTGCACTTGAATTATCATGAGTAAACCCTCATTGCACTTGAATTAGCATGAATAAACCCTCATTGCACTTTAATTAGCATGATTAAACCCTTATTTTACTTTAATTATCATGAGTAAACCATCATTTCACATGTAGTATCATGATACTAAACATTACCCAATGTATTAGAGCGCTATCAGGGCACACCCTCCATAAACATTTCATTTCATGCATAAGTGTGCCACATGGATCATATAACATGGAATCATTCAAAATCATAAGTTATTCCACGATTAAGGAATGTGGAATACATACATTTATGTACCATTAAATAATTATATGTGAATAAAGGTTAATAACCTTGATATATAATTGGGTATGGTATTCACTATACAATGATTTTTCCTTGGAAAATCGCAGTGCAATTTTAGCAGCATAACGACATGACATAAACATTCATAAAAATGGTTTATGAGAGAGAAAGGGGTATCTCATAATATTTAAATGGAATGGATAGTAAGGGTTTCATATAGATATATTTCCCAACACATGTAATTTGTAAATAGATGGTGTATCATAATAAAGAAACTTGAAGAAATAGGAGAAATGGAAGAACTCTTACGAAATTTCGACATGGTAACAGGTGTACATGGGAGGGATTAATGAGATATAAATAGGTCTCTCATCATTAAAACATAAGTAGGGAAGTATGGGGAGGTGAGATAAATCATACACAAACATTTTTAATTGAAAATAAAAGGGTATAACAACATAAAGATACTTGGACAAAAAAGAGAAAGGAAGAAATCCCTTACTTGGAAGTGTGATCCCAAAGGCTTAAGAGAGTCTTGAGAGAGGCTTATTGGGAGATTGGGGTGCATTTGGAGGATTATAGAGATATGATGGAAGATTTTTGTCAAGATACAAATGGTTTTAGTTTAGTGGAATGTGATATTGAGTGGGTTTATATAGGAAAGGAGAGAGAATTCTTTATTATTTAGGTTCTGGACACTACACATTAAACTAATCAAAATCACAAACCATCCCATAGTTTTTTCCCATGGGTTTTTCCAAATTAGAGTGGAATAAATTATTTTATAATTCCAATTTCCAAAAATAATAAAATATTAGGCTTGCTTATGTGGAGGTGAATCACACTCTCAAGGAAATCATTTTAAAATGTTAAAATATTTTATAAGTTTTGGAGGATCCACTAAGGCATTGTAAAATTAATAAAAAAACTCTAAAATCACATTATTTTAAATAAAAAACATATATTTTCTGAATATCACTTTTATATTATTTTATTACATCACTATTGGGTCATTATGATGTCATAAAACAAATTATATATTTAAACAGTATTTATTTTTTACCCAAAAATTTGAATATCTTAGAAAATTATGAAAAATTCACCATTAGATAATTTAGATTTCCTGAATCAAAAAATAATATTCATTTTATCTAAACAATTTTCTAAATATTTGAATTTTAACTTTTAAAATAAAAACTAACATTTATTGAAAATTCACGGGTTTTGACAAAAAAAGTTTTCAAGCACTAATAAAAATTGCATTTGACTTCATAAAAATTATAAACTCATTTATTATTAATTAAAGTAATTTTATAATAATATTTTATTAAAATATTAGTTATTTCAAAAATTAATTAATTCCTTAAAATAAATTCTTTAAAAATACACTTTCTATTTTATTGTAAAAAAAATATAACTCTTATCAAACCGATTACTGAATCATTTATAAAGTAAAAACAATAATAAATAAATATAATCATAATTTATAATTAAAAGAGGTTTTATTATAAAAATATTATAATAAAATTATTAATAAAAACATAGTTTAATATAATAATTTATATATTTTTGAAAAGTACCATTTTACTCGAAAAGTCAGTTTATCTTATTCATTATATTTTTAAGAAAAACTATTTTCATAAAGGAATTGATGGTATAAGAATTTTATTTATAAAAATGTATTACACAATAAGTAACTAATACCTTGTTACTTAACTTCTTATAACACTCACATAAGACCTAAGGGTAAGGTGTGTGATGGTGGGGCTTTCTTGGGGTTGTTCGGTGAACATGGCATGTGCCGTGATGTCGATGAGCTAGAAATTCTCCCATGGGTGATTTTCTTCAATCTTTAAATGTTGAAGCTCTTATTGGGTTGGTCCATATCGGATCCCAGTGACACTACTTCCTTCCCTAGATATGACAAATGGGTTTCATATAGAATAATTCTACTGGTAGAGGCCATCGACTGTTCTTTTTGAATTAATTTTTTTCCATCGACATTTATATTTATAAATAAATAATTATAACATTAAAATTATTATTTTTTACAATGGTTGTAACACCCCAATATTCAAAGGTATATTTCTCTTTGAATAATACAATAGCTTGCGTTGTACGCAACTTCGAGTTCTAGCACACCACGACTAATCAAACTAGCCGTTTAAAAAGTAGTTATGAATAATAATACCCACTTTTTGAAATTTTATAAATTTTATTTTTCAAAATGTAATTTTTTTTTGGATTCAGAATATCAAAATTAGCTTAGGGTGATTTTTTGGTACTTTTCTGATAACTTTTATATTTTGATGAATAGTGAAAAATAATAAATTTTAATTAAAAATAACTTTTTTAATCGAAATAATTTATAGTGTTAAATTATAAATTTGAGTGGTTTTAAAGTATCATTAGATTATATTTTTATCATTTAATATAATATAGTTTATTGGATTTAATTTTAGATTTAAATTTTACATAAAAACATGTCAATCTTTTGATAGTTTTTACTTCTTAAAAACCCGCTTTTTAGTTTTGACAATGAGATTTAATTTTAAATTAATTACTGTAACTTATGTATTTTGAATTTGGAAAAATGGATTACATATTTGGAATTATAAGGTTCAAATTGTGTAAATAGGTACCTTTTATTTTTAAACATTATGAATAGTAACTTCAGTAAATATTTTATTTACCATGGTTAAAGGGTAAATATGGTAAATAAGGGTAAAAAATAATATTATAATAATATTAAATTACCCTAACACGTTTCCTAAACCTATTTGATGATAAATTTAAGTCCATGGGAATCATTGAGTCTATTTTGGGACCCAATGGAGCCACTTGTAAGTGAAAATTACATTTTATAAAAATTAATTTAAAGTTAATGAAAATGAAACATAAACATATATATTTTAGTAAAATAATTTTTATTTGGGGATATATAAGTTATTTTTTAGACTATAAATATAAATATAAAGATAAAAATATTTCCTAAATCATGGTATTTTATTTATAATTTTTAGACATAAAATAAATATATTTATTTATGACACAATAATGATGCAGTATTTTCCTTATTAATAAAAGAATCAAATAAATGATATTATAAATATTAAAATAAATATAATTTGAAAGATTTGATTCCATCCACTAATTTTATAGGTGAATATGAAATTTTATGGCTGGTTAAATGTATTTTTTTCTAAGTAATAAAGTTGTTATGACTTTCACAAAAACCAAATACTAAATAGTGTCAAAATTGACATAAATGAGTTTTTAAAAAAAATACTATTTTATTAAATGATATAATATTCCTAAAAATATAATATTCAGAAAAATCAATTAGATAAGGTTATATATTTCATTAATTAACCACTTGAGGTTCTATTGGAATTTTATAGTATGTTTATTAACCATGTAATATAAAAATTCAAGAAGACATGGTAAATGTTAAACTATTTAACTTAGAGTTAAATCTAAAAGATAAGGTTAATATGGTGACCTAAACTTGTCTAAAACCTATTTTTTGAGAGGATTTAGACCCATACCCACATTATCCTCTAAATAAATCATTTTTTATCTATTAGAAACCGAAAATAATTTTATAATAAATTAATATTTCAAGCTCTTCCTAAAGTGCCCCTCACCTCTCTTATAAAAGGGTACTTCCCCTTATCTCAAATTCACACCTCCAAAGCATTTTGGTTCAGACAAAACCTACTAAAATATCGTCCCAACTACCCTCAATTAATCCTAGAGGCATTACTTTGATCATAAATCCAACCTAAATATCCCTTTTATTCAAATCAAAAGGAAGCACCCGAAGAAGAGGTAATTATTTCATCACCTATTTCAAAGTTCTTTTCTTCTTCCACTTCCTCTTTATTTATTGTTTCCATAAAAAAATAAAAATCCAGAACCTTATATATAATTTTATGTTATTATAAATATGGTATAACCATATTCATTATTCTATCCATCATATGAATGACAAAGTCACCATACGTATGTACGTACTGCTAACCATCTCCACGTTGTGGTGTAGTTTGTTATTCAACACTTCATTATTTGGATGGGTATAATAATGAGTATAATTTATTTAAATAATAAATATAACATGTTAATTATTATGTATATATAATATAACATCCAACTACAAATGATTTCACCATCAAAAGAATGATATTTTCGCTCGTGCATACGTACGACTTACAGTCTCCACGATGCGATAAGATTTCATTCCCCATTGTAACCATTCAAGAATAATTTTCATTTGATGATTAAAAATAATGTTTAAGAACTTAATATAATTATGGATATGAATCAAATACATAATACCCATAACAAACACGACTTTCATAACAAAACATATAAAGGAAAACGAATCAGTTAACACACGGAACAACGATACTACTGAAATATTATTAACAAAGAAATATTGAAGGAACATATATGATATAATATTTATGTATTTTGTTATTTTATAATTTAATAACAATTATTTAACCATTATACAGGAGGTCAACGTACCCTCTACTAAGTAAAAGTATAAGATAAGGGTTAATTTTATAATCTCTTCATTATCTGAGGTTGTTTATACGTAAGTATCTACTAGGCCTTCTTTATCATCCATATCCATGTTTCTTAAAAATGTATTTCAAAACATTTTTACTATTTTCTAGAATATGGGTTAAAGTCATTTATACCCATTTTTTACTTTTTATAAAATATTTTGAACAGAATCTTTCTGTCATTTTCTAAACAAGGTACTTTATGACCTTTTCGAAAAATTAAGGAAAGAATATTTTTTTAACTTCTACGGTGGGTGAGGCTATTTTCTGCCATTATAACACCTTATAAGATCCAATTACAAGATTATATGAATATTTTTAAAATAATATTTTTATTTTATAATTATAAAACTTTTAAATTATTTCAAAGTAGAAAGAGATATTTCTCTCAAATAGTTTTTGGATTGATTTCATCTATATCAACATCCTTTGTTGGATTTTACACTTATTTGAAGCTGATTTATTATGATACAATCTTCCAAATTGTATTTAAGGTTTTGTGATATGTTTTACTATGGATGTGATATTTTTATACCATTCATGGTTTATGGTTAAAGTATTAACATTTCGTATGCTAGTTTTAATATGAATGTTTATGTTATGTTTCAACCTTTTCATATGAGGAATGCATTCGACGTAGTAAGTGATGGACGGGGCCCGATATAGCCCCTAGATGCATCGGTAGGTCTCATGAGACAAAATAGTGTCTTGGAACAAGGCCTTGACAACATTTTTATTTTTAGTCTTGGTATGAGGCTTTGATTATGTGGTTATGATGTCCGGAATTATGCATTACATCATTATGAAATTAACTATTGATATTAAATGTGATTATTCGACTAGTAGAATATCCATCTGAATAAGTAAATGTAATTATTTGATTTATATTTTCCATATTATGCTGAAGTTAAATTTTAAAAGGCTTGTGTTTTAGTCTTATAAATCACCTTGAATGTTTATGCTTATTTATGATAGTTTCTGTTATATTGTTATCCTTATTAAGCATCTGAGATCACCCATTTTTTATGTTTTATTTTTCCTAGGATGTGAAGAAGTATATTATGATTGACCTGTAGGGATAAGCTAAAGGATATGAGTGTGTCCAAAGGAGACACGATGTTTTTTTTTCATTTCATAATGTAATGTAAAACTTATGTATGTATCTAGTACTTCTGAGGCTACTAAACTGATTGGTCTTTCGGGACTTAATCCCTTGTGATCATGCTAATGTTATGTAATAATGCACTGAATCTGGGTAACTGGGGTTAGGACACTACAATGGTCATATTGATCTTCGGTCATAATTGACCAATGGTCATATAATGGTCGAAAGATGATAGTTACATTTCAATTTATACTTATATAGTTTTAATTAATGGGACACAGTAAAACATACATTTTCAGGAAACAAAATATTATTCAAAAGTTTGGTTTGTTACATTCTTATACCCTTAAGAATTTTTTCCCTTGAAATTTCCTTTTCCCACACTAAAACATATGAGGGTACTTCTCCTTTATTTCTTAAATAAGGTCTTCAGTCTTTCTTGTTGGCATTTCCTTCATGAAGAAAGGGTTCATGCATCATGATGGTACCTCATGATTTTTTCAAAAAAATCTACTTAATTTACCCAAAAACTCCTCATCCATATTGGATTATATCAATGGAAGCATCGATAAGTCATAAAAAGGTATTTCTTATATATAATTTTGTGACATCATCTTGAACATTTTTTCTATAAAAAAGCCTTACTGATTCATCTTCAAATATTTCAAAATAGGGTTTTGGTAAATCAGTTTTTGTATTTACCCAAAGACAAAAATCTATAACTTGATACATATAGGCTTCTCTGAGGTCTCCCTCTTTTGGAGAATCTAGAAAATCATTTAGTGCATCATAATTTTGAAATAAAGGGAATAATTTGAAAATACCCTGATGGTACTTCCCACACTTAGCATGGTAATATAGTTGAGAGTACAAGATTCTCTAATAGACAGTACTTTATCCTTAAAATAATCATGAAATGATAGTGGTATTGGATACCTCATAAAGTTGTTTTCATGTAACTTTGATATTTGAAAAAGTTTAAAAGTCATCTGAGCATGACTTCGGGATAATCTCTCCAAGTAGTTCTTTAGGAAGAGAGAGAAGAGTTGTTCGTAATCTTCCTCCTTCCATGTTTTAACTAAGAAAAAGAAAATAAAATTATGGGGTTTGAATACATAGCTAATAAGAATGTAAAAAAGAATACACTGGACATAGAATGATAAACTTGAATAGTATACTCTAAATTATGATACCCTACGTTTCAATCTTGGTTATCCATGATATGTTTCATAACATATATTCTTATGGGATTTTTTTATTCCCTTAATAATGGTTCGTACTATGATTATGAATTCACCAATGAATATCCCCTGAGAGTGTCAAACCAAGAGTAAAGCAAGACCCATTTTCGTGTACTAGTTCCCGTTTGAGTCTAGCTCAAAGCGGTTGTTTCAACTTTCACCCCTAGATACATCTGTGCCAGAGCCACCACTACTTATTCGTATCCAGATAGGGATGTATTTTCTTTAAAAACCAATTACTCTATACTTACCAAAATTTAGGGATGTTTTTATTATACTTAGTGTTATCCCTTAGGATTTAAATAGGTTTCTCTAATTATAATACCAAAAATAACTAAACCTATCCTCTGATACCAACTATAGAAACCCTGGTCTTTATTACACACTTAAACATGATTTATTACATAAACTTTCAATTAAGACAACTTATAGGATCGAGAGGTCTAGTGTCTTGAGAAATTAAGAAAATTATATAAAAATTAGAACATAAAATAAAAATTCTTTATTAAAACTTATTTTACATGACCACAACATTCCTTTGAACTTAGCATTGCATGGAATAACATGAGGACATGCATAAGAAAAGGGTGAGCTATAAAGCCCAGTAAGGGAGTAAACAAGGCATAACATGAAGAATATAGTACATGTTAGGAAATAGACATATCAATGGAGCAAAAGATAAAAATTAATATAAAGGCATGATATTGCATGATTATCATAACATGGAAATGTGGAAACAACATACAACATGATATTAGAATGAGACAAGGCTCATTGCACATGGATTAACATGAGTAAACACTAATTGCACTTGAATTAGCATGAGTAAATCCTCATTGTACTTGAATTAGCACGACTAAACCCTAATTTCACTTGAATTAGCATGAGTAAACCATAATTTAACATGATGTATCATGATACTAAATATTACCCAATGAATTGGAGAGCTATCAGGGTGCACCCTTTATATACATTTAATTTCATAAATAAGTGTTCCACATGAATCATATAACATGGAATCATTCAACATCATAAGACATTCCATGATTAAGGAATGAGGAATATATGCATGTAAGTACCATTAAATAAGTATATGTTCATAAAGGTGAATACCCTTGATAGAGAAATGGTTATGATATTCCCTGCATAATGATTTTGGCTTGGAAAATCGTGGTGCAATTTCGGCAGCATAACGACATGACATAAAAATTCATAAAAATGGATGATGAGAGATAAAGGGGTATCTCATCATATGTAAATGAAATTTATAGTAAGGGGGTAATATATATACATGTCCCAACACATGGAATTTGGAAATAGATGGTATATCATAATAAAGAAACTTGAAGAAAGAGGAGAAATGGAAGAACTCTTACGAAATTTCAGCATGGTAACAAGTGTACATGGGAGGGATTAATAAGATATAAATAGGTATCTAATAATTAAAAAATAATGAGGGAAGTATTTAAGAGGTAAGAAATCATACCCCAACATTTGTAATTGAAAATAAAAGGGTATACCAACATAAAGAAACTTGAAAAAAAAGATAAAGGAAGAAATCCCTTACTTGGAAGTGTGATCCCAAAGGCTTGAGAGAGGCTTGAGAGAGGATTCTTGGGAGATTAGGGAACCTTGGTAGGATTATAGAGAGAGTATTTAAGAGGTTGGTCGATATCCAAATGGTTTTAGTTAATATAAATGTGAGATTGAGTGGGTTTATATAGGAAAAGAGAGGGAATTCTTTATTATTTATGTTTTGGACACAACACATTAAACTAATCAAAACCACAAACCATCCCATGGTTTATGCACATGTTTTTTAAAAAAGTTGATTAGAATAAATTATTTTATAAATCTAATGGAAAAAATAATAAAATATTTGTTTTGATTATGTGGAGGTGAATCACACTCTCATGGAAATCATTTTAAAATGTTAAAATATTTTATAAGTCTTAGAGGGCCCACTAAGGCATTGTAAAATTAATAAAACAAATATAAAATCACATTATTTTAAAGGTAAAACATATATGGTCTTAATATACCTTTTATTTTATTTTATTACTTCACTATTGGGTCATTATGATTTTACAAACACATTATATATTTAAACGGTATTTAATTTTTACCCAAAAATTCGATCGTCTCAGAAAATTATGAAAAATTATCCATTAGGTAATTTTGAGATCATGAATCCAAAAATAATATTAATTTTATCTAAATAATTTTATAAATATTTTAATTTTTACTTTTAAAATAAAAACCAATGTTTATTTAAAATTCACTGGTTTTGACAAAAACAGTTTTCAAACACTAATAAAAAGTGCGTTTGAATTAATGAAATTTATAAACTAATTTATTATTCATAAAAGTAAATTGATAATAAAATTTTATTAAAATATTAGTTATTTCAAAAATTTATTAATTCCTTAAAATAAATTCTTTAAAAATACACTTTCTATTTTAGCGTAAAAAAATATAACTCTTATCAAACTGGTTACCTAGTCCTTTATAAAGTAAAAACAATAAGGAATAAATATAATCATCATTTATAATTAAAATAAGTGTTCTTATAAAACTATTATAATAGCATTATTAATAAAAACTTAGTTTAATTTAATAATTTATATATTTTAGAAAATTACCATTTTACCCAAAAAGTCAATTTATCTAATTCATTATATTTTTAAGAAAAACTATTCTCATAAAGGAATTGATGAAATAAGTATTTTATTTATAAAAATTTATTACAATATAAGTAGCTAATAACTTTTTTACCTAACTCCTTATAACACTCACATAAGACCTAAGGGTAAGGTGTGCGATGGTGGGGCTTTCTTGGGGTCATTCGGTGAACAAGGTCTGGGACGTGATGTCGATGAGCTTGAACTTCTCCCGTATGCGATTTCGTTGAAGCTTTACATGTTGAAGGTCGGATTGGGATTGGTCTAGAGAGAAGACCAGTGAAACAACCTCCTTCCCAAGCTCTGAAAAATGGGATTCATATGGAACAATTCTATTGGTAGAGGCCATCGACTCTTCTTTTTGAATTAATTTTTTTTCCATCAACATTTCTATTTATAAAGACATAATTATAATGTTAAAATTATTATTGTTTACAATGGTCATATTGATCTTAGGTCATAATTGACCAATGGTCATATAAAATTAAAAATATTATAGTTAAATTTCAATTTATACTTATATAGTTTTAATTAATGGGACACAGTAAAACATATATTTTTAGGAAACAAAATATTATTCAAAAGTTCGGGTTGTTACACTTTCTCTTTTAAATTATTTATTTCTTTCTTTCTACCTTATACTCACATACCCTATAAAAATTGAAATGATATATCCATTATAATAAATACACTATAATTTTATTTTGTTAATGGAATATCCATTATCAAACCTCTTATCATCTCCTATTATTCTAAAAAATGAAAACATCATCAATGATGTGTCGATTCACAACCTTTGTGGATGAAGAGTTTTCATTTTCTATTATCACCTTCAAGGATGGTCATAAAACCATAATTATGGTTAAAAATATTTTAATATTTATATTATAACTTGTTTAATGTTTTTGAAATAATTTATAGTCATAATAATTAAATAAAACGAAACTAGTTTGAGATGGTCGGAAAAACCGCCAAAAACAAACAAAATATTTATCATTAATATTTTATCCAATGAATCATCCTCCTATCATAAAAAATGATATATGATATCATTTAAAATTATGGAATCATATTAATACCTTTTATTTCCACTTCTATAGTTTTTCATCCATTTGACAAAGAACTCCCACAATTATACTCAAGGAAATCGACCATAAAACCATGAAATGAACTCTCCCAAAACGATGAAATTGAACTTTATAAGTCATCGTAATGGCCATAAATGAAATTAATAAAATGGTAATAAATAAAATATATATGGAAAAGGTTCTTAATTAATTAATTAATTAATATAATTTTATTATACATGACATTAATTATAAGTTCATAACAATTTAATACATAAGGTGAGAGACTTTCTTTTTAAAAATCTTGTTTTCAAGTTACAACTCTTTTTATTAATGAAATGTTTTTTACTTATAAGGAATAAGATGATTTTACTGATTTCATGATGCCTTATTGATTTGATTTTTCCACTAAAATATTACAAGTTTGTTTTCAAATAAAATATTTTTATTTATAAGTGCGTGACTTCTTAAAAATGAAAAGTGATTTCAAAATGGAAAATTTATTTTCCTCATAAATTTTTCTTTTATGCAAGATTTATGTGTTATGATCATGTTTTGGTTCTCAGGCCTTATTATGATGATGGTTAATTCCATGATAAACCAAGGGTGGATGAGCCCATTATATCTCTCCAATGCATTGGGTAAAGGGAGGGAGTTAACTGGTCAGGCTTCTCCTAAGAGATTATGGGAATTTACTATGATGGTTATTCCAAGCGTAACTAGGATGGTTACTCCCTGAGTAGATGAGAGATATAATTTATATGTAAGAGTGATATGAAAATGATGCCATAAATTACCTTTGTGATTTATATATGCAACCTATGGTTGTACATGAAACTTGTGATTTCATAAGGTAAGCTAAAGAACTTATGTTTTATGTGTAAAAGTTACAACTTTGTGAAAATTTTTACATTCATGACTAACCGTTTCTTTCTTCCTTTTTATGTCCCTTATTGATATTTTTGTGCTCAGCCCAAGTTTTAAAATGTTTTTCACAGGGCTTATGGCTAGGTAAAGGAAAAGAATAATCCAAGTTTAAAGTCATGAAGTTTGTTACATAATGAAAGGTTGTTTTGTTTTAAAAAGATTCATATTGTGAAAAAATGGATATTGAGCAGAAGTTTCCACTTTGTAATTATATGAGTTGATATGTATAAGTTATGAACTAATTATCTAAAAATCTAAACCGAAAATATATTTGGGAATGTATGAAAGTGAATTCTAGTTGAATTAACTAGACTATGTAATGTTTAAGGCCTAGTCCTTATAATATTAATCATATAAATTACAAATATATTGAAAATTTTAAAACTCAGTAAATAAATATGTATAAATTTTAAAAAACGAATAAATTTTAAAAATAATAAAAATTAATAAATATAAAATTGAAAAAAATATTAAGTGAAAGAATATTAAAAATAAATAAATAAAACTGAATAATTACAAAAATATTTAAAAAAGGGAATTCATAACATTAATAACATTAATTGCAAACACATAAAAAAATGAATAAAAATGAATAAATAAATAATAATAATATTGCTAGTTATTAATGTATGTATTGTATTGATTGTATATACAAAATATAATTAATTATCAAACTTTATAATTTTGAATAATATTTATAAATATTTTTATTTAATTAAATGTATAAATATTTAAAAATGTATAAATAACTATCCAAATTGAATATATTATAAAAATATTAAATGGATATATATTAAAAATGAAAAAATATTGAAAATGAATAAATTGAAAAAAATATTAAAAATGGAGAAATATTAAAATTAATAAATAATATTAAATAAATAAACAGACTTACACATACACACATACCTACGCATAAACACACATGTATACATACATATACGTACATATACATATATACATATATATACATATATACATATATATATACATATATATATATACACATATATATATAGATATACATATACACATAAACATAGACATAGACATAGACATAGACATAGACATAGACATACACATAGACATAGACATACACATACACATACGCATACACATACACATACACACACTCATTGTAACATCCCAGGTAAATGAAGAATAAGATATTTTCATATTTATTAATATTTGTGAATTAAATATTAATTTTAATTTAAATGAGTTTCTATGTTCGATAGCATACCTGATACGCAACAATGAGATTCTTTGAAATCTTACGTTGCACACTAATAATGTAATATTATCATTTTAAATGGTAGTTAACTCCTAGCCATTGTATTGGTGGGAATGAACAAAACTAACTACAATATGATTATACCGGATTGTTAAATGTATTTACATTTATCCAATAAATATTTAGAGGCTTAAAATATGAATGAATCTAATTTTAAGCATAATTTACATTAAAAGGCCGATTTACCACATTTTAATGGCGAACACTCTTTAAATATAGTTTTGGTCACTTTAATACATTCTAATTTACCAAATAAAATCCTTCTTTATAATGGGGACATGAAATTTTACTTTGGGTAATTTTTTGGAATTTTTTTGATAAAGTTCCGTTTTAATGAATAGTGAAAAATATAGTATTTTAATTCAAAAGTGACTTTTAATATAATTTATTTATATGGTTATATTATATTTTTAATTAGTTTTTAAAGTGTAATTATAATATATTATTACAATTTAATCCAATGTTTGCCATTGGAATTAATTTCACTTTGAAATTGGATATAAACAAGTGTCAATCTTTTGATAGATAGTTTCTTAAAAAAACACTATTTGTTTTGACGGCGGGAATTAATTATAAAATTAATTAATGAAAATTATATGTTTTGAATTTGGTAAAATGAAAATAATTTTTTAATTTGTAATATCAAATATATCTTAGAGTGAATTTTTGGTATCTTTCTGAAAAACGTCAATTTTTGATGAATAGTGAAACCACTAAGTGGTAGTTAAAAAAACTGACTTTTTCATTTAAATGAAATTTCACCACTTCTGTGAATTGAATTTCGAAAATCCGACATACATGGTTGTTATTAGTAAGTAAAATGTGGCTCAATGAGATGAAAATAATTTTTTGTGAATAGTAACTTTTGACTTTTATTTACCGCGGTTAAAGGTAAATAGGGTAATTCAAGGTTAAAAGAATATTATAATAATTCAAAATTACCTTAAAACTTGTCCAAAACTTATTGGTTGAGTTATTTATGACCATTATCATATTTGGGTCGATTTTGGGACCCCATTAAGCCACTTGGGAGTGATAATGACAATTTAGATTAATTAACTTAAAGTAAAGGCAAAAACGACAAAAGAAAATATCTTTTAGTAAATTAATTTTTTAGAAGGGGTTATATAAATTATCCTTTCAACTATAAATATTAATTATAAAACTAAAAGGATTTCCTATATCATGGTATTTTTTTATAATTTTTAGACATCAAATAATTTAAATTATTTATGACACAATAATGATGCAGTATTTACCTCATTAATAAATGATTTAAATAAATAAGATTATAATGATTAAAATATTATCCAAAACCTGTACAATTCTGATTGGATGATTTTATTTTGAATATGAGTCATCTTATATTCACCGTTAATGTGTTTTGGACCTTTTTAAACCGAAGATAAGTTTATAATAAAATAATGTTTTCACACTTTCCTCAAGAGCCCCTCCTCTCCCTTATAAAAGGAGACCACTTATAACCAATTCCTAACACCTCTAAATCCATTTGGATCGTCCAAACTCTACCCATTAAGCTCCCAAAATCCCCCTCCTCCTCTTAGAAGTCTTACCTTAGGCAGAAGGCACTTCAAGAGTCCTTTTGGTTCAAACCAAAGGGAGTTACCCAAATTAAAGGTAACAGTTTCTCTTAAATTGTTTTCTTTTATTTTACTTCTCCAACCCCTAAACTATTTTTATTCCTTTCTTTTGTAAAAAAACCAGTATCCTCAATATACTAGGATTTTTTTATGATAAGTATTCAAACTACACTTACACACACCTCCATCTATTTGGTGAATAACATAATGATTCTGTGGATAGAAACCAAACGCCATAAGAAACGATGATTGTTCAATTATCTCCTACCACCTCTCATGGTGGCCATTATGATGGAATTATATTTATATATGATATATATTATGTTTAAGTTTTCTTTATTCTTCTGTATTTTCCATTTATATAATACCTTTATGGTTTCCATAGTGGGTAAATACGATAATCTCATTAGAGGAAGTGCGGACTACCGCCCCCTCAAAGTGATATGACTCGTTAATGCCTTATGTGGGACGTATAAAGGATGGAGTTAATAATATTATATATGATATTATACTGGAATTATAATATAACTATGTATAATTATTTTTTAATTCCATTAAATTAAGAATTAGAAATGGAAGTAGCGTTCATGCGTACGTACAGCTTACCATCTCCATGAACGGTGCATTTCATTTATTACGTCTAAATGTTATGTACTATTATAAATACATGTATATGATGGATATATATGATATATATGATATCAAAATCATGAATATCATTTTTATATAATGAACCTTTGACCACATGAACAACATGTAATCATAAGAAGTCCATTTTTGACTCAAGTACCAAATATCGACAAAACGAACATTATTAGCTTAAATGATTACATAATGTTTATAACATGGTAATAAGTGATATAAAAGGAATAATAAAATTTAAAAAGATTCTGAAGCAAGTA
The DNA here is from genome assembly GCA_963277665.1 of Viscum album. NCBI lineage: Eukaryota > Viridiplantae > Streptophyta > Magnoliopsida > Santalales > Viscaceae > Viscum > Viscum album. The sequence continues at coordinate 709,822,315 of OY728167.1, read as the reverse complement.
TAAATTAACTTTAGTTTATTATTCAGGACGTTAAAGAATGAACGGGCCAAGTCGGACACGAGGTAAGGGATCCTACCACTCTTTTCCTTTTTAAGTACTCTCTTTTATGTCACTTCTTCTAAGCTCCTCTTTATTATGTCGGGGGATGTTCTTTTATATTTCTCATACTGTAATTTTTATGTTCATATGATGAGAGAACCTATTTTATCTCATCAATCCATTTTTGGAAGTTTTAACTGGCGCCGTTAGGCTGCCGAATTTTCGTAAGGGGTTTCTTGTCTCACTTTTAATTCCGTGAGATTTCCATTGTTCGCCACTTATTTATTGCATGTGGTGTATTGTGTACTTACATTTGATATATATTATCATTATTCTAATTATATTCATGGTGTTTTGTAATTCATTGGGTGGTTATTAACTTTTGGTCATACGACCCAATTGATTACAACATGGTAAAGGGTTTTTATCTCACTTTTTATTCCCATGAGATTCATGCTAAATTTGTCACTATATCCTTTGAGTGGTGTATGTACTGACCATGATTCTAATCTTTTTGTAATATACTCTCATTTATGGGTATTTACATCTTCATTGTATGATCTTTCTTTCATGGGGTGTACGTTTCGAAAGTTACCCAAATCAGTAAGGGAACCTTTCACCCTCCTCTTTTTAAAAGAATTTTTTTTGTTATGTATTTTAATTTACATCTTATTATGTTGGGATATGTTCTTATATATCCTTATTGATTTAAATTTTATGTACAAGTGATGATATAACCTTTTTAATCTCATCAAATCATTTTATGAATTTTAAAGTGACGTCGTTAGGCTGTCGAATTCTTGCAAGAGAACTTCTTAACCCAATTTCAATTCTTTGGGTTAAACTTTCACTTCTTGAATATGTGGTCCTATGAATATGTTTGAATGACATATGATTGTATTACAATTAATATTCACTTATATTGGGTGTATTTATATTTGTCACACATAATTATGTAATTGATTTATCATTAATTTAAGGATACCATCTTTATAAGGGAATTTGTCTCAATGTCCTCTCATTGAGGCATATTTTGTTTTATACACAACTTTCTTTTATACGGTGTATAAACCACTTTTACTTTTACTTTTATTCAAAAGGAATCTTTTCTCTATGAAGCGTTTTACTAAATGACAAAAATAATGATTCTTTTTAAAGTACGCGGTGACAACGACCTTTCCGCCGTCGCGAGTATTATTTTGTCATTGGCTTCATCAACAAGACGTACTGTTTTTAAAAGAAAATAAATACCATATACTCTTTTACATATTTTGGTATTGAAAATGGTTTTGATAAGGATTATTTTAGGTCAATATATTTAAATGATATATTGTGATAGAAATGTAGAAATGTTATCATTCCTTTATATTGGTTTTATGTGTTATGATTTTATAATGGTACTTGGACATTTGACGGGTGGTTACGTGATAAACCAAATGACAAGTGGTGCCGTGAATACCAGGACAGGTGGTTACGTTATAAACTCCAATTCATTGGGTTTGGAAGTTGGCTGTATGGCTATTCCATTTAGTGATATGTGTGGAAGTTGACCGTATGGTTATTCCATTTAAGTATATTTATGTCCCAAGTTACCTTTATATGTTATGTGTTCTTTACATGGGTTTTATGGTAATATTTTGGTTACAAAAGGGTAAGTAATGATCTTTTATTCAGTGAATAGTATTTAATACTTCATAAAGATGAAAAGTATTACTTATGTTAAAGTATTCATGGTTTACTTGTTGTTTTAAAAAACTAACAGTTTTACTTCTTTGTGTATCCCTTGCTGATCTTTTTATGCTCATCCCATGTTTTTGAAATGTTTTTCACATAATATAATGTGGAATAGGGTCAAGGATGGGATCATGGAAAATTATTGCTGTCTTAAACATGGAACTAGACATGGATATTTGTTTTAGAGTCCTTGTTTTGTAAAAAAAATGGAAACTGAGTAGAAGTGTCTACTCTGTATTTTTTGAAATGAAATGTAATAGTTATGGCCTAATTCTCTAAAACTCTAAACCTAAAAAGATCCTCAATGTTAATTATTCATTTAATTCAATATTATGTAAGGTTTAAGGCTGGATCCTTATAGTTGGTATCCGAGGTCGGTTTAGATAACTTTAGAGGTTAGGGTATTCTTTATGCATAAGTGACATTACCATAATGGTTATGATTTCAGAAAGGGTCATATTTTTTAGATAAATTGAATGAGTTTAAGATAACATGAATAATTATATCTTTGTATTTACCCTCCTCATATGATATTATATGATGATTTTACTGATATACTCACACTGACCTTTTTGGTTTTAGTAAATGGCTGGATCTAGAAGGCACCAAAGTAACAGTGGATTGAAGAAAACTGTGACAGTTTTCTGAATGAGCAGCTGAATGATATGGGAGCTACAATGTGAACTCTTGTGGTTATTCTCAACCAACTATCTGGAGTCATGATTGACCACCTGAACCTTAGTGATTTTTATAAGGCATCATATATGCGAGAAACAAATCCCTATGGAATTTCAGGTAATAATCATAAAGGTAAGTATGTTCAAAAACCTATGTGTCAAAGATGTGGAAAGAAACACCTAGGAAAATGTTTCAAAGGGACAGAAAGATGCTATAGATGTGGAAATTAAGGTCATAAAGCAAGAACCTTCCATGGAAAAAGGAAGAATCTAGTTGACTCTAGGAAAGGGAAAGAATTTCTTTCGGAGGGATCAATTGAATATTTTAAATGTGGTGTGCATGGTTATTATGAAAACACATGTCCTACGAAGAAGTTTCAGGAATGGGATCACTAGGATCATACAAATATTTTTTTACCAACACCTAATGCCATTCCGACCGAGGATGAAGAAACTGACAATGACCAATGAAAGGTATGGATTATTTCTTAACATATGTTTTCCTATTATTGAAATATTAGGATATGATTCTTGATTTTGTTTGTAGGAAAGAAGTATTTCAGAATAAGTTGGAAAATAATGGTTAATGGATCATGAAGAATGTGGAATTAGTAAGAAGTCAACATATAAGGGATTCAGGAGTTATGGTAGATTTTAGGATGGTGAAATTCTTAAACGTATTAAGTCTATTTTGATGATGGGATTACATTAGAATAGTTTTTATATAATGTGTAACCCTGAAGTTTGATATATAAAAATTTTATTCAAGGAATAATTATCTTTTCTTTTCTAGAAATAGATATAAAGAACCATTTGGGTTTTTTTAATCCTTGAATTTTAGGAAATTATAGGTTAATACATTTTGGGATACAAAATGAAAGTTATTAGATAACCTTCATGGTTAAAATATGTTATGGTTATTTTTAATGAATTTATCTATTTTTAGGGAATGTTATAAATGTAATGACACGACCCCAGTTACCCAGATTTGGTGCATTATTACATAAGATTGGCATGATCTCAAAAGATAAAGTCTCGAATGACTGATTATTTTAGTAGCCTTGGAAACACTAGATACATTCATAAGTCTTAAATTACATAATAAAGTGAAAAACTGCAACAAAATATGGTCTTCATATTCCCTCATACTATCTCTGTAGGTCATTCATAAAATACTTCTTCACACCCTGGAAAAAATAAAACATTTAAAGGGGTGAGCTCAGATGTTCAGTAAGGATAACAATATAGCATAAACTTTCTTAAATAGACATAAAAATTTAAGGCAATGTATAACTAAAACAAAAGCCTTTTAAACTTGAAATTCAGCATAACATGGAAAAAATAAATTGAAATAATGCCATTTACTTATTCACATGGATATCCTACTAGTCGAATAATAACATGAAATATCAATGACCACTTTTATAATGATGGAATGCATAATGCCAGACTATCACAACCACATAGTCAAGGCCTCGTGCCAAGACTACAAATAATATTTTTTCAAGGACTTGTGCCAAGACACTAGTTTTTCTCATGAGACCTACAGATGCATCGAGGAGATATAGAGGGCTCCACCCGTCACTTACTAAGTCCAATGCATTCCTAATATGAACATGTTTAAACATAACATAAATATTAATATTAAAACTAGCATACAAAATGTCAATACTTTCTCCATAAACCATGAATGGTATAAAAATAACACATCCACAGTCAAACATATCACAAAACCTTCAATACAATATGGAAGTTTTGTATCATAATAAATCAATCTTAAATAAGCTTAAAATCCATCAAAGGATGTTGACATAGATGAAATCAAAACTATTTGAGAGAAATATCTCTTTTTTTGAAATCATTTAAAAGTCACACATTTATAAAGGAAGTAATTTAAAAGATATTTTTGAATAAAAGTGTCCCATACCACTTTGAAACTTTTTTGAAAAGAAATATCATTTCAAAACATTCATGTCCATATAAATAAATCCTTAAAATCATTTTGAAAACATGGACATTATTTAAAAAGATTTAGAAAAATAAATCTTTAAAACATTTAAAATTATGATCTTGATATAGAGTAACTTTCACAATTTCTTAAAATATTCATTTTAAAATCATTTAAAAGTCACATAATTAAAACATTTACTTTAAAAATATTCATATAAGTTTGTAAGAGAGGCTTAGACGATTTTATAACGGCGGAAAATAGCCGCACCCAGACATTCTTACCTTAATTCTCTCGAAAAGGTTAAAAAGGAACTTGTTTGGAAAAGGATGGAAAGATTCCTTTATAAACTTCTTATAAAAAGTCAAAAAAGGGTATAAATGACTTTAACCCATATTCTGTAAATTATTAATAATTATTTGAAATACATTTTTAAGAAACATGGATTTGGATGATAAAGTGGTCCCAGTAGATAATTACGTATAAACAATCTCGGATAATGAAGAGATTGTGAAATAAACCCTTACCTTGTACTTTTCCTTAATCGAGGGTAGGTTGACCTCCTGTATAATGGTGAAATAATTTTTATTAAATTATTCAAGAATCATATAAATTAATATGATATCATATATGATCTTTTAACATTTCTTTGTTTATAATATCTTAGTATTATTGTCGTTTCAGGTGTTAACTTACTCGTTTTATTTTATATGTTTTGTTACATAAGTCATGTTAGTTATGGATAGGTTATATATTATTCATATAAATAATTACATCAAGTCCTTAAACATCATTTTTAATCATCAAATTAGAATTATACTTGAATGGATATGATGGAGAATGAATCTCATCGCATTCGTGGAGACGGTAGTTCGTACGTACGCATGAGCGATAATATCATTCTTTTGATATTAAAATAACATATAATTGGATGCTATATCATATATAAAGAATAATTATCATGTTATATTTATTATTTAAATCAATTACACATCATTATCATACACATCTAAATAATAATGTTTTGAATAACAATTACACCACGACGTGGATACGGTAAGCCGTACGTAAGCACGTATGTTGACATGTTATTAAAAGGATTGATTGAATACTGAATATGGTTGTACCATATTTATAATAATATCACAGTATATAGAAGATACTGGATTTATTATTTTATAATTGAAATAACAAAGAAAGAAGAAGTTGAAGAAGAAAGGAACTTGAAAGAGGGTGGTGAAAACATTACCTCTTCTTCGGGTTCTTCCTTTCGATTTGATCAAAAGGGATCATTATGTTGGCTTTATGATCAAACTAAGGCCTCTAAGTTGAAGTGAGTGAAGTTTAGAGAATATTTGGGTAGGGTTTGGTCGAACCAAAAGGCTTTGAGTGTATGAATTTGAGAGAAGGGGGAGTGCCCTTTTATAACAGGGGTGATGGGCACCTTAGGAAAAGCTAGAAATATTATTTTATAATAAATTAATATTTGGTTTCTAATGGATCCAAAGTAAATTAGTTAAAGGATAATGTTGGGATGGGTCTAAATACTTTCAACCAATAGATTTTAGATAGGTTTGGGTCACTATATTAACCTTATCTTTTAGTTTTAACTCTTAGTTGATTAGTTTGACATTTACCATGTCACTTTGTATTTTTATATTATATAGTTAATAAACTTACTATATACATCCAAGATACCTCCAAGTGGTCCATTAATGATACACCTATCATGATATAAGTCCTTTGGCCGAACCTTATATTTTTAGAAATAGAATATCAATTAATAATATAATATTGGGTTTAAAAACTCATTTATGTCAATTTTGACACTATTCAATAATTTATTTTTGTTAAAGTCATAAAAACTTTATTAATTCGAACCAAATTCATTTAGGAAATAATAAAATGTCATATTAACCAATAAAATTCGTGTATTGAATCAAAATTTTCAAATTATATTTATTTTAACATTTATAATACTAATTATTTGATTCTTTCATTAATAAGGAAAATACTGCATTATTATTGTGTCATAAATAAATTTAATTATTCAATGTATAAAAATTATAAATAAAATACAATTATGTAGGAAATATTTTTTTCTTTCTAATGAATATTTATAGTCGAAAATATAATATATATAACCACATGTAAAAATTGTTTTACTAAAAGATATATGCTTATGTCATTTTTGTATTTACTTTAACTTAATTAATATAAAGTGTCCTTATCACCTTAAAGTGGATCCATGGGGTCCCAAAATCTACCCAAAGATGCCCATGGTTGGACATGTATCAACCAATAGTGTTAGGACACGTTTTAGGGTAAATTAATATTATTATAATATTATTTTGTTACCCTTAATTACCGGATTTACCCTTTAACAATGGTAAATAAAATATTTACAGAAGTAATTATTCAAAATGTCTAAACATAAAAGTTACCTATTTACACAATTTAGACCTCATGATCCTAAATATATAATCCATTTTTCTAAATTCAAAATACAGAAGTGGCAGAAATTAATTTAAAATTAATTCCAGCTGTCAAAACAAAAAGCATGTTTTTAAGAAATAATAACTATCAAAATATTGACACTTGTTTATGTCTGGATTAAATGTGAAATTATGTCCAATGACCAAAACTGTATTAAATGGTAAAAATATATTCTAGATATACTTTTAAACCACTTAAATTCATAATTTATCACTATTAATTATTTCAATTTAAAAAGTTGTTTTTAATTAAAATTTAGTAATTTTCACTATTCATCAAAATATAAAAGTTAACCGAAAAGTACCAAAATTTCACCTTAAGTTAATTTCGATATTCTAAAACTAAAAATGAAGTCAAATTTGAAAGATAAAATTTATAAAATTTCAATAAGTGGGTATTATTATTCATAACGACTACTTTGATTGGTCGCGGTGTGTTAGAATATCGAAGTTGCGTACAATGGAAGATATTGCATTATTCAAAGGGAAACGTACCGTGGAAGCTTGGGGTGTTACATTCTCCCCTCCTTCAATAAATTGCGTCCTCACAATTTGAAATTGTTCTTCGAAAATAAAATTTTGAAAATAGAAAATATCTTTGTGCGAAAACCCATATCAGAAATTGGGTTAATAAAATTTAGTCTTAATAAGAGGAAAAGAGAAATGAAAGGGTCACCACCAAATTATGATCTCGATTTGGAGAACATTGGTGGAAATTAGAGACACATAATTGGAGGAAAAACGTAAATATTTATAGGGAGTGATTGAGGTCATCAGTCACAAACAATTGTAGAATTGAGGGCCTCAAAGCCATCAATCTATGATGATTTAAAATATCATTGGTTCAACAAAACATAAGGTATTAGGATAACACATTTTTAGTTTTAAGATCCCTTACCTAATGTTTATGAATTGGTTTCTTCATAGAATAATAGAAATATATATATATATATATATATATATATATATACTTGACAAGTAGAGTTTCATCCTTTAACTAATTTCTACCACAAACTCATCTTTCACTCCGAAAGATAATAGAACTCAAAAATATTATATTTATCCTAATTTTATAAGGATCCAAACATTAAAATATACCATTAAAATGAAGAAAAATACTTTGTAATGACCATGGAATTTCTGTAGGCTAGTGGTAGGTAATAAAGGCCCATCGCACTATGGTTGTAGGTTCGATTCCTGCAGCTTTGTCCTACGCTACAGGTTATCGCCCGACCTACATGTTGTCCTTTTACTAAAACTATAATATCATAATATTTCAAAAATTGATCATAAGAATTGTTTTAACCTTAAACAATACTATCCAAAGCTCAAATTAATCCACTCCAAACATTATAGTTATCCAAAGTACCTCTGTCCAGACTCTCTCTAAAAGGTATCTAAATTCCAAAATCAATTGTCACATCAGATTCCCCAGACAAAGTAAATCTTATCTTATTGTCACATACTGAAAATATAATTACCTTAGTCATATTAAAACCTTAATGAAAACAACAAGTACTGCAGTACAATCCTTATATATGTCACATTATTCTTATAACCAGAATATAATCCTTGAGTTCAAAAACACAAATACATTAATTATTCCACTTCAACTGTAATAACAGCATAAGATTGGCCTTGATCCCGTGGCCTTTTCTGAGGTAAGTTTCCTTAGAGCTTAGGTCATTCATTTTCATAATGCCCCATTTCTCTACAATTGTAGCATTCAACATTAACAACATCTTTCTTTCCCTTGCAATCACGAGCCTGGTGACCTTTTTCTCCACATTTGTAACAAACTCCCATTCCTTTTAGGCAAGTACTGGGGTGTTTCTTCCCACAATTATCACATAATGAAAAATCCTTCTTTCCCTTTTTCCCTTTATCTGTCTCTTGTTCCACCGTTCTCTTATTCTCTTGATTTACTTTATTGTCATAAGATTTAGAGAATTCCTTTTCTGTCTTTATAGCATATGAGACAATGTCTTCGTATGACGAGAAGGATTGTGAGACTAATGCTCAACGGAGAAATGGTTTTAACCCATCAAAGAAATGATCAATATTACTCCTCAGGTTACGTATATAATTTGCTGCATGCCTCGCTAACCTTGTAATGTTAGCTTCATACTTTGCGACATTCTCATCCTCCTTTTGCCTCAGACTCAGAAATTACCTTTCCATATCTGCTCGATGGTCATGAGGAAAGTATTTTTCTAAGAAAATATCTTTAAACTCCCTCCATTCCATACTTGATACTTCTTCATCATCCTTTGTGTTTTGAATTAATGACCACCATTGATCAGCATCTTCAGTGAGGTGGTAAAATGCCATGATAACCTTTTCCCTTTCGCTACTCTCCAAAGCCTAAAATATTTTCTCTAGGGAACTTATCCATTGCTCAGCTACTAGTGGATTTGTACCCCCATTGAATGCTGGTGGTTGTTTCCTCATGAAGTGATCTAACATTGATCCTCAATGCTGCGGATTGGGGTGCTCCATACGGGTAAGGTTATTATTCATAACCTGAGTGAGTTGTCCCAGTATGGTGATTAGATGATCAACACCAGTTGCATCACCAGCTCCACTATAATTATCTCAACCAAGAGGTAAATCCCTACATGGAGTGCATTCATTGATAAAGTTTCCATTCCTCTCACTAGGCGCCATTTCTAAACAATGGCATAAACTAGATCAGCTTATGAATCAAAATACATAATCCCATACTTGTAAAACACTTAACATAAATTGAATTATTTATGGATATAATCCATAATCACAAAAATGTTTTCTTTGAGGTGGTATATACTCATAAACCCTTCATAGTGGTTTGTAAAGAAAACAATAATTATCCTAAGCATATCCCCCGGGAGTGTTGTAACCAAGAGTGCAGCAAAGCCCGTTGTCGTGCACCAGTTCCCGTTTGAGTCTAGCTCAAAGCGGTGTTTTCAGGTTTTACCCCTAGGTACATCTGTGCCAGAGCCGCCTCTACCTACTCGTATCCAGACATGGATGTATTGCTCTGAAAACTCACAGAATCTCTATAATACCAAAATTCTAGGAATTTCTTCTATACTAATACTCAAAGTCTATCTTAGGGTTATGTGCTCTAATCAGAGTTTATCTAAATCTAGCTTCCAAGGTTTGTACTAAACTTCCTCTGATACCAACTGTAACGCCCCGACCCCAGTTATCCAGAGTCGGTGCATTATTATATAAGATTGGCATGATCTCAAAAGATCAAGTCTTGAAAGACCGATTATTTTAGTAGCCTTAGAAAAACTAGATACATTCATAAGTCTTAAATTACATAATAAAGTGAAACACTACAACAAAATATGGTCTTCATATTCCCTCATAATATCCCTGCAGGTCATTCATAAATTACTTCTTCACATCCTGGGAAAAATAAAAAATTGAAAGGGGTGAGCTCATATGATCAGTAAGGATAACAATATAGTGGAAACTTTCTTAAATAAACATAAACATTTAAGGAAATGTATAACTAAAATAAAAGCCTTTTAAAATTGAACTTCAGCATAACATGACAAAAATAAATTGAAATAATGCGATATGCTTATTCACATGGATATTCTACTAGTAGAATAATCACATGAAATATCAATAACCACTTTCATAATGATGGAATGTATAATGCCAGACTATCATAACCACATAGTCAAGGCCTCGTGCCAAGATACAAATAAGATTTTGTCAAGGCCTTGTGCTAAGACACTAGTTTGTCTCATGAGACCTACCGATGAATTGAGGAGCTATAGAGGGCTCCACCCGTCACTTAATAAGTCCAATGCATTCCTCATATGAACATGTTTAAACATAACATAGACATTCATATTAAAACTAGGATACAAAAATGTCAATACTTTCTCCATAAACCATGAATGGTATAAAAATAACACATCCACAGTCAAAAATATCACAAAACCTTCAATAAATTATGGAAGTTTTTTATCATAATAAATCAACCGCAAATAAGCTTAAAATTAATCAAAGGATGTTGACATAGATGAAATCAAAACTATTTGAGAGAAATATCTTTTTTTTGAAATCATTTAAAAGTCACACATTTATAAAGGAAGTAATTTAAAAGAGATTTTTGAATAAAAGTGTCCCATACCAATTTGATTTTTTTTTGAAAATAAATATAATTTCAAAACATTAATGCCCATATAAATAAATCCTTAAAATCATTTTTAAAACATGGAAATTAATTAAAAAGATTTATAAAGATAAATCTTTAAAACATTTAAAATTCTGATCTTGATAAAGAGTACCTTTCAAAATTTCTTAAAATGTTCATTTTGAAATCATTTAAAAGTCACATAATTAAAAAATTTACTTTAAAAATATTCATATAATATTGTAAGGTAATCTTCGACGATTTTATAACGGCAGAAAATAGCCGCACCCGCTGTATAAGTTAAAAAAGGCATTCTTACCTTAATTCTGTCGAAAAGGTTAAAAAGGACCTTGTTTGGAAAACGATGGAAATATTCCTTTATAAAATTCTTATAAAAAGTCAAAAAAGGGTATAAATGACTTTAAACCATATTTTGTAAAATAGTAAGAATGATATGAAATACATTTTTAAGAAACATGGATGTGGATGAAAAAGCTGTCCCAGTAGATAATTACGTATAAACAACCTCGAATAATGAAGTGATTGTGAAATAAACCCTTACCTTGTACTTTTACTAAGTCTAGGGTAGGTTAACCTCTTGTATAATGGTGAAATAATTGTTATTAAATTATACAAGAATCATATAAATTAATATGATATCATATATGATCTTTTAACATTGCTTTGTTAATAATATCTTAGTATTATCGTCGTTTCGGGTGTTAACTTACTCATTTTCTTTTATATGTTTTGTTACATAATTCATGTTAGTTATGGATAGGTTATATATTATTTATATAAATAATGATATAATTTCCTTAAACATAATTTTTAATCATCAAATGAGAATTATACTTGCATGGATACGATGGATAATGAATCTCATCGCATTCATGGAGATAGTAGTCCGTATGTACGCACGAGCGATAATATCATTCTTTTGATATTAAAATAATATATAATTGGATGTTATATCATATATACAGAATCATTATCATGTTATATTTATTATTTAAATCAATTACACATCATTATCATACCCATCCAAATAATAATGTTTTGAATAACAATTACACCACGGCGTGGAGACGGTAAGCCGTACGTAAGCACGTATGGTGACATGTCATTCAAAGGATGGATAGAATAATGAATATGGTTGTACCATATTTATAATAACATCAAAATATATATAAGATACTGGAATTATTATTTTAGAATGGAAATAACAAAGAAAGAAGAAGTTGAAGAAGAAAGGAACTTGAAAGAGGGTGGTGAAAACATTACCTCTTCTCCGGGTTCTTCCTTTTGATTTGATCAAAAGGGCTCCTTATGTTGGCTTTATGATCAAAATAAGGCCTCTAGGTTTAATTGAGGGAAGTTTAGAGAATATTTGTGCAGGGTTTGGCTGAACCAAAAGGCTTTGAGGGTATGAATTTGAGAAAAGGGGGAGTGCCCTTTTATAAGAGGGGTGAGGGGCACCTTAGGAAAAGCTAGAAATATTTTTTTATAATAAATTCATATTCGGTTTCTAATGACTCCAAAGTAGATTAGTTAAAGGTTAAGATTGGGATGGGTCGAAATACTTTCAACCAATAGATTTTAGACAGGTTTGGGTAACTATATTAACCTTATCTTTTAGTTTTAACTCTTAGTTAATTAGTTTGACATTTACCATGTCACTTTGTATTTTTATATTATATAGTTAATAAACTTACTATATACATCCAAGTGACCCCCAAGTGGTCCATTAATGATATACCTATCATTATATAATTATTTTGACTGAACCTTATATTTTTAGAAATATAATATTAATTAATAATATAATATTGGTTTTAAAAACTCATTTATGTCAATTTTGACACTATTCAATAATTTATTTTTGTTAAAGTCATAAAAACTTTATTAATTCGAACCAAATTCATTTAAGAAATCCTAAAATGTCATATTAACCAATAAAATTCGTGGATGGCATCAAAATTTTCAAATTATATTTATTTTAACATTTATAATACTAATTATTTGATTCTTTCATTAATAAGAAAAATACTGTATTATTATTGTGTCATAAATAAATTTAATTATCCAATGTCTAAAAATTATAAATAAAATACCATTATTTAGGAAATATTTTTATATTTATAATGAATATTTATAGTTGAAAATATAGTATATATAACCCTATATAAAATTATTTTTCTAAAAGATATATGCTTATGTCATTTTTGTATTTACTTTAACTTAATTAATATAAAGTGTCCTTATCACTTACAAGTGGATCCATGGGGTCCCAAAATCGACCCAAAGATGCCCATGGTCTGACATGTATCAACCAATAGGGTTATGACACGTTTTAGGGTAAATTAATATTATTATAATATTATTTTGTTACCCTTAATTACCGGATTTACCCTTTAACCATGGTAAATAAAATATTTACAGAAGTAATTATTCAAAATGCATAAAAATAAAAGTTACCTATTTACACAATTTTGACCTCATGATTCTAAATATGGAATCCATTTTTCTAAATTCAAAACACATAAATGGCATAAATTAATTTAAAATTAATTCCCGCTGTCAAAACAAAAAGCGTGTTTTTAAGAAATAATAACTATCAAAAGATTGACACTTGTTTATGTCCGGTTTAAATGTGAAATTATGTCCAATGACCAAAAATGTATTAAATGGTAAAAATATATTCTAAATATACTTTAAAACCACTCAAATTCATAATTTATCACTATTAATTATTTTGATTAAAAAAGTTGTTTTTAATTAAAATTTAGCAATTTTCACTATTCATCAAAATGTAAATGTTATCCGAAAAGTACCAAAATTTCACCTTAAGATAATTTCGATATTCCAAAACCCAAAATGAAGTCAATTTTGAAAGATAAAATTTATAAAATTTCAAAAAGTGGGTATTACTATTCATAACGGCTACTTTGATTGGTCGCGGTGTGTTAGAATATCGAAGTTGCGTACAATGCAAGATATTGTATTATTCAAAGGGAAACGCACCGTGAAATCTTGGGGTGTTACAATAAGATTATATTGTTTTTGAAAAGGGACAACACACAGACCGTGTGACAACCCGTCACGTTGAACAAAGCTGCGGGAATCGAACCCACAACCAAAGTTTGACTGGTATTTATCGCCTACCACTTGACTACATGAAGTCCCTGGTTAGTTTGACTAATTATTTTTAGTTAGATGAATTTATAAATTAGGAATAAGTTTATTTTGGGTTATCTAGGGAAATGATTAACTTATCAGGGAGGATATGTGATTAGGTTAATTACTTTTCAATACGATACTTTAAGAGCAACTGATGTTATTTGGAGATAAATGTTAACTTTTATCTTGGAAGACTATGTGATTAAATCCTTTGGAGATTTGGGTTTCAATCTTAGTTTTGATTACTTTGAATAATTTTATGGATAGTTGTTTTTTTAATGGTATTTGATGAAATTTGGGGTTTGTTGGACAAATTTTGGAGATTAAGAGTAGTTTTTCTTTTTGTAAAAGATTATCCTTTTTGGGGATTATCTGATCTTGTACTAACCATTTTGGTTTTGGTTAATGTATAAAGGCAAGGTAAATATATAGTTCATTTTTTTTGGATTATGTGATTCTCTCTTAGTTGATTATAGTGGTTTTAATGTGAATAAGTCATCCTTAATACTCATCGTTTGGAGAAAATATGAGTTTGTGTTAGAAAGCTAGTACATGATGAAAGTCTAAATGACAAGTAATTATGTTTCCTTATGTTTTTAGTTAAGCTCATAAATAAATTCCTCAATAAAAAGTAACTTAAAAAAACTTTGTTTGTTAACTTTTCCTACTGGGGAATCAAAGACTGTTTAACCCATCACAAGTTTGTGATTTTCTGGGGGTTAACTTTCTGCTAATCATGTTTTCTATCACTCTCCATCAGAACTTGTTGGTTTTTTTTCTCCTCCATATCCATGTTTTCATGGAATCCTAGTATCTATTGTTTCGAGTGACCTTTGTACTTCTCTTTCTTTCTTTTAATGTGATAGTTTTACTGACTATTTTCCGATGTGGGACTTTTAATGAAGTTTCCAAGCCTAATTTTAAAATTGCGAGGACGCAATTTCCAAAATGGGGGAAGGATGTAACATCCTAGGTAAATGAAGAATAATATATTTTTATATTTATTAATATTTGTGAATTAAATATTAATTTTACTTTAAAGGGGTTGCTATGTTCGATAGCGTACCCAATACGCAATAACGGGTTTCTTTGAAATCTTACGTTGCACACTAATAATATAATATTATCATTTTAAATGGTAGTTAACTCATAGCCATTGTATTGGTGGGAATGAAAAAAAATAACTACAATATTATTATACATGATTGTTAAATTTATTTACATTTATCAAATAAAAAGTTAGGGGCTTAAAATATGAATGAATCTAATTTTAAGCATAATTTACATTAAAAGGCCGATTTACCACCTTTTAATGGTGAACCCTCTTTAAATATAGTTTTGGTCACTTTAATACATTATAATTGACCAAATAAAATCCTTCTTTAGAATGGGGACATCAAATTTTACTTTGGGTAATTTTTTGGAATTTTTCCGATAAAGTTCATTTTTTAATGAATAGTGAAAAATATTGTATTTTAATTCAATAGTGCCTTTTAGTATAATTTATTTATATGGTTAGATTATCTTTTTAATTGGTTTTAAAGTGTAATTAGAATATAATTTTACCATTTAATCCAATGTTGGTTATTGGAATTAATTTTACTTTGAAATTGGATATAAACAAGTGTCAATCTTTTGATAGATATTATTTCTTAAAAACACACTATTTGTTTTGACATTGGTAATTAATTATAAAATTAATTAATGCAACTTATATGTTTTTAATTTGGTAAAATTAATATCATTTTTGAATTTGGAATTTCAAATATAGCGTAGAGTGAATTTTTGGTATCTTTATGAAAAATATCAATTTTTGATGAATAGTGAAACCACTAAGTGGTATTTAAAAAAACTGAAATTTTCATTTAAATGAAATTTTACCACTTCTGTGAATTGAATTTTGAAAATCCAATATACATAGTTGTTATTAGTAAGTAAAATGTGGCTCAATGAGATGAAAATAATTTTTTTTGTGAATAGTAACTTTTGACTTTTTTTACCGCGGTTAAAGGTAAATAGGGTAATTCAATGTTAAAAGAATATTATAATAATTAAAAATTACCTTAAAACTTGTCCAAACCTTATTGGTTGAGTAATTTATGACCATGAGAATCTTTGGATCGATTTTGGGACCCCATTAAGCCACTTGGGAGTGATAATGACAATTTAGATTAATTAACTTAAAGTAAAGGCAAAATGACAAAAGCAATTATCTTTTAGTAAATTAATTTTTTAGAAGGGGTAATATAAATTATCCTTTAAACTATAAATATTCATTAGAAATCTAAAAATATTTCCTATATAATGATATTTTTTTATAACTTTTAGACATCAAATAATTTAAATTATTTATGACACAATAATGATACAATATTTACCTCATTAATAAATGATTTAAATAAATAAGATTATAATGATTAAAATATTATCCAAAACATGTCAAATTCTAATTAGATGATTTTATTTCGAATATTAGTCATTGTATCTTTTTCTTTAATGTGTTTTGGACCTTTTGAAACCGAAGATAAGTTTATAATAAAATAATGTTTTCACACTTTCCTAAAGAGCCCCTCCTCTTCCTTATAAAAGGAGACCAATTCTATCCAATTCTTCACACCTCTAAAGACATTTGGCTCATCCAAAATCTGACCAATTAATCTCCCCACATCCCTCTCCTCCTCCTAGAAGCCTTAACGTAGGCATAAGGCACTTCAAGAGTCCTTTTGGATCAAACCAAAGGGAGTTACCCAAATTAAAGGTAACAGTTTCTCCTAAATTGTTTTCTTTTATTTTACTTCTCCAACCCCTAAACTATTTTTATTCCTTTATTTTGTAACAACACCAGTATAATCAATATACTAGGATGTTTTTATGATAAGGATTCAAACTACACTTACCCACACCTTTATATAATGGGTGAAGAACATAATGTTTCTGTGGATGGAAACCAAACGCCCCACGAAACGATGATTGTTCAATTATCTCCTACCGCCTCTCATGGTGGCCATTATTATGACACTGTATTTATATATTATATATATTATGTTTAAGTTTTCTTTATGGTTCTGTATTTTCTATTTATATCATACCTTTATGGTTTCCATAGTGGGTAAATACAATAATCTCATTAGAGGAAGTGCGGACTACCGCCCCCTCAAAGTGACATGACTCATTAATTCCTTATGTGGGACATATAAAGGATAGATTTAATTATATTATATATGATATTATACTGGAATTATAATTTAACTATGTATAATTATGTTTTAATTCCATTAAATTAAGAAATAGAAATGGAAGTAGCATTCATCCGTACGTACGACTTACTGTCTCCATGAACGGTGCATTTCATTTCTTACCTCTGAATGTTATGTACTATTATAAATACATGTATATTCTGGATATATATGATATATATGATATCCAAATCATGAATATAATTCTGGATATAATGAAACTTTGACCAAATGAACAACATGTAATCATAAGAAGTCCATTTTTGACTCAAGTACCAAATATCGACAAAACGAACATTATTAGCTTAAATGATTACATAATGTTTATAACATGGTAATAAGCGATATAAAAGGAATAATAAATTTGAAAAAGGTTCTGAAGCAAGTAAAAATTAACTTTAGTTTATTATTCATGAATTTAAAGAACGAACGGGTCAAGTCGGACACGAGGTAAGGGATCCTACCTCTCTTTTTCTTTTTAAGTACTCTATTTTATGTCACTTATTCTAAGATCCTCTTTATTATGTTGGGAGATGTTATTTTATATTCCTAATACTGTAATTTTTATGTTAATATAATGAGAGACCCTATTTGATCTCATCAATCCTTTTTTGGAAGTTTTAAGTGGCGCCTTTAGGCTACCGAATTTTCGTTAGGGATTTCTTATCTCACTTTTAATTCTGTGAGATTTCCATTGTTCGCCACTTATTTATTGCATGTGTTGTATTGTGTACTGCCATTTGATAAATATTATCATGATTCTAATTATATTCATGGTATTTTTTAATTCATTTGGTGGTTATTAACTTTTGGTCATACGATTCAATTGATTACAACGTGGTAAAGGGTTTTTATCTCACTTTTTATTCCCGTGAGATTCATGCTATATTTGTCACTATCTCCTTCGAGTGGTGTATGTAATGACCATGATTCTACTCTTTGTTTAATATACTATCATTTATGGTTATTTACATCTTCATTGTATGATCCTTCTTTCATGGGGTGTACGTTTCGAAAGTTACCCAAATCGGTAAGGGAACTTTTCACCCTCCTCTTTTTAAAAGACTTCTTTTTGTTATGTCTTTTAATTTACATCTTATTTTGTTGGGATATGTTATTATATATACTTATTGATGTAAATTTTATCTAAAAGTTATGAGATACCATTTTTTATCTCATCAAATCATTATCTGAATTTTAAAGTGACGCCGTTAGGCTGTCGAATTCTTGCAAAAGAACTTCTTAACCCAATTTTAATTCTTTGGGTTAACCTTGCACTTCTTGAATATGTGGTCCTATGAATATGGGTGAATGAAATCTGATTGCATTACACTTAATATTCAATTATATTGGGTGTATTTATATTTGACACACATAATTATGTAATTTATTTATCCTTAATTTAAGGATACCATCTTTATAAGGGACTTTGTCTCAATCTCCTTTCATTGAGGCATATTTTGTTTTATACACAACTTTCTTTTATACGGTGTACAAACCACTTTTAATTTTACTTTTATTCAAAAGGAATCTTTTCTCTACAAAGCATTTTACTAAACAACAAAAAGAATGCTTCTTTTTAACGTACGTGGTGACAACGACCTTTCCGCCGCCGTGAGTATTATTTGATCATTGGCTTCCTCAACAAGCCATAATGTTTTTAAAAGAAAATAAATACCATATACTCTTTTACGTATTTTGGTATTGAAAATAGTTTTGATAAAGGATTATTTTATGTCAATATATTTAAATGATATATTGTGATTGAAATGTGGAAATGTTATCATTCCTTTATATTGGTTTTATGTGTTATGATTTTATAATGGTACTTGGACATTTGATGGGTGGTTACCTGATAAACCAAATGATGGGTGGTGCCATGAATACCAGGACGGGTGGTTACGTTATAACCTCCAATGCCTTGGGTTTGGAAGTCGGCCGTATGGCTATTCCATTTAGTGATATGTGTGGAAGTTGACCGTATGGTTATTCCATTTAAGTATGTTTATGTCCCAAGTTACCTTTATATGTTATGTGTTCTTTACATGGGTTTTATGGTAATCTTTTGGTTACAAAAAGGATAAGTAATGATATTTTATTCAGTGAAGAGTATTTATTACTTTATAAAGGTGAAAATTATTACTTATGTTAAAGTATTAACAGTTTACTTGTTTTTTTGAAAAACTAACAGTTTTACTTCTTTGTGTATCCCTTGCTGAGCTTTTTATGCTCATCCCAAGTTTTTGAAATGTTTTTCACAGGGCATAATGTGGAATAGGGTCAAGGATGGGATCATGGAAAAGTCTTACTGTCTTAAACATGGAACTAGACATGGCTATTTTTTAGAGTCCTTGTTTTGTGAAAAAAAAGGAAATTGAGTAGAAGTGTCTACTTTGTAATTTTTGAAATGAAATGTAACAGTTATAGCCTAATTCTCTAAAACTCTAAACCTGAAAAGATCCTCAATGTGAATTATTCATTTAATTCAATATTATGTAAGGTTTAAGACTGGGTCCTTATACTTATACTCATACACATATACATACACATACATATACATGCATATACATACACATACACGTATGTATACACATACACATGCATACAATTACATACATGTGCATTCACATACATACACATAAATATGCTTATATACACATACTGCATAAACATATATACACATACACATACACATACACATACACATACACATACACATACACATACACACAGACATACACATAGACATACATGTACACATACATGCACATACACATATATACATACACATACACATACACATACACATACACATACACATACACATACACATACACATACACATACACATACACATACACATACACATACACATACACATAAACAAACACATACACATACACATACACATACACATACACATACACATACACACACACAGACACACACACACACACACACACACACACATACACATACACATACACATACACATACACATACACATACACATACACATACACATACACATACACATACACATACACATACACATACACATACACATACACATACACATACACATTCACAAACACATGCACATCCACATGCACATGCACATACACATCCACATACACATGCACATACACATGCACATACACATGCACATCCACATACACATACACATACACATACACATACACATACACATACACATACACATACACATACACATACAAATACACATACACATACACATACACATACACATACACATACACATCCACATGCACATGCACATACACATACACATACACATACACATACACATACACATACACATACACATACACATACACATACACATTCACACACACACACACACATACTCATACACATCCACGTACATGTGCAAACATGCATATACATACACATACATTTACACACATGTATACACATATACATACATGTGCATTCATGCATATACATACACATACACTTATACACATGTATACACATACACATATGTATAATTACATACATGTTCATGCACATACATATACATACTAAATAAACATACAAATGCCACATAAACATACACATACACAAACATACATACACATACATACACATACATACACATGCCACATAAACATACACATACACAAACACACACACACATACATACACATACATACACACGCACGTACATCCACATGCATACACATACACATACACATACACATACATATATACATGTATATATGCACATACACACATACACATACATATATACATGTACACATAAACCCACACACACAAACACAACAAAACACACACACAACACCACACACATATGTATACACATACGACACACACACACACGTACACAAACATACACATACATCCACATACATACACATGCATACACATAAATATAAATACATGTACATATATTTTAAATTATTTAATATGAATATAAAAATATAAATTCAAACATGAACTATTTAAATAAATATAATCATTTATATATTTATATATACATTTTTAATTAATTTATATAAATATACTATTAAACTTTTTTATCGATTAATATAAATTTGATAATTTTTCATATATAAAATTATGAAAATAAGATTGATAATAATTTTTTATTATAATATATTTATATAAATCATATTTATATATTAAATTTACATATATATACATATTTTTATATAAATATCATTTATAAATATATAAATATGTATATATAAATTAAATTATTCACTATACCCTTTATCAGCATTTTTTATCATGCTGATAAAGGTGGAGACTTTATCAGTGCTAAGGAAGGCACTTATAAAGCTCACCTATGAATACAATGCAATTAATAGTAATGATAGTCCATGTACATGCTGAACAAATGTCTGAAAAATCCCTTTTGGGGAAATAATCCATATGGATTAACCTATATTCTCAAAGGAACAACACATGTAACACACACACACAGGATAAAAAAATGAAATATCACATCTTATTATTATTACAACAGTTCCAGGGAGGGGATAAATACAATGAAAATCCTACTCTATCATGTCATATCAAGTAATAATCATAAAAATCACAAATACAAATGCGAAAAACATCAAGTATAGGTCCCATGGGCTACACACACACACCTCATGTGATAAAATACCATACATAGGTACCAAGGGCTACACATGCACACCAAAAACTTATATTGAGAACTTGTATAAATATGCGCTAATGATAAGGACCACCTACCTTAGGTGCAATGATGTTCCAAAGATAAGGGTCGATATATTAGTCTAATTTCACCACTTAGAATCCTAGAATAATATTGAGTCAAAAACATCATGGTTCTATAATAAGATTCAAGAAGATTATAAGACAATGGAGAAGGGTCTACACCAACACACCTATCAGGATCTACCAACAATGTTAGAATTAATATTGATCAAAGGAGGTTCCACCAACAATCTAGATCCACCATCATTATATCAATAATCTAATAATCCATATATCTGAAACTCCACCTAAACAATTCATAGTTAAAAAATACATGAATAAAGGATAAAATTAATTCATAACGTATATAAAAAATCTAAGGTTGTTACAATCACCCCCTCTAAAGACTTCTTACCCTAACTGCGTGTCTCTATTTATTTTTCTCAAACAACTTATTACACTTAGCCAGAGCATCTAAATCCCACTCCTAAGATTTATTTTGAATCCTCCCATGTCATTATAAGATCCAAAAAATAAGAATGGTATTCCATCACAACATGTAACAACTGGGCCTCACTGAAAACACAGGCACCTAACCTTAACATGACTGTTGAGTCTTGGACCACTAGGTACCACTAGTTTCCCAACATACAAATGGTCCCCTCGCTTAGGCCTACCCACATACCTAAACAAGTCATCAAACTAATGACTATCCCCACAGATGAACACGTGTTCTTTATAATGTGCTTTTTCCTCACTCACACACACCCTGAGATACTTCCCAGCAGGGCACCCATCCTAATCACTACTCCTAGACAACCACACTTAATTGTGGAGTTATAATTAGGTAGGATCCTGAAAATAAAGGTACATATTGTTAAAATGAGTCATATAATTTATTCATTTAAGCATTTAATATTTTGGGGTGCTACGATCTCCCCCCTTTAGAGCACAACATCCTCATTGTGGACTCTATATCTCAACCTAGGAAGTGCCACCACATTTTTGGTTTGGTTCCTCCTTTGATACTAATGTAACAACTGAGACACACTAATAGAAAAATCACTCTGCCTTAATATAGTCATCGATTCCTAGCCCTCCAATTTCCCTTTAGACACATGTTTCCCTCTCTGGGGCCCACCCACATGCCTGAAATTGTCATCAAACTAATGAATATCCCCAAAGTCCAACACATGTTCTTTATAGTGTTCTTTGTCCCCACTCACACACAACCACACCCAGGTAAACTTCATTAGAGGTCACCCCTCCCGATCACTACTCCAGGCCAATCATATTTTACTGTAGAGTTCTAATCAGGTAGGCTCCAAAAAATAAAGGCACACCTTGCTGACATGAGTAATATCATTTATTAATTTAGACTTTTAATATTCCGGGGTGTCATAAAACACCTTATCGATTCGATCAATAATCCAAATGGGCTACTTCATAAAAGATTCATTTGGTTCTAGATCAACATCCTTGCATTTGATCACTTGCGTAGGATCAGACTCGTACCTTTAAAGACGAGACACATGAAACACATTATGCATACCTTGATACTATGGAGGAATATCCAACTGATAGTACACCATCCCAATTCATTTGATGATATCGAAAGACCCAACCTATTATGATTCCAATTTCCCTTACTTCCTCAAATGCCTATACCCTATCTAAGGGGACACCCAAAATAACACTCTATCATATTTGGTAAGATCCAACGGTCATCTCCTCCAATATACATATGACCACTACCAATTATGAGCCATAACCAACCACTTCTGAATCAACTACCCTCGTTCCAAGGTCTCTTACACCATACTAGGTTCAACAGTTGAAGATTCACCTACCTCATTCCTACATAGTAGTGAGTGACATGGTCATCTATAGAGTGCCTAAAATAGAGAATTTGAGTCAAATAATATAAAATATTGTCATAGGATAACTATAATAGAGACAAGTGATCATACCAATGTCTTCCAAAATCTATAACACACACTCGAAGCATATATTATAAAGAAAAGATCATTCTCTCTGACTGACTATCAGTTCGAGGATGATAAGTCATACTTAGATTCAAATGAGTCCCCATAACCTTCTACAAGACTTTCCAAAACATATATGTGAACTAGAAATATCTATTAGAAACCATTCTTGAAGTCACTTTGTGAAACCACACAATCCCCAGAACATAGAGATTTTCTAGATTATCCATTGAGATAGTATCCCATATCAGTATGAAATGAGGAACTTTGGTTAACTGATATACTACAACCCATATGGTATATTGACTGCATGGGGTCTTGGGAAAACATATCATGAATACTATAGTCACCTCATCCCACTTCTACATAGGCACTGGAAGTGGATGGAGAAACTCTCTAGGTCTTTGATGCTCAGATGTGATCCTATGACAATCTAGAAAATGGGAGATAAGTTATACAATGTATCCTTTTTATTCTAGGACACTAGAATGTTTGTTTGACATCATGATACATTTTGTTTGATCCTGGGTGCACTACCCACTGTGAAGCATGATAATATTTCATCAAATGTTTCCTTAAGGAAGAAAGAACCATCACTCTTCCATAAACTAGAAGCACACCAAGTCTGTCTAAAATCCATCCCAGAATGAAACAGTTTACTTTCAACCTCTTGTGCATCATGATTCACTCTAGATCATAATTTTGACCAGTCTTTACTCATTCCACCAATGAGTACATGATCACTAATGGTGCACAAGTCACTACCCCTTGATCCTCAGTTATTCCCACCTTCTAGTCCACTAGAAAATCCATTAGCTTCCATCATGCTTATGACATTCACTCTCAAAATTAATACATCTTCCTAATAAGTGCATATAAAACCACATTCCATTTACCAGGATCATACACAATCTCAAATTCTAACATCTACAATTATTCTACCCAATGCCTCTGATGAATATTTAGGTCACATTTGGAGAAAATATACTATAGACTCTTTTGGTTTTTTGTATATTACCAATATCTCACTGAAGAGATAGTGTCACAAACATTTCAATGAATGAACTATGACTATAAAATATAAGTAGTGAGTAGGGTAGTTTCACTTGTGGGGTCACAAATGATGAGAGTCGTAAGCAACTACCTTATCAACATACATTAGAGAATATCCCAAGACAACATGAGATGTATTTCAATACACTGCATACCAAACTACAGGCTCAAGAAGAATTAGGATTCGAGTCAATGTTAACCTCTTATTCAACTCTAAGAAGAAATATTCACACTAGTTAATACATTAAAATGTAACTAAATTCTTGTTAAGAATGTTTATAGGCACTTCTAAATGAGAAAAGTCCTAAATGAACCTCCTAAAGTACCCATCCAAATCGAGGAAACTCCAAATATCAAAAAAGTTTCACAATTGTGCCCAAGACATAACTATTTACACCTTCTATGGATCAAGATATATTCCTTCTTGAGAAACCATATGCCCATGAAAATTTACCTCTTAGATAAAAAAGTGAAACTTCAATAACTTGGCGTAAAGATGATATGCTTGAAGTGTACTCAATATTATTTCAAGGTGTTTAACATGTGATTCCAACTTCTTAGAATATATCATGATGTCATCAATGAACAAACCACCGAATGAGTCCAAGTATGAGTGAAATATATTGTTCATGAGATCCATGAACACTACTAGAGCATTCATTAGTCTAAAAGGCATAACGAGTTACTCATACAACCCATATATACTCATAAAAACTATCTTAAATATATATTCCTCTCTGACCTGAAACTAATGGTATCCTGATGATAAATTAATCATTGAAAACCACTAGTCTTCCCTTAATTGATATGAAGATGATTTACTTTCCTTCACATGGGTATATTGATAAATAACATCTCAAAAGAGAATTTATCTGGTAATTCTAACCCAATAAACACTTGAGAAGATATCAATAAATGAGATGCACCATATCAAATAAAGAAATAGAGATTGTAGAATAAATAATGACCATACCTAGAACTATTGAAGGAACCTCTTCACCATTGGATATAGCCTGATCAACCATATATACCCTTCCAAATACCACTATATGACTCCTTAGAGGTTCATGAGTCACCTGATTCATCTAACTTAAGGTATACACCTACTACTGAGGTCCTTCACCTATATCGGTTGTCACTTTCATCATGGTTGGATAGGATCCATGATGTCTTATAAATGTCTCAAATATGTTGATATCTTCATAATAAATCTCATGTCATTGAATGAGGAGAGTTGGATATCATGGATGGAATGAAATTCATGGAATGACTAGTTGATATCCAAGATCATGGAGAGAAGTTGATATGTGGGAGATTTATCCCTTTGGTTCATGTGTTGTGGTGACATGATGGATTGGAGGAGAGTACCTAAGAGCATGAGACACATATATGTGCATAGTAACCCAATTTATTTTAAGTTTTGATTTTATTTTTTTACATGGATGATGTAATGCATGGTTTTTTTCTTCTGATTTATGAAATGTGATTTCTGCTCTTTCTATTTGTGCTTGGTTGGTGATTTTATTTGATCTATAATGAGATCCCTAAGAGGTATCTCATAGGATGTTTTTTTTAGACCCACTACCTTTCCCTCTTCATTCCCAAGTTTTTTTAGATTCTTAAGGATGAAAATTATTTTAGAGGTATATAATTTGATGGGTTGGATTCCTAAAACCCTCTATTTACATTTTTTCAGGTTTTGGTGGTGTCAAGTGGGATTTTAGAGGTGTTTTAAAGGATAGAAGAGAGTTTTGGTCATTTTGAAGTTCACCACACCATGGGGATGGGTGTGGTTATGGCCATTTTAAATCCTACATGGGGTCTTGAGTGTGGGGAAATCTATTTTTTCCTGGGTAATTTTGAAGTTGGTCATGGAGTTGAATGTTTGGTGCTAGGATGCACCATAATGAAAGAAACAGATTGGATGGCCATTTCAAAGGGTGTTTTTCATTGAGTGTCCACCTATTGGAAATATGGATGAGGGAAACACCTTAGGGATCCAATTATGTTGATCACAATACTTGGATGGTCACTCTATGAGAAGCAGGAAGTGTGTTGATCACCACATTGAAGTCTTGGGCATGATGAAGAGAAAAAGGACAAGAACTTGGTGCTATGCCATATTGGCTATTCGTGGTGGGAATATGTGGGAAAACACCATAGAAAAAATTATTTCAAACACTGTGATGATAATAAAAATGGTTCTATGTGAGTTTTAAAACACATAGAAATCAAGGGTTCAAAGGCTTTAATTTCAGATCTTCTCTTTAATCGAAATCTCCACAGACATTTTACGATACCCCATGTCATAGTTAAGGATTTAAATGTCACAAACCAACCCAAGATGGGGCTCAAACTACAAATACCCCAATCCCACCTCCATAGGCCAGGGGTTGGTGACAAGCACAAAAGGCACAACAAACATAGGGAGGCCTTTTCCTAAGAACCTATACACAAGCACACAACCAACCCAATGAAAATGTGCTTTGGAAAAGTAGAAAAAGTAAAAAATACTATAAAGTAACATAAATGTTCATGAACCTCTAGACAGTACAAGGGTACAATAGTGAATAGTGAAATTTAAAGGGGGGAAAACACACACCTAATCTAGAATCCAGTCACAACATGAAAGAAACTAGAAAATAGTATCTGTTGAGAGATCTAAACTCCTATATACTAACTATGACCACCGTATGCGGTCCGTGCAACCCATATCCCTACACTCCTTTGTAGTCACGATCGACCTATCCGCTATCTACAAAAGACACAACATGTGTTGGGAAAAGACCATGCAGGGGTGAGTATATACATACCTAGTAGAATGCCCAAAAAAGGTGAAGGGGGACCAATAAGAGATAAAATTAAAGAGAAGCAGTAAATGGAACAAGGTAAAATAAAATAGGACGTAAAGAGTGCAGATCAACCCAACAAGGGTGTAAAATTAGGCTCATCCAAACACAAGGAGATCAAAATGGTGAGGAGGTGAACCCCCCATCAAGTCTTCTCTACCTATAGTTGGAGAGTAGACCCGTCCAACTACAAGAATCTAGACATGGAAAGAACACAACATACCCCACGTGTCTTCGCCTATCTTGGAAGGAGAGTAACCAAGACCCAAAGAGTGGGTACTGTAGATATATATATGCTCAGTCAAAGAATCCAAAATGAGATATTAATGGGATATCCATCTCATAGCTCAACCCAAGAATATGAGAAGCCAACAGTTCCAAGGTAAAACCTTGTTCAATGCCCAACACCTCATGTGTCTACCCGGGAGTCACAAGTCAAAGGGGATCAAATCATCACACCTTGATACTATCTTCTTTGGGTAGCACTGACTCTTCCGCACGATTTTAGGTTGCATCACAAGGACACGTCTTAGTGGGGAAAGCACCCCTCTTTATCGTGAGTCCTTAGGAAAGTCAAACAACACCTCACCACTGTGACGCATAGTTGAGGGTCTTCTCTAAATCACCAGGGACTACACTACCCAACCCAACTAGAGGGTCATCCTGGTATCATTGGGGACCATGCTATCCAACCCAGCTAGAGGGTCAGCCCAATATCTATCGTCAGGGAATACACTACCCATCCCAGCTGGAGGGTCAGCCTGATATCTCTCTTTGGGGACTACACTACCCAGCCCAGTTGGAGGGTCAAACCATAAGTTCTTTAGAGACTACACTTCCTATATCCTACCGAAGGGTTAGAGCAGAAGGTCATCAGATATTACACTACCCAACCCCACTGGAGGGTCTTCCCAAAATCATTTTGGTAAGCCTATATGATCGCTTCTATCGTCGAGGGTCATATCTACATGTACCAAACCCAGAAAATCTACATCATATCTCAAAATCTGCTTATGAGGGAACCATTTCATTCAATGTGAAAAAACACTTAGGATAGACATCTCACAGACCAAAATCCGAGTCCAAATGAAGGAGATACGAGGTTTAAAGATCACTCAGAAGATCCCAGGAAGAACAAAACGTGTAAGGGGCCCACGTAGTGTGTGGTTCTCCTCCACTTCCTAGCTGTGTCTTCTGGCCAGTACATGGGTCACGTCTGTGTAGGGTTGCACACAATTTATGTGGACTACACAATGTGTCCCACATATCCGAGGACCGGTCCGTGTCCGCTGGCTGTGTTCGTATACTCAAACCCCGTGTCCGTATACTCTGGTACACAGTGTGTTGGCCCACACGAGATGCTTCATGTGTGGCCAACCTATGTCCATGTGCTTTGAACTTGGCATGCACGTAGCCGTGTGTTCCTTCACATGGATCACCTTACATGGAAAGGTAGTACACAATATGTCAAGGGGAGTACACATTGCTTCATCCTTATCTTTTCCCAAACCCCATAGTCGCTGCTAAGAGAGGCTACATTCCATGTGTTCTTTACTGAACATGGAGTGTAGTCGCGATTTTTATAGAAACTCGCGATTCTACTGAATCATTGTCTGCACTCCAAATCTGGTCAAACCATTTAAGATCCTGCTATGATTCCTTCTGAACTCTTTGTATCTAGCTGCAAATCACGGTCACCAGCTATTGTTCACCGGGAATCAGTCACTAGAATGAATGTGGGTTTCGTTCTTTGTTATACATGCCGATGTGCCTTTGATCTTCATCGGATGGGTATGAAACCTACAGATTGTTGATCCCTGTGTCGTGCTATTTCTAGACCTATTCTTGTCTCGTGATTCCATCGTCATTCCAAAATTTCACTTCGAATCCGGGTGTCCGATCGAGCTTGGGATTCCCAAAAATTGTCAAACCGAGATTCAATAGAGTCCCTTGGTGATAAAAACAAAGAAAAGTGGGAGGAAGGAACTAAAAATTAAGGTTTGGATTTTTGTCCAAGCGTTCTTGGACAACCGATCGTAATTGGGAAGTCTGGGTAAAAAAGAACCGATTAACGAATGAAAACTGGTACTTGGACTCATCCAAGGTTTGAAATCAAAATTACAGATCGAAGAATGACTATCAATCCGCTCAAATATTTAATCAAAGGCATAAAATTACCAAATTCGAGTCCTAAATCTTATTTGGTTTGATCATCGATGAATAACTTGTTCACCAATGATGGAGGAGGATCTGTTGCATTCGTCATGTCTTGATCCATCTAGAATTAGGAGTTCATTGTTGTTCTTCATTTACCAATAGTAATGAGAGGAGGAGAGGAAAGTCTATTGGAAAAACAGGATTATGCGGACAAATCCTCTAAACTATGATTTTATAACCTTTAATTAGGTTAAACGGATTATGTAAATTAAATAAATTACTTTATTTAAGCACTTAAACACACCGCTAAAGAGAGAGGGGTCTGAACATCCTGTACCAATTCATTTTATGTCACGCCTAGGAAAAATAATGCATTTCAGACCCAACCGTGGTATCAGATTTCTGATCCGATTAACCATTTAAGAGTTATCCTATTTTCTTTAATTAACAGCACGTGCATAATATAAAATATATTTAATATTTTTATAAAATTAATTCTGGGAACACTGGGGATTAGAATCGAATGCCGTCTCAGATCCTAGCTCTAGAATAATATTTATAAATATTTCAAAGTCTTATTAGGAAAAAATAGGTCTCTAAATCATTCACTCATTCAATATTTTCATCCTCAAAAAGAAAAACAAAACAAAAAACTTGGGATACTGAGCCTGCATATGGTTCTCCCATTCCTAGGAACTCTCCTGCACGTTTCCATTCTGCCACAACTCTTGGACCAGAGGGATGGCCTGTCCTTGAAGGGTCTGCTCCTGTCAGTCATCGATTGCCACCGGCTACTCCGTAATGGTGGATCCATCCTCGATGTCCATATTTACCCATTCAATAATGTGTGTAGGTTCATACATGTATCTCCTCATCCACGACACATGGAAAATATCATGCACTAGCTTCAACAATGGGGGTTAGGCGAGGCGTCAGACAACCTCACTAATCCTCTGTACGAACTCAAACGGACCAATGAACCTCGGGGATAACTTGCTTACTCGGACGAACCTCCACATTCCATGTCATGGGGAGACTCTCAAGAATACATGGTCTCCCTAATAAAACTCCAAGGGCCTACGATGATGATCTATGTAGGAATTATGTCTGCTATGGGTCGTCTTCATCCGTTCATGAATGACTTATACCTTCTCTGTCATTTCCAACACCAACTCCAGGACAATAAGAGACTTCTATCCAATATTTGTCTAGAACAAGGGTGAACTAAAAGGTCTCCCATATAGGTAATAAAAATGTTACATGATGATGGTGGAATGGTAGCTGCTTTTGTACGCAAACTCCACCAAAGGTAGGTGATTCTCCTAGCTCCGACCAAAATCCCAGACGCAAGCTCTCAACATATCCACTAGCACCTAGATAGTGTGCTCACTCTACCCATCGGTCTAGAGGTGAAAGGATATACTCATCCAAAGTTGGGTCCCAAATTCTTCCTTTAGGCCTCTCCACAATCGTGACGTAAACCAAGAGTCACGATCAGAGACAATCATTGAGGTTAACCCGTGAAGGTTAAAGATCTAACACATGTACAGCTGCCCCAAACTATCCACGGTACTTTGTTCCCTGATAGAAAGGAAGTGCACCGAGTTCATGAGTTGGTCCACTATCACCCAAATGGTTTCTTGTCTCTTCACTGTACATGGAATCCGTATGACAAAGTCCATGGATATGCCATCCCATTTCCACTTCGGGATATCAAGCGGCTGCAACAAACCATCCGAAACCTGGTGCTCAACCTTCACCTACTAATAGGTAAGGAATCGTGAGACGAACTCAGCTACACACTATCTCATTTTGGACCACTAAAACTACCAATGAATATCCCTGTACATCTTACCCACACCAGGATGTACATTTAAGAAAGAAGTGTGGAACTCCCGCATCACTTCCTCCCGTATTGCCACTGGATCCACTGTTCTCCCCTGAAAAAATATCTCATGATTACCTACTTTAGAATATCCATATGGTGAATCAACTTTGGATATATGATCATGAAAAACCTCAAAGTTATTGTATCCCAGTTGAGACACCTTCAAATTATCGAGGAAAGTAGGAGTCAACACCATCAACTATAGGAAAACTGTACCCTCCTGCTCCATCAGGGTCAACTATAGGGAAACTAACAACTCTGAACCTTCCCACACTAGGAGAGCCTAAGAATTTATGCTAAGGGAATCTGCTACAACATTACCCTTCCCTAGAGTATAGACTATCTCGAAGTTATAGTCCTATAGGAACTCCAACCAGCACCACTGCCTTAGGTTTAGGTCTCTTTGAGTGAAGACATACCTGAGACTCTGGTGGTCTAAGTAAACCAGAATGTGCTCTCCTAGAATGTAGTGCCTCCACACCCTCAAAGAAAAAACTACCGCTGCTATCTCCAGATCATGAGTCACATAGTTTTTCTCATGGGGTCTCAACTACCTTGACCCATATGAGATGACCGCCTATCTTTGCCTTAGCATGAAACCGATCCCATATCATGTGGATCACAATATACCACGAACTCAACTCTTTCCTCTGATAGTCTCAAAACTGGAGCGCTCATTAGCCTCTACCTCAAATCCTTAAAGTCCTTTTGGTACTTCTCAGGTTAGGTAAACAACTATCCCTTCCACATCAATGACGTCAATGGGGATGTGATTTTGGAGAAGTCTGCCACAAATCTCTAGTAGTACCCTACTAAGACAAGAAAGATATGCACCTAAGACACATTCGTGGGTGGTTCCCAAGGAATCACTACTTCGAAATTTTCTAGATCCATAGTTAAACTATGCTCGGAAATGACATTACCTAGAAAGTGAACCTGTTGCATCTAAAAATGGAATTTTGATATATTTCCATAAAGATGGTGCTCTCGAAGTAAATCAAGGACCCTCCTCAAGTGTTCTTCATGCTCCACCTATATCATAGAGTAGATGAGTATGTTTTCAATGAAGAAAGTGAAAAAATGGTCAAAGTATGGCTGGAAGATCTGCTTCATCAAATCCATAAAAATGTTAGGGGAAATTTTCACACCAAATGGAATCACTAGGAACTTGTAGTGTCCATAGTGACATCGAAAGGAAAACTTCGGAATATCACCATCACATACCTACAACTGGTGGTAGCCATGCCTGAGATATATCTTGGAGAACCATCTTGAACCTCACAACTGATCAAATAGGTCATAAATCCTTGGAAACAGGTACTTGTTCTTTATATTGTCCTGATTCAGGTGACGATAATCCACGCAAAGACGTACGCTCCTATATACCTTTTTCACAAACAAAACTAGAGCCATCCAGGGGGATACACTGGGTCTGACGAAACCTTCTCATGAAGGTCCTTTAACTGGAACCTCATCTCTTGAAGATTAGTGTGTGGCATATGATATGCTGTAGAAGATACAAGAGCAGTCCATGTCTACAAGTCAGTACAAAACTCTAACTTATGTCTCAGAGGTAGTCCCATAATGTCTTCGGGAAAGACGTAAATATAATCATCCACAACTGAGGGGATCCAGATTCCTGAAGAGTATGCTATAACAAGGGTCATACTCACTAGCTTATGGGTAATGGGTTGTATCCTCTTTCTCACAACACCCACTCATCCTGCTACAAGGTCTCTATTGCTAAGAAATGAGAACCTCGTCCCATTAGCATGTAGGAATATGAATAACTTGCGGTGACAATCAATATGGGATCGAAACATGGAAATCCAATCCATGCCCAAGATAACGTTATAGGGTTCCATTATGAATACTAGTAGGTCCCATGTTAACCTCTCTCCTCTAAGTGATAGCTCACACCACTGATAGATGAAAGATACAGAGGAATAATTCCATGTAAGAACCTCAAGGCATAGCTGTTGTGCTAGCATCTCTACTGGGAGATCTAGATACTGTTTAAAGAGTTGATAGATAAAATAATAGATAGCCCTTCTGTCTACTAATACTGAGGCAAGAGTAGAGTAAACATAGATCATACCTCGAATCATCTCGTGTTCCATTGAGTCATAGACATCCATAGCCCACAGATGTCCGTGACCATAGCCGCCAGCTCCTTGATCCTGAATTGGGCCTCCTGGCAGTGGTTGTGGGAGAACCTCATACCTCCTTCCACCACCTTTAGATCCTACCTCTCCTTTTCTAGCTCCGCCTCCCTGGGACTGCCCTATCCCCATCGGGGAGATCCCTAATCACGACACTAACTCTTCCCTGGTGGTACATCTACTCCCTACATGGGATGCTCAGTACTACTGGTCAGGTAGTCACAAGACAAGTGACGTCACCTATCACAATTGTATCATTGGCCCTCTTCAGGTTTCCCTGGTGCTCTGAGCTACCCCGGAACTGGGCGATCATGCCCCTAAGTCTGATCAAGGAAGGGTCTCCTGTTCTGGGACCTCTAAAACCTGCCTGCTGCTAAAGATGACTCAACCCTATCATGCATACTGCCAACTCCAGCTATCTGGAATCCCTCTTCTAAGAAGCTCTCTATCACAAGTGCCCGCTCCAGCACCCCGACATAGGTGGGGATGCACAAGGGAACTGTACTGAACCAGATATCTCTACGAAGTCCCTTATCAAACTTTCTTACTCAAAATAAACCATCTATGATCATGTCAAGAGAGTAGTATGTAAGGTTGGTGAACCTCACTGCATAATCTTACACCATCATCCCTCCCTACTGAATCTTCAGAAGCTCCTGAATTTGGATGGAGTGTAACAAGGAGGGGTAGCACTCCTCATGAAACAACTGTTGAAAGTCATCCCATGAGAGTGTAACCTCATCACACATCTGGGTAATTATGCTCCACCATATCCCAAATGATACATGGAAAAGACTAGTTGCTAAATCCACCATATTATACGTTTGAGTTCAAACCAGTCAGAACACCTGGACCACTGACTCCGGCCAATACTCTACTGCCTGAGGATCTGGATCGTCGTGGAAACTCTGTGGTCACTGATGCTAGAACTCAAGGAGTGTACTCTACCTCCCCATTCTACCCTGCTAGGACTATTTGTTACTCAATGGGTTGAGGTTCTACTACTGGTCCACCTGGAGGAAGGGGATCACATGATGTAACCTAAACTGAGGCCTCATCGCTCATAGGGTTATCATTACGAACCAGAGCTGATATCCTGGATGGATGTCATCATGGAGGTATCCTGGAATTTTTCAAGGAGTACCACAGTTAGATGAGTGTATATATATATATATATATATATATATATATATATATATATATATCAACAAAGGAATGTGGACCTGACTCAAGAAGGATAGGAAAATACTCAATCCTATATGATGCATGCACCATTTTCCATTTAATAAATGTCTCAGGGTACCGAGTTGACAAGTGGGTAATCAGGGTCCTGGTGAATGGATACATTAGCCACCTGTACCATCACTGGACTCCATAGGCTAAGAGATGATACAAAGACACTTAGAAACTATTTCCCACAATCCCAACCAATTAATTTTTAGGGAATGTCCGAACAACGTCCCAAGGAACAAACCAACTTTGATACCACTCTATCATGACCCGACCTAAGTGAGGGCTCGATCCGTGGCTACCCCAAGCCCACATCCATAGGCCAGGGGTTGGAGACAAGCACTGAAGGCATAAAAAACTTGAGTAGTCCTTTTCCTAAGAACCTTTACACATTATCACAACCAAATCAATGCAAAAGTGCATAGGAAAAGTTGAAAAAGTAAAAAAAATACTATAAAGTAACATAAACATGCATGAATCTCTATATAGTACAAGGGTATAGTAGTGAATACTAAAATTTAAAGGGAAAAAACACATTCCCAAATTAGAATCCAGTCCCAACCTGTATACAAATGGAAAATAGTATCCTCTAAGAGATCTTGATTCCTATATCCCAACTATGACCACCGTACGTGGTCCATAGAGCCTATATCCATACTCTCCTTTGTAGTCACGATCGACCTATCTATTGTCTACAAAAGACATGACATGTGTTGGGAAAAACCCATACAGGGTTGAGTATATACATACCCAGTAGAACACCCCAAAAAGGTGAAGTGGGAGAAGTAAGAGATACAACTGAAGAGAAGCAGTAAATGGAACAAGGTACAATAAAAGGGGATGGAAAGAGTGTAGCTCAACCCAACAAATGTGTGAAATTAGGATCTTCCAAACACAAGTAGATTGAAATGGTGAGGAGTTGAACCCCCCTATCGAGTCTTCGCTACCTATATCTGGAGAGTATACCCGTCCAACCATGAGAATCTAGACTTGGAAAGAACGTGGCATACCCCGTGCATATTCACATCTCTTGGAAAGAGACTAACCAATAAAAAAAGAGTGGGTAATATATCTGGATATATAGATATATATGCTCAGTCAAAGAATCCCAAATGAGAGTGTAAGGGGATCTTCATCTCATAGCTCAATCCAAGAAGATGAGTAGCCAACAGTTCCAAGGTAAAACCATCTACAATGACCATACCTCATATGTCTACTTAGGAGACACAAGTAAAATGGGATCAATCACCACACCTCAATACTATCTTCTTTAAGTGGAAATGACTCCTCCACATGGTTTTAGGTCATGTCATAAGGATGCATCTCGGTGGGGAAATCACCCCTATTTCTCGTGAGTCCTTAGGTAAGTCGAACCACGCCCCGCTACTGTGTTTCACAGTCGAGGGTATTCTCTAAATTATTGGGGACTACACTGACTAGCTCAGATGAAGGGTCAACCTAGTATCATTAGGAAATAGGTTACCTAGCCCAACTGAAGGGTTAACCCAGTATCTCTCATCGGGGACTACACTACCCAGCCCAGCTGGAGGGTCAGCTCGATATCTCTTGTTGGATACTACACAACCCAACCTAGATGGAGGGTTATCCTGGAAGGTATTTAGGGACTACACTACCCAAATCCTACTAGAGGGTCATCCTGGAAGGTCATCGGGGACTACATTACCCATTCCTACTAGAGGGTCATCTTGGAATCGTTCTAGTAAGTCTGTCTGATCATTTCCATCATCAGGTGTCGTCTATATGTGTACCAAACTTGAAACATCCACATTATATCTCAAAATAAAATTATGTTGGAACCATCATGTTCTATGTGAAAAAACACCTAGGACAGGAATATCACAGGTCAAAATATGATTCAAAATTAAGGAGATACAGGGGTTTAAAGATCACTTGGAAGAGCCCAAGAAGAACACGATGTGTAAGGGTCCCACACGGTGTGTGGTCCTCCTCCACTACCAAGCCGTGTCTTATGGCTAGTACATAGGTCCCATCCATGTAGGGTTGCACAACATTTAGGTGGACTACATGGTGTGTCCAACCTATCCATAGACTGGGCCATGCCCACTGGCCGTGTCCATGTACTCAGACCCTGTGTCCGTGTACTCTGGTATACGGTGTGTTGGGCCACACAGGATGTTGCCCGTGTGGCCAACCCATGCCTGTGTGATTGAAACATGGAGTGTGCCTAGTCACATGTTCCTTCACATGGATTACCTCACATGGAAAGGTATTAAACATTGTGTTAAGGGGAGTACATGTTGTGTCATCCTTATCTTTTCCCAAACCCTAGCGTCGCCGTTAAGGGAGGCTACACGTCGTGTGTTCTTCGCTGAACATGGCGTGTAGTCACGATTTTTCCAGAAACTCTATATTCTCCCAAATCTTCATCCTCACTCCAAATATGGTAAAAAAACTTCATATCCTATCATATTTCATTCTTAAATCTTTAGATATAGCTGCAAATCATGCTCGCCAGTCGTCGTTTTCTAGGAATCAGTCACCGGAACGAACGAGGGTTTCATTCTTCATTCCACACGCTGATGCGCCTTCAATCTTCATCGTATAGGTATGAAACTTAAAGATTGTTGATACTTATGTTATTCTGTTTCTAGATACGTTCCTCTCTCGTGATTCTGTCATCGTTCCACAATTTCACTCCTAATTCGGGTGCCCGATCAAGCTCGGGTTTCCTGAAAATTGTTGAACCGGGATTCAATGGAATCCCTTCATGATACAATGTGAAGAAAAGTGGGAGGAAGGCACCAAAAACCAAGGTTTGGATCATTGGAAAAGTGTTCTTGGACAACCCATCATAATTGGGCAATCCGAGTTAGAAACAACCAATTAACGAATGGAAACCGATACTTGGGATCATGCAAGGTTTGAAATCAAAGGCGCGAATTGAAGAATGACTATTGATCCACTCAAATATTTAATCAAAGGTGTAGAATCACAAAAGACGAGTCCTACCTCTTGTTTGGTTTGATCATTGGTGAAGAACGCATTCGCCAATGATGGAGGAGGATCTGTTGTGTTCACTGCATCTTGATCCATCTGGAATCATAGGTTCATCGTCGTTCTTTGTTTTCCAACGATAATGAGAGGAGGAGAGGTGAGTCCATTGGAAAAATAAGATTATGCGGCCAAATACAATAAACTATGATTTTATAACCTTTAATTAGGTTTAACGAATTAACTAAATTAAGTAAATTAATTTATTTAATCACTTAAATGCACCACTAACGAGCGAGGGGTCTGAATGTCCCACACTGACTCATTTTATATCACACCTAGGGAAAACACCACATTCCGGATCCAACTGTGGTATAGGATTTCCGATCCGATCAACCGTTTAAGAGTTATCCCATTTTATTTACTGAACCGTGTGTTTTTGTAATATAAAATATATTTAATATTTTTATAAAATTAATTCCGGGCGCACCAGGCCTCAGAATCGCACACCATCTCAGTGCCTAGATCTAGAATAATATTTAGAAATATTTAAAATTATTATTAGGCAAAAACTGTATCTCTAAATTCAAAACCTCATCTATAAAATAGGGTGTCTTATCTTACCCAATTCAATTTTGTTTCTTACCTCAAGCCCTAGTTAACCTCTTTCCCTCTTATCACCCTATGGTCACAACTTTTGAGATTTTTAACACCTTGGTTCATATGGATCAAAGTATCATGGATCAAGGTACCCTACCTTCTCATCTCTTTTTCATTATCTTTGTTCTTCTACTATTTTTTGGTTCATTTTGGTGGAGATCCTATGTTTTGGGTTTGAAATCGAGGAATTTTTGATGGTACATTGTTATGGATTGGTTCTAGTGCATCTTCCTTTGTTTTTAGTGTAGTTTCCTTTGGTGGAGGTTGATTAGTTATCACTCATTCTTACCCAAATAATGTTGAACTTCCAATTTAGGTAGGGGATCCCCATTTTCTATTTCTTTTATATGAATTTGTGGGAATTTCATGATTTTTTATTCCTTTTAGTGGATATTTTGTGTCAAATTAAGATGATAACTAATTGGATTTAACTAATATTGAATGGGATGTGAGTTTTCACATGAGTTTATTTATTTTTTGATATTTCTTATGAGTTTTTTACTTTATCATTTCTATTTATAGGAGTCATGGTTATTTGGAACCTTATTTGTGTTGTGGTTATCATGATTTATAGACCTTGTTCTGACTCATTTCTTGAACTCACCATGTATAAAATTCTAATAACTTATATATGTATAATGAATTTGTTTCCCTATAAATATGGTTTTTTTGATAACACCCAATAAAAATATTAGGTAATATGATGGATTCCATTTTTTAAATTGGAATTTGTAGTGTTTTTAGAAGATGAATTTTCTACTGTGAGTATTGATGTGGTTTCTGTGTTTTTCTTATGTGTTATGAGGGGATATTGTGGGGATCATACAGTGATAGTGGTGAACAGATCGGATGTGGGATGTGTTTTGGTAGCATAATTGTGGTTCGTTGGCATGGGTTGTGATGGGAGGTAATGTACAATGGTTGGTTTATGATATTGTGAGAAATGTGGGATTTAGTGATGGATTTGGAATGGGATGTGGTGTTTTTTTATTACAATATGGAAGGGAGGTTGAGTTCTATGCTCAGGGTAGTGGCCAAATAGCTATGGAATATACTTACAATGAAGAAATTGAATTGAATGGGTTGGAAATTAAATATGTGTGGGCTAAAATTAATGTGTCATAATTATCTTATGAATTAAAATATAAATAATATTTTGGACTTAAATGTTTAATGAAATGGTGTAGTAAGTGGAAGTTAGTTGGAAAATTAGTAAATCTGGAAATTGGTTAACTCGTAAAGGGAAGATGAATTGTGGTTAGGTGTGGAGGATGTCTGGTGTGTTTCATTAAGTAGTGTAATTAGTTGGTGGTAGATGTCATGAGATGTTATGGTAGTGTTACGGGATACACTGATAGTGTTTTTTCTTAACCTATATGTTGGGATTGTTTGAGAATATCTATCTTGTATTTTATTATTATTTACTTATTCATCCCACCCGAGTTGGATAACCTTACCAATGACCAAATGTTTTGGTTTTCAGATATTTTCACCAACATCCAGCTAGTGGTGAAACAGATGGCTATCTACCCCCTCTTCCCCACTCTTAGTTCAGTGTAGTTATGGTTGGTGATGAAGAAACCTAGTGATGGTGATGGATAGTGGTGGAAATTCATACTGATGATGAGTATATAATACATGGTGGGGGTCATTTTTTGTAGGATTAGGTTTTGAGGTTAATTCCCTTAACATTCATGATACCCTACTACTATGATTATGTGATGAGGTTTAAATATCGATGTAAACTGATGATATCATGGGATAATAAACCTTATGAGGGATGGGGTAGGTAGGGATGCATCCCCACCCACATAAAAAATGGATGAACTCGGTGATTGATTTTAAAAGAAGGGATGGGAGCATAATACATTTGTCATTGGGTCGTGAGAGTGTAAAATTAGTGGTGGAAGTTGTTTCAGGGTTCCTTTTCATATATTTATTTTGATCATAGATTATTATAATTGTATAAATTATTTGGTGAGAGTTCCATGGTTAGGTTGGGAAGGATAAATGACCTGTTTAGGTT
Organism: Viscum album; assembly: GCA_963277665.1. Lineage (NCBI taxonomy): Eukaryota > Viridiplantae > Streptophyta > Magnoliopsida > Santalales > Viscaceae > Viscum > Viscum album. The sequence continues at coordinate 709,781,154 of OY728167.1, read as the reverse complement.
CTTGTTGGTTATGTTGTTTATTCATTGGTTCATTATTATACAGTTTTTGCATTTGCATGAGAGACCTTGGGTATGATCCTACCTAGTATACATTTTATGATCACCCTACATATATATAGACTATTTTTAGGTTTCTAGGAGGATTTCAAAGTTATATATGGACATTACTAGCTTGGGAGTTAGAGTTGTTGTTAGTTTGTTGTTGAAGGGTTTATCTTTTGGTACTTTGATACCTTTTTATCTATTTTACATTGTTTATGCATTGTGGGATGATTTGGTTTCCATATTTATATTATGTGATGGAGTTGTTAGGTGGTTGATATCCTATCTCATGATCCCATGTAAATATTATTAAAGGGAATGCCTCCCAATATGTGTAGTTTTTACACCCTCATTACTAGTTACCAACCTGAGGCTTACTGGAGGCAGGACTCGGGGGTCATTACCTCTCTTCCATCATTTTAATCTCATACGAAGTACATTTGGTGGGAGTAGGTTGTGACACATGATCCTTAGTGTGTCAAGTTTCATACCTTCCTACTAGGACCGACAAGAATCTACTGGACTTATTTTATTAGATTACATTGCTATAAATACTAGTGGCCAAAGGCCAATAACAATTTGTGACCTCAATGACCATTGACCCTATGTACATTAAAAGGAAGCCTTTATTATTATTATTATTGTTGTTGTTGTTGTTGTTTTGTTATTATTATTATTATTATTATTTTGGGTCGCCTCACCGGGGCTATGTCATGTGATCCCCTTCCCCTTGTTGCTTGTGTGCTCATAGCATCCATTGCCATCCACTGGATGACCCTTCTTGTCGCTAGTCCCACCATCGAGTGGGGATATTATCCCTAGTTGTGCAAAGTGTGACCTCCTCAATACACTAGACTTATCAAAAATCGACCTTGTATCTATCATCTTCCCCATAATTGAGTGGGGTACTTGTCTCCACCCGTGAAAAGCATGAGCCCCTTCATAAAACATGCAAGAATATATCCTACCCCCAAATTTAATTGGGGGAAAATCATGATCAATCGGGGGTCGATCCCTCGATTACATGCCTTGAGATTAGAGTCTGTTCCACTTGAACATACACTCGAATGCTAAATATATATTAATATACACGCACACACATTTTAGAATAAATATATATAAATAAAAATAAAAATATTCAAATATAAAAATATAAAAATAAATGAATATATATAAAATTATGAATATTCAAAGACACACACACACAATATATTAAAATATAAAAAAATACATACAAATATATATTAATGTGAACGCACACACACACAAATTTTGCAACAAATATACACACATGCACAAATATACACATTTGAAACATTTTATCTATAAAACAAATATACATGCATTATGCAACAAATATATACACATTATATATATATATACAAATATATATACAAATTTTATATATACAAAAAATATATAAAAATATTGTATATACACACACATCATATATATATATATTAATATATATATGTGTATGTATATACACACTTTGTATATAAATATATATACAACAAATATATATCACCACTTAACAAGAATTATATAAATATATACACACACAAACACACACACACACATTTTGGAACAAATATATATTAATATAAATAATATATACATACACACAGATTTTGTAAAAAATATAAATAAATATATATATATATATATAAAGTCCAATTAATTTAAAATTTTGGGGGGTCTTTGTGCGTGGGTTTTTACCGAGCTCGTAGAAATGCATGAATTCCATCACAGGAGCTTGGGGTTGCCCCAAGCATTCCTTTAGGGGTTTGTTCATCGAATAAAAATTTAAAATATTATAGAAAGTTTTTATCAGTGCTAATTTATTACACTGATAATGATCCATTTTATCATTGCTAAAAAAGTGCTGACACATGATCATTTTATCAGTACTAAAAAGTGTTTATTAATCCTGGATTTTATCAATACTAAAAAAACACTAATAAAGTCTGTATTTATCAAAGCTAAGTTAGTTCTGATAAAATACACCAAAATCTATCAACTCATGTATTATAAGCCCTATTTTAGCACTAATAAATTAATTTTTTAGTACTTTTAATGCTCTGATCTATAGCGATGAATGCATTTTTACAAAAAAATATTCTTTATTTAAAAAATGAATGTTCTTATTTGGTATATAAAATTTAATGGTGCAGGTTGGAGTGGTATAAAACCTTTCATAGTACAAGTTGGAGTTTAAAATTATTCATTCTAAAAAAATAAAGGGTCTTATAAAATTATTAATGTCCACATGAATGTTAAAATATAATATTCTCAAACTTTATTACAATTATTTCTAAGAAATGTAATTTGATTAAGAATATCATTTTTAGATAAATTCATATTTTGGAAAATATTTATTGGTAGTCTCGATTGTTTTATATTACTATGAGGTCCATAATTAGGATAATGGATTTTTGGTTTTGGAGTGTTTCCTAAAAATAAGTTTTGATTGGTTAAAGAATGTAGTTGAATATATTTTGTATCAATTGAAGGTTTATTTTTCATTTTTTAATATGTATTTTTTTGATTGGTTTGTTAATGAATTTTTTATTATTTTGGTTGTTGTAATCTTTATAGATCTTATTATGATCAATATTTTTATGAGTTTTTTAGAATATGTATTGGAGCGCATATGTTTTTTTCTGGTAGTGGAGGATCCATATGATATTTAAAATAGTCATATAGAATTTACTCTCAAAAGAAAAAAAACATTTAGAATATCTATATAACATTTATTTTTACAATCATTAGGAAAAAAGATTTATTCTATCACAGAACAACCATAAAACATTTACATTCACATTCATATAACAATTGGAATGTGTATTAAAAAACACGTAGTTACACATAACCTTTAGTCTAAAAAAACTTTAGCTTCAAAAAATATCCAACTTTTCATAGTTTGCATAGAACATTATTGAATTATCATAAACGTAGTATTTACATAATGAAGAGCTCAATAGATTAGGATGATTGTATTTATTTTCAATGAGTGCATTGACTGTCAATATATTTTGGGTGACAGAGGAAGAGCCTAATGAATGTAGAAGTTAAAAGGTTTGTGATATAGTTTATATGACCTATAAATCACTTGTATTAAATATTTATGCCATTGGATATGTTGAGTAAAATCCATTCATAAGTTGGAAAACTATATTTAAGAAAAATATTTAGATGTTGTTTGGTAGAAAGTAACCTGTATATCTAATAATTTTCAAGTTGTACTTAAGTGTGAATCTATGAAAAGTTTTAAAGTTTAATGAAGAGATTTTTGGACTAGATGTTCTTGTTTAATTTTGTGAGAATCCATACTTGTTTTTATAATGTATGAAAATTGATTTTTAAAGTTAAAATACACTTAAATGATGTTGAAGGAGTTAAGTTGGAGGAAAAGTGATTCTAGAAGCTGTATCTGGAAGTCATATTTATAGAATATACACTTACATAAGTAGTGTGACATCCCATACCTAGTTCATTCATAAGTAAACGAATCCATATGTCCATATGGCCTCAAGCATGCCTCCACGTATGCTAGAGTCTTCTGACTAGTAGTGAGGGTCTATGGTGGTATGGTGGAGAGAATATACCCTCTTTTTTAGAGTGGATAACATCAGTAAATAATAGATGAAAAACAGAAATAATATGGTAGTGGAACATAATAACAGAGCCATGAAAATAATAATCAAAATAATAATAATAAAAATAACATAAATAGTTTCATGTACTGATTATGTCATGTCCTTCAAAAATGATCATGCATACATTGCAATAGGCATACATATAATACATGTATAAAAAAAAGAAGAATACAAAAAACTATCTCTATGAGAATATTGAGGACAGGATCAGTCCTCTGCTCTCACACTCCATCCTAGAATATAAATTAAGCATCCATAGCTAATTTCTTACCTTATCCCTACCCACATCCATGAAATCTATCAGGGTTCCAATAGGAAGCTTGAATAGTGTGCGAGTAAAGCTCAATAACCCACCATTAACAGTTTCCAATACAAGTCCATCTTGTGAATATAAAATGAATTAGTGTGAAGTACATACATAAATGAGGCCAGATATAAATAAATGAGTGATACAATCTAGTAAAAAAGTACAAGCAATGACAGTGCTCAGTATATGAATAAGGATGAAATTTGTACATGAAAGTAAACTAGGTAAAATCCACCAGCTTTGGAATACGCCAAATATATCAAATTATCATACCTATAATGGGACATCAACCCCATGCCAATGACCAAGGCATCCTCTTTGAGTCCAAGGATCTCATCTAAGGTAAAAACAGTAAATACTTTATTAGATCCCGAGGAGATAATCTGAGGCATTCCATGCCCAAGGACATTAAGTCGAATCTAAGGAGATAATCCAAGGCATCCTATTTTTTGGAAATGAAAGTGAATCATTGGTTTCATACCAAGGTATTCATGTATCTAAGACATTGATCGATCCCAAGGATGGCGTGCCACTTGGAGGTCACATAAATGAATCAACTGGAATCCTATAAGTTTGATCAAGGCATTCTATATAAAAAATCCAAGTCTTACTCAAGGCATACCACACCTATAATGTGATACAGATCCATAACCATAGTTAAGCATAATATATATAGAAATTTGTTCAATATTCCATGTTAATGTCCATGCCACTTATCAATTAAATTCACCATGTTCATTTCATTAATAAAATCACTTAAAAGTTATAAAAAGGTCCATATTAATGTCCATGACATATTACAATCCATTTAATATATTCACAGCTTCCACTAGAAAGTGGTAAGATCAACACACCCAAGGGGTGGTTTAGTCACATGGAAAGAATGATAGTCCTAGAAATTTAATCAAACCCACCCTAAGGGGTAGTTTGAGTTTATTTTTTCAACCTATAACCATGATAAATGATCTAATTGACATCAAGGTTATAGACTAAATAATCAATTTAAGACATTACTCATTTTAGGATCAATGTGTAGAAAGTATGGCATATGAAATAATGATGAAAGGTTATAAACATCGTTAATTTGAGGGAAAATTAATAAACCACCTACTTTATCATATAAGTAGAATCATAAACTAGTATCAACCTTTGATTCAATCTAGAATGATATAAAACAGAGAAACTAGACAAATAACCTAAAAATAGGGTATACAAGCTCACATGAAGATAATGCCAAAGATGGAGAGATAAACAGAGAAAATAAGTAATAAGAATCCTAAAATTACTGGGGGTGATTCAATGAAATGAACGGTGGTTTAATTCATGCTTGGATGGAGGAGATACTTTAAATCACAGGAGAGGGAAGGAGGGTATATCTATCTTGGTGGGATGCTGTGTGTGAATGAGGAGAAGAAATAATAAAATAAAGGTTAAAAAAATGGTGCAAAATAGTAAAATCACCCTTTTTAAAGGGGCACACGATTTGGCCGCATGATTGGAAAAACTGTGTGCCAACCATGTAGTCTCTTCTATATGGAAGACCACACATCACATGAATAAGGTGAATAGTTAAGAAAACTATACATAGGCCGTGCATTATTAATTTCTAAGGCACCTCGCACACGGTTCATGCACACAGTTTGAAAAACTATTTGCAAATCGTACAAGTTACCTATAGAATTTATTATAGGTTTTTTACAGCCATGCAGAACCTGATGCACAGTTTCCCTAACCATGATCCTCCCTTACTGGGTCGCATGGTTGAGGCACATGGTCAACACTAACTGTGTGCCAACCACATGCCTCAATATATTTCTCAAAAAACCAGATATTTGGGATCTAAACCAATCCCAAATACTCCTGAAAACTCTATAACCATCTTAGGAACCTTCATTTAGATAAAACAAATTCAAACTGAAATTAAAATGATTCATACCTCATGAAAAAATCGAGATCTTACAACATCCCCACATTATAACAATTCATCCCCGAGTTGTACTTTTGAGGATTGTTGATCAACATACAAGATTAACTCCAACCGCTAAGAATTTATATTAAGATCTCTCTCCCAAGTATCATCTTATACATATCTATTCTTCCATAGAACTATCACTAATGGGGCTGACCTATATCAAGGATCCTTCATGCTATGATCAAAAATTCAAAATTGATACTCCTCAAAATAAGTATAAACAATTTTATTTAAGTTAAGGAATATTCCTTTCATTTCAGTTTGTTGAAGATGAGGGAAATAGTTTTAGAATAATTCCTCCTAAAATGATCTCCATTACTTGAGTTTTATTTCCACTTCCTCCATCGTATTATGGATCAATGACAAACCCTGATCTGCATCACCAATGAGACAATACACTACAAGTGTAACCTTTTCCTTTACATCACATCCCAATGCCATAAATATATTATCTAGAGACTTAATACATTTATCAACTACCATTGTATTAGTATTCCAACTAAATTATGGGGGATTATTTCACATGAAGCGCTCCAAAAAAGGATAATCATTCTTTGGAATATTTTTTTCTATCCGAGAATGGTTATTTTTCATAACCTTATTATGATTTCCTAATATAGACATAATTTTCTCAGTTCCAATAGTATTTATATTGTCTTCCTTAATAGGGAAATGTATACATTTTCCATGAGTATTGATACCCTTATACAATCTAGTCACCATTTATAAACAATGGGATAAACTGGATTAGATCATACAATAATGAATTTTAAATCATAATTTATAATTCCAAATATGGTGAAACCCTTAACATAAATTAAAAATTTATTAATTTTTTATCTCATAATAATAATAATAATTTATTTGGGGACATCTTTATTTTAAAATACATTATAATGGTTTACAATAAGAATGTGAATTATCCTAAGAATATCCCCTGAGAGTATCAAACGAGGTGCATATGAAGGATCATTTTCATGAACCAAGTGATTATTAACTCAAGCCTAATACCCCATTTTAAGATTTATTACCCCTTTGTATATATGTTCTTAAACCACATCCACATGTTGTATCTAAAATAGGATGTATTTCTAGGAAAAACCACATAATATCATCCTTAACAAAACTATGTGATGTTCTTTTAAACATATCCCTAAATCATATCATATGGTTATTTTCCATAATATGTTTTCATTAATATAGTTCCAAAGGTTTCTACTAAACTTCCTCTGCTATCAACTGTGAAATCCCTAACTCTAGTAACTCAGACCCAATTCCTACTTTATTACATTATCATAGATACAAGTTTAAAAAATCCTAAATGACCAGTCAGTTTAGAAATTTTGGAGAGCCATATATATACATGATACATGTTTTACATTCGAAAAAAGAAAAGTAAACATAATATAAAAAAAATAAAATTAGCTACATCCTTGAAAACTCATTAAAATATTTATTCAATATATCATAGGGAAATTAAAAAAATAAGTGTGAGATAAAATTCTTAGTAATGGTTACATACAATGTAAGCTATTATGAATCAATAAAGATTATTTAATATGGAAATAAAAAATTAGAACACACATTACATTTAATCAATCACATAGATATTATAATTTGATAACGAATAATAAAAATGGGAAGTTAAATAACTGAACACACATTCCATTTAAATAACTTTAATATCATAAATAGGAAAGTTATAATCGATATGAAAAATTAAATAACTAAAAAAAATCCATTTATTCAATAAATGAGAAGGAAATGCATATATAGATAATATCATTGTGAAAATCCCAGTGATAATAATAATTATAAATGAATTCAAAATTAAGGGAATGATTAATTATTGGACATCATGATCTCATCCATAATGTTACCTCTACTATCAAGACCTTTAAAAATACTATTTAAAACTATAGGTAGAAACCTATTTATTTTTTCAAACTAATTAGTCTCATGAGACCTGTTGATGCATTGAGGGGATATAAAATTTCAAGCCCCACCCATCACTACATGTCCAATGTATTCATCATATATCAAATAATCAATTTAATTCAAGAATAATATGCCTTATCAAAAAATATATTCATTGGTTATTGAACACATATTTATCAATATTTCCCTAGTTAATCAAGTAACGTCCAAATTAAACACTATATGTAAGAATGGTATATGGCTTAGGAAATACTCATATCTATAATATAATGAATATGGATAAATTATAATTGAAACATTAATCATCATTAATAAATAGTTATTGATGTTAAATACATCAATGGATTATTATATACAGCATATAAAAGTGAATAGGTACATATTAACAAATATGTTTCACTAAAATGAAAATTGATACAAAATCCATTACAATGATCATAACGTTGAGGTGAGAATAAATGAATCGATTATGTTTATAAAATGTAAATCCAAATAAATCTACTATAAATACAAAATAATATAGTCAAAAATATTTACACTCATAATCATAGAATGTTAAAGACAATTAATATGTAATATAACCAAATGAAAAGAAATTGGGCGGTGAAATTATTTACCAAATGGTAATTTTCATGTAAAATCCTATTGTATAATATAATTAAAATTAAAACATAAAATGACATGATTTATGAATTATTCATGATATTACAAGTAAAATGGGTAGTATGTGAACCATATAAATAAAATTAGTCACACAACAATAGAATATACCTCAATGTAGAGAAATTGAGACAAAGTCCCTTACCTCACACTTTCCTTTAATTGAACGTGCATTAAATCATGTATAATGGTTTTAAAAATGTTATTAATTTATATAATGACCATATTCATACTTATAATATAATATATCATCCTTTTATTATATTCAACCATCAGTTTGTTAATAATATTTCATTATTTTCATTGTTTTGGGTGTTAATTTCATTGTTTTATCATACATGTTTTTTGATGAATGTTCTAGTTATTATGAATAGGATATATATCCATATTATAAAAATTAATTTAATTTCATAAATATCATATTTACTCAGTAGATATATTTTTAAAACCATTTATGAAAGTTGGACTTGGAAAATGAATCGTATAGCTTCGTGGAGACGGTAGGTTGTACATATGCATGAATGAAAATAACATTCCCTTAATGAATAAAAGGGTAAGTAATTGGGTTATATATTTATTTTTAATAATAAATATCATCTAATATATATCTCATATATTAATTAATTTTATTCTTATTACATTCCATGTAATGAATAATTGAAAAATAGATGACATCACTTCATGAGACTATGGTCCACCATATACTGGAGAGACGTTATCGTATTTTAAATGGAGTGGAACGTAAAAAGGTAGATGTGATGTTAAAATTTGATAGGTATAATAATATATTAAATATTATATACATGTTCTAAATCTATCATTAAATATATCCTTGAATGGTGGTGATGGAAAACGAATTAAATCGGTTCGCGAGGCGGTAGTCCACCATACACATGATCGATAGTTTAATTTCCCATTTGATGGAAGAGGAGAGAGATATAGGCTATGAAATTAAAATAATAAAATATTATTATATGAGAGGAACTGGTGTTATTTTACTAACATGATTTAATATGAGTTTAAAGAGGCAGAAGAAAAAATAAAATAAAAATGATCGTTTAGAGGTGTTACCTCTTTTTCAGACGACCTCCTTAGGATTACACAAAAATAAATTCCATGATAGTTTTTTTGATAAAAAAAGTCTTCTATAAAGAGCAAAGGGAATTATGGAATAAATTTGGGTAGTTATTGGCTGAAAAAATGGATTTGGGAGTGTGAAGTGGGAAGGATAGGGGGTGACCTTTTATAAGTGGGGGAGAGGACACACATGAAATTTTCGAAAAGAAACAATCACAACCCTGTTTATATAATGATAAAATACTCCAAAATAGGAAATTTACAATCCTTATAGTTTATTAGGTCTAAATATTTCCATATAATGGGTGTTGAATAAGTTTTTATGTCATTTTAACCCTTATATTCTTAGTTTGACCCCGAGTAAATCAGTTTTTAACTTAATAACAATAATTAATTCTTACAAGTTTTACTATTCATAATGGTAAAAAATTAAGTTGATATAATTAAATAATATAAATAATTCTAATTAAAAATATTTAATCCATTTTTTCAAATTCAATTAATAGATGTGATATAATTCAATTTAAAATTATACCCATAGACTTGATGAAAAAACGGGGGTTCAATGAGAAAATTCTCATAAATATGGAAAGTTTTTATATTGAAATTGAACATAAAATTGAGCCAAAAAACCTAAATTAAATAAATTTAAATATATTTGGTCTAATTTTACTTAAAAATTTAAAATTTAATTTAAAATTTAAAATAATTTAAATGAAAATTCTGTTTTTAATAAAAGAACATTATTTTTTCACTATTTATCAAAAAATGAAATTTTTTAGAAAAAATAAAAAAAATTAACCTAAGATAATTTGGATATTATGTTTTCAAAAATAAATCTAATTTTATCAAAAACTTATTCTAAAATTTTCAAAATTAGTTCTATCACAAGTGCACAAGAAGTGACGAACCGTTCACTTTGAAAAAAATGTGTTTTTTTAGAAAAAAATTATTTTAATTTCAAATGAATCTTATTTTTATTTATAATGAATAAATAAAAAATGAGTTTTTGTGAAATATATATAATTTTTATAAATATTTATTCCTATTCATACCCTTTAATTTAACAACTAGGTTATAATAGTCCTGTTTCAATAATAATTTAATAGAGTATCACATTTCATTTAAACTCGGTGTTGTGTGAATCATAACCTATAGAAGAGATAAAATTATATAAATGAAACAAATCATAAAGTCTTGGAATGTTACAAAAAACATATTATTTTTGAGATAATTATAGATAGATCATTCATAAAATCAGATAATGATGGAATATCATGGATTTATAAAGAAAAAATTGGTTGAGGCATCTTCTCTATGAGATGGGAATCTTGAAAATTATAGAACACTACTACTGGTGGAATTCTGTTTTGGATGGCCCCATTCAATCATCTATAGAGTATCTATTTTAGGGATTTATAAAATAGAAGAAAGTAGAACTCAACTATTTTTTTTATCACTGTAAAGTGGTATATAAGGCTCAGGAAACATCTGTAATAGATAATTTTGAAGAAAGTATAAATTTATACGATTAATTATTTTTATTAAATAAAGGGGATAATTATAAGGGTACTATAGGATCAATCCTCCCTTTATATATAGATTTTGCGAATTCTCCTTGTCCAGGTACTCTTGAGGTGACTCAACAAAAGGTTTAATCCCAATATCAAGAGGTGGTATCTCTCTTTTCAATAAACTGTGATAATGAATTGAAGAAGTTTAAAGATAATTTATTACACTCATTAGATAGAAAAATTAATATTGATGATAATGGAGTATTTTATTTTGGTATAATAAAATAAATTAATACAAAGATTGACTCAATTTTTTTCAAATTGGTTTTGAGGAAGAAGTGATGCTGATGAAAATACTTTTTATCATTACCTTTCCCCCAACAACCTTCTCTACTACTAAGCTTCCTCCATTCAAGATGAGACTAATATATTATCAAACCTAATCAAATGATACAACATTGTAGAGAAGTAAATCAGTCATTCCATATTTACCTCACATAATACCACATTAATTAGATATTCCCCAGGTGTCTTTAGTAGTGCCACAAGGTAATATTATAATGATGTAGTGAAGGTGTGGAATAATATTACCTTGGATGAATTTTTTAAACTAGAGGAAGAAATAATACTAGTGGGTTTTAATAAATAACTAATGGAATGGTGTAACTCTAAACTAATGTCATTTTTACCAAATTAAAATTTATATATTTACTATTAATTACTATTTATAATCCATGAATTTTATCATCTCATGAATGGAAGATAAACTTCATCTTCACCAAGAATGTGACATTAAAAGCATTTCATGGATATTTAGAGTTTTGTTTTACACTTTGGATTGACTTTACCATCATGGTGATATAATTGGCTGTAGTGTTTTATCTTTTTTATGGTTTGGAACCTTTTATAATTAAATTTGGGTCCCCACTCATATATTTAATGTTTTTTCCAAAAATTCAAAAAAGAGATTGGAAGTAATAGGATATCATTAATCTTGATGATTTTTTATGATATTTATATAATAAAAATGGTTTATTCCTTTTGTTTTTGGTTTGTATGATAAAAAATATTTCTTTTGAGGTGTAGTGATATCATCTCGAGTAAGATTGAAATAAGATTTATATTCCTATGAGTGGTTATGAACTAATATTAATACTGAATCTACTATAAATATTTTAAATATAGTATATTTTAGTGAAATTTGGTACACTAACACATATCTATCTATATTCTCATTATACATATCTTAATATGGGTGAACTAAGTAAAATTCCATATGTACTATGATTTATTAACTACACATTTTGTGTGGAAGATTCAAGTGTTCTGAATAATTACAGGACATGATTATTAGAAGGGGTTTTTTCACAGACAATCCCTGATTAACCCCTTAGGGTGTCATCTACTATATGGATTTACAATTGTCATCAAAGTGGAAGATTCAAATTCAGTTATGATGTCATATCATAAATTTTATTACCAAGGTTTTTTTCTCTCTTCAAGAATTATGGAATTGGATTTGATTCTCAAAGGAATTATAATCTTTGATGGAAAAAATTTCAACCTACAAAGGTATTAGATAAAGAACTAATTTTCAACATTAAGAATGGATATGTACATGTGTTTCATTCAAAAAAATATTTATAAATATGGAAAGTAGAGTGCTCAAAGAAATTAAAAATAGTAATTTAATATCAATGATAATTTAATCAATTATCAAGGGAAAATATTTATTCTATGAGATTTAAATAATGGTTATGTCATATAAATACTGAAATTTAATGTGGATAAAGTTATAAAAATATCTATAAAATTTACTCTAATTTCATAGGAAAAAATTATTGTATAATAAATATGTGGACATGATGATTCATTTGAATGAATTTGATGATGTATATTTTGATCATTTTAATTTTATTTTAGAATTCATGTTCAGAATTAGTAAAATTAATATCGATGTTTTCATTGTGAATATGATCATAATAAGGTTTCCACCTCACATTATTCTAATGGTTTCAACAATTGTGGAAAAGTATAAAATGGATATTTCATAAGATGATCTAAATGGCATATAATTTGTCTAGATTTTAATTATCACCTTATCACTAGGTTTTATAACTTATAATTTTAAATATAGAGTAATCTAGTTTAGTATGATCTGATATTTTCTTTAAATATGGGTGTAATTTCAAGTTATAATAATGTTATGTTTTAATATGGGAGGTGTTTGTGATTGATTAATGTTAAATTTAAAAAACTATCGAACTATGTAGAAGAGTTCCTAGAAGAATATGGTTTAGTTATTTATCAATATCTAGGGGTTTAATTTTAATTATATAATAGATCCTTAATGATGAATACCACTTTTAGAGTTGATCAATGGGGGTATTCATGTTCACAAACCTATCATCACTGGTTTCCAGTCATGGTGAGTTACCATAAAAATAATTACCATAAATTGTTACTCTATTATATGTCAATGGAAGAGTTTCTATAAATCAAACAATCATTCAATAGATAACTCACCATTAACTATTATGTCTCAATGTAACTAGGATATATTTCTCTAGAATATATAAGGATTATATTCTTCCTTACACACATGTGCTAGAAATATACAACATTTCACCACTAAATATTTCATGTTCCATCATATATTGGGATGATTAAATGGAGCGAGAAAATGGATGAATTTTTTTAATGATATAAAGATAAATTATGAATGAATTATAAAATCTAGAATATAGCATGGAATTGAGATAAAAAGTTGAAGATTTATTGTAAATGTTTTTGGAACTAATGAAAATACATGTTTCTCCCCCACTTAATAAATCACTGGTGAAGGTTTCTACCATCTATATGAGAGATCACATTGACTAACATCACGATCTAAAAAATAATAAAATAGATAAAATAATATAATAGTTAAAACACCCTAAAAGAATATATCCAACATATATATATATATATGTTCTTTCCTCTTTAAATATAATTCCACATGTCTTTAGGGACCCTTGTTTTCTCTATATATAATGAACATATTCTTCCATCAATTATTAGGTGATGGTCTCACTCCGATGATCTCAACTGATTATATATCTCCCTTGGATCATGAAACAACTATCTAATTGGTTTCTTAATTTACTTTTTTATACTGATAACTTTTAACAGAATATCCATTTTATCCTCACACCCATTACATGGATTCCACCAGTGTTTCTTAGTGATCAATGATTCTCCTATATTTTGTTATCTTGCTCTTCAGTGTTTCTAGTTATGATCGAGTTAGGTAGAGAACACTAGTAGTGTTGAGTATGGTAATTATTTTGGGTTAGTATCATGTGATTTTTTTTATCATGGGAGTACATTAACTGTAGAAAAAATGGTGTAGCAAGGCATTGAATTATGTTTGGATGTAATGAAGACATAATAGTCTTTAGTAATGATATCTATTACAGGGGATCACAACTTGAATTATGTTTCATAGAGTTTGGAAATTGTGTTGGATTATTTAGATGGGATTAGATGGTACATTGTCTCAAAAAGTTGTTGTATTGTCTGTTTTTAGTGTATGTAGTGCATAGAAACAAAACTTGAGGTTTCATTGGCCATGATGTAGCCTTGGATTGTAGAAAAATAGTTTGTTAGTTTTAGACATAATATGATGTGTCAATATGAGATTTTATTGATCATATGATAAATTATTAGGGGATAACACTAAATAATTTTTATTAGATGAAATAATTAAGATTTTGATGATGTTGATTCTAAAAGTTTAGAGAATAGAAACACTCATTACATTCTCCTTTCAACACAGACTCAGATGACAACCCCATAATATGCTAGCATGATTTTTATTATTAAACTTCAGTGAAACATCACATTTTTAACAATAGATAATCTACTATTTGTGATGAAAATATTTTTTTCATGAAACATATCCATGGATATTGACACTACATTATGTTAGTGTATATGTTATTAAATAAAGATTATGCCTTATCTATCATGGATTATGCATATTCTCAAGATACAATGTGAGGATCCATTAATATAAGGCATAGTATCAAATGTGTAAGTGTGGGCCTAAATTTCCATTCTAAAATTTCTTCCATCATTTATATGACCATCATTGTCTTGAAAAATTAATATATACTTCTTAGTATTATTTCAACATTCATTAAAAGATATATATCATAATTTTACTTATACTATTTTCCTAAATCAATTATTTTATTGAATATAAACAATTTAAAGGATAATGTAAAATCAAAAATTCATTTTAATCCCCATATAAGATTGATCAACTTTGTTCAAAAATTGTTTAAATTAATAAATATTCATCAAATCCAATGAAATGAGGCGTTACACTAAAAACAAGAGAAGATGCTCATGCCTGGGATGGGTGATGGAATAAAATAAATGCGTTATGAGTAAAATATGTTTAATTATTTACATAAATAAATTGTACCAAAATAGAATAATTATATGTACCAATGTAATCATTATATATATATATACTCACAGGTTTTACATCCTAAAAATATTTGTACCGAGTAAATGAAGGTTAAGTTAAAATAAATTAGTTGTAACTAATTCCTAATAACAGAATCATCCAAATATCCCTCTTTCTTAAGATATTCATACACTTACTAATTCAAAACATATTCAAAACTTTATATATAAAATTATAACACATCATCATCTCATTATCCAATTAATTTCATATTTCTATAGATCTATCCACCCCAAATAAAAACTATGAACATTTTATATAATTCTTTATCATAGATAATTTTATACATTGAAATTATTGGATGAGCGTAACGAATCTGGATCTAAGAAATTAAAATTTTCATGAATCCACCAAGGTTATTTGTAATAACAGAGGTGTGGATTTAGGGTTTTTAAAAATGGATCTTAGACTTCTATAATAATAATTAATCGAATTGGATCACAAAAACTATTCCATATTATCTCAAGAGGGTTTTCAAATCAGTTCCTATATTCTAATTCTACACCAATTCATAGGATGTATCAAAATTTCATTCACTAAGAACCCCTAAGGTGTTACATTATGTTTAGTAAATTTCTTACTCAATATTTAATTCAATGTTCTATTGAGTTCAATTATAAATTTTGATTCACCAAAAACCCTTTCAACTTAAATTCATATTCCCTATTTTGAAAAATATTCAATTAATCCCATGTGTTTCTATTTATAATTCCTAAAAAGACACTATGATAGCTCATATAGTCTTTAGTACATTCTATAAATAAATAAAAACACATAAAAATAAAATAATAAGGCAATAATACCTACACTATAAAAATTTCATCTCCCTTAAACTTATTTCATGTAATATGCTATGTGAATTGTAACAATTATGAATTTCCTTAATAGACAATGATATATAAGAGAAAAACTAAGTAAATGAGATAGATAAACAAATGGGTTCACTTCTAAAATGGTTAGAGGAGTATAATATCCCTCAGTGGCTCATTTGTAATGATCTAATATTACATATTTACTCTCTAGCCATTCATAGTGAATGGATTCTTAGATTCTCCTCAAATAATCTAAATTTCACCCTGTAAAACAATAGTAATAAAAAATTAACCTTCCCATATGTAATGGATCATACATTGGATGATTTTTAATATAGTGTTATAAAGAAATACTTTGTCTATGAGATGGAAGTATCCCTTCTATATCAATTTTTCACGTTCCAACCTACCATTCTCAATGAAAAAAATTTTCAATGTAAAATTATTCTCACGGAATTCCTTCTAACTCTTGTATCGGTATCTTTCTTTGGAATCATTCTCTCTCTATGTTCATGTTCATTTTATACTACCCATTTGTATTTAGAATCTAATTAAATAGGAATGTGATAACATTACACATAAAAAAACCTTTATGGACTCATTCTAGTGGGTGTCTTATAAGGTATTCTATTCGCCCATATTGTATCTTGAAATATTTGGTTCCAATAATTATTGGGGTTGATAGTTATCCCATGAATTAAATTTACTTATTTCATTTTTACCAAAGAATTACCATTAGTCTATAGATGATATAGTGTAATGGTCCATGTCCTCTTGATCTGTTACTTTGTGAGTTTTGGTTGAAGGGACTGTTTGGAGGATGCTCAGAGGGAGTTTGGAGAACTTTGGTTGGTAAAGGCTAGAATCAAGGGGATTACATGTCATGTAATGGCATTACATGATGTGAACCTCTATTTCATGGGTTATCCTGGGAGTTTCACAGTGTGAAATGCTTCAGGGTCTGAAAAATAAAAATAAATCAAGAGTTAACATGTTTTTCTATAGTAGTGGACCTTGAGGTATTACATGATGTGAAATGGGATTACACTTCATGTAATTCCTCGATGTTATAATGTTCTAAAACGTTCCAGCTGCTTGGGTTTTCACAAACCCTACAGCTGTAGTACTCTATCTCGTCATAGGAAACCCAAAAATCCCTTCCTTAGAGTTTTGGAGATCACTTCAATGAAAATAAATCACCAATCATCCATTGTTGATCTGTGGAAATCTGTCTTCAATCTGCGGTACGTTATTCATTTGTTTCAAAAATTTCTTTTGGGTTGGTCTCTCTTTTCCTCCCACTCTCCTTTTCCTGCAATGGAAAAAGTTCTACCCCACTTCTAACGTGTTCTTCTTCAGTTGTTGATCGATGTGATGGTGATGCTGCATCCCCAGATAGATGCAGATCTCGTAGGAGAGGAAATTTAAGGACCTTTTCATGATTCGGTTCCGTGCAAAGAACATTGATATCCTTAGAGGTGGGGATTTTACTTCATTTCTCTTTGATTTTTCATCATGTGGGAGGGATATAATTCTTCTTTCCTAGAGATCATGGTTATGCCACATTAAACAAAGATAAGAATCAGGTAAATGAAATTGAAAATGTGTATAGTGATTTGAATAGCATGTTTTATGGACTGATGTTATTGTAATGTTGTGAATTGTATAAGCTAAACACCTCACTGAAAATAATGTTTGTTGGTGGACCTTGTATGAAAACTAAATGGATTACATGTTGATTGGTTGTTATTGAACATTTGTACATGGAAATTGTTAAATCATGTACTCTTGGCTAATAAACAGATTCCCTAGGATTTTATAGCTTCTATGTTAACCCCCAAATTAAAAAGTGGAATTTGAATAAGGAATGCCTTATTAAATTAGGAATTGTGTTTTTTTGGTTTGTGTGGTGCTGTGGTTGTGAGAAAAGTTATGTGTTGTGGGGTGGTTCTGAAGGTGTGATGGAATCTCAGGTTGAGAGATTGATTTATTGTGGAATGGATGGGAAGTATTGTGCATTAGGGCTGCGATTGAGTTGTGCATGATGTGTTTCTAAATGTGGTTGTGTGTGGATAGTTTTGGAGGGATGAATTTGAAAAAGGATAGTGATGGTTGTCATGGGTAATTCTCCCAGAGTTTCTCCATGTGTTACTTTTTTTTTGTTTTTTGTTGTGTACTTTTCTTGGTAGTTTCTTGGATAGTAGTGTAATAAATGAATAAATTATTGATTATTAAAGTTTTGATTTGTCTTGGGTTGGTGTGGTTAATGGAACAAATAAATAAATTGTTAAATAAAGAGTGGAACATGGTTAAATAAATTGGTTGGGAATATGATTTTTGTTGTGGCTTGTTGTGCGGTGTTGTGCATTAAATGGTAGGAACAAAGGTCACATGTGGTGACTTGCTCATTTATTTGAAAACCCATAGGTTGGGATAAGTGCTTGGTACTATATCTGTAAGGGTTGGTTTCCTGATAACCAACTGTTTTTACTTTGATTACATGAATGTTCACTTATTATATATTGTTCATTGTTCTGCATGACTATAATATAATAATGTCCTGGAATATTTGTTGCATTGATAAGGTCATGGAAGATCCCCGCTATTATGAGAACCTTGAAATGTTTTAACAATATTCTTAAATAATGTTCTACGGTTGGATGACGTACTATGAAAGGACACATGGTATACAGACCTTCATGTGCGAGTACTCGTAAGAAAATGAGACTCTCTCTCATGGAGTTCGCACTTGGTAATCTCCAAGATGGGAGATTATGAGAACAGATCCGCCAGTAGCAATTCTGCATGTCTTGGTGTCATCGGACATTGCTATCTACGAGTGTGTGTAATGGTCCTCAGACTGTAATATTATCATTAACTCATGTCATGACTCGCGCACTTAGATTTACTGATGAAAACCGTCATGCAGACAGTTGGCGGGAAGTAGTGTATGTTGGGTGCGTCACGAGTGACATGTTGTTAATGGATAAGTCGAATAAGGATTTGTCCCTTTAATTTATGGAAGTTGATATCTCGGCCCTTTGATTGAAATAGAACTGTCTCATTAAATTCCATGTCCATGGTGTAAATGGCGAGTTTATTTCAGGTAGTCAAAGAACGAAGGATCAAGCATATAGGTTTATGACACTGCCATGAAACCTGATTGATGAGATATCGAGAAAAAGGGATTAAATTACACTGTAAGCGTTCATATAAGGTGATACGTCAATACGACATCAACTTATTTCTCTTGGGTGCCTTGACCCATTGCTAGACAGTAATCTTGGACTTTAGGCAAGTCTGCCTAATGCTAATGAGAAAGAGGCCTAGAGGGTCACACACTAAGTGTATTCAAGTATCTCAAGTAGAATAAAGATTATTCCCATACATGGTTTAATAATTATTCAAGTAAGCCTAAATCATTTTAATAATAGAGGAATAAGGAAATGAAAAACAAGATATACACGTTGTGTATTAAAGATTACACGATGTGTAGTTTTTCATGGAAAACAAGTACATTCCATGTATTAATAATTACACGTCGTGTAGTTTTCTTTATGAAAAGGAAATGAATAAATGAAAACAAGATATACATGACGTGTACATTTAATGTACACTCCATGTATTTTTCAATGAAAAACAAGTACATGCCGTGTATTTATTAATACACGCCGTGTAGTTTTTCCAGTAGGGATTTTGAGGATATAATATTGTTTTAAATGATATTTATTATAATCAGTGAGGGCGCATGTCAAGGAATTAATTATTCGACATGGGGGTTTTAAATAAAAGTCAATGAAATAAATAAAATGCGTAACACGTTTATTTATTGTCATAACTCTACAACCTCAAACCTGATTATAAATATCCTCACAACCCCAACTCTTTTAGGACCTACACACAATAATTCTGGAGAATTCTTTCAAGGCCGAAAGAAACTCTTCCTCCAAGAACACTCTCAAGACCGAGAGAGATCCTCTTCCATCAGATCAAGACGATCTTAGGTGGAAAACGCAGGAAAAGGTTTATCCATGCTAGCACCCATAGACTCCTTTGACGACGTCCCGAGATACGAGGTACACGTGTGGATCACCGCTAGAGGAAGTCTACACTTGGCTTTTGCGACGCAATGACGAATCACATCAGAACGTGATCAAGAACATCAATGAAGAAAGAAAACCCAAAAGGTATTTCTTTTCAATTGATTAAATTAATTATAATAAACATGTAACGATCCTACCTTTTGGTTCCAGGACTTTTCCTTTCTTTGTCCATTTTTGTGATTCGATCCATGGAGACTGGCATTTATCGTCGTATTGATCCCAGATTGATCATTGTTAATGACAAAAATCCAAGTGGGAACATCCACCCACAAGCTTCTACTGTGCCCGGAACCTTCATATGGTATCATAGGGAGGTTACAACGTTGATTATAGTTATTTAATTTTTGTTGATAATTTACACATTTATATTTGATTCAATTCAAAATAAATCGTTCTATAAATCTGAATAAACAAGATCTATTCTTCCTCCTTTGTTTCTTGATTCATATCACAAAAAAGTCCTTTTAATTTTAATTTTTGATTAAAATGGAAATGAGGAACTCATCCGGAGGAGATGCTCTTTCTGTCTGTACTTAGGTTCAATGAACCGACACTGGTCCGCCAAACCACGCCGTGTTAATTGATTATACCTAAGTATTAATCATGCCATGTTGACCAGAATTGAACAATGCGTGGAAACCGGAATACATGACGTGTATATTGGAGCAACATTCCGTGCAGTCCGTTCCAACCCAAGTGAAACCATGTACAAGGATAAGCCGCATACCGCGTACATGGGGTTTCCAGGCTGGTTACTGTGTAATAAGGAAGTACACGCCATGTATGATTTATCTACATGCCGTGTACTCCAAAATTTCCAAAGTACAGAAAACACTCCAAAGCCCCCGACGTGTACTTTGGATAAAGGGTGAAAAGAAATACACACCGTGTAATTATAGAATACACGTCGTGTACTTTCTATAAATGGAATTTCACCAGGTTTCCTCCAATGTACAATGACCCGTACAAGGAATATGGATGAGAATAATCTCAAGGAAATTCAAAAAGGACTTTAAGATAAATAATTGATTAATTATAAGATCATAATAAATTGAATTTGAGCGTGACTTATCTTAAATGAAAGAATGATTAAAATAATTTGAATTCTAAATATGCGTAAATGTCGTTGCATGCTATGGATTATCATGAGCTAGACCAAAGACCCTTTGTATGTGTATGGTTTCATTTAAATTTATTTAATTTAAATTCGTTGGCCTGCGATACTTATTCCAACAAAATTTAGGGCCTATGTGCCCATGGTATCTTTAATGTAAACCCCATGTAATGGAGGATCTCCCAAGCCGTAGGAGACGGTTCGAAACCCGAAGTCGAGACGAAATCGACGCAAGAAGATACAAAGGTGGATAGGTGGGAGATGCAAAACATGAACCATCAGGTTCAAGGTGTTTTCCCTAGGTCAGGGTTATCTTATCAAAACCGCTAGATAAGCTAACCAATAGAAGCTCATGATCATTCCATATTATTTTATTTCTATCTAAATTGCATGGTTTATTTATTATGTATGTGTTGTCGCGATCACATAGTTAATAAAATGAACAAGCATGCAAAGATGGAATAAAATAAAAACCGGACTATGCGTAAACATTATCAGAACATGGTTAATCACTTAATCAAGAATCACTTAATATTAACAAGAATGTGATAATTCAAAACTAAGCATAAAGAATAAAATCCCTCAAATACCATATTAAGTCGGACCAAGCCTTCCGTTACTTGATTAAGGGCAAGACTCAATAAAACTATGTGTTTGACCAACCCTTGTTGGGACACTTACTTTTATAAAGGAATCCCTTATGAAAGGTTTCGGGTTGACTTAACCATATTACATCAAGAGGAGTAACCCTTTCTAGACTTGATGTAATATTGGAGGCAAGAGTTGAGGAAATCCAAGTCAGGATTTCAAGATTGCCGAGTCCACTCAACAGATCAAGGAACTGTAAGCTCACAGTTGGCAAAGACCTACCTACCTAAATACCTTCAAATAGCTTGACCAACCCTTGTTGGGGTTATGCGAAGGGGAATATGGATCCTTGACACTTTAATGTCAAATCAATTGGACATTTCGAGTTCAATGGAGAGGTCCATTGGGACTTGATAAAATAGTGGGAGAATTAATAAATTCATTTATTATTTTTCATAAAATGTAATCAAGAAAGTACTAATAAATCTGCTCTTTTAAATTTGTAGAATCAAAATTCCAAACTCGTCAACCACATTTTCTCTGCGATCAATTCTTAATAAAGAAAACATCCTCACCGGTAGTAACTTTCAGGAATGGTTTAGGCGCCTTTGGGTTATCCTACGCCATGAACGAAAGTTTTACATGCTAGAGTCCCCACTTCCTGATTATCCTGCCCTAGGGGAAAGTGATGAGGATTTCCTGGTCTATGATTAACATTTGAATGACGCTCTCAACGTTCAATTATTGATTCTATCATCGATGTCTAGTGAGCTCATGAAGTCTCATGAAGACATGGATTCCTAAAGCATGCTCGAGCACCTCCGTGGTCTATACAAGGAGAGAGCAATACAGGAAAGGTTTGAGATCTCCAAGGCTCTATTTCAGAGCAATCTTGGAGAGGGTGCCCCAGTTGGGCCTCATGTAGTCAAGCTCATTGGATACATTGAGCACTTGGAGGTTCTAGGGTTTAAACTCCCCGAAGAACTGGGAACTGATCTCATTCTTGCATCACTCCCCCAGAGCTTCTCAAACTTTGTTGTTAATTTCAACATGAACAACATTGAGAAGTCTCTATCTAATCTTCTTATCCTTATTCTCTAGGTAGATAATGACATGAAGTGTGAAAAGTATTTTGTCCTTATGGTGAATAAAAGGAAAGGGAAGGCGAAGAGCTTTAAGCCCAAAGATTCTTCAAGACCTTCCAAGAAAAGGAAGATCAAAGGGGAGGCAAGGGAACATGATTCTGTTTGTTTCGCATGTGGCAAGAAGGGACACTGGAAGAAAAACTACACCCAACCAAGGAAGTAGGGGGAAGCTTTAGGTGCGTTTGTTATCGAATGAAATCTATCTATTTATACTAATTGGGTATTAGATACTACTTATAGTGCTCACATCTGTATCCAAATACAGGAACCAAGTAGATTTAAGAAGATTGATCGAGGGAAGGTAGATCTATGAGCAGCCAACAGAGCCAGACTTGCTGCTGTAGCTGCCGGAGACTACCACCTCACGTTGCCAACTGGAATGATATTGGTGTTAAAGTGTTGTTATTATGTGCCTTCTGTTACTAAAAACATTATTTTAGTATCCATATTAGATACTGATGGATTCATGTTCAAATTTGGAAATGAATGTTTCTACTTTTATAAAGATAGAATTTGTTTTGGTAGGGAACATTTATATAACGGAATTTATGTGTTAGACTACACAAAACAAGTAATGGCAATATATGACAAAGTTAATTCACATGACTCATACCACACCCAACTTTTGAATCACCGGCTAGGTCATGTCAACGAAAAACAATTGACAAAATTACATCAAGATGGGTATTTAGATTCTTTCGAACTAAAACCACTTGGTGTATGTCATGCGTGTCTACAAGGCAAAATGACCAAAGCCCCATTTAGTGGGAAAGGGGAAAGAGATAAAGAGATTCTAGAATTAGTTCACACAGATGTGTGTGGGACATTTCCAGTTGAGGCAAGGGGTGGGTTCTCATACTTCATAACTTTTACTGATTATTTTAGTAGATATGGATATATCTACTTAATGAGGTATAAGTCAGATTATTTTGATCGGTTCAAAGAATACAAGAATGAAGTTGAGAACCATCTTGGTAAGAAGATTAAGAAACTCCACTCAGACAGAGGAGGAGAGTATCTTAATAAAGACTTCATTGATTTCTTATGGGAGTTTGGGATTCTATCTCAACTCACTTTTCCTTACACGCCACAGTGGAATGGTGTAAGCGAAAGGAGGAACCGCACCCTGTTGGACATGGTGAGATCAATGATGAGTCATGCAAGTCTTCCATTATCCTTTTGGGGATATTCATTACAAATAGCAGCACACATACTAAACCAAGTACCAACTAAATCGATAAATGGTATTCTATATGAGTTATGGAGTGGACGCAATGCCATGTTATCGAATTTACATGTGTGGGGTAGTGAAGCATTTGTTAAGGCCTCTTCAGGTAACAAACTTGCACCCCGAGGCACAAAGTGTATCTTTATAGGATATCCCAAGGAAACAAGGGGATATTACCTATAAAACCCCTCAGACAAAAAGGTTACAGTGGCAAGACACGCCATATTCCTTGAGAGGGAGCACATCTCCAAAAGAAATAGTGGGAGCGAGATAGACTTCGATGAAGTCGAGGCTCAAGATACACAGGAGTTGGTACAAGAATAGATTCCACAAAGCCCCGTGGAAGAAAAATCTGTTCCAGAGACACAAGAACTGTGTAGGAGCACAAGAGGTGAGAGAACCATAATGATATGGTTTTCTTATCACCGAGGATGGTGAATCATTATTGGTTGACAATGATGATCCTCTTACCTACAAGGAAGCAGTTGAAGGCACAGACGTTGCCAAGTGGCAAGAAGCCATGAATTCTGAAATGGATTCCATGTACCAAAACCAAGTCTGGATTTTGGTAGATCCTCCAGTTGATTTAAAGCCTATTGGTAATAAATGGGTATTCAAGAAGAAACTGGACATGGAGGGGAAAGTCAGCACCTAGAAGGCACGACTAGTTACAAAAGGTTTTAGACAACATTAAAGAATTGACTATGAGAAACCTTTTCACCGGTTGCGATGCTTAAATCCATTAGAATCCTATTTCCCATTTCCGCTTTCCATGACTATGAAATTTGGAAAATGGATATCAAAAATCATTTCTTAATGGGAACCTCCAGGAAGATGCCTACATGATACAACCTAAAGGGTTTGTGACTCCAAAGGATGCCAACAAGGTATGCAAGTTGCAGAAATCCATTTATGGATTAAAGCAAGCGTCAAGGTCATGGAACATTCATTTTGATGAAGCTGTAATGGAATTTGGCTTTGTTAAAAAAGAATGTGAGCCTTGTTCCTACAAAAGGTTTAGTGGGAGTACAGTCGTTTTCCTAATAGTATATGTTGATGACATATTACTAATTGGAAATGAAGTACCAGTCTTACAGTCAGTTAAGGCATGGTTGCATAAATGCTTCTCCATGAAATACTTGGGCAAGGCAACATATATTATTAGGATCAAGATCCATCATGATAGATCTAAGAGAATGCTGGGCCTGAGTCAAAGTACATACATTGACAAGATACTGAAGAGATTCAGTATGGAACAGTCCAAGAGGGGATTGTTTCCAGTGTCACATGGAATTCATCTTTCCAAGAAAATGTGTCCTCAAACACATGAGGAAATAAAGAGAATGGCAAGGATCCCTTATGCATCTGCGATTGGGTCAGTCATGTATGAGGCTAAATGTTGCTTACGCATTAAGTGCGGTAGGCATATATCAAGCTGATACAGGAGACCGCCATTGGATGGCAGTCAAGACTATCCTTAAGTATCTAAGGCGTACTAAGGATATGTTCTTGGTTTATGGAGGAGATGAGGAACTAGTCATTAGAGGACATGTAGATGCTAGTTTCCAGACTGATCAAGATGACATGAAGTCGCAGACTGGATACATCTTCAGTTTGAATGGAGGTGCAGTGAGCTGGAAGAGCTCAAAGAAAAGTGTGGTGGCAGATTCTACAGTGGAGTCTGAGTATATCACAGCTTCTGAGGAAGCTAAAGAAGAAGTATGGATGCGAAGCTTCGTCTAAGAGCTGTATGTTGTACCGAGCAGTAAAGATCCTATCACACTCTATTGTGATAATACTGCAGTGGTGGAACTTGCAAAAGAGACAAGGTCACATCAGCGGACAAAGCACATACTTCAGAAGTATCATCTCTTGAGGGATTTTTCCCAGAGAGGTGAAGTTGCAGTGAGCAGTATTTACACAGAAGACAACGTGGAGGACCCCTTGACTAAAGCCTTGACTCGGCAGAAACATGATCATCATGTGAGGTCTAGCGAACTAAAAGTTGTAGGCAGTTGGCTCTAGTCCAAGTGGGAGTTTGTAAGGGTTGGTGTCTTGAGAACCAACTATTTTTTACTTTGATTACATGAATGTTCACTTATTATATATTGTTCATTGTTCTGCATGACTATAATATAATAATGTCCTGGAATATTTTTTGCATTGATAAGGTCATGGCAGATCCCCGCTATGATGAGAACCTTGAAATGCTATAACAATATTCTTAAATAAAGTTCTATGGTTGGATGACGTACTATGATAGGACACATGGTATACATACCGTCATGTGCGAGTACTCGTAAGAAGATGAGTCTCTCTCTCATAAAGTTCGCACTTGGTAATCTCCAAGATGGGAGATTATGAGAACAGACCCGCCAGTAGAAATTCCGCATGTCTTGGTGTCATCGGACATTTCTATCTACGAGCATGTGTAATGGTCCTCAGACTGGAAGATTATCATTAACTCATTTCATGACTCGTGCACTTATATTTACTGACGAAAACCATCACACAGATAGTTGGCGGGAAGTAGGGTACGTTGGGTGCGTCATGAGTGACATGTTGTTAATGGATAAGTCGAGGAATGATTTTTCCCTTTCATTTATGGAAGTTGATATCTCGGCCCTTTGATTGAAATAGAATTGTCACATTAAATTCCATGGACATGGTGTAAACGACGAGTTTATTTCAGGTAGTCAAAGAACGAAGGATCACGCATATAGGTTTATGACACTTCCATGAAACCTGATTGATGATATATCGAGAAAAAGGGATTAAATTACACAGTAAGTGTTTTAATGAGGTGATACGTCAATGCGACATCAACTTCTTTCTCTTGGGTGCCTTGACCCGTTGCTAGACAGTAATCTTGGACTTTAGGCAAGTCTGCCTAATGCCAACGAGAAAGAGTCCTAGAGGGTCACACACTAAGTGTATTCAAGTATCTCAAGTAGAATAAATATTATTACCGTACGTGGTTTAATAATTATTCAAGTAAGCCTAAATCGTTTTAATGATGGAGGAATAAGGAAATGAAAAACAAGATATACACGTCGTGTATTAAAGATTACACGCCATGTAGTTTTTCATGGAAAACAAGTACACGTCGTGTTTTAATAATTACACGTCGTGTAGTTTTCTTTATGGAAAGGAAATGAATAAATGAAAACAAGATATACACGTCATGTACATTGAATGTACACGCCGTGTAGCTTTCAATTAAAAACAAGTACACGCCGTGTATTTATTAATACACACCGTGTAGTTTTTCCAGTCGGGATTTTGAAGATATAATATTGTTTTAAATGATATTTATTATAATCAACATTGGCGCATGTCAAGGAATTAATTGTTCGACATGAGGGTTTTAAATAAAATTAAATGAAATAAATAAAATGCGTAACACATTTATTTATTGTCATAACTCTACAACCTCAAACCAGATTATAAATATCCTCACAACCCCAACTCTTTTCGGACCTACACACAACAATTCTGGAGAATTATTTCAAGGCCGGAAGAACCTCTTCCTCCAAGAATGCTCTCAAGACTGAGAGAGATCCTCTTCCATCAGATTAAGAAGATCTAAGGTGGACAATGCAAGTAAAGGTTTCTCCACGCTAGCACCCGGAGAATCCTTTGGCAACGTCCCGAGATATGAGGTACACGTGTGGATCACCGCTAGAGGAAGTCTACACTTGGATTTTGCGATGAAACGGTGAATCACATTGGAATGTGATCAAGAACATCAACGAAGAAAGAACACCCAAAAGGTATTTCTTTTCAATTGATTAAATTAATTATAATCAACACATAACGATCCTACCTTTTGGTTCCGAGACTTTTCCTTTCTTTGTCTATTTCTGTGATTAGATCTGTGGAGACTGGCATTTATCGTCGTATTGATCCCAGATTGATCATTGTTAATGACAAAAAGCCAAGTGGGAACATCCACCCACGCGCTTCCGCTACGCCCGGAACCTTCAATATCTATGTATATATATATGCCTATATTTTCTTTTTGATTTCTATACACACCACACCCTAGTTTAGCACTATGTTTCAAACACCCTATCCCAGTGGGAGGATGGATGGATGGCCACCCATTCTTCCCTGATCCCTCTTCTAAGTGGTGATAGCCCAAGATTCTTTGGGTTGGTTGTGGTTGTGAGGGCCAGACGTGTGCGGGTGATTTGTGCTTTCCTAGGATTCTTCGAGAGGAAATTTTTTTGTGATTTCCCATGCATCTTCAGGATGAGATGCGTTGTGATTTCCCAGGGGTCTTCAATATGATATGTGTTGTGATTTCCCAGGTTTCTTAGGTATGAGGTGCGGTTTATGGCCCAAGTGTCTGTGGGTAGGATGTTATGTGGTTTGTGGCCCAGGTGTCTATGGGTGGGATGTTATATGGTTGCGGCCTAGGTGTTTGTGGGAAGGATGTGATATGGATTGGGGCCTAGGTGATGGGGTGATATGTGGTTTGTGGGGACCATGTGTGTGTGGGTGGGTTGTGATGTGGTTTTTTCCAAAGAGGTAGGAGTGTGATGACATTTTCTATTAGGAAAGAGCGACTAAACCAGTGGTAAGTGGTGTGGGGTGACCAAATCATTTATGTGATTACTATATCAATTTACATGACTTGTGTTACTTGTTTAGAATGCCTTGGTGAGGATGGGATGGCAAGTATACCTTGTTAGGTGCTGTTTTGTTCTGTTGTTTTCTCACAGAGGAATTAATATGATTCCTTTCACATGTGCATGATAGAATTAGGTTTTCCCTATTGATTATACTTGTATGCTCACCCTACTTATATAAAACCACTTTTAGGTTTCTAATAGGATTATATGGAACTTACCGGACCTTACTAGCTTGGACTTTGGGATAGTTTCTATATTGCTGTTTAGCCTTACTTTTGGTACTTACTTTGGAGTTTTATTGCATTTGTAACAATTTTATTTTTTAAAAACATGCATGTGGGACAGATTTTGGCTTTACTTTATATATTTCTTGGAGTTATTTGAGGTTGATACATATTATCTCCCAATCTTGTTTCCTATAAAAAGGGAAATTCCTCCCATTTTGTGATATTTGTATACCCTTGGTGCTGGTTTCCACTCTGGGGCCTACTTGAGGAAAGTCTCAGGGAGTAATTATCTCCCTTTATTCATTGAAATCCTAGGAGGGGTATCTTTGGAGGGAGGGGGTCATGATAGAATGGTTTCAGAGGTGATGGTTGATAGATAGGTTGGAGTTTGGAGTTAGTCACAATGAGGATTATATGTGTTGTTAGGGAAACAATGTCAGACAATCTTGGTGTATGATATAGGCCAGGGAATACCGGCTAGGATACAGGATTTTAGGGACCACCATGATCTAATGAAAGGACTCTGAGCCTACCAAACGACTAGGTGAGGCTACACTATTTGCAGGATAGAAACCTTAGTAATTGTACATGCATCATACTAACTTGTGTTCCTATTTGAATTAGGTGTTTTGGGAAATTTGAAATGAATAATGAGTTAAATGAGTTAAAAAAATATTAAATAAAATTCCATAGGTTTTTTGGGAAATTTGAAATGAATAATGAGTTAAATGAGTTAAAATAAATCTTAAATAAAATTCCATACTATTCAGGATTAGGAATTCCATGTTTTCCTTTTAGCTATGGCTCCTGGTTGTAACGCCCTGACACCAGATAGCCCAGATCCGATGCATTATTTTAATACATTGGCATGATTACAAGGAGTCATGTCCGAAAGGACCAATCAATTTAGCAATCTTGGAAAATATATTATATACATGAACTTTACATTATAATTTTTAACATAAAATACAACATAGATAATCCTATGAGAACTCCATTATTCTTCTAGCTTAAACCTGCATATAAATCATAATAAAATTCTTGGAATCCTAGGAAAATAAAACATAAGAAAGGGATGTTCTCAAATTCTCGGTAAGGATAAACAATATAGCAGAAGCTATCATAAATAATCATAAACTTTTATTGCAAGGTATAAAATTGATATACAATCCCTTTAAACATAAACTGAAGCATAATATGGAAAAGATAAATCAAATAAAACCATTTAATTATTCACATGGATATTATACTAGTCGAATAATCACATGTAACATTAATAACTAATCTCATAATGATGTAATGCATAATTTCGAACATCTTAACCAAAAAGACAAGGCCTCGTGCCAAGACCCTAAATATTAATTTTATCAAGGCCTTGTGCAAAGACACTAGTTTATCTAATGAGACCTACCGATGCATAGAGGGGATATAGCGGTCCCCACCCATCACTTACTAAGTCCAATGTATTCCTCATATGGAAATGTTAAAACATAACATAAAAATTTGTATTAAAACAAGAATACGAAATGTCAATACTTTAACCATAAACCATGAATAGTATAAAAAAAGAACATACACATATCATAACTCATTCAATAAAATATAGAAGATTGTATTATAATAAATCAACCTCAATCAAGAATAATATCTATTAAAGGATGTTGACATAGTTGAAAATGATCTGTAAAACTCTTTGAGAGAAATATACTTTTTTGGAGGGGTAGGAATAATGGAAGGAATCGACCCCACTGGATGGCCTGGGAGAAACTCTGAAAACCCAAATCAATGGGAGGGATGGGTTTCTGGAATCCTTTTCTCTTCAATGATGCTCTGTTGGCCAAGCAAGGATGGTTCCTAATTAACCATCCTTTGTCTCTCTATGCACGGGTTCTCTGAGCTAAGTACTTTCCCCACATGGAATTCCATGCTTCCTCTCTCGGTCCCCGCACTAGTTTCCTCTAGAGAAGCATTTGGGGGGCTAAAAGGCTCCTAGATAAAGGACTGGGATGGAGGATTGGGTCTGGATCATCGGTCAATATCTGGACTGATCCTTGGCTTATCGATAAGGATGGTATGCAGGCTACATCCCCCGTCCAACCAGGTTTTGAAGATGCCATTGTCAGCTGCCTTCTTTCTGACTAGAAACAAGGGTGGTGTGTGGAAAAGATCCTTGATTGGTTTAATGAAAGGGACCGAAGAATCATCCTTAGCATTCCCTGTATCCCTAACGCAGGCCCTGACCACCTTTTCTGGACCAATGACATCACGGGAGAATACACAGTGAGGTCTGGCTACAGACTGGCCCTTGGCCACCACCATGTCAGTCGGGATGTGGGACCTTGGAAATCGATCTGGACACTCAACTTTCACCCTAAAATTAACCTATTTTGGTGGCAGGTTTGCACAGGTACTCTCCCAACCATGACCCTTCTCACTTACCATCATATGGTCAGTTATGATTTTTTCCCATTCTGCCTGAGCACTATTGAAACTCCTTTGCACGCCATCATTCACTGCCCGGAAGCTAAGAAAGTTTGGAGTAAATGGATCCCAAAATCTACCGATTTACTGGCTTTGGCCTCTGACCTTCCCGATCTTCTGACGCATTGGTTCTCCTCTCTTCCCTCAGCCCTCTCATGTTCCCTTTGCACTTTGGCCTGGATTATTTGGATCTGATGCAATGATGCCGTGTTTCATCAGGCTCACAAACCTCCCGAATTTTGGATTGAAAAGGCTTCTTCTTGGATTGAGGGCTGGAAAGACCACAATGACCTTTTTTTGACAGGTGCTACCCCCATCCCACCCTCTCATTGGAACCCCCCAACGGAAGGGACTCTTAAAATCATTTTCAGTTTTTAATGGATCAAAATGAATTTATTTAGAGTCTAGGGTGGGTATGGGTCTAAATACCCTCAAATAATAGGTTTTAGACAAGTTTATGTCACCATATTAACCTTATCTTTTAGATTTAACCCTTAGATAAATAGTTTTACTCTTACCTTGTCTTCTTATATTCTTACAATATATGGTTAATAAACTTACTATAAAATGACAAGAGAACATCAAGTGGTTCATTAATGAAATATATAACATTATTTAAGTCCTTTTGAAGAATTTTATATTTTTAGGAATATTATATCTTTTAATAAAATTGTATTTTTTTAAAAAAATCATTTATGTCAATTTTGACATTATTTAGTATTTGATTTTTTCGAGTCATAAAAAATTTATTAATTCAAAAAAAATACTTTGAATCAACTCTAAAATGTCAAATTCATCTATTAAATTCGTGGATGTCATCATAAGTTTCAATTTTAATTTATTTCAATATTTATAATATCAATTATTTTAATCTTTCATTAATAAGGTAATTACTGCATCATCATTGTGTCACAAATAAATTTAACTATTTAATGTCTAAAAATTATAAATAAAATACTATGATGTAGAAAATATTTTTAGATTTCTAATGAATATTTATAGTCTAATTTATCTAATGTATAACCCTATATTAAAAATTATTTATTTATTAAAATTTGAATTTAACACTTTTAACTTTTCTTTAAATAAAATATAATAAATGTCTTAATCTAACCCAAGTGAATAAAAAAGGATCCAATTTTTGTCCTAAGGTTTATTTTGGTGTAAAAACACTTATACAATAGAATTAGGACATGTGTTGGGTTAATTTTATATTATTATAATATTATTTTTACCGTTAATTATCCTATTTACTTCTAACGGTGGTAAATAAAATTCAAAAGTTACTATTCCCCAAAAATTATTTTCATCATATTGAACCAAATTTTACTTAATGATGTCAACTGTGTCTCTCAGATTTTTGAAATTTAATTCACAGAAGCGGTACAATTATGTTTTATGCAAATTTTCAAATGTGCTTAGAAGGTGGGTAAAAGACGTTAAAAAGTTCAATAAAATTTTATATATCTAATATTATTATAAAATGAATTCAATGAATTAAATTGGAAAAATATAGGTATTATGTATCTATTTTTACCTTAAAATAAATTTAAATTAAGAATCATTATTTAAATAAAAAAGTCGGTTTTTATGTACTATGTAGTATTTTTCACTATTCATCAAAAATTTAATGTTTTCAGAAAAATAACAAAAATTAAGCCTAAGATAGTTTTGATATTATGAATTAAAAAATTAAGTCTATTTTACCAAATTCAATTCTTTGGAGTTTCTAAAATTAATTTTAATATTGTTCACAAAAGGTCATAAAAAGTAGTTATTTTAAGAAAATAGTTTTTCATAATATATAACTATTTTAACAAAACTTATACATTTAATTATAAACAATATAAATAACATTTAATTTTTAATTTTTACTCTTCATATGAAAATATTTTATTTATAAATAAATATATCGTTTAATTAATTATAATACTAATGTGTTGTTTCGCAGAAACTCAATCTTGGGTATAACGCAAGCTGAGTCGACGTTGCGTGCAATATAAGATATTAAATTACTTTAAAGAGATAACGTACTATGAAATATTGGGGTGTTACACCGGTCATTGTCCGTATGTGGTTCAGGTAGTGGAGGCTCAGCAAGCTGACCCGATTGATCGGCGAAGGGTTGATCCCATGGAGGAGGACCCCGGTAGAGAGGCAGAGGAGCCAGTCGTGGTTAGTTGCACGTAGCAGATGCAACAGTTCCAGTGGGACCAGATACTGTTAGAGGTACAATCAGCTTGTTTAGTACCATTTCTTGTGATTTGTTTGATTTAGTAGCTTCTCACTCCTTTGTTTCACCCACTCTAGCCCATGATCTAGGACTAGACATAAAGTGTCTTCCCATGTCCCTGGTGTTGAGTACACCAGTTGGAGGTCAGATTAACTTTTTTGATGTGTTTCGGGGGTGTAGACTGATGATGGGACCACATTAGTCATGTGGGGACCTTTTATTGCTATATATTCATCCATATTATGTCATCCTAGGCATTTAATGGTTGTATTCCATGCATTATTTTATCGACTACTTCTGGAGGAGAGTTGTGTTTTTAGATATGGATGGTCGGCGCGTGGTTTTCGTTGGTGAGTGGAGCTGTCAAGTGGGAAGTCGGCATATGGAGTCCCTTATTTCTTTGTTGCCTGATCTGTCATTGGAATTAGTAGGCATTGGGATGGTTGAGGTTCCCAGATTTGTTGGGGAGTTATTGGATGTTTTCCATGAGGTGGTTGTGATGCTACCCCCTCGACGTGATGTTGAGTTTGGGATAGAACTGCAGCCTAGTGCATCTCCTATTTTGATGGATCCTTATTAGATGTCATCTTCTAAGTTGCATGATTTTCAAATTCAGATAGATGATATAATGTAGAAGGGTTTTATTTGACCTAGTGTGTCATCGTGGGGTGATCTAGTCTTGTTTGCGAAGAAGGCAGATGGTGGTCTAAGGTTGTGAATAGACTACAAGAGGTTGAATCAAGTGACAGTCAAGAACCACTACCCTCTCATAAGGATAGATGATCTTTTTGACCAGTTGAGGGGGGAAGTTGGTTTTCTATGATAGATCTGCATTCCGGATATCACTAGCTGAGGGTGAAGGAGAGAGATATCCCAAAGACTAATTTCAGATGTATGCATGGTCACTTCAAGTTTGTGTTCATTACCTTAGGCGTTATGAATGAACTAGCTATGTTCACGGTACTTATGAATTCTGTGTTCTGTGAGTTTCTAAGCCAGTTCTTCATCATTTTCATCGATGAAATCATGATCTAATCAAGGTTAGAATAGGAGCATGTCGAGTATCTTAGGACCATCTTGCTAGTTCTCCGATACCACCAGCTCTATGGAATGTTGTCCAAGTTCAAGTTTTAGACACAGGAGGTGCATTTACTTGGGAATGTGGTGTCTTAGTAGGGCATATTAGTGGACCCATCAAAGGTAGAAGAAGTTTTTTCTTGGGAAGTTCCTAAGAATGTGGTAGAGTTTCATAGTTTTCTTGGTCTTGAAGGCTATTATCAGAGGTTTGTGCCCGATTTATCTTAAGTTGTAGCCCCGTTGAAAATATTGACCAGGAAAGACTAGGATTTTGTGTGGAGTGAGAAATCCTAGGTATCATTTGGTTACCTAAATGAGAAGTTGGTTATCACTCTACTGCTCTAGTTTCCTATGGAAGAATTGATGTTTGAGGTGTTTTGTGATGCTTCCTGTATGGTCTTGGGATGTGTCTTGATGTAGAAGCCAGCATCGATATCTTATAGGTCTAGGAAGTTATTACCACATGAGATTAACTATTCCACCCATGATTTGGATCTATAATTAGTTGTGTTTTCACTAAATTTATAGTGGCATTACCTCATTGGGTAGCGCTTTGTGGTCTTCATAGATCATAAGAGTTTGAGGTATATCTTTTCCCAGCACGATCTAAACTTGCGACAATGAAGGTGGATGGATTTTCTTCAAGATTATGATTTTGAGATCTCCTACACCTTGGGAAAGGTAAATTTCATGGCTGATAATTTAAATAGGAAGTTGAAAAAGTAGGTTTTTTGGGAATTTATGGATTCTTGGAAAGCGGTTGGGGAGTTACCAGCCTTGCACTTAGATGCATGAATTGATGGTGGTAGAGGATGTTTTTTTGAGATGACAATGTAGAATTCTATGATGAAAAAGGTGGAGGAGTCTCAGTGGGGATAATTAGAGGTAGAGGTGTTATGTGATCGTGTTATCCATGGTGATGTTCCAAAGGGATGGTTGGAGGATGGTCAGAATTAGATACTGTTCCACGAAAGGTTGTTTCTTATGGTGGAGATGTGTGATGGAGTACTTCATGAGTTTGATAACTCACCTTTATAGGTACACTTAGGAATTTATAATATGTACCATGGATTGAAGATGTAGTTTTGGTGTCCTGGGATGAAGCATGAAGTAGCAGACTTTGTGGCAAGATGCTTGGTTTGTCAGTAGGTAAATGCCAAACACTGTGTTCTCAATGGTTTTTTCCAGTCCTTGGATATACCCAAGTGAAAGTGGGATGAAATCTCGATGGATTTCCTCACAGGGATACCCAGGTCTTAGGGAGGCTATGATTCTATCTGGGTGATAGTGGATCAGTTGGTGAAACTAGCTCACTTCTTAGTGATTAAGGAGTAGGGTTCAGTGGATTCCTTGTCCAAGTGGTATGTGGATGAGGTGGTGCAGTTTCATGGAGTTCCTAGGTCCATTGTCTCAAATAGGGATACACATTTTACCTCAAGAGTCTGGAAGAGATTGCAGCATGCTTTTGGTACCCAGTTACACCTCAACACTACCTTCCACCCTCAGAAATATAGGCAAACAGAATGGACTATCCAGACACTGGAGGGCATGTTGCGAGCATGCATCTTGGAATTTAGAGGATCTTGGGTGAAACACTTACCCTTGGTAGAGTTTAATTATAAAAAAACCACCACAATTCCATTTCCATGGATCCATTCGACACTTTGTATGGAAGACTGGGTCTTTCAACCTTGTGCTGGCCAGAGGTTGGGGAGATAGCTCTTCTTAGCCCTGAGGTAGTGCAAATCATGACAGAGAAGGTTTAACTTGTTCGCGAGAGGATTAAAGTGGTGTAGGATCAAAAAAAGTCATATGTTGATCACAGAAGGAGGCCCTTGAAGTTTGAGGTTGGGGAACACGTGTTCCTGAAGGTTTCCCCTCGATGTGGGCATCGTAGGTTTAGAAAAGGGAGAAATCTTTCTCCCAGGTTTGTTGGACCCTTCGAGGTGTTGGGATGAGTTGGTGAAGTGGCATACCAGTTGGCCTTTCCACCATGGTTGGATAGGATCCATGACATACCCACATCTCTCATCTTAATCAGTATCTTCAAGATGACTCCCATATCCTTGACCGGTGAGAGTTAGATATCGAGGATGATGTGACATATGTGGAGTATCCAATAGAGATCTAGGATCGTCGAGAGATGGTTCTATTTTTATAGAACATTCCTTTTTTTGCATGTTGTGGAGGTATGGTGGCCTAGAGGAGAGTACTTGGGAGAGAGATACACAGATGCATGCTCAGTACCTAGAGTTGTTTTGATATTTTTGTTGCTCTGTTTTTCATTGTAATGTGATGTTTGAACCTTGTTGGTTATGACATAAGTTTTTTCTTTTCTCCATGATATGTGATAAATTCCTAACATGTGGAAATGGGAGGACATGCCTCCTAATGGAGACACATTAATTATGATGCTATTAAACCCGTGCGGGCGAGTCAATGCCACTTAGAGAAAATAGTATCTTGACATGAGAGATGGAATTACTTGGATCACATGTTTAGAAAGTGTGTTTTTATTCTTGCGTGGTGTGTTGTGTGGTTTTTTGGGTTAGTAGATGTCAGAGGAGGTGTTCATGGATGTAGAGGTTTCTACTCCAGCTTTTGAAAAAGACAGCGTGGTTTATTTTTGAGTGTCGATGTGTTTGGTTTTAGTGATGATTCAAGTGTAACAAGATCCTTGAGAGGTTGTAATGTCCCAAAAAAAATATGTTTTTTTTGAATCATATTGAATTATTTCAAGATCACACACTCTGAAGACACATCATTATAAGGCCTGGTGATCCAGGAATAGAATTTTGAACTTTTATTTAAGTTCATTTAAGTAAACGTGAAAATGGGTTTTTATAACTTCTAAACTGGTGCTCAGATCAAAAATCTTGGGGCAATATTGAACTCATAATGACGAGATGCACCTATAATGGACTTAACTTCGATCGGAGAGGGTCGACAGGAAAATATAGTTCTCAGACTTTTTGGAAAATAATAAAATAAATTTAAAAGTTATTTTATTTTTCTTTTCTCACCCTTGAGTAGTGGAACACCAACACTGCGGTGCAGTGATGAGGTAGCGATGAGCCCCTTTTATGAGACTCCTTAATGGAAGTGAAATAGATACGATGTTTCATTAACGAAACAGTCTAACGACGTGGAGACATAGCGTAACAGAAATGCTACGACGTATTTCTCTATTAACGAGATAATATGTTGGGGAATCAAATGTGAAATTTTCCTCAGATGAACCTATGGTTAAAATCTTCTACAATAATAAATTAAGAATGCTGGAAAATCTCTAGAAATGTCAACGCACCTCGAAGAATTGGATCAAAGGGAGAAAAATGATGATGGCTTCGAACAGAACTTGAATCCTCATGGGGGGATTGCTTTAGCGATGAACACATTTGAGGTAGAGGTTTATTTTTGTTCAAGTTTCCACATTTCTTTTTCTAAAACAATGAAGGTAGATCAACCCATGAACAATTTGATCCGCAGATCTCTCATTCTTGCGGGAGGGTGTTTTTATTGGGTTTTCTATGCCAGATTAATTATTTTGTGATAGACCATCAAATCATTATCCCATATTTTCTAAACCTCTAATGCAGTGGACGCGGGCTGACACAAACAATGCCTGAGCCCCTCCGCCTTGTGTGTTTTGTGCATTCTTCGTGATTGTGTCTTCAAAGTGGTGGCAAGGGGGATTCGAGGCCATCACAGGGAATATGACACCCCCAGAAGGCCATAGGCGCAAGCAGTGTGAAGAACAAACTAATGGAGCAGACCCAATGGTCTATGGAAGAACCCACTAGCGGTGGTCCGTGGAGGCGCCCCACGACGGTGCACCAGAAGATGCACCACGGCCGGCTCGGGTCGCGATGGTGTGGAAAGAGCCATCGACTTCCATGCCGGTGGCTGGCGAACACAACACCACACCATGTTGCATGCAGAAAAGGCCGCGATCGATTGACAGTGATAGAGAAGGTGGCCCTGTGGATGACCTACGGGGCAATGGAAGCTGGACACAGCTTCCAGCCACGTTCCATCCAAGAGTATCAGGCAAGGGCGACCCGCCCTAATGGGTCGGACCCGGCCCAGCGGGTCAGACCTGCCCCAACAGGCGAGACCAAACCCAGTGGTTCGGACCTGCCCCAGTGGTCCGGACATGCCCCAATGGGCCGGACCCATCCCATCGGGCCGGATTGGGCCTGGTCGATCCGACCGGGTCAGACTGAACCCGGACCCAACCAACCCCTTTTTGAAAAAACATCAATATCTTTCAAACCGGGTGTCCGATTGATGATCTGTTTGTGGCATTGGAACCCTCGCGACGAGGAAGATCTTTTGGAATACCCTATGGATTATTTAATGGAAGTTGAAATATGTATAATGACTTGAGAAGTGGTTCCCCTGGAATCAAGTGCACTACATGTAGAAACCTTATGGTTGTCTCAGACCTAAAGACTACTGATAAGAGACCCTATGTGGATCTGCTACGGTGGCCCAGTGGGAAGTGGATCTATGTGACTTAGCAGACCCATGGTGGGGATAAGCTCTATATGACCTAGCAAACCCACAGTACTCGACGGGAGGAGTACCTCAGTATGACCAAGGTGGGATACAACTTCTATGTGACCCAACATGACCACAGTGGAGAGTGACTTCTGTGTGACCCAACATACCCACAATACTCATCAGGTATGAGTAGAAAAGCAGTCCAAGGATAGTGGGAAATGGCTTCTATGTGACCCCTCATACCCACTGTACTCATTGAGGAGGAGTTCTCCAGCAGCCTAAGGTGTTCGAGGATATGATTCATGGTCCTACTTTCATACTCTAGATTATACCTAGTGTGAGATATCTTGATTTGTGGGTTTCTTTGTGGATTGGTTTGTGGTATTTTCTTATTTTTTGGGGTCTCTACTAAGTATTTTGTTACTCACCCCAACACGTACTTCTCCTGTATGTGTTCTGTCTGGTGTAGACAACCACCGCCTTAACGGAGGACTTGGTGGTCCAGGACCCAGTGGTGCCCAATGAGACCAGGTAGGCAGGGCATACTTCTATGGCTTCTAGCAGCTACTCTACACTTACCAATCCGGCAGAGTTTCCAGTGGATGGATTTCAACATTTTCCTTGTACTTTCCTATTTTCAGTTTATCTTTTTTTGGGTTTGTATTATGGCCCATTTGACCTACATTTTTTACTTTTACTTAGTATTTGTTTAGTGGAGTCCATGTTTAATTTTCTAGATTTGGGACATGGTTGTGTGTGCCTGCATACTGGTACTCATGAAAATTCCTCCCACTTATATATTGAAACCTGCAGTGCTAGTTTCCAACCCCTGGCCTTCGGGAGGTGGGCATGGGGTATGTCACAGCATGAGCCCCGGGGGATGGGTCATGAAAAGGTGGTATCAGAGGTGGTCGGTTTTACCTCAAAGACTGAGAGTATGTCATTTTATTTTTGGGAAATAATGTTAAATGTTTCAAGTTCCAATTTTATATTCAGGGAGTCTAGTGTTTGTATGGCGGCCGATGTATCCTTACACTAGGACCTTGAATTCTATTTTTCAACTCTATACATAAAAACACTAATTGCGTGAATTATATAGGAATTGAGTGTTTACTTATGTTCTTCTTAAATTAGAGTCAGCTCACCAAGTATAATCTATTAACCGTGGTACATCTTGATCTGTATCAAGATGCCTCCACGTAGATGGACAACTAGGATTCTGATGTGTGACTATGAGGAAAACCTTCCTAGCGATGAGGCATCGATTCAGGGACCAATGCTAGATATGGACCTGCTGGGTGGTGCACCAGTGTTACCACCACCTATTGATTGGAAATTACTACCAGCATTACTGGTAGAGGATGCACATAGGCTCATCACCTTGCATGAGTTCTAGAAACAGAGACCTCCTAGGTTTAGGGGAGAGATAGATCCTCAAGCCGTTAAGGACTGGCGGTAGGTGGTGATGCAGGTCTTCCTCTTAGTAAGGAGCCGCTTGATCAGATGACGAACTTAGTTGTGATCCTTCTTCATGACTTGGCAGGGAGATGGTGGAGTTTTATGATTCAGACTCATGATGAGGCAGCGCTCTCTTAGGATAACTTTGAGCAGCTTTTCCAAGATGATTTATTCCCTGTAACCATGCACTCGGTGCACATACATGAGATATTTCACCTATAGTAGGGCAGCATGTCAGTGGTTGAGTACTCTAAGAGGTTAACATACCTCTCTTTCTACTCTACAGACACAGTGCAAGACCCTTTCTTCAGGTCCCAGACCCTTAAGTAGGGACTCAGATGGGAGATCAGGGCATCCATGGTGTCTCTCATCATCCCCAATCAGGTTGGAGTGCTGGAGAGGACCGTTATTATGGAGAGATTCCTAGAAGAGAAGGAACCTACAATGGGAGCCACCACCAGACATCACAAGACATAGTATTCAGTGGTGAGAAGAAGGAAATAGACGAGGGGACCCATGTGGGTCTGATATTTCAGGGGATGACCCTAGGACTCGGGGTCAGTAGTGTGGGGCTCCCAGAGCAGAGGGAGTCAGCAGGGAACCAGGCTATGCTTCTCGTGCAGTGGGTAGGGACACATGGCTCGTGACTACCTGAACTACCATAAAAACGATCAATAGATGGTTGAGGGACCACTAAGGCAGAGGTAGAGGTTCAAGCAAGGAGGTTCATAGGGCAACAGACGTGGCAGAGGTGCAGGCCAAGAAGCATACGGTGGGAAACCGTTTGAGGTACTACCTTCACCACCCCTAGGTGGTCCACTAAGGCCTTAAGGAGAAGGTGGAAAGGGGAGAGAACAACTTCAGGTGATGGAGGATTATGACCAAGATGTTCTAGATATGATTAGAGGTACAATATATGTCTTCTACAACTTAGCTGCAGTTCTTATAGACACATGTGCTAGTCACTCTTTCCTTACCACAAACCTCGTTCAAGGATCGAAGATTCTGGTGGAGCTGTTGGATCGATCCTTATGATTAGAGACTCTTAAGTGAGGGGATTCGATGATTACACACTGGTGTCGACATTGTGATCTTACTCTAGGAGGTTATAGCTTCAGCTGAGATCTCCTAGAAGCGGTGTCTAGGACTTATGATGTTATCTTGGGTATGGACTGGTTATCTACAGTCCATGCTCAGATCAACTATATTAGGCGCAAATTGTGGTGTGTCCATGAGGATGGGACTGAGTTTTCCTTCACCTAAGAGAGGAGAAATTTTTTATCCAAGATGTAATTTCTTGAATGAGGGTGAAGCCGATCACTCACCATTTTTCTAGCCTCACCCTCGATGTAGTAGACGATAGGATTCCAAGATTTCCTATAGTGGTGGATGCGTATGAGGATGTATTTCCTGAGGATGTTCTAGGAATACCTACTCATAGGGAGGTAGACTTTGGCATCGAACTGTACACCGAGACAACATCGATATCCACACTGGAATATTTGATGGATCCTATGGAGCTTCATGAATTGAGGGTAAAATTGGAGGACTTGTAGGAGAAGGGCTTTGTGAGGCCCAATATTTCACCATGGGAATCCCTAGTATTGTTTTCCAATAAGGAAGATGGATGTTTGAGGATATGCATGGACTTCTGGTGCCTAAACTAGGTGACTGTGAAGAACAAGTATCCACTTCTAAATATTGATGAAATCTTCGATCAACTGAAGGGATCAAAGTGGTTCTCGAAGATAAACCTTAGATCAGGCTATCATCAGCTTCATATACAAGATGAGGATGTACTGAAGACAACCTTTAGATCATGGTATGGGAACTATGAATTTTTAGTGATGCCTTTTAGCATGACCAATGCCCCAGTAGTGTTCATGGGACTCATGAATAGGATATTATATCCTTACCTCGATCATTTCATGGTGGTCTTCATTGATGACATCTTGGTGTACTCGACATCAGACGAGGATAACTCTACACACCCACAGATAGACCTGGAAACACTCAGAGAGCACCAGCTTTATGATAAGCTCTCGAAGTTCCAATTTTGGATTCAAGAGGTTTACTTTCTAGGACATGTCATCTCAGAGGCTGGAGTTGTAGTGGATCTAGTGAATATAGAGGCAATTCTTTCTTGGGAGCCACCCAAGAGCATGAATGAGGTGAGGAGTTTCTTGGGGTTGGATGGATACTACTGAAGGTTTGTTTCCGAATTTTCCAGTGTAGAAACACCTTTATCATCCATGAAAGGGATGGTACAATCCTTTGTGTGTACATAGAAGTGCCAGCAGAGTTTCCAAGA
Organism: Viscum album; assembly: GCA_963277665.1. Taxonomy (NCBI): domain Eukaryota; kingdom Viridiplantae; phylum Streptophyta; class Magnoliopsida; order Santalales; family Viscaceae; genus Viscum; species Viscum album. Next base: position 709,737,549 of record OY728167.1, on the reverse strand, counting down.
GCTGAGGTGGAGACTGACAAGTTCCCCTATCTTGAGACTACCTGAAGAGGGCATTGCATATGTTGTCTTCTGAGACGCATCAGGGACCTAAATGGGTTGTTTCCTGATGCATAATATATCAATGATCACCTAAATATCACTAAAATTGAGTAAGAATGAGAATAACTACCCGACCCATGAACTGGAGTTAGCATTAGTGGTTTTTTCCTTAAAGATGTGGCGACACAACTTGATGGGTGAACTATTTAACATCTAATCATACCAAAAGAGTCTCATGTATATATTCTCACAAAAGGACCTGAAATTGAGACAACAAAGATGGTTGGAGTTACTCTAGGACTATGACTTTGATATAGTCTATACTTATGGGAAGGGTAACGTGGTGGCAGATGCGCTCAACAAGAGGTCTTGTTTAAAGCTACTGAGTGAGGTGACAGAGCACACAACCGCGATGTAGATATCCTTCGTAGATCGTAATGGACAAGTTTACCTTCAGTCAATGACTATCACTCCCCCACTCTTATAGAGAGTTAGGGATTAATAGCTCGTGGATGTTGACTACAAGGCCAAACATGCTAAGTTATCCTCAGGATAGGCTCCTGGTGAATTTTCAATAGGTGGGGATCACGTCATCCTTTTCAGAGAATGCACAGTGGAACTAGTAACATTACAAGAGGAGGAGTTGCTGGAGTTACATACACCCCCTTTGGTGGTACATCCTGATGTAGCGAAGATGTACCAGGACCTCTGACATCAGTATTGGTGGCCAGAGATGAAGAAAGTGATGGAAGAGTTTGTTTCACGATGCCTCACTTGTCAGAAAGTGAAGGTTGGGCATCGGGTTTTAGTAGGCTTAGCCCAACCACTTGAGGTACCGGAGTGGAAGTGGGATGGTATCTCAATTAACTTTGTGATGGAATTAAAACACACATCTAGGGGCCATGATTCTATTTGGGTGATCGTTGACCGACTCACCAAGTCAGATCATTTCCTACCCATTCAAAAGCAAGGATCGGTAGAGGGATTGAGACGCCTCTACATCCAGGAGATAGTGTGGATACACGGAGTGCCTTCAAAAATCTTCTCAGATCATGATGCATGATTTATATCCTAGTTGTGGTAGGGATTGTAGGAGGCATTCGAGACTCATCTACTCTTGAGCATAACCTTTCACCCTTAGACAGATGGTTAGATAGAGTAGACCATACATACATTGGAGGAAATGATTTGTGCTTGCGTCCATGATTTTGGTTGTAGTTGGGAGGCCCACCTACCACTAGTGGAGTTTGCATACAATAACAGCTATCACTCCACCATTGGCATGACATCGTTTGAGGACTTTTACATGTAGCCATGCAGGTCACCTCTATGTTGGATAGACCTAGGGGAGTCAACACTCATGGGTCCAGAGTTGGTATGGGATACCACTGAGAAGGTGAAGATCATGTAGGAGAAGATGATGACTAAACAGAGTAGGCAAAAATCGTATGCTTATAGGAGACATAGACCCTTGGAGTTTGAGGAGGTAGACCATGTGTTCCTTTGGGTCTCACCCTGATGGGGTTTTTAGAGATTTGACCGGGGTGGAATGTTATCTCTGAGGTTCATCAGACATTTTCTGATTCTTAGAAGAGCTGGAAAGGTGGTGTACCACCTAGATCTTCCTCCACAGATGCACCAAGTGCATGATGTTTTTTCACGTGTCGTAGTTGAGGAGGTACCTGCAAGATCCCTCACATGTCATTGACTGGAGTGAGCTAGACATTGATGATGAGGCGACATTTGTAGAGTTTCTAGTGGAGATAGAGGATCAAAAGGAGCAGGTCCTTCATGGATAGTCGATTCCTCTGGTGCGCGTTAGGTGACAACACAAAAATATCTAGGAGAGCACATGGGAGCGGGAGGCTAAGATTCATTCTTAGTACCCCCATTTGTTTGTTTAGCCTTGTTTTGGCTTACAAGGATGTCAATCCCAAAAATAGGGGATTAATGTATTGTACCAGAATTTCCATGTTATTTTTTTTAAATTATATGGAATTATTTCAAGACCACACGCTCTAACGAGACCTGATTCCGAGGCCCGGTGAGCCTGAAATAGAATATTGAACTTTTTTTAAGTTCATTTAAGTAAACATGTGAGTGGGTTTTTCTATATTTTAAACCAGGGATCAGATCAAAAATATAAGGGAACCGTTGAACTCAGAATGATTTTATTCTCTTAGAATGGACTTAACTTCGACCGGTGAGGGTCGACCGGAAAAGATAATTTTCAGAATTTTCGGAAAATAATAAAATAACTTAAAAAGTATTTTATTTTTCTTTTCTCACCATTGAGTGGTGGCACGCCCGCACTGTGGTGAGGTAATGAGGTGACAAAGAGCCCCTTTTTTAAGAATCCTTAACAGAAGTGAAATAGATATTCTATTTCATTAATGAAACAACGTAACAATGTGGTGATGCAGTGTAATAGAAACGATGTGACACGTTTCTCTATTAATGAGGTAACACGTTGGGGAATCAAATGTGGAATTTTTCTTAGACGAAACTACGGAGAAAATCCTGTCCAATGACGAATGAAGAACACCATATAATCACTAGTGACGTCAAAACACCTCAAAGAACGGTATAAAGGGGAAAATAATGACAACGACTTTGAATGGAACTTGAATCCTCGTGGGCGGATCGCTTTAGAGATGAACACCTTTGAGGTAGGGGCTTATTTTTGTTCAAGTTTCCCCATTCCTTATTCTAAAATGATGAACCTGGATCAACCCACGAACAGGATTATCCATGGATCAATCATTCTTGAGGGAGGGTGTTTTTCTTGGGTTTTCTATGCTAGATTAATTATTTTGTGATAGAACATAAAATCATTATCCTACATTTTCTAAACCTATAACGCGGAGGGCGCGTGGCGACACAAACAATGCCTGAGCCCCTCCGCCTTGTGTGTTTTGTTTGTTCTTTGTGACTATGTCTTAGAAGTGGAGGCAAGGGGGATTAGAGGCCATCATAAGTAAGATGGAATCCCTAGGAGGCTACAGGTGCAAGCGGCGTGAAGAATAGACCACCAAAGCGGACCCGGTGGTTTGTGGAAGAACCCGCCGGTGTGCCGAAAGATGTGCCACGGTCGGATCGGGCCGCGGTGGTGCGGAAAGAGCTACCAACCTCCATACCGGTGGGTGATAGTGGGAAGATGAAACCACTCAGCCACATCGGTGCACCTGGAAATGGCACCGCGCTGCATCGCATGCGGCAAAGTCCATGGTCGATTGACAACGGTAGAGAAGGTGGCCCTGTGAACGAACCGCAGAGTAGGGGGAGCCGGACGCGGCTTCTAGTTGTGTCCTAGACAGGTAGAATCGGTCCTACTATAGAGGACTTGGTAGGGCACGATCGGCCCCAGGTCGGGTTGGGTCAGTCCGACCGGGTCGGGTCTGTCTGACCTGGTCGGACCAAACCCAGACCCAACCATCCCCTTTTTGAGAAAACGTCAATATCTTTCAAATCGGGAATCCGATTGACGATCCGTTTGCGACATTAGAACCCTAGAGATCAATAATTTGTTTTTCTAATACCCTATAGATTATTTCATGGATATTGAAATATGATGACTTATTAAATATCAGTTCTCCTGAAATCAAGCGCACTACGTGCGAAAACCCTATGGTTGGCTGAGACCTAAAGACTGCTGACAAGCGACCCTGTGTGAATCAGCTACGATGTCCCAGTGGGAAGAGGATCTGTGTGACCTAGAAGAACCAAGGTGGGGAGTGGAACTATGTGACTCAACAGACCCATGATACTCGATAGGAGGATTACCTCAGTATGGCCTTGGTGGGAACCGACTTCTGTGTGACCCGACATTCCCACAGTGGGGAGCAGCTTCTATGTGACCCAAAATACCCATGATAATCCTCAGGGATGATTACCAAAGTAGTCCAAGGTTAGTGGGAAGTGACTTCTATGTGACTCGGCAGGCCCAATGTACTCATTGAAGAGGAGTTCTCTAGCAACCCAAGGTGTTCGACGATATGGCTGATGGTCCTACTTTCATACTCCAGATTATACCTGGTGTGAGCTGTCTTACTTCGTGGTTTTATTTGTGGTATTTACTTGTTTTTTGGGGTCCCTATTGAGTATTTTGTTACTCACCCCTGCATGGGATTCGCCCGCACGTGTTGTGTCTGGTGCATACGACCGCTGCCTTGACGGAGGACTTGGTGGCCCAGGACCTGGTGGTGCCCAATCAGACCAGACAGGTTGGGCGTACTTCTATGGATTCCATAAGCTACTCTACACTTACCTATCAGGTGGGGTTTCTAGTGGATGGATATCAACATTTTCCTTATAATTTCCTATTTTTAGTTTATCTTTTGTTGGGTTTGTATTCTAGCCCATTTGACCTACAATTTTTACTTTTACTCAGTGGTTGTTTAGTGGCATGCATGTTTACTTCTCTAGATTTGGGATGTGATTGTGTGTGCATGAATACATGTACTTAGTCAAATGCCTACCACTTTAAAGTTTATACCTTCGGTGCTAGTCTCCAACCCCTAGCCTTCGGGAGGCGGGCTTGGGGTATGTCACGACATGGGCCCGGGGGACAGGTCGTGACAGAGGTATCTTGTAGGGTGGTCGTTCAGACCCCTCTTTCTTCTAGGTTTGGTTTTAGATTCTTGAGGAAGAGAATAATTTGAGAGGTATATGATGTAATAGTATGTGTCCTCTTGGTCTATTACTTTGCGAGTTTTTTTGAAGGGAGTGTTCGAAGGAGGCTCGGAGGGAGTTTGGAGAACTTTGGTTGGTAAAGGCTGGAAGTAGAGGAATTACACACCATGTAACGGAATTACCTGAAATGAACTTATGTTTCACAGGTTTTCTTGGGATTTTCATGGAATGAAATTCTTTGGGGTTTGAAAAATAAAAATAAATAGAGAGGTAATGGGTTTTTCATTTGAAGCAGACCTCGAGGTATTACACAACATGAAAGGGGATTACATGTCGTATAATACCCGAATGCTATAATGTTTCAAAACATTCCATCCACTCATTTTTTCACAAACCCTACAGTTTCAAGGCTCTCTCTAATCCTAGGATACCTGATAGTCCCTTCCTTGGAATTTTGGAGATTCATTTGACGAAAATCGATCACTAAGCATCCGTCGTTGATCTGTGGAAATCTATATTCAATCCAAGGCACATTCTTCCTTAATTTCAATAATTTCTTTTGGGTTCATCCCTATTTTCCTCCCAATCTTCTTGTCATGTGATGGAAAGCGTTATAACCTGATTCTAACATGTTCTTCTTCAGTCATTTATCAGTGCGATGGTTCCGCTGCATCCTTGGATGGATGTAGATCTTTCGGGAGAGGAAATCGAAGGACCGTTTCATGATCCATTTCCATGAAAATAATGTTGAAATCCTTTGAGGTAAGGTTTTTTATTCATTTCTCTTTGATTGTGAATCATGTGGGATTGATCTACTTTTTCTTGCCTACGAATCATGGTTGTGCCACACTAATCAAAGTTAAGAATCAGGTAAATGAAATTAAAAAGGGGTAAAGTGATTCAAATCATATGTTTTATGGATTGATGTTATTATGATGTTGTGAATTGTATGAGCTAAATGACCCACTGAAAATCATGTCCGTTGGTGGTACTTTTATGCGAACTAAATGGATTTCAAGTTGATTGGTTCTTTTTGAACATTTGTACATGGAAATTTTTTAAATCACATACACTTGGCTAATAAACAGATGCCCTGAGATTTTATAGCTTTTGAGATAAACCCTGAATTAACAAGTGGAATTTGAATAAGGAATGCATTATTAAATCTTTAATTGTGTTTTTTGGTTTGTGTGGTGCTACAGTTGTGATAACAGTTGTGTGTTGTGGGGAGGTTCAAAAGGTGTGATGGAATCTTAGGTTGAGAGACTAATCGATTTTGAAATGGTTGGGAAGTGTTGTGCAGTAGGGATGTAATCAGGTTGTGCATGATGTGTTACTGAATGTGGTGGTGTGTGGATGGTTTTAGAGGGGTGAATTTGAAAAAGGATAGTGATGGTTTTCATGGGTAATTCACCCAGAGTTTCTCTATGTTCTACTTTTTTCATGTTGTTTGTCGTGTTCTGTGCTTGGTAGTTTCTTGGATAGTAGTGGAAAAAATGAATACATGATTTATTATTAAAGTTTGGATTTGACTTGGGTTGGTGAGGTTAATGGAAAAAATAAATAAATTGTTAAATAAAGTGTGGAACTCAGTTAAATGAATTGGTTGGGAATATTGTTGAGGTTGTGGATCATTGTGTGGTGTTGTGCATTTAGAGGTAACAACAAAGGCGATGTGTAGTGACTTGGTCATTTGTTTGAAAACCCATAGGTTGGGATGAGTGCTTGGTATCATATATATATATATATATGCCTTTATTTTCTTTGTGATTTATATATGCACCCCACCCTAGTTGAGAACTATGTTCTGAACACCCCCATCTTCATGGGGGAGGGTGTATTTCCCAAAAATATTATTGGGAGGATGGATGGATGGACAGCCTCTCTTCCTTTCTCTCTCTTCTAGGTGGTGATAGCCCAAGATTCTTCGAGCAAGTTGTGGTTGTGAGGCCCAGGTGTGTGCAGGAAAGTTTTACTTTCATAGGTGTCTTTGGGATGAGATGTGTTGTGATTTCCCATGTGTATTCAGGATGATATGTGTTGTGATTTCCCATGTGTCTTTAGGATGAGATGCATTGTGTTTTCCCAAGTGTCTTTGGGATGATATGTTTTATTCTTTTCTAGGTGTCTTTGGGATGAGGTGTAGTTTGTAGCCCATGTGTCTACGGACAAGATGTGATGTGGTTTGTGGACCAGGTGTCTATGGGTGGGATGTGATGTGGTTGTGGCCCATGTGTCTATGGGTGGGATGTGATATGACTTGGGGTCTAAGTGATGGTCCGAGATATGGTTTGTGGGGCGCAGGTGTGTGCAGGCAGGTTGTGACATGGTTCTTTTGTAAGATATGGGAGCGTGAGGATGTTTACCATTATGAAAGAGTGCCTAAATCAATGGGAAGTGGTGTGGGGTACCCAAATTATTTATATGATTACTATATTACTTTAATTGACTTGTTTTACTTGGTGAGAGTTCCTTAGTGAGGATGAGAGGGATAGTATACCTTGTTAGGTGCTGTTTTGTTCTATTGTTTTCTCACAGGGGCATTAGTATGCTTCCTTTCACATGTGCATGAGAGACTTAGGTTTTCTCTTATGAGTATACTTGTATACTCACCCTGCATATATAAAATTGATTTCAGGATTCCAGGAGGATTACATGGACTATTCTGGACCTTACTAACTCAGACTTTGGGATAGTTGTTGTATAACTTATTAGCCTTACTTTTGGTACTGACTTTGGAGTTTTATTGAATTTGTAACATTTTTTTTAAAAAAAAATCATGTGGGATGGATTTTGGATTTACTTTATATATGTATTAGATTTTTTTGAGGTTTATAAATCTTATCTCTTGATATTTTTTCCTATAAAAAGTTTAATGCCTCCCATTTTGTGAGATTTGTATACCCTTGGTGGTGGTCACCACTTTGGGGCCTACTGGAGGTGGGACTAGAGGGTCATTATCTACCTATCTTCTTTTCCATCCTAGGAGGGGTATATTTGGAGTTAGGGGGTCCTGACATATAGTGTTTATGTATCATGGTTCATTCTATATCTCTTAACTAAATCTTCCCTGATTTTTTTGAAAAATGTGTTACCTAATCCATGATATTAGCCGTTTGTATTCTATATTTGTACAAGATATTTTTTCTAAAAAATGAATAAGAGATATACAAGTTATTGATTTTCTAGAATTAGATTCCACCCATATAAAGAAATAATTAATAATTTTTTTTGTAAATACACCAAAGAAAAGGGAAATGGTCATATAAAATCTACACCAAATACAAAAAACATTCTATTAAATTTTTATGTGGTTTTAATTTATTTGTTATATTTTTGATATATTTCCACTGAATTGAAATGTCTAACACTGCTTACAAAATTCATGGTGTTACTTAAATCCAATTTGATAGTAATGTTTATATTTCAAAAACTTTCTAGCATTTATTTGGGGTATAAAGTAACATACAAAAACTAATGTGTGGGAAAAAATTTATCATAGATTGACTTCCCTTTTTAATTACTCACCTCTTAATCCTTTAATCAATGATTATCCTCCATAGATATGGGTGATCCCATATATAGAAATTTTATTAATCATTTTATGATATAAATTTTTGTGGATTATTGTGTGAAAGTATTTTGTATGTAATAAGTATTTTTACCTTGTCATCATACCATGGAGTTTCTCCATAAGTCAAAAATAGTTTCTAAATTATAATAGAGTTAATTAGTGGATGATAGTTTGATATTACTACTTTAGATACATGGTAGTAGTCCACATATGTAGTATACCACTTGGTTTTGAGTTCCTTTTTTTATCCCCACATCAAATTCATGAAAATAGAAATATATATCTTAGAATCTTCATTCTTAAGTAGGAACCCAAATTCTACATGATCAAATAATTCAGAAGAATTAGTTTCTATATAATTGGATATAATTTTTTATATATCATAAACAATGGATATAAACACATTCTTAGTGGTGGTATATCTTCTCTGGTTAATATCTAGTGTCTTTGAGGTATATACTAGTACATAAATTTTACACTTAATGATTAGTTTAAGGAAAAATCTACAACGAAAAATCATGAATCAAATTCTAAAAGGGTGTTCTAAGTTTATTTTTTGTATCATTATTGTTGTATTAAACTTATATTCCATATAATTAAATGTTTTACCTTAAGAATCATTAAAAATGAACTCAATTAACTATTGATGAAAAATATATAGTGGAAGGGATATCTTATAGAAATCCTTTATAAACCTCTTGTAATGTACTTATCATAACAAGAATTATCTAATATGTTTAACATAAGTGGGAGAAGTAAATATAGTGTTTAATTCAAAAACTCATTTGTAAAAATAAATTACATTATATAAAATCATATGATATAGGACAATTCCTCTTTCCATAATGAAATGAAATTTTAAAAAACGGGGTACAATGTTTTTATCAATGTATGTTTTCAAAATATTGTCTATATTTGACCTAAAATTATCAAATGAATTCCCAAAAATAGTGAAATCATCTAAAAACACTTAAAGGTAATATTAAATCAGAATAGGGAATATAATTATACTCCTTTGGAATATTTTAGATACATTAAACAATTAAAAATTCATCTTGTAATATGTAAAAGTGACATGAGTATATGTGATGTTTGTTTTCTCTTTGTCTTTATGGGAAATCCATAATTTTATTTACCATGAGAATCCATCTAGTAAATAGTAATTTCTATTCCTAGAAAATCACTCATGCATTTCGTCAATGTTGATGATTTATAAATTTTCTTTACTAGAATATGGATCAATTACCATTAGTCAATGTATATTATCTAACTAGTTTTCACTCACACATTGTTCAATTATACCTTTTCTTTCTTAATAATGGAAATTTGGGTCTTTTTATGAACAATGTGAAATAGAATCACCCAATATGAATTATAAATTGGGTAAATTATATTTTCTTGTAACAATTTCCCAATTTTATTTTGAAATACCTCTATAATAGTTAGGTTTAGTCTTCATTGTGGGTTTAAAACTATTTTAGCATCATTTTTAAGATTGATTTTGGTTATAAAAATTATAGTACTAATTCTAGGTATGTCACCTAGACACCATTATATAAATTTCACATTTTCTCATAAATGATAAAAATATTTTATTTTTTGGTATGTTGATAAGTTTCTCACATTGATTATTAGAACCATATCTTAACTTATTAAGTAAAAACACCTCAATTATAATATCAATGTCTAAAATTATACTTTAGGTGGTAAAATAATGGATGGAAATATTTTTAAATTTACCTTGTCTATATGGTGATATTAAATGAATGATAAAGTATAATATCCATAAACTCATACACCCAATTACGATGTTAAAAAAACAATATTTACATTTCTGGACTTGATACTAATAATCATGAACAAAAGTTAACTATCAAATATTACAACATAAAAAAGAATAATTGGATAAATTTTATACCCAAGTACCTTTTATGTTTAGATTTTTCGTGAATGATTAAAAACTCTTATATAAAATTACCCATATATTAAAGTGAGAATTTATTTCACTATATCAATATTTTCTTATTAAAACTTTATAATTCATCATGAACCACAAAAAACCCTTCTATACATATATTACTTAACATATTTCTTTATAACCTTTGGAAACAACATAAGAAGAATGGCCTCAAATACTTAGTAAGGGTAAAAATAGACATTAATAATTGAATATCATCAAATAGAATAGGATAAACATATATGAATGAGAACATATTCAATGTGAATGAGCATAACATAAGAGAATTAATACCCATCAAAATCTGAAACATAAAAAATGAGAAATGTAATAATACATTAACAAAATTCTAGAGACATATGATTCAAAAATCATTATCCATTTTATAATAATCCTTGATTAATATAAATATTATAACTCATAACAAGAATTGAAAAAAATTATAATTATCTTGGAAAATAAAACATTTATCATGGAATATCCAAACTAGGTAATTCCCATATCACATAGGAATAAACTATGAACAATAAAATTTTCCATATCTTAGGAGTAACATACAATCAGTTAAAATCATCACTTTACCCAATGCCTTAGAGGGATATATCATACCCACTCATCCATGGTTTACTATGTAATAATCTATCTTTGGTTTATAACATAACCACCCATCCTTGGTTTTTAATGAAACCAACCATGTATATTCTATAATATAACTAACCATAAACTATCCATTAATATGTGTATTAACTATAAAATGAAAAAATATTTAGAGTTTTCTCATATAAATAAAATACTATTGAAAAAAACCATTATTACTTTTTTATCTTAATTAACCATTGGAAAAGAAATGCGTTCCCTGAAAATATTTTTTTTAAAAATAATAATACATACAGAGAAAGAATAAGGATGGTATCATTGGAATGTATACCCACTAGATCATTGGGAACCAACAAAAGATATTTCCAAATATAAAAATTACATTGAAAATAAAATTTAATACATTTCTGTAAAAATATAGAAAATATTCTCTTCTTTTGGTAACACTTTAAATAAAAAATCCAATAATATTAAAGAACATAATTTCTTTAAAAATAAATATGGAAACATATTAATGAAACTTCAATGAAAAGAAAAATTATAACAGTGGGAAAATATATTCATTTGGTAAATATTAAATAGAAATCCAATTCACTCTTTCAGTAAAAGAAAAAGGTACCCCATTTGGAAAAAGACAATAATATTATTTTTAAAAATTTGTTCAAAAATTAAAATATAGTTAAACTATATGTTAAATAATAATTAATTCATAGAATATTAAATTATTTAAAACATTTCATTGATCATGTATATGGTTGAGAAAATATTCCCGAATAAAAAAGATAAATATGATCAAAAGTTTTCTTGAAAATGAAATTTAGATTTCCATAAGTACCAAAGAGAGGAGAATGAAATTAAATCTTGTAAACCAAAGAAACAATATGAGTATAATAATAGTGAATTGGTCCAAATAGTTAATATAATACAATTTTCTCTGAAGGAACCCTGACTATAAACAATCCCCAAATGAAATGAGATTGAAACATAAACCCTTTACCACACTGGTAACTTTTGAATCAATTTTAATTGAGTGAAATAATATGATATGGATCTATAAAACCATGAATTAAAAGAGAGAATATGTTAGTATTCATTCATGGGGAATTAATTATACAATATAAAATAAAACATGGTCATAACATTAATTATGTCTCATTGAATTGAAATTGAGACAATAAAATCCCATGAAACTTTTATAAAATTTTAATCAATATATCATGAAAGAGATAACTTCAAAGGAATATTAAATATCATGATCAAAGATACTTTCATTATATAATATCTCAAAAGGTATCATATACACATTATAAAATGAAGTAGGTGCATAATATATGACATGTCACATAGAAATATTATTGATATGGATAATACTTACAATTGTTATATCTATGATGTGGGAATTAATCATTTTTCTGATTATGTGTAAATTTTTTAAAGATATAAAATAAATTATAATTATAATATTTCATAATCAAAGATCATTTCAAAAATAATCATCAAATAATGTTGTCAATTATGTTGAAGTGTTACCTAACTAATGGAAATTGATTTAGGAAACCCCTTACCTCATGTCCCGGATTGAAATGTATATTATTTTACACATTTATAATAAAAAATATTATTTATATTATTTTTAATAACATATTATAGTTTTATTATCTTTTCATTAAATAATTTATTTTAATTATATATTTAATTACTTAATCGGTTAAGTCCACATTAGGTTTTTTTTTGAGGTTTTTTGGTTCATAATTATAAAATGAATTTTGTAGGGTGACATTGTTCAATGGTGTCATTATTTAATTATCGCAAAAATAATAATAATAACATAAATAAAAGTTTTTTACATCAAATTAAATATTATATCCATCCATGAAATGAATTCATGAAAAATAAAATACATTTACTCGCGAGGCTATAGTCTGTAAGAACACAAATGCAATGTTTTTTATTTTTATTAGAATAAAAATAAAGAAATAAAATAAAATATTATATTTAAATAATAATTAAAATTTTATAAAAATCAGATTTATTCATTAAATCTACACCCATTTCTATCCATGGGAGGTGTTTTTTGAAATAATAATTACATTGCTACATGGAGATAATAGTCTGCGTACTTGCACACATGGTGATTTCTTTTTTAACTATTGTAATGTTATGATGATAGATAGTATATTTTATTTATTCAATCATAAATATTTCATGAATATAATATATTTATAAAAAATCCATCATAAAAACCATCCATTAATGGTGGTGATAAGAAACAGAATACATCGGTTTGCAAGCCGACAATCCACATGTACCCACAAGAAATAGTTTATTTTCCCATTTGATGAAAAAACGAGATGAATAAAGTTTTTAAATTATCATAATAACATATATATATATATATATATTTATGGAATATACTGATATTTTTTTTATTATATTTGTTAGGATATAATTTATGTAGGTAAAAGAAAAAGTAAAACGAAAATGATCAGTTAAGTCGAATACCTCATTTTGAAGAGCCTCCATTGGATATCTCATTAACGACCCTTGGAATGGTATTTGAAGAGGAAAATAATCTCTATAATTCATATAATGATGTTTATAAAAGATTTTGGTAGGGTATTTTCATTATAAGTGACTTAAGAAGTGTGAGAAAAAGTGGATATGTGGTGTCCTTTTAAAAGTGAGGGGAGGGGAATCGTTAGAATTTCATAAATTATTAAATTATATATAAATTAATTTTAATTTTAATACTATGTATAATTGATATATTTAAAAAATATAGATAATATAATTCTAAATATTCTCTTACAATAAAATTTAAACATGTTTAGGTGACATTTCAACCCTTATCTCTTAGTTTTAACAACTCATTAACCCTTTTGAGGAATATTACAATATCAAATGTTTGCTTACTCATTAGGGGTCAATAAAGTTACTATATAATTACAACTAAACCATAAGATAAAAATTCATGATATGATCTATAATATATCATTCTCATGACCATTGATAATTTTCTATTAATTTTAATGCATTCCAAAAATTATAATTTAACTTAAGGTACCATGAAAGTCATTTTTGAGACTATTCATATAGTATGAATTTAAAGACACCATGATATTAATGGAATTAGAATATAAAACTTTAAAAAATAAATAATATTTTATATTTATCTAAAAAACATATGGAAAAAATAACACATCAAAATTATATTACTTTTATGTTTTTACAATAATTTAACAGATTTTTTTATTACTTGAACAAGCCCTGTGCAAGTGTTGCGTAAGTATTTAAGGTTATTATTTAATAAATAAAAATTAAATATAAAATAACATGATAAAAACATCCATTAATATTTTATATAACCATTTATAACTGAACATGTCATAATTTTATCCCAATGACTAAATATTAGAGATATGAAAATAATAGAGGGAAATTTTATATTTATTCATTACTTAAATTAATATTTATCTCAATATCACTTAAAAGGGGAAATAAAATGAAACATTAAATAATTTTGTATGGTTATGGTCAAAAAAATTTATCCAATTAAAAAAGGTAAAGTGTTTGGGTGATTTCAATGTCTTATCCCATAGTTTTAATCACGATTTACCTGTTTTTCCATTACCATGGTGAATTTTTTTACCGTGGTTATATTCATATTAAGAAAAAGCAAAAGGGAAATGTTAGTGAAAATTTAACCTCATAATTAAAAATATGGAATCCATTTTATCAAATTTAATTCTTATAATTTATATAAATTACATTTGAAATAAACCTGTAAAACGACGTGGAAAATTATTTTCTAGAAAGATGCATTTTAGGTATAAAAATGTTTTTATATCAAAATTAAGCATAATGCTAATTTCAATAAAATTAATTGGAATATGTATAATAAAAATTATGTAATTATATTTTAAAATCATTTCAAAAAAATGGGATACTGTAAATACATGAATTGAATATACCATTTTCCATAAAATTGGTCTTTTTTCACTTTTACCTGAAAAATAAAGCCGTTCATAAAAATTATTAAATATCATCCTAAGATAATTTTGTTTTTTTGAATTTAAAAAATAATATCCTTTTTATAAAATTAAATTTATAAATGTAGAAAAAATTTATTATAATGATTGTTCCAAAATGAAATAAAAATCATTTTGGATGAAAAAGTATTTTTGAAGCATAAAATGACATCACTAAAAATTGAGTTTCAATTTCCTAATAATTAATAATCAAATTCTTATTGAGTAGGAGCATTATACATATATTACGAAATTTAGTTTCTCCTAATCATATCTTCTAATTCAACCACAAGGCTATAAAAATTATATTTACAATGATATTATTTCATTATTTGTTTAACATAAGTGTTTCATTTTATGAACGATATTGAACATAGTATTCTTTTAAAAAATTGGGGAATTAAATTCTCCCCATAAATAAATCGTCTCCTAACAATTTTTTTTGATTTTGATAATTCAGAAGTTTAATATTAAAAAATCTATTTTTTGAAAACCCACATTGGTAAAAGGGTTAATAAAATATTCTTTTGAAAATGGGTAAAAGAAAATGTGATGGTTGTCTGGAAGAAGACATAAATTTTTTTCCAAAGAAGAGAAAATTAGTTAGAATTAAAAATATGGACATGGAGGAGAAATTTAAAGTACAAATAATGATGGGGAGTAATTTTTTTTTCTATCATGTGATTGGAAATGACCATAAAATCATTAATTAATAATAGATAAAAAAGTATCAATTAAGTAGAAATGAATATAAAAAAGATAACATTTTAAAGTTACAATGGATTATTTTATTATCTAGATTAAGAACATCAGAATATATACTTAGTTTATTTTCTTAAAATCCATAAATGTGTGTCCATCATTTGGTTGCATTCTTTAACAAGTTTCAACCCTTATCTCATCCTGTATTCCAAGTGAAGACACTACCACATATCTGGGCAAGAGATGTGCTAGATTTTATCAACGCTAAGTAGAAAGCATTAATAAAACAGGGGCCTTTATCAGCACTAGCTAAAAGTGCTGATAAATATGCTCTATATCACCACTATTCTTAGTTCTAATAAAAGTTTTTAATAAAAAATATTATTAATTTATATAAAATTATTATATTTATATTAAAAAATAATATATATTCGTATAAATTAAATAAAAAATGCATGTTTATAATTAATATATATTATAATAATTCAAATATCTATATAATGTTTTAAAAAAGTATTTATAAGAATATAATTAAATAAATATATATTTAAATAATTATAAGATTATAATAAATTTTATTAAATAATAAATATATTTATTATATTTATAATTATATAATTATAATTATATATTTATAATTATTTATAAATACTTTTAAATATATATTTATTATTTTAATTATAAATAAATATATATATTTAAGTAAATATATGTTTCCAATGAATTTGTTCCATAAATATATTGATGCGTGAATATAATTGACATTCATATATTATGTATTCATTATGAATGTTCATTTATACATTACACCCTCATTACTATTCATATTGTCCATATATATATGTGATGAATTGTTTTTTAGGATCTATACTTTACTAGGTATATGATTTATTCATGTTATACCCACGAAGCTATTATATTCTCATAAATACTTATAAAATTATGAAAAATATATTTAAATAATAAATATATTTATTATATTTATAATTATAAATTTTTAGTTATATATAAATACTTTTTAAATTTTATTGATAATTATAATTATAACTATATATATATATATATTTAAATAATTATAAGATTATAATAATTTTTTTCAAATGATAAATATATTGATTATATTTTAATTATATATAAATACTTTTTAAATATATTTTTTATAACTATAATTATAAATAAATATATATATATTTAAATAAATATATGTCTTTAATGAATATATATATATATATCATTAAATAATATATTTATTGTTGTTATTTATGTTTATATATTGATGCGTGAGTATAATTGATCATATATGATCATAAAGTTTATGTGTGGACGTGATTGTAACTTATGTTCTAAATGTCAAGATTACCTATATTACGATGACACACACATGCATATGTTATGTATTCATCATTATAAATGTTTATTTATAAACTGACACCTATGATTCAATAATGTTATACCCATGAACTTATGATGTTCACACAAATACATATAAAATTACAATAAATATAATTAAATAATAAATGTATTTATTAAATTTATAATTATAAATTTATAATTATATTGAAATACTTTTTAGATTTATTTATTTATAATAATAATTATAACTATATATATGTATTTAAATAATTATTAAATTACAATAAATAAATTTATTATAATTTTATAAATATATATTATTATATAAATATAAATATAAATATATTTATTTTTATCATTATATAAAAATATTTATAAACATATTTATTTGTAATTATAATTATAAATAAATATATATATATTTAAATAATTATAAAATTCTAATAAATATATTTTTAATAATTACAATTTTATAAATATATATAATTATAGAAATATATTTATAAATATATACAAATATTGATACATATGTAAAAATATTTATAATTATAATTATAAATAATATATACATATATGTAAATAATTAAAAAATTATAATAAATATATTTATTATATTTATAATTATAAATATAAATAAATATTTATTTATTTACAGTCATAAATATAAATATTTATATATATATATATAAATAGTTATGAAATTAAAATAAATATATTAATTATATATATTTTTTATAATTTCATAATTATTTAAATAAATATATATTTATTAATATATATTTATTTAAATATTTATGAAATTATAAAAAAATATAATTCATATATTTATTTTAATTTCATAAGTATTTAAATACATAAATAAATATATTTCTATTTATATTTACGAATATAAATAAATAAATAAATATTTATACTTATAATTATAAATATAATAAATATATTTATTATAAATAATAATGAAATTATAAAAAATATATATAACTAATATATTTATTTTAATTTCATAAGTATTTATATATGTATATATATTTATATTTATGACTATAAATAAATAAATATTTATTATAATTACAATTATAAATATAATAAATATATTTTTTATAATTTTATAATTATAATAATTTATTAATATTTGGTCTTTATGAGTTCCTTTTTAGCACTGATAAAAGAAGGTTTTATCAACACTTTGTAATTTAGCACTGATAAAAACGTCCTTTATCAGCGCTTTCCAAAAAGCTCTGATAAAAGCCTTTTGTGTTTTTATAAATGGAACCCTAACAGATCCAATTATCGCTCAACCCTCAAGCTTTCACGGATGTTGAGCTCTGCCTCTGCCGTTACCCCTACCTCCGACTTCGCTTCCCCCACCTCTTCCTCCGCTGCCCCTACCTCTGTTGCCCCCACCTCCACTGTCCTCGCCGCTGCCGCCACCTTCGCCTCCTTCTCTACAGCCTCTACCTCGGCTGCCTCCACCCTGGTCTCCGCCTCCACCTCCCTCGCCTCTGCCTCTACTACCCCCTTGTCCGCTACCCCCTGCCTCTACTGCACCCACATCTGCATTCTCTTTCCTTGCTGCCCCACCCCTATCGTCGCTGCCGCCGCTACCCCCGCTGCTGCCCCTGTTGTTTGTGTTGTTGGACCATAAGTTCCAAACGGTCTAAATTATTTGTGCATATAGATATTATTTGTGTATATAGATTTATATTATTATTGTAATCACTAAGATTTGGAGATATATAATCCATGGTTTCTAGGAAAATAGAGGTATTTGAACTCGATTTTAGGTTGACATTGCAATATTGATCAATTCCGTTTTTTCCTAGACTTGGAATTGTCACAAATATGATTAGTGGTTAATTAAATACCCCTCGCTATGATTTATGGTAGTGTTGAATTTTTAACTAGAAGAATATTCTATGTGGTGATGTGACCCTTTAAAAGTTTACATCCAAATGTGTAGGAAGGTGAACAAATAAAGAGATTTGGAGGATCATAGATTATGATTGAAAATGGGAAAGATTATATCTATCTCTTATGGTTGTTGATTTTTATAGATGTAATAATTGTGAAAAAAATACAATTTGAGAAAATTATTTTTCTATTAAGTTGTATATGGTATTTTTTGACAATCATTGATGATGTTTGATATTATTGAAATTTTTTGAAGAATAATTGATGATGACTACTTTTATGGGATACTGAATTATTTATGAAAATATTTCTATTCATTGAAAGAGGATTCATGCCAATGATAATGTTTCCCAAAGGTTTCTATATTTTTTTCATGATTAGGTTTTTTAAAGTGTTGGAGCAGTTTTAGAATGAGTTGGAGATTTTTGAGAAGCACAACAGTCATCTCTATATCATGGTGGATTTAAACACCCTATATAATTCCCAATAAAGTGTGATTACCTGCATATTTAGATCATCCTTGATAATATCTTTGAAATAATTGTCCATCCTATGAACTTGAACTATTATATTCCCCTTGTGTATGATCCCAATCTATGTATGTGTTATATTTCTTTGAACTATATATGGCCAGATTCATGTTCCTATGGGATGTATATTGATTCCTTGATTTCATATCTTTGGAATGGCCTTAAATTTCACTTTTATACTGTTTTCCCCAATCATTTAAACTTTAATAGTGTATTATATACCAATTCATGTAATTTTTTCTATAATATCCTATTTTAGTACTTAAAATCTTGTTTTGTGTTTGGAAAAGAATATTTTTGAATGGAAAAAAAGATTTTATTATGTGAGTTGATTTTAAAACCAAATTTGTGAGGAAATGAAAAATATTTTAATGGCTGTGAAATGTTTTAAATACGGTTTCTATTCTCTTTTAATTTTTACATGGAATTTTTAGTATTGAAATTAAAAGGGGATTTTGAGAAATTCATTAATTTTTGAAACCACGTGTGAATAATTATAAGAAGGAATTTATTTAATTTGATTTATTTTATATGTTGTTGATTTAATTATGAAAAATTAGAGATTTTTTTGGAATTTTTGGAAATGATTTAACATGAAAATGTTGGATTTCATTTTTCATAATTTGGATAGTTTTCAAAGTGTTCATGTATTTTTGAAAGAGTGTTTGGAATTTATTTGTTTATTTTAAAAAGGGTGTGTTATTTTAAAGAGGAATTTGGGTAAATGATTGGTTTTTTAATGGGATTTCAAGTGTGATTTTATAAATAGATTTCAAAGGAAATATGAAATTTAGTTTTTCCATAGTCTTTTAAGTTTATATTTTTATAGAATTAGTAAAATACATCATGTTATCTATGATTATATCAGGACCAAAACAACCGAGTAATGATATTGATGTTTATTTGTCTCTATTGATCAAGGATTTGAAATTATTATGGTATTCAAGTGTTATATTGTATAATGCTTATAGAAATGACTATTTCACATTGAGATCCGTGTTGTATAGGATGATAAATGACTTTCTTTCTTATGGAAATTTTTTAGGATATAGCATTAAAGGAACTCAAGGGTGTCTCATTTGAGAAAAAGGTACATGGTCAATTAGGTTGAAACATTCATCAAAAACCATGTTTTCAGGACATCACAGATTTCTACCCCGATGACATAAGTAACGATCTTGGACAACATCGTTCTATGAAAGTTAAAAATAACACACAACACCATCTCCACTAATAGGTGATCAACTGTTTGATAAAGTAAAAAAATTTGGACACTGCTGTTGGTAAACTATTTTCGAAAAACCTTATGAAAACCAGTTGGAAAAAGAGATCATTTTTTTGAATTACCATACATGAATTTTTTGTACATCATACATTTTATTGATATTATGTATGTTGAAAAAATTTATGTGATAGTGTCATATGAACCTATAAAAAAGGATGGAATTAGGGCTAAGTTGGACATGGTTGACATGGGAATACGAGAAGAGTTGGCACCAGTGAAGGGTGAGAAATGAACTTTTCTTCCTCTAACTAACACTCTTTCCAGATAGGAGAGATATCCATTTTTCAACTTCTTGAACGAAGTAAAGGTTCTATAGGGTTATTCATAAAATATAAAAAACATCATTTCAATGACCAATTTAAAGTTAAAAGGTATAAAATCATGTGACTTTCATGTTTTGATGCAATATATAATTCTTATATCTTTATGTTGTATTTTTTCCAAGAATTTCCATTATACAATAACCAAGATCTGTTTCTTCTTCAAAGCTATATGAAACAAAGTTATAGACCTGGAGAAATTGCTGACTATATAAAGAGAAATTTCTATCATATTATGTGAATTGGAAATGTTCTTCCTGCCAATATTATTTGATATGATGGTTCATTTGATGATTCACTTGTTGAGAGAGATTAAACTATGTGGTCATGTAGACTATAGATGAATGTACCCCATTGAATGGTACATGAAGATTTTGAAATGGTATATAAAAAAAATAAAATTCATCCATAGGGTTGTATTTCAGAGAGATATATTGTTGAGGAATCCATTGAATTCTCTACCAAATACCTATTTGGTGTGAAAAAAATTGGTCTACTGAAATCTCTTTACACTGGGTGGCTTGCAGTTAAAGGAATTTCTAAAAGAGATGTTGTCACAATCAATATTACAGATCGGGAGCAGGTCCACCATTACATTTTTCATAATATATTAGTGGTTTCCCCATATTATGAAACCCATAATGAAATTCTTATCCATTTTAATCCATAAAGGGATGAAATATGGATATCAAATACACATAATCAATAGTTTATATAATGGTTTTTAGACCATATTTTAAAGGATTCTGATGAAAATATGTATTCAATTTTAGAATGACTTCAATGGTTAGCTGGAGGACCTAGTGTATATTCATTATCTTAAAATGGTTATGTAATCAAAATTTATACGTTCTATAAAACTGAACATGATGAAGTCAGTACCATAAAAATAGGGCGGTGCATCAATATCATGAGAAACAAGGAATTTGTTTAGGGGATAAGCATGAGGAACAAGACAAGTTCTATGATAGGACAAGTATCAGGGTATATATAATAATATTTCACTATCCAAACACATATCAAAACAAATTACTTATTCTCCTAATTTTTTTGAAGTGTCTGAAAAAAACCAATGGAAAGGATTGTGGTTATTATGTTTGTAAATTTATGACAGAGATCATATTCCACGAATAAAAAAGAATTCTTGAAGATGAATTTTCTAAGATAACTACTATTTCATTTAAAATATTTATTAATCCTTTGCGTATTTATATTTCTCTAGTACTACTATGAATTTTGAAAAGAATCATATTCACAAGATGATAAAAATGTTCTTAGAAACGAATGGGAAGTATACCTTATGGAATTATGTACAAAAGTAACACGAAGATGTGACTTCTATAGAATTAGTGGATTGTTTCATATTTATGTTTAATTTACTTCTTTTTATCATTACTCACATAATAATTGTTTTCTTATACAAGTGGATTCCTTTGTTCGAGTTGGGGTGGTTTGTTCAAAGATTATCATGCTCGTGAGTGATAGGGCTTCGAGGTTGCAACTCAAAAATAAATGATAAGGTAATGTTTTTTTAATATACTATGTTTTTCCTCATAATATTATCTTTTCTCTAGTGATTAACATAATCTGAATTAAATGTTTGACTACTTAATTTAAAAAGTGTCACTCACTAAAAACTATGAAAATGCACTCATATTATCGTGATAATTTAGGAAAGTGATTCAAAATTCATTTGTGACCTGTATGAAGCAGTATCATGACAAACTGATGCACTATGTGACCAGTATGACTCAAAATGTGTGTTTCCAATTTCAAATTCCATTTTAATAAAAAACACAACTGACATACTAAAAACTGATAAAATGAATTCAGATTGTTTTGATACTTTAGAAAAATGATCTATAAGTCATTTTCGATGTGTCAAAATCAGAAACACCTCAATATGAGGTACAATGTGCCCAGTATAACTCAAAGTGTCTCTTTTTATTTAAAATTGACATTAATTTTAGTAAAAAGAACAAGTGACATACTGAAAACTGAGAAAACACATTCAGATAATTTTGATATTTTATGAAGACGATCCATGTTTCATTTATGACATGTAGAAGTTAACCACAGCTCAATAAGACACACGATGTGACCAGTATGACTCAGAGTGTGTCATTTTATTTAAAGTTGAAATTAATTTAAGTAAAAAAGAACAAGTGATATACTGATAACCGAGAAAAATCATTCAGATTGCTTTGATAATTTAGGAAAATGATCCATGATTCAATTTTGATGTGTAAGAATCAACCACACCTCAATTCGAGACACTTTGTGACTGGTTTGACTCAAAGTGTATGTTATCAGTTTAAAATTAACAGTTTAGTTCCAAATGTGTCCCTCAATGAAAACCAAGAAAACACGCTCAGATTGTATTGATAATTTAGGAAAACAATTCATATGTCATTTTTTATGTGTATAAAGTATCCTCACATCAAACTGATAGACGATGTGACTGGTATGACTTATAATTCATGTTTCTAGTTTGAAATTACATTTTAGTAAAAAAACACAACCGGCATACAAAAAACCAAGAAAACACATTTAGATTATTTTTATACTTTATTAAAATTATCTATATGTCATTTTTTTATGTTTAGGAATTATCCGTACCTTAATATGTTGCACGGTATGGATGGTATAACTCAAAGTGTATCTTTTATTTAAAATTGACATTAATTTTAGTAAAAATAACAAGTTCATACTGAAAACTAAGAAAAAACATTAGGATTGTTTTTATATTTTAGTAAAATGATACACAAGTCATTTTTGACCTTTAGGAGTCAACAACACCTCAATATGACACATGGTGTGACCGGTATGACTCCAAGTGCGTCTTTTTATTTAAAATTGACATTAATTTTTGTAAAAAGAACAAGTGACATAATGAAAACCAAGAAAAATCATTCATATTGTTTTGATACTTTATTAAAATTATCCAAGATTCATCTGTGATGTGTAGGAATCAATCACACCTCAATATGTTGCACGATTTGACTGGTATGACTCAAAGTGTCCGTTATCACTTTTAAATTGACATTTTAGTTTAAAACATGTCCCTCACTAAAAACCAAGAAAATGGGATCAAATTGTCTTGATAATTTAGGAAAGAGATTTATAAGTCATTTTTGATGTTTATGAAGCAATATCACATCAAAATGATGCATGGTGAGACCGTAATGACTCATAATGCGTGTTTTCAGTTTGAAAATTCATTTTAGTAAAAAAACATAACTACCTTACCAAAAACTGATAAAATTCATTCAGATTGTATTAATAATTAATAAAATGATCTATAAGTCATTTTTGATGTGTAGGAATCATCCTCACCTCAATATGATGCATGATGTGGATGGTATAACTCAAAGCGTCTCTTTTTATTTAAAATTGACATTAATTTTAGTAGAAAGAACAAGCTACATACTGAAAACCGAGAAAAAACATTTAGATTTTTTTTATATTATCGGAAAATGATCCATGAGTAATTTTTGACTTGTAAGAGACAACTCAACCTCAATACAATGCACTGTGCGACTGGTATGAATCTAAGTGTGTATTTATTTAAAATTGACATTAATTTATGTAAAAAGAACAAGTGACATACTGAAAACGAAGAAAAAACATTTATATTGTTTTTATACTTTATTAAAATGATCCATGAGTAATTTTTAACGTGTAGGAATCCACGATACCTCAATACATTGCATGTTCTGACCGGTATGACTAAAAGTGTCTGCCATCAGTTTAAAATTTACATTTTAGTTCAAAATGCGTCACACACTAAAAACCAAGAAAACACACTCTAATTTTCATGATAATTTATGAAAGTGATTCATAATTAATTTTTGACATGTATGAATTAGTCTTACATCAAACCAATGCACGATGAAAACTGGTATGACTCATAATGCTTGTTTCGAGTTTGAAATGACATTTTAGTTAAAAAAAACAAAACTTACATACTAAAAACTGAGAAAAATTATTAGGATTGTTTTGATACTTTAGTAAAATGATCCATATTTCATTTTTGACATGTAGGAATTAACCAAACCTAAAAATTATGTACGATGTGACCGATATAACACAAAGTGTCTATTTTTATTTAAAATTGACATTAATTTTTGTAAAAAGAACAAGTGACATAATGAAAACCAAGAAAATGCAATCATATTATTTTTATATTTTACTAAAATGATCCATGAGTCATCTTTGACTTTTAGGAGTCAACTTCACCTCAATACAACACACAGTGTGACTAGTATGACTCCATGTGTTACTTTTTATTTAAAATTGACATTAATTCAAGTAAAAAGAACGAGCGACATACTAAAAATTTGGAAAATGCATTCATATTGTTTTGAAACTTTAGGATAATGATCCATGAGTCATTTTTGATGTTTAGGAATTAACCAAACCTCAATTCGATGCATTATGTGACTAGTATGACTAAAAGTTTCCATTATCAGTTTAAAATTTACATTTTAGTTCAAAACGTGTCACACATTGTTTTGATAATTTAGGAAATTGATTCATAAGTCATTTTCAACATGTATGAAGTAGCCTCACATCAAAACGATGCACGATGCAATCGATATGAATCATAATAAAATTTTCCAATTTGAAATGACATTTTAGTAAAAAACACAACTTTCATACTGAAAACTAAGCAACCACATTAGGATTGTTTTGATACTTTAGGAAAAAAATCCATTAGTAATTTCTGATAGGTTGGAATTATCCACACCTTAATTTGACACACGTTGTGTCCAGTATAACTCCTAATGTATCATTATATAAAATTGACATTAATTTTAGTAAAAGAACAAGTTACAAACTCAAAAATAAGAAAACACATTCGAATTGTTTTGATATTTTAGGAAAATGATTTATAACTCATTTATGACATGTAAGAATCAACCCCACCTCAATAAGACGCACAATGTGACCGTTATAACTCCAAATTTATCTTTTTTTAAATATTGACATTTTATTAATGTATTATTCCACATTAATGTTTAATTTATTTCTTTATTTTATTACCAATATAATATTTTTTTTCATATATAGGCGAAATCTTCTTCTCAGGTTGATATGATTTTTTAAGAAACTGATACCATGGGAAAACATTTTTGAGAGGGGATCACAAGCATTAAAAGATGAAATATTAATGTTTTTAAATTTTTAGTTGATAATTGTAAATGTAATTATATAAAACATTGTTTGAAATATATATAGAATTGTTTTTTTATATACCATGGGAATACATTTTTGTATTCATGATGTCAATTAAATATATATAGAATTGTTTGAAATTACAGGTTTTTGCTCAGTGTGATGTTGTATTAACAACACATTGTAGCCAACTAGGCCTTTATCAGCACTAAAAATAGTACCGATAAAGGTGGACATTATCATCATTAAAAAAGAACTGATAAAGGGGGTCCGTTATCCACTCTTTTTTTAGCATGGATAAAAAACCCCCTTTATCAACACTTTTTTACCGCTAAAAAAGGGAACCCCCCCTTTATCATCACTGCAATTAACATTGATTTTTTAGCACTGTTAAAAGCCTATTTATGTACTGCTAAAGGGTATTTGTGTAGTAGTGAGAGTATACATGGTGAATATTTCTTATTCATAATGTATCAACATTTAATAAATCGTCAAATCAAAAAAAGGTTAAAAAATAATACTCCTTTATTTACTAAATAAAAAATTCTTATAATTGGGAAATTAAATACCCAGAATTTAACAGACCATCATATGAAGAAATAATACATTTAACTCCAAAATTTATACAGTAACACCAAAGGATAAACTTATATTATTCCATAAATAAATAACCCTATGTCTCAATTATCCTCTATAAACTCATTAATAAATAATTTTTTAACCTTAAAGGATTTATTATACCTTTATGATTTCATCCCAAAAAATGTAATATCATTATTTAAAAATAATCATTCATGTTAAACCTATGGTTTCTATATACCTCAAACTAATAAAACATAACCCAAAATATCATCATTTTTTTTAAAATTCCATCACTTAAAACCTCAAAAGTGATTTTTATTCCTTTAAAATTTTCATCAACCTTTAACTTATAAACCCATTATGTTATACATAACTTTTAAGTTAACCTCACATGAAAATAACATAATTTTTAAACTCCTCCAAACCCTTCTATAATACCAAGTATAGTAACTCTGAAACTGTACACCCAGATCAAGTGCTAAAAACAAAATAAATGCATTTCTAGCATTTATACAAATAAAAGTGACCCAACATTAACTATCTAGATTATTATAACATCAATATGATATATTTTATTACTTACATATGAAAGTAACATTTATTTCTATATTATTAGAGATTTAGGACAAAATCTTACATAAAATTACACATGTCATTAAGTGAGATCTGTTTTCTATTATACCAAAAAAAAATTATTAGAAATTATTTTGTAATCAACAACCTCATGAAACCCTTATAGATATATCATACATTACATTATTTTTCATAACATAGGGAAAGAAATATAATAAGTACGTGATGAAATACTTACTAAGGGAAAATATAGGAAATATCAGTTAAATATATTCATTGAGAACAAAATTAAAATACGAGTATAAGATCATATTGAAAGTGTATAACCATAACATGAGAGAATTAATACCTATTAAAACAAACAACATTAACAATGATACATGATATAAAGAAAAATACAAAATGGGGCTGAGGGAAATATCAAATATGAATAATTATAAAATGTAAAGAATATTCTTAAAAGAGTCAAGAAAATCTGAAAAAGACAAAAAATATGGGTTGCCTCCAATAAAGACCTAACAAGACATCGTAAGAAAAATAGATATAAAAAGGATAGTCTGTTCTATCCATTATATTACCTATCCTCTGCCTCAAACAGTAACAAGATGCGGTGTCCTCATGCTCTTCTACATACTTTTTGGGATTTACTACCTTAGGAACAGGCCAACCAAAAATCTCATGTGTAAGATGAAGAAACAATGAAAGTCATAATGGAGGCTCCTATGTATGTTGAAGATGGAGATCCTGGTGCTTTCACTTTAGATCTTCAATATAATGGAATAAATCATATGGGTGTCTATATAGTATCCTAACAATCTCATAAATAACCATAGTATAGGTAGCAAATCAAGAGATATCTAAATTAATTCACAACTAATAAAGAAAGTATAATAAATCCATTCAGTCAAAAATCATATATCGAAATTTAGAGAAAATATATGATACATTAAGGAACATAGAATTCAGTGAATAAAAAATACACAAAAAAATGAGTAAAATAGAGGAGGGGTATATAAAGAAAAGAAAAATAGTACAAGAATACTTTCTGATATCTACATCCGTGATACCCTACTGAACAATGGGTGAATGAATCTACACCACCATATAAATGGTTACAATAGAGGCTAGGGTACGATTTGTAGTGTTGGAAGTAGGATCTGGTGAAGTGCTGATCCAAATGACTATTGTGTGTCTGACAATGGTATCAATGAAAGTTACATTCGATGAAGAGGGAGGAGCTAGGACCTCGCCTCATCATTTGTACTCCACTAGGAATTTTTACTAGTCAACAGGGTCCATGAGCTCTGGACGAAGATTGATCGTATCTTTCAATGGGCCTATGGTGGAAAGGGTAGGAATAGAGGTGGAACCTAGTGTAATGGATACAAGTTAGGGGGAGGGGGGGGGGGGGGATGGGGTGAAGATATAATCAATGTGGATGAAGAAGTGAAAGTATCAACAAGATTAATGGTTAAGTGGAGGAAGATTCATCTTTGAATCTATAGAATAATAGAGATGGTGATAATGG
Organism: Viscum album; assembly: GCA_963277665.1. Classification (NCBI taxonomy): domain Eukaryota; kingdom Viridiplantae; phylum Streptophyta; class Magnoliopsida; order Santalales; family Viscaceae; genus Viscum; species Viscum album. The sequence goes on along the minus strand of OY728167.1, from coordinate 709,708,760 downwards.
TTGTGAACTACATCCCAAATATTGGGCGGACTTGGGGAAGGATGAGAATACATGGAGGCCCAATTTCTAGCAGCTTCAGTCATAGAAACTACAATGGAAGGAGAGGTAGAATCAGTCAGGGTTAGAGTCTTGTTAGTGGACTTAGCATACATAGGAGTCTATTCATAATGGATGGAAAAATTCCAAAGTAGCCCTATCTCATAGATCATGTGAAGGTACATAGACTTAATTGTTCCAAGGGAAGATAGAGTTGGGTGAAATCAAAATCTTCCAAATGCTGGACTAGGTGGGTGATAAAGGATCCACCCATCAAAATATCATGCTATTATCTGGACTAGCTTTCATAGTAGAGAAAAAAATGTTGACCCATATTGAGAACAGTAGCTCCCATGGTGTTGGATAGAAAGGATTTCTCTGATTGACTGATTTTTCTGTTAGAGTTTCCTCATGCTAGCCCAGCCTAGGATAATGCATTGTGAATAATCCTAAGAGCATCACCCTTCAGTTGGGTACTCTTTTCTATTGTAATATCATGAATGTTCGTAGGGTAGTCTACTATTAGTTCCATGTTTTTATAGTATTCGTCTTGTTTAAATTAGTATGAAGGGTGGAATAAGAAATATAGGTAGTAAAATCAGTAGAGTAAACCTCCAGGATGAATCCAAAGTCTCCCAAGGCCAGTATAGAACATTTCCCACTTAATTGGAATGTGATGTGGATCACGTGAATCTCAAAAGGAATATAGAACTCCAAAAAGAGCTTCCATAATTTCTCCTCACATACATCGACAATATTCTCAAGGATCATCCATTGGAGGGCTACCAAGAAATCCTCATCATTGAGGATCTTGTGAATAATAGCTAAATCTAGGTTCTTATTCTTCCACATCAGCTTGACCTGTATACAGGCAAAGTAATAGTGTCGTGAGGACTTAAATAAAAGGAAGGTATGAATATGGGATGGTGTAACCACAACCTATTAGGGTATGTATTTAGAATCATAAATGGAACTAGAATAGGTAGGAACTACTGGTGGTGGTGAAGGAGAGGGAGTCAGAGATAATGAAGCTGGATCCCAACCCCGACCCTTGGGTGTGAGTGGATCATCATGTTGGTCCTCACATTTTGAGGGTTGAGTGGAACTACCTTGGCTTTAAACCAGGATGTTAGGAGGAAATTTATTTGTTGAGGATGAAGGAAGGAGGAAATGGGGTGGAGATAGAGGAGGAGAGGCAGAGAGGGAGGCGTGGATGAAGGGTGGGTGGAGCACCAGTGGGGGTGAAGGTTTTCACCCTACATACCATAAACATGAGGTTTTAAAACCGTAATCATGACATATACAACATAAATTAAATATTTACAGAGTATGTACATGAATATAGTTTTTATAGAATACAAAAAATTATGCTTTAATTGTATTATAGTACATTGTTAATAGTTTTATTTAATACAAATAAGGTAAAACCAGTGCTAGTTCCATTATTTTCAGTGATCAAAATTTTATAAAGGATAAAAAACCAATGTTTCCTCCCATTAAACACATTATTTTAATCCTAGAGATATAAATCCCCCTAAGTCATTGGAATTTGATATAAAGGACACACTCTTATTGAAATGGATCTTTGTAAATCTTTAATCATTATAAATTGATGTTAAAGGGAGGTCTATTTCCTTTTTGAATTTTTATAGTGCCATAGGGAAAGTATTTGAAAAAATAAAATGTACCAGACCATATAGAATTCAATTTTCTGTGGATTATCATTAAATGGGAATTGAATAATAACACTTTTCCCCCAGTGTGAAAATCCATCATGCGATGGATCAATCATTCTGTTTAATTGTTTTCTCCTTATAAATATGGGAATTCTCATAAGTTTCCCTTCTAATCTCATCTAGATCATCCATTTGCAGTCATTTTTCTTTCCTATATTTTTTATCATCTATGTTTAAATTTTTGATTTCCCAATATGAGTAGTGCTATAATTATACTAGTAATTGATATGGGTTCCTATACACAAGTCTAAAAGGAGTGGTGTTGATGGGTGTTTTGAAAGCCTTTTGGTACACCCATAGTTTATCATCATGCTTGAGGCTGCAGTCCTTCTTGATGACATTGACTGTATTTTTGAGAATTTACATGATCTAATAATTGGACAATTCAACCTTTCTTATAGTATTCTGGTGGTAAGGAATGCCTTTATTATACTAAACTAGTTCTTATTTAAGAATACATTTTATGAAAATATTATTTAAGTGTGTTAATCAATAAATAATAAGTAATCGGGAAAATATAAAGAAGGTAATTTTTTTTATTTAAAAACTGCACGACCACCAAAACTATGCCGAGAGAAGTGGCCTTAACTTCTACCCATTTCTAAACATTATCAATGAAAACTAGATATAAACCCTATAATTATAATTTTTAATTGGGTCAATAAAATTTATCCCCCAAACATCGAAGATATCTACTTCAAGGATGGTATTTATGGGATATTCCATCACATTTCCCAATGGTTCCTATTCACTAGAAGTGTTCATAGATTTTCAAAAAAATTATCACATCTTGAGGGAGTACGGTCTAGAATAATCCACTTTGTAAGATCTTAGCCACATTGATTTCATGGCCTTGAAGTCCTCCATCTGGAGACATGTGATATAACTATAGAACTCTTTGAATTTCATCCTCTAGGATGGATCATCACATCAAAACATTATCACAATGATTAAATAAGAGTGTATCATCCTAGTAATATAATGAAACATCAACAAATAACTTATTCCTCTATTCATAGGAAATGTATCGATAAATGTATACTGTGGAAAGATAGTTCCCAATATTAGTAAAACACATGTTTTGTTGTACATACATATTGAATAGTGTCTCACTTGTAAAATCATCTTCAATGTTATGATCATCGCCATCCTTGATACTGGGTAGAGTAAGTCTTGATAAATGGTCTAAAATGAAATTTTATGTTCCTTTTATTCCTTTTATGACTATATCAAACACTTTCAATAGCAGTATCCACCATATCAACCACCTTTTGTAATCTTTTTTACTCTAAAGGTATATTAGTGATGCATGATTGGTGTAAAATGTGACTATGGAGATCATTATGTTTGATCAAAACTTGTTAGAATCAAAGAAAACTATTATAATATCTTTATATATTGTCATGTAATTGATCCAAGCCTCATTTAGGGTATGGATTATATGAATGACTGAAAATTAAATTTTTTATTATCAAAACACTTTTGAGGAAAAAGTGAGAAACCCCAAGATCAAAACATTACAAAACCATTAATGAAGATAACCCAGATCAAGACTACATAATATACCCCTCCTTAGTGGATGCATCATGATGAAAAGAATTCACCATAACATGACCACTCAACAAGCTGTCCCGTGCAGGGTGCACATGCCTGGTACCGATGGAAGAGCCATACCCTCTTGAACATCCAAATCCTAATGGCATGCTCAGGAGAAATATTTATTCTATGAACCTCATCTGAGGCATATTGATGTAGTTTCATGGTTTCAAACATACCCAAAAATCAAAAAACACTCAAGAAACAAAATGCAGCCTCAAAACCCATCCAAATGTAGATTCAACCAAAACCAACAACAGATTCTAGAAAAACACATCCAAATATTTATAATTTCAACTAAAATCCTCCACGAAAGAGCATGATTCCAAAAAATATAAAACCAATTCCCACCCATATTCTAGAATCCATTATATAAAGTAGATCTAAATCTAAAAATATAGATCACAATAGTTCACATTGCTACAAGATTCACTGCAAAAAACTCACAAAAAACATAACTGATTTCATGGAATTCTCATAGCATCATGTCCAAACCATCACCACAACCAACGAAACCATGATAGTAGATCAAAACATGAACCCACCAAAGATCAAAACCCATATAAAAAACCAATAAACCAAACCCAAAACCAAATCACAAGATCAGAAAATCAAAGAAAAAAGAAAAGAAACACCACTATGATGGATGCCCGAACACCACATAAGAAAAAACCTTTCCTAAAAACAGAACCAGATCCCATCGCCGCCACCACGATCCTTCGTGGAGACCATAGAGACCCACCCCACACACTCCCAAACAAAAAACCCTATAACCGACCCTCTAATAGGACTAGATCATCAACCACTAGCTTCACTACACTGAAAAAATAAGCCCTACCTAGTGTAGAAGGGAAGAGAGAGAATAAGCCAAAAAATAGTGGGAAGTTATGAGCCAGCCGAGCCCACACTCGACACCGCCACTGAGAACTTCCATCATGAGAACGCCGAGAAGGAGCGCTGAGAGATGAGTCGAATCCAACTCAAGGTGGAGAGAAAAGGGGTGGCGACCGTGGAAACCCGAACGAGTCAACGCCCCTTATAGGATCATCCATATGGATTATATAATAAAAGACATAGAACATGTGTCCAACCCACGTTCTTAAAAAATTACCCACAATAAATATGACATCCCACTTTTTTATTACATAAACTTTCATTAAATTTTACAAAACCGAGGATCTTTAAGGTTTAGTGTCTTGGAAACCAGGAACTTAAAACATGAAAACATAAAACATTATTCTTAAACACTTAAAAGGATTATCCTTATGTTAATCCTAGTTTCATTGCTTCATCTCATAACTTGGGGACATACATCAAAAGAAAGGGTGAGCAGAAGGCCCAGTAAGGGAAACAAGGGGAAACATTTAACATACGAACTTGAGATACATCAACAATGTCATGAAAAAGAACTTTAAGGCATGAGAAAGAAATCATGAGGCATATCATAATAAAAATAACATATTTCATAACTTGAAGATGTGGCTACAACATTCAATATTGACAATCATTTCTGTTTTACCAAGGTCCATCCCCATGGTGTCATTAAAAATTACCAAGGTTATTCACCAAGGCGTCGTTAAAAATAGTCATCTCTAGAGATTAAGTATTTACCCAATGCATTGGAGCGCTATCAGGACGCACCCTTGACATGTATTTATTATCATGTAAGCCACATATATCATCATCAATCATTTCATAAACAACCCATATAGCATAAAAGGAATGGGTTTAATTTCATAATCACAACGTTTTAAAAACGGCTTTAAAGACATGATCTTTGTGTCACTTTAAAACCCACAGAAAAGGAAGGTGGGTCTCATGTAAGTAAATCCCAGAATTTAAAATAGAAAATTTTGGTATATATGTGAATAAACATATATAAGAGAGATATTTGAGTATTCACTTAATAAAATAAAAGAAATTTAGAAAAAGAGCAAGACATTTTGTGACGGAAATTCTGCAGCATAACAACTATGTTTCGAGGTTTTAGAAAACATTGAAAAGAGAGGGGACATGGGTCAAAAATTAAATGAACCATAAAATAGTAGAGAGACAGAATATAAAAGATATGAATCATGGTAATGAAATTTTAAGTACATACCATTTGAAATGAAAAACATGTAAGGAAGACAAAAATAAGATTTCTCTTATGAAAATTTTGCAGCCTAACGGCGTCACTTAAACTTCAATAAAAATGAATTGATGAGATAAAATAGGGTCTCTCATAATATTAACATAAAAGATCAGTATGATAGATATAGAGATCATACCACAACATAATAAAAAGGAACTTGAAAGACTTGACATGAAAGTAGAACTTTAAAAAAATGATAAAGGTGAACGAATCCCTTAAAAATTCGGCAGCCTAACAGCGCCACTTAAACTTCAACAAAAAATGAATTGATGAGATCAAATATGGTCTCTCATAATATGAAAATAAAAGATCAGTATGATAGATATAGAGATCATACCGCAATATAATAAAAAGATAACTTGAAAGACTTTACATGAAAATAGAACTTTGAAAAAATGAGAAAGGTGAACGAATCCCTTAAAAATTCGGCAGCCTAACGGCGCCACTTAAACATAAAAAAAAATGAATTGAAGAGATAAAATAGGGTCTCTCATCATATGAACATAAAATATCATTATGATAGATATAGAGATCATACCCCAATATAATAAAAAGAGAACTTGAAAGACTTGACATGACATTAGAACTTTGAAAAAATGAGAAAGGTGAACGAATCCCTTAAAAATTCGGCAGCCTAACAACGCCACTTAAACTTCAACAAAAATGAATTAACGAGATCAAATAGGGTATCTCATAATATGAACATAAAAGATAAGTATTATAGATATAGAGATAATACCCCAACATAATAAAAAGAGAACTTGAAAGACTTGACATGAAAGTAGAACTTGGAAACGAGAAGGGTGAAAGAACCACTTAAAAATTCGACAGCCTAACGACGCCACTTAAAACTTAAAAATACTGAATTAAAGAGATAAAATGGGGTCTCTCATAATATGATCATAAAATATCAGTATGATAGATATAGAGATCATACCCCAACATAATAAAAAGTGAACTTGAAATACTTTACATGAAAATAGATCTTGAAAAATGAGAAGGGTGAAAGAATCTGTTACAAAAATTTCGGCAGCCTAACAACGCCACTTAAACATTCATAAAACGAAATAATGAGAGTAAGAGGTGATATCTCATTATATGAAAATTAAAAGGGAAGTAAGAGTAATATAAAAGAACACCCTCTAACATAAGAACATGGAGCATAAAATAAATGACTTAAAAGAGAGTATTTGAAAAGAAAGAGAGAGTTTGGATCCCTTACCTTAAAACCTAACTCTTAAAACTCAAAGGTTGGGACCTTGAGGGCTTGGGGGAACCTTGGAAGGACTCCTTGGGAGGTAATGAGACCAGATATTCGTTGGGTGAGAGTTTGGAGTCGAATGGATGAGAGGATGGTTTGGTATTTATAGGGAAAGTGAGGGGACAAGGCATTAATGGCCAAGGGACACCTCATTAGTGGTTTTGGAAAAACCATGGGCTTGCCCATGGTATTTTCCCAAGGTATTGGCAACTTGGGACACCTCATAATTTATATTGCTATTCATAAGTAGAAAATATTGATTACATACTTAATACATCATTTAATGATGTCATTAAACACCCGTAACTTAAAAACTGTATTTTCACTATTCATCAAAAATTCAACATTCTCAGAAAAATCCCAAAATTTCACCTTAACGAAATATCGATGCTCTGATTTCAAAAATGAACTCCATTTTATAAAAAATAATTTTCTAAATATTTTTAATTTAATTTTTAAATAAATACACTATTCACTGAAAATTCATTTTTTTCAGAATAATCCCCAAAAATTACCTTAACATAATATCGATGCTCTGAGTTCAAAAATGAAATCCATTTTATAAAAATAATTTCCTAAATATTTTTAATTAAAATTTTAATTTAAAAACACTATTCAACTGAAAAAACTAATACTTGACTAATAATTTATGAAACCATTATTTAACCATTTTATTGAATCAAATTACTTAATCAAGGTGCCTAGATTATATTAATGATTTATTTAAGTGAGATTACTAATCCATTTGGTCACATTAATAATCCTAAGCATAAAATCACTATTCATAATTTACTATTAATCAAAAATTAAGTTGATATTATTAGACTCTAAATTTCATACTGAACATAATTGTAGAAGACCATATTTTGAAAATCATTACACATTTTTAATTATTTAAGGTTTACATAAACATTTTTAAAATACCCTTTCTCTAAAATTAATCAAAAATATGCATACTATATTTATCCAGACATTTGAAAATTCATAAACTTCATCATAATATGAAATCAAAATTTTTATTTAAAACAAAGGATTACACAAGGAAGTTACGGTCTCCTTACATATCCCCTTATCACACTAGTATAGGACCTAAGTGTAAGGTGTGCTAAGGTGAGAGAATCTGAGGGAGGATCGGCCAACATCGCACGTGTAGTAATTTCTATCAGTTTGAACTTTTCGTGAAGGCGATTCCTTTCTAGCTTCACACAATGAAGTTCAGCTTGGGTTTGGTCCAGAGCAAAGCCCAGTGGGGCTACCTTCTTCCCAAGTTCTATTAGATGGGCTTCGATCGGTCCAAGAATACTGGGTGAGGCCATCAAATCTTTTTTCTATATTAATTAACCAAGATCACTTGTATTTAGAGACAAAAGAAAAGGAAACGTTTAGTTTCCAGCAGTCATATTGACCAATGGGCATATAACAATCAAAACCCAACAGTCTCATTTTAATTATACTCATGTTATCTAATGAAACAGTTTTGTTGAGTATAAAAATAAAATAACACACAAAATTAGGAAACGAGATTTATTCAAAATTTCGGGTCGTTACAATATTCCCCCCTTAAGAAATTGCATCCTCACAATTTTTAAAATTGGGTTTTGAAATTTCATTGAAAATCCCACATCAGAAAAGGAGTCAGTAAAACAATTACTTTAAAAGAAAGATAGGTAAGTAAAAAGGTCACCCGAGTTAACCCATACTAGGATCCCATGTAGGAAAACATGGACATGGAGGAAAAAACAAAGGGCCATGTTCTAAGGGAGAGTGATAGAAAACATGATTAGGAGAAAGTTAACAACAAGAAAATCACAAACTTTTGATGTGTGTAAACGGCCTTTGATTACCTAGTAGGAAACGTAAACCAACAACGTTTTTCTTTCACGTTCCATTTCATAATTTTGAGGAATCCATTTACTACATATAACAAAAACATAAGGAAATATACCTACCTTCAAGTAGAGTTTCATCCCTTAATAAGTTTCTACCAAAACTAATCTTTTCATTAAATGATGAGAATTCCAAAACACTTGGTCTCATCAAAACATAAGAATCATCTTCTTGAGAGTCACGTAATCCACAAAATATTAACTATCAATTTCTTCTATCTTTAAACATTATCCCAAAAACAGAAAGGGTAAGATAAAACAACTCTTCCCAAAGAAATAATCCCATAAAAAGGGAAACTACTTTTAAATCTTCAATGTTCCACGGTACTACCCAAAGTTCATCATAGACCATCCCATAAATAATTGTTCTTAAAATTACTCAAAATAAACCAAACTAAGATTGAAACACAAATACAAGAAGGATTTGATAACATAGTCTTCCAAAATAAACTTCATTGTTCATCTCTAAACAACATCACCCACTCCTAACATATTATAACAAAAGTATCTAACCTAATAATATTTTACCCAAGATTGGTTAATCATTTCCATAAGTCCACCTTAAATTCATTTATTCTTCAAAATATATGTCCACCTTTACTCCTCAATGAAAATATCATAGTAATCTATTTACCTCAATCATATAGGGTCCCCAAAATAGTGAACGTCTTCCAAAATAATAATCATCTTTTAATCCCCTAATCATCTCTGTCATATTAATATGGCAATCATCGCATTTCCTATCACATTGGTTGTTGGGACATGTTCTTCCATTTCCCATCATTAACTAAGAAAAGAAAGTATAATTAAGGGATTAAATACTTAGCCAATAATCATGAAAAGGAACTTAAAGCATATAAGGATAACTTGTAGAAGAAAACTATACCCTAACTTGTGATCCCCTAGGTCTCAAACTAGGTTATCCATGATCATATATTATTATGTGAATCTTTATTTTATTTTATGTTTGTTCCTTTAATAATGGTTCATACTAAGCTTATGAATTTACCAAAGCATATCTCCCGAGAGTGTTGTAACCAAGAGTGCAGCAAGGCCCGTTGTCGTGTACCAGTTCCCGTTCGAGTCTAGCTCAAAGCAGTGTTTTCGGGTTTTACCCCCATGTACATCTGTGCCAGAGCCACCTCTACCTACTCGTATCCAGACAAGGATGTATTTGCTTGGCAACCCCTTACTCAATACTCACCAAAATACCAGGAAGATTTCCTATATTTAAACTTTTCTATAGGGTTCTTCCTAAAGTTTTCATATCCTAATTTCCACAAATAACTAAACCATCCTTTGATACCAACTATGACATCCCACCTTTTTATCACATAAACTTTCATTACATTTTACAAAACCGAGGATCTTTAAGGTTTAGTGTCTTGGAAGCCAGGAACTTAAAACATGAAAACAAAAAACATTCTTCTTAAAAACTTGAAAGGATTATACTTATGTTAATCCTAGGTTCATTACTGCTTCTCATAACCTGGGGACATACATCAAAAGAAAGGGTGAGCAGAAGGCCCAGTAAGGTAAACAAGGGGAAACGTTTAACATGCGAACTTGAGATACATCAATAATGTCATGAAAAAGAACTTTAAGTCATGAGAAAGAAATCATGAGGCATATAATAATAAAAATAATGTATTTCATAACTTGAATATGTGGGTACAACATTTAATATTGACAATCATTTTTGTTTTACCAAAGTCCATCCCCAAGGTGTCATTAAAAATTACCAAGGTTATTCACCAAGGCGTCGTTAAAAATAGTCATCTCTAGAGATTAAGTCTTTACACAATGCATTGAAGCGCTATCAGGGCGCACCCTTGACATGTATTTATTATAATTTGAGCCACATATATCATCATCAATAATTTCATAAACAACCCATATAGCATAAAAGGAATTGGTTTAGTTTCATAATCATAACATTTTAAAAACTGCTTTAAAGACATGATCTTTGTGTCACTTTAAAACCCACAGAAAAGGAAGGTGGGTCTCATGTATGTAAATCCCAGAATTTAAAATAGAACATTTTGGTATATATGTGAATACCCATATAGAAGAGAGAGATTTTAGTATTCACCTAATAAAATAAAAGAACTTTAGAAAAAGAGAGATACATTTTGAGATGGAAATTCTGCAGCATAACAACTATGTTTCGAGGTTTTAGAAAACATTGAAAAGAGAGGGGACATGGGTCAAACATTAAATGACCCATAAAACAGTAGAGGGACATAATATAAAGGATATGAATTATGGTAATGAAATTTTAAGGACATACCATTTTAAATGAAAAACATGTAAGGAAGATAAAAATAATATTTCTCTTATAAAAATTTGGCAGCCTAACGGCGTCACTTAAACTTCAGTAAAAATGAATTGACGAGATCAAATAGGGTCTCTCATCATATGAAAATAAAAGATCAGTATGATAGATATAGAGATAATAACCCAACATAATAAAAAGTAACATTAAATATTTGATATGAAAGTAGAACTTTAAAAAAAATGAGAAAGGTGAACGAATCCCTTAAAAATTTGGCAGCCTAACGACACCACTTAAACTTCAACAAAAAATGAATTGACAAGATCAAATAGGGTCTCTCATCATATGAAGATAAAATATCAGTATGATAGATATTGAGATCATAACCCAACATAATAAAAATAGAACTTGAAAGACTTGACATGACAGTAGAGCTTTGAAAAAATGAGAAAGGTGAACGAATCCCTTAAAAATTCGGCAGCCTAACGGCGCCACTTAAACTTCAACAAAAAATTAATTGAAGAGATAAAATAGGGTCTCTCATCATATGAACATAAAATATCAGTATGATATATATAGAGATCATACCCCAACATAATAAAAAGATAACTTGAAAGACTTGACATGATAGTAGAACTTTGAAAAAATGAGAAAGGTGAACGAATCCCTTAAAAATTCGGCAGCCTAACAACGCCACTTAAACTTCAAAAAAAATGAATTGACAAGATCAAATAGGGTATCTCATCATATGAAAATAAAATATAGGTATGATATATATAGATATAATTCCCCAAAATAATAAAAAGATAACTTAAAAGACTTGACATGAAAGTAGAACTTGGAAACGAGAAGGGTGAAAGAACCACTTAAAAATTCGGCAGCCTAACGACGCCACTTAAAACTTCAAAATACAGAATTGAAGAGATCAAACGGGTTCTCTCATCATATGATCAAAAAAGATCAGTATGATAGATATAGAGATCATACCCCAACATAATTAAAAGTGAACTTGAAAGAGATTACATGAAAATAGATCTTGAAAAATGAGAAGGGTGAAAGAATCTGTTACAAAACTTTCGGCAGCCTAATGACGCCACTTAAACATTCATAAAACGAAATAATGAGAGTAATAGGGGATATCTCATTATATGAACATGAAACGGGCAGTAGGGGGAATATAAAAGAACATACTCCAACATAAGAACATGGAGCATAAAAGAAATGACTTAAAAGAGAGTATTTGAAAAGAAAGAGAGAGTTTGCATCCCTTACCTTAAAACGTAACTCTTAAAACTCCAAGGTTGGGACCTTGAGGGCTTGGGGAAACCTTGGGAGGACTCCTTGGGAGGTAATTAGACCAGAGATTCGTTGGGGGAGGTTTGGGAGTCGAATGGATGAGAGGATGGCTTGGTATTTATAGGGAAAGTGAGGGGACAAGGCATTAATGGCCAAAGGACACCTCATTAGTGGTTTTGGAAAAACCATGGGCTTGCCCATGGTATTTGCCCATGGTATTGGCCAATTGGGACACCTAATACCTTATCTTACTATTCATAAGTCTAACATATTGATTACATACTTAATACATCATTTAATGATGTCATTAAACACCCGTAACTTAAAAACTGTATTTTCACTATTCATCGAAAATTCAACTTTCTCAGAAAAATCCCGAAATTTCACCTTAACCAAATATCGATGCTCTGATTTCAAAAATGAACTCCATTTTATAAAAAAAAATTCTAAATATTTTTAATTTAATTTTTAAATAAATACACTATTCACTGAAAATTCATTTTTTTCAAAAAAAATCCCCAAAAATTACCTTAACATAATATTGATGCTCTGAGTTCAAAAATGAAATCCATTTTATAAAAATAATTTTCTAAATAATTTTAATTAAATTTTTAATTAAAAAACACTATTCACCTGAAAAAACTAATACTTGACTAATAATTTATGAAACCGTTATTTAACCATTTTATTGAATCACATTACTTAATCAATGTGCCTAGATTATATTAATGCTTTCTTTATGTGAGATTACTAATCCATTTGGACACATTACTAATCCTAAGCATAAAATCTCTATTCATAATTTACTATTCATCAAAAATTAAGTTGATCTTATTAGACTCTAAATTTCGTACTGAACATAATTGTATAAGACCATTTTTTGAAAATCATTACACATTTTTAATTATTTAAGGTTTACATAAACATTTTTAAAATACCCTTTCTCTAAAATTCATCAAAAATATGCATACTATATTTATCCGGACATTTGAAAATTCATAAACTTAATCATAAGAAGAAATCAAAAATTTTATTTAAAACAAAGGATTACACAAGGCAGTTATGGTCTCCTTACATATCCCCTTATCACACCAGCATAAGACCTAAGTGTAAGGTGTGCTAAGGTGAGAGAACCTGAGGGAGGCTCGGCCAACATCACATGTGTAGTAATTTCTATCAGTTTGAACTTCTCGTGAAGGCGATTCCGTTCTAGCTTCACACAATGAAGTTCGGCTTGGGTTTGGTCCAGAGCAAAGCCCAGTGGGGTTACCTCCTTCCCAAGTTCTGTTAGATGGGCTTCGATCGGTCCAAGACTACTGGGTGAGGCCATCAAATCTTCTTTCGATTTTAATTAACCAAAATCACTTGTATTTAGAGACAAAATAAAACGAAACGTTTAGTTTCCAGCGGTCATATTGACCAATGGGCATATAACAGTCAAAACACAACAGTCTCATTTTAATTATACTCTTGTTATCCAATGAAACAGTTTTTTTGAGCATAAAAATAAAATAACACACAAAATTAGGAAACGAGATTTATTCAAAATTTCGGGTCGTTACAATAAAATTGTTGTTATCACACATTAAATCGATGTCTTTATCCTAGTCAGGTGATATAATGATAGGAGAAGCCCCAATACAAATTTTAGAGTATTTAATTCATGTCAAAACTATTTACTGAAATCAAAAGAAATTACATCATATAAAATATTTTTCAACGGCCGGGATATTTTTTAAAAATTGTGGATGAATCAGTGATAGAATCCCACATGTACCAAAAAAACCATATTCCTCTCACTATTGTGGGATTAAGAAGGTTTTTTATCACTTTTTTTTGAGACTACTACCAAGATATGATTCATAATTTTATGTTTTCTAACTATACCTCTTGAAGCATCAAATGGAATTCTTCACCATTTATCACTAAATTATTATCTTCACAATGTTAAAATACCAATTCCATATTGATTAGGAAAACCTAAAAGGATCATCTTTATTCAGAGATATCATCCATAAAGATCTCTAGAAAATATTATTCTATATCATGAAAGATGTGCGTCATAGAACATTTGAAATTTTCTAATCCATTTCACATTCTAAATGACATACTTTGATATAAGAATATTATGAAAGGACATGTGAATGTGGTCTTTGATAAATCAACTAGCTTTATAGTTATTTTATTGTATATACAATACCCATCAAGAAAATAATAAAATTCATTCCTAGAAAAAATTTCAAGAATACGGTCTATCAATGGGAGTAGAAAATGGTCTTTTCATGATGCTATGTTGATATTTCTATAGTCAACACATACTCAAAATCCAGTAATGGTTTGAGTAGAAATTACTTCACTTTCATTGTTTTTTATAACAGTCAAGTTGCCTTTCTTCCGGATGAAATGTAGCAGGATCACCCATTCAATATCAGAAATGGAAAAGATTATAACAAAATCAAGAAGCTTTAGAACATAATTATTAATGAATTATTCCATATGAGGGGTTATTCACGTCTAGAATTGATGTTTTGGTTTGGAACCTTCATCTAATAAATTTTTTTGGGTGAAAATTGTGGTGCTAATCCCTTTGATATCTTCCACACCCCATGCTATTGAGTTTTTATGTATTTTATAGATGTAAATCAGTTTATATTATTTCAATTGGTTCATCTATAATTTAATTATAACTTGTAGTGAATCGTCATTTTTTATGAATGAATATTTTAATGTTATATTAAGAGGCATTAACTCTAAATATTATGGATTGATGACTGAGGGTATGAATGGTGAAATGGTGACTCTCTTTAGAGGTTCAATGAAATTCACCTCCTTGAATTTAGTACCCACGTCTTCATTAGGATAATGAGTCTCTCTCTCTCATCCCCAAGAGTTATGAAATCATTTATTTCATCTATCAATAATATGGATTGATAATTAAATGAATCACCTATATGTTTGGTGAATTTCACTAAATCAAAAACTACATGTTCATCACCAACTTTTAATATCAGCCTTCCTTTATTCACATCAATCAGTGCCTTACCAGTGGTGAGAAATGGTTTCCCTAGAATTATAGGAAAATCTCCTTCTTCCTCCATATCCAGGATAAGAAAATCAATAGAAAATTAATTTACCGACATCAACTAAAATATCCTCTATAATTCCATGAGGATACATGACTAATCCAAAAAACAGTAGAAGTAAAACTATCATTGGTTTCAAATATCCATTCCATAACTTTTTTTAATACACCCATTGTCATGAGATTAATACTTTCACTAAGATTTCACAAGTATTTTTTGATATTTTGAACCCCTATGGTGAAGGGAATCAAGAAGTTCCAAGGTATCTCATTTTAGGTGTGATTTTTCACTACACAACTATAGAACACTCTTCATTCTAGGAGATTAATCCTAGGTATTTCAATTTTTTTGTTATTAGCGATTATATTCTTTAATTTTTTTATGTTGGAATTTGAGAAATGAAATCTATAAAGGGGATATTGATGTTCAATTTCCTGAACATCTCTTTAATTTTTTTTAATTCCCATAATTTTTTCCTTATCTCATTCTCTCTAGAAAGAAAATAGTGGTTCTATATGATGGTGGGTCCAATTATACTTATTCTTTTAGGGATTCACTTGTATGAGATATTTTCGAGTTTTCTTGAATTCTATATTTTTTTATTACCATCTTTTTTTGGGCTATCACTACTATATTTTCTGATGATTGTCACATGTAATTCAGGTTCATATAGATTCCTTTTCTCGTATATGCAAGGATTATGAAAAAACAGATCCTTTCCACTACAAATTACCATAAACTTTTCCTATTTCTTAGATGTGTCTCAGTATTAGAGGGTAGTGTAACCGATAATCGGTCACATAGATTCTTGGAGATATGTCTAACTTAGTGACCATAATTTTGGAGAGAAACCATATGATTATAAATCTTGGATTCTTATGTAATCATTATATGGTAAATGTTTTTAACTAAAGCATTAATAATATTCCAATGATTTGATTGTTGATAAGTATCATGTTTCGGCTTCCTGGGTGAAGATTGATGAAACTGTTGTTGGGGTGGAAATTATTGGGATCTAGGAGAAAAATGTTGTTGATTTCAAGTTGATAGATTCTAATGAGGGTTTGCGTGTGGTCCATAATTTCATAGTGGATATGGTACACTACACTATTTATATTAACCTTGATTTAGTATTTGTGGTTGTTGAAATGGTCTGTTCTAGTAATATTGGTGCTATTATTGTTGTCATTTTTGAAACTATGGGTTTTATTTATTTTAATTTATGTAATTAAAATACTATTTTTGAGTTTCTTCCATCCATACTTTATAATCCTAGTATGGTTGTGATCATCCACACATTTCATAAGTTTCAATTTCGATAATAGGGGTAGGAGGTGGCTGTGGTGTAATATGAAGTTGAATGGTTTCTAGATATTTTTTATGAGGGATTCAACATGGTTTGTAGGGTAGGTGTTCTCTTCCACTTGGTGAATTGAACATATGGGTGTTCCTTATTTTCTTTTTAAAATAAATTAATTATGGGATATTTCATCTGTAAGTTTTCTACCCATTTTTTTTATTTTGAGCATGAGTCTTCCATCAACTGTAGTATCCACTATAGTTTGAGTTATAGGTTGGTTTCCTTATTACAAAGTTTGATGTTGCATCCACACATCTTCTCAGTGATATGGGATCTTCTGTGTCCCCTCTTTGAATATATCCAAATCCACCCAAGATGATTTTCTATCTCCTTGAAAAAAAATTGGATGTCATTTTGTAATTTCCACTTATGTATAAGAAGAAAGTACTTGATAAAAAATGTTTTCACTAAATCATCCCAAGTCATAAAGGACTCAACAAATTGGTTTTTAAGCCAATCGTTTTCTCTATATCGCAAGGAGAATGGGAAATCTAAGTTTTATTTCATCATAATATACACCTTCACTTATAATTATATCACAAACATATAATAATCATGAAATATGTTACTGTTGATCTTTTTTCGGAAGTAAATAGAATTTTCCTTTATTTAGGATCATGTGAATGAGTACAGGTTTGATTTCAAAAGTACACACCTAGATAGGTGGATGAACGATGTTGGGTAAAGCACCACTAATGGACGAGGAGACATAATCCATAATGGTGTTCTCATGTAGTTATGGTTGATCTCCCTACTATTTAGGTGGAACATATTTAACATTTTTTGGATTAGGAATTGTAATATTGTGATGCTCATCCATGATGGAAGAGCATCAGGATGGAATATGCCACTTGATTTTAGGATTGAAGGAAAATAATTCTTGAGTATCCAAGCTCCTTGAAAAAGCTTGAGGACCCTGTATCATGAGATAGTATAACAATATAGATTCATATTATAATCTATATGAAAGGATTGTAAAAATAATGGGGATAAAATGGGAAGGGGGAAAGAGGATGTGAGGAAATCCCATTATCACACAGAAGTTCACTATTCCTAAGAAATAGTAGCTCCCCAACAATGATGAAAAAATTTGACTGGAATATTAAACGTCATTGGTTCCACACAAGAATAATCAAATTATAAATTTATAAACCCCAAACTACACTAGCTAAAAAGGTGTATCACAGAGTCATTATGGGGTGGAACCCATAGGTACAAGCTAGAAAATATAGTAACCAAGTGATTGAAACTTTACAGATGGATTTCTCACATGATTCTTAGAGCTTGAGTTTCTAAAAGAATGAATATTGTTTTTATTTCATAAGATAAAAAGGGTTCAGGGTGAATTTCAGGAAAATTGTGATAATGATATTCATAAATCTAACAAGGTCAGGACAATTGGATTATACCACATAGTCGTTCAAGAGTCCCTAATTTTTCTTTAGTCTGACTAATTGGATATATTTAGATTCTCAACACCTCTTAGGTATAGATATGATTACTAATACAAATTCATTATGCGCAACTACAGATGATTGAAATAGATCAAACTATTAGTCCTAGTTTGGTTTATTC
Source organism: Viscum album (assembly GCA_963277665.1). NCBI lineage: Eukaryota > Viridiplantae > Streptophyta > Magnoliopsida > Santalales > Viscaceae > Viscum > Viscum album. The sequence goes on along the minus strand of OY728167.1, from coordinate 709,690,522 downwards.
CAACTAGGCCAGGGTCCTTCTCTTGCAATCTTCTGGTCTAGCTCATGCAAGGTAATAAAATTGGATTTTATTATGAACCTAAATCCTTATTAAATAAATTATCTTGGTTTCAATTCCAAAATTCATTACATTCATACTACCCCTAACGTCAAACCTTAACATGAAGTGGTTTAGCTAAACATAGGAAAAAAATTGAGTATAGAAAAAATCAACACAATGGAATAAAAAATCAATGATTAGTAAAAATAAAACATATAGTTTTAGTTTATTTTTATGATATCCATAATTAAAATGATGATAGTAAAATAATAGGAAGAAATTTAATAGTGGAAACAATGGAATTAAACAGTGACTGATAGTCGAAGAAGACTGACAACAGTTGTGAAATATGTAATAGAAATTGAGAGTTCATCAAATGAAGTAAATGTAGTAACAATCCTAAATGAAATAAATTTAAAAATTGTTGAAATAATAAAAAAAAGTGAGAAATAAAATGTAGGTCATGTCATATTTAATTCTTTGAGAGCCTACAAGTTAAATAAGCATGAAATCTTATTATATAAAAATGTTTTACTCCATAAGTATTCATTAATCACACCTCACCCTGAGATCATATGAAGTAAGTGGATGATTTAATTCATGAATGATATCTTTGAATTATTCAATTATTTGATATCTCTATGATTTATAGATTGACCATATTTGGTGTGGTTTTGAAATGACGATGGGTTTACTATGTTTGTTTATATTTTAAGGCATAAGTTATTTATCTGGAAATTTTACAGCTTGAATGGATCTTATGGATTGTCTTTAATTGGTCTGCCTCAAATATTTTATGCTTTAAAAGACTTTTTAGGGTGTAAAATGATATAAATTGAAGAATTTTGCATCAAATCTCTTTTTTCCAACTCCAATTCCAATTCAATTCAAAAACCATCTAAAAATCAATGTAAAATATTATACAATATATATGAATCACAATGAATTGAATCCAATATATATATATATATGAATTAATATTACCAATTTTCTTCTCATATTTATATTTCCTGATAATTCATGTTTTCGCTTCATTTTCCTCTCTTTATGTACTCAAGATTCCAAAAGAATAATTTTATTGAAAACCAAATCTATTTCACTCTTTGGTCAAAAACCCCATTTATCTCATATCCTTATTTTGTAGAAATATTTTAAAAAATATTTTAATGTTCTTCTATGATATTTTAATTTCATTTTTAACATTTTTTTAATTTTTTATACAATTTTTTAAAAAGAATCTTCATGTCATTTTATGAACAATGCCTGTTTTGATTTTATTGAAAATGTGATAGGAACCATTTTTTTATTTGTATGGTATGAATGGAATTTCCCACCATTATTACCACTCAATGTTTTAAAACATCCACTATATGTTTCAATGGTTATTTTTAATGAAATGGATTTTCACATTGTTTTTTTACTTTTAGTTATAAAAACATGATTTTTAAAGTGAAAAGGTTATTTTACTCAAGAAATGTTCGAAGTGATCTTTCAAAATCATATTCCATCTACGATGACATCCATTAATGTCACTTAAGCTTTATCAAGGATATGATCCAATGATACCACCTTCATTATTTTTCTAGATGGTTTATTCCATTGATGGAAATATTTTTATGAAACTCATTTTTTTCCATCGATTATGATATGATGAACTGTTTATGAAACCCATTTAGTTTCATGGGGGTATGATATGATTAATTTTTTATGATCTTTTGGGAAAAGAATTTATGGTGTATGTGATGGGTGGGTCCTTTATCTCTGTCCAAATAATTGGGATATGATTAATGTCAAATGAGATCCAACGGTTCATGGGAGGTTGTACGTAGACCTAAATAAGGAACATGAGAGTTTATCCCAAGCTTGAAAGAGGGTAAATGGGAGGTTAAACCAACATTAAAGAAAAAATATGGGTTGTTATCCCAAGCGTAACATGTTATTAATGTTTTTTTGGATAATCTTGACATATGATTTTATATGATTCTTTTTATTCCAAAAATATATATCTTATGCCTATGATATGATTTCATGACTCATATTCCCTAATACATTTATGATTAATATCTTATAAACTTACAAAATTTATTTTATGACTCAAGTATATGATCTATGATATACTAGGTATAGTTTTTTTTAAAATATGTTTCTCATGTTTCATACCCTTATTCTCATATTATGTTTATATCTACCTTTTTCCCCCTTACCGAGCATCTGAGATGACCCTTTCTTATGTTTCCTTTCCAATGGTTATATTGAAAGGTATTATGTATGATATGTATAAAAAGGGTACCAACTATGATGAACATAGTGTGAGATGACGTAGCTCACCTATGAACTAATTTATTATGTTTCCATGTTTCCAAAGGCACTATACCTAAAAAATTATGGCATGGATCGTCATGTTATGTAATGTATATTCATCAATTAATATTTAATATTTATGTTTGATATTTTGGGATCTTTATAGTTGGTATCAAAGAATTATTTAGTTAAAAACTAGTGTAAAGACTTGTAAAATTCAAGGAATTTTTTTTCTTAATTTTCATTGGGATTTTACAAGAATGCAGTTTCTGATGGAACTTGATTCTGAGGCCCGATATGCCTGGAATTTCTATCTGAAGTTTAGCTCGGGTACGTTCAGTGAACGAACGAGCGGGAATTTCTAACTTTTGAACCGGTGCACATAATCGAATTCTGAGGGCACCGATGGAATCGCAACACCAGTTTTTGCTTAGGAACACCTTTTCCCGAGTTGCGTTTACACGAGAGAAGTTGTTAAATTTTCGTGGAAGGTAAAATAAAATTAAGCAACGATTTTATTTTACTTTAAGTGGTTTTAAGCTTTGGATGGAAGTTGGGGGAAACCACCCAACTTCCATTTGGAGGTTATGAGGGTGGTGGGGCCCACATGAACCCTACCTATTCACCTTCCCTAACATTCCATAACCCCTCTTTTAATTTGAAAACTTAAGTTATTTAATTGTGTGGATTAAATTCAACTTTTCAATTTTCAAACTTAAGTTGCGTTAATAAAATAAGTGAGGTACTTATTTTATTTTGGGTTGGAGGCTTGTTGCTTGAGAGCTTTGGGAGAAAGGCTAAGGGAGGCTTGAAGATCTTCATCTTCTTTATCTAAGAACATGAAGAACGCGAAGAACGCGAAGAACGCCGGATTCCTCGGAGGTCGACGTCTCCTTCCGTGACGTCTCCCTCCGTGACGGTTATCTCCGCGACGAATCCTCACCCAACTTGTTCGACGAGGTAGGGGTTTATTTATTTTGTTCGTGTTTACTACCTTGACGTTCTTCGTGAATTGTGACCATTTGCTATCGATTAACGAGAGGGGGCCAGACCACACAAACATGGTGGACCCTCCTCCCTTATCCATGTTATTGTTTCTAATGTGGATTGGAATGGGAACGACGTAGTGCCGTCGCACTGCGCGGGATCATACGGCAAGGAATGCGCGGCGCCGTCGCGCCGCGCCGTGAAATCAGACAAGGTCGTGACGCCATCGCGCCGCGTCGGAGAAACCCGAAGACACCGCGGACGGAGCGGGGCCGCGACGGAAGGGCGCGGTGCCGACGCGCCGCGCCGGACGAACCAAGGCTACGGCCGGTTCCGGGCTGCGGCGGAGCAGGGAGACCGGCGACCAGTTTTGGGCCGCCGGCGTCAGAGCAGGGGGGACCGGCCGTCGCTGGTCCCGTGGCGGCGGAAGCCGGCCGACCAAGTGGGCCGGCCAGTCAAGGAGAAGCCGGGGGTTATGAACCCCCGACGACCAGCTCCAGCGGCCCCCCATAATGGGGGTCGCGGTTACAAAGACAGGTGGGCAGGCGCCCCCCCCCCTCAAACGGCTCGACCGTTTGGCCGAGCACCTGGCCAGCGCGCCCAGCGCGCCGTGCCCAGGCCGGGCCGGGCCGCGCCGACCGGGTCGGGCCGTGCCCAAGCGGGCTGGACCCGGACCCGGTTCGGGTCGACCCAGTTCGGGCCGACCCTGGGGGTATCGGGCCGGGTCGAACTGGGCCCGAACCCCTTAATACCGAAACTCTTCCAGTCAGTCGCCCATAACTTGAGCTACGAGCCTCCGATCGACGCACCGTCAGTTGCGATTCGATCCTTGGATCGAGACGGTCGTTTCGGTATATCACACTCAAGGTTTCAGAATACTTTGTGTTTGGCCGAGTTGGTTCATACACGAAACCAACCGGGCCCTCGGAGCGGAAACACTCATATCTTGAGCTTCGGACGTCTGATTGACGTGTCGTTGACTTTGTTGGTTTCCTCTTAGTGAGACGGATCTTTTGGATTACTCCTACCGAGGTTTGGACGTAGGTGGAGTACGGTCGGGTTGGTTTTGACTTAAAAACCAACCGGGCCCCTGGGACGAAAAGGCCAATAACTCTCAGACCGGGCGTCCGATTGACGCGCCGTCTGCGACGTTGAGTTCCTGTTGACGATACGGAACTTCTGGATACATCAACTCCAGACTATGTGTCAGTTGATGTATCAGCCTCTCGGCTCGTGGAGCGGACCCTCTCGAACGAGCTTGCTGTGTGCGGGAACACTAGTGCTGGCTGCGACTGTGACGACGATGACTGTACAGAGATCCTCAGTGGATTCGACGGCGACGACTACAACACTCATCAATCCTACGTGGATCAGTGCTACCGATCCTGTGTGGGTCTGATCCTGTATAGGTCAGCGCTCAATGGTCCTGTGTGGGCTAGCGCCTATAGATCCTGTGTGGGTCCGATCCTGTGTGCGTCTTTGCGGGGGTTAGTTACCTATCGATCCTTTGTGGGTCATTACGGGGGTTAGTTACCTATCGATCCTTTGTGGGTTAGATCCTTTGAGGGTCATTGAGGGGGTTAGTACCTCTCGATCCTTTGTGGGTCTGACGGCTTAGATGAATCAGTGGCTACATCTGATCATCTATATCTTCATACGAAGAAGTATACCTGTGTGAGCTGAATCCTGTTTTGCTTTCCTTTATGGATTGTGTTGTGCTATCCTGTGCGGATTACGTTTTGCTTTCCTGTGTGGATTGGGTTGTGTTTTCCCATGTGGACTGGGTTGTTCTTGGGCTCGGAGGTTGGAGCGTACTGGAATTGATGACTTAGGTATATGTATGGGCATATACCTAAGCAGTGTCGGATGTTACTTCGTGATTTCATCTTTCCTTTGTGGATTATCCTTTGTGGATTCTTGGAGACCTTCGGGGGTCTCGGGGTCCCTACTGAGTAGCTTATACTCACCCCTGCACGGGCTATGCCCGCACTATGTTGTGTTGGTTGCAGACGATGAACAACGCTGATCGTGGTTGAGAATTTCAGAGCAGGACGGTACCTGGAGGTGGACCACTGGGCGGGACGTACTCAGAGCGAACGGTTAGACCCGAGGAGCTGTGGAGGCTATATGTACTCACCCTTCAGGTGGGACTTCTAGTGGGCGGCTCTATGTTGTGCCTTTACTTTCAGTTGTTTTTTTCCCTTTCGACTTGTAATTTACTTTCAGTTTTGGGTTTGTATTCTGGCCCATTTACTTTTCCGCACTTACTGTTGTACCCAGCTTTTCTTAGTGTTTACTTCTTCTTCTTGCTTACTCTGTGGTGTTTGTTTACTTTACAAAGGCAATGCCTTCCCTTTTTAGCGGGATTTATGCCTTGGTGCTAGTCTCCAGCCCATGGCCTATGGAAGGCGGGCTTGGGGTAGTCACGACACGGGCCCCGAGGACGGGTCGTGACAAATTGGTATCAGAGGAGTTCGGTTCTACTGCAGAACTTTGGACTCTGATCTTTTTCTATGTGAAGAAATAGTTTTAAGCGTATTGGGTGTGGTTATCAATCCAGGGAGTCCAGTGTTGGTGCGGTGGCCGACGTATCCGTACACCAGGACCCTGACTTCTGGTTTCCGACTTAATGCACGAAAACATTGATTGCATGTGTGTTCCAAGTTTTCTTTGTGATTACTTTGTGTCAACTCACCAAGTATACTGTTTGATCGTGGCGCACCTATTTCTTTTCAGGATGGCCCCACGACGGTAGCCAGCTAGGGTTCAGAGAGTTGTGCGTGACGACAGCCCCCTGAGCGACGAGGCCTTGGTATAGGGCCCTTTGACAGCTGAGGCACCGGTGGTACCTCTACCCGCCGAGCCACTGATGCTTCCAGCCCCAGCCGCTGACGATGCACATCACCTTAGTGCACTGCACGAGTTCCAATGCCAGTGACCTCCCAGGTTCCACGGGGAGACGGACCCCCAGGCAGCCGAGGACTAGCTGGAGGCAGTGGTATGAGTTTTCAGGTTAGTGAGGACACAAGCAGACCTCATGGTGATCCTCGCAGTGAGCCTACTGCACGCGGAAACAGGCAGATGGTGGAGCTTGATGCTCCAGGTTCATGACGAGGCATCTCTCCTCTGGATGGACTTTGAGAGCCTCTTCTCCTCGGAGTTTGTCCCAGCCACCCTCCGTGCGGTGTGCATCCAGGAGTTTCTACAGCTGCGGCAGGGCAGCTTGACGGTCGCCCAGTACTCGGAGAGATTTACCGATCTCTCATGCTACTCGACAGACATGGTACGAGACCCATTCTTCCGGGCCCAGACCTTTGAGTAGGGATTGGGGCATGAGATTAGGGCATCTCTGATCTCCCTCAGCATTCCGACTCAGGCAGGAGTACTTGAGAGAGACCTTTTGATCGAGAGCTTCCTTGCTGAGCCTTCATCAGCAGCGAGACCTACCACGGGGCGGCACGTAGCAGAGTCTTATGCAGCAGGCAGTCGACAGATGACTCATGGGTCTAGGCAGACCAGACCCTCAGGAAGACGACCTCAGGACACTGGCTCAGCAGTGCGGGGCACTTAGCGCGGAGCCAGTCTTTCGAGAGGCAGGAAGTGCTACACTTGCGGCGGGCAGGGCCACATGGCTCGTGACTGCCCGACCCACCGTGCTGAGGAGCAGCAGACGGTTGAGGGGCCACCCAGGCAGAGGTAGAGGGTCGACCGTGGCGGTCCGCAGGGAGAAGGCGGACGAGGCAGAGGAGCTGGCCGAGCAGCAGGTGGTGGGAGACGCTTTGAGGCCCTACCACCACCACCACCGGGAGGTCCACCCCGACCACAAGGAGCTGGCGGGCAGAGGCAGGCACAACTCCAGGCAGCGGAGGCCTATGACCACAGCGTGCCCGAGATGATTCGAGGTACTATCTGTGTCTATGAAACCCTTTCTGTAGTTCTTATAGACACAAGAGCAGGTTATTCTTTCATATCCACTGCCCTTGTTCGGAGCTCGGAGATTCCGACAGAGTCGTTGGCTCGATCCTTACGGCTAGAGACTCCTACGGGAGCAGACTCGACGATTACGCACTGGTGTCGACAGTGTGAGCTTACTCTAGGAGGCGAGAGCTTCGGCTGGGATCTTCTTGTGGCGGCGTGGAGGCCTTGTGACGTCATCTTGGGCATGGATTGGTTACCTACAGTCCATGCTCAGATCGACTGTATTAGGCGCAAGGTGCGATGTGTACGCACCGATGGGAGCAGGTTCACCTTCACCGGCGAGAAGGGAGCCTTCGAAGCACAGGATGGACTCTCATAGAGGAGAGGACAACCCATCACTCATCAGTTGGCTAGCCGCATCCTAGGAGCAGTTGATGTGCGGAGTCCTGGTTTTCCTGCAGTGGTGGATCAGTATGCAGACGTTTTCCCCGACGACGTCCCGGGGATACCTCCTCGCAGAGAGGTAGACTTTTATATTGACCTGTACCCCGGGACATCCCCGATATCCACTCCAGCATATCGGATGGACCCTGCTGAGCTTCGAGATCTACGGGTACAGTTGGAGGACTTGCAGGTCAAGGGATTCATCCGACCCAGTGTTTCACCTTGGGCTTCCCCGATATTGTTCGCCAAGAAGGCGGACGAGATCTTGCGACTGTGTTTCGACTATCATCACCTGAACCAGGTGACAGTGAGGAACAAGTATCCGCTACCGAGGATTGATGACCTCTTCGATCAGCTCAAGGGAGCACGGTGATTCTCGAAGATAGACCTCAGGCCAGGCTATCATCTGCTCAGAGTTCGGGACGAGGACGTGCAGAAGACGGCCTACAGGTGTCGGTATGGCCACTATGATTTCTTGGTTATGCCATTTGGTGTAACCAATGCTCCAGTAGTGTTCATGGCCCTCATGAACAGGATATTTCAGCCATACCTCGATCGATTTGTCGTGGTCTTCATCGACGACATTTTGATTTACTCGACCACTGAGGAGGAGCACACCTACCACTTGCGGGTTGTACTAGACACACTCTGAGAGCACCAGCTTTATGGAAAGATCTCTAAGTGTTAGTTCTGGATACGTGAGGTCCACTTCTTAGGGCACGTTATCTCTGAGGCGGGAGTTTCAGTGGATCCTACGATGATCGAGGCAGTGCTAGCTTGGGAGCCACCTAGGAGCGTGACAGAGGTGCGGAGTTTCTTGGGACTAGCTGGATACTATCAGAGATTTATTCCAGACTTCTCCAGAGTTGCGGCACCACTCTAAACTTTGACAAATAAAGGGAAACCCTTTGTGTGGTCAGACAAATGTCAGCAGAGATTCCAGGAGCTGAGACAGAGATTGACCAACGCACCTATCTTGAGGTTGCCGGAGGAGGGAGTAGGGTACATAGTCTACTGCGATGCATCAGGAACCGGAATCGGATGTGTCCTGATGCAGGAGCGGGTAGTGATCACATATGGATCACATCAGTTGAGGTCGCATGAGCAGAACTAAGCTACCCATGACTTCGAGTTAGCAGTAGTGGTCTTCTCTCTAAAGATGTGGCGACACTATCTGATGGGCGAGCGCTTTACAGTCTATTCTGACCATCAGAGTCTCAGGTACATCTTCTCTCAGAAGGACCTGAACCTAAGACAGTGGCGATGGCTTGAATTCCTCTAGGACTATGACTTTGAGATAGTCTATACTCCTGGGAAGGGGAACGTGGTAGCTGATGCTCTCAGCAGGAGGACGGGCATTCAACTACTTGGGGAGGCGACAGAGCAGCTAGCTGCTTTGCAGATATCCTTTGTGGATAGATATGGAGCAACCTTCCTTCAGTCTCTTATAGTCACCCCTCCACTACTGCAGCGGGTTAGAGAGGCATAGCAAGGGGACACTGACTGTGAGACGCGGCGTGCACAGATATCCTCAGGACAGGCACCTGATGGTTTCTCCTTAGGAGGAGAGCATGACATCCTTTTCAGAGGATGTACCTTGGTACCAGTTGCTTTACGGGAGGAGGTGCTGAGAGAGTTTCACACTTCTCCTTTGGCGGTAAATCCTGGAGTGGCGAAGATGTACCAGGATATCAGATGACAGCACTGGTGGCCGGTCATGAAGAAGGCTGTGGCGGAGTTCGTTTCTCGATGCCTCACCTACCAGCAGGTGATGGAAGAGAATCAGGTACCAGCAGGCTTTGTACAGCCCTTGGAGGTCCCAGAGTGGAAGTGGGATGACATATCTATGGACTTCGTGACTGGACTTCCACGCACTTCCAAAGGTCATGACTCTATTTGGGTGATTGTCGACCGATTCACCAAGTCATCTCACTTCTTACCCATCAGAGAGCAGGGATCAGTGGAGAGCTTGGGGCATCTCTACTTTCAAGAGATTGTATGGCTTCATGGTGTGCCATCATCTATCATCTCCGATCGAGATGCTTGCTTTACTTCCCGGCTTTGGAAGGGGTTGTAGGAGGCGTTCGGGACGCAGCTACGTCTGAGAACCGCCTTACACCCTCAGACGGATGGTCAGATGGAGAGGACCATTCAGACTCTCGAGGACATGCTCCGTGCATGTATCCTCGACTTTGGTCGTAACTGGGAGGACCACCTACCCTTGGTGGAGTTCGCGTACAACAACAGCTACCACTCCACCATCGAGATGGCACCATACGAGGCATTGTACGACCAACCTTGCAGATCTCCTTTGTGCTGGACAGACCCTATGGAGTTAGCACTTGTGGGGCCAGAGATGGTTCAGGCCACGACAGAGATGGTCCAGGTCTTCCAGGAGCGGATGAGGACAGCTCAGAGCCGGCAGAAGTCTTATGCTGACAGGAGGCGGAGGCCACTAGAGTTTGAGGATGGCGACCACGTCTTCTTGTGTGTATCACCTCGACATGGATTACAGAGATTTGGCCGAGGCGGAAAGTTGTCTCCACGCTTCATCGGAGCATTCCAGGTCCTCAGTAGGATTGGCGAGGTGGCTTATCGCCTGGCTCTACCACCTCAGTTGCACCGGGTGCACGACGTCTTCCACGTATCTCAGTTGAGGAGATACGTGCATGACCCGACACATATCATTGATCATGGGGAGCTGGATGTTGATGATGGGGAGACTTTTACGGAGGTCCCAATGGAGATCGAGGATCGATAGGAGCAGGTCCTACGTGGATGGTCGATTCCTCAAGTGCGCATCTGATGGCAGCACGGGAATCTCCAGGAGAGTACTTGGGAGCAGGAGGCTCAGATGCGTGCTTAGTACCCACTTTTGTTTCCCTAGTTTTCGATGTATCTTTACGAGGATGTAAATCCCTAAGGTGGGAGTAATGTAAAGACCCGTAAAATTCAAGGAAATTTTCTTCTTAATTTTCTTTGGGATTTTACAAGAACGCAGTTTCTGACGGCACTTGATTCTGAGGCCTGGTGTGCCCGGAATTTCTATCCGAAGTTTAGCTCGGGTACATTCAGTGAACGAACGAGTGGGAATTTCTAACTTTTGAACCGGTTCTCGGAATCGAATTCCGATGACACCGATGGAATCACAGTGCCAGTTTTTGCTTAGGAACAACTTTTCTAGAGTTGAGTTTACACGAGAGAAGTTGTTAAATTTTTGTGGAAGGTAAAATAAAATTAAGCAACAATTTTATTTTACTCTAAGTGGTTTTAAGCTTTGGGTGGAAGTTGGGGGAAACCACCCAACTTCCATTTGGAGGTTATGAGGGTGGTGGGGCCCACACGAACCCTACCTCTTCACCTTCCCTAACCTTCCATAACCCCTCTTTTAATTTGACAACTTAAGTTATTTAATTGTGTGGATTAAATTCAACTTTTGAATTTTCAAACTTAAGTTGTGTTAATAAAATAAGTGAGGTACTTATTTTATTTTAGGTTGGAGGCTTGTTGCTTGAGAGCTTTGGGAGAAAAGATAAGGGAGGCTTGAAGATCTTCATCTTCTTCGTCGAAGAACACGAAGAACGCGAAGAACGTGAAGAACGCCAGATTCCACAGAGGTCGACGTCTCCTTCCGCGACGTCTCCTTCCGTGACGTCTCCTTCCGCGACGTCTCCCTCCATGACGGTTATCTCCGCGACGAATCCTCACCCAACTTGTTCGACGAGGTAGGGTTTTATTTATTTTGTTCGTGTTTACTACCTTGATGTTCTTCATGAATTGTGACCATTTGCTATCGATTAACGAGAGGGGTCTGGACCGCACAAACACGGCCGACCCTCCTCCCTTATCCATGTTGATGTTTCTAATGTGGATTGGAACGGGAACGGCGCGGTGCCGTCGCACTGCGCGAGACCATACGGCAAGGAATGCGCAACGCCGTCACGCCGCGCCGTGAAATCAGACAAGGTCGCGACGCCGTCGCGCTGCGTCGGAGAAACCCGAAGACACCGCGGCCGAAGCAGGGCCGCGACGGAAGGGCACGGCGCCGACGCGCCGCGCCGGACGAACCAAGGCCGCGACCGGTTCCGGGCCGCGGTGGAGCAGGGATACCGGCGACCGGTTCCGGGCTGCCGGCGTCGGAGCAGGCGGGACCGGCCGGCGCTGGTCCCGTGACGGCGGAAGCCAGCTGACCAAGCGGGCCGGCCGGTCAAGGAGAAGCTGGGGGTTACGAACCCCCGGCGGCCAGCTCAAGCGGCCCCCCATAATGGGGGCCGCGGTTACAAAGACAGGGGGGCAGGCGCCCCCCCCCCCCTCCAACGGCTCGGCCGTTTGGCCGAGCACCTGGCCAGCGCGCCCAGGCCGGGCCGGGCCATGCCGACCGGATCGGGCCGCGCCCAAGCGGGCCTGACTCGGACCCGGTTCGGGTCGACCTAGTTCGGGGCGACCCTGGGGGTGTCGGGCCGGGTCAGACCGGGCCCGAACCCCTTAATACCGAAACTCTTCCGGTCAGTCACCCATAACATGAGCTACAGGCCTCCGATCTATGCACCGTCATTTTCGATGCGATCCTTGGATCGAGACGGTCATTTCGGTAAATTGCACTCAAGGTTTCGGAATACTTTGAGTTCGACCGAGTTGGTTCATACACGAAACCAACCGGGCCCTCGGAGCGGAAACGCTCATATCTTGAGCTTCGGACATCCGATTGACGTGCCTTCGACTTTGTTGGTTTCCTCTTAGTGAGACAGATCTTTTGCATTACTCCACCCGAGGTTTGGACGCAGGTGGAGTACGGTCAGGTTGGTTTTGACTTAAAAACCAACCGGGCCCCTAGGACGAAAATGCCAATAACTCTCAGACCGGGCGTCCGATTGACGCGCCGTCTGCGACGTTGAGTTCCTGTTGACGATACAGAACTTCTGGATACATCAACTCCGGACTATGTGTCAGTTGATGTATCAGCCTCTCGGCTCGTGGAGCGGACCCTCCTGAACGAGCTTGCTGTGTGCGGGAACCCTAGTGTTGGTTGCGACAGTGACGACGACGAATGTACAAAGATCCTCAGTGGATTCGACGGCGACGACTACAACACTCAGCGATCCTACGTGGATCAGTGATACCGATCCTGTGTGGGTCTGATCCTATGTGGGTCAGCACTTAGCGGTCCTGTGTGGGCCAGCGCCTACAGATCCTGTGTGGGTCCGATCCTGTGTGGGTATTTGCGGGGGTTAGTTACCTATCGATCCTTTGTGGGTTAGATCCTTTGTGGTTCATTGCGGGGGTTAGTTACCTATCGATCCTTTGTGGGTCAGATACTTTGAGGGTCATTGCGGGGGTTCTTACCTATCGATCCTTTGTGGGTCCGATGGGTTAGATGAATCAGTGGCTAAATCTGATCATCTCTATCGTCATACGAAGAAGTATACCTGTGTGAGCTGAATCATGTTTTGCTTTCCTTTGTGGATTGTGTTGTGCTATCCTGTGCGGATTACGTTTATCTTTCCTGTGTGTATTGGGTTGTGTTTTCCCGTGTGGACTGGGTTGTTCTTTGGCTCGGAGGTTGGAGCATACTGGAATTGATGACTTAGGTATATGTATGGGAATATACCTAAGCAGTGTCGGATGTTACTTCGTGATTTCATATTTCCTTTGTGGATTATCCTTTGTGGATTTTGAGAGACCTTCGGGGGTCTCGGGGTCCCTACTGAGTAGCTTATACTCACCACTGCATGGTCTATGCCCACACTACGTTGTGTTGGTTGCAGACGACGAACAACGCTGATCGTGGTTGAGACTTTCGGAGTAGGACGGTACCTAGAGGTGGACCACTGGGTGGGACGTACTCAGAGCGAACGGTTGGACCCGAGGAGCTGTGGAGGCTATCTGTACTCACCCTTCAGGTGGGACTTCCAGTGGGCGGCTCGATGTTGTGGCTTTACTTTCAGTTGTTGTTTTCCCTTTCGAGTTGTACTTTACTTTCAGTTTTGGGTTTGTATTCTGGCCCATTTACTTTTCCGCACTTACTGTTGTACCCATCTTTGCTTAGTGTTTACTTCTTCTGCGTGCTTACTCTGTGGTATTTGTTTACTTTACAAAGGAAATTCCTTCCCTTTTTAGCGGGATTTATGCCTTGGTTCTAGTCTCCAGCCCCTGGCCTATGGAAGGCGGGCTTGGGGTAGTCACGGCACGGGCCCCGAGGACGGGTCGTGACAACTAGAAACTAGGATGTGAAAACCATAGTGATATTACCAGGTATATGTATAAGGATAAGTCAAAAAATCCTAGAATATTGGTTAAGGATAGAGTAAGTGGTTTCTATGAAATTGCATCCCTATATTGATACTACACATGGAAATGGTTTTGGGACATATGTAACTAGGGTTAATAAGTTTAGCAAATGTTCTTCTCGATTGACTCAAACATTACCTGGTACATGAAAATAGGCCTTAATACACACATGATTTTACTCTCCTTGGGGATATTCTTTTTAAATTAAAAATATATTTATGAACCATCATGAAGTATTTATGTAATGACCATGAATGGCCTAGGTTAATCATACTATGTCATAGTTTGAAAACAAGGCACCATGATTTGGATATCTTATATGTGTTTTTTTCATGAATATTTAGTTTTCCACTATGAATATTATTCTAACACCATTCCTTTTGGTTTTAGTCAAAGGTGGGAACTAGAAAGAATTGGATTAATATTGAATGTGATAGATAATGCATTGATGAGAAACCAAATGGGATGTTGAATCAAGTAAAGAACATTTTGATTATGTCTAATTAGTTATCATGACATATGATTTACAAATTTCACCACAACCAACTCTCAAACTCACTAAATAATATAAGGATAGAGTTTTCTAGGTTCTCAGGTGGTAGAGACCATAGAGGAAATAATATTTAGATTCCTATATATTGAAAATGTGGGAAAAAGAACTTACGGGAACGTATCAATAAAATGTAAATATGTTTTATGTTCAGATAAAAAGGGCATAGAGTATGTAAATTTTGAGGAAAAATTAGTAGTTCAGTTAACACAATGGGTGTGAGTAATGGATTACCTAATAAATCATCAATGGTTGAAAGTTTTAAATGTAAAATTTATGGGAATTGTGAAAATTCATTTCATAGGTGGAATTTTAATGAATAAGATAAATATTCTTATATGAGTAAAAGTTTTTCTATTGAAAATAAAGAAACTAAAAATATCCTATGAATGGAATGAGGTATTAAGGAGTAAGATGATGAATCACAGTCAATGGTTTAAGAACGAAGGATAATGATTTAAGTTTTTGTGTATTAGAATCTATGAATTATGAAGCATATGAGGATTTTTATTAGTAGTTTTACAATAAGGATTTTTATGATTATATATAATGGTTCTGATTATCTATAAAAGTGATATAATGGAAAGGTGATATTTTATGGAAAACATATGATTAATGGAAGAATAATTCTTAATATGTTCCTGACATTGAGATACTGATGTTGGGATAAATAGAAGATTGATATGGATAAATTAAATTGGATACTATTGATATCCTTGAAACCAATTAATGATTTTATGACAAATTATTTTATGTTATCATTTATGGAGTTTTTTTAAATTTATTGAATATATTCAATAATCTATGATTTTATATAAGGAGTGAGGGTTGAGTTAATTTTTTAAAGAATGTAGGTTGTAATTATGATTTTATGGCAATTCATGATATTACCATGTTCTAGGGGAATGAATGATTAATTTATGGACATATTTGGTGTATCATTTTAAGAGATACTTAATTTTGTTTGGGTGATTATTTATAAGTTTATTTTGGAAATTTAGTGGCCTTCTTTGTAAATTTTTTGTAATTCAGTTTTGGTAAAACTTGTAGGAGCCTTATGGTTAAATATTCATGACTGGATTAATTAGAACATTGGTTGTTAATGGGTAACTTATTCTAACCATTTTGTTTTTGGTAAATATTTATAAGCTGAAGGAATGACTTATGGATCTTATGATGATTTTAGTGCGTTAGGTATAAACAATTCATAATGAATATTCATTTCATGGATGAAGTTAAACTTGATCAAATCAAATCCAAAGGATAAAATTATTATTAGTATATAAATGGATGTTTTCCCCAATATATTTGGGTCCCTTTGAAATTATTGATCATATCTGAAGAGTATCTTAACATTCGATGCTTCCACCGAATATCCCTCTTGTTCAACACGTGTTCCATGTACCTCTCCTGAGGAAGTATATACCCAATCTATCACATGTACTCAAATAAATGGTCACACCACTAGATAATGATATTTATTACGAGGAAAACCCTGTAGAGATTTTGGATCATAGTGGGAAAGTTATAAAAAATAATACCACTTTCCTGTTAAAAGCTTTTTGGTGAAACCACCTACTTGAGAAAGCTACATGGGAAACTGAGGATGTAATGACGCAGAAGAATATTTAGTTTTTTACTGATGTGAAGGTATTTAGAGGGTGAAATTAATTTTATAAAAGGTATAATATAACACCTAAAAATTTTATGTAATATTTTTTTTATGAAAAAATATAATTTATTCGATATCTTGCATTATATGAAACATCTAGTTTTAACAAATTGCAATATACTAATAATATTATTATTTGTAGATTACCGTTATAAAATAGAAAATAAATTTCAAATTATTAATATGAATAATAACATTTAAAAAAAATTATAATGGTTTTAGATAAATATAATATATTTATAAATAAATAGTTAACTTTTAGTAATGTCCTTAAATGCTTTGAAAATAATTTTCTCACAAATAATTGATTTAAAATTTGAAAATTTTGAAAAATTCATTTGAAAATAATAAATCATATTTTTAATAAACATTTTAAAATTATCATAGGGTGATTATTTGAAAATTTTATGAAAATATTAATATTTATGTTAATAGTGAAAAATACAGATTTTAATTAAAATCCCCCTTTTCATTTATATAATTTACAAAGTTTCATCATGTTTAATTTTTTTTAAAAGTAAAATTAGTTAATTTATATATTTATTAACCTATTTTAGATCATTTCGATCAATTTCATATTGAATTTTGATATTAAAACTTTCTATAATTATGAAAATTTTCACTTTGGAAAACTATTTATTTATCTTGTCAGTATGTTTGATTTAAAATTAAAATTTACCAAATATATTTATGAAATTTGGAGAAATAGATTCCATATTTGGAATCATCATCATAAAAATGACATAAAAATTCCAACTTAATTTTTGGTCAAACTGAATAGTAAAAATAGTAAAAATTAGTTATCACAGTTATAATTAAAGTGGGTTTACTTAGGGGTTAAAAAATGGATTAAGGTTAAAATGACACAAAAAAACTTTTGAAATTACTATTTTATGTCAATTTTTAGAACATTATTAAATTGTGATCTATTTTTATGTACATGTGGTTCACTTTTCCAAGAATGTGACCAATATAATAATTTAAAATAGAAAAAGACAAACTGTTACCCTCTTTCTTTTATGTTTCAATAATGTGCTCACATAGGAAAAAAGATAGATGTGAAAAAATATTGATGGTAATTATTAACATAATAAAATTAAAATCATGTGGATATTTTTTTTAATTTTTAGTAATAAAAAAAATTACTTTAAAATCATAAGCAATGCCAACACATTACTTATTTAATTAATATAAAAATTAAATAAATGATACTAAAAATATAAATAGTAATATTAGTTGAATGAATTATTGTATTTTATATTTTTTTGCACATATATAACATAATATATATGTTTGAAAATGATAAATTATTATTACACCATTCCCTTGATGTTCTTATAGTCGAATTAAATGAACATTTCCATAATTGACATTAATGATATTTTATAATAAATAATATTTTATTAAATGATAAAAAATTAATAAAAATCATATAATATTCCATTTTGTATCTATATATTTGAAAATATGATCCATATTAAATTCATGGACCAATGTTCCATTTATAATAACTATATTTACCCCAAAATAGTAAAAACTTCATTACCACAATAAAGGGTAAAATGAGGGCTTGCACATATCTTAAGCTTCTGTTAAAATTAATTTTACACACACATCAGTTTCTTATTTTATAAATTGGATATAATATTTCTTAACAGTGTTTAAAAATTATCTACTAACAATCACTTTATTTCTATTATTTGATAAAAGGCTAGTGACTGTAGTGAAAACTATACTGGTAAAAGTAAGAAAACATAGATGTTATGGAGGAACATGTTTAAAAAATGTGTTTTTTCATGTGGTGTAGGTTTTATTCAACCATATAATCCCTCCACTACTTTAGTTTTCAATACTGGTGTCATTTGGATTGAGATTTACTCCCTATTATTGAATAGTTTTTTTGTATTTTACAAAATATCTCTCATACTCAATTATAAAAGGCCACTCATTCCCATCACTTATTCACACCACTTAAGAAATTATTCTTGACCTAAACCTACAAAAATCCATTTAAAACATAATTATACATTATATAGAGTTTCCTTTTTACCCAAAAATCATCCCTAAGGTTCTTAGTGAGAGATCCAAAGGAGGTTGTTCTAAGGGAAGCTAATCTTCCTCCCTAAACTCTTTATTTTAACTCCTCCTCATACAACCTTAATTCAGGTATCAATAATTTAAAAATAATAACAATAATTTATACTATATAATTATATATTATTATTTTGATTACATAACCTATATCCATCTCCCTAAACTATCAACCGTGTGTATGACATACAACTACCTCGCAAACCGATGTGATTCACTTTCCATCATTACCTCTCATGGACGTATAAAATTTTGGATTTAATGTTTATATATGATATTCATGTATTTATTATAATTATTTAATGAAAATATCATATATAAATTATTACTTTCCATTCCATGGGAATACGATAATGTCACTCATGTGTATGGCAGACTATGGCCTCACAAAGCGCTATGATTCGTTTTTCACATATGCATTAAATGTATGGTAATATTTATAAATTTAATGAATTTATTTGATATATATGAAATAATACCAATGATATAAATGTGATATATTCTTTACCTTTCTTTTTTCATGCTTAAATAAAATGGAAACAACATTCATTCGTACATACGACCTACCGTCGCAATGAATGATGTATTTCATTTTGTATCTCTAACATTTTTTTGATTAATCTAAATACATATAAATTGAATATATATTATAATTATATATTTTTTTTAAAATTATATATATTATTTAACAATGATCAATGTAAAATTAACAAAAATACAAATCAATGCATACAAGAAAAACAAAGCAGTTATTACCTGAAACATGATTTAAACCAAGAATTTTTAATAAATGGTTACAAAAGGTCATAAGTAAATAATATATAGTATAAAATATATATTTATGGAAATATAAAAGTTTTATAATAAATTTAATTTATTATATAGGAGTTTCAAATATGTACGAAGGAAGTTTAGACTTAACGTAAGGGAAATTTGTCTCAAATTGTCTTCTTTGGGACATATGTTATGTTATGAACCTATATTCTTTTATGAGGTATATATACATTACCATTGATATTTTATACCATGAATTTATTTATCCTCATTATATTTAATGTTTCATTTAATTTTATTCTTCCATAGGGTTTATGATTCATAATTTACCAAAGGATAAAGGTATTTTCATCTCCCTTTTATTTCTGTACGACATATACCTTATACACCAATTAATTATTCTATTTGGTATATATACTTCCTATGAATTTATTTTATTATTATTTTCAATATAATTTAGAGATATACATATCCATATCAGTTTCAATCATTCATTTGTACTATGATTCAATAGTTACCATTGTGGTACATGTTTTATGTTATAATCTAATTGTTTATCATAAATTTTTTATGATTATGATTTTTATTATGAAATATTATGATCTATCACTTAAGAAAATAATTAAATTTATTATCCAATGGTTATTTATTTATAATACATATTTTACCATAATTTACCACTCATTATGTACTCAAGATTCTAAAAGAATGTTTTTAATGAAAACTAGCATTGTTTCTATCTCCATTGAAAACCATTTTTCTTCAATATCCATGTTTTATAAATTGTTTTCAAGAATGTGTTAGCATCCCTCTATGATTTTTTAAAGTCATTTTTCCCTTTTTTTACATTGTAAAAAATATTTTTAAAGTAATCGTCATGTCATTTTCCAAACAATGCCCATTTGGTTTTTACTAAAAATGTGAAAAGAATCAATTTTTTAACATGTACGACATGAATTAAATTTTCTACCATACTGACTAATCAATGTTTTAAAACTATATTTATAAGTTTTAAATTGAAATATTAAATAAAATTATTTTCACAATGTTTTTTGAACTTTTAGTTCCAGAAAGTTTATTTTCAAAGTGAAAAGGGGGTTTCCTCATGCAATGTTCCAAGTGATATTTCAAAATCATTTTACATCTATGATGACATACTTTGATTTTAGTTATCTTTACTGGAGATATGATCCAATGATACCATATTTATTCATTATTGGGATGATTTATGTATAAGATGACAAAATTTTTATGAAATTAATTTATTTTTCATATGTTATGGTATGTGGAAATGTTTTTGAAACCAATTTATTTTCATGGGTTATGATATGATGAATGTTTTATGATCTTGTGTCACAAAAAATGTATAGTTTATGTGATGAGTGGAAATAATATATCCCTTTAATTCATTGGGTAATGATTAATGTTATTTGATCTCAAAGGATATATAGAAGGTTATCCCATGCCCAAAAGTGGTTACATAAGAGGTTTTCCCAACCCCAAAAGATGGAACATGGGAGGTTATCCCAAAACTAAAGTAGGTACATGGGTGGTTATCAAATAACTAACTTGTTATGAATGTATTGGTGGATAAACTTAACATAATAATTTCAATGATTATCTTTATTCCCCAAAACTATGTTTTATGCCAATGTAATGATCTCATGGATCATATTTTTTTTATTCCCATACCGTTCAGGTCTTATGAACTTCTAGGACATATGCCATGACTCAAGTTTATCATCTATTATATGCAGAGTATGGTTTTATTTCAAATTTTATTCTCATTTTCACATACCCTATGATCATGTTATGTTGATATCTCCATTTTTATCCTTACTGAGCATTTGAGGTCACCATTTATTATGTTTCCTTTCTTAATGTTATGAAAATGGTTTATGTATGATATGTCTAAAAGAGTTCTAGTTATTATGAACATAGTGAGAGATGATGTAGCTCAACTATTAACCAGTTATTTATGGTTCCATGTTTCCAAAGGCATTAGACCTAAATTATTTTAGAATAGATCCTTATGTTATATAATTAATATTATTCTAATAAGATTTAATATTTATGTATAATAATTTTGGGTCTTTAGAGTTACAATAAAACACATTTAAAAGAATAAAAATAAGTAAAACCACAAAACCAAATTAATGATTTAATTTATGAGTGATATGGTTGTGCAAAACTCTCTAACTTCAAGGAATAAATAATTGAAGTTTAATTGAGAGAAGTAGGTTATTTCCAATGTGTGAAACACTTGTAAAATTCTATAATATCTTCAACCTCATTCATTTCCACAGGTTTTTTCAACTCTCTATATAGATATTTTCGTCATTCACAACTTCTTTCAAATTTAAAGAGAATTTTTTTTCTGAAGTAATATATGTTCATGTGAAACCAAGGAACTAATTCATAGTAGTCTATTATTTTTTCCAAAATAATATTCCATGTATAAATCTTTGATAAATGAAAAATTAATATTCATGTGAGTGCACCTTCATAATATTTAAAACCAATATATTTGTATAATGATACATGTTAGAATATTTAATATATCATTAACTAATAATAATTAATATCTTAGAAAAAATTTGAATACTATTCAAGACTGATTTCAAATTATTTATTATATTTTAATTTATATATCTAATGTTCCAAAATTTTATTATAACCATCAATACAAGCGTAATACCATATAAATTAAATTTAATACGTCATAAAAAAATATAAAACATGTTCTCATGGATTCTAAATAATGATTTTTTAATATTAGAATAATTAAAACATTAATAAAATTAATAATAAACATGTATTTAAATATTGATGTAATACACGAATATGTGTAAAATTCATGGTTTAGAAAATGATGTATAAATTTTATTTGGTTTTTCATTAACCTTACTTGAAGCATACCTTCTACATAGGGGTAATAGATGTTCACCCTTATGCTTATTTTTACCCTTACATAATTATTTAAGAACCTAGCTTACCTTTATGTGAGACTTAAGTTACCCTCACATCGATATTGAAAATGTATAGGTACCCTTACATATGTATAGACGACGCTTATGTGAGACTCAAGTTACCCTAAATAGAATAATAAAAATATTCTAGTACACTTATGAGGGAACTAGAAATATACTGGTACCCTTATGAAAGTATTTTAAATACATTTAAGTCTTAAAAAATGTTTTAGGTTACCTTTACATGAGATGAGAAGTACCCTTACGTGAAACATGATATGAAAAATTTCTTTTATGCAAGTAGGGAGTAAACTTATTTGAGGTTCAAGTTCCCTTTACTCAAGATTTACTATTTACAGATCAAAATTATGCAACTCTATTTCAATCGAAAAGACACAATCGTGCACCCATACATCAAGGACAATGTGGTCTGACGAGAACTGGGAACATCTGGTTTGGCTCGATGATTGATTATGGGGGGTTTGATGTCTTATACAATCATTCACATCACATTTACCATTATTTTCATAATGGAAACTCCCAATGGTTCCCACATCCATAACTGGGTACAGACCCTCTTTCTAAAGGTTGTCGGTTAGTTGTGGTTTCATACCTAATGGAACTTATGAACTCACCTTTGTCAAGAGGATGAGAGGTCGGGATAATCACACCCTTTTGGGGGGAATTGTTTCATACTCCAAGACTCTCTTACAAATTTAATATATGTTAGATAATCTCTTATTAATCCCAATATAGGATTAGTTACCCTAAAAGGTTTATCATATGTTAATCCTCATACAAAAAGGGAATCTATTATTGAATCCATTTGTATATATCTGGGGTTCTTCATCCATTTCACATTGATGAGTAGCTGCTAATATGTTGAATCTATATAACTAGGAACTCTAGAGTTTATTGTCATCTAGGGAGGTTGTTAATATTCCATGGATGGAATTGATCAATTATGAGGTTTACTACATACCCTACTTTATAATAGGAATCAAAACCCACATAGTTTGTTAAAACTATGTAGTTTAACATCATGAAGAAAGTAAATATGTGAGGAAACTTAGGAAAAATATATTTAAGATTATACCTCAAGTAGGTGTCCTACCTATCTTGGTTATAGCAGGATTCAGAGTCATATTAGTTTAGTTTGTTTCTTAGTCCACTATTGGATGAGAGAGAAAGATCATCACCTGGGAGACACTATGTCCCGATGGTTTAAATGTCAGATACATAGGGAAACATGCTCATAGGTGGATTTTTATTTGATCTCAGGCCTTAGAAAGGAGTCCTATGTATTCCAGTTATGGTAGGAATTAGATATCTCATAGTTCAGGTTATCCAAGGCTTACACATTCAGCTTTCCCTAATATGGAGGTAGTCATATCATGCCACTTATCGGGGTTTACACACTGAGGTTTCCCTAGATGGAAGAGATTCATGATGTAAATGGTGTGATCATTGAAAATTCCTATTCTCATGTGAGATATACTCATTATGAGAAACAAGGGATAATAAGTAATTAGTCCCAATGCATATGGATGTAGGCCTACTATGTTAGAGAAACCCATTTATTGCTTAATATAGAGCTCATGCCTTAGGAAGACATCCTATGTTTCCTACTTAAATCATGAATCAAATTTCTCTTTTTTCAGTTGAATCAGGGCTTACACACTAAGGATTCCCTACTGTGTTGAAAATATCATATTATGACACTTGTTGGGGCTTACACACTGAGGTTTCCCTATATGGAGGATGGACAAGGTTATCATGTCCTAGGTTGTCTGTCTGGACTAGCCCATTTGTATACCTAACCTAGTTTATTTACTTCTTGACATTCCTTGATTGTATGCTTGACATGCCGGAAATTTTTTGGATATGTATGGTGGTATTGTGGACATGCCCAAAGATAGTCACATGTTTTAGTTGACTGGTCCAGGGGACATCACATAATTTGAATGGTATGTATGAAGTCTATCACATGATCTAGGATGAATTTTCCAGAGGACATTGTAAGAATTGACCATATTGTCCTGGAATTCATTTCATAATCATGATTGACATGTCCAAAGGACATCACAAGACTCAACTGACTTGTCCTGGGGGCCATCTTATGATCTCAACTGATATACCCTAGTTTCTTCATAAGATCATGGTGGTGAGACCGAAGGGATTCATGAGACTTAGGTGGAATGTCTAGAGGGAATCACACAACCTGGAATACATTATTAGAGGTTACCATGGGAGTTATATAGAGAAACCATAGGAATTCACATGACCTAGATGGAATGGACTAATTTCACTTCATAACTTGGGTGACTTGTCTAGATGACATTGCAAGATCTAGATGATGAGCCTGAAGGGATTCATGAGACTTCAAGTGGCTTGCTCGAAGGACGTCGCGTGATTTTCTTAATGTTTCTGGAGGAAATAACATATCTAAATTGTATATCAAGGTGAAATCACATATATTGAGTGACATGTATTAGTTTTGTATCATAATGTGGATGATTCATGCGAAGCACTTGAGGATTAGTGAACATTCGTCACATGAGTCTGTCATCCTTTAGTCTTCATTCCAATTTTTATTACATATATGTCTTAGATTTGTTTAGTGTTATCTTTTTGAGGACTCATATTATTAAAAAGAAGTTTGTGATGTCCATAACATGTCCCATTTTTCCTTCATGTTATCTTATGAGTGATCATGCTAAGCACATATACATGTCATGTTATCCTCTAAGTCGTTCCCCATATTTTTTACATATAAGAAAACCTTGAGATCACGAGTTCATCCACTCCTAGAAGTATGCTCTAATACTTGGGTGCACCAGTGCATGGATCCAAAGATTTATTTTTTAATTCTTGGTTGGGGTATTTATAGGATTCTCCACCCTGATTATGCGTCTCTTTTCATGGATCATCTAGAACAAATCGAGGGTGGAGTCAGTGGAGGGATTTTATGTCACACATTTCATGTGTTCCTAGGATAGATCATCCCTGGGACATTTCACGACTTTTAGTGACCACAAGACCATCCCATCAGTACCCCATTTATTTGATTTTTTCTAACCAAGGGATTCTATCATAATCATGTGGACATATCAAGGAACTTTTATTATGTAAGGCCAACATGTATAAGGATTTTTGTGAGATCAGGATGCGTGCTGAAAGACTTTCACGTGATCTCATGTGACTTATTTGGGGTGTTCCACAAGATAGAGGTGTCTTTTAGGGGGGATTCTTGAGATTGAGTTGGCTTGTTGTGGGTGATTCACCTGATTAATGGTGGTTACCTAGGGAGTATGAATCTATTTTCAAAAGATCAATGTATCTTCCCTTCTCAAGAAGCTCCCATCATTTCCCTTTTATTTCATTTTTTATTTTTCAAGGCCTAGTGGTCTCATGAGTTTTTTAAGGGTTGTTAAAGATAATAACTATCCCCATCATTGATGCGTTGTGTGACCAAAAAAGGGTCATGTGATGATTTATGAGCATTTTATAGAAAAAACCTTCTATTTTACTTATGGAGTTGGGGGGGGGGGGCACAAGACTACCTGGACATGTCTGAGGCCCTTCATGTGATGAAAGTGACATGCCTATGGGATCTCACACGATAAGGAGGACATGTCCTCAGGTGCCTACATTGTATTGTGAACTACTTGATTCACCAAGTGATATTTATGACCTTAAGAGGCTCCCCCATTTTCCTTTTTTATTTCCTTCTTTATTTTTCAATGGCTTGTGGATCTCACGAGCTTGTATGAATATTGTATAATACAATCACTCTACCCATTGGAGATTCATTTCATGAAAAATAAAGGGTCTTATTATTATAAACAAGTATTTCATGAAAAACCCCTTCTGTTTTCCTTATGGATCCAAGGGGAGAGTGGAAGACTAGATAGGAATGTCCAAGACCCTTTTCCTGATGAATGTGGCATGATAGTAGGCTCTCTTGTGGTGAGGGGGACTTATCGATGGGGGATTTTGTGGTGTATCAGGAACTACTGGGGTGAATTGCATGAAATTTACAACTGCCTGAGGCTATTTCGTTTTGGGTATTTTCCTCCCTATTTCCAAGGATTTTGAATGGATTTTCAGGCTTCACCAATTGATAGGTCGCATGAATCGAGGGCGGGGGGGGGGGGGGTGATATGGAAACTACCATGTGATTTAGTGAGTGTCTCAGAAACATTCAAAAGAGTATTAGGCTTGTCAAATGGGCTTTGTGAAATCTTTTGTAGGTTGTTCACTATGCATGACCGTTCACGTGACCGTCTGAAGGCCATGCTATCACATTTATTCTAGGAGTTCACATGACACATTTGATTTTGGAAACCTTATTATTTCTTTTCTTTGAGGGGTAAATAATACCCATATTCAGGGATTTCTTCCTTTTTGTATTTTTTGGTTCTCATTTGGTGGCGATTCAACAAATTCCCCCCCATAGGAGTGAAATCTTCTAGGAAAAGGGCTCAATTACGAGTAAAGTAAATGCTCACTTTGAGGCTTTTCCACTATCTCCGATCAGTGTCTTTGGGATATGGTTGGTTTAATGAGTGAAATTTGGTATTATATGGAAGTACCTATAAAAAGGGGAGTGGAGGGAGGATCATTCACCGATTACCCAACTATTAGATCTCTTGATCCCTTCCATTATTATGTGTCCTCTTTTCAGGACCCTTATGTAATAACTCATCATACGACTCCACCATGAAACCATTTCATGAGAACTAATTTGTAAAACTTGTTTTTCCCATGAACATATTCTAATAAACTATGAACTTATCTTTAGTAATTGGTTGAACCATGTCCATTTGGAAGCACAATCATCTTTAAGGTTTCACGAGATCCGATGGCTCGATCGTATGACCACTTGACTATTGTGTGGCTTGCGTGACCATGCCAAGTTCATTTGATCATGAGGATTATGATGGGTCATGCAGTCACACAATGTTATAATGGTTTATATGGCCCACAAGATCTTTACTATCTAGGTTATTCGTGAGTCTTTTATGTGATCATGAATCCCCTAATGATTCATGTGATACATGTGAGTTTTACCTTATTTATGCCTTTACTTTGATAAGATTTTGTTTTCATCTGTCTAGTATATGGCCCTTACCTTTGTTTAGATGGATTCTAGACCATGCCATAGTTCTTCTGCCATATCTAACTAGAGGTCCATTGTTTCCAAGAATCATAAAGATGAACCTCGGTATGCTGTGAACTCTGACAAAAAGGTTATCAAAAGTCTTCTCCTGTATGAGCTCCAAAACAATCCTATATCATATAAGCTTTCCTTATATGGGTTTGGCCTGTTGGATGAAATCTCCAGACTTTTTTGGGACTACAAACTTCCATCCAATCGGGTGTAAAATTCTCTTTACTACATTCAAATAACGATTTATGAGGATGGACAGTTGGTCAAAGCATGGTCCCAAGGGTTATCTTATATGCTGGAAAATTCCCCATTGGGTCTAGATGGCTGCAACTTCACTCACTAGCCCTTCACTCAGAGTTATTCGAGCATACTCGTCTCTTCTTTGAATAAATTGGGCAGTGGTTGGGGATCAAAAATTGGATCTATGACCTGGTGACAACTTTTTTGATAAATGGGTGAGGCCATTCTATGTTAGGCATAGTTTCTCGAAGTTTACTAACCATCTATATGCTATCTATCTCTACGAATCAGTGTGTGTTTCCTAGTTCATTGTCTATTGCTAGTCTGTCCTTATCATAGAATAGGTTAGTCATTGGTGCCCTAACACTAACTCATTTCATCTATCACATGGATAGGTAGGAATTAGTCTCTAGGATATCTATCCAATGGGTGGGATATTAACTCTTAGAGAGTTGTATGATGATTTCCTTCCTTCCGAGGAAGCATGGGATGACCTAGAAAAAACTCCAATATTAGTAAGGGACATGTTCAACATCACGAAGGAATAGATAATAAAGTATCTAACTATGTGATCACTCATCTCATTAAAGGATTGGATCAATGTTTTCCTCTATCGTAGTAGAGTTAGGCCGACAACTATATTCCCTCATCGGTGTCCTTACTATTAAGTTCTTGATAGATCTGGTTCATTTTAGGCCATTTTTGATGTCAGGGATCATACCAAGTGAAGGAAGAGATATCACTAAGCCTTATTTTAGAGGGATTTATGGCCAATTTTTATAACAAGTGGATTTTCCCAGTTAAAGATTCATGCTCAGTAATTCGGGCCAGTACACTGGTAATGAAAGAAAAACTGTCATAGGGATGATGCCTAAATTTGGAGGCTCTGACTCTTGTAAGACTTTACTAGCATCTGGTCCAAATTTAATAGAGAATCAGCCCTTATAGGATTAGTTTTCCTTTTTATTTTTTTCTATATTGGGAAGAATTTATATTTCTATGGATACTAGAATACCAATAAGATCCCTGATGCCCTATTTCATCCCAAGATGATGAAGATATCTAGGGTTGAGTCCATGTCATTAGGCCCTGACGAGTTTGTTGATGTGTTTATATGATCTGATCGCTTCAACATCACCCCATATCCTACACCGATTGGGCCAATTATAGACAATTGCGGCGACACTCTTGATGAAAGGTCGTATAAGATCTCCCTTCAGGATGGGGTTCATGAAACCTAGATGGAAGAGATGATCATGTGGGAGGCATATAATCCTTATCAGTTCTCTCATTAGTTTGACTGCATCAAAAGGGTATCCCCTCTTCCATCAGATGGTGTGTGGGGAGAGAGACACCATGAGATCATCCGACCATTCTAGATGATATTATAATGTGAAGATACTAATCCCAAGAACATTCTTCCACATGCTGATGCCCCTAGCTTATTATTACATGATTATACCCATTCATGGCTAGAATACTACCTAAGTGGTGTACTAAATCGACTGGTTCACCATGTGGACAAACCATTTGCCTCACCGAGCCCTCTCTCTGTAGAGACAATTAAGTTGATTCAGGACTTGAATGAGAATTCGAGGAATAAACCTCATCCTAGAGACAACTATCCCATCAATGAGGAAGAATATTTTGGGGATAATATACTATTGGAATAAGAAATAAATGATGTTACTCTTGAGGGATGAATGTATGGGGATTCCTATCTTTCTTCCTCATCAGTTCAGCCTATTATTCCTCATTCTGATGTACCCACTTCAGTATCCATAGAATCTTAGACACGATATAGGATGATCTGGTAGCAGATTCATTTCCTGATTACTAAAACTACTTTGGGAATGTTTCTTGACCAAGAGGAACATATATGTTGGCTATTTCATGATTTGGGGTGGGAGGATTTGACTGCCAATCATTATTTGAAATCATGAGATAGATCATCCTTACAAGGCATGATTTGGCTGTAGTGAGAGGGACATGAACAACCTTGAAAATGATACTTCCTCTTCCAAACTGATGAAGGATGATTTATTGGCATTGGAATAGACCCACCAGTTTATATCTAAGCTTCATGCTCTAATAGATATCCTGACCATGTATATATGGAGATATGAAGAGATATTGGATTATTAATGTTTTGATCATTCTAAGTTATCATACCCATTGGAAAACTCTTAGAAGAAAGTTGAGGAGATGTATACTTTGATTGAGACCCTATTTACTAGGGAATAAGTAGAGGAATTGTTAGGACCAATAGGGGCCTATATACCCTGAGAGGGGGGGTGAATCAGGGTATGGATATTCTTTTTCAAATTTCTTCCTGCCCCACTAGATCTTGACAAATTTATTACAATGGTCACTTTGTTTGATCTTGTGTGATTATTATGATCAGTTCTTTTCTGGTTTGTCTGATGATGATGCTTTAAATGCAATGCAGGGAAGCGACCAGGCAGACACATTGATTTTTACTTGGTTCACCCACACTGGGCTACGTCCAAGGAGCATACAACGACAATGTGTCGTTGTACCAAATCCACTAAGGCTCACTGCCAATAATGTTCACAATGTTCGGGCTAGATCACTTCTATGCCCATGCTCACTGCCTTTACAAGGTTTAGGGTTAGCTCACTGCTTTCCCAAGGGTCACTACCTGTTTCTCTCTCTCTGGCTCACTGCCGGTGGAGAGGATCACCTTCTTCCTCTTCCTAAGCTCACTGCTCTGGAAGGGAATCCACTCACAGTTTATAGACAAGTAGGTCTCTTCATTTGCATGAAATAATGCATCTTCAACTGTTGATAGATGCCCTGTTGAATTCCAACTTTCATCCACTAATGAATACCACTTTGCCTCTGATCACTGGGAAACTACCTTTGGAAAGTACCTTCACAAAGTACCCTACTTCACGAGGCTTCCAATTTCGCGAAGCTCAAACAAGCCTTCACAAAGCTCCTGCCTTTTCGCAACGCTCTCTCACGAAGCACTCCTGCGAAGCTCAATCCATTGTAGAGCAACTTCCCTCGCGAAGCTCACTGAGCCAAAGCGGAGCTCACAACTTTCGCGGAGCTACAATAGCCGCTGTGAAGCTCCTCTTTTACGAAACACACTGGCTCTGCGAACCACCTTCGCAATACGAGAGAAAAATATTTTCTCTGAAAATTATCTCTACTTCTCTCGAGGGGGTTAGCCTCTATTTATAGAAAATTCCATCAACCCTCGAACTTTCCGCATGAAGTCAACGCCACGTCATCTCAAATCGCGAAGCTCCGAAGTTTCTTCCGGAATTCTGTCTAAATCGCGAAGCACCAGGACAATTTTCTGTTTGCGGAGCTCTTCGTAATCGCGGAGCATCTCTTCAATTCCTTTGTGCCTTCGCTAAGAAGCTCCCTCGCAATTCCCTTCATCGCCGCAAAGCTCCCTTGAAAATCCCTTCACCGTCGCAATGCGCTTCAGCCTCTGCCGTTTTCGAAGCTCATCGTAATCGCGAAGAATCACCGCCTCCATTCTTCTGGTCTTCGCAAAATCCAAACCATGAAGCCTCTCTTCGCTAAATTCATGCCATTTCCATATTTAATTATGATCTTCATGGAAATCATTTTTTCGCGATGCTCACCAAACTCCAAATTATGGACCCCAAAAATTTGGAAAACACTGGGAAACGGCGCCACCTTGTACTGCTCTTTTGTACCGACTCCAAATCGTCCTTTCCTTTGTCATCATTCTTTGTCAACAAGGATTTCCAAAAAATTCTCAGGAACTCAACAATTCTCCATGGAAACCTTCTTTGTCAACAAACACAAAGAACCCAAAAAAACTTTAATGTTACCTTGAGGGATTTTTCCCAACAGGAATCAGGGTGAGTGGAACTTCAGTGTTCAATTGACGCTTCTCATCAAGATCTTTCTCACTTGGCTAGATCATCCAATCAAATATTATTATAGTTTGATTGCTGATATGTATTTTGTTTCGATTGAATATTTGGAGAGGCTCCAAATTATGGAGATTCCTCCTCCTATAATGGTATCAATGAATGGATCTTCTAAACCCTATATGTTTTTGCCCATTTTTATTTTATTCATGATGTGTAGGACATTTCACGGATCTGATATTGCATGAGTCGTCAAAAAAACCCATCCATTTAATAATATCAAATAATCTTGAATTCATAAATTTGAATGTTTAAACCATAACACATTCTTATTAGGAAATGATCATGAATTCCCACTAATATGAGATCATTTACTTATATATCTTATCTAGATATCTTGAGACTACCTGATTCATAAGAGGATAAATTGGGTAAAATATAGGTCCCAGACGGAGAGAGATCTATCATTTACTGAAGTTTATGGATTTGGAGAGAATAAATTTATTTTCTCTAAGGCCATATGGTGGGGCTTGCAAGCTTATTTTCATTTCTAAAAACTAAATTTTTATTTTCCTATTGTTTAGGGTCTTTTTTCTAGGACCATATATTGTTGTAGTTTAGGGTCTTTTAGCTCGGACCTTCTATTACTGTAGTGTTGGGTCTTTTATCTCACACGTACTATTGATGTAGTTCAAGGTCTTTAATCTTAGACCATGAGATTCTATATAGTTTAAATTCTTCCTTTCAAGACTTTATTGGTGATTATGGAATATGGGGAAAACATCATAGGGATGACCCAAAACACTCTAGGATTTTAAGTTCCGCCATGGTGTTTCCAAGACTCATAAGGATTAGAGATCCTTTCTTGCAAGGAAGAGATTACTCTAGTTGTTAGGTGAATTCCCTTATATATAGGAAACATTTTCAAACATACGTGTCTCCACTATTTTCCAAGGGTCATGGAAGGTTTATGGGGGGTTATATTGGTTGAGTGTGAAATACTAGGGATGTTAGGCCTTCCTAGATAGTTGGAATGCAGATGATGTAATTCATAACCCAAACATTTGTGTCAGTGAGTATGGGATGGGGTAGACATTTTGGGGATGACCCATATCACCCTAAGGTTCTGGGTTCTACCATGGTGTTACCAATTTACCCAAGGATTGGGTTTCCTTTCTTGCAATGAGGGGATGCCGCTTGTTGGTATTTAAATTCCCTTATGCATCAATAACACGGTCAAATAGAGGTTTTCCCACCCCTTTTCAAGGTCCATGAATGATTCTTGAAGACTCAATCATCTGGAATATGAAGTTGGGTATGAAAATAAATTCTATATATGAAGGGTTCTATAACTATATGGATATTTAGATCTTAATTTATGATGCATGAGCCATACACCCTGTAGTTTTGAATCATGAGGTGTAAGCCATAAAAAAGGTTCAGGAATGGAGTTTTGCATTCATTATTCCATAAAGGGTAAAAAACATGGTGATGTATCATCAAGGATGTCAAATATTTTTTGGATATTCTAGTTTTGGGGATCTTAAATCAGGGTCCAATGTGCTCAGGTCATGAGAATGGTGTGAGAAAATAATACCAGGAATGGCCCAGAACACACTGAGGTTCTGAGTTCTTCCATAGTGTCATCAGGGCTTACAATTATTGGAAATCCCTTTTAAAAAATGACACATTTTTTTGACAACTATAGGCACATATTTAGGAGCCATAGGCATACATGTATAGTTAAACAAAGGTTACCCTAAAGCCGAGTATCTTTTTCTAAAATGCATAGAAGGCTTACAGTGACCCGAGGCACTCAAATCACAAAGTTTGATTTATTGAAAGTGTAATATATAAGAAGAATTCAAACACCCTAAAAGTTGTGTCATTTCCCAATGAATATGCTCTCATGCTGAAGATATTTGAAAAATCATTTCTCAAACTTTCTCTTGGACTAGGGGGTCCGGCGAGCATAGCTTGGATTTTACTAGGGATTCAATGTAATCCCTATAATATTTATTACTTATTTATTTAGGCCATATTTTTTGTATAAACTCTAGAGATGATGTTTTTAGAGATTGAATACTTGAATTTTACTCAGGCCACCTTTACGGGTTTTCAGCGTCACAAGTTTTTTGTATCTTTCACCAATAGTTTATAGTCTTGCGATTTGGACCATCATAAGCTATAGTTTAAGTTTTTAAAAATTTTACAAAAGTGAAATTAATTTAAGTACCTGAAAAACATGGACCTAATATGCAAAGGATGTTACAAAAGAGCCTAATTATGATACACATGGTAAAGAGCACTCCAACATCCTTCTGATTGGGAGATGAAAATGTTGTAAATCCTGACTCGAGGTTTTCAAGTCACGAGTTATGATATGGTACAATCATACTAAGAATTCCCATAACACACTAAGGTGATAATTTCTTCCATGGTGATTTTAGGTCTCATAAGGATTGGAAATCCCTTTTTATAAAATGGAACATTTGGTTAAAAACCATAGGCTCCTATGCAGGATCCATAGTCATATATTCATAGTCAAACAAAGGGTCCCCCAAAGTAGGGTATCTTTTTCCAAGGTCTATAAAAGGTTTTTGACAAATAAAGGAACTCAAGATAAGAAGAATTTTATATAAATTAGGGTTCTTAAAATATAAAATAAGAACCCTGTACTCTGGTTGATTGGGGTAAGACTCTTGAGGTCCTTTGATAAGGAATGATGATGGATGCTGGTCTGCACCTTTTAACATCCTATAGTGGGGATTTACTTTTCTGGTAGTTTTAATTTCTTATAACAAGGAATTTTTCCTTACATATTAACATCATATAGTAAGGAAGTATTTGTTTCCTTGAAGTTTAACTTCATTCCGTAAGCATGTTGGAACCAGCGTGAAAAATTGTGAAAGATGTATTATGTTCACAAGTAAGCTGTATACAAATATGACTCGTACATAGGAAAAAAGAGCATGTATGAGTCATTCCTTATGCATTTGGGGGTTAATTTTCTTTCATTGGTTATTTTTAACTATACCCTAGATTATATATTCGGGCATCACTACATATCCTGTCATGACAGGAATCAAGCCATATGTTGTTCTTGAATGGTAAAATCTCTACATAGGTCTCACCCATATGAAGAGGGGGGAATTGATCCCATTTATTATTTTAATTGGGCCCATAACTGGAGTTTATGGCATCACTACATATCCTATGATGAAATGAATTAATCAACATGTAGTTATTGAGGAATCATGCAATTTAACATTGTACGGAAAGGATGTAGGCTCCCCAACATGAAAAGGGAGTATTGAGGCTGAAACCAAGACCTCAGATCTTATTGTCACTATGTATCCCATGATGTTAGGAATCAATCCACACGTAGTTCATGATATGATCTCCCTAAACAAGTCTAATCCATACATATGGAGGTTGAATTTTTATGTTTCTTTATTGTGATTGGACCCGAGGTTCAAGATCTGGGCATCACTACATATCTTGTGATCACATGAATCATGTCACACATAGTTATTGAGTGAAGATGTAGTGGGATACCAACACGAACAATAGTGTTCCTCTCAGGTGAGGTCCATAGGAATATGAAGTTTTATGTCATGTAAGCGACATCAACTGTGTAGTTTAACATTATGTAGAAAGGACACATATGGAATGAATTTTTTGGTCCTACATCAAGGACCATGATAAACCTATCATGAACTGATATGCCTTGTTTTTGTAGGGAATCCCTTATCGAAATTCATAATCTCAAGTGAGCTATGTTTGATGTGAGAATCAATGAATGAAAAGTGTTCCTCTCAACATTTTGAAGAAATTAAGGAGAGGATAGGGTAATTTTGTATCATGTGGTGGATGGACCAAGATATAGGATCGAGGAATCCCTACAAATATCATTGAAATGAGAATCAAGCCATTCATAGTTATAGAAAACTAGGAAATTTAGTGTCATATAGAAAGGACATCATCAATGCAGTTTAATGTTGTGTAGTAAGGAGCTAGGTGACTCGATGTGAAAGAAGAGAAATGTTGCAGCTGGGCCTGAGAATTGTTTTTTGGGAATCACTACCTATCCAGTGATGTTAGGAATTAATCCACACATAGTTCTTGGAATCCATGAAGTTTAGTGTCATGTAGAAAGGAAATAAACCAAGCAGTTTAACATCTTGTGGTAAGGACATGGGTCACCCATTATGAATAAATATGAACTTTTGGGGTCCATACAGCTTAACACCATGCAGTAAGAACAATGGATCATCCTTTCTCAGAACTAGTTTGCAGTGTTAGGAGAGGAAGATGATGACCGTCGGGCTAGTGCAGAACTAGGAAGGGTAGAGGCCATCCAAGGCGAGGATCCCTTTGTGGATGTGGAAGCTTCTCAAGAGAAAAAATATGAGGATATGGAATCTATTTTGTCCAGGGACATGGCCATTGCA
This sequence comes from Viscum album, assembly GCA_963277665.1. Taxonomy (NCBI): domain Eukaryota; kingdom Viridiplantae; phylum Streptophyta; class Magnoliopsida; order Santalales; family Viscaceae; genus Viscum; species Viscum album. The sequence continues at coordinate 709,654,744 of OY728167.1, read as the reverse complement.
TAGGACTACCTAAGATCCTCTCCAAGGAAGGGAAATAACATTACCATGGACCCTGATGGCTTCATTATGAAAACTCGGAGAGTGCGGCACAAGATGGATTACTCCTCCCTACCTAGTCATCCTGTTACTAGATCTGCATGCAAGGGTAAAATGACCCTGAAGGCTTCCACAAGTGTAGTTATCTCCCCCACAAGTAGGTACAAATGTTTTGGAAAGCTTTAGGAGGTTGGCTCCTCTAATGGAAATGACATGGTATCCACAGGATGCGAGTCTGCTATACCTGGAATAAGGGCCATGGGGTAGCAATGTGAGTCAGGCTCAAATGAAGACTCTCAGTGATAGATAGCCTCAGTGTTGGAACACATGGATCTCCTTTTACACTCGGATGAAGAAATGTAATATGAAACTATGGAAATTATGGCATCAAAGGAGTTGGGAAAATCGATTCGTGTGATCATCACAAAGGAGAAAGAAGAGTCGATTGATAATCAGGGATGTATTCTTCTTAGAGGCTTCAACAAGGGAAAGATTAGTAAGGAGGGATTCATACAATCCTGGGACAACATGGTGAATCAGTATGAAGACTTCTTGAAGAACTATCCAGACACATAGGTAAATTCCATTCCCTGGATACTATTTAGGGAGATTGGTTCCAATCAACTCAAGTTGTTCTTTAACAAATCTGTAGTTTCTTTTGGTGTTGAAGCTGGTAATTTGTGAGGGTTATCACATTCCCATTGAAAGTGTTTGGAAAATAATAAAAAATTGTGTTGGAAGAACAATGGATCATCCATCATGGAATAAAATAAATATTACAGCTGGGCCCAATAATGGAGGTCTAGGCATCACTATATATCCTATGGGGGAAGGAATCAATCCACATGAAGTTATTAGTTGTAGATATTCCTCATGTGGATCTAAATCTATCCCCAGGATGAGGTAACTTTATCATTATTTTACATAGATCTGGATTCTGTGCGGTAGATTACTGGTGAGATGATGAATTTTATGTAGTTTAACATTACGCAGTGAGGGATTCTTCAGTTCAGTTTTACTTCATGTGGTAAGTACAGGGGACAGATTGCAATTTATCATCTTACTTCCAAGATGAGTTCTATATAGTTTGATTTCATGTTTTTAGGACTTAATTTGTATAGTTTAACATCATGTTCTCAGGATAAATTTGTGTAGTTTAACATCATACAACCAGAAAAATCTCTATACTATTTAATGTCATGTAGTTAGGACGAACCTTCACATTTTAACATCATACGACTAGGAAATGAGATGCTGTACAATTTAACATCCCACTTCTAGGATGATAGATGCTTTATGGCACCTAAGAAATTTATTTCTTAAGAAATATTACATTGGTGGGTGGTGTGACATGTTCCCCATCCATGGCGACCAATGAGTAATATCTATTGTGATAGAACTTATGTATTATATAAGACCCTTCACATTTTTGTTCCAGCATAGGAGGCTTCTTGTCCAGTATCATTGGGGTCCTTAGAGCCAACACCAGTTCTCATTGAAGGAATGAATAGAGGTGAACATTTTCATTGAAAGATCATGTGATCCGATTCTAATGGACCTCAAGGTTGTTCAATGTGTGTAACTTGTTCTCATCGAGCCGTTCCAATTCATCTAGTCACTTATGTGATTTCTCATCATCTGAGAGCTATCCAAAAATGGCTATTCAAAGAAAAGGTAGCTAAATTTATATGGTAAAACTACCTCGGTCTTATATACCAATGAATATAGCATTGCTTATGTTGAAATACATGTGTTAGTACGGTAGGACCAAAAAGAATGAAAGAGATTTTCCATATAAGAATTATTGTATTTATTCACCATATTCAATAGTAATACTGAAAAAGTCTTATTTAAGGCCTCTATCTATCCATTTTTGACATAATTATTGTAGGACAAGTGATTGGACTCGATTTTTTACTCTTGATACAATTAAATCAACTCTATAGAATAGAATTTGGTGCCATTTTCTGTCAATATTGTGTGGTACACTAAACCTGGTGATGATATGGGACTTTATGAAGTTGATGATGTTCATTGTACTAACTTCTTTTATGGGTATTGAATCTTCCCATTTTAATAAGAAGTAGGTAGTAGTAAGGATATAATTAAATTTCTTAGTTGTGGCTGGGGGATATGGACCCAAAATATCCATTCCCCATTAGAAAAATAACTAAGAATATTTAGCTATATGAAGAAATTATAGAGGTTAATGGATGAAGATATCATGTCTTTAGTACGCATGAAATTTCCTGGTGAACTAAGAAATGTCTAGCATCATGGTTTTCCATTAGTAACCCAACCTCTTGATTTTATGGGAGACCCTAGTCGCAGACTGATAAGCACTACAAGAGCCTGTGTGGACTTTTTCCATGATGGTGAGAATCTATCTTTATGTTATTTATTTGAGTATGATTCCATAGAATCCATGCTAGTAGAGGGTTATTTTCTCATTTGAGAAATCCTATAGGGTAAAGTTTTCTGCACGACACTAGATATATCACTTCCATATTGATCTTTTGGGAGAGTCCCATTTTGGGGATAAACAATTATGTGATCCATACATCTATGGGTGGATATAACTTTATCATACTATGGTATTATGTTAACCTGATTTATTTCTTCTATATAGAAGATGGTGATCTATTAGACCATCCTTTGGTGCATTATAGGAAATATTTATTTCTATCGATTAGTTTCGTCCAAGACTATGGCTGCATTAGGCAATGTGTTGGCATGAATATTATGTGATTGGTGAACATGATGCAAATTGGACTCAAAATAGGTCTATTCTATCAGTACCTTTATGTATCTAGTTTTATGGGCCATTACTTCATTTTTAATGGCATATTCTCCTTTGATATACTTTATCACTACCTCTGAATCACCTTTGATTTTCAGGTCAGCTATTTTCATATGTAGGACTAGTTCCTAGCCATTAACGAGAGATTGTTATTTGGACTCATTATTCATAAATCCTTCGGATAGTGAGAAAGAGAAGGGATTTTTTTGTCAAGAGAGACAAATACAATCCACATGCCAACCTGATTGAGTTTTAGGTTTTCATGTTTCATATCGATAGGACTTAAGGAGGCACCATCAAAATACATCTCCCATGTCCAGAGAGTTTTATGGGAGTAAAAAACCTCATCATATGGATGTTCAGTGTCCACTGGTGTATTTTATATTAAAATATGTGATGTGAGGAAATCATCCAAGGATTTCACTTTTACTATATTTTTTGACACGAACTGGATGTCATACTAATGCAGAATGACCCCCCATTAGGCCATATGTCTAGTCATCATGGGATGGCCAAGGATGCGCTTGATTGGATCAATATAAGAGACCATATGGACTTCAGGATGCAGAAAGTAATTCCTTTGATTCCTCACTACATAGATAATTGTGAGGAAGCTCTTCTTGACATTAGAGTATTGGGTCTCAGTACCTAGAATCATTTAGATGATGTAGTAGAGATTGTCCTCACCCCCTTATAATTATTCTTTGTGAGGAGAATACGTAATGAGTGATCCATGGAGGCCACAAATAATATGAGTGGCTTCCCTTCCAATGATGGAATTTGGACCAGTGAGTATAAAAGATATTTCTTGAGATCCTCGAAGGCTTCTTGGAAGTACCCATCCCATTGATAAGTTATTCCCTTCTATGTTATCCAGGTAAAAGGAAGAGATTCCATGGATAGGTTAGCTATGAAATTACAAAATGTAGGAAAGGTTTTCTTGGATTCCCCTCATTTATTTGATATTTCTAGGTGGGTGACATTTCTAGAATATAACTAGTCATTTCTAGGTCAACCTTGATTCCACCATGGAATAATATGAATCCATGGAACTTCCCTGATGTTACCCCAAAAGCGTATTTCAATGGATTCACCTTCAGACTATACTGTTATAGCTTATCAAAGACTATTTGAAGATACATGAATTGATCACATCACTATCAAGATTTTACCACCAGGTCTTCAACATAAAATTAAAATATTATTCCCAAGAAGGGCTTAAATATTTAATGCATGACACATTAATATAAAATTCCAATGTTATTTAACCCAAGGAGAATGACCTGATAGCAAAAGATCCCATGATGTTCTCTAAAGGTAGTCGATTCCTCATCATCAAGGCCACCATTATTTGATTTTACCCTGAATACCCATCCATAAAGGAGAGGGTTTGTAATCCAGTAGTTTCATCGATCAAGAGTTATGTGATCGACAATGAGAATTTGTCCTTTGGGAAAGGTCGATTAAGTTCTCTAAAATCATTATAGACCCTAATCATCCCATTCTTTGTTATGATAGGAATGATGTTGGAAATACATCTTGGGTATTGTAATTCTTGAATAGAGTTGGATTTGATTAATCTATAAACTTCCACCTCTACATTGGAAGCATGAGAGGGGTGAATCCTCCTGGATACCTATGCAAAGCCTCAATGGTCATCAGGTAAGCTAAGATGGTACATAGTAACAACTAGATTTAGAATATCATTTTTTTATAATTACAAAACACATATTGGTATTTTCTTGGAAATTCAATGAACATCTATTTCCTTTAGAGGATAATGGAATCACTAATCATTGTAGGTCATGGGTATTCTTATATTACCATATTTACCTACCTCAGATCATCAATGGTGGTTGAGTTTCCTTCCTCAAATGTACGAGGGGAATTCCTGAGATAATATTCATCTTCTTCCACATTTGAGTCTATAGATGCATTTTTAGATGAATATGGAAATATGAGGGACTAACTATCACTATTGAGGTGAGAGAGGCTATGAGAAGAGACATTATCCTCCCTTTTAGCCTAATTCATTGCATAGAGTTTCAAAAGATAATTTTATTTTTCATTTTCACTAGGGAAAGATGGATCTTGGACATCTGAGATTACCTCTATTGCCTCAACTAGTTTTATAGGAAGCACATATTCATTGTAGAGTATACTCTTTGGGTTTTTAAGGGTGTTCCCCAAACCATTTGGGGCTACAACCTACATATAATCATCCACAATTGGTTGTTTTCCTTCCCTTTTATAGAAACCTTCAGTATATGTGGCTTCACAAGTCCTGAAGGGGGAAATATCACCATATAGTGTTCTAAAATTTCCATAAATGGGGTATTTAAAACATTTATGGAATGTTGACGGTATCACCATGTGACTATGGAGATAGGGCCTTTTGAGAAGGAAATTGTATACAATGTATTTTTTTATAACCATAAACTAAGTGTCATATGTGAGATCCCCAAACTAAGATTTGAGATTGATCTTCCTAAGAGATATTTTCTCATGCTTATCATAGCCTTGAATTGTCAGCTTTTTGGGAGACAAATCACCTTCACTATATCCCAAACATCAGAGGTTTCACGTCAAGATGAGATTTATCCTGAAACCATTGTCAATCAAAACCCTTAATATGTTGAAATTATTGAGTCTAACCAAGACATATAGTGGTTTGATATGTCCCTGAATGAACTCTTCCTGATCCCTCTCTATGAACGAGATGGTGAAATTGAATTCTGATGGAATAGTCTCCACTCGATAGACCTCAACTGCAGTGAATTCTATCTCAAACTCTTATGATATCTGGAGGGATTGAATGAGTACCTACCTAAGTTATTTTAAAAGATGGAGTTCATATAGGATTGAGATATTGTATGGGAAAACCTATAGCTATTTCAAAATATTGTGATTTCATGTCAGAGGTTGGTGCTTCTCATTGTGGGATTTATCCTTATTATATGGATTAGGGGTTGAGTTGATTGAGGTGGATGAACTTGGTGCTTTTATAGAAGTAGAGGGAGAATCTACTGCTAGTGGTGCAGGTCATTCTAGACTTCCAAATTATATGGGATGATCAGGTGATCACACCCTCATTAGGTGTCCATATAAGACAACTAGGTGTGGATGAATAATGAAGGGTTATGGAACACCTATGTATTTTCATTGGTCCTGGTGGTGTTCTCTCCCTTGTGAACCAGCTACATATATTTCCTTTTTGGGTACGTAATGGAAATATTGGGTCTGACCATGCTTGTGCTATCTATAGTATCCTTGGTTCATTTTCATGGGGCCTCCTGTTCCCTGGTTAGGTGTGGGTAGATCATACTCAGAGGCATACTCATCATCAGATAAGGGGTCTGTAAGGTGTATCATATTGATAAAACCAAATATGAGATTTTCATCTGATGAGGGTTCCATTTTGTGGGACATTTCCCATGCTTCAGATATTGTGGGGAAGAAACATGAAAGAGTCAGATCTTTCTTGAAGTAGAATGTGACTCATCCTCTTCCATCTCTTTTTATGTATAATTATTTCACCTACCTTCAAGAAGCAAATTTTATGTCACCTCCCTAGGCGACATGAATTTTATGAGTTGGAGAAGCTGTGCTCTCAGTGTGACATGATCTCATTCAACTATTTTTTGAGTCATCCAGTTGTAGATATTTTGCTGACACCTAGCTATAAATTTTTTCGAAACACCTTCTTCATCTGGCTGAGTGATAGTTATGCAAGATACCCATTCCAAGGAGTTATCCAACATAACTAGTTCGGAATCAACCATGCTTTCAAGGAAGTATTTGAAGTCAAATAAATTCTAGATGTTATGACCCAACCTCCTATGTAAAGGGAAATAGTCGAGACGATCAATGTGGATGACCTCATTGGGATTCCTAGGCTGTAGAATCTTGAGCAAGTTATTATCCACAGATACAATGAAATAACTAAGGACATGTTCATTTTGTAAGGATTATTCTATATTCATCCATTCCAAAAATCTAGGGTGCCCCTAATATCTTCTTTCCTCTCGATGATGGTGATTTTATGGTTGTTTATTCTCAACAAGAGGTGTTGGGAGATTCAAGACCTACCTTGGTGCTTAGATGGGAACTAATGTTGGTTTGAGAGTGAAAACTATAGTTTATTCTTTTTTGATCATTTCCCATGTGTTGAGGTAATGAGTTAAGATTTGTATTGGGTTATCTAAATGCAATCTTCTAATAATTTTTCCATTTAAACAAACTCACAGAGCCCACTTGGATTCTTCATTGGAATCAGAGGCATATACAACTCATCCTAGGTATTTTCAACAAAGAGTTCTAGTAGTTTCTCCTATTAGAGAGGGATGATGAGTGAATGGGTTAGAGCTTTCCATCTAGCTATGAATTTAGGCACCCTCTCATTTTACCATTTCTTAAAGATCTTCAGGTTGATGATTGCCTTTTTCCACATCATGGAGTATTATTGATAATGGAATTCAGGAAAAAGGTATTACCATCCTACAATGGATCCTACTGGGATGATTTTGTACCAAACAAAGACCCATCCTGTTAGATTCTATACAAAACACCTTAGCTTGGTCACCTCCTATTGATCTCGAGGGCCCATTATCAGACCACATCAGGATACAAAGTGTGTGAGATGTTGTTTGGGGTCGACCACATCGTTGAAGGAAGAGAAGGTAGGATTTATGAAATTGGGTGGAGGTAAAGTGTCATCCATCCATTCAGGATATATATTCCTCTTTAGATACACATGCATGAGTCACCCTTCAATGGATTCCACTAATGTATCTGTAGACTTGATAAAATTGAGTATTTTTTAAGGTTCCACTATTAGAGACACCTCTCATCTACATGGAGTTGGTGGTTCTTGATTAGGTGGCCCTATTTTTTTCTCACACTAATTATAAATTAGTGTGAAGATATAATAATTACCCTAGTGAGGGAGATTCTGTCTCCATAATGAAGGGAATTCCTGATCATTTTCAACATCCTCATTTATGTAGACCAAATTCCTAGATAGAGAGCCATTTTGATGATTAGATGCTTCTCTTGCAAGTGGATCAACTATTTCCAGATGTAAAGGAGGATGAATATTTTCATTATCTTAAATATGATACCCAATGGGATTATTTCCCCTTAGTAGCTCCACATTGAGTTATATGAGAGTTTGTATCTCATTATCAAATTGTGAAAATTGTTCCTCCATGGATGGATTTTTGGTTATTTTAGGTGGTGATTTGGATGTAGCCACAACTTTCCCTTTATCACTAGTAGTGTTATTCCATAGAGGTGGAATGTTAATAATTGAGGGTTCCATATTTGGGATCCTCCTCTGGTTTTGGGTGTGACAACCTCACTTGGTTCATAAAAATCACCTTCCTCTCAGGGTATGTTTCCTGTGTTATATCAATCTTCATATACATATTAATTTACATTATTTTTTGTGTTGATGGTGACAACATTCACATAGGTGTATCATGAAATTTTTGTTTTCTAATTACTTTCAACTCAATATGAAAATTCTGTACTACCTGCATTAGAGTAATTTATAAAACCCTTTTCCATATTTGGACATTTAGGCTTGTGACCCCAGTGGGGTATGATTACCTTCACCATACACCCCTCCTGTCTCATCCTATGAGTAGTGACCATGAGGGAGTTTCCAATCATGATTGCCGAAGGAACCCTGAATAGTATAGGTTCATCTTGCAGCAGATGATATGCGGACCATCGATATTTATCTCCCAACCTAGAGAAGACTAATTCTCTCTACGGTGATGATGATGATGAAAATTCCACCAGACCTATGGCCTGGGGATTATCTGATGCCCCAATTGGAATTGGTTGATCCTATTTTTGAGGATATGATGCTTCCCATTGAGGATTTAATGACTCATAGGATGTGCATTGAGATATAAATTCTACTTTTCCAGTAGGATGGGGTTGATCTAGAACCACCATTGATTTACCCATGACCCTATGGTGGGATGATGAACTTGGTAGTGATGATTGAGATATAAATTCCCCCAGTTTGGTGTGCTGGAGCTTGTTTACAACTTCTTATGACATGTCCATGATCCTCTTAGGAATTGATCATCTGACAGGTAGAGGTAGTGGAAGATATTCACCCAGTCTGATGAGTTGGGTTTTCTCCTGGACAACTACTATGGTAGCTATAATTATGGACTTTTTGATTTTGCATTTCTATTATTAGGTAGGAGATGGGTGAAATGGTATCCTATGATGGGAGTCATTCCTTAAAATAAGTTGTTTGGTTGGTTTCAACCTCGACTTCCGTGTCTGAAATCCATTCCCATTTATTTGAGGGGCCTATTTCAAATATCTTTTGGCTACCCTCTCCCTTCGTTCTTGATGTCTTGGCACCGTTGAAGTGGGGGGATTTCATTTTAGTGACTAACTAGCCCAATCATTACCCGATCCCCTTATTTCATTGAAGGATATGACATTGAAGGATTCTGTATCTGAGGGGATATGCTATTCTAGGGGTTTGGTAAAGTAAAACCCTCCATACTTTCCACATCCTTGAATATAAATGCATGATGTGGCTTCAAAGATCAGATGTAGAATATTTATGATGCAATAAAGTAAATAAGGTTTCTTATTTTCCCTATGAATTTACGGTTTTGGATCCCATGCCATGGATATAACAGCCAGTTCTAGCTGACAACAATTCATTTTGATGTTCTGAAGGCAACCCACATATCCTAGATAAGGTTGGTTTCTATCCTTTAGTCATTGATGATTTACCAAATATTTTGTCATAGATAAGGCATGAAATACTTTTATATCTTTTCTGTAATTGAGTAATCATAAGTATAAAGTATCCATAACATGTTGGGTAGGTTGTTTCTAGATAAATATTTTTATATGTCAATGTCTGTTTCATCTTCATCAAACTTACACACCTCCATCTGATCAAACCACAAAATATTCTTCTTGGGTTTTCCTACTGGATGGAGTGGAGTGTTGCTGGTTGTTAATTGGGAACTATATTTTTTTGAACATGATGTTTTGAGAACCTATATATTGGAAGGAATCTGAGTTTTGAACACATATCTATATGGAGGTGTCTGGGAAAGTGGAGGATTTTCTTTGTCTGTGGGAGACATCACTATGGGGAGGTTGACCACAATATATGTCAGGATTAGAGGTCATGTGATCTATCTCCACACTACCATAAGGAGGAATATCACAATAATGATCTCTTTATACTTTTATTTAGGAGTCAAAAGACCGTTGGGGTTTTGAGAGTGTCTTAAAAAACATCAAGGATAATGGAATTGAGTAGATTGAGGATATGATCCTCATTCATGTCTTTTTTCTAGAATATACAAACCTTAATTTTGGGATTGTATATGGATATGTTCATGCTGTTTGATAATTGCTGGAACTTGTTGATAGCCTTTTGGTGCTTCAGAAGTATGAACCTAATGTTGAGAAGTTGTTGGAATATGCTAATGAGCTTCTACATCATTGGAATGAATATGAGCCTTCTCCAAGGCATGTTCCTCTCTCACTTAGTGATCCTTGGTCAGAATGGGAATACGATCCTGATCTTCAGATTTTGGAATATTTCTATGGTCTTTCTGGATAGGTATACGAGCCCATCCTGGGGCATGTGCCACTCTTACTTGGTGAGCCCTGGTTGGAGAAAGAATATAAGACCAGTCCAAATATGAATTCCCACTCCAAATATACCAACAGATCTTTGAAATGGGAGAAGGAATATGAGCCTCCTCCTATATTTTCTTGTAAGTATGCTGGTGTGTTCATTCAACGGTGGCAGTAGGGATATGATCCTAACTTCCCCGATCTGCTAGAATATTCTCGGAAAATTCACTGATAGAAATATGAGCCTATATCGAGGCATGTGACACTCTCACTTGGCGAGTCTTAGCTATAATGGAGATATGATCATGTTCCTGGGCCTATGGAGTTTGTTTCTGGTTTTCTTTGATATGAATATGAGGCTATCCTGAGGCATGTTCTGCCCTCACTTGGTGATCCCTAACCAGAATAGGGATATGGGCTCGATCCTGGGCCTTTGGAATATGTTTTCGATAGGAATGTTCTCCTATACAGAGGCACCTGTCACTCTCACATGGTGAGCCCGAGTTGGAACAATATTATGAGTCTAATCCAACACCTTTTCCTTTACCAGGATATATTGATAATCCTCCAGATCAGGATAAAAATGTGCACTTACTCTAGAGAAACCACTTGTTAATAAATATTAGAATTTTGTGATACCCTGCCTATATGGATAAGAATATGAACCTATATCTATATCTATACCAATGCTGGAATATTCCAGCATAGTTCTTCAAATGCTCCTAAGATGTAATGACACTTTAGAAAAGTGTTTTCATGTATATAATCATGCATATTTTCTATCTTCACTATCTACTAGAATCTATATTCAATTGAAGTAGGAATATTATCCCAATAATGTAATCCTTGTGCCACTGGAATATGCCGATGGAATTCATCCATAGGATAGTGATATATGCCTCCCCTATGTCTGTTGTATGATTATTCCAACAAACATGTTTTGAGTGAGTAGGGATATGATCATGCTCATTGGCTACCATCAAAATATGTTGATAAGATTTATTAGAGGAAGTGGGGATATAATCCCACTCACGATTATCAATATCCTTATATGAATAATTCATCTTCCTTGTTTCCCACACATGGGTATTAGAGGTGGTAGTGTGTCAGGTGGTACCCCCAACTAGAAACTGAAGGGTACCAATAGAATATTGCGGGTGATGATGGTTGACAAGATACCTCATCAATGGCCCCTAAACTAGAAGGGAGCTGTAGTTGACTTAATGTTCCAAATTTATTATATACTGAAGGTGGTTATTATCACATTACAAGGATAAGCTTCTAAATCAGTTGGTTGTGGCAATGAGGGACAATAACTTTACTATATATTTCCTTTTATGATGTAGACTCGGTAGTTTCAGTTCTTGAAGATGTGCATAGGTAGCCTCAATGGTTGGGATTTTAACCTGGTAATGGTATTCTCAAAAAATTACATTCACCATCCTACACTAAAATATTTGGTGGGTGAGGTCATTCTATGGCCCACTGGGGTTGCAATTACAACTGATTTTCCCAAACAGTCACTAGATGAAGTCATTATATCGAATTGAGGTGTTTTTTATGAGAGAAATATCTATATTCATACAAAAAACAGGACACAAGGTTACTAATTAGTTCGTAATTTTAGGCATGATATGTGCTCAATTAGATATTCATGGGTGACACAATTGTCCATTTATTACCAATATATCCATTAAACTCACTTAAACTTTTTAGAGTGATGATGGATTTATTTAATGATAACCCTTTGGTACATAAGATCAGCCATAATATTCATTTTGGGTTCACTATTTTTTTCCATAGAATATTCAAAGAAAAATGACATGATTCATGATTAATTGATCATCCTATTATTTCATATATTCAAATCAGGTTCACCATTTTTTTGCATAGAATATGAAAAGAAAAATAAAACGATGCATGATTAACCGATCAACCTTATATTAGATATATTTTAATCATGTTCACCATTTTTGTTTCAATGGAAAAGACACAACTGTGCACCAATACTCCAGAGACACAGTGGTCTGATGAGAACTAGGCACATCTGGTTTAGCCCTACTGTTGATTTTGGGGGGTTTGATGTCTTGTACAATCATTAACTTTGGGTTCACCATTATTGTTCTTAACAAAAAATATTAAATTTTCCCAAATCCATAACCGGGTATAGACTTGATTTCCAAAGACAAGTGGTCATTTGGAGTTTCAGACCTAATGGCAGTTAGGAACTCACATTGGTCAATAGGATGAGAGGTCAGGCTCATCACACCCTTTTGGGGGTAATTATTACCTCCTACATGTCTCTCTTATAGATTTAAGTTATGTTTTAGGATCTCTTCATAATACCAATACTTAATCGGTCACCCTAATAGGATGATCATAAGTTAATCCCATACAAAAGGGAATCTATTAGAGATTACATATATATGTATATGAGGTTCTTAATCCATTTCCCATTAATGAGTAACTTCTTATATTTTGAAGATGTATAACCTGAAGACTTTGAGTTTTTTTTCATCTAGAGAGGTAGTTAATATTCTGAGGATGGGCTTGATCCATTATGATGTGTCCCACATATCCTACTTTATAACAGGAATCAAAACCAACATAGTTTTTTTAACCCATAAAGTTTAATGTCATATAAAAAGGACATATGTGAGGCAACTTAGGCACTTGATATTTGATGTTGGACCTCAAGGAGGTTTCATATGTATCATGGTTATAGCAGGAATCAAAGTCATCATAGTTTATTTTGATTCTCAGTCCACTGGTGGATGAGGGAGAATGATAATATCAAGGGAGATACTTTGTCCCAATAGTTGAAATGTCAGAGACATTGTAGAAACATGTGTTAGAGTGGATGTTTATTTTAGATCGAGCCTAATAAATTCATCCTACATATCCAAGTTATGGTAGGAATCAGATTTCTTAGAGTTTAGTTGATCTGGGGATTACACGCTGAGGTTTCCCTAATACAGAGGTAGTCATATCATGCTACTGACCAGAGATTACACACTGAGGTTTCCCTTGAAGGTGGAGATTTATTATGTGAATGGTATGATCATTTCTACTCCATAATCACACATGATCTATTATCATTGTGAGAAACAATTGATAACAAGTAATTAGTGACACTACATATGGATGCGGGCCTCATCTATCCGGAAAACCCTTTGGATGCTTAATATTGATCATGGGCCTTTGGAAGGCACCCTATATATCATAGTTATAGAAGAAATCAGAGTTCTCTTAGTTTAGTTGATTGACGGATTACATAATGAGGTTTAACTAGTGTGTGGGGAATATCATATTATGCTGCTGGCCAGGGATTACACACTAAGGTTACCCTGTATAGAGGATCGAAAAGGTTATCATGTATTAGGTTGCCTACCGGGCCTAGCCTGACTTTCTTCCTGACCTTCTTGATTTCCTTCTTGACATGAATTTATTTTCTTCCTGACATGTCAGATGATTTCAAGACATGTCTGGTTTTATTATGAACATGTCCAAATAAAATTGCATGTTTTAGTTAACTTTTCTAAGTGGCATCAAATAATTGGAATGTCTTGTCTGAAGGTTGTCACATTATCTAGGATGAATTTCCTATAGGACATCAAAATACATGGTTGTCTTTTCATGGAGGCTATCACATAATCCAGGTATAAATTTCTGAAGGACAACTCAAGACCTGAATGAATTGTTCGGGGGGCCATCACATGGTCTCATCTTACATAGATTGGTGTCATCACAAGATACTTATTGAGAGAATAAAGATATTTTTGAGACTCAAGTGGAATATCTAGAGGGAATCGTGAAACCTGGATGACACCCTTGGAGGGTACCACGTGATCTAGCTGGCATGGACATAGGGCTTTGCAAGACAAATCTAGCATGCACTAGTGTTGCCACATAACATGGGTGACAAATCTAGAAGACATCCCAAGTTCTAGATGATGATCTCAGAGGGATTTGCGAGACTTAGGGTGGCATTATCAAAGGGTGACACATTATCTTCTTGACGTTTCTAGAAGAAATCGCAAGATATGAATGGTATTTCAGGGTGACATCACATATCTTGAGTGACCAGTCTTAGTGTTGTCACATGATAAGGATGAGTCTTGTGAAGCACATGAGGATCAATAAACACTCATCGCATGACTCTTAAATACTTTAGACTTCATTATAGTTTTTATTTCATATGTGTCTTATATTTTTTCAGGGTTATCTTGTTGAGATCACATGTGATTCAATAGATATTTTGGATGTCCATCACGTGTCCCAATTTTACTTCATATGATCTTATGACTGATCATGCGAATCACATGTAAATTTCATGTGATCCTCTAAAAATTTCTCTAGATTTTTACCTGGTGGAAGACCTTTTAATCATGAGATCAGTTTCTATGAGAAGTCCACTCTGATGCCTGGATGCGTCGGTATGTGGATCAAAAGATACATTTTTTCATGCTATGGTGGGAGATTTATAGGCCTTTTTGCCCCAATTATATGACTCTTTTCACATTGTGTATCATGAAAATATAAGCTAGAGTCGGTGGATGTATTTTATGTCATCCGTTTCATAAGTTCCTACCACAGGTCATCTTGAGGGAATCACATTATTTTCAGTGACCGCAAGACCATCTCGTAAGCATCCAATTTATGGGATATTGGCCAATCAAGGGAGTCTTTCCTAATCATATGGGAAATTCAAGGTGTGGAAAATAGGGATATTATTTTATGGAAACATATAATGGTTTTTTTATTCTTAATCTACACTGGGTTTATCAGGGAGTTTTCAAGGTAAGCGATCTTGTAGTTAAAGCTGACTACAACGTTGAAGGTGGCATCTTATCCCAATATTTTCAAAAAATTTGGGTCTAGAAATCTGGAATATGGAGAAAGGTGTTTTTGGAAAGGAATTTTCACACAATATTGAAGGTGAATATGAATTTTTATCACAAGTTATGTTTTATGATTGTCTCATCAAAATACAATAAAGGAAAGAATCACTTGAAAGATTTTTTTTCATTAAAGACAGTTTGTGCAATAAAAGGTTTTGTGAACAATGCATAAGGTGCAAAAGAATATTAGATGCTAAATATGAAATCAATGTTGATTTATGTACAAGTGGAGTTTTGATATCGACACATCAAAATACAAAAATTCCATGATCTGTGCGCAAAATATGAAATTTATCGAAAGGATATTATGCGCCAAATATGATGTCAAAATCAGGCTTATGTGCACAACGGAAGGTGCATAAGGAACTTGAGAATAGTTCTGAAAATGTCTATAAATAAAAGGATACCCCCATAAAACATTTATAAATTTCTATAATGAAAATTTGGTGTCTCTACCACATGAAAGAGTTGCGTGTGAAAGACTTACATGTAGTAAATCCTGCACATAGAATGTTCCTTGTGTCTATCATGAACAAGTGAAACTTATGGTGTGGTTGAATAAAATATATGGGTTGTTCAAAATAAATCTTGTGTAAAAATACTAAAATATTCATGCAAGAATAGGTGTTGTTCACAAGTTCTGAGTTGAAATACTTTAGTGTTTTTAATATCTGGTTTATTTAATCAGTACTTTCAAGTTCATCAATTCAGGACTATGGTACCAAAAGAGTCTCATTATAGCCTAGGACAAATACTTAAATGAAAATATACTGAAGTTTCTTTCATATCATTGAACTGAGTAAGAATTAACCAAAGTAGTGAGATAGGGGGAGTCAACGGAAGTGTTCCAAGGGATCTAGTGCGCTATTCCTAAAATCTTGTAAAGGTAGTGTGTCTAGCATAGAGTGACTGTGTGTAAACTTTTGTATCAGAGCAAACAGGTTGATTGTGTTAAATATGCACTCTATTTTTTTCATGGAGAAATTATTAAATGTCATGAGAGTACCCCTATTTTGTGGAAGAAATAACCAGATTAGGATTAATAGGATGAGATATCATCTAATATATTTGGGAGAGGAAGTTCTTTTTGCTACTATATAGAGGATTCCAGTCACTGATGCAACATGAATTTCTATGACAAAAACAGATAGTAAAATGATTGATGTAGATGCTAAAGCACAAAATTACCTTACTACATCTATATCAAATCAAATATATTTGAAGGTGATGAGTTTAACTTCATCGAAGTCTATGTGTAAAAAATTGGAAAATATATATGAAGGCCATAATAAAGTGAAAGAGGTAAAACTCCATGTTTTGAACAATAGGTTCGATGATATAAAAATGCATCCCAATGAAAATGCAGATACCATTTTTAATATAATTCCTAAAGTTGTTGGAAAATACTAGGAATTGGTGAATAAATCAAATAAATTTACATTGTTAATAAAATTTTGACAAGGATTCCACCTCTATACAATCTTAAAGTGTTATCCCTTGAGGAAAGGGATCTGTTTAAACTTCCTATGGATGATCTGTTTATCAGAATGATGGAATATGAAATTATATTCAAACCAAAAAATGAAATAAGTAAAGTAAGAAAATAAATGGCATTCAAATCCATGAAAAAACTTGAGATTTATAGAGATAGTGTTGATGAATATAATAAAGATATATGAACTTTTTTCTCTATTTTCCAAGAAATTAAAGAGATCTAAAGGAATATTTGAAGGAAATATTTCTATGGCCTATTTTTAATGTGGTAGATTTGGGAAAATTTCATCTCGGTGCCCAAGGAAGTTCAATGATGAAGAAAGTAAAGCTGGAAATATGCAGAAGCCTTAGAAAAGGTTTCCCCAAAAAATGGAGAATTCAAATCTGGAAAGAAATTATAGAGAAAGAGTTTCATCTGTAAAGAAGAACAAGATGATAATGTATTTTTTGATGATGAAGAAATAGAGTTTAAATCTCAAACCAAAGCATCTGTGATGTCTAAAATTGAAAAGTTAGAAACTTTAAAATATAAATTTAATGATAATTAGTTGATTGGTTTTATTGATATCATGTTGAAACTTTAGGATTCTCTTGACAAGATTGAAAATCAAATAAAGAGTAACAGAAATATGAGGTCTATTTTGGAAGAGTCATCAGAGTATGTTGATCATCATGAAGTAGAAATTAATAGACTATAAGAAGGATAAAAAGAACATTAAACAAATCTTGAACACTCAAAAGATGTTGTGGAATTTATGATCAAGATTGAAGAGTAGGAAAAGGTCATCAATGACCTTAAATCGAGACTGGAGAATAATGTTAAGACAACTGAGGTTCTTGATGAAGAATTTGTTACTCTAAGGAGTAAAATAGATACTGAATCAAATTAAATGGAAACAAAGAAGAAATTATAGTTTGAAATATTCTCATATGCAGAGCTATTAGAAAGAGATAAGCATGGTTCTGAAGGATTAGAGAAGGACTTTAATGATAAAAGATCCACATGTTTGGAAAAAGTGGAATTGGTTGTGATGCTGAATCATCAAAGGATGGAAACAAGATTATCCAAAATAATGGGAAGTAGAAAGTTAGACATATCACAAGGGCACCTAATGTCCTAAAAAATAAAGCTTCAAATCAAACAAAAAAAGAGTTGAAAATTTTCCTCAATCATTTAGAGATGATATTCAGTCAAATACTCTTACAAAATAAGGGTACATGTGGATGGATGTAAGTGATAAGACTTTTCCTCTTATTAAATGTCAATTTAGTGGATTTATGGTTCATACCTTATCATATTTTAAAGAGGTAAGAAGGTATATGAATGGATAATATCTTGGAAATCAAAAAAGTAGAATGAAACCATATCCTTATTATTGAAGAAAGAGTTTTTATGGATATTTTTTTTCACTTTTCTAACTATAGCCATAAATCTATTATTACAGGAAGAGTAAAGGTGGGAATTTTATCTACATAACTCAGGGAAAAGTCAATACCCACCAACTGGGAAGAGTTTATCTTGAAAATAATTATTATCCTATAGAAGAACAATATGAGTATGATGAACCAATACATATGGAAAATAGATTATAAAATACATCTTTATCCTATACTTAGTCAAGTATTTCATGGAAGGAAAAGAAGAAGATCAAGAAATCCAACCTTACATAAATAGATCTCAAAGCTACAATGAACAGTAGTACATGGATTCTTGATAGTGGATACTCATCTCATATGATGGGAAATGGATATTTAATGAATAATTTTAAGAAAAGGGTTGATGGAATTGTGAGGTTTGGAAATTATGGTGCTTTAAAGATCAAAGGCAGTGGATGTACCAAACTGGAAAATGATGAGCTTATAAAAACTAAAGTTCTCTATATGGACAGTTTTCATCACAATCTCTTGAGTGTAAGTTAACTCTGTTACTCAGGATTGATTGTGACATTCATTCAATAGGGATGAACTATCTAAGTAAATTCAAGGAACTCTCTCATGAAAGGATGCATAATACAGGGAAATTTCTATTAGGTTGATAGTAAAGAGAACATTTTTTCTTAACTATTGAAGAAGAAAACAATTTGTGGCACTGGAGGCTGGGTCACATTAATCAACAATGCATGGAAAATATATCTTAGCTAAAGATATTCATTGGTATCCCCAATCTGAAGTGTGAATGATAGAATAATTGTGATTTTTTCATGCGAGGAAAGATGGTCAGCAGTTCATATCGACTGAAGAACAAAAGGGCATCAAATCTACTTGATCTTGTCCACACATATGTATGCGGTACAATAAATGTGTTTGGAACATATAGAGAGAGGTAAATTAATATAGTTATTGATTATTATATTATAATTGATTGTATAATGCTTATACATAGGAAACATCAAGTGATTGATTGCATGAAAAATTATCATTGGATAACTGAGAATGATACTGGCCGCACAATAAAATTTCTAGGATATGAAAATTGAGGAGAATAAATGTCCATTTAATTTGAAAACTACCTGAAAAAAACATGGAATAAATCATGAGGTGGTTGTAGTGAGAACCCCATAGTAAAATGGAGTTGTTGAATGCATAAATTGATAGGTGAACAATATATCCAAAACTATACTAGCTGAGAGTCGTATATCTCATCATTATTGTAAAGAGGTCATTCAAGAAGTAGTGTATTCTTAAAATAAAATAAATATTTTATGGGAGAAACCAAGACAACATATGAGTTATGGTATAAAAGGAATCCCTCTCTAATGTATTTTCATGTTTTTGGAAGTAAATGCTTCATTCAAAACAAAGAAGGAAATAAAGTAAAGTATGGTGATTCTAAAGTTGAGGGAATATTCCTTGGATATTCAATGAAGATAAAAGACTAAAAATGTTACAATAATCACCTTGTAATAATTATTAGACAATAAAACACATATTTTTATTACATTTTAAGGGTATTAAATGTTCATTTTTGATCTTATGGGCCTGAGTTAGTGGATTTTAATTTTGAACATCCATTCTCATCATTTGTGCACTTCATGCCTAATATGCACCAATTTAAGCCCAATGTTTCATATGATTTTAAAGAATGTAATTATCCATATTTTAATTTGATATTTTGGGAAATGGATATAAACATAAATATTAACATTTTTCATTCAGGGATCAATAGAAGATTCATAAAGGATGATGAGGATATTTGGCGATGAAAGGAAACAATTCTAGAGAAGGCAGATTGGACATCATCCCACTGATCAGAATGTGGGGCCCACAATATAGTCCCAATGAATCCCAAATTTATGGGAGGATATAAGAAATGTAGGGGAAAAAATAAGCCTTCTGGATCCTGTGCTAATTCGTCCTAAATTGTGGTGATTATGGCGACCCAAGTTGAAGATTCAATTCTGGGCCAGATTCTACGGCCCAAAAAAACATCCCACTATATATATCATATCTCGCTAAAAGCGTATTATTTTGGGCTGATATTTTACAGGTTGTTAGAGGACATCCGGGGATTAATTTAAGTCTTCTAGGTACCACTCAAATTCTTCCTTCTAGAATGTCATTTCGGCACTTCTTTCCGATGGATGCAAGTTGGCTGCAACTTCGGGGCAAGAAGTGGAAAAGTCTCTCTACATTAATGTTCCACCCTCCTTTCCCCAACACAATTAATTAAAGGCACATGGGATGTTGGGGTCTTGGCCAAGGATTCATTTTATCCTATTTATGGAAGTAGTGGTGGAGGATTTAGGGATCCTTGGTGCTTTACTTTCATTGTAATGTTGTTATGCCAAATTGCATTTGTAACGTGTTTCTTTTGCATGTAAGTTGTTTGAATCACCATAGTTTTCAATAAAAGTTCTTATACTTCTCTTTTTTATGTTATTCTTTTTTTTACATTGATACTGTTGCCCCAAGGTGTGGTCTTGTTCACACCAGTACTTGTGAATTTATTCACACAACGGTGGATTGATCGTTTTATTGTTTTATTTTTCTTCTCCAATCCCGCTTCTTTAAGTCGACTTCCCGCTTCCATTTATTGAATAGCATAAATGGAGGGCTAAACCCTTATGGGTTGGTCCTAGGGAGTTTCATGGGGAAGATTGGATGTTATTTTATGATCTAAAATTCTGTAATCATTTCATTAATTTAAGATTTCCATTTGATGATTATTTTCTTCTTCATCTTCGCTAACTTTAACAATGACACATTTCAAGTGCTAGTACGATCCAATTCCTTGGAGTGATCATTAAATTGATCCTCAAAGTGCATTGGTGATTAGCTTTGGAATTGTGTAGGGATTAAATTGGTGAATGATGTTGAAGAATTATATCGTTTTGTGGATATGTCTTGAATTAGTGAAATGAACGTTATAAGAAAATAAATACATCCAATCTAACCCTAGTAACAACTTAGGATCAAATCATCTCCATTAATTGTTTTAGACTAAGTAATTGTATGTTTTAATTTATTTACTTTAAATTAAATCAGTAGTTATTCAAATCAAATCAATCCAAATAGTTGGCCACTTCATAGCCAAATCCTTCCAAAATCAGAGTGTCTTTAGGTTCCTTCTTCGGTCCCTGTGGATTCGACCCCTACCTATACTACAACGACCGCATACCTATAGGGTAAATTTGGGCGTAACCAAATTTTGGCGCCATTTTTAGGGACCAAGTAAGTTCCTTAGACCAAAACCTTCTTTCCTCACCCCCATTCTTCTATTCTCACCCAAGATCTCTTATCTTTTCACTTTTGTCGCTTTTTTTTCTTTTTGCGCATGTCCGCCTACACCCGCGATAACTCAAACAGGCTAGTTAGGGTGGAAAGTCATAGGATAGGGGAGTCAAGTACACCATTGGATCCTAATCTTCCTAATACCCCAGATTTAAAGGTTGAGTCAATTTTAATGGAGGGTCTTCAAAGAAACCAACTCATAAACCTGGGTGGGAACCAAAATGGAAATCCAAATGAGGCAGCCCTGAATTTGGGGAATGTAGTCGACCAAACCATGAATGACTACCTTACACCTACCCGGACCAATGCACCCTCTTGCATTAGGCATGATTCCCTAGGAGACACCCACTATGTCTTTAAACCTCATGTCCTAAACCACATTCCAACCTTCCATGGGATGGAGTCAGAAATTTCTTACCTTCATGTCTAGGAGTTCAATGACATTGTTGAAACCATGTGCTCACCACATCAAATTGAGTCAGCTAATATGAGGCTCTTTCCTTTATCACTTAAGGATCGATCAAAGGAATGGTTAAATAATCCGAGACCTTCATCAATCTACACTTGGAATCAACTGCAAAGAGAATTTTACAAAAAATACTTCCCCCATCACAAAACCATTGCACTAAAAAAGAGCATCCAAAACATTTTTGAAAAAGAGGGAGAGTCATTTTATGAAACATGGGAGAGGTTCAAAGACACCCTAAACATGGTTCCACACCATGGTTTTTCTATTCCTGAACAAGTGATAATTTTCTATGAAGGTTTGGGCCCAGGGAACGAACAATTCATTTACATGATGTGTAATGGGACCATTAAAAACAAATCCCCAAATGAGGCTTACGAGTATCTAGAAATCCTTGCTGAACAAAACCAAACATGGGGAACATCACCTTATTCTGAAAAGCCTCAAAGAACTGCTGGAATGCATACACTTAGAGAAGAGGAAAGCCTTAGGGTGAAACTTACAGCATTATCTAGGAAATTTGAAGAGATAGACCATAGGAAAATCCATGAAATCCAAACTGTAGACCCTGTTTTCACAATATGTGACAAACATGACCACAAAATAGAAAATTGCCCAACCATTCCATCCATCAAGGATGTTCTTTTAGGAGGACCACCTACTGTAGTCAATGCCCTAAACTTTCAAAATCCCCAACACCCAAACACATTCAACCCAAGGTATAATGACCACCCAGGCTTCTGATGGAAAGATAACCAACAACCTAGCCAACCACAAGGACCAAACCCCTACCCTACACAAAATTTTCAAAACCATAACCAATTCCAACCACAACCAGTCCAATACCAACATCCTCTAGTCCAATACCAACAACCCATCCAACAACCAAAGTATCCCCCTAGGATTAACCAACCAACACAATCCCCTTCCCAATCTATCCCTCTCCTAATACTTGAACAACTATACAAAAAAATGGAAAGGATGAACTCAGAAGTCTCTTCCCTTAAACAAGAACTTCAAACCATAAAAACTGGAAAGGCACCCATTCCCACACATGCCATTCCACAACAATCATCAAGGGGAGAGACAAGTTGCACTCAAACAACTCATGAACAACTAAAGGCTGTGACAGTTTTGAGAAGTGGGAAATCAATTGAGAAACCTGAACCAATAGTTCAAAAACCATCTGAAGCTTCAAACACTAATGAAAATT
Organism: Viscum album; assembly: GCA_963277665.1. Lineage (NCBI taxonomy): Eukaryota > Viridiplantae > Streptophyta > Magnoliopsida > Santalales > Viscaceae > Viscum > Viscum album. The sequence continues at coordinate 709,631,468 of OY728167.1, read as the reverse complement.
CAAATGAACCACATGATCAAACTGAAAAACATGATAACATTTTCAAAGAAACAACCATTCAAAAAACAACTCCACAACATTCCCCATTTCCCCAACGCATGAGGGGGGAAACCAAGCCTGAATTGAGTGAAAATTGAGGGAAATATTCTCACAAGTCAAGTTGAACATTCCAATCCTCGATGACATTCAAACCATTCCTGCATATTCAAAATACCTTAAGGACCTTTTCACATTTAAACAGAAATTTTCACATAAGAACCAAGTCCTTCTGGCAGCAAATGTTAGCACAACAATCCAAGGAACCCTTCCTCCAAAGATGAAAGACCCAGGATGCCCTTACATAAATGTTTAAATAGGAGAGAACAAAGTTGTCAAAGCCTTGTGTGATCTAGAAGCCAGTTTGAAACTCGTTCCTTATGCTATGTATTTTCAGTTAGGGCTCGAAGAACTCCAACCCACATCTGTCACTCTTCAACTTGCTGATCGTAGTATTCGAGTTCCAAAGGGGATCTTAAAGTATGTTTTGGTGAAAGTTGAAAATATAATTTACCCAGCTGACTTCATTATTCTAGACAATCACCCAAGCTTAGGTCCTAGGGAGAAAACCCCAATCATCCTTGGTCGTCCCTTCCTTGAAACAATCAACTCTGTTATCCAAGTCCGAAATGGGAACATGACCATCACATTTGGAAACATGAGTCTAGACTTGAACATATACAATGCAAACTCTCAAATTGGGGAAGATGAAGAGATCCATGAGGTTAATTGGATAGGTAGTGTTGATAGTGAACTCAAGGAACATCAAGGAATTACTGAAGGATGTTTAAGTCAAGAAGAGATTGATTTTCTTTGTTCACATGAGGGAAATTTGTCTCCTTGGATTGAATCTCTTTCAGATAGCTCTATTGATGATTTTTTAGAATCAGCAATCAATGATACCATGGGTGAAATCAATAACATCGAGTCCATACCCATTCATGAAACTACTCTAGCTAATTTAATGGATGAAAATTCTTTGCACAAGGAACCAATTTTGTCAAGAAATATGAACAAAGAAACGGAGTTCAATACAAAGTCTCGTCTTTTTTTGGAAAGTGATAACCACTCTGATCTTGAATTTAAGGTTTTACCTCCATCACTCAAGTATTCATTCTTAGGGGAAAATCAATCCTTTCCTATTGTCATTTCTTCCTCTCTTGAAGCTGACCATGAGAGGATGCTTCTAGATGTCCTTAGGAGACACAAGAAAGCCATTGGATGGACCCTATCTGATATTCTTGGGATTAGCCCACTTATCAGGACTCATAGAATTGTTCTAGAATCCGATTCAAAGACATGTCGTCAACCTCAGTGACGAATCAATCCTAATCTCATGGAACTAGTGAGAAAAGAACTTTTGAAATTGTTAAATGCTGGTATCATTTATCCTATAACTGAGAGTGAGTGGGTTAGCCCAATCCATGTGGTTCCAAAGAAGGCTGGAATCACAGTAATAACCAATAAGGATGGAGAGACGCTTCCAACAAGGGTTAGTAGTGGATGGAGAGTATGTATTGACTATAGGAAATTCAACTCTTGTACCAAGAAAGACCATTTCCCCTTACCCTTTATTGATCAAGTCCTCGAGCGAGTGGCGGGTCATCAATTATACTGCTTCTTAGATGGATTTCCAGGGTATAATCAAATAGAAGTCTCCTTAGAGGATCAAGGAAAAACAACCTTCACTTTTCCATTCAAAACTTTTGCCTTCAAGCGCATGCCCTTTGGATTATGTAATGCTCCTGGTACCTTCCAGCGGTGCATGATGGGAATCTTCTCAGACATGGTGGGGTATTGTTTAGAGGTCTTCATGGATGATTTCTCCATCTTTGGGGATACTTTTGAGGGATTCCTTCTAAATGTTGAAAAGGTTTTGTCAAGGTGTGGGGATAAGAATCTCATACTAAATTGGGAAAAATGCCATTTCATGGTAAGGGAAGGACATGTTCTAAGTCATCTGGTATCTAGTAGAGGGATTGAAGTTGATAAAGCTAAGGTTGACATCATTCGTCACCTTCCCTCTCCTAAAACTGTTATGGAAGTGAGGTCCTTCTTCGGACATTCTGGTTTATATAGAAGGTTCATTAGGAATTTCAACTCTATTTCTCGACCACTTTGTGCTCTATTGGTAAAAGATGCTCTATTTTTATGGACAAGAATCTGTGAGGAATCATTCTCTACACTCAAGTCAACTCTTATATCTCCACCTATCATGAAATCTCCAAATTGGAAACTTCCTTTCGAGCTCATGTGTGATGAAAGTGACTTCGCTGTAGGAGCAGTCTTACGACAACAGTGTGTGAAAACTCCATGTGTCATTTATTATGCAAGCAAATCGTTAAATGATTCACAAATAAACTACACCACCACTGAGAAAGAGTTGCTTGCTATTGTCTTTTCCTTAGAGAAATCCAGGTCTTATCTCTTAGGATCACCCATCATTGTGTTCACTGACCATTCAACCCTAAAATACCTTTTCCAAAAACAAGATGCCAAGGCTATATTTATTAGTTGTTTCCTTATTATTCAAGAGTTTGATTTAACTATTAAGGATAAAAAGGGTGTTGAAAATGTTGTAGTTGATCACCTCTCTAGGATGGAATTCAAAGACAACTCACATCACCTCTCTGTGTCTGATTCATTTCCCGATGAGCACCTCTATTCAGTGAGTGATTTCCCTTGGTATGCTGACATAGAAAACCATTTGGTGACTGGTGACATTCCAAAATTCCTGGGGACCCAAGCTAAGAGGAAATTCCTTTCTGATGTCAAACACTATGTGTTTGATGATCCTTACCTCTTCAAGTTTCGTCCTGATCAAATCATCAGGAGGTGTGTTCCGAGTCTGAGCAAGAGTCCATTCTAAAATTTTGTCATAGAGAGGCATGTGGAGGCCACTTTTCAACAAAGAAAACCACATCAAAGGTCCTCCAAAGTGGTTTCTACTGGCCGAACCTCAATAAGGATTCCTTCCAATTCTGTAAAAGTTGTCCTCAGTGTCAGCAATTAGGATCCATTTCCAAAAGGAATCAAATTCCCCTCACTCCCATTCTGGTCGTTGAAATCTTTGATTGTTGGGGAATTGATTTCATGGGACCCTTTCCAAACTCTAAAGGATGCCTCTACATCCTATTAGCTGTTGATTATGTCTCAAAATGGGTTGAAGCCATTCCCACCAAGTCCAACGACCATCATGTTGTGATCCGATTCCTAAAAGAGCAAATAGTTTCTCGATTTGGAATTCCTAGGGCTATAATCAGTGATCGAGGAACCCATTTCTATAATCACCCATTCTATTCACTCATTTATAAGTATGGAATTTCTAATAAAGTTTCCACTACGTACCATCCTCAAACCAATGGTCAAACTGAGTTAGAAAATATGGAGATTAAGCAAATTCTTGAAAAAACTGTCAACCCCTCTAGGAAAGATTGGGCTGAGAAACTCTTGGATACTCTTTGGGATTATCGTATAGAATTCAAAACCATCCTAGAAATGTCACCATATAGGTTGGTTTATGGAAAATAATGCCATTTACCTGTTGAAATTGAGCATAAGGCATTTTGGGCAATCAAAAAAATGAATTTAGACATTTCTTTAACCGAAGAAAAGAGGAAACTAGATCTTAATGAACTTGAGGAACTTAGGATGGAGGCTTATGAAAATTCAAGGATAAATAAATCTAGAGTTCAAGCCTACCAATCTAGGAATGTAAAATTCAAACAATTTGAACTAGGAAAACTTGTGCTCTTGTATTGTTCAAAACTTCATTTACACCCGGGAAAGTTAAGGTCTAGATGGTCAGGTCCATTCATAGTGCATCATGTGTACCCCCATGGGGCAGTAGAGATTCAGGATCCCACAAGTGGTAACATTTTTAAGGTCAATGGTCATAGGTTAAAACCATTAACTGAATCATTCAATAAACAAGAAATAGAGGTTGAGTTAACAGAGCCAACCTATAAACCCGGAAAAAATGGATAGATTTAGGGTCCATGTCGGGCTAATAATGTTAAAAAAAAGCGCTGCACGGGAGGCAACCCGTGGTTTTCGTGTTTCTAATCATTGTGAATCATCTTTTGTTTCCTTCTTCTTCATTTTGTTATTTTAAAAAAATATATAGACTTTTGACCTGTTCTTCTTTTATGAGTAAGGATGGGTATGAAAGGGGAGCACCGTATTCATCTGTGTCACGCAGTATGATCCCTGAGTAATACCTTACCCAGAAAATATAAAGAAGACAATGTATCATCAGTTTAATTTATTTTATTTTTTGTTTTTGTAGGTATTTAAAAAAAATATTGTTGACCTGTTATTCTTTTATGAGTAAGGATGGGTATGAAAGGGGAGCACTGTATTCATCCGTGTCACACGGTGTGTTCCCTGAGTAATACCTTACCCAGTAATTTAATAGAAGACAATGTATCATCAGTTTATGTTATTTTTATGTTTTTTTAGGTTAAAAAAATACAAAAAAAATATTTATATTAAAAAAAAATTTAAGGCATGTCATAGGTCATTGGGAAAAGATGGTCACAATCATCCAAGCCATTGGGAGACAAACCATAACTAAAGGGAGACATGGGAATGCATTTTCAACATCAACCACCAGGTGACTTCATTCCATAATTTTCATTTTCAATGTCTTCGTTGAACTTCTATCCTACCCCTTCTCTGTTTCAATTCTTTAAACATCGGGGACAATGTTATTCTAAGTTGGGGGGGGAGATGAAAATGTGTGGAAGGAAAAATGTCATTAACCTTGAATATGATAACACACATTCCAATCTCTGAAATTGGATATCAAATAATTTTTTATGCCTTGATTCTGATTTTAATGCAAGTTTATGTTCACGTGCATAGTTATTGGAAAGTGCGGTTGTCTGATGTGATTTTTCACTATTTATATTTTCATCCAATTATTTAAAAAAACACAATGCACGTCCTCTAGATTCTGGGGTTTTAGTTTGAGTTCTTGGGGACCCATAATAAATAGCATAGGATTGGCGATCATTTTAATTTTAACACGTGTATTCAAAAAAAATCAATTACACGTAGAGCAATGAATTGACCTAATGTGTGGCTTTCGACACTTGGGGATCGTGACTCTATAGTTTTCGGGCCCAGAGTAGGGCATTTTATCTCTATTTGTGGTAATTTTAATTTGTTTTTGATTGAGTTAACTCGATATGATGCTCGAGTATGTGAGCTTCACTTGGTGCCCTAAGGTCTTTGAGCCTGGGAGTCATCAGCAAAGTCTTGCTACATGGGTTGACTCAATTGAGTTCAATTTCAATTACCATGGAAAAATTGAAAAATAAAAAAATTCCATAAAATTCCAAAAAAAAAAAACAAATAAAATAAAAAAATGAGTACTCATCTTATTATTAAAATTTGTTTTCTCCTATCTCTTCCACCTTTTCTCCCTCGAATGAAAATGAACCCCCATGTCTATTGTGACGCACAACACTTCATCATGCTTAATTGAATTTGGATGAAATATGGCAATGAATTTGAACAAAGGAATGGGCTTGGGCTTTAGATATGCCTATGTACATAGATTGTTTTAAATAATTTTTATGGGTTTCATAATTTTTTGGTATGAGATATTTGGGTGAGAAATGTGTATTAAAATGTTTTTGGAAAAGGTCATACGAATTTCATTTTTGGGAGATATATTTTTCTCAGGACTAGCAAAACTCAAGTTGGGGGGGGGTGTGATTAGCCAATAAAAACACATATTTTGATTACATTTTAAGGGTATTAAATGTTCATTTTTGATCTTATGGGCCTGAGTTAGTGGATTTTAATTTTGAACATCCATTCTCATCATTTGTGCACTTCATGCCTAATATGCACCAATTTAGGCCCAATGTTTCATATGATTCTAAATACTGTAATTTTACATATTTTAATTTTATATTTTTGTAAATGTATATAAACATAAATATGAACATTTTTCATTCAGGGATCAATGGAGGATTTATAAAGGATGATGGGTATATTTTGCGATGAAAGGAAACAATTCTGGAGAAGGCAGATTGGATATCATCCCACTGATCAGAATGTGGGGCCCACATTACAGGCTCAATGAATCCCAAACTTTATGTGAGGATAGAATACATATAGATGAACAAATAATACTTCTGGATCTAGTGCTAATTCGTCTTAAATGGGGGTGATTATGGAGGACCAATTGAAGATTCAATTCTGGGCCAGATTCTGCGGCCCAGAAAAACAGCCCACTATATATATCATATCTCGCGAAAAGATTATTATTTTGGGCTTAAATTTTACAGGTTGTTAGGTGACATCCTGGGATTTATTTAATTCTTCAAGGTCCCACTCAAAGTCTTCCTTCTAGAAGGCCATGTCAGCACTTCGTTCCGGTGGATGCAAGCTGGCTGCAACTTCGGGGCAAGAAGTGGAAAAGTCTCTCTACATTAATGTTTCACCCTCATTTCCCCAACACAATTAATTAAAGGCACATGGGATGTTGGGGGCTCGTCAAAGGCTTAATTTATTCCTATTTAAGGCATTAGTGGTGGAGTATTTAGGGATCCTTGGTGCTTTACTTTCATTGTAATGTTGTTATGCCAAATTGCCTTTATAACATGTTTCTTTTGCATGTAAGTTGTTTGAATCGCCATAGTTTTCAATAAAAGTTATTCTTGTTCTATTTTTATGTTATTATAATTTTCACATTTATACCGTTGCCTCAAGGGTTGATCTTGTTCACACTAGAACTTGTGAATTTATTCACACAATGGTGGAGTGATCATTTCATTGTTTTATTTTTCATCTCCAATCCCGCTTCTTTAAGTCGACTTCCCACTTCCATTTATTGAATAGCATAAATGGAGGGATAAACCCTTATGGGTTGGTCCTAAGGAGTTTCATGGGGCAGATTGGATGTTATTTTATGATCTAAAATTCTGTAATCATTTCATTAATTTAAGATTTCCATTTGATGATTATGTTCTTCTTCATCTTCGCCAACTTTAACAATGACACATTTCAAGTGCTAGTATGATCCAATTCCTTAGAGTGATCATTAAATTGATCCTCAAAGTGAAATGGTTATTATCTTTATTATTTTGTAGGGATTAAATTGGTGAATGATGTTGAGGAATTATATCATTTTGTGGAAACGTCTTGAATTAGTGAAACGAACGTTATAAGAAAATAAATACATCCAATCTAACCCCAGTAACAACTTAGGATCAACTCATCTCCATTAATTGTTTTAGACTAAGTAATTGTATGTTTTAATTTATTTACTTTAAATTAAATCATTAGTTATTCAAATCAAATCAATCCAAATAGTTGGCCACTTCATAGCCAAATCCTTCCAAAATCAGAGTGTCTTTCGGTTCCTTCTTCGGTCCCTGTGGATTCGACCCCTACCTGTACTACAACGACCGCATACCTATAGGGTAAATTTGGGCGCAACCAAATAATTATTAAATTTAGTTATGTTAGGATAATTGAAGATAAATCCATAAATACCCTTATAATATCATATGATGATATGATAGAATGTAACACCCCGACCCCAGTTACCCAGAGCCGGCGCATTAATACGTAACATTGGCATGATCACAAAAGATCACTTCTCGAAAGACCGATTAGTTTAGTAGCCTTGGAAACACTAGATTTATTCACAAGTCTTACATTACATCATAAAGTGAAAAACTACAATAGCATAGTCTCCACAGTACACAATCATCTCCCCTTCAGACTATCCCTGCAGGTCAGTCATAAAATATTTCTTCACATCCTGGAAAAAATAAAACATAGAAAGGGGTGAGCTTAGATGCTCAGTAAAGATAACAATATAGAGGAAACTTTATTAAATAAAATAAACATTTAAGGAAATGTATAACTAAAACAAAAGCCTTTTAAACTTGAACTTCAGCATAATATGGCATAAATAAAATGAAATAATGCCATTTACTTATTCACATGGATATTCTACTAGTCGAATAATCACATGCAATATCAATAGCCACTTTCATAATGATGGAATGCATAATGCCAGACTATCATAACCACGTAGCCAAGGCCTCATGCCAATACTACAAATAAAATTTTGTCAAGGCCTCGTGCCAAGTCACTAGTTTGTCTCATGAGACCTACCGATGCATCGATGAGCTATAGCGGGCTCCACCCGTCACTTATTAAGTCCAATACATTCCTCATATGAATATGTTTAAACATATCATAAACCATAACATAATTATATCACATAAAACATGCATAAAGGAAACGTAACAGTTCCACATTTCTATTACAAGATATCAATACAACACATTGATATAATAAAAACATTATCAAAACCATTTTCAATACCAAAATAAAAGAAAAGTAAAACATGGTATTTATTTTTCATTTAAAAAAATTTATGGCTTGTAGAGGAAGCCGAAAATCAAATAATGGTCACGGCGGCAGAGAAGTTGTTGTTGCCGAATACATAAGACAAAACATTCCTTTTTTCGTTTAGTAAAAATTCTTCATATAAAAAGATTCCTTTTGAATAAAAGTAAAAGTCAAAGGGGTTTATACACCGTATAAATAAAAGTTGTGTATAAAACAAAATATGCCTCAATGAAAGGAGATTGAGACGAAGTCCCTTACAAAGATCATTTTGTACATAAAATAGATCTATTATGTGTATTCACTATATGTACACATAAAAAAAGTATAAATACAAGATAAAACATAATCATAGCATGACATAATTTTAAAGTAGTAGATTAACCCAAAAAAACAGAAATTGGGTTAGGAAGATCCCTTACCTCGTGTCCGACTTGACTCGATTGCTCTTTAACCTCCTTAATAATAAACTAGAGTTAATTTATACTTGAATAAGAACCTTTTTCAAGTTCATTATTCCTTTTATATCACTTATTACCATGTTATGAACATTATGTAATTATTTAAGTTAATAACGGTCGTTTTGTCGATCTTTGGTACTTGAGTCAAAAATAAACTTCTTATAATTACAAGTTGTTCATGTGGTAAAATATCCATTATATCCAGAATTTTATTCATGAAGTAGGTATCATATATATCATATATATCCAGTATATAAATGCATTTATAATATTACATAACATTTAGAGGTAAGCAATGAAATCCACCGTTCATGGAGACAGTAAGCTGTACGTACGCATGAACGCTACTTTCATTTCTATTTCATATTTAATGGAATGAAATCATAATTATATAAAGGTATATTATAATTCCAGTATAATATCATATATAATATCATTTACTCCATCCTTTATATGTCCAACATATGGCATTAACGATTCAAATCACTTTGAGGGGGCGGTAGTCCGGACTTCCTAAAATGAAATTATCGCGTTTACCCATAATAGAAATAATAAAGGTATGCCATAAATTAAAAATACAGAAGCATAAGGAAAAAATAAAAATAATATATATCATATATAAATATAGTGACATCTTAATGGCCACCATGAGAGGTGTTAAAATAATATTGAACAATCATTTTTTTGTGAGGCAGTAATTCGCCACCCATAGAAATAGTATGTTCTTTAACCATTAGATGAAGGTGTGTGTAAGTGTAAATCAAAACATTATCATAACAAAATACTAGTATATTTAAGATACTGGTGTTGTTAAAAAATAAAGGAATTAAAAGAGTTTAAGGGGTTGGAGAAGCAAAATAAAAGAAAAGAACATAAGAGAAGATATTACCTTAAAATTGGGTAACTCTTTTTGATTCGAGTCAAAGGCTTCCTTGGGAAGACTTCTGCCCAAAGTGAGGCTTCTAGGAGTAAGAGAGGGAAGTTGGGAGAGTTTTTGGGTAGATTTTGGCTGATCCAAATGGCTTGAAGGTGTGAATAAGGTGGTAGATGTGGGGGCCTTTTATAAGAGGAGAGGAGGGGCACCCTTGGAAAGTCAAGAAATGTTACTTTATTATATAATGAGTTTCAGATTTTAAAGGTTCCACAATTATATATTTCGAGGATAAGGTGATAAGGGTTCGAAATATACTCATCCAGTAGGTTTTTGACAAGTTTAAGTCTTATATTTTACATTATCTTTTCATTTGATTTAAATCGTTAATTAATGAGGTAATCGCTGCATCATCATGATGTCATAAAAAATTTAATTTAATTAATGTCTATATATAGTGATCCATACATTACATACATTTTAATACTTCAAAATTAAAGTACACTTATTACAACATATAACAAAACCATGAAAGGACCGTATAGGTATAGTGTCTTTAGAAACTGGGAAACATAAACAACTGGTTCATAAAGCATCTACATTGTCTTCCATTTATTTCATCATATCAAGAGTCCCTTTTTGGAATATCTTACTTAATAACCTTCTTCCTGACCTGGGGAAAGAAAACATACAAAAGGGTGAGCTCAAATTCTCAGTAAGGGTAAACAAAAGAAATATCAATCACATCATATTCATAAGAACATAACATTTTGGAAATATTAACCTGCAAAAGAGATCATAATTTCATAACATGGGATAAATCATAGTAGTGAAATGTAATCCCAATAAACATAACATAAAACATTAAGCTTTGTGTCATACACACATAATCATAGAAAATAATTTCTTAGTAGTCAAGACTCATTGCCAAGACTATCTTAGTGGACAATGTCCATTTCTGAACCGAGTTCACTCCTCGTTTCAGTCCTATTTCACTGAACTGGTTTAACCTTCCGTTCCAGCCATGTCTATATCATGAGATATAAATCTTTACCCAATGTATTGGAGGTAGATATAGCTCCCACCCATCTCATAATGATACCATTATTATGTGTGCCACAAAATCATAAATCATACATTATTTCATAACCCATGTAATAAAAATGGGATTCCTAAACATCGTGACATCATAAAACAATTCATATAAGATAAAGGAATTCATAAAAATATTTCCATCACAACATAATCAAATCAATGTAATAATTGGGATAGAAACAGAACCCTATATTATCTTAGATGGAAAATAATTTTGATAAAACACTTGAACTCCATTCTTGAGGAAAATATCCTTTCTACTTCAAAAACATTTTTCCTTTCTTAACATGTCATCCAATTTTAAACTAAAATAATTTGATTAAAAATAAACTTGAAAACATTTAAAGTAAGATTCATGGAAATAATGTTCTATAAATCCATTCATGCCGTATAAGTTAAAAAAACATTCTTCTTATACTTTTGTCGGAAAAGTCAAAAAGTACCTCGTACAAAAAATGAAAAAAGATTCCTTTCATATCTTTTACTAAAAACTCACCGAAGGGTAAAATTGGATTTAAAAAATTGTAGGAGTATATAAATAATATTACATATTGAGGAAACATGTATGTGGATGATAAATATTCCCCAATAAATTCTGAAGTATAAACAACCTCAGATAAAAATTGAGATTGCGAGATTGTCCCTTACCTTAGGTCTGATTTGCTTTGTAAGTGTCCGAACCTCCTGTATAATAATTTACATAATGTCATTGACTTATTACAGAATCATACTCGTTGTTATGATATCATATATGGTCATATTCTTAGCTTCTTATTAGTAATATTTCATTTCTACTTGTTATTCGGGTGTTTATTACTTTTTGTTCTTATGCGTGTTTTGTCGAATAAATTCTTATTCTTTTTTTTTAGGTTATAGATACCTCATTTCCAGAATGGTATTAGTGTAATATATATCATATTAATTCATTCAATTCATTTATATAATTATTATGCAATGAAGATCATGTAGAACGAGTCGCATCACATCGTGGAGACGGTATTCCGTACGTACGCACGAGCGATGATATCGTTCCCATGATCGTGGAATTGTATTGGAGTGTGTGTATACTATTTCAGAAACAATATCACTTTAAAATAATCATATATATTTATTATTTACACCATTATACCCATCCAAGTAAGGTGGTGGTGGAAAATAGATTACACCACAGCGTGGAGACGGTATTCCGTACGTACGCACGCGCGGTGATTTCATTTTCCGTAGGATGTATAGATGGTGAAATAGGGTTGTTTCATACATATAATAACATATCCGTATATGAGTGATACTGATGTTATCACTTCATAATGAAACAACTAAATAATAAGAATTGGAAGAAGAAATAAAGTCGAAAGAATCGGTAACGGACATTACCTCTTCTTTGAAGTGCCTCTTTGAGATCTCCTCTTGAGGCACTACAATTGGTCTTTGAAGAAGAACATGACCTCTAGGATGTTTATAGGTAAGTGGAGAAGATAATTTTTTAGGGTTTTGATGAGATTGAAGGCTCAAAGTGGTGTGAGGAAGAGAGGGAGGAGGTGCCCTTTTATAAGGGATGAGAGGGGCACCTTTGGAAAAACTAAAAATATTATTTTATTATAAAGTCATATTCAGTTTTTAATAGCTCCAAATTGATATATTTAGAAGATAAGGTGGGGATGGGTCGAAATACTCTAATCCAATAGAATTTTGACAAGTTTAGGTCATTATATTAACCTTATCTTTTAGTTTTAACTCTTAGTTAATTAGATTGACATTTACCATGTCACTTTGTATTTTTATATTATATAGTTAATAAAATTACCATATACATCCAAGAGACCCTCCAAGTGGTCCATTAATGATACACCTATCATGATATAAGTATCTTGGCCGAACTTTAGATTTTTAGGAATATAATAACAATTAATAATATAATATTTATTTTAAAAACTATTTTATGTCAATTTTGACACTATTTGGTAATTGATTTTTGTGAAAATAATAACAGAATTATTAGTTCGAAAAACGTTAATTAAATAAATACTAACATGTCATATTAACATATAAAATTATTGGAATTCATAAAAAGTCTCAAATTATATTTATTTGGGTATTTATAACATCAATTATGTCAATATTTCATTAATTAGATAATTACTTCATCATCATTGTGTCATAAATAAATTAACTTATTTTAAGTCTAAAAATTTCAAATAAAATACCATTATGTAGGAAATATTTTTATCTTTCTAATGAATATTTATAGTTGAATTTATCTTATGTATAACCCTATATTAAAAATGATTTAGTTATTAAACTTTGATTTTAACCATTTTGACCCTTCTTTAAATAAATTAATAATAAATGTCCTAATCTAATCCAAGTGGGCCTAAATGGTAATATTTTATTACTAAGGTTGATTTGGGTCGAATTAAACTTATCCAATAGAATTAGGACATTTGTTAGGGTAATAATAATAACACCTTTACCATTAATTACCCTATTTACTTTTAACCGTGGTAAAAAAAAGTAAAAAGTTACTATTCAAAAAAAATTATTTTCATCTCATTGAACCACATTTTAGTCCTTGATATTAACCATGTCTCTCGGATTTTCTAAATTCTACTCACAGAAGTGGTAAAATTAAGTTTTATGTGAATTTGGAAATTCTCCTAGGAGGTGGGTAAAAGACGGTGAAAAGTTCAATAAAATTTTTATATATCTAAAATTATTATAAAATGACTCCAATGAATTGAATTGAACTTATATAGGTATTATGTATCAATTTTGACCTAAAAAAATTTAATTAAAATAAATAATTATTTAAATAAAAAGTCAGTTTTTAAATAGTAACGCAGTGTTTTCACTATTCATCAAAAATTGAAAGTTTTCAGAAAAATACCAAAATTTCACCCTAGGCTAATTTTGATATTCTGAATCCAAAAATGAAGTCCATTTTAAAAAATAAAATTTACAAAATTTCAAAAAGTGGTTATTACTATTCATAACGGCTAGTTTTAATAATAGCATATCGTTGTTTAGTTAAACTCGGTATTGCGTACGACGCAAGCTATCGAGGAAGGTCGCGGTTGCATGTAAAGAAAGCCAAGATAGTGTTGTGTGTAGTGAAAGATTCCTTTGATGATTTAGATAACATAAAAAAAATATTTCTCATAAAAGTCTCAGGTGTTACTTTCTCCCCCCCTTAAAATGAATTTCACCCTCGAAATTCGTCACTTTGTAACAAACAGATGAGGATACCTCTCCCTCATCATATCCTCCATCTCCCACGTAGCTTATTCTAATTGGTGGTTCCTCCATAAAACTTTCACCAAGCGAGTGGTATTGTTCCGTAGAACTTTTTCACTACGATCGAGAATCTCTATCGTATGTTCTTCATAAGAAATATCTTGTTCTAGCGGTACAACTTCTGAGCTGAGTACATGTGAAGGATCAGGTATGTACTTTCTCAGGAGAGATACATGGAACACATTGTGAACTTGAGAGAGATTCAGTGGAAGCGCCAATCGGTAAGCAACCTTCCCAATATGATCTAGTATTTCAAAAGGACCGATATACCTAGGTCTCAGCTTTCCCTTCTTTCCAAATCTCATGACCCTCTTCCAGGGAGATATTCGTAAGAACACTTTATCACCCACTTCAAACTCTAGGTCTTTTCTTCGGTTATCAGCATAACCTTTTTGTCGACTCTGAGATGCTCTTATGTGTTTTTGAATAGATCTGACCTTTTCTGCCATCTCATCAACAAGATCAGGTCCTAATAGCTTTCTTTCCCCAACTTCATCCCAGCAAGTTGGAGTCCTGCATTTCTTTCCATATAGAGCTTCATAAGGAGCCATATGAATACTGGAGTGAAAGCTATTATTATAAGAAAATTACACCAAAGGTAGGTGTTGATCCCAACCACCTTTGAAATACATAGAGCAAGATCTTAACATATCTTCTAGAGTTTGAATTTTCCTCTTAGACTGATCGTCTGTCTGAGGATGATAAGCAGTGCTGAAACTCAAATCTGTATCCAGAGTATGCTGAAGACTTCGCCAAAACATTGTGGTAAACCTCAGATCCCGATCAGATATAATAGAAAGTGGTACTCCATGCAATCTTACCACTTCCTTCACATATATCCTGGCAAGCTGATCCAGAGAGAAATCCTATCTAATAGTAATGAAGTGTGCCGACTTTGTAAGATGATCAACTATGACCCAGATAGCATTATTGCCTTTGGATGTTTTAGGAAGTCTGGCGACAAATTCCATAGTGATATTTTCCCATTTCCATTCGGGTATGGTTAATGGTTGTAACATCCCCTTAGACTTATGTCTCTCAGCTTTAACTTGCTGACAAACCAAGCATCGAGAGACATATTAAGCAACATCTCTTTTCATGCCATCCCACCAGAAGTACTCTTTCAGGTCCCTATACATCTTCGTTCTTCCAGGATGAATAGACAATGAAGAACTATGAGCCTCATCCAGCAGCTCCTTCTTTAATTCTATGATGGGAGGAACACAAACCCAATTCCTAAACTTTATTATACCATCACAATAAAGGTTGAATTCAGGAACATTTCTCACCTTCTTTTGTAACTCTACATCTTCTTTCTATGCCTCTTTAATATTCACATGTATAGATGGTTGAACATTCATTTTAGAAAGATATGATTTTCCCCTTCTATTATAATTCCAATATCCATCCTTTGTAAATCCATAAATATTGGATCTTTTGTGATCCTCATCATGGATAAACTGGAATGGTCTTGTCGACTTAATGCATCTGCCACCTTGTTTGCTTTCCCAGGGTGGTAATGAATTGAGCAGTCGTAATCCTTAATCAGCTCCAACCATATTCTTTGGCGCATATTCAGCTCCTTTTGTGTGAAAATATACTTTAAACTTTTATGATCAGTATAAATATCACACCTTTCTCCATAAAGATAATTCCTCCAAATCTTTAATGCAAAGATTACCGCAGCTAACTCCAAATCATGAGTTGGGTAATTTTGCTCATGGATTTTTAACTGTCGTGAGGCATAAGCTATCACCATATCATTTTTCATAAGAACACACCACAACCCCTTCTTGGATGCATCATTGTAGATCACAAACCTTTCTCCACTACAAGGTAGTGTGAGAACAGGTGCACTAGATAACCTTCTTTTCAACTCCTTGAAATTCTCTTCACATTCCTCCGTCCAAACAAACTTAACTCCTTTCCGAGTCAACTTGGTGAGTGGATTAGATAATCGTGAAAAATCCTTCACAAAACGTCGATAATAACCAGCCAAACTAAGAAAACTTCGGATCTCAGTTACTGTTGTTGGTCTCGACCATCTTTCGATAACCTCTGTCTTTGCTGGATCCACAGATATCCCCTCTTTTGAGATTATGTGACCCAAAAATGCAACTTTTTGAAGCCAAAATTCACACTTGGTAAATTTTTCATAAAGATTATCCTTTATCAGGGTCTTCAATATAATTCTCAAGTGATATTCATGTTATTCCTTACTCTTTGAATAGACATGAATATCACCTATAAAGACTACCACAAACTGATCAAGATAGTCTCTAAAGACTCTATTCATCAGATCCGTGAAGATAGCAGGGGAATTAGTAAGACCAAATGGCATCACTATAAATTCATAGTGTCCATACCTTGTACGGAAAGCCGTCTTTGGTATATCCTCCCTTTTGACACTTAATTGACGATACCCTGAACGAAGATCAATCTTGGAAAAGTATTGATCTCCGCGTAGTTGTTCAAATAAGTCATCAATGCACGGGAGAGGATATTTGTTCTTGATAGTGATCTTGTTAAGTTCTCGATAATCAATTCAGAGCCTCATTGATCCATCTTTCTTATTAACAAACAGAACAGGTGCTCCCCAAGGTGATGCACTAGGGCATATAAATACCTTATCAAAATTCTCTTAGAGTTGCTTCTTCAATTCCTACAACTCAATTGGGGCCATTCTATAAGGTGTCTTTGAAATAGGAAAATCACCCGGTACGGGTTCTATTGAAAACTCAACTTCACGATTTGGTGGAAGACCAGGCAATTCCTCTGGAAAGACATCATCAAACTCCCGTACAATGGGAATATTTTTAATCGTGAGTTTCTCACCAACCATTTTAGATAAATAACCTTCCTTTAGTATAATCAAGACCCATAAGATGGAATAAATTTCCACTGGAAGGTTATGTTCATCCTTGCATCGATAGACAATCATATATTGATCTGGAATATGAAATGTGACTTCCCTTATTTGGAAATTGATATGAGCTCCATATAAATAAAGCCAATCCATGCCAAGAATCACATCAAATTCCACTATAGGAAGGACCATAATATTTTCAGGAAGCACTTTCCCACAAACTTCAATCAGAGAAGAATTATAAACTTTTGATGCGACTGTTGTGCCATTAGGGGTTGTCACAGATAACTCAACATCTAATTTTTGAGGTAATACGATGATACCCTTAGAAAATTCTTCAAAAATAAAAGAGTGGGTGGATCCAGAATCAAATAAAACATTTGATACTTTAGAGTGGATGGTAAGTGTACCTTTCACCACTTCGTTATCGTACAACACATCGCTGATAGAAATTGCAGGTGACTTTCCTTTGTCTTTAGCCTTAAGAGTTTGTTGACGTCGATCATCATCAAAAACCCTTGGATTAGGGCATTGATTAGCATAATTCCCCATTTCCTTGCACTTGTAACATTGAAGTGTAGGGGGTGTACTCTATGTAGCCTTTTCTTTGTTCGCATCACTAGACAACTTCTTCCCATCATTGCAGCATTCAAATGCCTGATGACCTTCCTTTCCACATTTGAAACATTTACTTGTCCCTTTAAGACAACTCCCTCCATGTTTATTTCCACACTTTGAGCATAAGGGAAAACTCATCTTCTTTTCAGTGTTCTCTTTATATTTTACTTTGAATTCCATTTTCCTCTTCTTATCAAACCCATATGACTGATGGGTTACTCCAATCTCCATCTCAACTTTGAGATCACATCGAACGATTTCCTCGTAGATATTGAAGTCCCTTATGGGTAACGCCCTTTTAAGACTTGGTTTTAAGCCACTAAAGAATTGATCGATCTTACTCTCGAGTTGTATAATAATCCCAGAAGCGTACCTTGCAAGTCTTGTAAAATTTGCTTCATAGGTACCAACAGATTCATCATCCTTTTGTTTTAGTTCAGGAAACTCCTTCTCCATCCTTGTTCAGAGAATACGAGGGAAGTACTTATTGAAAAATAAGTTCTTGAACTCGTCCCATTCCATGGATTCAATTTCATCCCTTTGCCTCGTATTTTTGATAATATTCCACCATTGATCAGCTTCACCTTCCAAGTGATAAACTGCTAAGATGACTTTATCATGTTCAGAACATTGAAGAACTGAAAATATCTTTTCAGTGGTACTGATCCATTGTCCAGCCACTAATGGATCAGAAGACCCTCTGAATGAAGGTGGATGCTGCCTCATGAAGGATTCAACAGAATGTTGCTCCTTCCTTTTATCATTTGGAAGTCCTATATGATTCATAGCTTGAGAAAGTTGTGTGAGAATGGCTACAAGATTTTTCATTCTATCTCCCATAACGTTTCGTTGCTCAGGGGGACAATCATTGCATTGCCCGTCGCATTCCGCATTAACACGGTTCCTTCGGGTTCTATCCATTTACTAAAACCAAGAAGAATAGTGTGAGAAACACTAATTATAATAGGAAAACCACAGAATCAAGAATAAAATTTCACACTTAAGGTCTTATCATAGGTTGTTCATTTCCATTTATAAAACACTAAGATTGTGTTCTATGCTTAGACTTATCCTTAGGGTTCTTACTAAGGCTTTCACATCCTAGTTTTCAAAGGTTGATTATACCTTTCCTCTGATACCAACTATAGAGACCCATACATTACATAAATTGTTAATAATTCAAAATTGAAGTACACTTATTACAAAATATAAAAAAACCATGAAAGGACCGTATAGGTATAGTGTCTTTAGAAATTGGGAAACATAAGTAAACTGGTTCATAAAGCATCTACATTGTCTCCCATTTATTTCATCATATATAGAGTCCCTTTTTGGAATATCTTACTTAATAACCTTCTTCCTGACCTGGGGAAAGAAAACATACAAAAGGGTGAGCTCAAATGCTCAGTAAGGGTAAACAAAAGAAATATCAATCACATCATATTCATAAGAACATAACATTTTGGAAATCTTAACCTGCAAAAGAGATCATAATTTCATAACATGGGATAAATCATAGTAGTGAAATGTAATCCCAATAAACATAACTTAAAACATGAAGCTTTGTGGAATACACACATAATCATATAAAATAATTTCTTAGTAGTCAAGGCTCATTTCCAAGACTATCTTAGTGGACAATGTCCATTTCTGAACCGAGTTCACTCCTCGTTTCAGTCCTATTTTACTGAACCAGTTTAACCTGTCGTTCCAGCCATGTCTATATCATGAGATATAAATCTTTAACCAATTCATTGGAGGGAGATATAGGTCCCACCCATCTCATAATGATACCATTCTTATGTGTGCCACAAAATCATAAATCATACATTATTGCATAACCCATGTAATAAAAATGAGATTCTTAAACATCGTGACATCATAAAACAATTCATATAAGATAAAAGAATTCATAAAAATATTTCCATTACAACATAATCAAATCAATGTAATAATAGGGATAGAAACATAACCCTATATTATCTTAGATGGAAAATAATTTTTATAAAACACTTGAACTCCATTCTTGAGGAAAATATCCTTTCTACTTCAAAAACATTTTTCCTTTCTTAACATGTCATACAATTTTAAACTAAAAGAAGTTGATTAAAAATAAACTTGAAAACATGTAAAGGAATCTTCATGGAAATAATGTTCAATGAATCCATTCATGCCATATAAGTTAAAAAAACATTCTTCTCGTACTTTTGTCGGAAAAGTCAAAAAGTACCTCGTACAAAAAATGACAAAAGATTCATTTCATATCTTTTACTAAAAACTCACCGAAGGGTAAAATTGGATTTAAAAAATTGTAGGAGGATATAAATAATATTACATATTGAGGAAACATGGATGTGGATGATACATATTCCCCAGTAAATTCTGAATTATAAACAATCTCGGATAAAAATTGAGATTGCGAGATTGTCCCTTACCTTAGGTCCGATTTGCTTTGTAAGTGTCCGAACCTCCTGTATAATAATTTAAATAATGTCATCAACTTATTCCAAAATCATACTCATTGTTATGATATCATATATGGTCATATTCTTAGCTTCTTATTAGTAATATTTCATTGCTACTTGTTATTCGGGTGTTTACTACTTTTTGTTCTTATGCGTGTTTTTTCGAATAAATTCTTATTCTTTTTTTAGGTTATAGATACCTCATTTCCAGAATGGTATTAGTGTAATATATATCATATTAATACATTCAATTAATTTATATAGTTATTATACAATGAAGATCATGTAGAATTAGTCGCATCACATCGTGGAGACGGTATTCCGTATGCACGCACGAGCGATGATATCGTTCCCATGATCGTGTAATTGTATTGGAGTGTATGTATAATATTTCAGGAACAATATCAATTTACAATAATCATATATAGTTATTATTTACACCATTATACCCATCCAAGTAAGGTGGTGGTGTAAAATAGATTACACCACAGCGTGGAGACGGTATTTCGTACGTACGCACGCGCGGTGATTTCGTTTTCCGTAGGATGGATAAATGGTGAAATAGGGTTGTTTCATACTTATAATAAAATATCATTATATGAGTGATACTAATGTTATCACTTAATAATGAAACAACTAAATAATAAGAAGTTCAAGAAGAAATAAAGTTGAAAGAATCGGTAACGGACATTACCTCTTCTTTGAAGTGCCTCTTTGAGACCTCCTCTTAGGGCACTAAAATTGGTCTTTGAAGAAGACCAAAAACTATAGGATATTTCTAGGGAAGTGGAGAACAGAATTTGGAATGGGTTGGCCGAGCTTGAAGGCTCAAAGTGGTGTGAGGAAGAGAGGGAGGAGGTTCCCTTTTATAAGGGATGAGAGGGGCACCTTTGGAAAAACAAAAAATATTATTTTATTATAAAGTCATATTCGGTTTTTTATAGCTCCAAATTGATATATTTCGAAGCTAATGTGTGGATAGGGCGAAATACTCTCATACAATAGAATTTAGACCAGTTTAGGTCATTATATTAACCTTATCTTTTAGTTTTAACTCTTAGTTAATTAGATTGACATTTACCATGTCACTTTGTATTTTTATATTATATAGTTAATAAACTTAACATATACATCCAAGAGACCCCCAAGTGGTCCATTAATGATACACCTATCATGATATAAGTATCTTGGCCGAACCTTAGATTTTTAGTAATATAATAACAATTAATAATATAATATTTTTTTAAAAAACTATTTTATGTCAATTTTGACATTATTTGGTAATTGGTTTTTGTGAAAATTATAACAGAATGATTAGTTCAAAAAAAGTTAATTAAATAAATAATAACATGTCATATTAACATATAAAATTATTTTAATTCATAAAAAGTCTCAAATTACATTTATTTGGGTATTTATAACATCAATTATGTCAATATTTCATTAATAAGATAATTACTCCATCATCATTGTGTCATAAATAAATTAAATAATTTTAAGTATAAAAATTACAAATAAAATACCATTATGTAGGAAATCGTTTTATATTTCTAATTAATATTTATAGTCTAATTTATCTTATGTATAACCCTATATTGAAAATGATTTAGTTATTAAACTTTGATTTTAACTATTTTAACCCTTCTTTAAATAAATTTATAATAAATGTCCTAATCTAATCCAAGTGGGCCTAAATGGTCATATTTTATTCCTAAGGTTGTTTTTGGTCGAATTACACTTATCTAATAGAATTAGGACATGTGTTAGGGTAATAATAATAACACTTTTACCCTTAATTACCCTATTTACTTTTAACCGTGGTAAAAAAAAGTAAAAAGTTACTATTCACCAAAAATTATTTTCATCTCATTGAACCACATTTTAGTCCTTGATATTAACCATGTCTCGCAGATTTTCGAAATTCCACTCACAGAAGCGGTAAAATTAAGTTTTATGTGAATTTGGAAATTTTCCTAGGAGGTGGGTAAAAGACGGTGAAAAGTTCAATAAAATTTTTATATATCTAAAATTATTATAAAATGACTCCAATTAATTTTGATGAACTTATATAGGTATTATGTATCAATTTTGACCTAAAATAAATTTAATTAAAATAAATAATTATTTAAATAAAAAGTCGGTTTTTAAATATTAACCCAGTGTTTTCACTATTCATCAAAAATTGAAAGTTTTCAGAAAAATACCAAAATTTCACCCTAGGCTAATTTAGATATTCTGAATCCAAAAATGAAGTCCATTTTGAAAAATAAAATTTACAAAATTTCAAAATGTGGTTATTACTATTCATAATGGCTAGTTTTAATAATAGCATATCGTTTTTTAGTGAAACTCGGTATTGCGTACGATGCAAGCTATCGAGGAAGGTCGTGGTTGCGTGTAAAGCAAGCCAAGATAGTGTGGTGGGTAGTGAAAGATTCCTTTGATGATTTATATAACTTAAAAACAAAATATTTCTCATAAAAGTCTCGAGTGTTACACTATAAATTATAAAAAAAAATCATGATGTAGGAAATATTTTTATCTTTCCAATTAATATTTATAGTCGAAATGTTAACTTATATAACCCCATGTAATAATTGTTTTAGTAAAACAACAAATGTTTGTGACAATTTTATTTTTACTTTAAATAAAAAGTAATTAATGTCATTTTCTTACCCAAGTGGCACCATGGGGTCCCCAAGTTGACCCATGGATTGTCTTGGTCAGCCATGACTCATCCAATAATGGTAGGACAAGTGTAAAGGTAATTTCATATTATTTATGACATTATATTTACCTTTAATTACACTAATTACCTTTAATCGCGATTAATAAAACTTAAAAGTTACTATTCACCAAAAATTATTTTCATCTCATTGAACTACATTTTACTTACTAATGACAACCATATATGTCGGGTTTTTGAAATTCAATTCACATAAGTGGTAAAGTTTCATTTAAAAAAAATAGTTCATTAACTACCACTTAGTGGTTTCACTATTTATCAAAAATTGATGTTTTTCAAAAAAAACCAAAAATTCACCCTAATCTATATTTG
Organism: Viscum album; assembly: GCA_963277665.1. NCBI lineage: Eukaryota > Viridiplantae > Streptophyta > Magnoliopsida > Santalales > Viscaceae > Viscum > Viscum album. Next base: position 709,608,328 of record OY728167.1, on the reverse strand, counting down.
ATATTCCTAATTCAAAAATGATGTCTATTTTACAAAATTCAAAACATATAAGTTGAATTAATTAATTTAATAATTACTTACTACTGTCACAACAAATAGCGTGTTTTTTAAGAAACAATATATATCAAAAGATTGACAATTGTTTATGTCCAATTTCAAAGTGAAATTAATTCTAATGACCACTATTGGATAAAATGGTAAAATTATATTCTACTTATACTTTAAAACCACTCAATAGTATAATTTGTCACTATAAATTATTTTGATTAAAAATGTTGTTTTTAAGTATTGTTTTACTATTTATCAAAAATTGGAAGTTCGCAGAAAAATACCAAAATTTCAACATAGGCTAATTTAGATATTCTGAATCCAAAAATTAAGTACATTCTGAAATATAAAATTTATATAATTTCAAAAAGTGGGTATTACTATTCATAATGGCTACTTTGATTGGTCGTGGTGTGTTAGAACTCGAGGTTGCGTACAACACATGCTGCTCTATTATTCAAAGAGAAGCATACCATGGATGCTTGGGGTGTTACATTCTCCCCTCCTTCAATAAATTGTGTCCTCTAAATTTGAAAATGTTCTTCGAAAATAAAAGGTTGAAAATTGAAAATACCTTTGTGGAAAACCCATATCGGAAATAGGGTTAATAAAATTTATCCTTAATAAGAGGGAAAGGGAAATGAAAAAGTCACCACCAAATTATGATCTCGATTAGGAGAACATTGGTGGAAATTAGAGACATATAATTGGAGGAAAAATGTAAATATTTGTAGGGAGTGATTGAGGTCATCAATCACAAACAAGTGTAAAATTGAGTGCCTCAAAGCCTTCAATCTATAGTGATTTAAAATATCATCAGTTCAACAAAACATAAGGTATTTGGATAACAAATTTTTTTAATATCCCTTTTCTAAAGATTAAGAATTAATTTATTCATAGAATAAGAGATAGGTATATATATATATGCTTGACAAGTAGAGTTTCAACCTTCAACTAATTTCTACCACAAACTCATCTTTCACTGAAAAAGATAATAGAACTCAAAAATATTATATTTATCCTAATCGTATAAGGTTAAAAATATTAACACATGCCATTTAGATTAGGAAAACTATTTTGTAATAACCAGGGACTTCCTGTAGGCTAGTGGTAGGTAATAAAGGCCTATCGCACTATGGTTGTGGGTTCGATTCCTACATCTTTGTCCGACACGACAGGTTATCCCCCAACCTACTGGTTGTCCTTTTCCTAAAACTATAGTATTATAATATTCCAAAAATAATCTTCAGAAATGTTTTAAACTTAAACAATACTATCCAAAGTTCAACTTAATCCATTCCAACCTTTATAGTTATCCAAAATACCTCTGTCCATACTTTCTCTAAATGGTCTCTAAATTCCAAAATCAATTGTAACATCTGATTCCCCAAAAAAGTAAAGTTTCTCGTATTGTCACATACTAAAAATATGTTTACCTTCATCATATTTAAAAACTTAATGAAAACAACATGTACTGCAGTACTATCCTAATATATATCACATTATTCTTATAACCAGAATATAATCCTTGAGTCCAAAAGCACCAATACATTAATTATTTCACTTCAACTGTAGTAACAACATAAGATTGGCCTTGATCCCTTGGCCTTTTATGAGGTAAGTTTCCTTGACGCTTAGGACATTCATTTTCATAACGCCCCATTTCCCTACAATTGTAGCATTCAACATTGACAGCCTCTTTATTGCCCTTGCAATCACGAGCCTGGTGACCTTTTTCTCTACATTTATAACAAACTCCCATTCCTTTTAGGCAAGTATCGGGGTGATTCCTCCCACAATTATCACATAATGAAAAATCCTTCTTTCCCCTTTTCCCTTTATCTATCTCTTGTTCCACCATTCTCTTCTTCTCTTTATTTAATTTATTGTCATAAGATTTAGAGAATTCCTTTTCGGTCTTGATAGAACACGAGACTATATCTTCGTACGTTGAGAAAGATTATGATATTAATGTTCAACGGAGAAATGGTTTTAACCCATCAAAGAAACGATCAATCTTACTTCTTGGATTACGTATATAATCTGCAGCATACCTCACTAACCTCGTAAAGTTAGCCTCATACTTTGTGACATTCTCATCCTCCTTTTTCCTCAGACTCAGAAATTGCCTTTCCATATCTGCTCGATGGTCACGAGGAAAGTATTTTTCTAAGAAAATCTCTTTGAACTCCCTCCATTCCATATTTGATACTTCATAATCTTCCTTTGTGTTTTTAATCAATGACCACCATTGATCAGCATCTCAAGTGAGGCGTTAAACTGTCATGGTAACATTTTCCATTTCACTACTCCCCAAGGCATGGGATATTTTCTCTAAGGAATTTATCCATTGCTCAGCTACTAAGGGATTTGTACTCCCATTGAATGTTGGTGGTTGTTGCATCATGAAGCGGTCTAACATTGATCCTCCACGTTGTGGATCAAGGTGCTCCATACGAGTAAGGTTATTATTCATAACCTGAATGAGTTTTCCTAGTATGGTGATAAGTTGATCGGTACTAGTTGTATCACCAGCTCTATTATAATTATCTTGATCAGGAGGGAAATCCCTACATGGATTGCATGCATTGATACGGTTTCCATTCCTTCCACTAGGATCCATTTCTAAACAATGTCATAAACTAGATTAGTTTATGAATCGAAATACATAATTCCATACTTGTAAAACACTTAACCTAAATTGAACAGTTTATGGATATAATCCATAATCATAAAACTGTTTTCTTCGAGGAAGTATATACTCATAAACCCTTCATAATGGTTTGTAAAGAAAATGGAAATTATCCTAAGCATATCCCCCGGGAGTGTCGTAACCAAGAGTGCAGCAAGGCCCGTTGTCATGTACCAGTTCCCGTTCGAGTCTAGCTCAAAGCGGTGTTTTCGATTTTTTACCCCTAGGTTCATCTGTGCCAGAGCCGCCTCTACCTGCTCATATCCAGACAGGGATGTATTGCTCAGAAAATACACAAAATCTATACTTTACCAAATTTCTCGGATGTTATTCTATACTAATCCTCAAAGTCTATCTTAGGGCTATGTGCTCTAATCAGAGTTTATCTAAATATAGCTTCCAAGGTTAGTACTAAACTACCTCTGATACCAACTATAACGCCCCGACCCCAGTTACCCTGAGCCGGTGCATTAATACGTAACATTGGCATGATCACAAAAGATCAAGTCTTGAAAGACCAATTAGTTTAGTAGCCTTGGAAACACTAGATATATTCATAAGTATTATATTACATCATAAAGCGAAAAACTACAATAACATAGTCTCCACAGTACACACTCATCTCCCCTTCAGACTATCCCTGCAGGTCAGTCATAAAATATTTCTTCACATCTTGGGAAAAATAAAACATAGAAAGGGGTGAGCTCAGATGCTCAGTAAGGATAACAATATAATGGAAACTTTATTAAATAAAATAAACATTTAAGGCAAAGTATAACTAAAACAAAAGCCTTTTAAACTTGAACTTCAGAATAATATGGCAAAAATAAAATGAAATAATGCCATTTACTTATTCACATGGATATTCTACTAGTCGAATAATCACATGCAATATCAATAACCACTTTCATAATGATGGAATGCATAATGCCAAACTATCATAACCACGTATCCAAGGCCTCGTGCAAAGACTACAAATAAGATTTTTTCAAGGCCTCGTGCTAAGACACTAGTTTGTCTCATGAGACCTACCGATGTGTTGAGGAGTTATAGCGGGCTCCACCAATCACTTATTAAGTCCAATTCATTCCTCATATGAATAGGTTTAAACATATCATAAACCATAACATAATTGTATCACATAAAACATGCATAAAGGAAACATAACATTTCCATATTTCAATCACGAGATATCAATACAACACATTGATATAATAAAAACATTATCCAAACCATTTTCAATACCAAAATAAAAGAAAAGTAAAACATGGTATTTATTTTTCATTTAAAAAAATTTATGGCTTGTAGAGGAAGTCGAAACTCAAATAATGGTCACAGTGGCAGAGAAGTCGTTGTCACCGCATACGTAAGACAAAACATTCCTTTTTTCGTTTAGTAAAAACGCTTCATATAAAAAGATTCATTTTGAATAAAAGTAAAATTCAAAGGGGTTTATACACCGTATAAATGAAAGTTGTGTATAAAACTAAATATGCCTCAATGAAAGGAGATTGAGATGAAGTTCCTTACAAAGATCATTTTGAAAATAAAATAGATCTATTATGTGTATTCACTATAAGTACACATAAAGATAGTATAAATACAAGATAGGAAACAATCATAGCATGACATAATTTGAAAGTAGGAGATTAACCCAAAGAACACAAATTGGGTTAGGAAGTTCCCTTACCTCGTGTCCGACTTGACTCGATCGCTCTTTAACCTCTTGAATAATAAACTAGAGTTAATTTATACTTTCTTAAGAACCTTTTTCAAGTTCATTATTCCTTTTATATCACTTATTACTATGTTATGAACATTATGTAATTATTTAAGTTAATAACGGTCGTTTTGTTGATCTTTGGCACTTGAGTCAAAAATAAACTTCTTATAATTACAAGTTGTTCATGTGGTAAAATATCCATTATATACAGAATTATATTAATGACGTAGGTATCATATATATCATATATATCCAGTATATACATGCATTTATAATATTACATAACATTTAGAGGTAAGAAATGAAATGCACCGTTCATGGAGACGGTAAGTCATACCTACGCATGAACGGTACTTTCATTTATATTTCATATTTAATAGAATGAAATCATAATGATATAAAGGTATATTATAATTCCAGTATAATATCATATATAATATCATTTACTCCATCCTTTATACGTCCCACATATGGCATTAACGATTCAAATCACTTTGATGGGGTGGTAGTCCGCACTTCCTGAAATGAAATTATCGTGTTTACCCATAATGGAAATCATAATGGTATGACATAAATGAAAAATACATAAGAATATGGAAAAAATAACAATAATATATATCATATATAAATATAGTGACATGTTAATGTCCACCATGAGAGGTGTTAAAAGAATATTGAACAATCATCGTTTCGTGAGGCAATAATTCGCCACCCACAGAAACAGTATGTTCTTTAACAATTAGACGAAGTTGTGTGTAATTTTAAATAAAATACTTATCATAAAAACATCCTAGTATATTTAATATACTATTTTTGTTACAAAATAAAGGAATTAAAAGAGTTTAAGGGGTTGGAGAAGCAAAATAAAACAAAAGAACATAAGAGAAGATATTACCTTAAAATTGGGTAACTCTTTTTGATTCGAGCAAAAGGCTTCCTTGGGAAGACTTCTTCCCAAAGTGAGGTTTCTAGGAGTAATAGAGGAAAGTTGGGAGAGTTTTTGGGCAGAGTTTGGCCGATCCAAATGGATTGAAGATGTGAATAAGGTGGTAGAGGTGGGGGCATTTTATAAGAGGAGAGGAGGGACACTCTTGGAAAGTTAAGAAATGTTACTTTATTATATAATGTGTTTCGGATTTTAAATGTCCCACAATTATATATTTTGAGGATAAGGTGATACGGGTTATAAATATACTCATCCAATAGGTTTTGACATGTGTAAGTCTTATATTTTACATTATCTTTTCATTTTATTTAAATTGTTAATTAATGAGGTAATCGCTGCATCATCATGGTGTCATAAAAAATTTAATTTAATTAATGTATAAAAATTATAAAAAAATATAATGATGTTGGAAATCATTTTATTTTTCCAATGAATATTTATAGTCAAAAAGATAACATATATAACCCCATGTAATAATTTTTTTAGTAAAACAACACATGTTTGTGACAATTTTATTTTTACTGTAAATAAAATGTTATTAATATCATTTTCTTACCCAAGTGGCACCATGGGGTACCCAATTAGACCCATGGATTTTATTGGTCGGCCATGACTCATCCAATAAGGTTAGGACAAGTGTAAAGGTAATTTCATATTATTTATAACATTATATTTACCTTAAATTACACTAATTACCTTTAATCGCGAATAATAAAACTTAAAAGTTACTATTCACCAAAAAATATTTTCATCTCATTGAACCACATTTTACTTACTAATGACAACCATGTATGTCGGATTTTTGAAATTCAATTCTCATAATTGGTAAATTTTCAATTAAATGAAAAATTAGTTCATTGACTACCACTTAGTGGTTTCACTATTCATAAAAAATTGATGTTTTCAGAAAAATACCAAAAATTCACCCTAAGATATATTTGATATTCCTAATTCAAAAATGATGTCTATTTTACAAAATTCAAAACATATAAGTTGAATTAATTAATTTAATAATTAATTCCCGCTGTCACAACAAATAGCCTATTTTTAAGAAACAATATATATCAAAATATTGACAATTGTTTATGTCCAATTTCAAAGTGAAGTTAATTCTAATGACCACCATTGGATAAAATGGTAAAATTATATTATAATTATATTTTAAAACCACTCAATAGTATAATTTTTCACTATTAATTATTTTGATTAAAAATATTGTTTTTAAGTATTTTTTTACTATTTATCAAAAATTGGAAGTTCGCAGAAAAATACCAAAATTTCAACATAGGCTAATTTAGATATTCTGAATCAAAAAATAAAGTCCATTATGAAATATAAAATTTATATAATTTAAAAAGGTGGGTATTACTATTCATAATGGCTACTTTGATTGGTCGCGGTGTGTTAGAACTCGAGGTTGCGTACAACACACGCTGCTCTATTATTCAAAGAGAAGCATACCATGGAAGCTTGGGGGTGTTAAATTCTCCCCTCCTTCAATAAATTGCATCCTCTCAATTTGAAAATGTTCTTCGAAAATAAAAGGTTTAAAATTGAAAATACCTTTGTGGAAAACCCATATCGGAAATAGGGTTAATAAAATTTATCCTTAATAAGAGGGAAAGGGAAATGAAAAAGTCACCACCAAATTATGATCTCAATTAGGAGAACATTGGTGGAAATTAGAGACATATAATTGTAGGGAAAATGTAAATATTTGTAGGGAGTGATTGAGGTCATCAATCACAAACAAGTGTAAAATTCAGGGCCTCAAAGCCTTCAATATATGGTGATTTAAAATATCATCAGTTCAACAAAACATAAGGTATTTGGATAACACATTTTTTTAAATATCCATTTCCTAAAGATTAATAATTAATTTATTCATAGAATAGGAGATATGTATATATATATATATATTCTTGACAAGTAGAGTTTCAAACTTCAACAAATTTCTACCACAAACTCATCTTTCACTCAAAAAGATAATAGAACTCAAAAATATTATATTTGTCCTAATCGTATGAGGTTAAAAATATTAACACATACCATTTAGATTAGGAAAACTATTTTGTAATAACCAGGGACTTCCTGTAGGCTAGTGGTAGGTAATAAAGGCCTATCGTACTATGGTTGTCGGTTCGATTCCTATATCTTTGTCCGACACGACGGGTTATCCCCCAACCTGCTGGTTGTCCTTTTCCTAAAACAATAGTATTATAATATTCCAAAAATAATCTTCAGAAATGTTTTAACCTTAAACAATACTATCCAAAGTTCAACTTAATCCATTCCAACCTTTATAGTTATCCAAAATACCTCTGTCCAAACTTTCTCTAAATGGTCTCTAAATTCCAAAATCAATTGTAACATCTGATTCCCCAAACAAAGTAATGTTTCTCTTATTGTCACATACTAAAAATATGATTACCTTCATCATATTTAAAACCTTAATGAAAACAACAAGTACTGAAGTACAATCCTAATATATATCACATTATTCTTATAACCAGAATATAATCCTTGAGTCCAAAAGTACCAATACATTAATTATTTCACTTCAACTGTAGTAACAACATAAGATTGGCCTTGATCCCTTGGCCTTTTCTGAGGTAATTTTATTTGACGCTTAGGACATTCATTTTCATAAGGCCCCATTTCCCTACAATTTTAACATTCAACATTGACAGCCTCTTTATTTCCCTTGTAATCACGATCCTAGTGACATTTTTCTCCACATTTATAACAAACTCCCATTCCTTTTAGGCAAGTATCGGGGTGATTATTCCCACAATTATCGCATAATGGAAAATACTTATTTCCCTTTTTCCCTTTATCTGTCTCTTGTTCCACCGTTCTCTTATTCTCTTGATTTAATTTATTGTGATAAGATTTAGAGAATTCCTTTTCAGTCTTGATAGAACACGAGACTATATCTTCGTACGTTGAGAAAGATTGTGATACTAATGTTCGACGGAGAAATGGTTTTAACCCATCAAAGAAACGATCAATCTTACTTCTTGGGTTACGTATATAATCTGCAACATACCTCTCTAACCTCAAAAAGTTAGCCTCATACTTTGCGACATTCTCATCATCCTTTTTCCTCAGACTCAAAAATTGTCTTTCCATATCTGTTCGATGGTCACGAGGAAAGTATTTTTCTAAGAAAAGATCTTTGAACTCCCACTATTCCATATTTGATACTTCATAATCTTCCTTTTTGTTTTGATTCAATGACCACCATTGATCATTATCTCCAGTGAGGCATTAAACTACCATGATAACCTTTTCCCATTCACTACTCCCCAAGTCATGGAATATTTTCTCTAAGGAATTTATCCATTGCTCAGCTACTAAGGGATTTGTACTCCCATTGAATGTTGTTGGTTGTTGCATCATGAGGTGGTCTAACATTGATCCTCCACATTGTAGATCAGGGTTCTCCATACGAGTAAGGTTGTTATTCATAACCTGAGTGAGTTGTCCCAGTATGGTGATAAGTTGATCAGCACGAGTTGTATCACCAGCTCCGTTATAATTATCTTGATCCGGAGGGAAATCCCTACATGGATTGCGTGCATTGATACGGTTTCCATTCCTTCCACTAGGAGCCATTTCTAAACAATGTCATAAACTAGATTAGTTTATGAATCGAAATACATAATTCCATACTTGTAAAATAGTTAACATAAATTGAATAGTTTATGGATATAATCCATAATCATAAAAATGTTTTCTTTGAGGAAGTATATACTCATAAACTCTTCATAATGGTTTGTATAGAAAATGGGAATTATCCTAAGCATATCCCCTGGGAGTGTCGTAACCAAGAGTGCGACAAGGCCTGTTGTCATGTACCAGTTCTCGTTCGAGTCTAGCTCAAAGCAGTGTTTTCGGTTTTTTACCCCTAGGCACATCTGTGCCAGAGCCGCCTCTACCTACTCGTATCCAAATAGGGATGTATTTCTCAGAAAATACACAAAATCTATACTTTACCAAATTTCTCAGATGTTCTTCTATACTAATCCTAAAAGTCTATCTTAGGGATATGTGCTCTAATCAGAGTTTATCTAAATCTAGCTTCCAAGGTTAGTACTAAACTGCCTCTAATACCAACTATAACACCCCGTCCCAGTTACCCTGAGCTGGCGCATTAATACGTAACATTGGCATGATCACAAAAGATCAAGTCTCGAAAGACCGATTAGTTTAGTAGCCTTGGAAACACTAGATATATTCATAAGTCTTACATTACATCATAAAGCGAAAAACTACAATAACATAGTCTCCATAGTACACACTCATCTCCCCTTCAGACTATCCCTACAGGTCAGTCATAAAATATTTCTTCACATCCTGGGAAAAATAAAACATAGAAAGGGGTGAGCTCAGATGCTCAGTAAGGATAACAATATAGCGGAAACTTTATTAAATAAAATAAACATTTAAGGCAATGTATAACTAAAACAAAAGCCTTTTAAACATGAACTTCAACATAAATGGAAAAAATAAATGAAATAATTCCATTTACTTATTCATATGGATATTCTACTAGTCAAATAATCACATGAAATATCAATAACCACTTTCATAATGGTGGAATTCATAATGCCAGACTATCATAACCACATAGCCAAGGCCTCGTGCCAAGACTACAAATAATATTTTGTCAAGGCCTCGTGCCAAGACACTAGTTTGTCTCATGAGACCTACCGATGCGTCGAGGAGCTATAGCGGGATCCACCCGTCACTTATTAAGTCCAATGCATTCCTCATATGAATAGGTTTAAACATATCATAAACCATAACATAATCGTATCACATAATACATGCATAAAGAAAACATAACATTTCCACATTTCAATCACAAGATATCAATACAACACATTTATATAATAAAAACATTATCAAAACCATTTTCAATACCAAAATAAAAGAAAAGTCAAACATGGTATTTTTTTTAATTTAAAAAAATTTATGGCTTGTAGAGGAAGCCGAAACTCAAATAATGGTCACAGCGGCGGAGAAGTCATTGTCACCGCATACGTAAGACAAAAAATTCCTTTTGTCATTTAGTAAAAATGCTTCGTATAAAAATATTCCTTTGGAATAAAAGTAAAAGTCAAAGGGGTTTATACACTTTATAAATGAAAGTTGTGTATAAAACAAAATATGCCTCAATGAAAGGAGATTGAGACGAAGTTCCTTACAAAGATAATTTTGTAAATAAAATAGATCTATTATGTGTATTCACTATAAGTACACAAAAAGAAAGTATAAATACAAGATAGGACATAATCATAGCATGACATAATTTTAAAGTAGGAGATTAACCCAAAGAACAGAAATTTGGTTAGGAAGTTCCCTTACCTCGTGTCTGACTTGACTCGATCGCTCTTTAACCTCCTGAATAATAAACTAGAGTTAATTTATAATTTCTTAAGAACCGTTTTCAAGTTCATTATTCCTTTTATATCACTTATTACTATGTTATGAAAATTATGTAATTATTTAAGTTAATAACGGTCATTTTATCGATCTTTGGTACTTGAGTCTAAAATAAACTTCTTATAATTACAAGTTGTTCATGTGGTAAAATATCCATTATATACAGAATTATATTCATGAATTAGGTATCATATATATCATATATATCCATTATATACATGAATTTATAATATTACATAACATTTAGAAGTAAGAAATGAAATGCACCGTTCATTGAGACGGTAAGCCGTACGTACGCATGAATGCTACTTTCATTTCTATTTCATATTTAATGGAATGAAATCATAATTATATAAAGTTATATTATAATTCCAGTATAATATCATATATAATATCATTTACTCCATCCTTTATACGTCCCATATATGGCATTAATGATTCAAATCACTTTCAGTGGGCGGTAGTCCGCACTTCCTAAAATGAAATTATCACGTTTACCCATAATGGAAATCATAAAGGTATGAAATAAATGAAAAATACAGAAGCATAAGAAAAACATAAAAATAACATATATCATATATAAATATAGTGACATCTTAATGGCCACCATGAGAGGTGTTAAAAGAATATTGAACAATCATCGTTTCGTGAGGCAATAATTCGCCACCCACAGAAACAGTATGTTCTTTAACCATTAGACGAAGGTGTGTGTAAGTTTAAATAAAATAATTATCATAAAAACATCCTAGTATATTTAAGATACTGGTTTTGTTACAAAATAAAGGAATTAAAAGAGTTTAATGGGTTGGAGAAGCAAAATAAAACAAAAGAACATAAGAGAAGATATTACCTTAAAATTGGTTAACTATTTTTGATTCGAGCAAAAGGCTTCCTTGGGAAGACTTATGCCCAAATTGAGGCTTCTAAGAGTAATAGAGGGAAGTTGGGATAGTTTTTGGGCAGTGTTTGGCCGAGAAAAATGGCTTTAATGTGTGAATAAGGTGGTAGAGGTGGGGGCGTTTTATAAGAGGAGAGGAGGGGCACTCTTGGAAAGTAAAGAAATGTTACTTTATTATATAATGCGTTTCGGATTTTAAATGTCCCACAATTATATATTTTGAGGATAATGTGATAAGGGTTCGAAATATACTCATCCAATAGGTTTTGACAAGTGTAAGTCTTAGATTTTACATTATCTTTTCATTTTATTTAAATTGTTAATTATTGAGGTAATCGCTGCATCATCATGGTGTCATAAAAAATTTAATTTAATTAATGTATAAAAATTATAAAAAAAGTATCCTGATGTAGGAAATCATTTTATCTTTCCAATTAATATTTATAGTCGAAAATTTAACATATATAACCCCATGTAATAATTGTTTTAGTAAAACAACACATGTTTGTGACAATTTTATTTTTACTGTAAATAAAAAGTTATTAATGTCATTTTCTTACCCAAGTGGCACCATGGGATCTCCAAGTTGACCCATGGATTGTCTTGGTCTTCCATGAATCATAAAATAAGGGTAGTACAAGTGTAAAGGTAATTTCATATTATTTATAACATTATATTTACCTTAAATTACACTAATTACCTTTAATTGTGATTAATAAAACTTAAAAGTTACTAGTCACCAAAAATTATTTTCATCTCATTGAACCACATTTTACTTACTAATGACAACCATGTATGTCGGATTTTTGAAATTCAATTCACATAAGTGGAAAAGTTTCAATTAAATGAAAAATTAGTTCATTAACTACCACTTAGTGGTTTCACTATTCATCAAAAATTGAAGTTTTTCAGAAAAATACCAAAAATTCACCCTAAGATATATTTGATATTCCTAATTCAAAAATTATGTCTATTTTAAAAAATTCAAAACATATAAGTTGAATTAATTAATTTAATAATTAATTCTCGCTGTCACAACAAATAGCCTGTTTTTAAGAAACAATATATATCAAAAGATTGGCAATTGTTTATGTCCAATTTCAAAGTGAAATTAATTCTAATGACCACCATTGGATAAAATGGTAAAATTATATTCTAATTATACTTTAAAACCAAGCAATATTATAATTTTTCACTATAAATTATTTTGATTAAAAATGTTGTTTTTAAGTATTTTTTTACTATTTATCGAAAATTGGAAGTTCTCAGAAAAATACCAAAATTTAAACATAGGCTAATTTTGATATTCCGAATCCAAAAATGAAGTCCATTATGAAATATAAAATTTATATAATTTCAAAAAGTGGGTATTACTATTCATAACAGCTACTTTGATTGGTCGCGGTGTGTTAGAACTCGAGGTTGCATACAACACACGCTGCTCTATTATTCAAAGAGAAGTGTACCATGAAAGCCTGGGGTGTTACATAGAACATGAAGAAGATAATGTACAAGGAATCTATTCAAATGTATTAATAATGGAAGTCTTGAAAAACATTCAAAGAACTCAAAATGAAAATGATTTAGAGGAAGAATCAAAAGATGAAACCATGATTGGAGAAACTTCATTAGAACCTCATAAGGGAAATAGAAGAGCAGAAATTGATCAATCCAACATCAATAGGGATTGGAACACCCCCAAAAAGAAAAGGATAATTAAGAAATATTAACATTATACCTTCCTATAAATCATGGAACCAAACTCATTTGAAGAAGTGAAGGATGAATCATGGGTTAAGGACATGAATGAATAATTGGATTATATTGAGAAGAACCATAAATTGGATCTTGTTAAGAGACCTGTAAATCAGAATTTTATTAGAACCAAGTGGATATTTAAAAACAAATTAGATTAGCATGGAAATGTGATTAGAAACATGGAATACTTAGTGTGTAAAGGATTTTCATATATTGAAGGTGTTGATCTTGAATAAAAATTTGCTTAGGTGGATATATTGGAGTCATCAGGATTTTTCTTTATATGACAATTCAATTAGGATACAAAGTTTATCAGATGGATGTTAAAAAAAAATTATTAAATGGAGTCTTAGAAGAAAAATTCTACATTGAATAACCATTGGGGTTTCTTATTGAAAATGATAAATAAAATGTTTTTATATTAAAGAGAATCTCTATGGTCTTAAATAGGAACCATGAACATGGTACTCTCAACTGGATGCTTATATGAATAAGCTTCAATTCAAAAGTGGAGGCTTCAATAAAAAATCTCTATGTAAATAATTCACAAGATGATCATTTTATAGTGCTTGTGTATGTGGATGAAATTATATTTAGAAGAATCAAGTAAGGATCAATGGAAGAATTTTTTAATCACATGAAATCCGAATCTGAGATGTCTATAATTGGTGAACTCACATGATTCTTGGGGTTGTAAGTTATTCAAAATAAGCATTACACCTTTATTTCTCAATAAAAATATATTAGAGATCTTTTGAAGAAATTCAACATGCAAGAATCCAAACCAATTTTGACTCTGTTTTCAGTAGAGACAAAACTGTGAAAGCACTAGGATATGACATATGTAGATCCCACCCTATTGAGGATAATAATTGGAATATTATTATACTTGACTGGAACATAGACAAATATTGTCTTTGAATCATGATTATCAATCCGATTTCAAAGTAATCCTAAGGAAGAGAATTTGGTGGTAGTTAAAATAATCATGATGTATATTCAAGGTACTCTCAATTTTGTCTTACACTTTTTATAATGAAGGGACAATGAATTATCAGAATTTTCTGATGCTAACTAGGCTGGAGATTTGGTGGATAGAAATTCCATAAGTGGTGTATAATTCTTTGTTGGAAACAAATGTGTAGGATGGTTGAGAAAGAAACAAGAAAAAACTTCTCTTAGTATGGAATAATTAGAGTATATGTATACTAAAAATGCTTTCACTCAGATATTGTGGATGAAGAAACAACTAACTGATACTGGTAATGAGGTGAAATAGACCATGATGATTTACTATGATAATAAGAGCATGATCAATCTTATGAATAATCTGGTTTAATACTCTCATAAAAAACATATTGAGATTAGATATCACTTCATCAAAGAAATAGTTGGACAAGGTGTGATTAAAATGAAGTATATTGGAACTAATGAAGAAGTGGTTGACATTCTGACTAATCCATTGGTAGAACATGTGTTTGAGAAACATCATTTGAACCTCAGTGTTCCACTACCTCCCAATGATTTAGGAGGATACATATTTCTCCCCTCTCCCCATGCGTGTTAACTATTTTAATCTATTTGTGGAATTGATGCAGGTTTTTGAGGGATATATAATCCAAGGGAGTCTATTTGTGGAAGTGATATAGGCCTTTGGGTTTATTTCCAAAGGGGTGAATAGAGAAATTCAATGGTCTTAAAGGGTTTTATGGTTGATGGTTTTTTACAAACCATGAAATTCTTCTATAATACATTTTGAATTGGGTGTTATGAGGAAACAATATACAATGCTTCTATGAAATGATGAGAATTAACTGTTACGAGGAAAGAATCATAGATTAGATTGGAAATTTTAAGCATTCCAAAATACAATAAACCAATTAATGCTTCCCCTATTTTTTTTTACATAAATCTTTGTTCACGTAGACTTATAGTGTTGAATGATTTGTTTCTTGTGTATAAAGTTTTGATAGTGGTTGGTGATTTATTGAATTTTTCTACATATTGAAAAAAAAACTAAAAAGGGGATATTTTTTGAATAAGGGATGGTCTTTACTAGAAATGGAATCTGGTTTCTATTTTTTTTCAATCCACACAAGGTTTATTAGAGAGTTTTCAAGGAAATTGATCTTAAAGTAAAAACTAACTATAGTGTTAAAGGTGGAACCTTTTCCCAGTGTTTTCTAAAATTTTGGGTCTAAAAATTTGGAGAATGGAGAAAGGTATTTTTGGAAAAGGAAGTTGCATGCAATATTGAAGGTGAATCTGAATGTTGCGCACAAGTTAAGTTTTTAGATCATCTCAGAAAAATAAGACAAGGAAAGAATCATGTGATAGATTGGGTTTATTCATGAAAGATGGTTTGCACTAAAGGAAGTTTTTTATGAAAAGAAGAAGGTGTAAAGAATATTTCCCACCAAAAATGACATCTAATTTGAGTTATTCACAAGTGGAGTTTTGAGACCGACCCATAAAAATATGATAAAGGCATGAGATGCACACAAAATTTGAAATTATATGGAAGGATCTTACGTTCCAAATACAATATAAAAATTAGGCTTACACACATGGGGGAAGGTACACAAGTAAAATTACCATAGGGTCAACAATTTCT
The DNA here is from genome assembly GCA_963277665.1 of Viscum album. Taxonomy (NCBI): domain Eukaryota; kingdom Viridiplantae; phylum Streptophyta; class Magnoliopsida; order Santalales; family Viscaceae; genus Viscum; species Viscum album. The sequence goes on along the minus strand of OY728167.1, from coordinate 709,592,198 downwards.
ATAAATAAGAGGCCACCCCATAAAATAATTAGAAAATTTTCAAAAATTTTTTTTGTCTCTTTTGCATGACGAAGTTGCATGAAAAATACTTATGTGTAGTAAATAGTGTTTGAATAATATTCCTTGTGTCTATCTAGACCTAAGGAAACTTTTGGTGTGGTTTCACAAAAGATAAGGGGTGTTCAAAAGAAATATTTCATTAAAATCCTAAAAGTTGTGCACAAGAATAGGTGTTGCGTGCAAGTGATGAGTTGTGCTACTTTAAGGTTTTGAATATTCAGTTTTTAATCAACGATTTCAAGTGCATCAATTTAAGACTATGGTTGAAGAATAGTCTAATTATAGTCATGTAAAAATACTTAAATTATAATAAACTTATGAGACCTTCAAGTCATTAAATTGGGTAAGTCTTCACCAAAAGTAATGATCTAATGGGAGTCATTGGATGTGTTTTGAGGGAGGCAGTGTGCTATTACTAAATCTTATAAAGGTACTGTGACTAGTTTAGAGTAACTATTTCAAAACTTTTTTATTCCACAACTAGTGAATATGAAAGAAACACAATCATATTATGCTCCTTGGTCTATCCCTTAGTGGTGAACTAAGTTAAATTGTTGTGTTGTATCTTTTAATGTGATTATTTATTCTCTACTCATTTACATCATACATGTTTAAAGAGTTCCTACAAACATGGGAACAAGATACATCACTTTAAAAGAAAAATTTGAAACCTTGGTTCACCCCTAGACTCTCAGGGTGTTATAGGGTCCTATATAAGAGAATTTGATAATTTTAGGCTAGCATGTCTAATGATTTTTACGAGATCAGGATGCCGGCTGAAAGGCTTTCATGTGATCTCAAGTGACTTTTCTGGGATTTTCTGTGAGATAGAGGTTTCTTTCAAGGGGGACTTCATGATATAGAGTATGATTTTAAAGGGGTATTTTTGTTGTCAATGGTGGTTACCAGGGGAATATAAAACCAATCGCATAATATCAACGTATCTTCCCCTCATAAGAAGATCCGATCATTTACCTTTTATTTCCATATTTATTTATCAAAGGACTGGGGATCTCATGATATTTTATGAGTGTTGTAGAGAATAATCACTCTACCCATAGATAATATGTTGTGTGACCAAAAAGGGGTCCTATGATGATTCGTGATAATTTTATGAAGAAACTTTTTTTTACTAATGGATCTGAAGGGGGAGCGCAAGATCGCCTGGACATTTTCGGGGACCTTCACGTGACACGGGTGACGTGTCTGTGGGATCTTGTGAGATAAGGAGGACATGTCATTGGGGATTTTCCGTGTATTGAGAACCATTTGTGAATGTCACATGATATTTATAACCACAAGAGGATTTTACCTTTTCCTTTTTATTTGATTCTTTATTTTTCAAAGGTCTTAGGATCTTGCAAGTCTGTATGAGTATTATCGAAGACAATAACTATTTTAATCGGTGGTGCATTATGTAACCAACAAAGGGTCCTATGATAATTCCCAAGAATTTCATGGAAAATAAATTCTATTATCCTTATGGATATAAGGGGGGATTGCAAGTCTTGGTGGACATGTCTAAGACCCTTCGTCCGATGAATGTGTCATGCCAATGGGCCATCACACAGTGAGGCAGACATGTCACCAGGGATTTTGCGGTGTATCAAGAACTACTTCAACATATCATGTGATATTTATGAATAAAAGAGGATTTATCCTTTTTGGATAATTTCCTCCATATTTTCCAAGTATTTTTGGATGGATTTTTATGCACCCACCAAATGAAAAGCCTCATGACTCGGAGGGGGGCTCAGTTATCAGCCTCAGTATGATTCAACGAGTGTCTCAACCACCTTCACAAGAGAATAAGGCTTTTCAATGGGGATCCACAATATTCTCCATATGTTTTTTACTACGCATGACCATTCACATGACCTTCTTAAGGCCATGAAATTGAATTCATTCTAGGAGTTCACGGTATGTGCGTGATTTTGGCCGCCTTCATCATTATTTTCTTTGATGGGAAAATAATACCCATATTCAGATATTTATTCCTTTTTGTATTTTTATTTCTCATTGGGAAGGCATTAACAAGATTTAAATTTACCTTTGCACAATTATAAAAATTCACTGGTTACAATGATGTTTCCATATAAATTCAAATTTTATTTTAACACAACTATGAAAATTCTATTTACCCTTTTTTGATCCTTGTAAACCCAAGGTTTCCTTTATAAAAGGATTAAAATTCAATATTTTCCTTCATAAAATTACCAAAACAATACAAGCCCTAAATAATCTCACTAAAAACAATGCTTACCATTATGTAACTATAGAAGACTCACTCTACCCTTAATTAACACATATAATCTTATAGTTTACTTTACACAACACTATAACATGATACTTAATGGTCCTAAATGATATATTTATCCTAGGAACTCTTTATTAATATTTTGAAAAATATTATAAACAATACATAAATGAAAACTCAAGATAAATTAAGTAAAAAATATATATAAACAATGATAATCATACTTTAACAATTCGAAAGATAACAAACTAAAGAAAATGATCAATAATGTGAATAAAATTATAATTAATCATAACATGATAATTTTTAATTATCAAAACATATCATGGGAGTGTAATTCAATGAGAAACTTCCAAAAACTATATCTTATTCACGTGTCCAAATATAATATTTTTATGAACATGAAAGACTTTAATAAAATATTATTTAATAAAAATATCATTAAAGTCAATTTCTAGACTATTCTCATGTTTTTTATTTAAATACATCAGTATCATAATAGAATTTGAATATAAAAATTCAAAACCTCAATAATATTTTATATTTAAATAAAATATTCCTGGAAAAAATAAAAAATCCAATTTTTTTTAATTGTAATTTTTTAAGAACATTTACATTATTTTTCTATTACTTTAACAAGCATTATTTTTGTGATGCATACAAATTTAAGTTAAATATTGCATCAATAAAATGAAAATTGAATTACCATGAAAAAAATTTATTTAAAATTAAAATAACTATTTATAACCTAACATAACCTCTTTTTATTCATATGATAAAATAGTAGAGATATTAAAAAAATAAGGGGACATTTTTTATTTATTATTTACATAAAATAATATTAAGGCCATTATCAATTTCAAGTGTCGATATTTTGTGAAATTTTATAATTTTGGATGGTAATGGCTGAAAAAGAGTTAATAAAGGAAATAATATAATGGTTTTTTGAATTTTTTTATCTTATTCCATAGTTTTGATTTGGTTTTACTCATTTTACCCTTTCTATAGTGACACCATTTTTACAAAGTTTAATATTCACAATGAATAAAAGTAAATTCAACATATTTACTAAATTTTAAATTATGATTTCCAGTATGGAATCCATTTTATCAAACTCAGTTGTTAGTAGTGGTAGAATGTTTTTTTAAAATAATCCCATAAATAATGATAAAAAATAATTTTCTATAAAAATGTATTTTACATTGGAAAATGATTTTTATAAAAATAATTTATTTTATTAATTAATAAACATTAATTGTATTATGTTTTTAATAAATATGAATTAATTAAAATTTAAAACCATTCTGAAAAAGGGGACTTTTAAAATATATGAATGTATAAGGTAATTAATTATAAAGTTTTTTATTTTTTCACAGTTCACTAAAAAATTAATATTTTTATAAAAAAAATTCCTCCTAAAATAATTTTGATATAATAATTTAAAAAATGATATAATTTTTAAAATATTAAATTCCTAAAACTTCCAAATAAAAATTATAATTTCCACCCAAAAAATGAAATAAAAACAATTTATAAAGAAATTGTATTATTGAAGAATAAAATAAAATTAGTATAAATTGAGTTCTTATTTCTAAATTAATAATCAATATATTTATTTTCATTAGGACCATTGTAAATATATTTCATAATTTAGTCATTCATATTCATAACCAAAAATTCAATGGCTATGCCACAATTGTCACGTTTAGAATAATATTATTTTCTAGTTTGTTTATCCTCGGTGTTGTATGGCATGTACGCTATCAAACATAGTATTATAATAAAATATAAAGGTACTAAACATAGAATTATTTTTATTATTTCAAAACCAAAAATTTAAATCCAACAAATAATTTTGATGTTACCACATCCTCTAGGATCCGTACAATGATTACTGATTTCTAAGAAGCATATTCAATAAAATTCTAAGATCTCAGCTCATTACTCGAATTCAAATTTTATTTTAATATATTAGTTTCCTAATGTAAAATAGGTTCATCAACATGTTCATGTGTAAGGAGTTAATTTTTAAGTTGTGGGTATTTTATTGTTTAAAAAATATTGATGTGTAATATGTTTTCTTTAAATTCATTGATTAATACACCTTTATAAATATTGATGTAATTTAATATATCTTCATGAATGGAATTAATTGGATGATTAGTGATTTGGTTGGTTATAAAAATTCCTCTATATTGAGGAATTTATTTTTTCATGAAAAATACTATTAAACTCACTAACTTATAAATAAAAAATCACTATAATTGGAAATTTTGTGACTCAAATGGCACTATAGACTACTTTTCTCATTGAATTCATCTCAAAAATCTATTTGGAATAAAATATTGAATGAGGAATTAAATTTATGAAATCCCCAAGATAAATATAATTAATATATTAATGGAATATCCATAATAGTGAAAGTAATGAAAGAATTTCCTTGACCAGGGTACATTTTAGTAAATTATGGTTTTATTAGTGAAACAAATTTCATTACAATATATATCTTTTATTACCAGAAGTTTTACTTTTATTAGTGAATTAATTTTATTATGGAAATTATAAAACTTAGGAAGGGATTAAAAAATAGGTATGTTGATTTTTATCTATTTAAATGATCCTAAAATATCTATTGGATTTTCCTCTTTATGAATTTTCTTAGATTAATCCATTATTGAGGGAAAGGAAAATTATGTGTTTACCTTTATTGTTAATTGTTTCCTAAAATATATTCATGGTTCCATATAAATATTTTTATATTTTTATTCTTTTTTTTATTTATTTACATGAACTATTAGAGTTTTTTGTGTGGTTATGGTGAATTTCATTACCATTCTTAATAGGTACCACAATCACATTTATTTAATTATTTTCTAATTTTTTTTACTTTTAGTATCATTGGATTATTATTCATCATTTCCAATATAAATTATAACTTTATTATAATTCCACTATTTAATTTTATAACTATTCATTGTTTTGGTTTAGTGGATTTGAAACTTGTTTTTAAGAACAATGAGAATGTTGGTTAAGGGGTTTCCTTAGTTAAAATGGTTGTTGTTGGAATGTCTATGGCATCCTAGATTGAAATTATGTTGGAGGGGTGGAGGTTGTTGGAATTAAAATTTAATTGGTAGTTTTTCTTTGTTCTGTTGATTTCTAAAAACATACTAGACCTTGTAGTTATCTTTTCATTCTTCTATGTTAGTGTCTAATTGTAATGGTCTATGTTTATAAGAAGGATCACAATATTATATATCCAATACTTAAATAAACTATTTAGTATATTGAAAAAGATATTATAAAAAGAAGCACAAATTAATAGGGATTAGTTGTTAATTGAATTTATTAATATGATTTTATCATACTATAGTATTAAGTAATTCTTTATAATACTCAAAAAAAGTTTATTTGGAATATTTTACCTCATTGACCCCTTTTATGAGAATACCACTAATTCTATTTTTTTATGAAATTTATACATTTTTCTCTATCAATTGCTTATCTACCACTGATTAATTTACAATCAATTATTATTTTTATGATGTATTTAGTATATTTTTACCACTTCATAATAGAACTTGGTAGATAAAAAATATGTATTGATATTCCTTAATTCACTGGGGTGGAATCATTTTACAAAGATTCATAAATATTTACCATTACTAATATAATGTATTTATTATGAATTTTCTATTTCATATATTTACATTATTATTGAAATTATCCTTGACATTGGGAAGAATCATTGAATGATTTTAATCTAAATTATATCCTAACTTGTGATTTCATAGGGTTATACTCTTTATAAAAACTACTTAGATAATAATTCAAGAGATAAGGGGAATCATATCTGCTTATTTTAGTCCTCTGCTACTCCTCATGGATTATAAATGGGACACACTATGGTTAATTACTTTATAATATTGTTTGGATCCTCACCTAAAATGAAAATAAACATAGGATATAGTTGGATTAATCTAGTTTTAAATTCATATTATTCTTGTAAAAATAATATATATATTTTATTAATGATGTGTGGTTCCAAAAAAATACATTACTGTAATTTCAGGATTCACTAAAATTTTTTATCTATTATAATCATAATGAATACTTTGGGAATCACTGTGATATGTTATTAAAATAATATAAAATTCTTACTCTATATTCTTTATTTTTTATAATTACCTAGATTTAAACAAAATGATTCTCTACAAATCCTAACCAAGAGTAAATAAATGGTTAGTTTGGGATCTGGTTCTACAAATGCTTTTGTGTGGTTAGGTGCTAGTAAATTGGAACCACCTCCATGGTAATAATTCATTGTGATTCAAGAGTATTTGAATATTCACCTTGCCTTTAGGTGGTGAAATGCATTATTTTAATTATAAGGAAATGAAATTTAGTGGGAACATGAATTTCCACCAAGGTAGGGTGAAATTTCATGTTTTCAAAAATTTTAGTGTAATCATGGGGAATTGTTGATAGATTTTCTATAATTGGGGAATCTACACAATGATGATTAATAGTAACTATCTGAATATGGAATAGTGATTGATCTATGTGTAAGAGTTCATATATAATTCTATCAAAGTTATTTAACAATGAAACCATATTCTAACAGTTAATCTTTAAGAGTTCTCATGATCATGACACTCTAAAATCTAGTTTCTAGGGTTGGTGAGTTATAAAAAAATCATTTTAAATTATAACACATTCCTATGTGCATAGGATAGTTTTTAGGAATCAACCAATCATGTAATAGATAACTCACCCCCAACTATTTTGGATCCTCTTATTCTGGATATGGTATTCTTGAATATTTAATGTTGTGATTCTATCTCCCATATACATGCTAAAATTTACCAGAACTTCCCCTCTCAATCACTCTTATGTCATCATATGCATACTTGAGTGAGAGGTGAGAGATAATAGATTAAAAACAAAATTGAAAAAACTAAGGAAATATAGAATAATTATGACCACATTTAAATCAAATAAGCATATTCTAAAATGATATAAATAGTATAGTAATAATTAGGCATTTTAATGGACGCCAAGAAAATACAATTTTCACCCCCACATCAATCCTTGATGATTATTTTTCCCTTTATGTGAGAGATCAAAACCATGGACATAAATATCTATAATATTAGTAAATAATTAAAAGATACAATTTACTGATCCTATAGAATGATGATATTCAACTTTAATTTTTATGTTCCTTTCCATTCCAATATTATTCTATCTTCCTTAGGGGTAATCCTAATATTTATATATGGAATATATGAATTCTTCTTTTAATGATATGGTTAGTGTTTCATTCCCATGAACTCAACAATATTCTCTCTCTCTTGGATTGTGAATCACATATTCAATTGGATTATTTATTTCTGGATTATTTTGGAAACATGAATGGAATATTACATTAATTTACACAACCTTTAATTCCATTAAACATGTTTTTCTCATTGATCCAAAATCCTATTATATTTATTTTCCTTATTCTTATTTAAAGTTAAAATATTTTTTTGTGGATAATACATCCGATTTTGGGTTTTGATATTACATTGGGTGGCTAAAATATGAAAATTTGTTCATGAGGTTCCATTGGCAGTATAAATAATGGTGCATCAAGGCATCAGGTGAAGTTTGGATGAAACACATTCTTTATAGTCCACTGGAATATACTCTAATATAGTGGATCAAACTGTGAATTATATTTTTTACAGTTTAGATTTTTTATTGTATTCATATATCCATTTAATATAACAGAGCATCAACATATGGAAGCAATAGTCGTTCATAGTAGAAATAGTTTGAGGTGATATGAATTAAGTTTTATTTGGTAACGACATAACAATGGATGTTCAAGACATGGTCAGTTGGATATGGAGGTAATATGAAGTTAAAACATTATATTTCAAAGATTCACTGACTAAATTTCAGATCTACTACACTATATTGTTTAAAATATGAAAAAAAACTAATATTGTGATGATTCATCTTAAATAAATTAAGATAATAAAAATTCTTGTTATGTTATTCCTTCAATATATCTGTAGGTGATAGATCTATAGTAAATTTGTCTGAGATTATATCATTGAATAAGAGGATATTATTATGTTGGGTATAATAGAATTCTACTAGTGTGGACATAGACAATAGTAGAATAAAAGATAGTCTTGGCATTGGAAACAAAATTATATTGGCATAGACAAATTTTAGATTTTTGATACATGATCCATCATGGATTTGGTGTTAGTTATAGGTGAAATGTGCTAATTGATTGATGAAAATTTTATTATCAAGAGTGTATTCCCAAAGCAATATTTCCCTTTTGAGGAATACATAATCCGGATAGTTTACAATGTTTTCCCATAAAAAAAATAATAACTATACAAATTTATTTCAACATTATTAAATAGGAATATATTAAATAATTATAGTAATATAGATTCCCTATTTCAAATATCTTATAAAAAAATAAAAAATTCAATGTATTTTAAAAAAATATCCAATCATTTTACTATAAAAATTTGCTGATTAAATATATATATATATATATATATATATATATATATTTCAAATTATTCATTATTCATAAAATACAATGAAAGAGGTGTCACACTAAAATGATCACAATATGCCAAACCTTGTAATGAATGAGGGAATAAAATGGATTCATTACTAAAAAATATAATAAATTATTGAAATTTATCAGCATTGTATTTTCCTATAAGATGATAAGAAAATAGGTCAGTTCTATGGAAATGAGTGATATTTGGAAGTGGAAATCAAGGTGATGAAGAAGCATAATTTTAATTAATTTTTTTTGGAAAAATGAATTTGATGATGTAATTTTTTTCCTCTATAAATACATGAAAATGTAAAATGATCATTCAAAGGAAAAAATCCACTCACTTTAATTCAATGAGGATGGGAAAGGCACCAAGACATTAAGTGTTACAAAGTTGTTTTGATATAACAAGGGATATGATCATCCCTTTATGAAATCTTCAAGTGATATGAATTTAAATAAAAATATTTGGTAAAAATTCCTTAAAAATAAAATCAAGATTTAATCATATTTTAATAGATTAAAGGAATCAGATATGGGGAAATTTATGATACAAAAGACATCAATGAAGAAGTAGTTGTGGATATAACTGACAAACCACCATGTAAAGATTAAATCATTGGAGGAGATGAATAAGTTTAATGTTTCATTAACCTTTTTCAAAATATATGATTCAATGTATAAGAAAAATAGATAAAATGTTATTATAAATGGCCAAAAGAACAATATATAATAGAAATAAGTGGATAAATATGAGTTAAAGGATGAAATTAAAAATGATAAATATAAAATGTTGGATATCTTAGGTATGGGGATTGATCACATGAAAAACCATCTCATAGATGATACAAAAAAATAATCTCCCACTCTTTAAAAGAAGATTTAGTTTAAGAGAAACCCGGAACGTAAATGGGGAACCATGAAATCACATTTGAATACACCTAAATTTATGTGAATTTTTTTTGAAATCATGGTAAATAAAAAATGTGTGTTCCATAACTATGTTTTATATCAAGTCACAATAGAAAGGTATATATTATAGAATAATTCCATACATACCATATGATTTGGATGGATATTATTTTTCTTTTAATGGTTATAAAAAATAAACCATTGCATTTCTCATAAATGATGAAAAGTAGTGCTCCTATAGAAACTTTTTACTGTATAACATAGTAAATAAAGGATCATTAAGAAATAAAAAAATATAAAAATTTATAAGGTTTTAAAGAATGAGTAGGTTCCATTATATCTTGTGGGAGGGAATTTATATTAACCACTATTTTACATGAATCATCTATCTAGGTTTAGGTATTGGATAAGTTAAGAAAAGTATAAAATAAAGGATATTACTGTGAATGATTTAGATTGAGTAAGAGAATGTATTTTTATAGTAGATGTACCTACCAGATGACAGGAAACAAAAATATTATTTAACGAGTAAAATATCACATAGCATACATTGAAAGGTTTGTTATTAATAAATTATTTCATATTTTGGTTCTAAAAGAGATAATAAAATATTTAAAAGAAAATAGGGAGAATTTTTTTCTAGTCATTAAAAGTCTTAGTTTTTATCTCTTTGGAAAATGACAAATTTCTAACTCAGTATATGAAATAAGCTTTCCCAACATGACTTGAAATTTCAATATAATGTAGTAGGTAATCGTTATCCAATGAAATTGTAAAAGTGGAAATTTATATATTATTAATAAAGAAAAATATATCTAAATTCAATCAATGGCGAATTAAAATATCTTATGACAAAAAGATATTAGAGAATGGATTTAAATGTCCATAAATGTTTTGGTGAAACATTATTGTTATGATGACATATCTAGGATTATAAATAATCGTTATCATATGTGTGATGTTTTTGAAAAGGGGAAAAATTAGAAGATATGAAAGTTAAAAGAGAATATATTAATGAGGTTATATTAATTTTTTTATATTAATTATTTTTGAATGATATAACATTTCCTGTTGATGTAAATAAGATTTATATATTCTTTATTGATTATTATTTCAATATAGTCCATATGAGGATTTACTATGGGTTTTTATCTCAATGAATAGTGGATAAGTAACCAATATGGTGTAGGGATCATGAATATTATTATATAATTTTAACAAATATTATTGAAGAGATCATGATATGATTTCAAGTCCTTAGAAGTAGTAGGATTTAGAAAATTGTAATTAAATAATCTCATAATATGGAAAACAAACCTACTATTGAAGGTACTATCTTGATTACTTCTATGCTCATTACTTCGTTATTTGATTCTTGATATCATTGTTTTCATATCTAAATGGGATTTTTATGATCTATGGGTTTTCATGGAGATGATTCATATTACTATGAGTATTGAAACATTACTAGGAGAGTTGATTTAACACAAATTAAAACAACTATATTCTACAACTTTGGTATATAATATTTAAGTTTAATTTTATTTTCAAGTCCTTGATAACGTAAGAAATGAAATTATCATCCAAAAAACAGCCCAGGAATCCATCTGACCTGGAACCCTAACTGGCCCATCATAAGGCCCAATGGGTATTCCCAGTCCTTATGGGTTAGTGACAAGTACTTGGGAATCATATGAGCTCCTTCAGGAATGGTTTTTCAAAAAACCAACATACAATAGTGAAATAAAATAAATATGGTTTCCACGATATAAAAAAATTCAAAAAGGTCAAAAATAACTAAAAGGATATAACCCATTTAAATATAAAAAAACCATTAACTATAGAAACAAAAAATCTCCCATTAAATTAAGAAACTACAAACCAACCAACTCGATTCATTACCGAACAACCTCCAATAAACATATGGTTTCTCACCACCAACCAACTCAACCCACAATGGAACGCCTATCCAAGAAGGATCCAACTGAGAACAGAGAACCTAAAAAATATATAGGTGTGAGATAAGAATACCAATAGGTAACCAAAACCTTCTAAAAAATTTCTATATGTTTTATAAATAAATTCATCAATGTTAGTTTAAAAATAAATCTAAAAAGTTGTATTTAGACTTATACATATATGGAATGAAAATGTCATAACCATTTCCACATCATTCCTCTTTTTTCTCCGAAACTAAAAATAAATTTTTTGAAAAGAATCCACTAGACTAAGCCTCTTTCCAAAACTCACATAAAAAAATTTCAATTAATATAAAAAAAACACATGATTAATTTAAATAAAATGGATATCATTTCATGATAATTTTGTTATCCGATTATATTTAAAAAACCAAACACACACCTTTAACATTTATAAAAATAAAAAATTGTTTTTATCTAAATATAAATGATCAATCTAAAATATTTTAGCAGCTGAAGCCACCTTTAAATCAATAACTTGTTTTGAAATCCACTTGAAAGTACCTATAAAATAGTATTTTTATTCAAAAAGGTTTTACCAACACATATTTTTAAACTCATTTTGAATGGAAATGATCAAAAACCAATGGAAGTCAAGCACAAAAAGAAGGAACCATAGTACACATATATAACAATCAATACAAGCATCACATGTGGAGGTTCCACAATAATGATGGAATAAGAAATGATATAATTAAATACTATATCAAACTCCCCTCAACCACCAACCAATCATACAATAAAATTTTTCATGGACTTTAGATATGGATTAATAACATGCCAAGAATATAAACATATAAGAGTATAACCACCTGAACTAGAATTAGGCATACAATATGTTTATATTGTCATCCCAATATCCCAAAAACCCATCAGAGTGAAAACAAACCCCCACCTAGACCATATTACTAGCATAAATGGTGGGATACATGTGGTGTGTGAATTAACTTTAAGACCATGATATATTTGACACTTAGTACCCGATATCCCATGACCAATAAGGAAGTGAGGTATAGAATCCAAAATCCATGACTACCCACAATCCTTTACCTTTAATGCATTTAACCCTAACACCCAATTATGTGGAGCTCTATATTGAAACATAACATGTAATCTATGAATAACAAGAAAATTCACACATAAGGGGAGAAAAATGAAACACATAGTGATCAAAAACCCACATAAGGTTTAACCAAGAAAGGGGAAATCAAGGGGTGCCTCACAGAAACACCATTTTAAAACCAAAGTACCAACTGGGCCTTTAACACAAAATCCCATATTAGAATGTCGAGCCATTTCACATTCAATAAACTAAATTCCAAACACCACTTTTAAAATGATCAAAAATACCATATCAATATAAACATTTCAAATTCACCATTTCATATTGGTTCTCTTCATTGAAATTATGAAACATGGAAAAGGGCCTTGATTTCCACCATAATTTTTATAAAGTTAAACTTAAAAGATTTTATGAGGTTCAATGAAAAAAACAATTTCTTTTAATTTTTTTTAAAGATATCGTTAAACAAGGGTCAGCCTCTATGAAAATAAAAACAACACAAAGAGGCCGAAAATTTCCCATAAAATCAATTGAAACAAGCCACCATAGAAATTTTCAAGGGGTAAGACACACACACACATTTCAAACCACCACTTAAAATCCAAAAATGAAGCCTTTTTTAAAACCAACTTGAGTCCAACACCCCAATTCAAACAAAAAATAAATTTAAAAACTTTTTTCATAAATTAATAATCAAATAAAATCCAAATCCATTAACAAAACATGGAAAAAATTTAAAAAATACGTAACATTGCCTCACGAAGGCTTAGAATAATACAACATTCCATGTAAAACATGAAAACATGGAATTCACATGAAGAACCAATTATGTAAAGATCAAATCACCATGATATTTTTTTTAAAACACCACAATGATATGACATATAATAACACTCACATAAAATGGGTTTTAGAATGTAGAAGAATATTAAAATTCCAAAATGAAATAATTGCATAGTTACAACTTACTTAAAGAGATGATTACCAAGACAAATCATCTTGAAACATTTATCCTTCAATAGTGACCACATGAATGGGAAAATAAATTATATCTAGAACACCAAGACACCCAAATACCATTCATTAGATCCACCCAAAACCCTAAAATCATGCCACATGATAACTAGGGTTCACGTTGAAGCCAAATAAAAGAGAAGGGGGGGTAAATAATTATAGAATTAGAGGAATAAATAAACTCAATACTCATGTTAATAACTAATGGTAGGAAAATAATTGAGAGAAGAGGAAGGTGGAATTTCTCCAAGAGATCCCAAGGGTCAATTGCCTTGTGTGGGGGAAATGAGGGGTGAAATACCACATATTTCGAAAGGGAAAAATTTGAATTACCCAAAATTTTCAAAAACAGCTTGGCACACAGTTTGGATCTCATTTTTGATAGTTTATAATTACATAGTTGAAGGATGTTTTGTGAAATTGTGTTGTTCCCGAGCAGTAACCATGAATCCTTTTTTATTAGGTAGAGGATGGCTCGTGGTTGGAGCTTGGTTTGGAAAACTGTGTTTCCAAATAGTGAATCCCGTCAAGGTGTTTAAAAATTTATGTAATTCCCACTTTTCCATTTCAAAATAAGTGTTATTTAACCCCTCTTTCCCCCCACACAAGTGGTCCAAACCATTAGAGATATTAAAGGAGTTCCATATTCCTTCTCTATATATTCATTCCATTCCTTTGGTGTAGTCAAAGAGGTTCGAGGTGAGTTCTTCCTCTAGTTCTCTTCTTTTTTCCTCTCTATACCTTTTCTATTATATTTGGATTTCCCTATGAACCATAGTTATCATGTGGCTCGATTTTATAGTTCTGGGTGGATATAATGATAGTTACTTTGGTGCCTAGTGGTTATGTATACCATTTATTTTATTGTGGATGTGTTCACCATTGAAGGTGACATGTTTTGTGATCTTTCATCTTGGTTCTCATCTATTAGAGCTAGGTGTTACTATATAGATATTTCATTATGGAAATATGATATTCTTGTGCTTTCTAAATTCCATTTTTATGAGATTATGATTATATGTGATATATTTATAGTGTTTTTAAACAAATTATTTGAGTTTTGAGATATGTACAATTGGATATTAATGTGAACTCCATGTTTTCATTTTTGGAATGGAAATATTTATAATTTTAAGACACTGTGATGTTTATGTATGGATTTTTGAAATGTTTTCCATGTTATGTAAAGGGGTTTGACTCGATTCTTATTTTCAATAAGTGAAATCATGGTTTTAATGGGATTTTTTTGAATTGATATGCTAACCTCATGTAGTTTTGAAAGGTTTTTTTATATTTAAAGTAGAAATTTGAAATTTTAATGTGTTTTACCCTTTTTAAAATTCCATGGTGTCTTGTTTCAAATGAGTTAACAGGTAATAGTTGGCCTATGGTACTTGTTTTGGTTTTCAAAGAAGAAGATCCATATTAATTAGTATTTTAAAACAATTTAAATGGAATGGATGATTTCATTAAACTTATTAAAATGTTTAATGTGGTTCTCTATAAATACCAGGATCAAAATCAATTACCAGGGATATATTTTGAGTTTTCAAATAATAGAACCCTTGTGTATGAGTGGATTTGAAATTTTTAAAATTCTTGAGTGTCATCCATTATTTTAAAAATGGTTTTAGGAAAGTATTTTTTGGAATGATAAATGGATTTGAATTCCACAATGTGATTTTGTGATAAAGATCTGGTTGACACATTGGTTTTAAAATGGTGTTTGAGTGAGGCACCCCATGATTGAACCTTTCTTGTTTACCCCTTGTGTGGGTTTGTGATAACTATGGTATTCTTATTTCTCCCTCTATGTGGGAATTTGATTATTATTCCTTGATTTCATGTTATGTGTGGAAATGGGTATTTATATAATTTGGTGTAATGGGTGAGGTTAGTTATGGTTATGCCTTGTCAGTAGAGTTGGCTTGTTAATTCTACACCTCACTTATTTATTGGTTATGGGATGTCTGGTACTAAGTAAAAGTTCTAGCTTGTCCCTCTAGTTGGTTCATAAACTATAATTTTTCCACCACTCATTCTTATCACAAGAGATAGGTTGTTTTTTTCATAATTATGATTCTTGTGTGGTCTAGTGGAATGATGTAACACCCCAAGATTTCATAGTGTGTTATTTCTTCAAAATAATTCAATAACTTGCACTACAAGAAACACCGAGTTCAATTGCACCATGACTTACCAAAAAAATCCATTAAAAGAGGTCATTAATAGCATTAACTACATTTTTAACTTTATATAATCCTTATAATTTTAGAATCCATATTATGAGTTTCTTAGTCATAATGCAAGAACAGATTCATTTTCAGTATTGCACTTTTATCAACTTTTGATAGTGAAACCTTTTTAAATACAATATTTTAAACTTTTTGACTAAATGGAGACATCAAAAAATTTAAAATGAAACATCCCAAGCTTCCATGGTACGCTTTCCTTTGAATAAAACAGTAGCGTGTGTTGTACGCAACGTCGAGTTTTAACACACACCACAACCGATCAAACTAGCCATTATGAATAGTAATACCTACTTTTTGAAATTATATATATTTTATATTTGAAAATTGACTTCATTTTTGGATTCGGAATATCGAATTTAGCCTAAGGTAAAATTTTGGTACATTTCGGATAACTTTCATATTTTGATGAATAGTGAAAATTACTAAATTTTAATTAAAAACAACTTTTTTAATCAAAATAATTAATAGTGATAAATTATGAATTTGAGTGGTTTTAAAGTATATTTAGAATATATTTTTACATTTTAATATAATTTTGGTCATTGGACATAATTTTACAATTAAACCGAACATAAACAAGTGTCAATCTTTTGATAGTTATTACCTCTTAAAAACACGCTTTTTGTTTTGACAGCGGGAATTAATTTTAAATTAATTTCTGCCACTTCTGTGTTTTGAATTTAAAAAAATGGATTCCATATTTTGAATCAGGATGTTCAAATTTTGTAAATAGGTAACTTTTATTTTTAGACATTTTGAATAATTACTGTGGTAAATATTTTATTTACCATGGTTAAGGGTAAATCCGGTAAATAAGGGTTAAGAAATAACATTATAATAATACAAAATTACCCTAAAATGTGTCCTAACCTTATTGGTGGACACATACCCGACCATGACCATCCTTGGGTCAATTTGGGGACCCCTTGGAGCCACTTGTATGTGGTAGGGACACTTTATATTAATAAAGTTAAAATAAAAATAAAAATGGCATAAGCTTACATATTTTAGAAGAACAATTTTTACATAGGGTTATACATGTTGTATTTTCTATTATAAATATTCATTAGAAAGATAAAAAGATTTCCTACATAATGATATTTTAATTATAATTTTTAGACATCAAATAATGGAAATTATTAATGATACAATAATGATGCAATGTTTACCTCATTAATAAATCATTTAAATAAATAAGATTATAATGATTAAAATATTATCTAAAACCTGTCCAATTCTTATTGGTTGATGTTATTTAGAATATGAGTCATCTTATCTTCTACCTCAATGATTTTTGGACCATTATAAACCGAATATAATTATATTATAAAGTAATACTTTCACTCTTTCCTAAAGAGCCCCTCTTCTCCCTTATAAAAGGAGACCACTTCTACTCATTCCTCACACCTCTCAAGCCACTTGGATCGTCCAAACTCTGCCCAACTAAACTCCCCACATCCCTCTCCTCCTCCTTGAAGCTTCCCCTTAGGCAGAAAGCATTTCAAGAAGTCCTTTGGTTCCAACCAAAGTGAGTTACCTAAATTAAAGGTAACGATTTCTCTTAAATTATTTTCATTTATTTTGCTTCTCCAACCCCCAAACTCTTCTTATTTCCTTTCTTTTGTAACAACACCAGTATCCTCAATATACTAGGATGTTGTTATAAGAAGGATTAAAACTACACATACACACAACTCCATCTAATGGATTATGAACATAATGTTTCTGTGGATGGAAAACTAACGCCTCATGAAACGATGATTGTTCAAATACATCTTACCGCCTCTCATGGTGGCCATTATGATGGAACTGTAATTAAATATGATATTAATGATATATATTTTATATATAAGCTTCTCTAATTCCATTTTATTTCATATCATTATTCGTTTCATGTTGTATATACATACGATAATTTAATTTGAGGAAGTGCGGACTACCGCCCCCTTAAAATGATATGACTCGTTCATACCACACATGGAACGTATAAAGGATGGTGTTAATAAACTTAAGTAACATGTATAAAATATTATATTATACTGGAATATTAATATGCCTATGTATCATTTGTATTCGATTCTTTTAAAATAAAAATTAAATGGAAGTAGCGTTCGTGCGTACGTACGGACTACCGTCTCCACGAACGCGATGAGATTCATTCTCCATCGTATCCATTCAAGTATAATTATCATTTGATGATTTAAAAATGATGTTTAAGGACTTGATACCATTCTGGATTTGAATAATATACAACTTATCCTTTACAAACATGTCTTACGTAACAAAACATACAAAAGCAAACAAGTAAGTTCACACCCGAAACAGCGATAATACTAAGATATTATTATCAAATCAATATTAAAAGATCATATATGATATCATATTAATGTATATGATTCTTGTATAATTTAATAACAATTATTTCACCATTATACAGGAGGTTAACCTACCCCAACCAAGGAAAAGTACAAGGTAAGGGATTTTCTTATCTCACTTTCAATTCCGTGAGATTTCCATTGTTCGCCACTAAATTATTGAAAGTGGTGTATTGTGTACTGCCATTTGATATATATTATCATGATTCTATTCATGTTATTCTGTAAATCATTTTGTGGTTATTAAATTTTGGCCATACGACTCAGTTGATTAACGTGGTAAGGGGTTTTCATCTCACTCCTTATTCTCATGAGATTCATGCCATATTGCCACCATTACCTTTTGTGTGGTGTATGTACTGCCCATAATTATATTCTTTGTGTAATACACTCTAATTTATGTGTACTTACATATTCATTGTATGATACCTCTTTCATGGGTTGTATGTTTCATAAGTTACCAAACTGGTAAGGGTTATTTCACAATCTCTTCATTATCTGAGGTTGTTTATACGTAATAATCTACTGGGATCTCGTTATCATCCACATCCATGTTTCTTAAAAATGTATTTCAAAACATTTTTAATATTTAAAAGAATATGGGTTAAAGTCATTTATACCCTTGTTTGACTTTTTATAAGAGGTTTATAAGGGAATCTTTCCATCGTTTTCCAAACAAGGTTCTTTTTAACCTTTTCGACAGAATTAAGATAAGAATGTTTTTTTAACTTATACGGCGGGTGCGGTTATTTTCCGCCGTTATAAAATCGTCAAAGCTTCCCTTAAAAGCTTATAAGATTATTTTCAAAGAAAATGTTTGATTTTATATGGATCTTAAATGATTTCAAAATAAAAGGAGATATTTCTTTAAGAAGAATTTTGATTTCATCTATGTCAACATCCTTTGATGGGTTTTAAGATTATTTGAAGTTGATTTATTATGATACAAAACTTCTATATTGTTTTGAAGATTTTGTGATATGTTTGACTGTGGATGTGCTATTTTTATACCATTCATAGTTTATGGTGAAAGTATTGACATTTCGTATGCTAGTTCCAATAAGAATGTTTATGTTATATTTCAATCTTTACTTCATATGAATGTGTTGGACAAGTATGTTCCAGGTTGGGGACTGGTTAAAGTAAGCCCTCCAGGTTGGGGACTGGTAAAAGTAAGCCCTCCAGGTTGGGGACTGGTAAAAGTAATCCCTCCAGGTTAGGGACTGGTAAAAGTAAGCCCTCCGGGTTGTTGTCCGGTTATTAGAGGCACTCCGGGTTGGTGTCCGGTTATTAGAGGAACTCAGGGTTGGTGTACGGTTATTAGAGGCACTCCGGGTTGGGTTCCGGTTACAGTTAGCCCCAAGGTCTTGGGACGAGGCCTTTAAAAGTAATTAAAGTTTAGCATTATGCATTCCAACATTATGAAAGTGGTTATTGATTTTTGCATGTGATTATTCGATTAGTAGAATATCCATGTGAATAAGTAAATGGCATTATTTCATTTTATTTATGCCATACCATGTTGAAAGTTCATGTTTAAAAGGCTTTTGTTTTAGTTATACATTGCCTTAAATGTTTATTCTTATTGATGAAAGTTTCCGCTATATTGTTATCCTTACTGGGCATTTGAGCTCACCCCTTTTCTATGTTTTATTTTTCCCAGGAAGTGAAGATGTAAGTTATGAATGACCTGCAGGGATATTATGAGGGGATTATAGTGTGGACTGTGGAAACATTATGTTGTTGTAGTAGTTTTTCATTTCATGATGTAATGTAAAACTTATTAATATATCTAGTGTTTCCAAGGCTACTAAACCAATCGGTCTTTCGAGATTTGATCTTTCTTGTGATCATGCCAATGTTATGTAATAATGCACCGACTCTAGGCAACTGGGGTCGGGGTGTTACAGTTGGTATCAGAGGAAGTTTAGTACAAACCTTGGAAGCTAGATTTAGATAAACTCTGATTAGAGCACGTAGACCTAAGATGAACTTTGAGGTTTAGTATAGAATAACTTCCTAGAATTTTGGTATTGTAGAGATTTTGTGAGTTTTCCGAGCAATACATCCCTGTCTGGATACGAGCAGGTAGAGGCGGCTCTGGCACAGATGTACCTAGGGGTAAAACCCGAAAACACCGCTTTGATCTAGACTCGAACGGGAACTGGTGCACGACAACGGGCCTTGCTGCACTCTTGGTTACGACACTCCCGGGGGATATGCTTAGGATAACTCTCATTTTCTTTACAAATCATTTTGAAGGGATTATGAGTATATACTTACTCAAGGAAAACATTCTTATGATTATGTATTATATCCATAAATAGTTCAATTTATGTTAAGTGTTTTATAAGTATGGGATTATGTATTTTGATTCATAAACTGATCTAGCGTATGCCATTGTTTAGAAATGGCGCCCAGTAGAAGAAATGAGAACTCCAGAAATGCACATGATCCAAAGAGAAGGAAGGATCATATATTTCATGGTCTTAAGCTAGAATTTATAAGAGGAATAGTCTCCCATGTATTATCATCATGTGAAGAAATAATATCATGTGTTGATAAGATAAGTAAAGATTTTACTGAGTCATATGGATTTGAAGGGAAGCAAGAGAAGAAAAGGATGGAAGAGAGAAAGATGGATAAAGGGATGAGGGAAAAGAAGAATTTTCCCATATGTGGTAACTGTGGAAAGAAACACCCTAGAACTTGCCTGAAAGGAATGGGAGTTTGTTATAAGTGTGGAGGAAAAGGGCACAAAGTACGTGACTACAAGGGTAAGAAAATGGTTTCAAATGTACAATGCTTCATTTGCAAGGAGTTTGGACACTATGCGAACCTATGTCCTAGTCATCAGAATATGCCTCAAATGATGTTATCGGATAATAATCAAGTTATGATACTACCACAGATGAAGAGGAATGATTAGAGTTCTTATGTAGATTATGTCAATTGAGTGTTGTATCAACAATGTACTTGTTACAATAATCATGGAGTATATAAGGATTGTACTGTAGTACTATTTCATTAAGGACTTGAGATTGTGTGGAACAAAGGAAAGTGACTCAATAGCAGGATAAATTTTTGGAAAATATATGGTTGAGAGAATGATAAATCATAATATAGTTCTGATACTGAGGTAGTGATTTTGGAATAATATGTGATTGTTTTGGATAAATTATATTGGATATTCTTGACTACCCTGGAACTGATTAATGATTTGTATATTCCATCATTGTTGGGATTTAAAACATTTATGGATTAATGAAGTATATCCAGCTTTCTATATGGAATAAGTGAGCATGAATGTAATCAATAAGGAATATGGTAATTCAGGATGTTTCGGTGTATTAAAAGAATACATGATGAAGGTATTCATATGCTATTACGGGGTAAAAAGGTTCTACATTATGTTTACCTCACTTATAAATGTTGGACTGTGAGTTTGGATAGAAGTATTTTGGATAGTTCTAGTTTGGATTATTTTGGATTGCCATAAAAGGACAACCCGGAGGTCGGGCGGCAACCCGTCGCGTCCGGCAAGGCTGCGAGACTTGAACCCGCAACCGAAGGGCGACAAGGGTGTATCACCTACCACTGTCCCAAGAAATGTCCTGGATTAAATAATGTAGTTTTTTTAAAAGATCTGGTAGATGAATTATAAATTCTTTTATTTTGGAACCCTATATGAATAGTATAAATAGAATTTTTTTTTACGAGTGAAAGATGAGTTTGTGGTTGAAATTTATTAATGGATAAAACTCTAATTATAAAGTAATTATATCTCCTTATGATCTTAGCCAATCTCATAAATAAATTCTTCAACATTAAGAAAAGAAACTTAGAACAAAAATGTTTTCCTAGATGTTACCTTAAATCATCACTAATTTATGGCTTTGGGATTGTTGGCCTTTTCATAGCCATGTTCTCTACCACTCTCCATCAGATAATTGATGGTTAGATTTCTCTTCCATATCCATATTTTCCTACATGGAACCCTAGTATGTGTTATTTTCGGTAATCTTCATACTTTCGACTCTTTATTTTAAATAGAGGCCTCGTTAATTCATTTTTCGATGTGGGATTTCAACTAGGATATTTTGAAACGTCAAAAATGTGTTATCCTAATACCCTATGTTTTGTTGAACCGATGGTATTTCAATTCATCATAGATTGATGAATTTAAGGACCTCAATTTTATACTTGTTTGTGATTTATGACCTCAATCACTACCTATAAATATTTACGTTTTTCCTCCGATTATATGTCTCCAATTTCCACCAATGTTCTCCTAATCGAGATCATAATTTGGTGGTGACCCTTTGATTTCTCTTTTCCTCATATTAAGACTAAATTTTAGTAACCCAATTTCCGATGTGGATTTTCCCACAAATATATTATCTACTTTCAACCTTTTATTTTCGAAGAACAATTTCAAATTGCGAGGACGCAATTTATTGAAGGAGGGGAGAATGTAACACCCCAAGATTTCATAGTGTGTTATTTCTTCAAAATAATTCAATAACTTGCACTACAAGAAACACCGAGTTCAATTTCACCATGACTTACCAAAAAAATCCATTAAAAGAGGTCATTAATAGCATTAACTACATTTTTAACTTTATATAATCCTTATAATTTTAGAATCCATATTATGAGTTTCTTAGTCATAATGCAAGAACAGATTCATTTTCAGTATTGCACTTTTATCAACTTTTGATAGTGAAACCTTTTTAAATACAATATTTTAAACTTTTTGACTAAATGGAGACATCAAAAAATTTAAAATGAAACATCCCAAGCTTCCACGGTACGCTTTCCTTTGAATAAAACAGTAGCGTGTGTTGTACGCAACGTCGAGTTTTAACACACACCACAACCGATCAAACTAGCCGTTATGAATAGTAATACCTACTTTTTGAAATTATATATATTTTATATTTGAAAATTGACTTCATTTTTGGATTCGGAATATCGAATTTAGCCTAAGGTAAAATTTTGGTACATTTCGGATAACTTTCATATTTTGATGAATAGTGAAAATTACTAAATTTTAATTAAAAACAACTTTTTTAATCAAAATAATTAATAGTGATAAATTATGAATTTGAGTGGTTTTAAAGTATATTTAGAATATATTTTTACCTTTTAATATAATGTT
Organism: Viscum album; assembly: GCA_963277665.1. Classification (NCBI taxonomy): domain Eukaryota; kingdom Viridiplantae; phylum Streptophyta; class Magnoliopsida; order Santalales; family Viscaceae; genus Viscum; species Viscum album. The sequence goes on along the minus strand of OY728167.1, from coordinate 709,568,542 downwards.
GGTCATTGGACATAATTTTACAATTAAACCGAACATAAACAAGTGTCAATCTTTTGATAGTTATTACCTCTTAAAAACACGCTTTTTGTTTTGACAGCGGGAATTAATTTTAAATTAATTTCTGCCACTTCTGTGTTTTGAATTTAGAAAAATGGATTCCATATTTGGAATCAGGATGTCCAAATTGTGTAAATAGGTAACTTTTATTTTTAGACATTTTGAATAATTACTGTGGTAAATATTTTATTTACCATGGTTAAGGGTAAATCCGGTAAATAAGGGTTAAAAATAATATTATAATAATACAAAATTACCCTAAAACGTGTCCTAACCTTATTGGTGGACACATACCCGACCATGAGCATCCTTGGGTCAATTTGGGGACCCCTTGGAGCCACTTGTATGTGGTAGGGACACTTTATATTAATAAAGTTAAAATAAAAATAAAAATGGCATAAGCTTACATGTTTTAGAAGAACAATTTTTACATAGGGTTATACATGTTGGATTTTCGATTATAAATATTCATTAGAAATCTAAAACTATTTCCTAAATAATGATATTTTATTTATAATTTTTAGACATCAAATAATTGAAATTATTAATGACACAATAATGATGCAATGTTTACCTCATTAATAAATCATTTAAATAAATAAGATTATAATGATTAAAATATTATCTAAAACCTGTCCAATTCTTATTGGTTGATGTTATTTAGAATATGAGTCATCTTATCTTCGACCTCAATGATTTTTGGACCATTATAAACCGAATATAATTATATTATAAAGTAATACTTTCACTCTTTCCTAAAGAGCCCCTCTTCTCCCTTATAAAAGGAGACCACTTCTACTCATTCCTCACACCTCTCAAGCCACTTGGCTCGTCCAAACTCTGCCCAACTAAACTCCCCACATCCCTCTCCTCCTCCTTCAAGCTTCCCCTTAGGCAGAAAGCATTTCAAGAAGTCCTTTGGTTCCAACCAAAGTGAGTTACCTAAATTAAAGGTAACGATTTCTCTTAAATTATTTTCATTTATTTTGCTTCTCCAACCCCCAAAATCTTCTTATTTCCTTTCTTTTGTAACAACACCAGTATCCTCAATATAATAGGATGTTGTTATATGAAGGATTCAAACTACACATACACACAACTCCATCTAATGGATTATGAACATAATGTTTCTGTGGATGGAAAACTAACGCCTCACGAAACGATGATTGTTCAAATACATCTTACCGCCTCTCATGGTGGCCATTATGATGGCACTATAATTAAATATGATATTAATGATATATATTTTTTATATAAGCTTCTCTAATTCCATTTTATTTCATATCATTATTCGTTTCATGTTGTATATACATACGATAATTTAATTTGAGGAAGTGCGGACTACCGCCCCCTTAAAATGATATGACTCGTTCATACCACACATGGAACGTATAAAGGATGGTGTTAATGAACTTAAGTAACATGTATAAAATATTATATTATACTGGAATAGTAATATTCCTATGTATCATTTGTATTCGATTCTTTTAAAATAAAAATTAAATGGAAGTAGCGTTCGTGCGTACGTACGGACTACCGTCTCCACGAACGCGATGAGATTCATTCTCCATCGTATCCATTCAAGTATAATTATCATTTGATGATTTAAAAATGATGTTTAAGGACTTGATACCATTCTGGATTTGAATAATATACAACTTATCCTTTACAAACATGTCTTACGTAACAAAACATACAAAAGCAAACAAGTAAGTTCACACCCGAAACAGCGATAATACTAAGATATTATTATAAAATCAATATTAAAAGATCATATATGATATAATATTAATGTATATGATTCTTGTATAATTTAATAACAATTATTTCACCATTATACAGGAGGTTAACCTACCCCAACCAAGGAAAAGTACAAGGTAAGGGATTTTCTTATCTCACTTTCAATTCCGTGAGATTTCCATTGTTCGCCACTAAATTATTGAAAGTGGTGTATTGTGTACTTCCATTTGATATATATTATCATGATTCTATTCATGTTATTCTGTAAATCATTTTGTGGTTATTAAATTTTGGCCATACGACTCAGTTGATTAACGTGGTAAGGGGTTTTCATCTCACTCCTTATTCTCATGAGATTCATGCCATATTGCCACCATTACCTTTTGTGTGGTGTATGTACTGCCCATAATTATATTCTTTGTGTAATACACTCTAATTTATGTGTACTTACATATTCATTGTATGATACCTCTTTCATGGGTTGTATGTTTCATAAGTTACCAAACTGGTAAGGGTTATTTCACAATCTCTTCATTATCTGAGGTTGTTTATACGTAATAATCTACTGGGATCTCGTTATCATCCACATCCATGTTTCTTAAAAATGTATTTCAAAACATTTTTAATATTTAAAAGAATATGGGTTAAAGTCATTTATACCCTTGTTTGACTTTTTATAAGAGGTTTATAAGGGAATCTTTCCATCGTTTTCCAAACAAGGTTCTTTTTAACCTTTTCGACAGAATTAAGATAAGAATGTTTTTTTAACTTATACGGCGGGTGCGGTTATTTTCCGCCGTTATAAAATCGTCAAAGCTTCCCTTAAAAGCTTATAAGATTATTTTCAAAGAAAATGTTTGATTTTATATGGATCTTAAATGATTTCAAAATAAAAGGAGATATTTCTTTAAGAAGAATTTTGATTTCATCTATGTCAACATCCTTTGATGGGTTTTAAGATTATTTGAAGTTGATTTATTATGATAAAAAACTTCTATATTGTTTTGAAGGTTTTGTGATATGTTTGACTGTGGATGTGCTATTTTTATACCATTCATAGTTTATGGTGAAAGTATTGACATTTCGTATGCTAGTTCCAATAAGAATGTTTATGTTATATTTCAATATTTACTTCATATGAATGTGTTGGACAAGTATGTTCCAGGTTGGGGACTGGTTAAAGTAAGCCCTCCAGGTTGGGGACTGGTAAAAGTAAGCCCTCCAGGTTGGGGACTGGTAAAAGTAAGCCCTCCAGGTTAGGGACTGGTAAAAGTAAGCCCTCCGGGTTGTTGTCCGGTTATTAGAGGCACTCCGGGTTGGTGTCCGATTATTAGAGGCACTCCGGGTTGGTGTCCGGTTATTAGAGGCACTCCGGGTTGGGTTCCGGTTACAGTTAGCCCCAAGGTCTTGGGACGAGGCCTTGAAAAGTAATTAAATTTTAGCATTATGCATTCCAACATTATGAAAGTGGTTATTGATTTTTGCATGTGATTATTCGATTAGTAGAATATCCATGTGAATAAGTAAATGGCATTATTTCATTTTATTTATGCCATACCATGTTTAAAGTTCATGTTTAAAAGGCTTTTGTTTTAGTTATACATTGCCTTAAATGTTTATTCTTATTGATGAAAGTTTCCGCTATATTGTTATCCTTACTGGGCATTTGAGCTCACCCCTTTTCTATGTTTTATTTTTCCCAGGAAGTGAAGATGTAAGTTATGAATGACCTGCAGGGATATTATGAGGGGATTATAGTGTGGACTGTGGAAACATTATGTTGTTGTAGTAGTTTTTCATTTTATGATGTAATGTAAAACTTATGAATATATCTAGTGTTTCCAAGGCTACTAAACCAATCGGTCTTTCGAGATTTGATCTTTCTTGTGATCATTCCAATGTTATGTAATAATGCACCGACTCTAGGCAACTGGGGTCGGGGTGTTACAAATGATAGTATAGACAAAGAACAAAAAGGTATCTAGTTCGGGTAGTTATACCTTTATACAGTTAGATGCATGGAACATTAGGAATTTTTAGGCAGAGCACATGACAAATTTTATTGTATGATTGGTTATTTATTGATGTGAGTTTCATATAATGATATAATTTATCATTTTCCCTACATTAATTATTATTCCACCTTTACATGTGATACATGTATTACACTATTATATGTTTTTGATATGGTGTCTTCTTGCTGTTCTTAAACCATGTGGGTGTTTGGTTGTTTCCATTGAAAATTAATTTTCAAATATTTTTTGGTAAAACTATTTTGAGTCTAAAGATTCATTAATGGGTGCTTTAAAGTGGATTCTAATTTGATTGTTTGATTAAAAGTTGGATTTAGAAGGTAAAACATTTTAGATTTACTGTTTCCATTGAGATCAAACGAATGTGTTGTTTTGTGAAAAGTGAATGGTGTGATTTTATTGAATGTTCTTGGCTATTGAATTATTTTTTAAATGGTATAATTTTCATAAATAAAACATGTCGATAATTTTTGAGAAATGAAACTTGTGTCTGTAGTTTTTGGAAATAGGCTTAGGCACGTGGATTTTTTTTCAAAATAATTATGTTTGGTTTTGGAAGGAAAAGTGGAATGTTTGGAAATGGGTTTGGATTTGGTTTGTTTTCCATAAATATATATGTATAAATCCTAATTTATGGTTTTTGTTTTATATGATTTTATTTAATCATTTTAGTTTCTTTTGACCCATATGGATTGTTTGTTCATCTTACAAGTTGTATTTATTCTATTATATTGTTTTTGTTTTTTATTTTAGGGGAAGCCATTCCCAAATTAGTAATTGTTATGGAAAAAAATTTTTCTCTAGCCATTGAAGACCTAGAAATCCCATTAGGCCTTTTTAAAGGCTAGGTTTGGTGCTAGTATGGAAGGAAGACCTGACCAGTTGATGAAAATGATATGAGAGGATTGGGTTTTCCATTAGTAGGAACCAAAGCTACTTGAAAATACTTTTTTATTTGTGGATGTCTTGGTATAAATTATTCTAAGGTAGTCAAAGCATGAGTGGTAATGTTAGAGATAGTCTAGGTAGCTATTTAATATAATAAACATTAAGTTTCTAAGGATTTTTGGGTTACAAAATGTAAATTTTAGTTTTATTTTAGTTGATATCGGTGGATTTTTATGCGATGTGATAGAAATTTCTTAGATCCCCATTGATTATATATGTGATATTGGGCCCAATATTTAGTTTCGGGGTTATTTAGAAGGAAAATGAAACTTCAAAATTGGATCTCACAACCTAGGAAACTATGTGATGCTCGGGAAGTTCATCCATCATTCTTTGTAGGGTGTGTTGCATGGTTGACACCCTACCACCAAACTGTGGTGGTCAAGGAATTCATAACACTATTTATACCTCATTAGAATATTTGTACTTTTCTTGATTTTGGATTCCTCCAAAAGTTTTTTCACATGTTGAAGGTGGAATGAGGGGTGTTTTATTTCCCCTTTTTAGGATGTGGTTCTTTTGATCCCTGTTTGGATGCTTTTTTAGGGCTTGAGTGAAACTGAATACATAAAACCTAAATTTGGAAAATAAAATTATTTTGAGGAAATTTTTATTTTGAAATATGTTTTTCTGAATAAATGGGAAAGGTGAATCCCCATGATTTTATGTAATGTTTTATAAAGAGACTATTTCCCATTTGGTATTTAAAAAATGATATGTTCTAAAAGAATGATATGTTTCTTAAACAAGTTTAGAATATGTTTTGAAAAATGGAAATGTGTTTTTTTAATAATTAAAGATGCATGATTTTAAATTAAAAAGGATATTTTAAAGGGATTTTGTGGCTTTCCACATTTTTCTAGTGTGTGTGTGTTCCATTGAGGTTTTTTTTTAATTATTTACTGGGTTTTATTTTTGGGAAACATCTCGTTGGAATGTGGATTAAAAACCCCTAGGTGAAATGGTGGTTTTCAGTGGAATATTTTCTTTGATGTTGATGTGGTGTGCCTCACTTGAGGGATTTATCTTGTGTATTTAATTTATTTCTTTTGAAGGAATCACTTGGCTTATTTGAGGCATGAATTTATGTGGTTCATGTCTCATGATAGTTGTTTTTACCACCTTAATGGTCAAAAAAATTTCTTCATTTCCAATGCCTACCCATACTCTAGGTGGAGTGGTGGACATGGAACCTTCTTGGTTCTTTGAGGCTCGGGGATAATAGAATTGATGAGTTTGTTAGAAGAGATTGGGGTGATACACAATTCCATTTAGACACATGAAGTCTCGTAGAGGAGTTTATCAATATTTTTTCCATGTTTTAGCTGAGTTGGTTTGAGTTGTTGGTCCTTCCTTTATTTCATGATGATTTATTTGACGGTTTTAGGGATTTCTCATATAGTAATGATTTTCAAAGGTTTTTAAAGTGGATAGATTGCTTGATCCCCCCCCTGTGTTTGCCTTCATTTGGGCCTTTGGATTATCTAATAAGTCTTGTAATATGGGGTTTTTCAGAAAAGGACTCCATTTTGATCTATTGGATATGGGTCATGTGGTTTGCATCAAATCCAATTTTCCTTGTTGGCTCTGATATTGGACTCATATCCTCGACTATTGTGGTAGTTTTTTTTTATTTTTCCACTTCGTGGGATAGTTATTGTAGTTAGTTCCCATCAATAAATTTTGATGGATGGTTTGAGTACTAGGGGTTTTTTAATGTTTCAAATTAGTTATGGAATCCCCCCCTCTCCCATCATTTTTAAGTGATTTCATGGTGGGATGTGAGTAATTCTATTGAGATTCATTTTTTGGGTGGAACTTCCTTGAGAGTTTTGGTTACACATATTCATTGGTTGATCCTTTATGTGCTCTTGGTTTAGAAATGGGATAGGACTAAGGTACACAATTGGGTAACTAGGGTGTGTGTGTTTGACTAGTTGGGTGTTCTATTCTAACTAGTTTTTGACTACGATCCTTTTGTGGGATTTACCATGTAATGGTGATCCAATTTTCACACTAGGTTATCTGTGTGTATTATGAATCGAGGATAAATCTCATTTCATACTTTTAATACAGTTAGTGGTAGTTATTCCTTACATTAGACATGGAAGGGCTTTTGGTTTGAGGGTGAATTACTCTAATTATTTTTTATATGTTTGAGGAGGATTTCATTATAGTGGTTATTTTGTTATACCAAGTTATATGAACTCTAAATGGTAGGGAGACCAGGTTATAGGGATTCTAAATAACAGGGAGACCATGTTAGGTCTCCCATTTTTTGTAGGGATTCTGTTTGATGATCATGTGTTGGTTGTGATTAGAGAGGTTTGGTTTATTGTGGTTGCTTAGTTTGATCATTTTAAGGATCATAGTTTTGTTTTTTGGAGTTAAACCATGTAGAGTGGTTATTTTGTGTTAGTTCCTATTTGGACCATCCGTTTTCATTTGATTCTCATTTTTCCTAGACATTTTGGGGGCATAAAGCAGCATAATTGGTGGTTTGTGACACCTATAACGACCCATACTTTACATACATTGTTATTACTTTAGAATTGAAGCATACTTATTACAACATATAACAAAACCATGGCTGGACCGTATAGGTATAGTGTCTTTAGAAACTGGGAAACATAAACAACTGGTTCATAAAGCATCTACATTGTCTCCCATTTATTTCATCATATCTGGAGTCCCTTTTGGCATATCCTACTTAGTACCCTTCTTCCTGACCTGGGGAAAAGAAAACATACAAAAGGGTGATCTCAAATGCTCAGTAAGGGTAAAAAAAGAAATATCAATCATATCATATTCCTAAGAACATAACATTTTGAAAATCTTATCCTGCAAATGAGATCATAATATCATATCATGGGATAAATCATAGTAGTGAAATGTAATCCCAATAATCATAACTTAAAACATGAAACTTTGTGGCATACACACATAATCATAGAAAATCATTTCATATTAGTCAAGACTCATTGCCAAGACTATCATAGCGGACAAAGTCCATTACTGAACCGAGTTCACTCCTCGTTCCAGTCCTGTATCACTAAACCAGATTAACATTCCATTGCATCCATGTCCATCTCATGAGATATAAATCTTTAACCAATGAATTGGAGGGAGATATAGGTCCCACCCATATCATAATGAAACCATTCTTATGTGTGCCACAAAATCATAAATCATATATCATAGCATAACCCATGTAATAAAAATGGGATTCTTAATCATCATGCCATCATAACATAAACCATATAAGATAAAAGGACTTCATAAAAATAATTCCATCATAAAATAATCAAATCAATGTAAAAATAGGGATAGAAACATAACCCTATATTATCTTAGATGGAAAATAATTTTTGATAAAACACTTGAACTCCATTTTTGAGGAAAATATTCTTTCTACTTCAAAAACATTTTTCCTTTCTTAACATGTCATACAATTTTAAACTAAAATAAGTTAATTAAAAATAAAATTGAAAACATGTAATGAAATCTTCACGGAAATAATTTTTCATGAAATCATAAAAATCCATTCACGTCGTATAAGTTAAAAAACATTCTTATCATACTTTGGCTAGAAAAGTCAAAAATTACCTCGTACTAAAAACGACAAAAGATTCCTTTCATATCTTTACTCAAAATTAACCAATAGGAAAAATTTATTTATTTAATTGTATTAGGATACAAATAATATTATATATTGAGGAAACATGGATGTGGATGATAAATATTCCCTAGTAAATTCTAAAGTATAAACAATCTCGAATAAAAATGAGATTGCGAAATTTTCCCTTACCTTTGGTCCGATATGCTTTGTACTTATCTGAACCTCCTGTATAATGATTTAAAAAATTTCATTGACTTATTACAGAATCATATTCGTTGTTATGATATCATACATGGTCATATTCTTATCTTGTTATTATTAATATTTCATTGCTACTTGTTATTCGGGTGTTCATTGCTTTATGTTCTTATGCATGTCTTGTTGAATAAATTCTTATTCCTCTTTTTAGGTTATAGATACCTTATTTAAATAATGGTATTAGTTTAATATATATCATATTTATTCATTCAATTCATTTATATAATCATTAGTCAATGAATATCATGTAGAACGAGTTGCATCACATTGTGGAGACGGTAGGTCGTACGTACGCACGAGCGATGATATCGTTCCCATAACTATTGAATGGTATTGTAGTGGAAGATGGAATGTCTCAGAATTAGTATCATGTTATAATAATCATATATAGTAATTCTTTACACCATTAAACCCATCTATGTATGGTTGTGGTGGAAAACAGATTACACCACGGTGTGGAGACGGTATTTCGTACGTACGCACACGCGGTGATTTCATTTTCCGTAGGATGGATAAAAGGTGAAATATGGTTGTTTCATATTTATAATAACATATCATTATATTATTGATACTTATTTTATTAATTTATTATGAAAAAAATAAATAAGAATAAGTAGAAGAAGAAATAAAATGGAATGAATCGATAAAGGATATTACCTCTTCTTTGACGCGCCTTTTCTTAACCTCCTCTTAGGATACTAAAATTGGTCTTTGAAGAAGACCATTAACTCTAGTATATTTCTTGGGAAGTTTAGAAGAGAAATTTTTAGGGGTTGGCCGAGCTTGAAGGCTCAAAGTGGTGTGAGGAGGAGAGGGAGGAGGAGCCCTTTTATAAGGGAGGAGGGGTGTCACCTTTGGAATTATAAGAAATATTAATTTATAATAAATTCCAAACCCACTTAAAAACCTCAAAAAATGACTCAAATAAGAATATTAGATGATATAGGTTTTTAATATCATCAACAAATAAAATTTAGACAAGTTGGGAATTTATTTTAAACATTATCAACTTGATTTATCCTTATATAATATATTTAATTTTATTTGTCGTAATAATATTATAAATTTTAAATAATTATAAATAATTAATTATATGTTGTGAATTGTCCATAATTGTATAATATTTTTACAATTTCGACAATATAAATTTTAATTTATAATTTTTAAATATTTTTGTGATTTTTAAACAATTTTATAATATGTAATTTTTATAAAATAACAATTGTGTCAATTTTGACACTATTCATTTATTTGAATTTAAATAAAATATACACAGAAGATATTTTAGAGATAAAATATTTAATAGATTCATAACATGTCATATTTATCTATAAAATTAGTGGATCACATTAAATAGTTCATATAGGTTTTATTTTAATACTTTTTATATCATTTATTTGATAATTCAATCAATAAAACAATTTCAACATCACTATTGTGTCATAATTAATGATAATTATTTAATCTCTAAAATTTATAAATAAATTCACATAATGTAGATAATTGTATTATATTTCTAGAGACTATTCATGTTCATAGTTTAATGAAGTTTATCACTAAATTAAAATTATTATACTTATAAGATTTAAGAGAGTGACATGTTGTCACTTTCTTTGGTTTTAATAATAATTAAATTATTTTCATTGTCAAAAGTCTATAAAATGAATTTATTCCAACCTTTAGGTGATAAGGGTTTACTTTTAGTCATCCAATATAATTTTGGCAGGTGTTAGGGTAATTTTATAATCTTATTTTTACCCTTAATTACACGATTTACCTTTAACAGTAGTAAATAAAAATTACCATAGTTACTATTCATAATATCAAAAAAAAGTAACCTATTAACATAATTTGGACCCACTAAATTCAAATATGGAATCCATTTTTCAAAATTCAAAACATATAAGTTTCATTAATTAATTTAAAATTAATATCGTTCTTAAGAAAACGGGTTTTAAAAGTTAAAACAATGCCAAAGATTGAAAAGTTTTTACCTATTAATTCAATGTAAAATTAATGGTAATGGAATACATTATATTAAATGGTAAAAATATATTCTATTTATAATTTAGAACCATAAAATATTATAATTTAACCATATAAATTATTGTGATGAAAAAAGTTGTTTTTAATTAAAATATAGCGTGTTTTACTATTCATTAAAATATGAAAGTTATGAGAATAATATGAAAAATTTATCCAAATTAATTTTTTATATCTTGATTCCAAATAAGAATTCTATTTTTTCAATTTGAACTTATAAACACGTCAAAAACATCATTTAATGTGGGTGTGCCATCAAAAGGCGGAAAAACTGCATTTTTTGAAAAATACTTATTTTACCCGAAAAAATTATTTTCTTCTCATACCATGTTCTAGAAAATATGTAAGATGAATAATAATGTTATAAAATTAAAAATTTACTTAATACTATTCATAATGGCTAGTCCATAATAATATTATAACAATATATCGTTATTTAGTGAAACCTAGTATTGCATACTACACACGCTATCGAGGAAGGTCACGATTGCGTGTAACACAAGCAAAGATAGTGTTGTGTGCAGTGAAATATTCCTTTGCGTATAACATAAGAAATTAAAAAAAATATTTATCATAAAATCTCAGGGTGTTACATTCTACCCCTCTTAAAAAGAATTTCACCCTCGAAATTCGTCACTTCATAACAAACAGATGAGGATGCCTCTCCCTCATCATATCCTCAAGTTCCCATTTATCTTCTTCTAATTGGTTGTTCCCCCATAAAACTTTCACCAAGCGAGTGGTCTTGTTCCGTAGATCTTTTTTCACTACGATCCAGAATCTCTATCGGCTGTTCTTCATAAGAAAGATCTTGCTCCAGTGGTACAACTTCTGAGATTAGTTCATATGAAGGATCGGGTATGTACTTTATCAGGAGAGATACATGGAACACATCGTGAACTTGAGAGAGATTCGGTGGAAGTGCCAATCGGTAAGATACCTTCCCAACACGATCTAGTATTTCAAAAGGACCGATATACCTAGGGCTCAGCTTGCACTTCTTTCCAAATCTCATTACTCTCTTCCAAGGAGATATTCATAAGAACACTTTATCTCCCACTTCAAACTCTAGGTCTTTTCTACAGTTGTCGGCATAACTTTTTTGTCGACTCTGAGCTGCTCTTATGTATTGTTGAATAGATCGGACCTTTTTTCCATCTCATCAACAAGATCAGGTCCTAATAGCTTTCTTTCCCCAACTTCATCCCAGCAAGTTGGAGTTCGACATTTCTTTCCATATAGAGCTTCATAAGGAGTCATCTAAATATTGAAGTGAAACCTATTATTATAAGAAAATTCCACCAAAGGTAGGTGTTGATACCAACCACCTTTAAAATCTATAGAGAAAGATCTCAGCATTTCTTCTAGAGTTTAAATTTTCCTCTCAGACTGACCGTCTGTTTGAGGATGATTACCAGTGATGAAACTCAACTCTGTATCTAGAGTATGCTGAAGACTTCGCCAGAACTTCAAGTTAAACCTCGGATCCCGATCAGATATAATGGAAAGTGGTACTCCATTGAATCTTACCACTTCCTTCACATATATCCTGTCAAGCTGATCCAGAGAGAAATATTCTCTAATATCAATGAAGTGTGCCGACTTCGTAAGACAGTCAACTATATCCCAGATAGCATTATTGTCTTTGGATGTTTTAGGAAGTCCAGTGACAAAGTCCATGGTGATGTTTTCCCATTTCCATTATGGTATGGGTAATGGTTGTAACATCCCCTTATACTTATGTCTCTCAGCTTTAACTTGATGACAAACCAAGCATTGAGAGACATATTCAGCAACATCTCTTTTCATGCCATCCCACCAGAAGTGCTCTTTCAGGTCCCTATACATCTTCATGCTTCCAGGATGAATAGATAATGAAGAACTATGAGCCTCATCCAGCAGCTCCTTCTTTAATTCTGGGATGGGAGGAACACAAACCCAATTCCAGAACATTATTATCCCATCACAATCAAGGTTGAATTCAGGAACATTTCTCACCTTCTTTTGAAACTCTACATCTTCTTTCTGTGCCTCCTTAATCCTCACATGAATAGATGGTTGAAAATTCATTTGAGAAAGATAATATATCTCCCCTTTCATTAGAATTCCAAGATCCATCCTTTGTAAATCCATAAATATTGAATCTTTTCTGATCCTAATCATGGATAAGATAGCATGGTCTTGTCGACTTAATGCATCTGCCACCTTGTTTGCTTTCCTAGGGTGATAATGAATTGAGCAGTCGTAATCCTTAATTAACTCCAACCATTTTTTGGAGCATATTCAGATCCTTTTGTGTGAAAATATACTTTAAACTTTTATGATCAGTATAAATATCACACCTTTCCCCATAAAGATAATGCCTCCATATTTTTAATGCAAAGATTACCGTGGCTAACTCCAAATAATGAGTTGGGTAATTTTGCTCATGGATTTTCAACTGTCGTGATGCATAAGCTATCACCATATCATTTTGCATTAGAACACACCCCAATCCCTTCTTGGATGAATTACTGTAGATCAAAAACCTTTCTCCACTACAAGGCAGTGTGAGCACAGGTGCACTGGATAACCTTCTTTTTAACTCCTTGCAATTCTCTTCACACTCCTCCATCCAAACGAACTTAACTCATTTTCGAGTCAACCTGGTGAGTGGATTAGATAACCTTGAAAAATCTTTCACAAAACGTCGATAATATAAATCCAAGACAAGAAAACTTCGGATCTCAGTTACTGTTGTTGGTCTCGACCATCTTCCGATAACCTCTGTTTTTGTTGGATCCACAGATATCCCCTCTTTTGAGATTATGTGACCCAAAAATGAAACTTTTTGAATACAAAATTCACACTTGTTAATTTGGCATAAATACTCTCCTTTCTCAGGGTCTTCAATGCAATTCTTAAGCGATCTTCATGTTCTTCCTTACTCTTTGAATAGATAAGAATATCGTCTATAAAGACTACCACAAACTGATCAAGATAGTCTCTAAAGACTCTATTCATCAGATCCATAAAGATAGCAGGGGAATTAGTAAGACCAAATGGCATCACTATAAATTCATAGTGTCCATACCTTGTACAAAAATCCGTCTTTAGTATATCCTCCCTTTTGACCCTTAATTGATGATACCCTGAATGAAGATCAATCTTGGAAAAGTATTGAGCTCCGTGTAGTTGGTCATATAAGTCATCAATGCGGGGAGAGGATATTTTTTCTTGATAGTGATCTTATTAAGTTCTCGATAATCAATGCAGAGTCTCATAGATCCATATTTCTTCTTAACAAAGAGAATAGGTGCTCCCCAAGGCGACAGAATAGGGCGTAAGAATCCCTTATCAAGATTCTCTTGGATTTTCTTCTTCAATTACTGTAACTCAATTAGGGCCATTCTATAAGGTGTCTTTGAAATAGGCATAGCACACGATATGAGTTCTATTGAAAACTCAACTTCAAGATTTGGTGGAAGACCTGGAAATTTCTCCGGAAAGACATCATCAAACTCCCATACAATGGGTTTATTCTTAATCGTGAGTTTCTCACCAACCATTTGAGATAAATAACCTTCATTTAGTGGAATCAAGACCCATAATATGAAATAAATTTCCAATGGAAGTTCATGTTCATCCTTGCATCGATAGATGATCATAGATTGGTCTGGAATATGAAATGTGACTTCCCTTCTTTGGAAATTGATATGAGCTCCATATAAATAAATCCAATCCATGCCAAGAATCACATCAAATTCCACTATAGGAAGGATCACAAGATTTGCAGGAAGCACTTTCCCACAAACTTGAATTGGAGAAGAATTGTAAACTTTTGATGCAACCATTGTGCCATTAAGAGTTGTCACATCTAACTTAACATCTAATTGTTGAGGTAATACGGCGATACCCTTTGAAAATTCTTTAGAAATAAAAGAGTGGGTGGATCCAAAATCAAATAAAACATTTTCAACTTTAGAGTGGATGGTAAGTGTACCTTTCACAACTTCATTATCATACTCCACATCACCTATAGAAATTGCATGTGGCTTTCCTTTGTCTTTGGCCTTAAGAGTTTGTTGACATCGATCATCATAAAAAACCCTTGGATTAGGGAATTTATTAACATAATGCCCAATTTCCTTGCACTTGAAACATTGAAGTGTTGGAGGTGCATTCTGTGTATCCCTTTCTTTGTTCGCATCATTAGACATCTTCTTCCCATTATTTTGACATTCAATTTCCTGATGGCCTTCTTTTCCACACTTAAAACATTTTCTTGTCCCTTTAAAAAAATTCCCTCCATGTTTCTTTCCACAATTTGAGCATAAAGGAAAACTCATCTTCTTTTTAGTGTGGTCTTTATATTTCCCTTTGAATTCCATTTTCCTCTTCTTATCAAACCCATATGACTGATGGGTTACTCCAATCTCCATATCAACCTTGAGAGCACATCGAACAATTTCCTTGTAGCTATTGAAGTCCCTTATGGGTAATGCCCTTTAAAGACTTGGTTTTAAGCCACTAAAGAATCAATTTATTTTACTCTCCGGTTGGATAATAATTCTAGAAGCGTACATTGCAAGTCTTGTAAAATTTTCTTCTTAGGTACCAACAGATTCATCATCATTTTGCTTCCGTTCAAGAAACTCGTTCTCCATATTTGTTCGAAGAATACGAGGGAATTACTTATTGAAGAATATGTTCCTGAACTTATCCCATTCCATGGACTCAATTTCATTTATTTGCCTCGTATTCTTGATAAGATTCCACCATTGATCAGCTTCACCTTCCAAATGATATACATCTAAGATGACTTTATCATGCTCAGAACATTGAAGGACGGAAAATATCTTTTCAATGGTACTAATCCATTGTTCAGCCACTAATGGATCAGAAGACCCACTGAATGAAGGTGGACGCTGCCTCATGAAGGATTCAACAGAATGTTGCTCCTTCCTTTTCTCGTTTGGAAGTACAACACGATTCATAGCTTGAGAAAGTTGTGCGATCATGGCTACAAGATTTTTCATTCTAGCTCCCATAACACTTGGTTTCTCTGAGGGACAATCATTGCATTTCCCATCACATTCAGCATTAACACGGTTCCTTCAGGTTCCAACCATTGACTAAAACCAATAAGCATAGTGAGAGAAACACTAATCATAATAGGAAAACCATATAATCAAGAATAAATTTTCACACTTAAGGTCTTATCATAGGTTATTCATGGCCATTTCTAAAACACTAAATTATGTTCTATACTTAGACATCTCCTTAGGGTTCTTACTAAGGTTTTAACATCCTAGTTTCCAAAGGTTGACTATACCTTTCCTCTGATACCAACTATAACGACCCATACTTTACATAAATTGTTTTTACTTCTGAATTGAAGAAAACTTATTAAATCATATAACAAAACCATGGTAGGACCATATTAGTATAGTGTCTTTAGAAACTGGGAAACATAAACAACTGGTTCATAAAAAATCTACATTGTCTCCCATTTATTTCATCATATCTAGAGTCCCTTGTGGAATATCCAACTTAGTACCCTTCTTCCTGACTTGGGGAAAATAAAAAATACAAAAGGGTGAGCTCAAAAGCTCAGTAAGGGTAAACAAAAGAAATATCAATCATATCATATTCATAAGAACATAACATTTTGAAAATCTTAACCTGCATAAGAGATCATAATATCATATCATGGGATAAATAATAGCAGTGAAATGTAATCCCAATAATCATAACTTAAAACATTAAACTTTTTGTCATACACACATAATCATAGAAAATCATTTCATATTATTCAATACTCATTTGCAAGACTATCATAGTGGACAAAGTCCATTACTGAACTGAGTTCACTCCTCATTCCAGTCCGGTATCACTGAACCGGATTAACTTGTTGTTCCATCCATGTCTATCTCATGATATATGAATCTTTACCCAATGAATTGTAGGGAGACATAGGTCCCACCCATCTCATAATGAAACCATTCTTAGGGGTTCCACAAAATCATAAATCATATATCATAGCATAACCCATGTAATAAAAATGGGATTCTTAAACAACATGCCATCATAACATAAACCATATAAGATAAAAGGAATTGATAAAAATAATTCCATCATAACATAATCAAATAAATTTAAAAATAGGGATAGAAACAGAACCCTATATTATCTTATATGGAAAATAATTTTGATAAAACACTTGAACTCTATTCTTGAGGAAAATATCATTTCTACTTCAAAAACATTTTTCCTTTATTAAAATGTCATTCAATTTTAAACGAAAAAAAGTTAATTAAAAATAAACTTGAAAACATTTAAGGTAATATTCAAGGAAATAATTTTCAAATAAATCATAAAAATCCATTCACGTCACATAAGTTAAAAAAACATTCTTCTCGTACTTTGGCCGAAAAAGTCAAAAAGTACCTCGTACTGGAAACGACAAAAGATTCCTTTCATATCTTTTCTAAAATTCACCAATAGGTAAATTTGGATTTAATAAATTATATGAGGATAAGAAACAATATTACATATTGAAGAAACATGGATGTGAATGATAAATATTCCCCAGTAAATTCTAAAGTATAAACAATCTCAGATAAAAATCAGATTGTGAGATTTTCCCTTACCTTAGGTCTGATATGCTTTGTACGTATCCGAGCCTCCTGTATAATGATTTAAATAATTTCATTGAATTATTACAGAATAATATTAATTTATATGATCTCATACATGGTCATATTCTTATCTTCTTATTAGTAATATTTCATTGCTACTTGTTATTCGGGTGTTCATTGCTTTATGTTCTTATGCATGTCTAGTCGAATAAATTCTTATTCCTCTTTTTAGGTTATAGATAAATTATTTACATAATTGTATTAGTGTAATATATATAATATTTATTCATTCAATTAATTTATATAATCATTATTCAATGAATATCATGTAGAACGAGTCACATCACATCGTGGAGACGGTAGGTTGTGCGTACGCATGAGCGATGATATCGTTCCCATAACTATAGAATGGTATTGGAGTGGAAGATGGAATGTATAAGAATTAGTATCATGTTATAATAATCATATATAGTTATTATTTACACCATTATACCCATCCATGTAAGGTGGTGGTGGAAAACAGATTACGCCACGGCGTGGAGACGGTATTCCATACGTACGTACGCGCGGGGATTTCATTTTCCATAGGATGGATAGAAGGTGAAATAGGGTAGTTTCATATTTATAATAACATATCAGTATACGAGTGATACTTATGTTATTAATTTATTATTAAACAAATAAAGAAGAAGAAGTATAAGAAGAAATAAAATGGAAAGAATAAGTAAAGGATATTACCTCTTCTTTGACGCACCTCTTCATAACCTTCTCTTAGGATACTAAAATTGGTATTTGAAGAATACCAGGCCCTCTAGTATGTTTCTATGGAAGTTTATAATAGAAATTGGTAGGGGTTCTCCGATATTTAAGGCTCAAAGTGGTGTGAGGAGGAGAGGGAGGAGGTGCCCTTTTATAAGGAGAGGGGCACCTTTGGAATTATAAGAAATATTAATTTATAATAAATTCCAACCCCACCTAAAAATCCCAAAAAATGACTCAAATACAAATATTAGATGAGATAGGGTTGTAATATCATCAACCAATGAAATTTAGACAAGTTGGGAATTTATTTTAAACATTATCAACTTGATTTATCCTTATATAATCTATTTAATTTTATTTGTGGTAATAATATTCTAAATTTTAAATAATTATAAATAATTACTTATATGTTGTGAATTGTCCATAATTGTATACTTTACTAAAATGTAGACCATATAAATTTTAATTTTTAATTTTTAAATATTTTTTGGATTTTTAAACAATTTTATAATATGTAATTTTTATAAAATAACAATAGTGTCAATTTTGACACTATTTATTTATTTGAATTTAAATAAAATATAAATAGAAGATATGTTCGAAATAAAATATTTAATAGATTCTTAACATGTAATATTTATCTATAAAATTATTGGATCACATTAAATAGTTCATATAATATTTATTTTAATGCTTTTAAAATCATTTATTTGATAATTCAATCAATAAAACAATTTCAACATCACTATTGTGTCATAATTAATGATAATTATTTAATCTCTAAAAATTATAAATAAATTCAAATGATGTATATAATTTTATTATATTTTTGGATACTATTCATGTTCGTAGTTTCATGAATTTTATCATAAAATTAAAATTAATATACTTATAAGATTTAAGGAAGTGACATGTTGCCACTTTCTTTGGTTTTAATAATAATTAAATTATTTTCTGGGTCAAAAGTCTATTAAATGAATTTATTCCAACCCTTAGGTGATAAGGGTCGAATTTTAGTCATCCAATAGAATTTTGGTAGGTGTTAGGGAAATTATATAATCTTATTTTTACCCTTAATTACCCGATTTACCTTTAACTGCAGTAAATAAAAATTACCATAGTTACTATTCATAATATCAAAAAAAAAGTAACATATTAACATAATTTGGACCCATTGAATTAAAATATGGAATCCATTTTTCAAAATTCAAAACACAGAAGTTGCAGTAATTAATTTAAAATTAATACCGTTGTTAAGAAAACGGGTTTTAAACGTTAAAACATTGCCAAAGATTGAAATGTTTTTACCTATGAATTCAATGTAAAATTAATGGTAATGACATACATTATATTAAATGGTAAAAATATATTTTATTTATACTTTAAAACCATTCAATATTATAATTTAACCATATAAATTGTTGTGATGGAAAAAGTTTTTTTTTAATTAAAATATGGTGTGTTTCTACTATTCATTAAAATATGAAAGTTATGAGAATAATATGAAAAATTTATCCAAAGTAAATTTTTATATCCTGATTCCAAATAAGAATTTTATTTTGTCAAATTGAACTTATAAACATGTCAAAAACTAGATTTAAAGTGGGTGCGCCATCAAAAGGTGGCAAAACTGCATTTTTTGAAAAATACTTATTTTACCCAAAAAAATTATTTTGTTCTCATACCATGTTCTAGAAAATATGTAATATGAATAATAATGTTATAAAATAAAAAATGTAGTTAATACTATTCATAACTTCTAGTCCATTATAATATTATAACAATATATCTTTGTTTAGTGAAACCCGGTATTGCGTACTACACACGCTATCGAGGAAGGTCGTGATTGCGTGTAATGCAAGCCAAGCTAGTGTTGTGGGTAGTGAAAGATTCCTTTGCATATAACATAAGAAATTTAAAAAAAATCTCAGGGTGATACAACACCCATCATGTCATTGTGTTCTTCATTTTTTTTATTTTATCTTTCCTCAACTAGCATCAAGATTTGGTGGTTTTTGGGATAATAAATCTAGTTTTTGAGGCCTTTTTAGTAGGATCATTTTTAGCCATCATAGTTAGGATTAACCATGCGGTTACTATGCAGGTGTCATTGTCAATTTGATAGAGCAGTTTTTTATGGCCTCCACACTATTTGTGAAACCATGTAGATATTCCCAAAAATGTTGTGGGGATTTGGGTGTGTCTGAGTTATGGTGAACAACTTGTGCATGGTTTGGTAAACCATTTTTCATGCATTATGATATGAGGAAAATTGGTTTTACACCTTAAATATACCCAAATCCTTGCATGGATTCTGGGTAACTCTACACGATTTGTCAAACCGTGCCAAAATTGTGAAAAACCACTCCATCAAATTGATAGAGAAATCCACAGGGGCACCACATTGTTACTCTTAACAATGAGGGATAACCATTATCATAGAAAAAATTCATCAAGAACTCTAATTTAAACCCTGAGACCCACCAAAACTCAATGCTACTTAAGTCAAGATAAAATAAGAATAAGACGAACAACCCAATGAAACAAGGGGTGTCTCATTATAATTATGATGGACTAGATTATTAAGTAGAAATATAAAAATGAATTCTATAGTAAAATAGTTCTATTAATTTAATGTGAGACACATATATCATTATAAAACATTTAAAAAATAACCAGTGTAGAATAAAATAAATATATTTCATATCAAAATCATGACATTTTTAAGAAGTTCTTAAAGACAAGGTCATTAGGAATTTTTAAACCCATGGAAATGGTAATAGGGTATCATGTATATTAATAAATGAATAAAATATATCATTTTTAAATCTAGGTGAATAACCCTAGAAAGAAAATAGATTTGGTTATTCAAAAAATAAAATAAGAGATTTTCTTAAGAAAAAAAGAGAAATTTTGAGAAGAAAATCTGAGAGCATAATGGGTATGAAATATGGTTTTAGAAAACATTAAAAATCGTGAAAAAAATGCCGTCCTATTAATAAAATACTATTAATATATTAAATGTATAGAATAAAATGTACAGAGGAATATTGTATGGAAATTTTAAATACATACCACATAAAAAGGAAACTTGAAACGAGAAGAGAAGTTTTGATTTCCCTTACCTTGAAGAGTAACTCCTAAAACTCAATGATTTGGAACTTTGTGACTTGAGGACACCTTGGAAGGAATCCTTGGGAGGTAAAAATACCAGATATTCGTGGATGATTAATTGGGAATGAAATGTAATCAATAAATGGGTGTGTATTTATAGAAAAAGTGAGGGAATTTTTTTATTGATTTCCTTGGACACCTCAGTACTGGTATTTGAAAAACCATGGGCTTGCCCATGGTATTTTTCCATGGTATTGGAAAATTGAGACACCTAATATTTTATTTTAAACTATAATAGTTTACCTACATTTTATATTAATTATTTCATCATTATGATTTCATTAAACATACTGAAAACTCAAAAATGTATTTTTACTAATCACCAAAAAGAAAAATATTTTAGAAAATTCTCATAAATTCACCCTAAACTAATTTTGATGTTATGATTTCAAAAAATATGTTTATTTTATCATAATAGTTCTATAATTATTATAAATTTAACTTTTAAATATAAAATAATTATTTATTAAAAATAATAGCGGATAGATTATGCATAGTAAAATTAATATTAAAAGTTATGACACATAAAAAAATTTCTTATCATTTAAATTAAAATAAGAGTGTTTTAATCATACTATTTAATTAAAATAAACATTATTCATAATACCTTAATTTAATATAATAATTATATCATTTCTGAAAATTACAATTTTTGTCTGCAAAATCAATTTATCAAATTCATCATATTCTTAATAAAAACTATTATCAAAACGGAAATTAAGGAATAAAAATTTTATTTATACAAAGCGATTACACATTAAGTACTTAAGGACTTAACACATAACCCATTATAACACCCAAGCATGACCTAAGGGTAAGGTATTTTATGGGGATAGATTTTTGGGGCGGCCTCGCTAACATTCCCCAAGTGGTAATCTTTAATAACTTAAACTTCTCTCATAGGGGATTTTGTTCAAGACTCATTTATTGAAGCTTGAATTGGGCTTGGTCAATAGATAATCCCAATGATGCTACAACCTTCCCTAGTTATGAAAAATGGGCTTTATATGATATGAATCTACTGTATGAGGTTATCAACTCTTCTTTTTGCCTTAATTTTCCTTTGTTATTTCTACTTATAAGCAAAAATTATAACGTTAAAATCACTATTAAGAGTATAGTTCCAATGGTCACATTGACCCACGATAATATAATGATCAAAACCCTATGGTCACATTTCAAAATATACTAACTTCATTATTATAGAGATATAGTTTTTTTGTCTATAAAATAATATAACACACATTTTCAAGAAACAATTATCATTAAAAAAGTTTGGGTCGTTAAATTATTCCCCTGTGGGAAATTTCATCCTCAAAATTTCAATTCGTTGGATTGATTGAGAAAAGGTGAGGGTATTTTTTTCCTCATTGTTTCATCTAGTTCCCACATGGATTCTACCTATTTTTGGTTCCTCCATAACACTTTAATGAGGTGGGTAGTCTTGTTTCGAAGAACCTTATCTCTACAGTCCATGATTTCCAAATTATGATCCTCATAAGAGAGGTTATGTAACACCCCAGGTAAATAAAGAATATGACATTTTCATATTTATCCATATTTGTGAATAAAATATTAAATTGACTTTAAAGGGGACGATATGCTCGATGGCGTACCCAACACGCAACAACGAGTTTCTTGGGAATCTTACTTTGCACTCTAATAATAAAATAATATTATTTTAAATGGTAGTTAACATGTAGCCATTGTATTGGAGGGAATGGATAGAAATAACTAAAATATGATTATATATGTTTTTTAAATGTTTTTACATTTATCCAATAAAAGATAAAGGCTTAAAATACGGAAAGAATTCAATTTTAGGCTTTTATACCCTAATTTTCACTAAAGGTTCACTTATCACCTTTTGATGGAGAACTGTCATTAAATATAGTTTTGATCACTCTTATACATTCTTTTTAACCAAATAAAACTCTTCTCTATAATCGGGACATCAAATTTTACTTTGTGTAAATTTTTGGTATTTTTCCGATAAAGTTCATTTTTTAATGAATAGTGTAAAATGTTGTATTTTAATTCAAAACCTCGTTTTAATCTAATTTATTTATATGATTAGATTATCTTTTGAATTGGTTTTAAAGTGAAATTTGAATATATTTTTACCATTAAATCCAATAGTGGTCGTTGTAATTAATTTCACTTTGAAATCGGACTTAAACTAGTGTCAATTTTTTGATACTTATTGTTTCATAAAAACACGCTATTTGTTATGACAGTGGGAATTAATTATTAAATTAATTAATTTGAATTATATGTTTTGAATTTTGTAAAATAGACTTCATTTTTGAATTCAGAATATCAAATATATCTTAGGGTGAATTTTTTGTATTTTTCTGAAAAACTTCAATTTTTGATGAATAGTGAAACCACTAAGTGGTACTTATAAAAACTGATTTTTCGTTTAAATAAAATTTTACCACTTCTGTGTTTTGAATTTCAAAAATCCGACATACATGGTTGTCATTAAGAAGTAAAATGTGGTTCAATGAGATTAAAATAATTTTTTTGGTGAATAGTAACTTATTGAGTTTTTAATCGCGATTAGAGGTAATTAGTGCAATTTAAGGAAAAAATGGTATTATAATAAAATGAGAATACCTTGACGCATGTCCTAACCTTATTGGATGTGTCATGGCCGACCCAGACAAGCCATGGGTCAACTTGGGGACCCCATGGAGCCACTTTGGTTGGGAAATGACATAAATAACTTTTTATTTAATGTTAAAGTAAAAATGAGACACACATGAGATGTTTTACTAAAATAATTTTTACATGGTGTTATACAAGTTAGATTTTTGACTATAAATATTTATTAGAAATATAAAAAGAGTTCCTACATCCTAGTATTTTTTTTATAATTTTTTGACATTAAATGAATTAAATTATTTATGACATCATGATGATGCAACGATGACCTCATTATTTAACGATTTAAATAAAATGGAATGATAATGTAATATCTAATACCTACACATGTCCAAATACTATTGGATGAGTGGATTTATAACCCTTATCACCTTATCCTAGAAATACATCAATGTGGGACCTTTAAAATCCGAAACTCTTTTGAAAATAAAGTAACATTTTGTAACTTTACAAGAGTGCCCCTCCTCTTCTCTTATAAAAGGCCCCCACCTATACCTCCTTACCCACACTCCCAAAGCCTTTGGCTCGGCCTACCCCTACCCATTTTATCTCTCCACTTCCCTCTCTTACTCCTTGAAGCCTCCATTTGGGCAGAAGTCTTCCCAAGGAAGCCTTTGATCTCAAACCAAAGGGAGTTACCCGATTTTAAGGTAATGTCTTCACTTGAGTCCTTTTGTTTTATTTTGCCTCTCCAACCCCCTAAACTCTTTTTATTCATTTATTTTGTAAAAACTCCAGTATATTCAATATACTAGGATGTTGTTATAAGAAGTATTAGAGCTACACTTACACACACCTACATCTAATGGTTAAAGAACATACTATTTCCGTGGATGGCGAATTTCTGCCTCACGAAACGATGATTGTTCAACATTCTTTTAACACCTTCAAAGGTGGCCATTAAGATATCACTATATTTATATATGATATATAATATGTTTATGTTTTACTTAAGCTTCTGTATTTTTCATTTTTAGCTTACCTTTATGGCTTCCATTATGGGTATACGATATCTTCATTTTAGGAAGTGCGGACTACCGCCCCCTCAAAGTGATGTGATTCGTTAATGCCATACATGGGACGTATAAAGGATGGATTTAATGTTATTATATATGATTTTATACTGGAATTATAATATACCTCTATATCATTATTATTTATTTCCATTAAAGTATGAGATAGAAATGAAAGTAGCGTTCATGCGTACGTACGGCTTACCGTCTCCATGAACGGTGCATTTCATTTCTTATCCCCAAATGTAATGTACTATTAAAAGTACCTGTATATAATGGACATATATAATGAATTATACATATAAATGATTAATATAATTCTGGAATTAAAATATACATACCTCTCATTTAGTTTTAATTCCATTAATATGACAAAGAAATGAAAGTAGCGTTCATGCGTACGTACGGCTTACCGTCTCCATGAACGGTGCATTTCATTTCTTACCTATAAATGATTATATGATATTATAAATACATGTATATTCTAGATATATATGATATATATGATATCCAAATCAGGAATGTAATTCTGGATATAAAGAACCTTTGACCACACGAACAACATGTAATTGTAAGAAGTCCACTTTCGACTTAAGAACCAAATATCGACAAAACAAACATTATTAACTTAAATGATTACATAATGTTTATAACATGGAAATAAGTGATATAAAAGGAATAATGAACTTGAAAAATGTTCTTAAGCAAATATAAATTAACTCAAGTTTATTATTCAGGATGTTAAAGAACGATTGAGTCAAGTCGGACCCGAGGTAAGGGATCATACTCCTCTCTTTCTTTTTTAAGTACACTCTTTTATGTCATTCCTTTTAAGATCATATTTATTATGATTGGGATGTTCTTTTATATTAATCCTACTTTACTTTTTATGTTCATATTATGAGAGACCTTATTTTCTCTCATCAATCCATTTTGGAAGTTTTGAGTGGCGCCGTTAGGCTGCCGAATTTTCGTAAGAGATCTAACCTCTCTCTTTCTTTTTAAGTACTCTCCTTTATGTAACTTCTTTTAAGCTCCTCTTTGTTATGATGGGGGATGTTATTTTATATTCCTCATACTTAAATTTTTATGTTCATATTATGAGATACCCTATTTGATCTCATAAATCCATTTTTGGAAGCTTTAAGTGGCGTCGTTAGGCTGCCGAGTTTTCGTAAGGGGTTTTTCTTCTCACTTTTATTCCCGTGAAATTTATGCTACATTTGCCACTATTTCCTTTGAGTGGTGTATGTACTACCCATTATTATACACTTTGTGTAGTATAATTTCATTTATGGGTATTTACATCTTCATTGTATGCCCTTCTTCCATGGGGTGTACTTTTCGAAAGTTACCCAACTCGGTAAGGGGACCTTTCACCCTCTTCTTTTTAAAAGACTTATTTTGTTATGTCTTTTAATTCACATACTATTATGTTGGGATATGTTCTTCTATATCCTTATTTATGTAAATTTTATGTCCAAGTTATGAGATACCCTTTATCTCTCTCATCAACCCTTTTCGTAAAATTTTATGTGATGCCGTTAGGCTGTCGAATTTTACCAAGGGAACTTCTTAACCCAATTTCGATTTCTTTGGGTTCAACATGTAGTGATTGAATATGTCATCGATTGAATATGTTTGAATGACCTTTGATTGTTTTACACTTAATATCCACTTATATTGGGTGTATTTATATTTGTCACACATAATTATGAGATTGATTTATCCTTAATTTAAGGATACCTTCTTTATAATGGATTTCATCTCATTTTACATTTCTTTTGAGACTTCATTGTTGTTATGCACCAATTCACTCTTATATGGTGTGTATACTATCCTTTGACATATTATATCATGAATCCCTTTATTCTCATGATATAATAACGTTCGGATTAAATGTTATTCCGCTATTATTTGTATTTAAGAGTCTCTCATTTTGTTAAAAACTATTTAACAAAAATATCGTTTTAAATGTTTTAAAGGTTTATTATTTTAAATCTTTATCGTTAATGTACATGTTTTCAAAATGGGTTTAAGTATTTATTTATATGGACATTAATGTTTTAAAATTATAATTCCATTAAAAGCTTCAAAGTGGTATGGGACACTTTGATTCAAAAATCTCTTTTAAATGGTTTTTGAAAATGGATTGATTAATTCAATATCTGGGAATTACTTATTGTGATTTCAAATGAAATGTTGTTATTGAAATGTTTATATTTTAAATATTTTATGTGTAATGATGGTACTTGGACATTTTATGGGTGGTTACGTGATAAACCATATGACGGGTGGTGCCGTGAATACCAGGACGGGTGGTTACGTTATAACCTCCAATGCATTGGGTATGGAAGTCGGTCGTATGGCTATTCCATTAAGTATGTGTGGAAGTAGGCCATATGTCTATTCCATTAAGTATGTGTGGAAGTCGACCGTATGTTTATTCCACTTAAGTATTTTTATGTCCCAAGTTACCTTTATATGTTATGTGATCTTTTTATGGGTTCTATGGTAATCTTTTGGTTAAAAAAGGGTAAGTAATGATCTTTTATTCAGTGAAGAGTTTTTACTACTTCATAAAGGTGAAACTTATTACTTTGATAAATTATAAATGGTTTACTTTTTGTTTTTATAAACTAACAGTTTTCATTCTTTGTGTATCCCTTACTGAGCTCTTTATGCTCACCCCAAGTTTTTTGAAATGTTTTTCACAGGACCTAATGCGGAATAGGGTCAAGGATAGGATCAAGGGAAAGTCATGTTATATAAAACTTGGAACTAGACATGTTTCTTTTTATGAGTTTTTATTTTATGGAAACTTAGTAGAAGTTTCTACTTTGTAATCTTTTGAGATGTAATAGTTATTTCCTAATTCTCTAAAACTCTAAACCTGAAAAGATCCTCGATGTGAATTATTCATTTAATTCAATATTAAGAAAGGTTTAAGGATGGGGCCTTATAGTTGGTATCAGAGGTCGGTTTAGATAACTTTAGAGGTTAGGGTATTCTATATTCATAAGTGACATTACCATAATTGTTAGGATTTCAGAAAGAGTCATAGTTTTAGATAAAGTGAATGAGTAAGTATATCTTAGTGTTTATCTTCCTCATTAGTACATAATTCTTTTGTTGATATACTCACACTGACCCTTTTTGGTTTTAGTAAATGGCTGGATCTAGCAGGCACCAAAGAGACAACAGGTTTGAAGGAAACTGTGGTGGTTCTCTGAATAAGATACTAGATAAAATGGAGGATTCAATGAGGAAACTCGTGGTTGTTCTAAACCAACTATACAGGAGTCATGATCAGCCACTTGTACCTTGGTGTGTTCTATAATGCATCATGTACGAGATGACCAATCAATGTGGAAGTTCAGGTAATAATTATAAAGGTAACCATTAGGGTTTATATGATCCTTACTTTTGAGGTAATTATGGGTTATTATATGTTATGATGGAAAATGAAAGGCATGAGATAAACCTGAGGTTAAAATATGTTATGATTATTTTTGAAAATTTTATCTCGTTTTGGGGGATAATTTAATAATTATATAGTTTTGGAAAAAGGACAACACGCAGACCGTGTGACAACCCGTCGTGTCGGACAAAACTGCAGGAATCGAATCCACAACCAAAGTGCGACTGGTATTTATCGCTTACCACTGGACTACGTGAAGTCCCTGGTTAGTTTGACTAATTCTTTTTAGTTAATATGATTTTAGGAATCAAGAGTAAGTTTATTTTGGGTCATCTATGGAAATGATTAACCTATCATCGAGGATATGTGATTAGGTTAATTACTTTTCAATATGAGAATTTAAGAGCAACTGATGTTATTTGGAGATAAAAGTTAATTTGAACCTTGGAAGACTATGTGACTAAATCCTTCAAATATTTGGGTTTCAATATTAATTTGGTTTACTTTGAAGAATTTTATGGACAATTTGTTTATCGAATGGTCCTCTTTGAACTTTGGGTTTTGTTGGACAAATTTTGGAGATTAAGCATAGATTTTCTTTTTAAAGGGTTGTCCTTTTCTGGATTATCTGGTCTTGTACTAACCTTTTTGGTTTTGGTTTTGGATAAAGCCTAAAGACATGGGAACTATATAGTTCTCTTTGGTGGATTAGGCAATTCTCCAGAAGTTGATTATAGTACTCTTAATATGAACAAGTCTTCCTAAATACTCGTCTTTTGGAGAAAATATGAGTTTGTGAAAGGAATATAATAAAAGTTAAAAGTCAACATGATAAGTGATTATGTTTCCTTATGAATAAATTCCTCAATAAAAAGTAACTTAAAACAAAAATGTTGTCTATTAACTTTTCCTAATGGGGAATCGAATACCGTTTAACCCATCACAAGTTTGTGATTTTCTTGTGGTTAACTTTCTCCAAAAAATGTTTTCTATCACTCTCCATCAGAACATGACCCTATGTTTTCTCCTCCATGTCCATGTTTTCATACTTGGAATCCTATTATGGGTTAACTCGGGTGACCTTTGTACTTATCTTCCTTTATTTAAAAGTGATTGTTTTACCGACTGTTGTTCCGATGTGGGACTTTCAAGGATGTTTCCAAGCTCAATTTTAAAAATTGCGAGGACGCAATTCCCAAAAGGGGGGATGTCACGAACTAGCCCGGGTCGACCCTGAACCGGGCACCCGAGCCGGTCCGCGGCAAGTCCCGAGGGGCGTTCCCGATCCCCCCGGGATGGCAACAAGTGTCGGGCATAAAAAAATTTCAATTGTTGGGAACGATTTTAGCCCAAACTGAAAACAGGATCAAAAGAACGAATGTAAACTAAACAAATGGACAAACACTAAAGACATAAACAAAACAAAACCACGACATACCTCCACGTGACCTCGCGGGTCACCACCCAACTACAAACCAACGTCGCTCCATCACTGAGCGACTCAAGCCAGGAAAACCTGAACACAAGGAACCTGCAACTGAAGTGGTAAAAGATAGGTGTGAGCACAAAAGTACTCAGTAGGTGAGCCCAACAACAAATCCCAAAGCACTGCCAGTAAATAAAGAATCTACATAATCCAGGTTTGAACTATAATGTATAAAAGTAAGTTTCCATAATGCTTTACTTGAAAATCAAACACGAGACGTTTCCCTTATTCTTTTTGAAAGTTAGTTCCCTTTCATCAGTTTTAAACTCATTCTAAAAAAAGCAAAGTGTTACATTTTCAAATCTTACCCAAAGAGAATAAAGCATTTTCATTTGAAAACCATTTTCCCAAAGTCTAACAGTACAGGCTGTGAAGGATGACTGAAAGTAAACAAGAAGGGAAAACAAGTGCAAGTGAAGGTAAACAAGCAAGGAAAACCAAGTTCAAGCAAAAATAAACCAGAAGTTATTAGCAATAACCATGGGTGATCCTGAACATCCCTAGAAAACCCCTGGACGTACTCGGGTTCAGACTACCTGCCGGCGTGGTACTCCATAGTCAATAACCAACTGGCCGCCCTAATATCCAACCAGTGGCACATCCCTCCTGGCCTGTCTACAACTCCAGGGGGTACCAACCCGTCTAATCAGGGTTAGCAAGCAACCGTCACTCGATAATCTACAAGACGCCCAGGAACCCATGGTGGTTTTAGTAACACCGTGTAAGTGGGAGACCCTCGCACGCGTGACTCATCTCACCGCACTTGCCAACCCCTTACACGGACATCGCTACACGACAACCCTCGAAGGGAATTCCCCCTGTAGAAATGCCCTCACAAGTACGTATATATATATATATGTATAACCACTTCACATTTCATAAAGTGCCAACCGGGCCGTCATGTCACTTACATTTTGATCATTTAAGACTAAAACATTTTTAAAGAGAGATGACACACGCCATTTCATTGAAAACCAAAAACACACTTAGAACTTTGTTTAAGAAACCCAAATCAGCATATCAACCCTGGAACACAATTGTTTCACAAGTAGAGTTATTTTCTAATATCAAAACACACCCCACTTTTATCAAGAGCCAAACGGGCCTTTAATCACCTTTTTAAGGAATACTATTTCTCAAATGAAATCCAAACTTTTGTTCACACAACAAAGGAAAACATCTTTCATCAACCAAGAACCACACATGAAGTTTCCAAAAACAATTTCAAAGGGTCACACGACGTTTTCTCTAATCAAGGTTCTCAGAAAACACCATTTTCCATAAACAATACATCTACTAATTTACACACGCCAAAAAATTTCAAAACCCAATTCAACATGTCTTTCATTATTCAGGAGGAACCATCTAGCAACACTACCATGGAAGCACACAATTAAATCCAAGAAAACGCTTTTAATGAAACGCTAGAATTAAAACAAATTTTATCATCAGCAGATCACCTAACTATAGATAACTACTTAATAACACTTTTAAATTTAATGAAACTTAATAAAAAGTCAAGGAATAAATAAATTCTAAATTTAAAGGTGAGTGCAAAGGGAGACCTACCTCAAGATCCAAGCGCGACGGTAAAACGACCTTGGAACCAAGGCGCGATGACACGACGTGTGTCCAAAGCCACGTGATAAAGTCCAACACTCTCGAAACTGAGGCGCGGAGACGGCGGAACCTCAACGGAAAGTAGGACAATCCTTTGCGGACAAATTGTGTACGTTGAACAGTGGAAAAAGTACACGTCACTCAACCCGCGACAGGAAAAGGATTAATATAAATCAAATATAAACACCAAGATGCCACAAAGGAAAAATAAATGAATAAATGAATGAATGAATTAATTAATCAATCAATTAATAAACAAATAGGCAATTAAAAAAATGTATAGATAAATAACACACACAAAAATAATCAAAAGAATAGATAAATAACAATAATAATTTAGCACAATAATAATATAATAATAATAATAGCATACCCAATAAATTAATGAGAACTGTAATAATATTAATAATAATTATAATATAATAATAATAACATAATATAATAATAATTAAAATAATGATAAATATAATAATAATAATAATAATAATAATAATAATAATATAGTATTAATAATAATAACATAATAATAATTATAATAATGATATAATAAGATTAATTATATTATTAACATAATAATATCAATAATAATAATGGTATATTAATAATAATAGTAACATAATAATAGTAATTGTAATAAAACGAAAGATAAATAAATATTAATTTAAAAAAAAACTCACACCAGGGGCAAGGGAAGAGGCCGGGCAGGAGGAGCTGGGTGCGGCCGGCGGTTCGGCAGGAGGGTGCACCGGCGACGGGGTTGGATGCGGCGAGGGAAGCCGGGGCGGCGCAACGCTGGGGTGAGCGGGACGGGAGGAGGGTGCAGGGGAGAGGGCGGCCGGGCGCGGCGGCTGGGCGGGAGCAGGGCCAGGACGCCGGTGGTGAGGGGAGGTCGGCTCGACGGGAGGCGGAGGCGGGAGCCGGGACGGCTGGCAGGTGTGACGGCGGGAGACGGGGAAGTCGGCGACGAGCGGCTGGGAAGAGTGGCTGGGCGCGGCGGGGTCGCACGAGGGAGATGGAAGGGGTGGGGAGCGGGGACGGCGCGGCTGTGCGGAGGGGGTGAGAGGGAGATCCTGGTCGGCGACGGGGAAGCAGTGTGGCCGGGACGCCGGGGCAGCGACGCGGTGGTCGGTGGCCAGAGGCGGGGAGGGTGCAGCGGCGGCGTGCCTGGTCGGCCGAACCAGCAGGGGGAAAAGAAGAAGAAAACGAAGAAAGGAGAAAAAAAAAAGAAACGGGGAAGAGAGAGAGAGGGGGGAGAGAGAGAGGGGAGAGGGTTAAGGCGGCGCGGGTGGGGTAGGATTAGGGTTAGGCTTATAATATATATATATATATAATAATAATAATAAAAAAATGTATAATAATAATAAAACCTTTTAATGCTAATAATAATAATAAAACGTTATAATTATAATAATATAAGAACTTTATAATCATAATGATGAAACTTTATAATAATAATGATAAAACTTATAATAATAATAAATGATAAATTAGCTAATTCTAATGATAATTATTTTAATCAAATATTTAAAATAGTGAAATAATTTAAAGGTAAAACACATATGTATATATTTATACGTATATAGATCTATATATATATACATACATTATTATACATATATATATATAAACATATATAAACATATATACAATAATAATAACACTAATAAAAAGGGGTATTAATAATAGGATACCAACATAAAAATTATAATATTTAAAACACCGAGTGAACACACTGTCACCCGGGCTGAACGCACGGTCACCACTAACGATGCGGTGACCGCGCACCGGCGCGAAACCGCCAATGCAATTAATCTCCGAAAAAAAAAAATTAAATCGGGACCAAGAAAGGAGAACAATTACGGACATCCGCGGTCGAGGTGTGACAATTCTCCCCACCACAGACACTTTCTGCCCCCAGAAAGTCACCAGGACAAAAGTCGGTCAAGATTTAAGTCCATGCCCCAACGGAACTAAAGGAACTAGAGAGAACTGAGAATCTCGGGGATGACCTTACTCTGCACAGGTCACACCCGACCGATTCAAGAGAAAACTGGGGTCCGAGATTGAGGGGAGAACACGAAGGGGTTCTCCCCACCACAAGAACTTAACTAGTGCAGAAAAGTTGACCATCTAAATAGACAACCCTAGGAAAAAAAGGGGGGGTCGACGCGGGAACTCCCAACCGATTCAAACCAACTCTTATAGCACGATTAAAACAACACCTCTGTCGAGACATTGAATCCTCGACTAGAGTCAACATCCTTCAACACCAGGGAAACCCCATAGAAAAACAGTTATCCAACATCAAATTGGAGACATGATCCACCGAAGTCCACAAAGCATAACCACATCGACAACATAACTAAAACGAGGTCAACCCACACAAGAGTCAAGCACACTTTTAAGAAGGACACACGATTTAGAATATCACATTCACACGACAAGTCCACTTATATTTATCATAGAACAAGTCCACCGTCACTTCCTATCAAAACAACATGCTTACAATGATACTAAAACCTTAACAGCGGCGAACAAGTACAAAAAGATATTAATTGTTCCACCGTCAATACGAAAAACCTAACCTGGACTAAGGCTTCACAACCCTGGGAACTCCTGACTGTGCGCGAGCTTCACCCCGAGACTTGTGGCTGGGGCTCTGATGGCTGAAGCATCTTCTGCCTCACAGTCAGGTACTGACATTCTCCCATCACAGCGTCCTCTTCAAGCGACGCTTCCTGCAAAACTTCTCCAGATGACCTAGACAACCGCATCGATGACACGTTTTCGGAGGGTTGCGACAAGATGGCTTTAAATGCCCGAAACGACCACATTGATATCACACCACTGAACAATCTGTTGAACTGGAAGTTGGGACGAAAGGGAATAAATCCTTAGGAACAGGCATCTCTGGCGCCTTTTCCTCACCACAGGGGGGACTCTTACGAACAACAGGGGACGCTGAAGTATTAACCACCCGCACACCAGAAACCAACTCAGCCAAGAAAGCTTCCTCCACCAGCTTCTCGAAACAAAGGTCTTTATAAGGGAGGACTCGCTCCTTGATCTCTGGACGAAGACCCCCAGTAAAAAGAGAGACCTTCATGAGCTCATGCGACGCTACCTCTGGAGAAAAGGGAATCAGTTCCTTGAAATGGTCAACATATGCCTTCACCGTCCATTGACCTTGCTGAATATGCACGAGCTCTCTCTTTTTCTCCAGCTTCACTTCCTCAGGTACAAACCATTGGATGAAAACAATTCTAAAGACATCCCACATCATTTCAACTTGCGTCGATGGTGGGGCAACCACCTTCCACTGGTCCAGAGCTGGACCCTCAAACAACTTCATAATTGCACGAACCTTAACATTATCGGGAGTTCCCAACATTCTAAAGACACGCTCCACTTCCTCGAGCCATTTCACTGCCTCTAACGGACCCTGATCACCATGGAGAATAGGTAGAGTCTGAGGAGGACCAAAATCTGGGCATGACCTATCAGAATCCTTAGGGACCTTTCTGGGTGGCATTTCCTGAGCGACATATAAAACACAAGGCCAAAACCAACATCAAACCGAATCAACATCAATAAAAGCGCCTTCATCAAAAACAGTCAGCACAAGGACCAATCAAATACAAACACAACCCAACAAAACAAAATCCCCCTTTTTATTTTAGACTTTATAACCACCCTCTTTCAAGACTGCTTTCCAAAACCAATCCATTTTAAAACCAAAAACTTTCCAAAACCATTTCCTCTTTAAAACCAATTTAGAAAACAAGGTCAGGCCTTTAATTTCAAAAACACCCAGGTACTCCCACGACACGTTGCACATGTCTTTATCCACTGTCCAATAATACTCGCACAAATACGCATTTTTTTTCCAAGCATTCTCACACATGTGCAAACATTCATAAAGAGGACCTGAGGTTTCACCCCAAATCATTCATAACCAATTCCAAGAAACAACAGATTTCCAGATCAAGAGATTTCAGTTTCAAAACCCATTTCATACATTTAAAGTCTTTTAAAAGAAAACAGCCCAAATTTTTTTCAAAAACCTTTTTCATTTCCAACAACGCACTCACACAAACCAAAACGAAAGCAGCAACCAAATTTGCATCAACCACTGAAGTGAGGGACTAGTAGTCACGCTCAACCTGGCAACATGGTAGTGAGCCATGTCTCGAGTCAGCATCGACCACTAGGAGGAATTCAAACCGTGTACTCAGACTCCACATGGGTCACTACTCCATGTGAAATCACGAAGTAACGTCGGCTTGCCTCCATTATCATCTCTCAGTCCAAGACAAACCAGAAAAGACAAGGACACAATTCCCGAACTACCCCAGGTAACTCGAGGATCAGTGCGAGCAAGAGTTCGCGACGCTCTTCCCGTACCTACCCCTTGAGTTCCGACAGTCCTAATCTCCTTCTACCGGACAACCCAAATAACAAGAACCTCCATTTGATACCATTTTGTCACGAACCAACCCGGGTCGACCCTGAACCGGGCACCCGAGCCGGTCCGCGGAAAGTCCCGAGGGGCGTTCCCGATCCCCCCGGGATGGCAACAAGTGTCGGGAATAAAAAAAAATTCAATCGTTGGGAACGATTTTAGCCCAAACTAAAAACAGGATCAAAAGAACGAATGTAAACTAAACAAACGGACAAACACTAAAGACATAAACAAAACTAAACCACGACATACCTCCACGTGACCTCGCGGGTCACCACCCAACTACAAACCAACGTCGCTCCATCACTGAGCGACTCAAGCCAGGAAAACCTGAACACAAGGAACCTGCAACTGAAGTGGTAAAAGATAGGCGTGAGCACAAAAGTACTCAGTAGGTGAGCCCAACAACAAATCCCAAAGCACTGCCAGTAAATAAAGAATCTACATAATCCAGGTTTGAACTATAATGTATAAAAGTAAGTTTCCATAATGCTTTACTTGAAAATCAAACACGAGACGTTTCCCTTATTCTTTTTGAAAGTTAGTTCTCTTTCATCAGTTTTAAACTCATTCTAAAAAAAAGAAAAGTGTTACATTTTCAAATCTTACCCAAAGAGAATAAAGCATTTTCATTTGAAAACCATTTTCCCAAAGTCTAACAGTACAGGCTGTGAAGGATGACTGAAAGTAAACAAGCAGGGAAAACAAGTGCAAGTGAAGGTAAACAAGCAAGTAAAACCAAGTGCAAGCAAAAATAAACCAGAAGTTATCAGCAATAACCATGGGCGATCCTGAACATCCCTAGAAAACCCCTGGACGTACTCGGGTTCAGACTACCTGCCGGCGTGGTACTCCATAGTCAATAACCAACTGGCCGCCCTAATAGCCAACCAGTGGCACGTCCCTCCTGGCCTGTCTACAACTCCAGGGGGTACCAACCCGTCTAATCAGGGTTAGCAAGCAACCATCACTCGATAATCTACAAGATGCCTAGGAACCCATGGTGGTTTTAGTAACACTGTGTAAGTGGGAGACCCTCGCACGCGTGACTCATCTCACCGCACTTGCCAACCCCATACACGGACATCGCTACACGACAACCCTCGAAGGGAAGTCCCCCTGTAGAAATTCCCTCACAAGTACGTATATATATATATATATATATATATGTATAACCACTTCACATTTCATAAAGTGCCAACCGGGCCATCATGTCACTTACATTTTGATCATTTAAGACTAAAAAATTTTTAAAGAGAGATGACACACGCCATTTCATTGAAAACCAAAAATACACTTAGAACTTTGTTTAAGAAACCCAAATCAGCATATCAACCCTGGAACACAATTGTTTCACAAGTAGAGTTATTTTCTAATATCAAAACGCACCCCACTTTTATCAAGAGCCAAACGGGACTTTAATCACCTTTTTAAGGAATACTATTTCTCAAATGAAATCCAAACTTTTGTTCACACAACAAAGGAAAACATCTTTCATCAACCAAGAACCACACATGAAGTTTCCAAAAACAATTTCAAAGGGTCACACGACATTTTCTCTAATCAAGGTTCTCAGAAAACACCATTTTCCATAAACAATACATATACTAATTTACACACGCCAAAACATTTCAAAACCCAATTCAACATGTCTTTCATTATTCAGGAGGAACCATCTAGCAACACTACCATGGAAGCACACAATTAAATCCAAGAAAACGCTTTTAATGAAACGCTAATATTAAAACAACTTTTATCATCAGCAGATCACCTAACTATAGATAACTACTTAATAACACTTTTAAATTTACTGAAACTTAATAAAAATTCAAGGAATAAATAAATTCTAAATTTAAAGGCGAGTGCAAAGGGAGACCTATCTCAAGATCCAAGCGCGACGGTAAAACGACCTTGGAACCAAGGCGCGATGACACGACGTGTGTCCGAAGCCATGTGATAAAGTCCAACACTCTCGAAACTGAGGCGCGGAGACGGCGGAACCTCAACGGAAAGTAGGACAATCCTTTGCGGACAAACTGTGTACGTTGAATAGTGGAAAAAGTACACGTCACTCAACCCGCGACAGGAAAAGGATTAATATAAATCAAATATAAACACCAAGATGCCACAAAGGAAAAATAAATGAATAAATGAATGAATGAATGAATTAATCAATCAATTAATAAACAAATAGGCAATTAAATAAATGTATAGATAAATAAAACACACAAAAATAATCAAAAGAATAGATAAATAACAATAATAATTTAGCACAATAATAATATAATAATAATAATAATAATAATAGCATACCCAATAAATTAATGAGAACTGTAATAATATTAATAATAATTATAATATAATAATAATAACATAATATAATAATAATTAAAACAATGATAAATATAATAATAATAATAATAATAATAATAATAATAACATAATAATAATTATAATAATGATATAATAAGATTAATTATATTATTAACATAATAATATCAATAATAATAATGGTATATTAATAATAATAGTAACATAATAATAGTAATTGTAATAAAACGAAAGATAAATAAATATTAATTTAAAAAAAAAACTCACACCAGGGGTGAGGGAAGAGGCCGGGCAGGAGGAGCTGGGTGCGGCCGGCGGTTCGGCAGGAGGGTGCGCCGGTGACGGGGTTGGATGCGGCGAGGGAAGCCGGGGCGGCGCGGCGCTGGGGTGAGCGGGACGGGAGGAGGGTGCAGGGGAGAGGGTGGTCGGGCGCGGCGGCTGGGCGGGAGCAGGGCCAGGACGCCGGTGGTGAGGGGAGGCCGGCTCGACGGGAGGCGGAGGCGGGAGCCGGGACGGCTGGCAGGTGCGACGGTGAGAGACGGGGAAGCCGGCGACGAGCGGCTGGGAAGAGTGGCTGGGCGCGGCGGGGTCGCGCGAGGGAGACGGAAGGGGTGGGGAGCGGGGACGACGCGGCTGTGCGGAGGGGGTGAGCGGGAGATCCGGGTCGGCGATGGGGAAGCGGTGCGGCCGGGACGTCGGGGCAGCGATGCAGTGGTCGGTGGCCAGAGGCGGGGAGGGTGCAACGGCGGCGTGCCTGGTCGGTCGAACCAGCAGATGGAAAAGAAGAAGAAAACGAAGAAAGGAGAAAAAAAAGAAACGGGGAAGAGAGAGAGGGGGGGAGAGAGAGAGGGGAGAGGGTTAAGGCGGCGCGGGTGGGGTAGGATTAGGGTTAGGCTTATAATATATATATATATATAATAATAATAATAACAATAATAATAATAATAATAATAATAAAATGTATAATAATAATAAAACCTTTTAATGCTAATAATAATAATAAAACGTTATAATTATAATAATATAAGAACTTTATAATCATAATGATGAAACTTTATAATAATAATGATAAAACTTATAATAATAATAAATGATAAATTAGCTAATTCTAATGATAATTATTTTAATCAAATATTTAAAATAGTGAAATAATTTAAAGATAAAACACATATGTATATATTTATACGTATATAGATCTATATATATATACATACATTATTATACATATATATATATATAAACATATATAAACATATATACAGTAATAATAACACTAATAAAAAGGGGTATTAATAATAGGATACCAACATAAAAATTATAATATTTAAAACACCGGGTGAACACACTGTCACCCGGGCTGAACGCACGGTCACCACTAACGATGTGGTGACCGCGCACCGGCGCGAAACCGCCAATGTAATTAATCTCCAAAAAAAAATAAAAATTTAAATCGGGGCCAAGAAAGGAGAACAATTACGGACATCCGCGGTCGGGGTGTGACAGGGGAAGGATGTAACACCCCAGGTAAATAAAGAATATGAAATTTTCATATTTATCCATATTTGTGAATAAAATATTAATATGAATTTAAAGGGGACGCTATGCTCGATGGCGTACCCAACACGCAACACCGAGTTTCTTGGGAATCTTACTTTGCACTCTAATAATAAAATAATATTATTTTAAATGGTAGGTAACATGTAGCCATTGTATTGGCGGGAATGGATAGAAATAACTAAAATATGATTATATATGTTTTTTAAATGTTTTTACATTTATCCAATAAAAGATAAAGGCTTAAAATACGGAAAGAATTCAATTTTAGGCTTTTATACCCTAATTTTCACTAAAGGTTCACTTATCACCTTTTGATGGCGAACTGTCATTAAATATAGTTTTTATCACTCTTATACATTCTTTTGGACCAAATAGAACTCTTCTTTAGAATCGGGACATCAAATTTTACTTTGTGTAAATTTTTGGTATTTTTCCGATAATGTTCATTTTTTAATGAATAGTGTAAAATGTTGTATTTTAATTCAAAACCACTTTTTAATCTAATTTATTTATATGATTAGATTATATTTTGAATTGGTTTTAAAGTTAAATTTGAATATATTTTTACCATTAAATCCATTATTGGTCGTTGGAATTAATTTCACTTTGAAATCGGACTTAAACTAGTGTCAATCTTTTGATACTTATTGTTTCATAAAAACACGCTATTTGTTATGACAGCGGGAATTAATTATTAAATTAATTAATTTGGCTTATATTTTTTGAATTTTTTAAAATAGACTTCATTTTTGAATTTGGAATATCAAATATAGCTTAGGGTGAATTTTTGGTATTTTTCTGAAAAACTTCAATTTTTGATGAATAGTTAAACCACTAAGTGGTACTTATAAAAACTGATTTTTCATTTAAATGAAATTTTACCACTTCTGTGTT
Source organism: Viscum album (assembly GCA_963277665.1). NCBI lineage: Eukaryota > Viridiplantae > Streptophyta > Magnoliopsida > Santalales > Viscaceae > Viscum > Viscum album. The sequence continues at coordinate 709,527,837 of OY728167.1, read as the reverse complement.
TTGAATTTCAATAATCCGACATACATGGTTTTCATTAAGATTTAAAATGTGGTTCAATGAGATTAAAATAATTTTTTGGTGAATAGTAACTTATTAAGTTTTTAATAGCGATTAGAGGTAATTAGTGAAATTTAAGGCAAAAATGATATTATAATAAAATGAGAATACCTTGAAACATGTCCTACCCTTATTGTATGTGTCATGGCCGACCAATACAAGCCATGGGTCAACTTGGGGTCCCCATGGAGCCACTTTGGTTGGTAAATGACATAAATAACTTTTTATTTAATGTTAAAGTAAAAATGACACACACATGAGATGTTTTACTAAAAAAACTTTTACATGGGGTTATAAAGGTCATATTTTTGACTATAAATATTAATTATAAAGATAAAAAGATTTCCTACATCCTAGTATTTTTTTATAATTTTTTGACATTAAATAAATTAAATTATTTATGACATCATGATGATGCAGCGATGACCTCATTATTTAACGATTTAAATAAAATGGAAAGATAATGTAATATCTAAGACCTAAACATGTCCAAAGCCTATTGGATGAGTGGATTTATAACCCTTATCACTTTATCCTCGAAATACATCAATGTGGGACCTTTAAAATCCGAAACTCTTTTGAAAATAAAGTAACATTTTGTAACTTTACAAGAGTGCCCCTCCTCTTCTCTTATAAAAGGCCCCCACCTCTACCTCCTTACCCACACTCCCAAAGCCTTTGGCTCGTCCAACCCATGCCCATTTTGTCTCTCCACTTCCCTCTCTTACTCCTTGAAGCCTCACTTTGGGCAGAAGTCTTCCCAAGGAAGCCTTTGAGCTCAAACCAAAGGGAGTTACCCGATTTTAAGGTAATGTCTTCACTTGAGTCCTTTTGTTTTATTTTGCCTCTCCAACCCCCTAAACTCTTTTTATTCATTTCTTTTGTAACAACTCCAGTATCTTCAATATACTAGGATGTTTTTATAATAAGGATTCGAGCTACACTTACACACACCTACATCTAATGGTTAAAGAACATACTGTTTCTGTGGATGGAGAATTTCTGCCTCACGAAACGATGATTGTTCAACATTCTTTTAACACCTTCAAAGGTGGCCATTAAGATGTCACTATATTTATATATGATATATAATATGTTTATGTTTTACTTAATCTTCTGTATTTTTCATTTGTAGCTTACCTTTATGGCTTCCATTATGGGTATACGATATCTTCATTTTAGGAATTGCGGACTACCGCCCCCTCAAAGTGATGTGATTCGTTAATGCTATACGTGGGACATATAAAGGATGGATTTAATGTTATTATATATGATGTTATACGGGAATTATAATATACCTCTATATCATTATTATTTATTTCCATTAAAGTATGAGATAGAAATGAAAGTAGCGTTCATGTGTACGTACGGCTTACCGTCTCCATGAACGGTGCATTTCATTTCTTATCCCCAAATGTAATGTACTATTAAAAGTACATGTATATAATGGATATATATAATGAATTATACATCTAAATGATTAATATAATTCTGGAATTAAAATATACATACCTCTCATTTAGTTTTAATTCCATTAATATGACAAAGAAATGAAAGTAGCGTTCATGCGTACGTACGGCTTACCGTCTCCATGAACGGTGCATTTCATTTCTTACCTCTAAATTATTATGTGATATTATAAATACATGTATATTCTAGATATATATGATATATATGATATACAAATCAGGAATGTAATTCTGGATATAAAGAACCTTTGACCACACGAACAACATGTAATTGTAAGAAGTCCACTTTCGACTTAAGAACCAAATATTGACAAAACAAACATTATTAACTTAAATGATTACATAATGTTTATAACATGGAAATAAGTGATATAAAAGGAATAATTAACTTTTAAAAGGTTCTTAAGCAAATATAAATTAACTCAAGTTTATTATTCAGGACGTTAAAGAACGATCGAGTCAAGTCGGACCCGAGGTAAGGGATCATACTCCTCTCTTTCTTTTTAAGTAAACTCTTTTATGTCATTCATTTTAATATCATCTTTATTATGATTGGGATGTTATTTTATATTAATCCTACTGTAATTTTTATTTTCATATGATGAGAGAACCTATTCTCTCTCATCAATCCATTTTGGAAGTTTTGAGTGGCGCCGTTAGGCTGTCGAATTTTCGTAAGAGATCTAACCTCTCTCTTTCTTTGTAAGTACTCTCCTTTATGTAACTTCTTTTAAGCACCTATTTGTTATGATGGGGGATGTTCTTTTATATTTCTCATACTTAAATTTTTATGTTCATATTATGAGAGACCCTATTTGATCTCATAAATCCATTTTTGGAAGCTTTAAGTGGCGTCGTTAGGCTGTCGAGTTTTCGTAAGGGGTTTTTCTTCTCACTTTTATTCTCGTGAAATTTATGCTACATTTGCCACTATTTCCTTTGAGTGGTTCATGTACTGCCCATTATTATACACTTTGTGTAGTATAATTTCATTTATGGGTATTTACATCTTCATTGTATACCCTTCTTCCATGGGGTGTACTTTTCAAAAGTTACCCAACTCGGTAAGGGGACCTTTCACCCTCCTCTTTTTAAAAGACTTCTTTTGTTATGTCTTTTAATTCACATAATGTTATGTTGGGATATGTTCTTATATATCCTTATTTATGTAAATTTTATGTCCAAGTGATGAGATACCCTGTATCTCTCTCATCAACCCTTTTTGTAAAATTTTATGTGACGCCGTTAGGCTGTCGAATTTTACCAAGGGAACTTCTTAACCCAATTTTGATTTCTTTGGGTTCAACATGTAGTGATTGAATATGTCATCGATTGAATATGTGTGAATGAACTTTTATTTTTTTACACTTAATATCCACTTATATTGGGTGTATTTATATTTGTCACACATAATTATGAGATTGATTTATCCTTAATTTAAGGATACCTTCTTTATAATGGATTTCATCTCATTTTACATTTCTTTTGAGACTTCATTGTTGTTATGAACCAATTCACTCTTATATGGTGTGTATACTATCCTTTGACATATTATATCATGAATCCATTTATTCTCATGATATAATAAAGTTCGGATTAAATGTTATTCCGCTATTATTTGTATTCAAGAGTCTCTCATTTTGTTAAAAACTATTTAACAAAAATATCGTTTTAAATGTTTTAAAGATTTATTATTCTAAATCTTTATCGTTAATTTCCATGTTTTCAAAATGGGTTTAAGTATTTATTTATATGGACATTAATGTTTTAAAATTATAATTCCATTAAAAGCTTCAAAGTGGTATGGGACACTTTGATTCAAAAATATATTTTAAATGGTTTTTGAAAATGGATTGATTAATTCAATATATGGGAATTACTTATTGTGATTGCAAATGAAATTTTGTTATTGAAATGTTTATATTTTAAATATTTTATGTGTAATGATGGTACTTGGACATTTTACGGGTGGTTACGTGATAAACCATATGACGGGTGGTGCCGTGAATACCAGGACGGGTGGTTACGTTATAACCTCCAATGCATTGGGTATAAAAGTCGGCCATATGGCTATTCCATTAAGTATGTGTGGAAGTCGGCCATATGGCTATTCCATTAAGTATGTGTGGAAGTAGACCGTATGGTTATTCCACTTAAGTATGTTTATGCCCCAAGTTACCTTTATATGTTATGTGATCTTTTTATGGGTTTTATGGTAATATTTTGGTTACAAAAGGGTAAGTAATGATCTTTTATTCAGTGAAGAGTTTTTACTACTTCATAAAGGTGAAAAGTATTACTTTGATAAAGTATACATGGTTTACTTGTTGTTTTGATAAACTAACAGTTTTCATTCTTTGTGTATCCCTTACTGAGCTCTTTATGCTCACCCCAAGTTTTTTGAAATGTTTTTCACAGGACCTAATGTGGAATAGGGTCAAGGATGGGATCAAGGGAAAGTCATGTTATATAAAACTTGGAACTAGACATGTTTCTTTTTATGAGTTTTTATTTTATGGAAACTTAGTAGAAGTTTCTACTTTGTAATCTTTTGATATGTAATAGTTATTTCCTAATTCTCTAAAACCTTAAACCTGAAAAGATCCTCGATGTGAATTATTCATTTAATTCAATATTAAGTAAGGATTAAGGTTGGGGACTTATAGGTTATGTTCTAGTTGTACCACCTCTAGATTTAGTACATGCGAAGGGTCAAGTATATACTTCTTCAAGAGAGATACATGAAAAACATCATGAACTTGAGTTATATTTACAGGAAGTGAAAGCCAATAGTCCACTGCTCTTATGCGATCAAGAATATCATAGGGGCCATTATACTTGTGGATGATCTTCCCCTTCTTCCCAAACCTCATGAATCTCTTCCAAGGTTAAATTTGAAGGAATAATTTATCTCCAACATCAAACTCCAATTCCCTTCAAAGTTTGTTAGTATAGACATTCTTCCAAATTTGAACAACCTTTATATGTCATTGTTTGAAATGAAATGTTTCTATAATCTCTTGGAAAAGATCAGGTCTAAGAAGCTTTATCTCACCAGCATCATCCTAACATGTATAATTTCTATATCTCTTCCCATATAAAGATTTATAGGGTGACATTTGAATACTATAATGGAAGCTGTTATTTTATGAGAACTCAACTAATGGTAGGTATTGATCCCATCCACCTTTTGATTCCATAGAGAATATTCTCAACATGTAATAGAGTGTCTGAATAGTCCTTTCATATTGGCCATCAGTTTTAGAGTGATAGGCCATACTGAAATTCAATTCAGTATTCAGATCATGTTGAAGACTTATAAAAAATTTTGATGTGAACCTTGGATCATGATCTGAAATGATAGAATATGGCACTCCATGTAGCCTTACCTCTTACTTTACGTATATCTTGGCGAGTTGGTCAAGAGAGAAATCTTCCTGAATAGAGATAAAATGGGTAGTATTGGTGAGGTGGTCTACTATAAACCATATCAAAATGTTTCCTTTGTATGTTTTCAAGAGACCGGTGATAATTTCCATAGTGATATTTTCCTAATTCTATTCTAGTATGGGTATTGGTTATAATACCCCTATAGTAATATTTCACTCTTCCTTCACTTGTTGACACACCATTCTTCTGGTAGTGTAGTTGACAATCTCTATTTTCATGTTATCCCACCAAAAATGATCAAGAAGGTCGCTATACATTTTCATGCTTCTAGGATGTATAGAGTAAGTAGAGCTATGAAATTCATCCATAAGATCCTTTATTTATTGAATAGATAGAACACATAACCTTGTACAAAATTTTAGTACACCTTCTTGATCAATATTGAACTTAGAGAACTTCACATTCTTCATAGCCTCTATGTTCTTCTAAAACAAAGGATCTTCTCTTTGATATTTCTTGATCTTATCTAGTATTGATGGTTGAGAAATAATTTAGGATAGGGTTGATGATGTCCCTTAACTTATGATTCCATTGTCTAGTTTTAAAAGGTCTTTGATTAAAGGATATCCTTGAATCCTCATTATTTCCAGAACAACAAGGTCTTTCCTACTTAATAAATCAACAAATTTGTTTTCTCTTCCGAGATGATAATGAATTGAACAATCATAGTCCTTAAAAAGTTCTAACCATCCCCTTATCTCATGTTCAATTCCTTTTGTGTGAAAATATGATTCAAACTTTTATGGTATGTGTATATATTTCATTTCTCCCCATAAAGATAGTGCCTCCATATCTTCAGAGTAAAAACAACCACAACCAACTCTAGGTCATGCGTAGGATAGTTCTACTCATGAGAGATCAACTATCGAGATGCATAAACAATCACCTTGTCATTTTTCATGAGGATGCACCCAATACATTTCAGAGATACACCAATAAAATTAATAATTCCTTCTTTGATAGATGGTAGAGATAACATGAGTGCAGTAACTAATCTCTTCTTTATCTCTTGGAAACTATATTCACACTCTATTGTCCATATGAACTTGAACCCTTTTCGAGTTAACTTGGTTAGTGGATTAGAAAGTTTTGAAAAGTTTTTCACAAACATCCTATAATATCCTACTAATACAAGGAAACTATGAATCCTAGTTATTGTTATAGGATGAGGCCACTCATCCAAAACCTTTTTCTTTGCAGGGTCAAATGATATTCCATCCTTGGTAACAATGTGCACCAAGAAAAAACTTGTTGTAACCAAAATTCACATTTGATGAACTTTCCAAATGACCTCTCATGCCTCAAAGTTTTCAATATAACCCTTATATTATCCTCATTATCCTCTTGAAATTTGGAACATATCATAATATAATCAATAAAACTAAAAAAAAAGTTATGAAAGTAGTCATTAAGGACTCTATTCATGAAATCCATAAAAATAGAATGTGCATTAGCCAAGAAAAAGGGAATAACAACGAACTCATAATGACCATATCTGTATTAGAAGGTTTTCTTTGGAATATCTTCTTTCTTAACCCTCAATTCATGATAACCAGATAGAAGATCAATTTTGGAGAAGAATTGAGCCCCATTAAGCTAGTCAAATAAATCATCAATTATTGGAAGAGTGTACTTATTCTTCACTGTGATCCCGTTAAGTTCTCTATAATCAATGTATAACCACATTGATCCATCCTTATTCTTTACAAATAGAATAGGATCTCCATAAGAAGACACACTTGTATAGATAAACCCCTTGTCCAAAATATCTTGGAGTTGTTTATTTAATTCCTCCAGCTCTACATTTTCAATTCTATATGGGGTATTTGATATCCGCTTGGATCCAGGCATAAGTTCAATGGATAACGATACCAATCTTTCTAGGGGAGGTCCAAGTAACTCTTTAGGAAATACATCAATGTATTCCAGAATTATGGAGACATTATCTATTCATATACTTTCATTTCCTTGTTCATATTCACTGATCATTTTCATAAATAATGTTATAGGTGGTGCTTCTAGACAAAGTTCAAGTCAAGATATCTATCTTTTAAAAAAAATAGTAGGATTTCCATTTAATAATATTGATATTTACTTTCTTCTGTAGTTAATCTTAGAATTATACTTTGAGAGCTAGTCCATACCTAGTATAATGTCAAATTCCAACATGGGAAGGACTAATAGATTTGCTATGAGAATGTTCTCACAAAAGTGAATATTATATTTTCAATACACTGTTGATGCTTGAATAATCCCTCCAGGAGTCTTGATTGATAACTCTACTTCTAGAATTTCATGGATTGATTCTATATTCTTTTCAAACATGGAGGAAATAAAGGAATGTGTAGAATCAGAATCAAACAAAGTACTTTCTAGATTTGAGAGAACAACAAGAGTACCTTCCACCACATCATTTGGAGATTCAACTTCATCCGTCGTGATAGAAAAATCATGAACTTTCTCCCTTAGTAAATGTTAGGGTTGATGGTGATTCCCTTCCACTATCTTCAGATTTGGATATTGTTCGGAAAAGTGGCCAAGAATTCCACACTTGAAGCATTGGACTTTAGGTAGGGCCTACACCATCTTCCCTTTTTTATTATTGTTTAGAAGTTTAGGCTTCACCTCACTACGATAGTTTTGATAAATATGATCATCTATTCCACACTTTTGATATTTAATGCTCCTTAGCAAGTAGTTTCATGAATGCCTCTTCCCACACTTAATTCAAGTAGAAATTTGTACGTGCTTTCTTACCCTTACTTGATCAAAGATCCTCCCTAAGCTTGGATCCAAAGATCTCTTATTTTCATTTGATTTTTGAGACCACCGCATCTCAATGAACTATAATTTGACCTTCATAACACTTCATACTATCCATCATTGTTGTCATAGTCTTGATTGGAAGGATCCTTACTCCGATGGAGTCATATTCTACTGAAGAATCTATCAAACATTACATTAGGATCCATGCCAAAGCTATAGGTATAACAATAAATAATTGTGAAGTTCATCTCATAGCTTCCCACAGATTCATTCGCCTTCTTATTCATCTCTAGGAATTCCCTCTCTATTTTAATTCACATCGAACATGGGAAATATTTTTTAAAAATGGTTCCCCAAAACTTGTCCCAGTCTATAGCTTCTATATACCCTATTGGCTTAGTGTTTTTGATCAGTACCCACCGCTGATCATATTATCTCACTAAGTAGTAAATAGCTATGGTGAATTTCTCTTGTTCTGAACAACAAGGTACAGAAAATATATTTTCAATAGATCTTATCCACTATTCAACAATCAATGGTTCGATAGATCCATTTAAGTAAGGTTATCATTAACACATTAAGGAATCAATGGAATGTTATTCCCTTTTGAGGTGAATTCATTATATTGGATTGATTAATGTTATTGTTCGTCACTTGAGTCAGTAGATTCATTATTCTCATGAAGTTTTCCATTCTGGCTTCCATCGGAAGGACGTTTGTTCCTGGTCCGTTGTTCTCACCATTTATGTGGTTTCTCCTATATCCTTGAATTATATAAAAGAAGAAAACCTTAGTGAGAAATGTGTTTCATTTAATAATATTATATTTCTAAATAGATTTCATATATTAAAACATCATTCTTAAATATGTTATTAATTTGAAATAATTAAATTATCTATAAATCCTTAATAATGGTTTAAAAAAACCTTTTGATTAAAAAACAAATACCCTAGGAGAGTCAAACCAGGAGTGGAGATAGAACTGTTTTCATGTACTAGGTTACATTGAGTTAGGACCGATGTAAATTGTCAAACTTGTTACCCATAAGTACATATGTTCCAGTTTCACATCCAATTTTTCATATCCAGAAAAGTATTTATTTTCACAGAAACCACTTAATCAATATTTCAATAAAATACCAGGATGATTTCCTATATTTAAACTTTTATTTAGGTATCTTCATAAAGTTTTAAAATCCTTATTTCCAAAAATAACTAAACCTTAATTTTCTACCAACTATGGCATCCCACCTTTTATTATATAAACTTTTCATTACATTTTATAAAATACAGGATCTTTTAAAGCATAGTTTCTTGGAAATAAGGTACATAATACATGAAAAATAAAAACATTATTATATTTCACTTGAAAGGGTTATTTAAGGTTAATCCTATGTACATTTATTTATTTTCATAACCTAGGTATATACATCAATGGAAAGGTTGAGCTAAGGCCCAGTAAGGGAAATCATAGAAAAAAATTTATATGTGATCATGTGAAATATCGATAATAAATTGAGGTTAATCATAAAAAAATGATAAATGGAAAAATAGGAATATCATAAGTTATATAACATTATTAATAACATATAAATATGGATAAAAAATTTAATTGAGTCATTCATAAGCATATTATTAAGGTTTATCACCGAGGTTTCATAAAAATTACCAAGTTTATTCACCAAGGTATCGTAAAACATGTCATCTCTAGAGATTAAATTATTTACCCAATAAATTTGAGAAATATGAAGGTTTACCATTAATATGTATTATTTTAATGTGATCCACATATATCATAATAAAACATTTCATAAATAAATCATGGAGAATAAAAAACGAGTTTCATATCAAAATCATGACATTTTTAAGAATTTTTTAAAGAAAAGTTCATTATGTATTTTTAAACCCACAAAAAGGGAAAGCAGATATCATGTATGTTAATACCAGAATAAAATATATCATTTTGAAATCTAGGCAAATACCCATAGAAAATAAATAGGGTTTGGTATTCACAAAATAAAATAAGATAATTTCTTGAGAAAAAGAGAGAAATTTTGAGGAGAAAATTCGGCAACATAACGTGTATGAAACATGGTTTTAGAAAATATTTAAAAGAGATGGTAAAAGGGTATAACATTAATAAAAGAATATAAATATATTAAAGGTATATAATAAAATGGTAATAAGAACATAGTGTGTAAATTTTAAAGACATACCACAAAAAAAAGGAAACTTGAAAGGAAAAGAGAAGTTGAGATTTCCCTTACCTTGAAGAGTAACTCATGAAAATCAAATATTGGGACTTTGGGGGATTGAAGACACATTGAAAAGTCTAATTTGGAGCTAAAAATATTTTATAATCATGGATGATGAATTGGTAATGAAATATAATGGAGAAATGGTTGGGTATTTATAACAAAAGTGAGGGATTTGTTTATTGATTTCCTTGGACACCTCGTTAGTGGTATTTTCAAAACCATGCGCTTTCCCAAGGTATTTTCCCATGGTATTGAAAAATTGGGACAAATAATATTCTATTTTAATATTAAATACTGAAAAAAGATTTTATATTACCTATCACATCATTATGATGTCATTAAACATACCAAAACTCAAAATTATATTTTTACTATTCCCTAAAAAATAAAATATTTTAGAAATTTTCATAAAATTCACTATAAACTAATTTAAATGTTCCAATTTAAAATATTATGTTTAAATTATTATAATAACTCTTTAATTTTGATAAATTTATCTTTTAAATAGAAAAATACTTATTTACTAAAAGTAATAGCGGATAGAAAATGCACAGTAAAATTTATGACACTTAAAAAAATTTCATATCATTTAAGATTAAATAAGAGTATTTTCATCATAATATTTCATTAAAATAATAATTATTAACAATAAATTAATTTAATATAATAATTATATCATTTTTTTAAATTAAAATTTCATTCTGAAAAATCAATTTATCAAATTCCTTATATTCTTAAGAAAAAATATTCTCAAAACAGAAATGATGGAATAAAAATTTTATTTATACAAAGGGATTACAAATTAAGTAACTATAGAATTGAAACATAATACATTATAACGCCCATTTATGACCTAAGGGTAAGGTGTGTGATGGTGATAGATTCATTGTGTGGCTCAGATAACATTGCTTGAGTGGTAATCTCTACTAACTTGAACTTCTCTCGTAGGTGATTTCGTTTAAGCCTCATTTGTTGAAGAATGACTTGGGATTGGTCAAGAGAAAATCCCAATGATTATACCTGCTTCCAAAGTTCTGAAAAATGGGCTTCATATGTCACAACTCTACTGGATGAGGCCATCGACACTTCTTTTTTACATTAATTTTCCTTTATTATTTCTACTTATAAACAATAATTATAACTTTAAAATAATTATTAAGAGTATAATTTCCAAAATTCATATTGACCAATGGTCATAAAATGGTCAAAACCATATCTTCAAATTTAAAAATATACTAACTTAATTATTAGATATATATAGTTTTGTTGTCTATACAATAATATAAAACACATTTTTCGAAAACAATTATCACTCAAAAAGTTCAAGTCGTTATAGGGAGTTCTCTATTTGTTTCAAATATTGTATATATATATTATTAGTTGATAAGTTTTATACATGAAACCTTTTAGTTGAGTAGAAATCTCAATGAACCAGTTTTCATTGATAGGTATACTGATTATTTTCGAGAGGATTTCTTAGGGTTACCTTAAAAATGAGATGTTGATTTTCCTATTAATATTGTATCAAGAATGTATCCATTTTAACTAAAATAATATAAAATTTTATTGGAAATTTTTTAAGAGTTAAAGAATCAATTGAGGGTATTATAATATAAGGTACACATGTTTCCAAGTGTCTCTCCTTTGGAAACAGCGATATTGTTCATAAAAAAGGCTAATAGATGTTTACAATTATGCATTGAATACTGTAATTTGAATCAAATAATAATAAAGATTAACCACCCCTTAAATTAAATTAATGTATTATCTTATTATATAATGGGAGTTAGATGGTTTTAATAAATTTACATCCACTCTATATATCATCAACCAAGTTTTAAATAGTTTTACATAAAAAGATGACTTTTCAAAGTCATTGTGTATGTTATGAGCTTTCACTCATGTATTTCAGTGTTACTAATGAATGTTTAGTGTTTATGGATTTTATAAATCAAATTAACATCAAGTATTGGGGTAATTTTGTTTTCTGTTCACGTATAACATCCTGATTTATTTAGGTTCAAAGGAATATTATGAAAAAATACATACATTTTTATAGATATTTCATGAACATTAGTTGTATGAAAAATTATCAAAATGTCAATTTATGATTCCAGGATTGATGATTAATGGGTGTGTTTTTTGAGATTATATATTCAATCTTGATCTTTGAAATATTAATTTCATGATTTCAATGGATATATGAAAGAATATTTGTGAGACTCATAGTATTCTAGGACTCAATAGATATTATTCAAGATTTATTTAATACAACTAAAAGTAATATTTTCAAATGATAGAGTTGAATAAGAAGAGAAAAATGATTTTATGGGATGAAAAATTATAGAAATCATTTAATGAATTAAATATTTATGTCACTTCAGAACATTATCCTTTATTAAGTAAGTAGGGTTATGTATATAATTGATATTATTTTGTTTCAATGGTTGGTTTGGGGTGTTTTTTCTACCAGGGAATTTTTTCATGGTGTATTGATCGGGTTGGATTAAACTATTTGAAAATAATTATCCTATGTATGAAATAGATTTTACCAAGGTGGTTTAGGAATATAATAGTTGGAAACTTTATCTACTTGGATAAAAGTTAATTTTATAGACCATTCATACAATTTTAAATTAAATGTTATCCCAAAATTATATAAATTTGGGATAGTGAAGGTGGATTGATTATCTCAAAATCATTAATTATAAAATTTCTATATCCATATAAAAAATTATTTTTTTCATACATTGAGTAGGAATATTGAAACTAAACCTATTATGTAGGATAAAGGTAAGTAGATTTTAATGGGTGTATTAGTTGATTTTAATTTAGGGATAGATAAAATTAAGATCAAATTTCCTCTATCATGTGTAAATATAACTTATTATTTATCATATAAAGATAAAGAGACTCAATTATCTGGACAAAAAATGTAAATTATTGTGAGAAACCTTTTATGATTGGATACCAAAAATGGGTGGAGTATGGGTTTATAAATATCTCTTTATTTTAAGAAGAAAATATGTTATTATTCCCCTAAGAAAAAATTCATATTTTTTTCTATTTTTTAAATTGGAAGTACATTGAGAGTTAATATGATTTATTGTGATATCATATGGATGTTTTGGTTATTGATCATGAGGGTTTAATGTTAATATTTTTTTAATATGTTTATATTTTTAGTAGGTAAGAAATAATAATGAATAACAAGATGGGATGTTTCAACCTTTTCATATACCAACTTGAACGTTGGTTGATATTTAAATTGAATTTGTGAATGATTTACCTATATCATACATGAATCATGATTATATTTGAGTCTTGGTTGATAAAATCAAAAATTCAACCATATTATTACCAATATAAGGGACTAATTTTGTTTTCAACTATTTTAAATTTTTAAGCACAATAATGTTTTTATATTTATAGGTCTCACAAGTCTATTATTTCTTATATACACCCTCATTTTATTCCTAGATTATAAAAGATAGTTTGATATAATTTATATTCCCAATAATTATTGAATAACAATTACTATCTATGAATATATGGTCAAAAAGATTAAATTGTATTATTTTAAGGGCTTTATTTTGGTATTTGTGATTGATTTTGTGAGATCTTGTGAAAATAAATTTTCTTGTTAAATTTTACAATAACAATAGTTACTTTTCCTTAGTATATATGTATTAATTCAAATAATTTTTGGATTTTCCTTTTCATAACCCATATATTGTATGTACATGGGTGAAAAGTCACTTGTAAGACCATGTTTAGTGAAAGTGATAATGAACTATATGAATTCTATTCGAAAGAATGTGAAGATAGTGCACAATTGATTGAATTAATACACTAATAGATAATAATTACCCATGGGATATAGCATTCGAAATCACTTATTTTTGTATGCGCCTTTTGATTTAGGATGATAATGTTTTAGAATAAAAGGGGTATTTTGAACAATTAATTGTGGGTACCATTGAAATAATGGATTGGATCAGTGAAGTGGTATATCAGTTTGAAATATCAATATGATATGATGTGGTTACTAATATCATTCAAATTTATCAGTAAAAGAAGTATACATTGGTTACATATCATGTTTATGATTAGAAAAGAGTAGAGTTGTAACCTAATATAACCTCCTTTGAGAGACCAGTGGGAATTATAGACTAATAATAGATGGTTTTAAGAGTAATGTTTATCCTTTTAGTTCTAGGTATTTGGAAACATGGATGAATTATTATAGAAATATTTTGGAGAGGGTCCATATGTGATCGAAATTGACAAATCTATTTGAATATGTTTTGTAACTATTTCAGAGAGAAAATAATTTATGGTGTGTGTAATTTATAGACATGTGTTTCAGTGATTATTTAATGAAGTGAATGATAGAGTTTGATTCCTTATATGTACTACTGGTAATATAGAGTATGATTAAATTTTTTAATTAATTTTAGTACATTAATATTTTTTATAAATTATTATTGGATAAATATAATTCTATGGTTTGAATATTTAATCATAGAATAAACATTGAGATATTAATGTGGATTTCTATTTTATAAATAAGTATTTAATCATGTGGTATTTCTGAGTTGATTTTAAATTGATATAGACCTAATTAATTAATTTAATTATGGAAGATATTTTAAGGATTTCATATGAGTCCTTTTGGAATGAGATAAATGGGGGTTTAGAAAATTAATTCATGGGATTGATTGAAGGTTTTGGGATTTCCATAATTTAGTGGTATTAATTTTGGCCAATATTTCAAAAATAGAGTTATTAGTAGAGTGTTGATTTTCAGAGTTATGGAATCAAATTTTAATAGAGAGAATAATTGTAACAACTCTGACCCTAGTATCCTAGAGTTAGTGGTTGTTTCATTACAATGACATAAATACAAGAGATAAAATCACTAATGATCAATCAGTTTAGTAGTATTGAAGAAACTAGATACATACATGGTTCCCTTATTACATTGGAAAAATAAACATATAACATAACAAAGGAAAATAAACTGCTTCCTTGTCACTTATTCAAAGATTTAATCTTCATAACCCAGGGAAAGAAAAAAATTTAGAGTGTGAGATCAAATTCTTATTAAGGGTTATAAAAATCGGAAACATGAACCAATAATAGGTGAATGATAATCAATTAGGCATAATAAATATATAATGGTGAATAACTGAAAACACACACCATCAATACATTGAGAATGAAAATGAATCCAAACATTTTGTCATAGTGAAAATCATATAGATAATGATAATTGAATGATTAATGGAGAAAATTATTGATTATTGGACTTCATGTATCTGGACCATGAACCATCATACCATCAAGATGGTTTAAGTCTATGGGTTGATACCCATTTTATTGTGTTTTGGAAACAAACATGAAAGGTTTGTCAGCAACTGTTTTGTCTCATGAGATCTATCGATGCATCAAGGGGATATAATGGGCCTTACTTATAACATCAAGTCCAAATAATTATTCATACATAGATTTATTTCAAGAACTATATCTTTATTGAGTAGGAAATATAGATTTATCATTTTTTTTAACATTCAAAGTAAATACCATATGTAAAAATGGTATACAACTTAGATAATAATCATACCCATGATTAAAAAAATGTGGATATTTAAGAGGAATTTAAGGTAAATTTTAAAATTAACTCAAAATGGTAGTATATAAACCACATAATAATGATTAGGTGAACAATACAATGTGAGTGTCAATGAAATTGAAATTGAGATAAAGTCCCTTACCTTATGTCCGATTGTATTCTACACTTGATCTTAATGTCCTGGATAATCTGATTAAATCCATTAATTTAATTAATTTAGAACCTTTTCTACATGTATTTTATTTAGTATAATTTTATTAAGGTCACTTATATCCTTTTTATGAGTTATAAGATACAATTTTATCATTCAGGAACGTTCATTTCCTTTATTTTCCTGATTGATTTACTTGTATATATGTATGGAAAATCATGTAAAATGAGAATGGTTTTCCAGAATTGAAGTTATATGTTATTAATGAAATTACAGAGTATTAAATGGATATATATTTTATTCATTTATATGGTATTAGGATTAATCATTAGATAAAATGTTAGTGATAATCATTTAGATTATTTTAGCGTTTTTCAATCATCATGAACTAGTTTGTTTTATTAATTAATATTTTGTATATATACTAGTTCCAGAACATTAAATAAAATATAATACATATATTATAATATATTTTTAACCATTAAAATGGTTTTATGATCATACTTGAAGGTATAATTGAAAAATGAAAACATTTCATCCATGAAGGCGGTAAATCGGCACCTCACGGATGATGTTTTGATTTTTAGAATAAAAGGGAGAGGAGAAGGTGTTTGACGATGAATATTACATTATCATAATAAAATTATAGTATATATAAGATAATTTAGTTATCATTCATGTTTCTATAGAAGAGGTATAGAATAAGAAGAAAATAAATTAAAATAAATTGAAATAAAAAAAAAAATTTAACTGATGAATTCTTTTCCTTGATGACCTTTTAAGGGACTTGAAAATAGTATTTTGGTGAGACCAGAAAGACCAAAACGTGAGGGAGTGTCTTGGGATAGGAAATGGGAAGAATATAATCATGATTAAATGCTTTGTAAGTGTGAGAAGAAGGGGTGGTGAGGGTGATATTTATAGTGGAGGAGATGAGTGTTTCTTGAATATTTTACTCATAATTTTATTATTTTGGCTCAAGATAAGAAATAATGATGATTTTTGAAACTAAATACAGTAATTTGTGTATGTGAGTTTGAATCAATGGTTCTTACATCATCTATGACTCAATGAATAGTGTATTTAACTTATAATGTATATATACCGTAAATTACCATATTTTACTATTCACCAAAGATTCAAGTATTTTAGAAAAATCCCAAAATTTCACCCTAACCATTTTTTTATGTTTAGAATTTAAAAATTAACTTCATTTTATGAAAATAATTTTCTAAATTTTAAAATTTTATTTTTTAATTAAAATCATCATTAACTCAGAAAATACCAATTTTAAAATTAAAACTGATTTTATAACATTTTGAAAAATTAATTATTGTCTCATAAAATTATATTATAATCATTATAAAAAAATTATTAATTTTTGATTCTATTTTATGTAATTTTATTTTCTTTTAAATCATTATATTTTTTATAAAATTATAAATAAACATATATGTTTTATAAAAATACCAACACTTAATTTATCATTTTCAGAATATTTATTTTCTTATATTATGATATAATTATATAATATTTTCATTTATAAGATGCCTAAATTTTATTTATAATTTCGTAGGTGAGTTTACTATTCCATTGACTGAATTACTATTCCTGAGGGTCACATTACTATTCAAAAGGTCAAGTTACTATTTTATTGGTATATATTCCGTAATTTCTAGAAAAAGCCTTCTATTTCATTCATTCATTATTATAGAGTTTATTTTATTTTCACTCTATGATTTTATATGATTTATACAATATGAAATAATTTTTTGTGCAATTTAAGATATTTAATTTATTTAATTTATTTTATAGGATACATACCATGAAATCTTGGGGTGTTATATTCTTTCCTCCAAATATTTTATCCTCAAATTGTTTCTTGAATATTTTACTCTAAATAGATATAGGTGGTTCTTCTTCATTACATACTTAGGTTCCCACATTGCTTCTTCCAATTTATAGTTTCTCTAAAGAATATTTACCAGTCAAGTCATCTGATTTCCCAATAATTTCTCTCTTATGTCCAGAATCTCTATAAGCTCTTCATAGTAAGAAAAATATGGTTCCAGTTCTATTTCTTCATAGGTGAATAAATTCATTGGGTTTGGTATGTACTTATTTAATAATGATATA
Source organism: Viscum album (assembly GCA_963277665.1). Classification (NCBI taxonomy): domain Eukaryota; kingdom Viridiplantae; phylum Streptophyta; class Magnoliopsida; order Santalales; family Viscaceae; genus Viscum; species Viscum album. The sequence continues at coordinate 709,509,916 of OY728167.1, read as the reverse complement.
TGGAACACATAGTGAACTTTAGAGAGACTTGGCGGAATTACTAATCAGTAAGCTAAAACTCCAATTCATTCCAAAATTTTAAGTTCTACGATGTACCTGGGGATCAGTTTCCCTTTCTTACCAAACATTAAGACACCATTCCATGGTGATACTTTTAGAAATACATGATATCCCACTTGGAATTCCAAATCCTCGCTCCGGTTTTCAACATAACTCTTTTTCCAACATTGATCTACTTTAATATGAGCCTAAATTTTCTTTAACTTTATCATTTTCTCTTCAATAAGTTCTAAGACTATAAGTTTATTCTCACTAAATTTATCCCAACAAGTTTTAGTTCAACATCTCTTTCCATATAATGCTTCATATGGCGCCATTTGAATACTATAATGGAAACTATTATTGTATGAAAATTACACTAAAGGTAAATATTGATCCCACATACCTTGGAAGTCAAGTGAGAATGATATCAACATGTCTTATAATGTTTGAATATTCCTTTTCTGAATGTATGTGGGTTTGAGGGTGATAATCATTTCTCCTATGAAGCTCAATATCCAGAGCCTTATGAAGACTCTTCAATAATTTTGATGTAAATCAGGGATCTTGATCAAGAACAATATATAGAGGTGCACCATGAAGTCTTATAAATTCATTAATATAAAGTCTTACTAGGTGATCAATAGGTAAATATTCTCTTATAGTAAGGAAACATGTATATTTTTCAAGACAATAAAAAATAACCCATATTGCACAATTACTTCTTAGGTTTCCTTGGTAGTCATGTGACAAAGTCCATCATAATTTCATCCCACTTTTATATGGGAATAGATAGAGGTTTCATGAACCCTCTAGGATACTATTTATCAGCCTTCACTTGTTGAAAAACTAGGCACCTTAACACATAGTTAAAAATTTCCCACTTTATATTATCCCACAAAAAGTGTTCCTTCAGATCTCTATACATTTTGGTACTACTAGGGTGCACAGATAAATTTTAGTTATGATAATCATTTAATAGTTACCTTTTTAGCTTTGGTATTGATGGAAAACACAAAATTTTAACAAATTTCAGAACTCCATCCTCATACTTGAAGTCTACGAATATTTTATCATTTAGATATTTATGTTTCTTTTGAATATTCTCATCATCATATTTATAAATTTTTAATATTCTTCAGTAAATATAGTTTAGCAATTATTTTAAAAAGGAGTGATGTTTCCTCTTCCTTAAAAATTCTCATATCCATCTTTACAAGATCCATGAACATAGGATCTTTCTCAATCCTCATTTGGGTTAGGACTCCATGATCTTTCCTAATTAATGAATCTACTACCTTATTGTCCTTTTCTGGGTGGTAGTGTTTTGAGAAATCATAATCTTTGAGTAACTCAAGCCATCTTCTTTTCCTCATGTTGAGTTATTTCTTGGTAAATATGTATTTCAAATTCTTGTGATCCGTATATATCTAAAATATTTCACTATATAGATAGTGTATCCATATTTTTAGAGAAAATATTATAGATACTAACTCAAGATCATGATTTTGAATATGTTTTTCATGATTCTTCAACTTCCTTGATGCATAAGCAATAAATTTATCATTTTTCATAAAAAAAGATCCCAATACATTTTTCAATGCGTCACTACATATCACAAACCCATCATTTTTTGATTTAATAGTAAATATTGGAGCATTGAAAAATCTTCTCTTCAATTTGTAAAAACATTCTATACATTATTGTTTCCATAATAACTTAACCCCTTTTTGTGGGATCTTGATTAGAGGGTTAACCAATCAAGAACAATTCTGAATGAAAGGTCGATAATAACCTGCTAAACTAATTAAACTATGTACCATATTTATGTTCGTTGGTGTATTCCATTCTTGGTTTTCCTTTATCTCTATAGGATCAACTGATATTCCATCCTTAGAGATAGTATGGACAAGAAAATAAACTATTTGAAGCCAAAATTCACACTTAAAAATCATCACATATAACTCTTTTTGTATAAGTTTCTTCAAAAAAATCCAAATTATGTTCTCATTATCCTCATAGCTTTTGGAATATGTCATGATATCATAAATAAATAACAAAAAAATCATCAACATATTTCTTGAACACTATGTTCATTAGATCCTAATAAACAAAGGTTGTATTAGTGAGTCCAAATTGCATTACTATAAAATCATAATGTCCATACCTAGTTTATAATTCTATATTAGGAATATATTCCTTCCTCACACACAATTAATGATATCCAGAATGAGGGTCAATATTCAAAAAATATTGAGCTTAGTGGAGTTGATCAAATAAATCATCAATGTGAGGTATATGGTACTTGTTCTTTATTTTAATAGCATTGATTTCTCAATAGTGAATTCTCAATCTCAAGGATACATCTTTCTACTTTAGAAACAGAATAGTGGTTCCCCATGGTGAAAGACTAGGGTGAATAAATCCCTTATTATTCAAATAATCTATTTTTTAATTTGGCTTCATGAATTCCATAGTTTCCATTCTATAAGGAGTCTTTGATATTGGTCTTGAATCCGGGATTAGCTCAATGGTAAATTCAACTTCACACTCTGGGGGGTGCCTAGGTAATTCCTTTGGAAATACATCAATGTATTCATGAAAAATTGGTACATTCTCAATTCAAATATTACTTTCCTCATCCATATATATTGCTTTCTATTCCACCCTAATAATTTCATTTGTAGAGTTACCAGTTGTGTATCTAGATAAGAATCACAAGATGAGGTTTGTGCTCTAAAGATATGAGATTTTACAACTTTTTTCACATATTGTAATTTCCTTCTTCTTGCAATAATTTTTTTTTGCATCATATTTTTAAATCAAGTCCATAATGAGGATTATTTAAAATTCAATCAAGGGTATGATGATAAGGTTAGTAACTAAAGCTTTTTTATGTGTCATAAAAGGGAATGATCGACACATTTTTATTGTAATGATACATACCTTATGAGTTTTGACAGAGAATTCCATTGTTAATTCAAAATGGGAATGTATAATTTTCTTAGAAAACTAGGTCGATATAAAATATTGAGATGATCCAGAATCAAATAAATCATTGGATAAATTTAAATATAGGATTAATGTACTTTTCCACCACATCATTGGGTACTTCTACTTCAGTTTTGGTGACCACATAAGCTTGTACATCTCCCCTTAGCCTCTTTTGTGGTATATTCTCCGGATTCTTGGGAAATTGATTTGAATAATGCACCATTTCATTGTAGTTGAATCATTTAACATCATTGATTTGTTGATTTAACTTCCATTCATTTTCTCTATGACACTATTTTCTACACTTATAACAAAGTCCCATTCTTTGATAGTATTTACCATGATGATTCTTTCCACAATTTTTTCATAATGGGAATTTATTCATTCCACTATTCTTATTTGATGTTTCACCATTTTCATGATTATCAGAAGGCCTCTTTTTCTCTTGATTTTACTTGAACACATAGTATATAGTGAATTAATTCTCCATTTTAATGGAACTTAATACTATTTCATCATATGATGAATTTTTTTGAGAATCCAGTGCCCTTTGGAGACATGGTTTAAGACCTTCAATGAAATGATCAATATTATATTCTAAATCATGTATGTAATCTTTAACATACCTGGGTATTCTTGTGAAGGTAGCCTCATACTCTACAACACTCTCTTCTTCCCTTTTCTTTAAGCTTAGGAACTTTCTCTTCATTTTAGCTCATTTCTCATGAGGGATGTATTTATCAAAGAATGTTTCTTTAAAAGTTCGCCATTATATATCTTCTATTTAATATTCCTCTTTAGTATTTTGGATCAATGACCACCATGGATCGACATATCCCTTAATACAATATACAACCAGTACTACCTCTATATTTTCATTTCATCCCAATGCTAAGAATATCTTTTTCAAGGGACTTGATCCAATGATCATCTACTAATGGATTATTAGTCCCACTAAAATATGGGGGATTCATCCACATGAAATGATTTAACATAGGTGTAGTATGGTTATTATTTATAACCTGAGTAAGTTGTCCTAATATTTCCATGATCTGCTCATCTCTAACATTAACTATGTTGACTTTATTAGTGGGGAGATCACTAAATTGTTCATGGGTATTGATTCCTTTACTTCCATTTGGTTCCATTTCTAAACAATGACATACACTAAATTAGTTTAGGAATCATAATTCATAATTTCTTACTAGATAAATACTTAACATAAATTGAAAATTTATGCATAGATAATCTCATAATCATAAACATGGTTTATTTAGGTACATATTTAATTTTAAATCCTTCATAGTATGTTATAAATAGAATGTGAATTATCTTAAGCATATCCCCTAAGAGTGTAAAACCAGGTGCATAGTAAGGCATGTTGTCATGTACTGGGTTACACTGAGTCAGGACCAATGCACCTTGTCGGAGTTGTTACCCCTAGGTATATCTATTCCTGAACCACATCCACTTTTAGTATCCAGACATATATGTATTTCTAGAAATACCCACATAATCTCTTCCTTTACAAAATTCTAGGATTTTATTCTATTCTTATCCTCAAAGTCTCTATTTGGGTTATATTCCCTAAGCTATATTTTCTAAATATAGTTCTCAAGGTTTCCACTAAACTTTATCTGATACCAATTGTAAAAATCCTGAACCTAGTAGCCCAGAGTCGGTGGTCATTTCATTATAATATAATATATGCAAGAGACTACATTGGTGTTGACCTCACCTGTTTTGATAATCTCAATCATGTATTTATTTGTGTTGAAAATCCCAATTATTTTTTCATTCTCTATGATATTGTTAAGTATTGTTGATCTATACTTTAATTCTTTTCAATCTGTGATCAAATCAATAACTCTTTTTAAAAATAGTATTTGGAATATGTTAATCATCATTTATCCATGTTCATACAAGTTATAAATTGATTCTAACACAATCGGATGTGTTCTGCATAAAACAGATAAGTAATCTGCCTATAGCTACTGATAAAGAGCTACCGGTAACCAGTCTACCGATAGACTTAGTCTACCGACAGACAGCTACCGATAGACTTAACACAGAGCTACCGATGTACTTATAAATATAAGCTACTGACTTACAGACAGCTACCGATACAAACGTAGAGCTACCGGTGTAAGTATAAATAGCTACCGATGTAATAAGTCACTGATGGACGAAGCTACCGATAGACTCACAGCTACCGACGCATGGAGCTACCGATGCATGAAGCTACTGACGCATGGAGCTACCGATAAACAAAGTCACTGATACAAGCATGTACCAACCGACGCATAGAGCCACCAATAGAGTCAAAGAAACTAATGACATCAAGCTACCGATGATCAAGCTACCGATGTTCAAGCTACCGATGTTCAAGCTACCGATGCTGATTACCTACCGATCACTCAACTCACTGTTTGAATTTCTTTATTTCCTATATTTAATCTATCTAACGGTCATATCTTACATTTTAATGATTTGTCAAATATCTGATAAAGGTTGTCGGATGTCAGGAACCCGTACCTCGTACCTGCTGAAAAGAAATCTTTTCTGTCCCCTGATGGGAGATAAATACGAGAAGACTACGCTGCCCAAGATAGCGATGCGAACGTGTGAAGAAAACAAACAACAAGAAGCGAACCAGAAAAGTGCGGTGCATCCAATATACCAAAAAAACGACACAAAGCACAAGAGGAACATAGAGGAGCTCATAGACAATCAAGCATACTCGAGGAGTGTTCTGTGCATACAAGAAGAACTTCATCGACTACATTCTCACCACCTGTGAACCTGGAGCATACGACACTCTGTTTCTCAACAGAAACGAGAAGAGGACTCAGACTCACTTCTAATCGAATCCAAAGGAGTCCAGAGCTATACAGAAATCACCAGAACCATCTCTAAACTCTACATCTCTTGTTCTGTGATTTATTACCATTCATTTCGAGCAGTGTGTGTTATCTGCTATATCTAACACATACACTGTCTCCTGTACTCAAACTGAAGGATTTGTAAATCCTTACAAAACTCTTTCATTCTTTCCTTCCCACGAAGAACAGTGGTAGAGGTCGTGTGTGACCTGGACAGCTGGATGCTGTTGTACTGTTTCCCACGAAGAACAGTGGTAGAGGTCTTGGACCTGGACAGTTGTAAACTGTTGAACCCCGATCCAGGGTGTGGATCATTTTTTATATAAACTTTTGAGAGGACTAAGTCTCGGCTTGAGACTGAACCTCTTGGTTACATTGTTGTGCCATCTATTTCGAAGTTTTATTCCGCTGCTAATCACTTTAAAACCAATACTGTTTTTAAAGATTACTTTGATAATTAAATTAGCAAGTGTTTATGTTAAGTGTAGATTAGTAAGTTAGTTTCAAAAGATAATCACACACTCCTGAGTTGATTAACTGGGAATTAATCAATCCCTTGAGAACCTAACAGAATCTCTACATTAATATAAATTCACTACAGTTTAATTTTTTATTATATTTGGGGGTCGTTAAGATATTGTTTTTAAATACAGAAATTTTAATTGGTACTCAATTCACCCCCCTCTTGATTAATCCACTCCGACCAACACTTGGTATCAGAGGGTCAAAATACTTTCTAAAAGTACTCTGCTTTTGAACTGTGATTTTAGTTGTATTTTAAAGTTCTTAAAATTTCTGTTATTTCTAAATTTTTATCTCTTTAAAATTTTCTCATCATGGACAATAGACTTGAGGGTGCTGCTACTAACCGGCCACCTTTCTTCAATGGAACTAATTATGCTCAGTGGAAACTGAAAATGAAAATCCATCTAGAAAGCATAGGTTTTGATATTTGGACTGCTATTGAATCAGAATACAAAATGCCTACTACTGCTAGATCTACTTGGGATGAACCTACAAAGACTGCTTACAATAACAACTGTAAAGCTATGAATGCCTTGTACTGTGCTCTAGGAGATGAAGAGTTTAATAGAATTTATGCATGTAAAACTGCATATGAAATTTGGGATACCTTAGCTGTTTCTCATGAAGGAACAACTAATGTTAAAGAAATGAGATTGAACACCTATACTATCAAGTATGATAATTTTAAAATGAAGCCTGACGAACCCATTTCTGACATGTATCTCAGGTTCAACGAAATTTTCAATACAATGATCTCGCTGGGAAAGGATGTCTCATCGAAGGAACAAATTATGAGAATTTTGAGATGTCTACCTGAAAGATGGAGAGGAACCTCTGTCTCCATTAGAGAATCCTGTGACATTGCTGCTCTACCTGTCAAGGAACTAATTGGCAAGCTGATGATGTATGAAGAAGAGATTAAAGTGAACAAAGAGGAAGAAAATGAACCTGCAAGAAAGTCTGTCGCTTTCAAATCCTCAACTTCAAAGAATAAGGACAAGGAAAAGCTTCAAGCTGTAGTTGAAAGTTCAAGCAGTGAGGAAAGTGAGAATGATTCTGACAGTGATGATGAGATGGCTCAAATAGCCAGGAGATTCAAAAAGTTCTATAGGAAAAAGAAATTCTTTAGGAAACCAAATTACAAGGGTAAGTATGATCACCAAGGCAAATGGAAAAAGGATTGGAAGAAGAATGACAAATCAGATGATGTTGTCTGCTATGAGTGCAAGAGAAAAGGACACATTAAAGCCGACTGTCCAAAGCTGAAGTATAAAAAGAAATATGAATATAAGGACAATAAGTTTAAGAAAGCCATGAAGGCTACTTGGAGTGCTTCAGAAGACAGCACAAGTGAAGCTGAATCTTCAGACTCTGAAAGGAATCGAGCCAACATGTGTTTCATGACAAACACTTCTGAGGTAACATCAGAGACTCCTGCTTTTAATTCATATTATTCTGGAGATGATTCTGAAGGTGATAACATGTCTAAATCTGAACTGTTTGAATACTGTGATATGCTGGAAGAGACATGTAATGAACTTAAGGATAAATACAAGTCATTAAAGAAACATCATGCTCTCACCACTACAGTTAAAACCGAACTCACTATTGAAAAAGAGAAAAATGATCAACTGTTAAAAGAGAATACTGAACTGAAACTATCCAATGAGCAACTCAAGAAAGACTTAGAGAAGTTCACCAATGGCAAAAATACACTAACACAGATGCTAGGAAAGCAAGTAGCACCTAAATATACTACCGGTATAGGATATCAACCTGGACAAAGGAAAATTGCCAAAACAAGATTCATTTCTAAATCTGGACAGAATGAAGGTAATTCTGGAACTTCATATGTTTCAACCAGTTATATACATAGCTATGGATCTAATAAAGTTTATCTTTCAAAGCATGTCAATTCTACAAATTATATGAGACCCATTAGACAAATATGGGTACCTAAAGTGTTATTGGCTAACCTGTCTGGACCCAAGAAGATCTGGGTACCAAAATCATCTCCCATCTAAATCTGTTTTGTAGGGAACTTGCTTAAAGAGCTCCTGTAAAGAGACATGGTACTTGGACAGTGGATGTTCAAGACATATGTCAGGAGACTTCTCTTGTTTCAAGAGTTTAATAAAAGGTGATGGAGGCTTTGTCACCTTTGGTGATAATTCAAAAGGGAAAATCATCGGCCTAGGCCAGATTGGTAACACTGATTCAATTTTAATTTCTAAAGTTTTATTTGTTGATGGCCTTAAATACAATTTATTAAGTATCTCTCAGTTATGTGATGATGGTTTTCATGTTAAATTTGAAAATGATTCTTGCAAAGTTTTTAATTCTAAGAATGTTTTGGTATTTTCTGCCTTAAGAAATGAAAATGTTTATGCTGTTAATCTGAATTCTTTAGCTAAGCAGAATATTAATTGTTTGAATGCTTTTCATAAAGAATCTTGGCTATGGCACATAAGATTAGGACATTGCAACATTCACTCACTTAGAAAACTTTCTAGGAAAAACCTAGTTAGAGACCTACCTAAGTTAGAATTCCCAAATGATAGAGTGTGTAACCCCTGTCAAAAGGGAAAACAACACAAAGTTTCTTTTAAATCAAAGAAAGAAGTTTCAACTTCTCAACCACTTGAATTGGTTCACATGGATTTGTTTGGACCATCAAGAGTTTCTAGTTTAAATGGGAAGCACTATGTTTATGTTCTTGTAGATGACTTTTCTAGATATACTTGGGTATATTTTCTAGCTCACAAAAGTGAAGCTTGTTCTTACTTTGTCAAATACTCCAAGTCTGTAGAGAACCTTAGTGGACTTAAGATTAAAACCCTGAGAAGTGATCATGGTCGTGAGTTTGAAAATCAAGATTTTGAATCTTATTGCTCACACAATGGCTATACTCATAACTTCTCTGCCCCTAGAACACCCCAACAGAATGGTGTAGTAGAAAGAAGAAACTGAACCCTTCAAGAAATTGCTAGAACCATGCTCAATGAATATGACCTGCCTATTTATTTTTGGGCTGAAGCTGTAAATACAGCTTGTTATGTTATTAATAGAGTCTTGATTAGACCAGTTCTTAAGAAAACCCCTTATGAATTGTGGAACAATAGAAAGCCTAAGGTTAATTACTTTAAAGTTTTTGGTTGCAAAGTATTTATTCTGAATACTAAAGATAATCTGGATAAGTTTGCTTCCAAAAGTGATGAAGGAATTTTTCTGGGTTACTCTATTTCAAGTAAAGCCTATAGAGTATTCAATAAGAAAACCAAATGTGTGGAAGAATCTGTTCACATCAAGTTTGATGAAACTGATCCACATGAGCCTAAAACCTCTTTTGAAAATCTTGAAGAAGATTTGTCTATTCTGGACCTTAATGATAAATCTAAAGAACCTGTTATAAAAGTATCCAGTTCTGGACTTTCTCCAGAATCTGCTTCTGTTGAACCCGAACCTATAGATGAACCTGAAATTTCTAGCCCTATCTTTTCAAGACCATCTAGGACTCTAAAGAATCATCCCTTAGATGTTGTTGTAGGAAATCTAGATAGAGGAACTCAAACTAGAGCTTCTCTAAGAAACCAGGTTGAACATCAAGCTTTTCTTTCACAGTCAGAACCTAAAAATATCAATGATGCTATCAATGATGAGTTTTGGGTAATGGCTATGCAAGAAGAATTAAATCAGTTTGAAAGAAACAAAGTCTGGGAATTAGTCGACAGACCTAAGGACACTTTGACAATAGGCACAAAATGGGTTTTTAGAAATAAAGTAGATGAATCTGGAAATATAGTCAGAAACAAAGCTAGACTAGTTGCACAAGGATATAGTCAAGAAGAAGGTATAGACTATGAGGAAACTTTTGCACCTGTAGCTAGACTAGAAGCCATTAGGATCTTACTTGCATATGCTGCACATCTGGATTTCAAGTTATATCAAATGGATGTAAAAAGTGCATTTCTAAATGGTTTTATAATTGAAGATGTTTTTGTAGAACAACCACCTGGATTTGCTAACCCCCATTTTCCAAATCAAGTTTTTAAACTTTCTAAAGCTTTATATGGTTTGAAACAAGCTCCAAGAGCTTGGTATGATAGACTTAGAAATTTCATTATTTCAAAAGGTTTTACTAAAGGGATTGCTGATCCAACTCTTTTTATTAAAAGAATTTCGAAAGATGTTTTAGTTGTACAAATATATGTTGATGATATTATTTTTGGATCTTCTAAACACTCTTTATGTACTGATTTTTCAAAAAGTATGCAAAATGAATTTGAAATGAGCTTAATGGGAGAGTTTAAGTACTTTCTTGGATTTCAAGTATTTCAAAATGAAAATGGTATTATTTTGAATCAAAGTAAATATACAAAGGATCTTTTAAAACGTTTTGGTCTAGATAGTATCAAGGAAAGTGAAACTCCTATGAGTACTACCTGTAAATTGGATGCAGATGAAACTGGGAAACCAGTTGATCAAACAAATTACAGAGGTATGATTGGTAGTTTACTTTATCTTACTGCTAGTCGACCTGATATTATGTTTAGTGTGTGTATGTGTGCTAGATTTCAAGCTAACCCAAAAGAATCTCATTTGCTTGCTGTTAAAAGAATTTTCAAATATCTCAAACACACGGTTAACTTAGGTTTGTTTTACCCAAAAGGACAATCCTTTGAGTTAATGAGTTATTCATATGCTGACTTTGCTGGTTGTAAGTTAGATAGAAAAAGCACATCAGGAACATGTCATTTGCTTGGAAAATCCTTAGTTTCTTGGTGTAGTAAGAAAAAGAACTCGGTTGCATTATCTACTGCTGAAGCAGAATATATAGCTGCTGGTAGTTGCTGTGCACAAATTCTGTGGATGAAACACACTCTTTTGGACTATGGATATGTTTTTAAACATGTTTCAATCAACTGTGATAACACCAGTGCAATAAACATCTCTAAGAATCCTGTATCTCACTCTAGAACCAAACACATAGATGTAAGACACCATTTCCTAAGAGATCACTATCAAAAAGGTGATATTTCTATTGAATTTATTGGCACTGAACATCAATTGGCTGATATTTTCACTAAACCTTTCTGTTCGGATAGGCTAAGTTTCATAAGACATGAACTGGGAATGTTTAATCACAACCGGTGTGAAAATCCTCACTAATGTGAAATTCTCACTGATGTGAAATTCTCACTGATGTGAAATTCTCACTGATGTGAAATTCTCACCGATGTGAAAATTCTCACTGATGTGAAATTCTCACCGATGTGAAAATTCTCACCGATGTGAAACTCTCACCGATTTGTTTTTCTCACCGATGATTAACTCACACCGATGCAAAGTTTAAAACTTCTGCCTGCCGCCAAGAATATGAATCGTTTTATTTTATTTTATTACTCTATTTTAATCGTTTATTTGGAATTCCTAAATGATAAAACTAAGTCTAAGCCACTTCTTACCTCACCGAGCCCAAAATCTCTCACCTTCGAACCTTAGCACCCAAATCGACCAAGAACCCTAAACCCGCGATGGCAAAAACCAAGCTTCCTATCGTTAGAGATGAAAGTGCAGAACCAAATGCTAAGAAGCAAAAGACACAGCATAAAGCCAGTGTTAGTGAAGTCAAAACTAGATCGGGAAGGCGACCAGTGAATCCTCACTTGCAGAATAGAGACATAGTAATCGAGAAGGAACTGTGCGTAGAATAGCTACTGCCTAGCAAATCCTTAGTGCTCGAGATTCTGGAAGACCAGAAATGGGTGGATTGTTTCTCGAATAACAATGGCCCATACTACCCGAAGTTGGTAAAGTAGTTCTATGAGTTTGTAACCTTTGAGAAGTCTGAGAATGAGAGTCGGGTAAGCTCTTTTGTAAATGGAAAAGAGATGTCTTTTTCTTCAGTAGAGTGGGCTGAGAGTTTGAAAGTACCACATGAAGGTGTCTCTGGGTATGTATCAAGAGCAATGCCACCTAGTAGTGACATTTTTGATTATGAGACCGCCTTACAAGAACTGACTGGTAATGGAAATCAAAGGCAAGTGGTTGCTGCTGAAATGGATGGAGAGAATCGACTGCTTTTCAAATTTGTTCAGCATGTGTTGATACCGAGGAGAGGAGATTTTGCAAATCTGAGATATCAAGATATCTATCTTCTTCATTTGCTAAGACATGGTGTAAAAGTCAATCTGTGCAGATTGTTGATGCTTCAAATGGAAGACATGATTAGACCAAAGTCAAAGACCAATGCTTTGTTCTTTGCCAAGATGATTTCAGTAATGATAAAAGTGAAAGAAATAGCTGAGTCTCAGGATGAGACAGTTGTAGTCAAGAACAATTTCTGCATCACCTCGACTGTTTGCAAGTATATGAAAATTAACTGGAACCCATGGAAGGGAGAATGGGTCAGTGATGATCAGAAGATCTATGATAGGTTTAATCCTGTGGATTATCCCTCAAGACCAAAGGATATGAGAGATCCGAGTCTAAGACCTGATGAAGAGGAACCTGCTTATAGTGATGAGACAGAATAAGAAGAAGAAGAAGAAACTCCTATGGATGTTGGAGGAGATCCAGACTTGCCCACAAGTCCTGTTGCAGAATTGGTCTATTCTAGGAAAGGAAAAGTAGAGGAAGTTTTGCCTACTTGTGAGGAAGACCAGGATGTACCTCACCAAGAAGAAGAGGAAAATGAGAATGCATTTGAATCGCCTGCTTCTGGTAGGTTAAGTATGAGTCCCTTAATTGGAAACTCAGCTATACCTGCTGCTGAAGAAGTTGTACCTGTATCAGAAGATCTTCTAGATGCTGCTCCTGTAGAACTTGTGGTAGAAGATTCTGATGAAGAACGGCCAGCAGAAAAGGCTGTTGTGATACATGAGAATGCACCCATTGAGGGGGAGCATCAGTCTGTGCTTGGAAATGTTACAGTAGCTGTTGAGCTTGGAGACTGGGTAGAAGACCCAGGGTTTATAGTCTGTGGATTGGATTATCCAGATTCTGACAATGAGATGTCTGTGGATAGACCAAAGACCAATTATGATCTTGCTGCTGAGTTGTTGCCAGACGATGTGGTCAGATTTCATGATTTGACTAAGCTGAAAGAGGACCTCAAATCCAGTTTTGTTGAAGAAGTGAAGCTAATGGAAACCTCTCTTGCATCCTCAATCAATTCAATAATGACTACTTCTGTAGTTAATTTGGCCTCAACAAGGGGCTCTGCTGCAGTTGTCTCAAGCGATTTTGTCTCCAAATCAGATCTTGAATCCATGAAGGATGAGATAAAAGAATCATTCAGTGCTTCAGTTGCTGAGATGAAGGAAAGCTTTCATGAAGAAATGAAAATTCTAGAGAGATCCTTCGAGCTATCTCTGGCTTGTAATTTATCTTCCTTTATGTCTGAGCTTATGGAAGAAGTGAAAGAATGCCAGACTCAGTCTTCAAGAATCGAAGCTGATCTGGAAGCTCTCAAGACATCAGTTGTTGCTTTGGATTCCTATATGAGCTCCAAGTCTCAAGCTGACAAGGACCTAGCTTATGTGAAGAGTGTAGTCAGCCAGTTTGTCTCAGTGTTTGAAAGTTTCAAAACCTCAGTGAAGGATCATGTTCAATTACAAGACTCTCAAGTTCAAAGCTTAATCAGTGGTTTGTCAAAGAGTTTTAAAGAAACTGTTTCCTTCTCTCTTGGCCCTCTCACATCCAAACCATCAGTTGATATGAACTCAGTTCGAGCAATATTGAAGGAGGAGATTGGTTCTATTTCAACCAGTGGTTCTGGGGACTCATCAGAGTTAAGCCGAGTGGTGCTTTCTACAAGGGATTCTGCCAGAGAAATCATGAAGATAGTTCAAGATTTTATGAGAGAAGCCTCTGCCTCTCAAGAAGCCATAAAAAGCAAAGTGGACTACTACTTCTCCAAAATTTTCACCAAGCATCAACTCGAACACCACTTCAAGCTAATGTTGGAACACATGAAGCTCCCTCCAGTCACTCAAGCCTTCAAAGAACAAGTGAGCAAGCTGAGAGAACTGACTCCTGCCTTAGAGAAATTCATGGAGAACAAAGATGATTTCATCTCTGCTATGGAAAGAGGAGGAGGTATTATTATGGATTTTAGAAATCTGCTGCTGCCCTTCTTGCATGTTGATGCTAGACCAGTCATCATCCCTCCTGCTTTGCCTGCTTCTGCCTCAGCTGCTTCCTCAGTCCAGCTGACTCCTGTTCAAGCCATTCAAAGCCTCAAACCAATGATCACCCAAAAATCTTCAACCTACAAGCCTGACTCTGTGTCAGTGGCCCAGCCTCCTTTAATCTTTTCTGGCATTCCCAAACCTTCACCTGAATCCTCACCACTCGAGCATCCTTCTGATCCCAAAGGAAAATCTCACATTGCAGATGCGGATTGAACCAGTGGCCAAGCTTTTTGATAGGAATTCCTTTGTAATCTGTTTTTGTTGTACTTTTTGACTACTATAATACAGAACTACTTTTTTTTTACTTCTCTTGTTTTATTTCTCTCCTATATATATATATATATATGCTTTCCCACTTTTTGATTATCACAAAGGGGGAGAACACTAAGAGTGGGGGAGAAACTTTTTATGCGAGAATAAGGAGGAGAACAAAATGAGAAATATTTTCAATGGAGAAAAATAAGGAATAAGGGGTGACACTTTACCCTTTGTTTTGTTTCCATTTTTATCTCTGATACCTTATGTCTATATAGTACCTTATTATTTTTTACCTCTGATAACTTATGTCTATATCATACTATTTCTATTATCTCTGATGTTGTTTTCTCTGAGAAAATTGAATTCAATATTATACTCTTTACTGTTATATTTTCACTATGTTAAATGCCAATATCATAAATTGTGATTATCAAAAGGGGGGAGATTGTTGACCTCACCTGTTTTGATAATCTCAATCATGTATTTATTTGTGTTGAAAATCCCAATTATGTTTTCATTCTCTATGATATTGTTAAGTATTGTTGATCTATACTTTAATTCTTTTCAATCTGTGATCAAATCAGTAACTCTTTTTAAAAATAGTCTTTGGAATATGTTAATCATCATTTATCCATGTTCATACAAGTTATAAATTGATTCTAACACAATCGGATGTGTTCTGCATAAAACAGATAAGTAATCTGCCTATAGCTACTGATAAAGAGCTACCGGTAACCAGTCTACCGATAGACTTAGTCTACCGACAGACAGCTACCGATAGACTTAACACAGAGCTACCGATGTACTTATAAATATAAGCTACTGACTTACAGACAGCTACCGATACAAACGTAGAGCTACCGGTGTAAGTATAAATAGCTACCGATGTAATAAGTCACTGATGGACGAAGTTACCGATAGACTCACAGCTACCGACGCATGGAGCTACCGATGCATGAAGCTACTGACGCATGGAGCTACCGATAAACAAAGTCACTGATACAAGCATGTACCAACCGACGCATAGAGCCACCGATAGAGTCAAAGCAACTAATGACATCAAGCTACCGATGATCAAGCTACCGATGTTCAAGCTACCGATGTTCAAGCTACCGATGCTGATTACCTACCGATCACTCAACTCACTGTTTGAATTTCTTTATTTCCTATATTTAATCTATCTAACGGTCATATCTTACATTTTAATGATTTGTCAAATATCTGATAAAGGTTGTCGGATGTCAGGAACCCGTACCTCGTACCTGCTGAAAAGAAATATTTTCTGTCCCCTGATGGGAGATAAATACGAGAAGACTACGCTGCCCAAGATAGCGATGCGAACGTGTGAAGAAAACAAACAACAAGAAGCGAACCAGAAAAGTGCGGTGCATCCAATATACCAAAAAAACGACACAAAGCACAAGAGGAACATAGAGGAGCTCATAGACAATCAAGCATACTCGAGGAGTGTTCTGTGCATACAAGAAGAACTTCATCGACTACATTCTCACCACCTGTGAACCTGGAGCATACGACACTCTGTTTCTCAACAGAAACGATAAGAGGACTCAGACTCACTTCTAATCGAATCCAAAGGAGTCCAGAGCTATACAGAAATCACCAGAACCATCTCTAAACTCTACATCTCTTGTTCTGTGATTTATTACCATTCATTTCGAGCAGTGTGTGTTATCTGCTATATCTAACACATACACTGTCTCCTGTACTCAAACTGAAGGATTTGTAAATCCTTACAAAACTCTTTCATTCTTTCTTTCCCACGAAGAACAGTGGTAGAGGTCGTGTGTGACCTGGACAGCTGGTTGCTGTTGTACTGTTTCCCATGAAGAACAGTGGTAGAGGTCTTGGACCTGGACAGTTGTAAACTGTTGAACCCCGATCCAGGGTGTGGATCATTTTTTATATAAACTTTTGAGAGGACTAAGTCTCGGCTTGAGACTGAACCTCTTGGTTACATTGTTGTGCCATCTATTTCGAAGTTTTATTCCGCTGCTAATCACTTTAAAACCAATACTGTTTTTAAAGATTACTTTGATAATTAAATTAGCAAGTGTTTATGTTAAGTGTAGATTAGTAAGTTAGTTTCAAAAGATAATCACACACTCCTGAGTTGATTAACTGGGAATTAATCAATCCCTTGAGAACCTAACAGAATCTCTACATTAATATAAATTCACTACAGTTTAATTTTTTATTATATTTGGGGGTCGTTAAGATATTGTTTTTAAATACAGAAATTTTAATTGGTACTCAATTCACCCCCCTCTTGAGTAATCCACTCCGACCAACAATTGGTAATGATCAATCAGTTTAGTATTATTCAAGAAACTAGATACGTACATGGTTCCCTAATTGCATTGGAAAAATAAACATAGAACATAACAAAGGAAAATAAGCTGATTCCTTGTCACTTATTCAAATATTATTTCTTCAAAAACTAAGGAATGAAAAACAATAAAATGGTGGGATAAAATTCTTAGCAAGAGTTACATATAGTAGAATCTTGAATTAATAATAATGGAATCATAATCAATTAGGAATAATCAATATGACATGGTGAATAACTAAAAAACACACACCATAAATACACTAAGAATGGAAATGCATCCATAGATTTTGTCATAGTGAAAATACTCTAGATAATGATAACTAAATGTTGAATGAAGAAAATTCTTAATTATTAGAAGTCATGTTTCTGGCACATTAACCCTTATACTGTCAAGACAATTTAAGTCTATGGGTTGATACCTGTATGATTATGTTGTGGAAACAAACAAGAAGGGTTTGTCGCCATCTGTTTTGTCTCATTAAACCTGTCGATGTATCAAGGGGATATAAGAGGACCCACCCCTCATTGAAATTCCAAAGAATTATTCATACATATATATATTTCAAGAATAATATTCCAAAATAATATATCTATATTGAGTAGTAAATACCAGGAAAGCATAGCCATAGGTAGAAACCCTGACCATTTATTAAAATAAAAGATAAAATAGGAAACAAGCATTGCAGACCCAACACAGTCACTGCAAATCCTCAAAATCACACCCCTCACCACCTCCATGATAAAAAGACTCTTCCTCGGTCACTGTTTCCCACACCGAAATCTCATAGTGCTTCAGAACCTTATCATACATCCTCCTTAGGTTCAACCACTTCAGCTCAAGAAACTCATTTGGAGATTTCATACTTTTGATAGTAGATCTAATAGGCATCAGCTTTGTCAAATGGGAGTTATCCTTTCTCATCCTTCCTCGCGGAGTGGCAATCACCCTATCCTGGATCACCGGCAACGACTTGTTCCCCAATTGGACAATCTCACTATATGATGGCCTAATCATGTCCCCATGATTCTCCTTATCACTGCCAGCAAGATCCCCCCATTTCCCATGGTACTGTATCTCTTGATACTTCACTAACTGTTTTTGCTGAAGCTGGTCGTTCATATCAATCATGGACAAACAGTGAGGTTGTTCTACCATTCTATGTTCAGCATCGATCCCACCTTTACACTTTACTGCATCCTCCTTTAGCTCATTCTGTATGCTGCCACTGCCACATAAAGGAGGCATCTCATCCCCAGTTTCCATACCTAATTCTTGAGAACGATTGCCCGTGGGTATGGTGATCATCACACCACTAGCAGCATTACTCGGACCGCTGCAGCTGCCAACAAGATCCATAATTCTATTATCCTTACATCTAGAAGACTTCATCTCCTCCATAACAGAAGAAAACTCATGCATTTGATCCATTTTAGAAATCGAAACAGACCCCTGCTTGCCCTTACACTCAACGCCACTACTACTCTCCTTCCTCTGAACATCCGCACTAGCATCAGACCGACTGATTTGAACATGGAATTCCCTCTCCGGCACAACAGAGGCCTCGACCGCCTGCTGAAGGTCTGCAGCCATGTGTTCATCCGAAGGGTATGCCACACCACCACCATCAACACCCTTGGAATCATATTCCTTGAGTTCAGTCCCCCTGTTCAGATCCTGCCTGAGTCGCGTGAACATAGTAGACACCAACAGGTTTGGAGGATCACACGTGGATGTGTCAATAGCCAGTGTGCTCCAAGGACCCATATTGCTTGTCGCAGCATCAAGAACAGCAGATCTCATGTTCTCTATAAACGAGCTCAGTTCCGGTGGCCTCTTGCTCTGTCTTCCAGCATGCCATCTCGAACAGGAATGGCCCAATCTCTTGCAGGTTGGGCAATAATCAACCCAGGATTCGTATATAACAGATTGCTTCCATCGAAATTCCTCCCCAAATGAGATCCAAATCCATTCCACCGGTGGTCCAGAAACGTCCACCTCAACATATCATCGAGGATTAATTGGGTGACTCAGGGTAGACGTATGCACATCGGAGCATAAGAAACGACCTATCATGTTTCCAAGAATACAAACAATTGCTGGATTTTGAAAGGGTAAAGTAAAATTGAGAAAACGTACCCAAATCAGAACGGACGTAGGGTCCCAGTTCATACAGCTGTCATTCATCCACTGAAATAGAAAAAATTTATAACTGTTGCAGTGTCGAGGAGCGCTGGACCAAGTACGAACCAGGTCTTCATCGGAGGCAAATCAGATCATTAAATGATGATTATCAAGGAGACCAACCATTACTCGATCCCACAAGTCCCATTTGGAAAAGATGAACTGATCAAAGTCATCAACAGACAACCTTCGCGAGATGAAATGAGACAACAGGGTCAGATCAAGGTGCTTCGTTGCTTTAGAGAACTCCAACACCGAGAGCAGAAGATGAGGATGTCCAAGATGAAGATCAATCACCTTTGGATTTATGGCGATCGACGGAAAATCTCGAAGATAGTTAGGGTTAGACAATAATCGTATCCATGATATAAGAAAATATGGATATTTAATAGGAATGCAATTTCAAATGTAAAATGACCTCAAATGGGAAGTATATAAACCACATAATAATTATTTAGTTAAAAATACCATGTGAGTCTCAATGAAATTGAAATTGAGACAAAGTACCTTGCCTTATGTCAAAATGTGTTATGCACTTGATCTTAATGTACTAGATAATCAGATTAATTAATTAATTCAAAAAAAATTCTACATGTATTTTGTTTATTATAGTTTTTTCAAGTTCATTTATGGCCTTTTTGATTACTTATACTATATAATTTTATCATTCAGGAGCGTTCGTTTACTTGGTTTTCATGATCAGTTCACTTGTATATATGTCTGAAAAAATCATATAAAATGAGAATAATTGTCCTGAATTGAAATTATTTTTTATTAATGAACTTAAATAATATTTAATAGTTATATATTTCATTTTTTTATATGACATGAGGATGATTCATTAGATAAAAATTTAGTGATAATTGTTTATATTATTTTGGCTTTTTTTCGATCATCACGAACTAGCTTGTTTTATCAATTAATATTATGTATATATACCCCTTACACAAATTTAAATAAGCTATAAAACATATATTATAATATTTATTAATAATAAATATGGTTTTATGACCATACTTGAATTTGTAATTTAAAAATTAAAACATGTCATCCACTAAGGCGGCAAATCAGCACCTCACAAACGATGTTTTCATTTTTCGAATAAAAGGGAGAGGATAAGGGGTTTGATGATGAATATTACATTATAATAATAAAATTATAGTATATATAAGATACTGGAGTTATCATTCATGTTTTTATATAATATTTAATGATAGAATACGAAGAAAATAAATTAAAAGAAATTATAAGAGAACAAAAAATGATTTACCTCTTGAATTATTCTCCTTGAGAACCTCCTTAAGGGACTTGAAAATGATCTTTTGGTGATACCAAAAGACCAAAAATTGGGGGATAGATTTGTGAGAAGAAATGGATAGAATATAATCAAGCTTCAAGTATTTTTATGTGTGAGAAGAAGGGGTGGTATTTATAGTGGAGGAGAGGGGTGTTTTTTGAATATTTTATTCATTATTTTATTATTTTGGATCACGAAAAGAAAGAGTTATAATTTTTGTGGATAAATAAAATAATTGGTGAATTTGAGTTCTATCTAGTGGTTCTTACATCAACCATGGCTTAAGGAATAGTGTATTTAACTTATAATGTATATATACCATATTTTACTATTCACCAAAAATTCAAGTATTTTATAAAAAACCCAAAAATTCACCCTAAAATTTTTTCAAAATATAGATTTAAAAAATTAACTAAATTTTATGAAACCAATTTTATGAATAATAAAAATTTAATTTTATTAAAATCATCATTAACTCAAAAAATACCAATTTTAAAATTATAATTGATTTTATAAAACATTGAAAAATTAATTAAGGTCTCATAAAATTATCTCACAATCATAAGACAACAAAATATTAATTTATGAGTATAATTTATGAAAATAAATTTTATTTTAAATCATTATATTAATTATAAAATTGTAAAAAAACATTTATGTTTTATAAAAATACCAACACTGAATTTATAATTTTCAAAATATTTATTTCCATATACTATAATATAATTATATTATATTTTCATTTATAAGATTATTACATTTTATTTATACTTTAATAGGTGAGGTTTCTATTTCATTGGCCAAATTACTATTCCTAAGGGCCACATTACTATTCCAAAGTTCAAGTTACTATTTAATTTGTATATGTTCTTTAATTTCTAGAAAAAACCTCATTTCATTCATTCTTTATTATAGAGTTTATTTTATGTTCTCTATGTTATTTTATATGATTTATACTATATGAAATAATTTTGGGTACAATGTAAGCTATTGAATGAATTGAATTTATTTAATAGGATACATACCCTTAAAGCTTTGGGTGTTATTATAATGTTGGAAATATGGGATAAAGGATTTATACTATTAATATAAAATTACATCTAATTATGGGGGAGGGTTAAATTATTTTGATTTTGTGATAGGTTGTGATTAGAATATTATAGGGAAATTTTATATTTCACCTTTATTTGGTCACCCCCTCAGGTTACCTGTATCACACAACAATTTTAAATGGCGAGTTTTATGTAAATAAATATAAAAGAGGGGATATGATTTATTAATAAAATAATGGTATGTTATTCAAATTATTTTATATAATTTATTTAGATTGTTTTATTTTCATGGAAATATTTCAATGTCATGAAACCCTTCTTTTTATAGTCTTTTGATTAAGGCATAAAAACTAGGTTTTGTAGAATTTAGCTTGTGAAATTCCAATTTGGGTTTTGGGTTATCCAAGTTAAAGGATAATTCTACTTCAAACTTTGATTCTCAAATTCATACATATAATAGATTTACATGGGTTCATTCCAAAGAGCATATGATCCAAGCTATACTTTGGAATACATGAAGTTTCAAATAGTGTGCGACATGTAAAATATGTCAAATAACACAATTTGAGCCATAATAGCATGGGGTTATAATAAACACATCAATTCCATTCCATTATTCCTTTAATAGAGATTTTTTATATTTGGTTATAAAATAGTAACTTATGGAGGAGTCTTGGTTATTGGGATTGGTTCTCGATTCTATAAAGAACATTAAAAGATGCGTCTATAAAAATTCCAAGGAATGCAGATCTAGGTAGGTGGAGAGTAATTATTCTTATCTTGTCTATCTATTTAAATTAAAAGGTAATGTATTCAAAAAGTAATTTTTTTCATATGTGATTTGGGATAATTTTTTATTTTTTGATTCTGAATCATTATTGGTTTAAATGCTCAATTAATGGAGAAATGACTGTATGATATCTATCATGATTATTTATCAATTGGAGGAATACTATGAAATGTGTTGAGATGATTTCATATGATGGGACAACTAAATAATTCTCAAAATGGTGGGTTATGTTTTGAAATTAATTTTATATTTAGGTTTTTATAATGATTTATTCCAATGATTTAATATTAAAATGTGTGGGTCATGGAATTAAATTTTGGAAAAGGTTTTTGAATTTTTCATAAATAAATAAATATATTTTCATTGGTGTATTTTTTATTATAAATATTATCAGTTATATTATTTAGATTGAGTAAATAGTATGTGACTAAGTCTATATGATTAGGTTTTATACTTTTTCTCATATTGGGGAAGGGTCGGATGGGGGTGTATTGTTAAGTTTCCTTGATTGATACAATTGAACTGGGCAGGTTATTTTCAATTTTAGTAAGAATTTAATTTGTTTTTAGTAAAAAAAATTTGGGGATATTACTTCTCCTCAAAAGCCCTTGTAAACCTACATTTTATTTTAAAGGATGATTATTTGGGAACACTAGGATTTATAATATAGGGATTTATGAATATTAATATAGTGTATTGAATTTGATTATTGTTTCTTTATGGCTTACTACCTTATGCTACGTTATAATGGAATGGATTTCATTATTTAAAATAAATATTACCTTATTTATAATCTTCATAATAATTTGTTTCCATGAAATATTTTGCTAAAAATATTTTCTAAATTTGTACAAACCATTATTTTTCATTGAGTTTTTTGGTTACACATACATAGGGTTAATGTGAATTCCTGAGGAAATATTATTGAGTTAAAACTCACCCCTAAAATGTAAAATTTGGTGGATATGTATATGATATTTTATGTTATATAGAAAAAATTTAGTGGATTGAATATCCGAGTCACTTTTTTTTAACATGTTTTCTCCTTATATCCTTTTTTTAAACTTTAATACTTTTCATTCTAATAATTTCTCAATGATTGTTTTTTTAAATTTATTTTTACACATGTATGATTATATTGTTTTTTTATTTAAAGGGAAAATGATCTAGAATAGTAACTCTATACATTGTAACTAGTTTCTATCCACTGGTGAATGAGGAGTTCACTTGATGTCCTATAGAGATCCATTTTGTGTCATAGAATTCAGGTAGTCAAGTTGGTTAATTAAATGATTTTCCAATTTAGATCAAAACATATATTATTTTAGCATCAAATAACTATATATAATGGCTCATACTGAGTTAGAGATAATTAATGATGAAGTAAAAAAATAAATTTTAAAAAATATTTTATACACATAGGAACATATCCATGGGGTTAATTAGTCCCCTTTATTAAGAAGAAGGATAGGTTAATGTGTCATTTTATTTATTATCTTATAAAGAAAATCTCAAAATCAATAATATTTATCCTTTACCATATATTAATGACTTTATTGATCAACGTTGATGGGATCATTAAATTCAAATGGGGGATATTTAATCAAGGAATCATTAATTAATGATTAAAAGGGATGCCATACCAATTAAATCAATCAATAAATGTTACATAAATTATAAATTCACAGTGACGACTTTTAGACATACAAATACCCTTATAATAATTATTTATTTAATTAATATCGTCTTTAAAATTTACCTATATAAATTTATGGTAGTATCTTTAGATGATATTCTCATATATTCTAATAAAATTAGAGAACATGTAGTGTTTTTAATGAATATTATGATGATATTAAGGAAGGTTAAATTATTTTTTATTTTTAACAAGTTTCAAATTTGGATGTAGATTATTTCATTTTTGGGACATATAATCAAAAAATATTGTATATATATTGTTAATACCCACTAGGTATGATACACTGGGAGGGGGTGGGTTGTGAATGAGACTATTTAATTTTAAAATATCCCCTTCAATGATCTTTTTCTAGACATGTTAACAAAACATCTATCTTCCTTACAGAGTATGGAATTAGTAAATTTATATGAAAAAATTAATTTAAGGGTTGAACCACCCTATTCTATGTATAAATAGATTTTTTTTATTATATAAATAATTTTAAATAATCTATTGAGTATACTACTTATATAATTTTTAGTATGAACTCACTGTCCCACTTGGATTACAACCTCACAAACTAAATGATTACAAATCATTTAATTAGAACTAATCACTTTCATTACAATGAACAATTTTAGTACCCCCAAATAATAATTGAAATGAATTATAATAACTTTGGTGTAAACATATGATTTATCATTACCATATAGATGATTTTGTTCTTATTCATTTCCTTTTACTAAATGTTTCAATGAGAGAAAATACACCCTTAATTTCTATAATATCTATCTATATAATTTCCAATCAACTATCTCAATCCACACTCTTCCCAATATATCCAAAACTTTTTACTCTATAATATGTGACATTATCAATAGATTATATCATTATATATTGTTCTTTACTTATCTAATCATGAAACCTATATATATTCCTTACTAAATATCGTAATATATTCTATAGGCTAAATGATATAAACATATCTAAATTTTTATCATTTAATATCATTTAATTTTTAATTAAACAAAATCTACTAATTCTAACTGAATGATGGAGAAATTGAGTGTATCACCAGATAATATATTCAAAAATAAAAATCATTCAAAAATCATAGTGTAACACCCATGTTTTGAGTTCATTTTATGATGTTGATTATTAATTAAATTTATTTATGAAATATTGTTTACATATAAAATTTTTTGATATACCACTTGAATTATCATGCTCATATCTTGTGTCTACCATAATTCCCAAAATAAAGACTATTATATGATGCCATTTTTTCATGTACTGACCTAGCATGATTTTGAGTTTGTAATCTGAGCTGACCCATGACATGGCCTAAAAGGTGTTCATAATACCCATGATTTGGAAACTTACATTGGGAATCTTATAAGCTCTAGTGGGATTACCTCTTCTAATATAATAAGTGAATTAATAAGGAAATTCATCCAAGAAATAAAATATTTCCATTCAACACATTAGAAAGCCACATATAGTAATAATATATAATATCATAATAAATTAAAATAAATGATAGGAAAGATAAGTAAACAAGGTAAATTATAAGAATAAATTTAGAATAATAGGCATATGGGTCTCAGGGCCTTTGGGTCACTAAAGGCCTTTAGGACATAAGGTCTTTAGGCCACCAAGGGCCTTCAGGCCACATGGATTTTGGGCCACCAATGGACTTTAGTAAACAGGGCCTTCGGGACAAAAATACCAAGAAGCAACCTAGGAAGACCGCACGAGAGTAGACCTAGAAGAGGATTTTGAGAAATTAGAAACTACCAGAGTAGAGCTAACTAGATTTGAAGAATGAGATAGTATGGAAACTGGTAACGATACCAGGAACCGTGCAGCTCTACATGGGGAAATTCTAGATAATCATCTATGAAAAGTTAGGAGTTAGGAACCTTCAAATATGAAAATATTGGGGAGGGTCTATTTCAAGTATCCAGATCTTAGGCCTCAATGGTCATGTATTGGTCTTTGTGCCTTTAGGCCTTTGGGTCATGTATAGGCCTTGTGTCTTGGGACTATGGGTCATGTAAGAGTTCCCCATAAACACTTAAAAGGGGGATTATCCAAAAATAAATAAAAATATAAGGCCTTCTAGATTTCAATTAAATATAAATAAAATAATTAACACTAATCACTAAGAGTTATTAGAGCATCTTTACCTATTATTGTTGCTAAATCTGAATTAGACCCATGATCACATTCTATGATTCTGTATATCCTACTAACTTGTAGTGATGTAGGCTTGAGAATAATTTACTCTATAGGTATCATCCCCACACCCCATGCAAAATAATTTAAAATAAATCCATTTCATTCTAGTTTTAAATACATGTATAGAGTATTTTTTTCATTTTTTCCTTTTAAAACAAAATCCAAATCACATTAATTTGGAATAAATTTTGTCATACCCATTGATAAATCATTCCAAAAATGAACAATATTTATAAAACATTTTTAAGGGAATAGTATATTTAAATAAAAAAAATATTTTTTTCATAAAACTTATTTTAAAATAAGTTATCTAATAAAAAATTTTCTAAAAAAAATTCCTCATATCATTAAATAAAATTAAATACAACTAAATTATAATATCACATACACTAACATTCCAGAAAGAAAATCATTTGTATCATAAAGAGCTAAGATCTTGGGGTATAATGTAGAATTATGCTAACATAAACACTATAAGAAAAATTGGAATCAGATATCAAACCATATTCCCTAACTCTCAGTTTTACCCAACCAAGACTAACGTAGTGGAAACTCCCTAAATAGAGACAACTCTCACCTTATACCCACTACCTACAGTAATAATCATACACCAGTGTATCAAGTGTTCATATAACTCACACATATCTTCCTAAGGATTCCCATGAAAAAAATATTGGTGTGTCAAAACAAATATTTTATACACTATAATCATATTGATAGACAAATAAACCTCAAACTCGCCTTAAAACACCCTTCATAGAAATAACTCATTTTTCAATAATAATTAAATGATATATACTCTCCCCTAATGATAAATAAATTAGATAACTTCATAGTATTATAATTTTTATATAAATTTATCATAGTATGGGGTATATTTCTAAGGATTTTATTTTCTATAAAATAAACCTTGATGGGTTATAAGTTGGACTTATGACCTTCATTTACTAAACAATGTTATGAACTACTTTTAACACCAAAACATGTCATCATCATCATCATCAGATATCTCAAAAATGATAATACTTCAATAACCTACAAAATAACCAAATAACACCTAAAGTCAGAAAAAATTAATTTTATTTATATTTTAAAACTAAATATATTTCATAAAATATAAAAAAAATCTGAGTGAACTAATAGAGAATTAAATTAAACTTTTGGTGGGCTTATAACCATAAAACTATTTTGAACATAGGGATCCCAAAATAAATCCATTTCCCAATAAATCATATCTTCAGGGAAATAAATTTCCATTGATAAATATAGACATATATATTTTATATTATTCCTAAAATATTTAAAACATATGGAGAAAAAATAATAACTAACAATTTTAGAATTAAAAATGGATGCATCAAATATCAAACCATCAATTTATAGATTCCTCTATTATTAGTGTCTATACACTCTAATATCATAAAAAAGATTATTATAAGGTCAATAGAAACCCTAAGAAAATCCATCCCTCTAAAAAATTCAAGAATAGTGGAACCCTATGATACTAATACCTCTTTATAGAAAAAATAAAAATAAATAAGAATAAAAAAAGGAGGGAAAAGGGACAAGAGGAAATTACATTTAATATTTCTCCTCAATCATGAATAAATTCCATTGAAATCACTATGTGAAGGGAGGTAGTCAAATGAGAGAGTTTCCACAACCAATGGAGTAAAATGGGGAAGGAAAAGGGGGTTAAGGATTTAAATAATAATGGGGGAAATGAGAAATTAGTATTTTTAATTAACATGAGATTTTTTTTCACATGGTTTACCAAATCATGTTCTAATCGTGTTCCCCTTACTGTAGACACCCAAATAGTTCCATGGTTAGGCTACATGGATTAGTAAATCATTCACTAAAATTTTATAAAGTGATGAAATACAAGGGTTTGAGCACATACTTTAGGCCACATGGTTATTCAAACCATTAAAGGACCACTATACGTTGTTATATGTTTATTGTGGCAAGATCACATATTTTTCACTAATAATGTACAAACCATTTGACATTAAGAAATTCCCCATTTTTAAAAATAATAAAAGGAAAATACTTATGGAGAGATAAAAAAGGTTAAAAATATATAATTGAATTAATAAATTTAGAAAATAGACGTTAGTTCATGATAAATGGTAACATAGCCAATACCCAACCAGAAGACTAGGGGGACTGACTGGGATTGAATTATGAGGTACATAATAAGGGAATATACTTTAATAGGGAAGGGTAACACCCTTAAAAAAGTGACACATAAATGAATATATGGTACTACACATGTAAAAAAGGATAACCATTCATTTTATGATCCTTTATGATAATAAATTCATATTTATGTTTCCTTGTATTTGAATGGTTTTAGGATGGGTGACCTCATGGGGTGTTTCCCAAGGTGTGTGCGAGTGAGGAAATATCGTACTGAAAGAACTTTTGTTGGCCTATGGGGATATTTTTTAGACTGATAAGTTACCTTAGTCGATAATAGGCTATGATGTTATGGGTAAGAAACAAAGGTATTACATGTGAATAATGAGGTTAGATTACAGGGTTAGTAGGCTAATGAGGCTGAGTAATAACAAAAGAAGAAATAAAATTTATCATAACCAGCTCCCACTTTTTTTATTCCTTCAACAAAAATTATTCATTAAAAATTTAATTCTTTCCATCATTAGTTAATAATAATGATTTTAGGGATGATGACTACTGATATGCATATCTTATCACCCTAGTTGATCTCCTTAACTATACTTTATGATTAGGATCAATTGGTTTCATTATCACTTGCATATGTGCACCTATAAGATCAAATTTCTCTTGGAAACCTAATTATTTATTTACACTATTAGTATCGACTACATAAAAATCCTTGTACATTAAATCTTTATTAAGTATCACACTATAACTTTTGATTATCTTATAATTATTGTCATATGGAATTTCTATCCAAAATCCTCTGGCCAATAGAAAATAAATAAACATGCTTTGTATATATAATTATTCATGTTCCTTGTATGAAAATATAAATTTAAAAATTTTACATACCCTAAGGCTCATAAATGAGAGAGTATCACTTCTTTTCATAACCAGAACTCCTCGGTAAGATTTTATCCCATCACATTTAGTTGACTCTTATTAAAATGAAACACAATTATATTCACTACCTCTTCCAAAAAATAATTTGGAAACTCTAAGTGTACCATCATACTCCAAATATAGTCATCTAATATCCTACTCATTTGATCAGCCAAATCATTCTATTGTGGTGTACCTAGAATTTTCATTTCCCAATGGATTCCATTGGTAGCATATAATTCCTTGAACTCTATAAAATCATATTCTCCTATGTTGTCATATATTATGCATGTGACATTTGATCATGAATAATTCTATACTATAGTACTCAACTAATGAAATATATAAAACACATGATTATTATTTTTATAATTTAAAATCACACCTTCCCTATTACTTCATTGATAAATGTTATATAATATAGGGACCGTCCAAGGGAATGTGCTACTGTATGCCCCCAAACATCATTGTTAACTAGGTCTAACATTAAATCCTTTGGTGTTAAACCTCATTTGGTGAATTTCACCTTATTTTAAATTCCAATGATATAATATTTATATAGGATAAACTCCATCTACTTCAGTTATTTTGGAATTCAATTTATTATTAATGCCTTTAACCCCAAAGCACCCATGTACTCTAGCCTAAAATTCCACAATTTTGAATATGTAGTATAATTTTTATTGAAACTATGACCATGGATTTTTATCTTACTATATATGGTTTCACTCTTCACCATAGGATCAATTAACACAGATACCTTTTTAATTTTATAAAAAAACTTTTTAAAGTGGTACTAAGGCTTGAAATATCAATATATATAGAATAGATAAGATTCCTTATAAAGATATGAATATATTACACATAACATGGATCTATAAAATTCCCACTATTTATTTTTATTAATGAATCACCATTTTCCACAATCCAAAATGGGTCATCATCAAAAACATATTTTTTATCAAAATTTCTAGAATAATATTTTATAGGAAAAACTTATTTTATATGGAATGAAAATATTATCCTGAGTCTAAAATACATGACTCCCTAGAAAATTACATACTCAATATAAAAACACCATCAGTTCATTTAACTACCATGTTTGTTGAATTATTATCAGGATCCATCCATTTATTCCTAAATTCTATCTTAAGATAACCTTTTTCCTAAAAATTCAATAGTCAGGACACGAAAAATTTTCATTGTCTTATCTCACCATATTTATTTATTTATATTATCCTATATTATTGTCCTAAAATATAAATCTACCTCTTCATTTTATGTGAGGAACAGATTAACATGACCCTTTTCCCATTACACTTATAAGTTGAACAAGATAACTTTACCTTATCTTAGATTATTCATCTTGATTTTTATGTTCTTGTATGACTATATTGTTCTATAAATATACCACATACGTTAATTTAGAGAGTAAAATAAAAGAATCTATCCAAATATCTTTTATGAATATCTTCATTAAGGAATATATCAGAAAAAATATTTAATTTCAATTTTTTATTCTCTAAAAAAATTGCATGGATGTTATAATAACTTTAAATTTTGGAATTGATGAATATAAAAAAACAATACATAAACATTATCATCTAACATAATTATTACCAATTTCAACTAAATTATGATGGTTTTGAAATCATTGTTTTGATTCGAAATAGTATTTCATTAAATCATCTTTATATTGAATAATCATTTCAAAGTACACTATATTTGAGGAAAATGGATTCTCTTACATGGTTGTGAGAACATTTATAAACTGAAACATCATTGTCTCCACTATAACGTTGAATGATATGCTCTTCAAAAATAGAAGATGAATAACACCCAAAAAAATCTAATCTAATAACTCCCATTTAGTCTATCCCATCACTATTATTTTAACACCCATAATGAAAAAAACTAATCTTATTATAATAAAGTTAACCCTTAATCTATATTCTCCAAATACTATATTAAAATCCTTCAAAATGAACACTCTTCAAATTGACTTATTCTATTGTCATTGTTTATATCAATAAATGTATCCCCGATTAACCAAAACCAGGATTTGATACTAATAATATAAAAAACAAGGATATGTAATGAAAAATGATTATAAAAGTGAGAGAAATCAAGGAAAATGAAAGAAGAACAATCCGAATAAACAAGTATTTATGTGATATGAGAAGAATCCATATCTCCATGGATATTCGAAATGATTTTATTATCACCAATTACACAAATTACATGACAAAAACAAATAACCAATACAAAAACCTTATCTCTAAATGATATCATATAGAAACACAATTATACAATAACCCATATTACTATAGTACCCATATATTCATATTGGTTGATGGTTCTATAATACCTTTTGTTAATAAAGTCCATTTTATTACTATTTCAATGTCAATTTCATCATTCAACTCTGCTGAACAAGGTTCTAGTGTGGGTCTCTAGTATTTGGTTCAATTTCATACAATAAACTAGGTTCCAATATTTCAATAAGTATATTAGGTCCCATATCATCATATCCGAAAAAACGGTCCAATCTATGTACATATGGCCATAATTTTCCTAGTACAAAACCTAAAATAACATCAGAAATATGTAAAGTGAAACTATTAATATTTTCAAAAAAATTCGAACTCATCATCTTATAATAATTATGTTAATATTCATAGTGTGTTCTCAATAACTACAAAATTAAGAAAGAAAATGGAATTTTTTATAGAAATATAATCATTACAGCATATCCCCATGTAGTCCCCTTGGTTTGAAAATTAATAATAAATGAATTTCTTACATATCCTCCATATAATTTCTCATGTCTATTAACCATGAACAATTCTATTACACAAATAGAATCTAACAAAAAATTCTTAATGATTTTTTGAACTATAGTTGTAAAGACCCAAAACTTGACGTACATGGACATTACATTACTTTTGAGGAATACTTAATACATAACAAAAACAGACACACAAGGACCGTAATAGTTTAGTGTCTTTGGAAACTTGGAATATAAACATCTAATCATGTTGAAAGATCTTCAACATCTCCCATAACGATCTTCCCCTTTTTGTTTCCTTACCTAAAACCTTTCTTTTAATCCTAGGGGAAAATAAAACATAAAAAGGGTGAGCTCAAATGCTCAGTAAGGGTAATCATGGATAAAATAAAACATACCATACACATTTGAACCTAAAAACATGAACATAATGTTTAAACATCAAAATCTTGAGCAATGACTTAAAACATGGAAGTACATAAGGCATAGATCATAATGGAACATAAATAATGATAACATAGCATGGTAATAAAACATGTAATTGTGGAAACCATTAAGCACATGATATGATTTCCATAGTAGCCAAGGCATTGCTGCCAAGACCATCTTAGTGGACAAAGTCCCTTTCTGAATCGAGTTCACTCCTCGTTTCAGTCCTGTTTTACTGAACTGGTTTAACCTGTTGTTCCATCCATGTCTATATCATGAGATATAAATCTTTACCCAATTAATTGGAGGGAGATATAGGTCCCATGCATCTCATAATGAAATCATTCTTACTTGTGCCACAACATAAACATAAATCATTCATCATAACCCAAAGAATAAAATGGGTATCATAAACATCATCCCATCATAACATAATCCATATAAAAAAATGGATATCATTTCATCATAAGAACAATGAAACCATGTAAATCATAGAGACATTATACTTGAAACATACACATATGAAATAATGTCATCTTATATGGAAAATGATTTTGATAAAACACTTGAAATGAATTCTTGAGGAAAGTATCATTTCTTCTTCAAAAGCAATTTCTTTTCACAAAACATCATGCAATTTTAAAAGAAAATAATTTTTTTGAAAATAGTCATGAAATCTTTTGGAGTAATCTTTATGAAAATAAGGCTTTATAAAACCGTAAAAATCCATTCGTGTCGTATAAGTTAAAAAAACATTCTTCTCGTACTTTTGCCGGAAAAGTCAAAAAGTACCTCGTAAAAGAAAGATTCCATACATACCATGTAGTAAAAGTAAAAAATGGGTAAAAAGGACATTAAAAATACATGAAAACCATTTTATAAAATATGTACATGAATGATAAAAATAACCCCAGTAAATACTTACGAATAAGCAATCTCGGGTAAAAATGAGATTTGCAAAATTGTCCCTTACCTTAGGTCTGATATGCTTCGTACGTATCCGAACCTCCTGTATAATGATTTAAATAATTTCATTTACTTATTACATAATCATATTCTTTGTTATGATATCATATATGGTTCACTTATGACTTTATATTACCCGTTCTTTTTTAAATTCCATGTTAAAG
Source organism: Viscum album (assembly GCA_963277665.1). Classification (NCBI taxonomy): domain Eukaryota; kingdom Viridiplantae; phylum Streptophyta; class Magnoliopsida; order Santalales; family Viscaceae; genus Viscum; species Viscum album. Next base: position 709,476,017 of record OY728167.1, on the reverse strand, counting down.
AGCATTTTGGGTAAAATTGTTCCATTTGTCATCCATGTTTTGACTTGTAATTATTCATATGATTACTTAGATCATGATTACTTAATTCCAGAATATAAAACATAATTTATATATAATATATATTCAGAATATAAATATATATAATAGATCGATAAATGGAAAGAAATACACCGTTCATGGAGATGGTACGCCGTACGTACGCATGAACGTTGTTTTCGTTTCCTCATTGAATTGAATGGAATTAATTGGATGTCATAAATATATATATACATAAATCCAGTATCATTATTATTTCATATATTCCATGATTACTTATTATATATACTTTATAATAATTTATTAATGGTTAATCATTGAGAATGAATCTCATCGCGTCGTGGAGACGGTATTCCGTACGTACGCACGAGCGATGATATCGTTCCCATGATCGTGGAATTTTATTGGAGTGTATGTATAATATTACAGAATCAATATAACTTTAAAATAATCATATATAGTTATAATTTACACCATTATACCCATCCAAGTAAGGTGGTGGTGGAAAATAGATTACACCACGGCGTGGAGACGGTATTCCGTACGTACGCACGCGCGGTGATTTCGTTTTCCGTAGGATGGATAGATGGTGAAATAGGGTTGTTTCATACCTATAATAACATATCAGTATATTATTGATACTGATGTTATTACTTCATAATGAAACAACCTAAGAAGAAGAAGTGGAAGAAGAAATAAAGTTGAAAGAATCGGTAACGGACATTACCTCTTCTTTGAAGCGCCTCTTTGACACCTCCTCTTAGGGCACTAAAATTGGTCTTTGAAGAAGACAAGGACCTCTAGGATGTTTCTAGGGAAGTGGAGAAGAGAATTTATCAGGGGTTGTCCGAGCTTTAATGCTCAAAGTGGTGTGAGGAAGAGAGGGAGGAGGCGCCCTTTTATAAGGGAGGAGAGGGGCACCTTTGGAAAAACTAAAAATATTATTTTATTATAAAGTAATATTCGGTTTCTAATAGCTCCAAATTGATTTATTTAGAAGCTAATGTGGGGATGGGTCGAAATAATTTCATCCAATAAGATTTAGACATGTTTGGGTTTCTATTTTAACCTTATCATTTAGATTTAACCTTAAGATAAATAATTTTACTTTTAACGTGTCTTCTTGTTTTCTTACACTATAAGGTTAATAAACTTACTATAAAAAGTAAAAAGAACCCCAAGTTGTTTATTATTAATATATATAACTTTATAAAAGTCATTTGGCCGAACCTTAGATTTTTAGAATTAAAATAACAATTTATAATATAATATTTGTTTTAAAAACTATTTTATATCAATTTTGACACTATTTTGTAATTGATTTTTGTGAAAATCATAACCGAATTATTAGTTCAAAAAAAGTTAATTAAATCAATAATAACATTTCATATTAATATAGAAAATTATTTTAATTCATAAAAAGTCTCAAATTACATTTATTTGGGTATTTATAACATCAATTATGTCAATATTTCATTAATAAGATAATTACTGCATCATCATTGATTCATAAATAAATTAAGTTATTTTAAGTCTAAAAATTATAAATAAAATACCATTATTTAGGAAATATTTTTATATTTCTAATGAATATTTATAGTCGAATTTATCTTATGTATAACTCTATATTAAAAATGATTTAGTTATTAAACTTTGATTTCAACTATTTTAACCCTTCTTTAAATAAATTAATAATAAATGTCCTAATCTAATCCAAGTGGGCCTAAATGGTCATATTTTATTCCTAAGGTTGTTTTTGGTCGAATTACACTTATCCAATATAATTAGGACATGTGTTAGGGTAATAATAATAACACTTTTACCCTGAATTACCCTATTTACTTTTAACCGTGGTAAAAAAAAGTAAAAAGTTACTATTCACCAAAACTTATTTTCATCACATTGAACCACATTTTAGTCCTTGATATTAACCGTGTCTCTTGGATTTTCGAAATTCCACTCACAGAAGCGGTAAAATTAATTTTTATGAAATATTCAGTTTTTTTAACTACCACTTAGTGGTTTCACTATTCATCAAAAAATGAAAGTTTCCAGAAAAATACCAAAATTTAGGCCTAATATATATTTGATATTATGAATTCAAAAATGATGTCTATTTTACCAAATTAAAAACATATAAGTTTCATTAATTAATTTAAAAATTAATTCTCGTCGTCAAAACAAATCGCGTGTTTTTAAGAAACAATAACTATCAAAAGATTGATACTTGTTTATATCCAATTTCAAAGTGAAATTAATTCCAATGACCAACATTGGATTAAATGGTAAAAATATATTATAATTACACTTTAAAACCAATCAATATGATGATCTAACCATATAAATTATTCCGATGAAAAAAGTTGTTTTTAATTAAAATATAGCGTGTTTTTACTATTCATTAAAATATGAAAGTTATCAGAATAATATGAAAAATTTATCCAAAGTAAATTTTTATACCCTGAATCCAAGGAAGAATTTTATTTTTTCAAATTGAACTTATAGACATGTCAAAAACAATATTTAAGGTGGGTGCGCCATCAAAAGGTGGCAAAACTACATTTTTTGAAAAATACTTATTTTACTCGAAAAATTGATTTTGTTCTAATACCATGTTCTAGAAAATGTGTAATATGAATAATAATGTTATAAAATTCAAAATGTAGTTGATACTATTCATAACAGCTAGTTCATAATAATATTATAACTATATATCGTTGTTTAGTGAAGCCTGGTATTGCGTACAACACACGCTATCGAGGAAAGTCGTGATTGCGTGTAATGCAGGCCAAGTCAGGGCTGCGTGTTGTGCAAGACTCCTCCGTTGTTTCGTATAACAGAATCCAACCATATTTAATTTATACATTGAATATATATATATATATATACACTATCAAAATTGTGTGTAACATGATCCAAGAATAGTGTTATGTATACTGCAAGCTCTTACGGTGTTGCGTGTAGCGCAAGGTAATCTTGTTGTAGCATACAAGACATCAATGATATTAAAAGAATATTTTTCATAAAATCTTGGGGTGTTACATTCTACCCCCCTTAAAATAAATTTCTCCCTCGAAATTCGTCGGGGTTATAAATGGTTTACTACTCGAAAGTTTGTTTAATAGAAACTCACATCGTAAAAAAGAAATACCAAAACTTGGCTTTAAAAACTAAAGTATGAAATGTAACGGTTTCCCAAATTAACTCATCACTGGGTTTCCACGTAGGATAACATAGGTGAAAATATGGATATGGAAGAGAAACCTAACCATCATGTTCTGATGGAGAGTGGTAGAGAACATGGCTATGAAAAAGACAACAATCACAAAGCTATAGATTTGTGATGATCTAAGGTACCATCTGATTCATCGGATATAAGGGAACTAGGACAAAATTTTTGGTTTTCAAGATCATTTCCCTAATTTTGATGAATTAAAATAAATACTTACATGATTTTGGTACAATCTCATTGTTGTTCGTGAATTGAACAATTTCCTCTTCATCCCTTAAAGAAATGAAGTTGAATTTGTTATTCGTGATGTGTTAGCAGATCATGTGATAGAATGATGGGTCATTCCATCTATTTCAAACAAAAGGTTAGCAAAAGTTATAAGTCCATCTTATTGTTAGATTAATCGTATATGGTTCCAAAAAAGAACTTATACTTCATATATCTTACCGCTTAATAAAATAAAACTAGTTTCTACTAACCAGGGACTTCCTATAGGCCAGTGGTAGGCGATAAAGGCCAATCGCACTTCGGTTGTGGGTTCGATTCCCACAGCCTTGTTCGACGTGATGGGTTGTCGCCCGTCCTGCAGGTTGTCCTTTTTCTAAAACTATATTACTATAACATCCCTTCAATAAATTCGAAAAAAAATCTTATCCTTAAACAATACTAACTTATGTCCAACATAATCCATTCCAATCTGTAGGCTTATCCATAATACTGTAGTCCACTCTCATAATATAGTGAAAACGATTACCAGAGATTTCATATAACAAGCATGTTAATACCATCGTTGATCCCCATATATCATAAGATATGTCTTGTTGGTCACATTCCAAACATTCTAAGGCCTTAATCATGTATTCTCTTGAAAAATGAATACCCATTGAACCTTAGTGAAAACATGAATGCAGTTAAAAGTTAACACTTTCCACATACCAAAATCCTCAAAATTCTATATACTCAAACCATGATATCACTTAGTCATTATATCAATCATGAGCTCATGAATACAATCAAACATCTCATTATCTTCTTATTCCTTCATTATGCGCATATCATCTACTTTCCAAAAATATCTGAATAACCTTCCATGGTTACTGGTACCATTCAACATATACTTTCAAAACTTAAGGAAAGACAACAGTGTAACAATCCTTAGATGTCTCTTTATTCTATAGTACCATGAGATTACTTATACAACATTACACTTGATAAACATGTAATCATTCCACTACATTATTAAACCACAGACCGAGATTCAAAAATTCTTTCATCTCACATATCATTTATAGTCTCCTCATCATCATCAACATAAATAATACCCGTACGACCATACTAATTCTCTTCATGAGACATTCCCTCAGGGAATTGGTTTGCATAATGCCCGTACATTCCACATTTAAAACATTTAACCATTGTTTATGTCATAGCAATACCATTATCCTTATCCATGGTGTTAACTGAACCTTTTTCTTTGCACTTACTGGCTTTGTGTCCTTCTTTTCCACACCCAAAGCATCTTCCAGTTCCTTTGAAACATTCTCCTTGATGCCTCTTCCCACATGATTTACATAAGGGAAATTGGACTTTATTTCCTCTATGATTATCATGAAACTCCATCTTTCTCTTATTAGCCGAGTCCGGAAACTTACCAAATTTGAGTTTATTGATCATATTATGAGATTACTGATTCGGCATAATAATGATGTTTGGACTTCCAAATCCCATTTCATTTGGTTTCTCATGAAGAATATCTTTCCATTTTCCGTCATATCCTCCATTATCGTGAATCTTCCTGTTTCCAGCCATTTTCTAAAACCCAAAATGAATAGTGTGAGAGGCAAAAATCATGCTAGGGAAAACAACATAGTAAAGGGGGGGTACCTTCAATATCTAACATCTTAGGTTAAATTATAAGATCGTTACCATAGTTCTAGGACTATATCCTATACGTATACTTATCCTTAGGAACATCCCTAGACATACCTTAGAAATATCTCTAGGGATCTCACTAACGTTTTCGCATCCTAGTCTCCAAAGGTTGACTAAACCTTTCCTCTGATACCAACTGTAAAGACCCGAAACTTGACGTACATGTACATTACATTACTTTTTCGGAATACTTAATACATAACAAAAACAGACACACAAGGACCGTAATAGTTTATTGTCTTTGTAAACTCGGAATATAAACATCTAGTCATGTTGAAAGATCTTCAACATCTCCCATAACGATCTTCCCCTTTTTGTTTCCTTACCTAAAACCTTTTTTTAATCCTGGGGGAAAATAAAACATAAAAAGGGTGAGCTCAAATGCTCAGTAAGGGTAAGCATGGAAAAAATAAAACATACCATACACATTTGAACCTAAAAACATGAATATAATGTTTAAACATCAAAATCTTGAGCAACGACTTAAAACATGGAAGTACATAAGGCATAGATCATAATGGAACATAAATAATGATAACATAGCAAGGGAATAAAACATGTAATTCTAGCAACCATTAATCACATGATATGATTTCCATAGTATCCAAGGCATTGGTGCCAAGACCATCTTAGTGGACAAAGTCCCTTTCTGAATCAAGTTCACTCCTCGTTTCAGTCCTATTTTACTGAACCAGTTTAACCTTCCGTTCCAGCCATGTCTATCTCATGAGATATAAATCTTTACCCAATGCATTGGAGGGAGATATAGGTCTCACCCATCTCATAATGAAATCATTCTTACTTGTGCCACAACATAAACATAAATCGTTCATCATAACCCAAAGAATAAAATGGGTATCATAAACATCATCCCATCATAACATAAACCATATAAAAAAATGGATATCATTTCATCATAAGAATAGTGAAACCATGTAAATCATAGAGACATTATACTTGAAACATACACTTATGAAATAATGTCATCTTAGATTGAAAATGATTTTGATAAAACACTTGAAATGAATTCTTGAGGAAAATATCCTTTCTACTTCAAAATCAATTTTTTTTCACAAAACATCATGAAATTTTAAAATAAAAGGATTTTGTTGAAAATAGTCATGAAATCTTTTGGAGGAAGCTTTATGAAAATAAGGCTTTATAAAATCGTAAAAATCCGTTCGTGCTGTATAAGTTAAAAAAAACATTCTTCTCATACTTTTGCCGGAAAAGTCAAAAAGTACCTCGTAAAAGAAAGATTCCATACATACTATGTAGTAAAAGTAAAAAATGGGTAAAAATGACATTAAACATACATGAAAACACTTTTATAAATCATGGACATGGATGATAAAAATAACCCCAGTAAATACTTACGAATAAGCAATCTCGGGTAAAAATGAGATTTGCAAAATTATCCCTTACCTTAGGTCCGATATGCTTCGTACGTATCTGAACCTCCTGTATAATGATTTAAATAATGTCATTGACTTATTACAGAATCATATTCATTGTTATGATATCATATATGGTTCACTTATGACTTTATATTACCCGTTCTTTTGTAAATTCCATGTTAAAGAGCGTTTTGGGTAAAATCGTTCCATTTGCCGTCCGTGTTTTGACTTGTAATTATTCATATGATTAATTAGATCATGATTACTTAATTCCAGAATATAAAACATTATTTATATATAATATATATTCAGAATATACATATATATAATAGATCGATAAATGGAAAGAAATACACCGTTCATGGAGATGGTAGGTCGTACGTACGCATGAACGTTGTTTTCGTTTCCTCATTGAATTGAATGGAATTAATTGGATGTCATACATATATATATACATAAATCCAGTATCATTATTATGTCATATATTTCATGATTACTTATTATATATACTTTATAATCATTTATGAATGGTTAATCATTGAGAATGAATCTCACCGCGTCGTGGAGACGATATTCCGTACGTACGCACGAGCGATGATATTGTTCCCATGATCATGGAATTTTATTGGAGTGTATGTATACTATTACAGAATCAATATCACTTTAAAATAATCATATATAGTTATTATTTACACCATTATACCCATCCAAGTAAGGTGGTGGTGGAAAATAGATTACACCACGGCGTGGAGACGGTATTCCGTACGTACGCACGCGCGGTGATTTCGTTTTCCATAGGATGGATAGATGGTGAAATAGGTTTGTTTCATACTTATAATAACATATCATCATATGAGTGATACTGATTTTATTACTTCATAATGAAACAACCTAATAATAAGAAGTGTAAGAATAAATAAAGTTGAAAGAATCGGTAACGGACATTACCTCTTCTTTGAAGCGCCTCTTTGAGACCTCCTCTTAGGGCACTAAAATTGGTCTTTGAAGAAAACAAGGACCTCTAGGATGTTTATAGGGAAGTTTATAAGATAATTTATCATGTTTTGGCCGAGCTTGAAGGCTCAAAGTGGTGTGAGGAAGAGAGGTAGGAGGTACCCTTTTATAAGGGAGGAGAGGGGAACCTTTGGAAAAACTAAAAATATTATTTTATTATAAAGTCATATTCGATTTTTAATAGCTCCAAATTGATTTATTTCGAATATAATGTGAGGATGGGTCGAAATCCTCTCATCCAATAAGATTTAGACAAGTTTAGGTTTCTATTTTAACCTTATCATTTAGATTTAACCTTAAGGTAAATAATTTTACTTTTACCGTGTCTTCTTGTTTTCTTACACTATAAGGTTAATAAACTTACTATAAAAAGCCAAACGAACCCCAAGTTGTTTATTATTAATATATATAACCTTATCTAAGTCATTTGGCAGAACCTTATATTTTAAGGAATAAAATAACAATTTATAATATAATATTTGTTTTAAAAACTATTTTATGTCAATTTTGACACTATTTGGTAATTGATTTTTGTGAAAATCATAACAGAATTATTAGTTTGAAACAAGTTAATTAAATCAATACTAACATGTCATGTTAACATATAAAATTATTTTAATTCATAAAAAGTCTCAAATTACATTTATTTGGGTATTTATAACATCAATTGTGTCAATATTTCATTAATAAGATAATTATTGCATCATCATTGTTTCATAAATAAATTAAATTATTTTAAGTCTAAAAATTATAAATAAAATACCATTATGTAGGAAATATTTTTATCTTTATAATGAATATTTATAGTCGAATTTATCTTATGTATAACCCTATATTAAAAATTATTTAGTTATTAAACTTTGATTTTAACTATTTTAACCCTTCTTTAAATAAATTAATAATAAATGTCCTAATCTAATCCAAGTGGGCCTAAATGGTCATATTTTATTCCTAAGGTTGTTTTTGGTCTAATTACACTTATCCAGTAGAATTAGGACATGTGTTAGGGTAATAATAATAACACTTTTACCCTGAATTACCCTATTTACTTTTAACCGTGGTAAAAAAAAGTAAAAAGTTACTATTCACCAAAAATTATTTTCATCACATTGAACCACATTTTAGTCCTTGATATTAACCGTGTCTCTCAGATTTTCGAAATTCTACTCACAGAAGCGGTAAAATTAAGTTTTATGAAAAATTCAGTTTTTTTAACTACCACTTAGTGGTTTCACTATTCATCAAAAAATGAAAGCTTCCAGAAAAATACCAAAATTTAGGCCTAAGCTATATTTGATATTATGAATTAAAAAATGATGTCTATTTTACCAAATTCAAAACATAGCAGTTGCATTAATTAATTTAAAAATTAATTCCCGTCGTCAAAACAAATCACGTGTTTTTAAGAAACAATAACTATCAAAAGATTGATACTTGTTTATATCCAATTTCAAAGTGAAATTAATTCCAATGACCAACATTGGATTAAATGGTAAAAATATATTCTCATTACACTTTAAAACCAATTAAAAAGATGATCTAACCATATAAATTATTGCGATGAAAAAAGTTGTTTTTAATTAAAATATAGCGTGTTTTTACTATTCATTAAAATATGAAAGTTATCAGAATAATATGAAAAATTTATCCAAAGTAAATTTTTATACCCTGATTCCAAGGAAGAATTTTATTTTGTCAAATTTAACTTATAGATATGTCAAAAACAATATTTAAGGTGAGTGCGCCATCAAAAGGTGGCAAAACTACATTTTTTGAAAAAATACTTATTTTACTCGAAAAATTGATTTTGTTCACATACCATGTTCTAGAAAATGTGTAAGATGAATAATAATGTTATAAAATTCAAAATGTAGTTGATACTATTCATAACGGCTAGTTCATAATAATATTATAACTATATATCGTTGTTTAGCGAAGCCTGGTATTGCGTACAACACACGCTATCGAGGAAAGTCGCGATTGCGTGTAATGCAGGCCAAGTCAGGGTTGCGTGTTGTGCAAGACTCCTCCATTGTTTCTTATAACAGAATCCAACCATATTTCATTTATACATTGAATATATATATATACACACACTATCAAAATTGTGTGTAACATGATCCAAGAATAGTGTTGTGTATACTGCAAGCTCATACGGTGTTGCGTGTAGCGCAAGGTAATCTTGTTGTAGCATACAAGACATCAATGATATTAAAATAATATTTTTCATAAAATCTTGGGGTGTTACAATAGTCAAATATATTTCCACCATTATTCCACTATGATAATTTGATTAGAAAAGATCTATCATTTCATTATTTATGATAGACGAATCCCTAATCAGTTCATACTTAGTGGTAAATTTTTTTTTGAATAACACAAAAGACTATAAAATATTCAAATATCATAATACAAATAATTTAAAAGTTTAATCTCCTTATTACATATAAGATGAAAATTTAGAATAAAATGATGAATTGTTTCTATCACTCCATAAGAAAATAATACCACCGCAAATTTAAAACCATAAATTTGTAAGGGTATGATTTTTATAAACATTATGCTAAAACTAATTTATTTTTGGTATTATTGAGTGTTGGTGATATTGGAAAGGGTTCAAAGGTCCATTTCGAGATGTATAATAGTGTCTCTTTATATATTTATTATATGAAAAATTTCAAAAAAGTATCTGATTCACTCGTATTGGGTATCCGGTAGGCCTATTAGGAGAGGGAGTAGCAACTGGAGTGACATCATTTGTCCATTAGATCTAGAATTGGTACCCATTGGGGGACCATGTAATCGATGATAATAGGACAGGTACCCAAAACCCAATTTTTTTTTAAATTTTAATTAAATTTGTTAAATAATTGTATAATTTTTTTAAAATTATAAATACATCCCACTTTTTTCCTAAAAATTTGAGACCTATTCATCCCATTCTCTCTTAGATTTCTTCCCTTCAAAGGTGGATCCCTGAAATTTGGGCTTGAATGAAAACATTATTAGTTTCTAGGAGTTTCTTAAGGTATGTTTAGAACTTCATCCCTTCATAATCATGTAACATCCATAGATTTTAATGTATTATTACCATTAAATATGTCAGTCCATTTAATAGTTTTCTCCACAAATAACAATGAACATAAAAAATCGTGATATATTTTTAAAAAATATAAATATGTAAGTAGGATCGTTAAAACCTAGCAATTGAATTGAAAGGAATGAATAGGGGTACCTGATTTATACAATATTTATAGAAAAAAATAAATCCTACTTTTAATATGAATGAAATTAAATTATTATAGTTAAATAACTAATAAGATATTTCTTATCCTAGTAGAGTATGTTTCTAAAAAAAATCCTTTAATTCCTTATGGTTAATTATGAAATGAAAATTATGATTAATTAAAAATAATATATATTGATATAAATAATTTTTAATAGTAATTACTAAATGATAAATTGTATGATGAAGAATGGATTTTGTTTTAATGATTTGTTTTCCTTATAAAAATATATTTCCATTATATTTAATAACATTATATAAAATATAAATTTATAAATATTAAAATTTTAATAAGAAAAAATGAAAAAAATATTTGGATTCATTATAGTAATATTTTATTAAGATTAATTTTAGGTATTTTTTCCACAATGATTTATTTTTGGGTGAATAATACAATATACTATTTTTACAAATAAGGGAATTTAATGACATTATTAGTATATTATAATTCCATACAAATTTGTGAAATATATTTCTTAGAAAATTATGTAGTTTATAATTGAAATTATAAATCTAAATATATTTATACTAGTTTTCAAAACTACATTGGATATTTCTGAATTATGTAATATTTTCTCATGAAAATATTTTTAATTCATTATACATTTATTATATTATTAACTTTTCACTTTTTAACATTTAATAAAGTGATATGGATTTCAAATTTGGAATCTATATGTCTAAATTATGTAATAAGGACCATTTATTTTTACGAATAAATGATAAATTACCTAGGTAAAAACTAGTTACTGATGTTGGGGGACATATGGTTAAAAGGGTTTATCCTAATGAAAAAGGCTAAAACATGTAAATAAAATGAGTGATGATTCATGTTTGAGGAATCTATAAACATTATCTCTTCTTGAATCCATTATCTATCAATTTTGGACAAAATTTCATTGAGAGTGACTTCCCATAATTAAAAAGCTATTGGTATTTACAAAAATTCCATCACTTCTAACTTATAAAAGCGGCCTCTCACTATCCTTCGAATACCAATCATAAATTTTTATTTCACCTTAGAAAAATCCATTATTCATTAACATTTAATCTCATTCTTATTCCTTGATCTTTTATTCAAATGATATTATACTAAGACCTCATTTTCTATGGATTTCTCTATGCAAAACTCAATGTTCTCAACTTGAGTAATGATTTTTCCTAAACTTCATTAATTTAAATCATACATTATCATACATTAAGAGTTATAAATTTAAAATACCTATGTAATAACATAATTATGGGTAATATATTAAATGTTATTATACTAAGGTAATAACCATTTACCACCTCTCCCCTTTCCCCTTGT